>JACCIB010000047.1:0-1257712 GCA_018906965.1 Philotrypesis tridentata
ATGAAGACACTCATGTATTTTGATATAAATAATTTATATGGATGGGCAATGGTGCAGTATTTACCAATTGGAAGATTTGAGTGGATTGATTATGAGAAAAATCGAGATTTTTTTAACACACCATTTGATTCTGATATAGGATACTTTGCTGAAGTAGACTTGGAGTATCCTGAGGAATTACATGACTATCCTCAAGACTTACCTTTTTGCGCTGAGCATCAAACTCCTCCTGGTTCAAAACAAAAGAAGCTTTAACTACACTGAATACCAGGAAAGATATGTTATTCACTATTTAGCTCTAAAACAAGCGATGGATAATGGACTTCGATTAAAAAGGTTCACAGACTTTTGAAGTTTTGAGCAGAAACCCTGGCCTCAACCATATGTAGAATTTAATACTGAGAAGAGGAAGCATGCGAAGAATGAGTTGAAAAACTCTTCTACAAACTTTTGATTAATGCAGTCTATGGTAAATGCATCGAACGAGAGCGATCTCGGGTTGATGTACGATTAGTGAATAAATTTACTGGCAGATATGGAGCTGAAGCGCGAATAGCTCAACCAAATTTCCATAGCTGCGCAATTTTCGATGAAAATTTGGTTGCTATTCAATTTAAAAGAACGAGTGTTACAATAAAGAAGCCGATATACGTTGGCTTATGTATTCTTGACTTATCCAAGACATTAGTTTATGAGTTTCACTATTCTTATATGAAACAAAGAGTTGGTGAAAATTGTAAACTTCTATATACAGATACCGACAGTTTGATATACGAAGTAAAGGACATTGATATGTATCAAATTATGAAAGAAGATATTCATAGATTTGATACTTCAGATTATGAAGAGAATAATCGGTATGGTATTCCTCGCAAGAATAAAAAAGTTCCAGGCCTCATGAAAGATGAATGTAATGGTAAGATTATGACAGAATTCATTGGATTGCGCAGTAAAATGTATAGTATTTTAATTGAAGGAGGAGAGACAGTAAAAAAAGCTAAAGGTATTAAATCTAATGTTGTGAAAAAAACTATAACATTTGAAGATTACCGAAGATGTCTTGAGGATTTGGTTATTATAAAACGAAAGCAGTGCAATATTCGTTCTAAATTGCACATAGCATATACTGAAAAACAAAGCAAAATTGCTCTGAGTCCACACAATGATAAAAGATATTTATTACCTCATACTACCGATACTTTGCCTTGGGGTCACTATAGAATTTTAGAGGAACAAATGGCCCAATCAGCATCCCAATTGGAGGAAAAGATGAATATTATTGGACAGGACAGAGAAGTGGGGATAGCGGACAAAACAGAAAAAGAGACGATAGCCAATAAAAACCATGCATTGAGAGTGGAGGGGGTAGAAGAAAAGAGAGGGGATGAAGAATTCAATGAAAATCCTGCAAAAAGAGTGGGGATAATGCTTTTTGGAGAGGGGTGTGAACCAATCTCCATTGAATACGATATTCCAGAAGAGATGGCTGACGAATGGAATCCATCAACAGAAGCAAAGAGTGGGGATTTATTACAACAGACGATGGAAGGGGCAGGAATTGTGGCGAGGAATGGGCTATATGAGCCGATGCAGCAAGACGATGAAATCATTCGAGCAATCGAAGAGTTCGAATTTAGTCTACCTTCTGCAAAGAAAATAAAACTCAACTAAGTAAGTTTACTTCAACTTTTCTTTGATATTATGCTTTCTCTCTATAACAGTGACAACATTTCTAACCTCAATTTGACTTTTTCCAGAATGGATCTATCTGCACTGAATAAGGTTGCTCAACGTGAATTTTTGCCTACAAAAAAGGCAAAAGACATGGAGAAAGACAAAGAAAATATGGTAACAGCCTTAAAACAAGTAAAAACGAGATATGGTGTGAAGGTTGTTGCCGATGTAAACGAAGAATTTCAGATATTTTTACCCGAGAAGATATCGTCCATGCTATTAAAAGATGAAAAACTGTATAATGATATGAGTGATGCTGCTAATAAATATATTTTATTTATTGTATATCTAGGGGGGAATTCTTTTCAGTTTGGTACTTCTACTAAATAATAAAGAGAGAAAAAAACTGTACAAATTTGTTTATTTAATGTATTTATTAATATTATTATACATTTTCACTTATGAATAAATAACAATATTTATCATAACAATTAATCTTTTTATTTACCTATAATTCTTATCCCTTCATTTCATTTTTATCCATCTTAATATTATTTAATATCATTTTTATTTATCCAGCTGTTATGCTCGTTACTGAATCCTAACCATTTGACATAGATACGATTACCACTTTTTTTTTAAAACTTTTTCCACAAGATAAATTTCAGGATACATTGTCTTTTGAATTTCAGCTTCATAAAAGCCGCCAGACACTGGATTATCATAATAGTCTTTAACGTGGTAAGTTGTTGGATTGGTTTTTACTGCTTTAGTGATTGAAAAAATCTCCGTTGACCAATTCGGTGTATAACCTTTTTCAAAAATATGTTTGATTATACTTATTCGTACTTTATCTCCAACTTTGAATTTCGGTTTCTTTACAGGTAACTTTTCAACTGGAAATCGCTTCTTGATTTGTCTTTCATTCGCCTTTGAAACATTTTTTGGTTCAATTGCTATTGTCCGATGTTTTCTTGAATTATAAGTTTTGAGTAATTTAGGCAGAATATCCAGCCATTTATAGCTTCCTTGTTTGCTAAATTCTATCCACATTGAATTTTTTAATGTTCTATTAAATCGTTCGCATATACTAGCATGCAGATTACTATGAGAAGAGTACAAATTGATTTTATACTTTTTCATGAGTTGATGAAAGTTTGAATTGTAAAATTCTTTTCCTTGATCGGTTTGTAGGTTCGTTGGTGTTCGTCCTTGCTTCAATATTCCCATCATTGCTTCAGATACATCTTTACCACTTTTTGACTTGACTGGAACAGCCCATGCATACTTTGAGAATATATCGATGACAGTGAGTAAGTAGTTAAAACCTTTATTCTCCTTGGAGTAGGGTATCATTTCTACAAGATCAGCTTGCCAAGTCTCATCTATCCCACGTATATCATATTTTCTTCGTTTATATCTACGACGAGCTGGTTTGTGCAACTCTTCAGCCACTCTTTGACGCTCCATTTTCTACAATACTTCTCTCAATATTAGTCCAAAACTTGTTGCAGCTGCTCTACTCTTATAGGTTTGTCATAATAATCTTTTAACAATTTAGTTATTAGATTCATCTTTACTACTACTACTACTTTTGTTATGGTATGAATTTCAGTAGTAAAGCATTCTGAAGAGTATTCCATATCGATGTTGCAACTTCTCTACTCTTATTTTCAGCTTCTTTAGTCTTCTTTTCATCTTCTTTGTCTGTCAAAAATGGATTAAGTTTCTCATTTATTTCTATTATTCTTATATTAGCATAATCTAGTAGATGTTTATGAGTTCTAACAGCTTTATTGATATGAGCTAATTCAACGCTTATAGACTTTTCTATCTCCAATTTGATGGTATTAAATTTGTTGTTGATTTTGTTAATTTCCTCTGTCAGCATTGAATGATTATGATCAATATGATTTTTTTGATTGGAAAGATTTTTATTAATCTTAGTTATATCTGCACGAATAGCATCTACATCAAATTTAATTGAATTAAATTCGATGAGAATTTTTTTATTTTCCTCTAACAGTTTTGTATGATTATGATTAATCAGATCTTTTTGATTGGAAAGATTTTTATTGATCTTAGTTATATCTGCACGAATAGCATCTATATTAAATTTAATTGAATTAAATTCGATGAGAATTTTTTTATTTTCCTCTAATAGTTTTGTATGATTATGATTAATCAGATCTTTTTGAATGGAAAGATTTTTATTAATCTTAGTTGTATCCGCACTAAGGGTATGATATACCACAGATTTCCACTTCTGAAAAGTCTCAAGGGTGATCGCATCCTTGGGATTACTGGGAAAGGCAAGATTGCACAATCTTTTATTCTTTAAGTCAAAATTGCCATCTAAAGTAAGATCGAAGCCAATACCTTGAGGACCGCGACTTACTTCTTGCGGTCGCTCAAGCGTACGTCCGAACAAGTCGAGACTAATGATACTAATGGTTCAAGAAAGATGTGAACATTAATATATATGTTCAGCTTCACGTAACTCCTCTATAATTGATTGGATTTATTATTATTATTAGTATGATTGTCATTTCCAGCTGATTTTTCAGCAATTAATAATCGGAGTCGCTCGACAAGCTCATTTGGATCATCCCAATAGATAAGATCTATTGAAGAATTTTTCTTCGCTATTTTATATTTAGGTAGGAGACCTTCTCCGCTGATGGATTTCTGTTTGCGCATTGAGCTACGGAACATAGGTGATATAACATCTATAAATTTCCTACTCCTTGAAGTACGAATAGGTCCACTTTTGTTGAATTTTCGACGATGAGCATTCGATGCTACCAGAATATCGCGATAATTTTTACGATCCACATCACTTATTTTATTTCCATCTGGTTGTCTGATGAAGATTAATTCCATTAGTCCTTCACTTTTAGGATAACTTTTGTCATTCACTCTTACTGTTTTATTGTCAAATTCAATTTCTGCACTACCAATCATATATCTTCCATTTTCATTTCTAACTCCATATACGTTATCTAAATTGCTGCGGCTTTTATCTAGTAATGATAAAAAGTCTGTCGACTGGGTTTGATCACGCACAGATTTAAATGTAGAATTCAAGATTGTGCCATCCAACGAAGCAAACTCATCATCATCATCGTCATCATCATCATCATCATCATCTTGATTATATGAAGAAGAATCAAACCGATCAATATCATGAACTATAGGTGTCTTTCCTTTTTTCATGTGCTTACTTGAACTATTCATATCGTCATCATTCAATCGTCCAATGTTTTCAGTTCTCGAATCAATGAGCTTTTCGAGTGGAGTAACGACAGGTTTCAATGTATCGCCAATTACTTTTTCAAAATCATCTCTCTCTTGTTTCAATAAAGCATATTTCTGTTTAATAGCTTTACGAGCTCGTAAGAGCTCGTTGAGAATATCCTTTTCTTTCTTAAACTCAGACATGCTGACAAGCTGCTGTCTGCAATAGAACTGTAAAGAATGAGATTCACATCTCCTTTTTTATTGCAAAACAATCAAATCCTTTTCTGTATCTACCATTATTCATTTCTCTATCTTTATCAATAACAATGAAACCATACTTATCGTTTTTCCAACATTCAGAACAAAGATTACGAAATTCATTGAAAGTTAAATCAGTATTTACATGATCTTCATATATATGTTTTAAATTAACATCATCTTGACGATAAATTACCAGCATGTTAATATTGTCTCTAATAAGATGCTTTGGTATATGAGCATACGACTGACAAAGATAGAAACTGTCTACGCTTTTATGTCTCCCCATACAGAAAAATGCTCTGACATTATCTTGCTTCTCACAAGCTACATCATCAAAAATCATAATTGAATTCGGTAATGTTTCATCTGGAGATACTACAGATTCATGTTCACTAAACGGTATATACGATATACCTTTAATTGGACCTAAAACTTCTTTGAGAAATTGATACTTTGGTTGATTTAAAGATTTAGAATAAACATAAACATTTTCAAATCTCAGTCCATTCGGATGAGTAATTAGAGCTAATAAACTATTTGTTTTTCCACAATTCGATGGACCGCAGAATACCGCTCGTATACTATCTGGTAGTAATTCTCCATGTCGTTTCTTTCTCTTCTGAACTCCGAAATCAAAATTAGCAATAGGCAGTTTCACTTTTTGATTAGTAAAATCCATGTTAACGGGACAAAGTCAACTTAGACATTAAGCTTTAAAAGGTATAAATATTCATTTTATATATTTTAACCATCAGTTGTGGATCAGCACTCGAAGAGAGAGATGATCATTCACAAATCTCAGAAGCGGACGAAAGGATACGGATTGCTTGATAAAGTGATCAATAACTTGCCTATCGAGCTGCATCTTCCCCGATATCAGTATTGTGGCCCTGGAACTAAGTTAAACAAGCGATTGAAAAGAGGTGATCCTGGAATAAATCCGCTTGATCAAGCTTGTAAACAACACGACATTGATTACTCACATAAAAATATAAATCGTAAAGAAGCTGATATGAAGCTTGCCAGTAGAGCTTGGCAACGTGTTAGTGCCAAAGATGCTAGTCTTGCTGAAAAAGCAACTGCCTTGGCTATTGCAAGTGCCATGAAATTGAAAGCAAAAACTGGAATGGGAGTCAAATTCAGTAAGTTGGTGACTGCAGCTAAAAAATCATTAAAACCAAGTAACAGTTCACGCAAGGTTATTCTATCATCCTTGAAAGGCGCTCGTAAAGCTGTTCGAAAAGGTGGTGGTAAGAATAAAGTTTTACTTCCGCGTGTTCTACCATTACCATCAAAAATGGGTGGAGTTCTGCCTTTTCTTATACCACTATTCGCAGGACTCAGTGCGACCGGTGCTTTAGCAGGAGGTGCTGCTGGAATAGCTAAAGCAGTAAATGATGCTAAGGCTGCTCAGAAAGAGTATGAAGAAAAAAAGAGGCATAATAGATCTATGGAAGCTATTGCTCTAGGCAAAGGTCTCCATCTTAAGCCTTATAAAAATGGAATGGGGTTATTTATGAAACCTCATATTGGTAGTGGACGAGTTATTAATAAAAAAAAAAAAAACGTCGATTTAATTTTACCAAATCGTCCACTAACTAACTATGATCTCATAAAGTATGCAAAAGTAATGAAAATCCCAAATTTTAGAGGTGTCTTTATGAGAAATAATCTACCTCGCGATGGTCCTTGGCGAAATGAATCTGCTATTGTTAATTTAGATGATTTTCAAAACAAAGGCACTCACTGGGTATGTTATCGAAAACAAGCTTCTAACGTCATTTACTTTGATAGTTTTGGTGATCTTAAACCTCCTAGTGATCTCATGAACTATCTCAATGTGAAAGAAGTAAAATGCAATTATAAAAGATATCAGAATTTCGACTCATTCATTTGTGGTCATCTCTGTCTTCGATTTCTGACTGAAAGCCTATAAAAGCATATTGAAACTAAAAATTTAATCATTCACTTGCAATCAGTCATGGAAGAAAATTTTACTTTAAGTCTTTCTGGAAAATCTTCAGTTTTAGAAGCGCAATATTTTCCTTCGATTGAACTACCACAGAATAAGAAGTTTGTTTTGGGTTTAATTGAACTTTTAACATTCAACTCCATTCCCAATGTTGATCAATCAAATAATAAACTTCATATAAAAAACGGAGTTACAATAACTATTCCTACTGGAAGCTATGAAATTGAAGCTATCAACAAATTTGTACAAGAAGCATTAAAATTGAAAAAAATTGATTTTTCTTTGAAAGCTAACAACAGTACTCTCAAAAGTGAAATTAGTTGTAGTCATCCATTGGATCTCACACCTTACGATTCAATAGGACGTCTTCTTGGCTTCACTCCACGTATTCTCAAAGAAAAAACTATTCATAATTCTGACTTACCTGTGAAAATATTAAAAATAAATGCCCTCAGAGTTGAGTGTAACATTACTGCTGGTGCATATATCAATAACAAAAAGGTACACACAATCCACGAATTCTTCCCCAGAGTTCCTCCAGGATTCAAAATCGTAGAAGTTCCGTCTTATGTCATTTATCTTACACTTAGTGTGAAGTGCATAGATAATCTTCAAATTCGAATCGTTGATCAAGACGGAAACTTGGTGAATTTTCGAGGCGAGGAAATTACTATTAGACTTCACATCAAAGCTATATAATGGGAATTGTTTACAATTCTAATGTGTATATAAGTCAACCACAATGTCAGACGTCAATCAGTCGACAAAAGAAAGTCAAACCGTTAACAAGGCAGAGCATTCAGTTACTCAAAAGCATAGGACTAAAAGTTCGTGGAAAAAAATCAGTTGCATAATTCTCTGCTGCTTCCAGAAAAATGGACGAAATTCTTCAAATTCAATCAGGTGTCGTATTCGATGAGTCAATATCTCAGTACGAATTACATTCTCACCAACCATACTCATCGTTGAGTTTTAATAATAGTGATGAAATTCGTATTACTATTCAGCAACAAGATCTATGTCTCTTACCGTCTCGCAGTTATATTCGTGTCTATGGAACACTGCGAAAACCAGACGGAACTGCACTAGCTAAGACTGATTTTGCTAACAATGGAATTTGTCATCTGTTTGATGAAATCCGATATGAAATGAATGCGGTAGAGATTGATAAATGTAAAAATGTTGGCTTAACCAGTATTATGAAAGGATGGCCTTCATTTACTCCGAGGCAAGCTTTCGCTTTAAAAAATGCAGGCTGGGAAGGTATGGATGAAGCAACGTCGACAATGAAAAATCAAGCAGGATATTTTGAAGGTAGCATTCCTTTAAACATGGTTTTGGGTTTTGCAGAAGATTATAAAAAAATAATAGTTAATATGAAACATGAACTCATTCTCACTAGATCAAGAAGTGATATAAACGCAGTAATTCAAGAAAGTACAACTGCTGCAGGTGCTGCTGCTACTTATGAAAACTTTGAAATAAAAATACTAAAGATAGAGTGGATAATGCCACACGTCGTCGTTTCTGACAAACAAAAAATACAGTTATTGAATTTTATTGGTAAAGATAATCCAATCTCCATGTCTTATCGGTCTTGGGAGATATTTGAATACCCATCACTTCCAGCAGCCAATAAACACATCTGGACTGTAAAAACTTCGAATCAATTGGAAAAACCTCGTTTTGTGATTGTTGGATTACAAACTAAGAGAAAAGATATGAAAAATGTTAATTACAGCAGATTCGATCACTGTGACATTAGTAATGTGAAACTTTTCTTGAATTCGAAATCTTATCCATATGGTAATCTTAACCTTGACATTTCTAAAAATCGGTATGCAATTCTCTATGATATGTATGTGGATTTTCAAAGAAGCTACTACGGAAGAGATCCACAACAACTGTTGGATAAAGAATCATATATAACTCAGATGCCACTCATAGTTATTGACTGTTCACGTCAAAATGAAACTCTAAAAAATGCTCCTGTGGATGTGCGTCTAGAAATTGAGGCTTTAAAGCCTTTCCCACCATCTACATCAGCATACTGTCTAATCTTACACGATCGCATTACTCAGTATAATCCTGTAAGTGGAGAGGTAAAAAAACTTGTTTAAAAAAATTAAATAAATGAAAAACATTATAAGATGGAGTATGCAGTAGACATGGTTGGCTTTAAGCAAATGGGAGGTGATTATATTCTAAAGGAAATAGCAATTATTCCTCTTAATCACAGTGGAGATCCTATAGTTCATCTATTTAAAAAGCCATTTTCATTGCATAGACTTTCTAATCAATTGCAAGTAGAAAATATGTGGCTCAAACACAATTATCATGGAATAGCCTGGGACACGAATGGGCTTGATTACTGTCAAATTGCTAATCTGCTTCGTGAATCATTGCAAAATGCCAGTAAAATTTCGTTATGGATGATATAAGGCAGAAGTGGTTGCAACGTTTTAAATTTCCTGTTTATAACATTCAACAATATGGTTATCCAACAAGATCATCCATCAAGTGTGTAACTATATGCACAAACCATAATCCAATTTACAAGACTGTTTGTGCATTACACAATGTAAAACTCATAAATTGGTAAGATGTCATCGGATTGGGAAGATGTTATGTCGTCAGATTGGTAAGAAAAAAATTAAAAAAAAAAAAAAAATGAAGAAAAAGTAGAAAAAGCTATGGGCTTACCAACTCATGAGAGGCTAAACCAATTTTTACCCCCTCCATACGGATTCTAGCTCAATCCCTACCAACTCTTTATCCTAGTGGAGGGAGTGAGTTCGCTCCCAGCTCAGTATCTACGAGGTGGGGGTGAGGTCGCGCCCAACTCAATATTCTAGGAGAGGGGGTGAGTTGGGATGCCTGTGAGTTGGTATGCCCATAGCCTATCTACTTAGTACTTGAATTACATATTCCACAAAACGAACGCGCGCTTACAGGTGGATTTTTTTAGGCGTATATTTTAAAGGCGAAACTCAAATTATTGCGATATAGTAGGTAAAATTGCAATCATTTTAAAATTTGTTCTGAGGTATAATGTCTAAAGATGTAATCATATTTTAAAATCTTATACAGTTCTAAATTTTTATAAGAAGGTCAAATTGTAATATTTTTGTAAACAAAAAGGGAAAACGTTATACAATATATATCGGTCATTCTTCCAAAAGTGGTGTTTTTTATCTTAAAAAATGGACCACATAAAAAAGACCGATTTGAGGATAACCGATGGTGGCTTTTTGTTATTTAAGGTACAAGAAAACATAATTTATTTGGAAAATACTACAGTTGTGATTAATTTTGTCCATAAGATTGGCATAGGAGGGGTTGTTAATGACACGTTAATGACACGTTAATGACATGTTACGTTATTATTTGAAATGTATTTTTCAAAAGTGAGAGAGAAAGTGTCTGTAGAAGTTTTTGAGCCTCATGCCTCAAAAAAAAGAATAAAACAGAGGATGAGATAATAGAAGCAAAAAAAATTAAACTTCAAAGGAAAAGAATGGCTAATCATAAGTTTTATGCAAAAAAAAGGAAAAGTTAGAAAGACGTAGTCAACTTAGTGTTGCTTCTAATTTATGTATCTAAACGAAATAATTAATCATGATCGTTCTTATCACAGAAAAGACTTTCCTATTACATGTAATCTACGCATTAATGAAATTGTTAATCTTGCGATCATATAATCATAAGAAAACCTGTCATGACAATCAAAGCGATATAAGGACTCCTGTAAAATTGCAAGATTTGAATGTCAATAGTCAAAACCACTTGAATATTCCAGAAAACTATCCAGAAATGTTATTTTACAAAATAATGATGATGTTCCAAATGAATTACAACAGCTTTTTAATTTAGAACATTGTCTATCTTCACAATTTTTCCAACATATTCGTTGGTTTAATAATTTATTTTCCTTTGCATCTTTTAATGCTAATATTGTTAATTTTGGTAATAGACGCTCTGGGGTCAAGAACTAAAAAAACAAGATCTCGATTCACCTCAAGGGTTACAATTACGTTTTTCATTAAAGCCTGGAACTGACAATTAACGACGTTATCATTTTCAATGGACAAACAAAGTTGCGCTTGTTTGAAGATCTGCCATAGCTGACCTCAACATATCATTGTGAGAATTTTTTTTTCTTCAGTGAAATTTTAAATAATGTAAAAGCTGTGAATAATTGAATTATCAAAATACTTAAAGAGAGAATAAAAGAGAATACAGAGTAAAGAAAAAAAATTTTAGTTTTATTTTAATCGAATTTTTGAAAAATAAATAAAGAGTTAATACAAAGTTTTTAGTGATATAAGAATTGTAGAGATCAAAGGCAGTGTCACCGCGTGAACTGTGTCAGAGGAAAGTCGGTTCACTTCACTGCTTTTCCGCAAAAAGAATCGAGAAATTAAAGAACAGAGAGACAAATTAATTTAAATAATATTTAAGATATTTATTGAGAGGAAATATTTTTCTTAAAGTTGGGCAATTGAATAATATAGAGATTGTTAATGGCTATTACCTTTCCTATTATAGACGAAAAAGAGCCTTATACGAGCTTGTTTAAAGTTGAATTATTGAGTAGAATAAAGATTTTAAAGTATTTCAAAGAAAATGTTTTTAAGTAAAATTTGTATTAATTTGAAACCTGAATAATTTTCATAATTCAACTCAAGAGAGACAAGTATTTAAAAGAGCAGAGAATCGAGAAATTAAAGAACAGAGACAAATTAATTTATAATATTAATTAATTTATAATATTTTAAAGAATTTGTGAGAATGTTTTTTCCTTCAGTTAAATTTTAGATAATGTTAAAGCTGTGAAAAATTGAATTATCAAAATACTTAAAGAGAGAATCAAAGAGAATATAGAGTAAAGAAAAAAAATTTTAGTTTTATTTTAATCGAATTTTTGAAAAATAAATAAAGAGTTAATACAAAGTTTTTAGTGATATAAGAACTGTAGAGTGATTATTGTGTCGTCGAGCATATGAGTAGTGCTTCTATACTTGCAACGTCTGATACAATAAAATTTCTTAAATTATCAGTTTTATTTAATAACCATCAATTTAATAAAAATATATTTAATATATTTAATTTGTACAAAATAATTATTTAAAGAATAATATTAATAAGTTAATATACATTAACCTACTACACATAATACATTTAAAGTTCATATACCACAAAACCAACGCGCGCGTTTACGCGCGCAAATGATCCCCTAGTCCTATCTATAAAGGAAGTAAGCGCCATATTGCAAATTGAAGGCTGCCATATTGAAATTGAAGCTGCCGCACCGACGGACCGTCGTTGGTCTTGATCGTAGTTACTTTTTTCGCCGCGCCGTGCTAATGCAGAGTGCGCTGCTGTTGCTCGGTAAATCTCGGTAAAATCTCGGTAAAATTGAAGCTGAAAATAGAAGCTGCTGTATCGACGGACGGACGGATCGTTCTCAGTCTTGATTGTCGCAGTTATTTTTTTCGCCGCGCCGCGGAGCTATTGCAACGACCGATAGATATTATAGGGGAGCTGCTGTTGCTCACTCAAAACCGCACCAATATTTGAATGTTTAAAAGTTAAAAGATTATATTTATATATTTAAAATAAAATATTCGACATAACTATTCCTATATTAGACAAATTAAAAATAAAAAGCATAAAAATGAATTGTGTTAATCATGATCATTATTATAATAGACAAGATTTTCATCTAAATGACGATGTACATCAGCAGAATGATCATTATTATAATAGACAAAAGTTTAATGAAAACGACGATTTAAAACAACAAAATATTGATAATGACAGTCAATTTGATGCTTACCAAAATGATGTATTAAATCAACATTTTGTTAATCATGATCAACAACAAAATATTGATCATCAAAGTAAATTGAATGCTTACCAAAATGATTTATTCAATAAAGGTTTTGTTAATCATGATCATTCATATACTAGACAAGAATTTCATCAAAATGACGATGTACACCAACACAATGATCATTATTATAATAGACAAGAATTTCATCAAATCGACGATGTACACCAACAGAATCTTGATCATCAAAGTCAATTTAATGCTTACCAAAATAATTTACTCAATCATTTTTTTGTTAATCTTGATCATTCATATAATAGACATGAGTTTCATCAAAACAATGTACACAAACATAATGTTGTTCATGAAAGTCAATTGAATGCTTACGAACAACGAATTTATAATGTATGCAGAGCAACACAAGAAAACTATCTTGGTGAAATGAATATTAGATGTATTCATTGCAATGTCAAACATTTTCCTGGTGAAAGAGTTTCAAAAGGTAATTCTTTTAACGATTGTTGTAGCCATGGAAACGTTGAATTACAAATTAATGATAATTTTCCCATTGAATTAAAAAAGCTTTTCAATTTAGAGCATGAACTTTCTACAGATTTTTTTAAACATATTCGTTGGTACAATAATTTATTTTCTTTTGCATCTTTCAATGCTAATATTGTTCATTTTAATAATAGACGTCCTGGTCCTTATTGCTTCAAAATACAAGGTCAAATTTACTATCAAATTAATACAACTTTGAATCCTGTTAATAATGAAAGACCTTCTTATGGTCAACTTTTTGTAATAGATGCTAATGAAGTGTTACGTGTTCACGTAAACTCACCATCAACACAAAAGAACGGGGAAGCGCGCGATCGGAAAACACGCGAGGCGCGTTTAGCTGCAGTTTGAATGAGCGCAATCGGGAAAATTGATGGCAGCGACGGAATAACTCGCGGCGGAATGAACTTCGTGCACTATTATGTATATATTGTATTTATTATAAAGTCTTACCTTGGCTTCGTTGAACCGCGCAGCTGGGCTAAAGAGACTTTGGCAATGGAAATGGTGTGGTGTGTCGAGTAGAAGCAGCGGCGTGTGTCCCAGCAGAGTGAATGCGCGTGCTAATAATCGAAGCGTGCTAATATAGGAAACGAGAATGACTAACGAGCGAATTATACAAAAATCGAATCTTTATTCGTCAGAAAATGCAAATCGATAATCACAATTGAATTCGCCACTTGGGCCTCTAAGAGTAACCAATTTAAATGTTAGAAAAGCGTAGGAAGACGGAAAAACTGAATATACGTCGAGTCCGCTCGGTGGCTCAAGACGCTCTGCCGGAGGGCGTGCAATTATGCAGGGGAGAGAGCGCGTCACTTTCTCTCCCACTAATTGTTCTTACCTCTCCCTCATCCCTCTCTTCGCTTCATTAGCTACTTCGCTCTCACTTGCACTCTCGAGCTTTGGGTGAAGTCCGACAGCGCATGGGAGGGCGAAGCGCTTGGTCAGCGTTTCGAGGGCTGGAGGAGAGGTACCGCTATCGCTCGTCTTTGTGCGACTTGGCGACGGCTGGGCGCATACTTTTGCACCTCTCTAATTACTTATGCGTTATGCGACGTTGCCAATTTGTACTTTGGCATCGGCACATAACATGAAGCAATTGAACATCGTACAGCAAACAACTGTGAAATAAATCAAAGTGTCGTTGAATTAATTGAAAATCTAATGCGAGAGCATAATGAATTTTCAAAGTCATATGAAATGATGGGTGAAGAACTTAAAAAACAAAATCCTAATTCACCACAAGAGTTACAATTACTGTTTTGATTAAAGTCTGGAACTGATAAACGACGATATAATTTTCAAAGAACAAACGAAGTTGCCGCAATATTTAATACTACGGCTGATGGTGAAATACCTGATGCTTATGTTGTTATACGTGAAAAAAATGCAAAGGAATTAAAACCAGTTAATGCCTTAGATCTAAATGTTGAGCCTTGGATATATCCATTGTTTTATCCCACGGGTTGTCAAGGATGGCATAAAGATTTGAAGAAAAAAAATGGAAGAGGCAAAATATCAAGGGCTGCTTACATGAAAAATAAAATTGCTATTAGAGATGAATTCAATGCTATTATTAGAGGTCGACGCTTATTTCAACAATTTGTTGTTGATTCTTATGTAAAAATTGAAAAGGATCGTATAGATTATTGTAAGTTACATCAAGCGGAATTACGAGTTTCATCCTATAAAGGATTAATGAATACGTTCATAGGATCTCCGCGATATATGTTACAGTGTTATCATGATTCTATGGCTATTCAACGAAAAAAAGGAAAATTTGATTTATTTATTACAATGACTTGCAATCCACAATGGAGAGAAATTCAAGAGAATTTATTAATTGGGCAACAACCATCGGATAGACCTGATATCTGTACAAGAGTATTTCATTTAAAAAAAAATGCTTTGCTCGATTTCATAGATAAACAACAATATTTTGGAAAAGTTACAGCTTATATTTAGGTTATTGAATTCCAAAAACGTGGTTTACCACACTGTCATTTATTAGTTAAATTAAAAAATAAAATTGATACCGTCGACAAAATTGACCAATTTATATCAGCAGAAATCCCTGATCCACACATTTATCAAAATTTACACAATATTGTTATGAATAATATGATACATGGACCATGTGATGACTGGTGCATAGTCGATGGAAAGTGTTCTAAAAAGTTTCAAAAACAATTTCAAGAAGAAACTATAATTAATGAAAATAGTTATCCAATTTATCGTAGAAAGAATACTGGAAAAATTTATATGCGTCATAATAATTATAAAGTAGATAATCGCTTTGTTGTGCCTTATTGCCCAGAGTTATCTTTAAGATTTAATTGTCACAAATGTTCAAATATGTTTGAATATCAAATCTGTTAAATATTTACATAAATATTTATATAAAGGAAATGAGGCAGCATCAGTAATAATTACTAACAGTATTACTGATACTTCAGTCATTGAACACGATGAAATTAATCAATTTGTCGATACACGTTATGTAGTTCCAGTAGAAGCAGTATGGCGAATTTTATCCAAAGCATTACAAGCAAAAAGTCACTCAGTTGAGCGATTACCATTACATCTTCCAGATTGTCAAAATATCACTGTTCATACTGATTCAGACAATATTAATAATTCATTGAATAAAGTATGTATGCTTGTAGATTACTTTCAACTCAATGCTCGAGATGTAGAAGCACGCCAATGTTATTATTCTGATATTCCTGAACACTATATTTTTAAAACAATAAAATGTTATAGTATTACAGAAAGCAAATGGTGTAAAAGAAGACTGAACTCTTTCATTTAAGAATATTATTATTCAGAATTAAAGGTGCAATAAGTTTTGAACATTTGAGAACAGTCAATGGTGAATTGAAACAAACTTACAGAAGCCTGTTTAGCTTATGGTTTTATAGAAACTGACGATGAATGGTCCAATGCAATGTCAGAAGCAGAGGTATTTATGATGCCAAGACAACTTAGAAGATTATTCGTACGTATTTTGATACATTGCAATCCTGTTCATACAGATAAGCTTTAGGAAGATTTTAAAGATTCAATGTCCGAAGATTATACTAGATATTTCAGTCAAAATGAAAGTTATTGTAAAACTATTATTGATATACAATCTATACTTGAAATGGAAGGTAAAAATATTAATGAATTTCCTCAACTGCACCAATTAACAGAAATAATTAATAACTATCATGTGGCTTCAAATGATACAGAAGATATAACTAATTCTTTCAATATTGCACTGGAAAAAATGAATAAACTTAATGATAAACAAAAAGAAATAATTGATAAAATTTTAAATGTTGTATTTAATGAACAAAGTAATGTTGATAATAATGCTGAAAATAATTGCTTCTAATGATACAGAAGATATAACTAATTCTTTCAATATTGCACTGGAAAAAATGAATAAACTTAATGATAAACAAAAAGAAATAATTGATAAAATTTTAAATGTAGTATTTAATGAACAAAGTAATGTTGATAATAATGCTGAAAATAATTGCTTCTACATCGATGGACCTGGAGGATCAGGAAAAACTTTTTTATTTAATAGTTTATGCTAAGTTTTTTGTACTAATTATTATAAATTAAAAGTATCAAAGTATTGTGCTATAGTCTAAGTGCATAGCGTTAAAGGGGCTATATTCCTTTTTCCATTTATTTCATGTTATTTGAAATATTTATTACTCATGGTACTATATGGTGCTACTGAAGGTGATGAGGGATCTCATTTCCCTCTACTTATAACCCTCGCGCCCGTTTACGCGCGCTAATGATATCCTAGTCACATATAAAAAGAGAGATGGACCCGTGGGCAGCGCCATATTGAATTTGAAAGCCGCCATTGGCCTATCTAAATCCATGTATAAGAGAACAGCTGTTACTTATATCAATAAAGTCCGAAAAGGTTTGTTCCGTTGTTCTATTTTTCTTGCGCGAAGACGACGTCTTAGGTCTTTATAAAGATCGACTATGCGAACATACTGTGCCCCACCAATTATAACAACCCTAGCAAACAGATAGCAACGGTTTAGCGTTGCTATCTGTTTGCTAGGGAATATATACTGATTATCATGATTGAGTAATGTAAAAACTGCGAATTTTGGATTTAATAAAAGACCAAAACGAATTGAGAAACTAAAGAAGAGAGAGACAAATTAATTTAAATAATATTTAAGATATTTATTGAGAGGAAAGCTTTTTCTTAAAGTTGTGTAATTGAATAATATAGAGATTGTTAATGGCTATTACCTTTCCTATAGACGAAAAAGAGCCTTATGTGAGCTTGTTTAAAGTTGAATTATTAAGTAGAATAAAGATCTTAAAGCATTTCAAAGTAGAATATGTTTTGAAGTAAAATTTGTATTAATTTGAAACATGAATAATTTTCATAATTCAACTCAAGAAAGACAAGTATTTAACAGAGCAGAGAATCGAGAAATTAAAGAACAGAGACAAATTAATTATAGTATTAATTAATTTACAATATTTTAAAGAATTTGTGAGAATTTTTTTTTCTTTAGTTAAATTTTAGATACTGTTATAGCTGTGAATAATTGAATTATCAAAATATTTTGATAATTCAATTATTCACAGCTAGAATAAAAGAGAATACAGAGTAAAGAAAAAAAATTTTAGTTTTATTTTAATCGAACTTTTGAAAAATAAATAAAGAGTTAATATAAAGTTTTGAGTGATATAAGAACTGTAGAGTGATTATTGTGTCTTCGAGCATATGCGCAGTACTTCTACATTTGCAACTTCTGATACAGTAAAATTTCTTAAATTATCAGTTTTATTTAATAATCATCAATTTAATAAAAATATATTTAATATATTTAATTTGTAGAAAATAATTATTTAAAGCATAATATTAATAAATTAATATACATTAACTTACTACACATAATACATTTAAAGTTCATATACCACAAAACCAACGGGCGCAAACTTCGAGCATATACACATAGAGGAAGCATCCTGGATTAAAATCGTGTGAGTTTTATAGGTACCCCCTCCCTTCCGAAACTGCGCATCACTGCATGGCGGTTAGCCGTCTGGAAGGCGCATATTTGGTGCTCACTAAATTAACGCAAGAATAAAACTGAAATTATACCAATTATTTAAAGAATTTGTATAAGTGTTCTTTAAATTTATTATTTAGGGTGTAGTAAAAAAAGTTTTTATATTTTTGCTATATATTTTTCTTTATTTTTCAATTCGTTGTATAATTGATTTGTTACAAGAAAATGAATATATTTTACAAAATTATTTACGAGTATTCTTATTTATAAAACTATATTTAAAAAACAATAATCTTATTTATTAAGTAAAAAAAAACATAGAATTTATTCACTATGAAATAAAATTAATTTAGTATAAATTCTTCTTATTTTTTTAATAGGTTTGTTTTTTTCTTTTTCATAATGGTTAATCCTAATTCTTAAATAAGTAAAAATAATTTGCTTAAGAATAGATAATCTATGACCACACGGATCTTCAGTATGTGAAATTTTTAATAAACTTTTAGGAATATTATTTAGGATACTGTGCAACAAGGCATAAAACATACCTTTTTTAGATTTATAAAATAATCTAAAATTTTTCTCTATTAATTTACAAATTTTAATAATATCATCAAATGGTGACAATAAACCTCCTCGATTTTTTTTTTCTGTCAGGCTGGATTGACTGACTTCTGAGGTTAATAGCAAAGGACACGCAAAACATCTATTTTTTTTAAAAATAGTTCTAGTAACAAACCCAGCGATATGAATAACAACATTATCTATGTATTTTTTATTTTTGCCTTGTCCATAAAAGTTTTCATTTTCTACTAAATTATTATCTATTTTAAAAAGTGCAGATTTATTCTGAATTTATTCTGTTTCTTTTTTTTTTAAGGTTACTTGTAAAAGACAAGTATCATCTAGAGACATGCAATTTGCTCTCTTTGATTCTTTTGCATAAGCATGAACTATTAATTTTTTTAAAATATTAATAAATTGATAACAGGTTGGGTTGTTACTATCCCCCCCTCTACCCCTTATGGCACTAAAAAAAGTTTCGAGGTGATCTTGCGATAATTTATATGTTAATAAATAACTATAATTTTGAAAAACAAAGAACTTTTGTTACTTACCTTTTAAAAACTATGTGTGCATACAACTGGTCATATAGTAATTTAGTTCGTTTGCACATCCTTTTGCAGAAAAACAAGTTTACGAAATAAATAATTTATACAAAAAACTTACCTTAGTTGTTAATGTTAATGTTGTTTAATAGTTGTTAATAAATAGTTGTTAACATTTCAAAAAGAAATTCGTATAATGAAGTAACTTCGGGCCCGTCCGAGAGCGTCACTTACTCACACTAAGTTGAAATTATTTTTGTCATTTTAGGTTAGTAAACATTTGTAGGCGGTAATGTTAAGAAAATTTTGTATTTTTTGTCGAACGCTGTGTAATAATAATATATTATCAATAATGTTACACAAAATCTAATTGATACTTAACGCTGAAAAAAAATTCTTCGAGAAAAAAAATCTTCGAGAGATATATTTTTTTCAAATATTCATCATTGGATTATAAAACATATTTAAGGTTTCAGACTTATCCTGTGTCTCGAAGAACAGACAGACAAAAATTGTATAAAAATTTGAATGATAATGATGAAAATCTCATCGAGATACCACGAGTTGAAGTTAGAATTTAAGAAAATAGATGAAGCAAAAGTAAACATGATTTCGTTCAGTTTGTACGTGTTCTGTACCAGCAAATTTTAATAAAACTATACTGAAGAATTATTAAAAGCATATATTATTGATTTAAAAAAATTTCATTGAGTTATCACGACCTTATTATCGTTTTTCCAATTTCTATAAAGTGTACTATTCAGGGGTGCCGCCAAGCGTGCGATATCCCTACATATACGCTACCGGCTATACGGGCTTCAAGTCTTATAGGTATAGGTGGGGAGTCACTTAGCACTTAGCCAATCATGTGCGCGGAAAAGAGTGAGTGGAAGAGAGTGGGGATACCGCTAAAAACGTCGCGCTTGCCATATAACATGCTTCCTCTATGTGTATATGCTCGAAGGGCGCAAATGATCCCCTAGTTCCTATTATAAAAAGGAGGTAGCGCCATATTGGCTGATGCGAGCCGCCATTTTTCAGTCACTTGAAATAGGCTGCGAGAGAGATCAAAAGCAGTGACTGTTAGTGGGCTCACTTCACTGCTGATCTTGGACAAAAAAGAACACATGTCAACATGTGCAGATGTGCTGCAGCGTAGCCTGCAAATTAAGATTATTATAAACAGGTGCAATAATGTAAGTATAAATAAATTGTTCTATTTACTAAAGAATACTTTTTTATTTACTAAGGAATACTTTTTTAGGAAATGGCTGAACCATTCAATGCAGATTGTTACCAAATAAAGAAAGTATAGAAAAAATTAAGAACATTTAAGTGAAGATCTCAAAAATGCAGATATGCTGCAGCGTATACCTGCAGCTAAAGCATTTTATTGTAAAAAAGCCAGCTTTTAAAGGCATAGCTCTTGCAATATTATTATTCATAATAATTAAGATATTAAGGCGTATACAATTAAGATTATTCTTTTAAGGCGTATAATTTAAAGGTAAAACTCAAAGGTCTAAATAGTGATATAGAATTTGTAATCTTTTGTCTAAAGGTGTAAATAATAAAAAGGTGAAATGGTAATTGGTGTAGATGTTAATTTGATTTTAATCCTCTATTATTTTTCATTAATTTATTAATACATCATTATCAATTTAACTATTACGCATTTTACTTTTTATTCTTCATATAATGCCTCCAAAAAAAATGTATGAAACAGACAATAAGGCAATTGAAGCAAAAGAAATTAAACTTGAACGGAAAAGATTGGCTAATCATAAGTTTTATGCAAACAAAAAGTAAGTGTAAGTGTTACTTTTAATTTATATCTAAACGAAATAATTAATCATGATCATTCTTATCACAGAAAAGACTTTCCTGTTACAAGTAATCTACATATTAATGTTAATCTTCATCATACGTATCATAAGAAAACCTGTCATGATAGTCAAAGCGATATAAGGACTCCTGTACAATTGCAGGATTTGAATGTCAATAGCCAAAGTATCAATTGAATATTTCAGAAAACTATCTTGGTGAAATGAATATTCGATGCATTCATTGCGATGCAAAACATTTTCCTGACGAAAGAGTTTCTAATAAAGGTAATTCTTTTAACGATTGCTGTAGTCATGGAAATGTTATTTTACAAAATAATGATGATTTTCCAATTGAATTACAACAGCTTTTTAATTTAGAACATTGTCTATCTTCACAATTTTTCCAACATATTCGTTGGTTTAATAATTTATTTTCCTTTGCATCTTTTAATGCTAATATTGTTAATTTTGATAATAGACGCTCTGGTCCTTACTGCTTTAAAATACAGGGCCAAATTTATTATCAAATTAACACAACATTGAATCCTATTAATAATGAAAAACCTTCTTACGGACAACTTTTTGTTCTGGATGACAATGAAGCTATTGAAGATCGTATGTCAAATAACAATGAAACTAATCAAGATTTAATAAAATTAATTGAGAACATTATGAGAAAGCATAATAATTTTGCTAAGTCATATGAAATGATGGGTCAAGAACTAAAAAAACAAGATCTCGATTCACCTTAGAGTTACTATTACTTTTTTCATTGAAGCCTGGAACTAACAAACGACGTTATAATTTTCAAAGGACAAACGAAGTTGCTGCTATATTTAATACTACAGCTGATGGAGAAATACCTGATGCGTTTGTTGTTATATGTTAAAAAGATAAAAAAGAATTAGAAACAGTTAGCATTGTAACTTGGACAATATTGCGTGAAGCTAGTTGTATCAGACTAATCTCGTTTGGACGGTCTGAAATTGCCGATGAGTAGCACAAGCTACCCATGATGGCTCTTTCGAACCCCACCACTGAGAAGAATATAACTCCAAGAGAAGCGCACGCTCCGGTTTAAGTTCGAAAAACAAACATGGACGGGGACAAATTTATCTACTATCTCTGGGACCGTATGCAATAAGTCGATATAACTCATAAGCGAGGCTGTCGCATGTGGAATGGCTTGTTGTCGTATTTTGGACGTCAATATTGACATAACGAGTACGGGAGAGATAGCGCACTAAAACTAGATGAATGCCGAACGTGGAATCTCATTCTTTAAACTGTGAAGAAATCAAATTCGAAATTATATTTTTAGTTACTTAAAAAATTGCAATTACTCAAGATACAACACTGCATACTGAGTATTTTTTGGTTACAATTACTTGAGATATCAATAATGTTTTTGTAAGTTACCAAACAGAATTAAGAATCAAGTTTGTCAGCTTTAAATGGAAATCGAACGGTAAAGCTTTCGTAAATAGATAAGCTATTTGATTCTTTGACGCAATCCAGCTAACTTTGATCAGATTTATAGTTTCACGTTCTCGAACATAGTGTTTTCGAACTTTGGACATATGTTTTAATTTATTTGTTGCACTGACCTGAGAGCTAGCTATAGCTGCTCCATTATCGCACCAGAGCGTCATAGGTAAAAATTTATGATCTATTATCAAGCTGAGAGAGTTTGTTAATGCGACCATTCTTTGACATGCTTCGCTCATAGCAACATATTCGGCCTGACATGTTGACAAAGCAACATAGTTTTGCTTACGAGTTTTCCAAGCTACGGTGTCTCCAAACAACTTTATGACTAACGCACTGGTAGTTAATGAGTTTTTACATTCCGCAAAGCTGGCATCACAAAACCTTGTATATCATCAAGCTTGCCTGTAAATTTTAAACTTTTGCTCCTGGTATGCTTTAAATACCGACAGACTCTTTGGATCATTAACCATTCCAACTTAGTTGGTTTGATCTGATGTCTACTCAAAACATTTATAGCATAAGCTATATCAGGACGTACAATATTTGTGAGATACAACAGGTGAACCCACAATTTCCCTATATCTGGTATTCAAGCTAACAGAATTTTCCTCGAACTGATTATCGTCTTCCTCTCTTTCTTTTCTATCACGATTTATCACTTGTGCGGTGACCATAGGAGTTCTTTGTGGATGTGTTTCACTGTATCCGAATCTCTTCAGGAAATTTTTTGTCAATATACTTTTCCAGTGTTAAAGTCATGGTATGACTTTCCCTATCTCGGTTTATCTCAATGCCCAAGAAACTCTTAGGTTCACCGAGATCTGACATTTTAAGCTCCAGCTTAAACAGTTTCGTTAATTCTTAAAGCTTAGTTTTTTCATTACTGGCTACAAGTATGTCATCGACATAAACCAATAGTATTAGTTGTTTATTCCTTTAAAGCCAAGTGAAAAGACATAACTCGGAATTATGTCCCTGTAGTCCCAGGCTGACAGCTGTTTCTGTGCATTTTTCATACCATTTCTTCGGACTGATTTTTAATCCATAGAGACCCCGTTGGATTTTACAAATTTTCTTATTTCTGCTGTTTAGGGGACGTATAGCCAACATGTGTTCAATTGTGATTGGCTGGCGAGGCGGAGCGGTATATGCCAGTTCACAGAATTCGGGAGACAATCGTTCGTTGGTCTCCACCGGTGTCGCTTCATCATCTGGCGGCACCGGCACTCTGCAAATCTAGTCATTGTCCGAGAAAATGTGAGACATTGGCAATTTTATTTTTATTTTTAATTTTAATTTTATTAGAATTTAGTTTTTTCATAGTGTATATTTAGTATATTTTTTGTTAATTTAGTGCCGGAAACTGGAAGCACGGCGTTTGTAAGATGCCTTATGCATCAAGTTTTGTTTTATAAAGAAATTGTTTATTGTAAACAACGTTTGTGTTTTTTTAGGGAAAAAAATTTTTTTTGTATTTTTAATAATTTTACGTTTGACTCTATTGTTCTGACATAGCCCTGAAGAGGACCTGCATCAGGTCGAAACGTTGGCCTAATAATAAATCTTGTAGCTCGAAGAGATGCATTCATTCATTTACCTCTGATTTCTTATTTCTGATTTTTGCTGAGCAATCAATCCCCTCAGGAATTTCCATATAGACTTCACAATCTATTTTTACATTCAGGAAAGCAGTTTTAACATCCAGCTGTCGAACTTCAACATCGAACTTGTTGACTAGAACTAGCACTGATCTTATAAGTGGCAGTCCGGAAACAGGAGCACATGTTTCAGCCAAATTTTATTTATTCCGATCTTTGAAACCTCCTATTACTAATTGAGCTTTGTATTTAATCTCATTCTTTAATCCAACTTTTGTTTTTAAAACCCATCTAGAGTCAATGATGTTTGGTTATTCTCGTCCATCTATCAGAGGTTGATCAACGATTTTCCAAACTTCATTTCTCTCCATAGATTCCAACTCACTTTTAGATGGCTTTTTGCCATTCGAACTTATTTTTGGAGCTCATAGCTTCCTTGTATGAAATTAGATCACCTTATTTTTTAGCGATTAAATCACTGATTTCATTATATTCCAGTTTGTGAGATCAGATTTGACCATGTTTGACTGTAATGGAAGCTCGATTTCTTTCTGTTTTCTTGGACGTCCCCGCTTCCGCTTTTCTCCCTCCGTTTCAGAGATCGGAACGGTTTTGTCCTCATCAAACTTAACTAACCATGTTTCCTTATTTACTGTCTCCAGTCTGTTGTTCCAGTCTTTGATACTGGTTTTGTTATATTTGTCACCGAAGACAATTTTCTCATTAAATCGGACATCTCTACTTTCGTAGTATTTGCCTTCTTCCGGATTTAAAAACAAGTATCCTGTCTGTTTATACCCGATCAAAACTACTCGTTTTCCCAGCTGATCGAACTTAGGCCCTGTTTTTCTTTGTACCTTAACGTAGGAAATACTTCCGAAACGTTTGAATTGATTTAAATTGAGTTTCAATTTTGGTTCGAACTTTTGCAGAGGAGGTACCATATTATTCGAGTTATGAGGTGTTCTATTATAGAAGTATACAGCCGCACTCAGAGCCAGATCCCACATATTCTCAGGCAATCGAGTATCATACATAAGAGTTCTTGTTTTCTTCAGGATAGTTTGGTTGAACCTTTCAGCCAGAACATTATGTTCTGATGTATCAAGACTGGCCAGTTGTAGCTCAGCACCAAATCTATCCAGAAGTTTCAGCGTATATTCACCTATAAATTCTGTTTCTTGATCGCATTTAAGGTAACAGAATTTGGAGTCTTTACCAAGTAAACTCCTCGAGCTTTTCATAAACGAGTCAACCAGTTTCCGGTTTCGTTCTTATGTTTCATGGTATACGCCATTGCCAAACGAGAATAATTATCTATAAATACACATATAAATTTGTATTTCTTGGGGTGCGATGAAGGACTAATAGGATCCATTGTATATGCATGAATAATCTGCAGTGATTCACTCGCTCTTTGCCTAGTCGAGCTAAAAAGGTATTTTATTGGATTTTGAAACAATGCAGACTTCACAATCCAACACGGAATCATCGAATTTAATGTCTTGAATACCTTTAATATCTGAAAATTTTCGTTGCAATTCTTTTTAATACTTTAACGATGCATGTCTGACATGCCACAACATAACTTTATTGGTATTCAATTCATTGACTCCACTACCCGTACCGGATTCGTAATCTGTAATATCAAATTCATCAGATTCATTTAAACTACAAATTTTTCTATCTCTTAACGTAGTTTCAAAATTTGAATAACCAGAGCACAGCTTATTATTATCAAGTTCTAAATCTGATGTATCGATCTGCATTGGTTCATCGAGTGTTTGATTCTTAGATTGATCAGTATCATTACATTCAAGCTGAGAAATTTTAACTTTGTCAATAATTTCTTTCTCAAGCTTAGACTGATCATGATTTTTTATATTTTTAACTACCATTTTTTCCTCAAGCTTATTCTGTTTAATACATGCAACCGTTTTGTTCTGATATTCTCGACGCCTTGTTGAAATAGAAGCAATAACTTTACTTATTTGCGAATTTAAAGGAATTTCTTTTTCGTCAATTTTATTCCTTTTTAGGCACGACCGCAAGGCGGGAATGCCTTATAGTTTCACCATCGTAAAAATTGTAATCAGCGATATCTCAGCCAATTGTCGACCAATCGGGCTGAAAATTTAGGAGAATACAACTCTTATATGTACAAAAAAACGTTTTTTTTCTTTTCTCGATTACCGATATATTGTTGAAATGGTAGCTCTTTATGCTTAATTCTACAAACGGTTTTTTGATCATAACTCAAATTCTAAGCATTTTACACAAAAAAGTTAAACGGAAATGTTGTACATCTCAAAAAAACACAACTTTTTCCTATTAACATGAACCCTCGAAAATGCTTAGAGTTCAAATTAAGAAGCTAAAATCGAATTTTTTACATTAAAATAGTTCGTTTTTCATAATAAAACTTTTTACGCATATGTTTTACAGAAAAACGTTCAACATATAAGTTATAGATATTTTAAAAATACAATTTTTTACCGGAATAATTATACGCTTAGAATGATTCAATATTTTATAAAACCCCAAAACTGATTTTTTTTTAAATAAAAATTTTAGTTTATCTCGATTATCTCTGCGAAATTAACTCCAATCGAGCTAATTTTTTTTTTACAAACTCGACCTATGCTAATATCGTGACAGAAGGAAATTGGACTTAATCCCATTCATACAAAAAATATGCGAACATGTTTTAGAATTTCGAAAAACGGTTTTTTGGTCATAACTCAAATTCTAAGCATTTTACACAAAAAAGTTAAATGTAAATGTTGTAAATCTTTAAAAAATACAACTTTTTCTTATTTACATAAATAATCGAAAATGCTTAGAATTCAAGTTAACAAGCCAAAATCGAATTTTAATACTAAAATAATTCGTTTTTCAAAATAAAACTTTTCAGGTATGTGTTTTACATAAAAATACTCAACATAAAACTTATAGATATTTCGAAAATACAATTTTTTACCGGAATAATTATACGCTTAGAATGATTTAACACATTATAAAACTAAAAAAACTGAATATTTAAAGAAAAATTTCAGTTGGCCACGATTATCTCTGCGAAATTAATTACAATCAATCCAAATTTTTTTTTATAAACTCTTTCTAGATTGATATCACGACAGAATAAATTTGGGCTTAATCCCATTTATACAAAAAAACCAGGTGAGCGCGAAACACAAACGTAGGGATACCAGGTGAGCGCGAAGCGCGAACGCAGGGGGATCAGGTGAGCGCGAAGCGCGAACGTAGAGGGATCAGGTGAGCGCGAAGCGCGAACAGTGGGCGAGCGCGAAGCGCGAGCGTCGGTCGTGCCTTAAATGCAAGACGCGAAGCGAAACGCGCGAAGCGCGTTTCGTTTCGCGTTTTGCATGCCTTGCATCGCTCCGCGATGCAAGGCGGGGCAAGCCACGGAGGTCTTTCGGCCCGCAGGGCCGAAAACCGACTGTGGCGCGCTAGTTTAATCCTATTACCGAAAGGCGTTTTTCATATATTCCAGCAACAAACCGCTCTTTGAAATTGAGTCAAAAATATCAATTCGCTTATTATCAAGATAAATACTCAAGCCTTTATCAACGAATTTTCTCAGTGACAACAGATTTTCTAACAGCTATTTCACGTAGATTACATTATTCAAGCTTAAAACATCGTTACGACTGGTACAACCAGAGACACTACCCCCTCCCTCCGATTTCATGATTGCTACATCATTTTTATTTGCGCATTTTATGTCAAGTTTTCTTGAATCATCGAATGTTCTGAAAATCAGTTTTGAGTTGGTCATGTGTTCTGTTGCACCAGAGTCCACCAAAAAACTGATCAATTGGTTGTCACTATAGATTCAGTTGTATCGGACACATTTGTAGAGAAACCTGCGCACTTACCAGACTTTGTATTCTTGTTCTTTTCATTAAAAGGTTTATTCTGACTTTTCTTTTCACGCGAGTTTCCACGATTCGAGCTTTCATCGAGCTTAGGTCTCTTAGCGTTATCGCCTTTAGGTGTATCCAAGCTGAAACGTTTACCGCAACAAAACTTTCCTCGTTTACCTCCCTGAAAAGAAAAAGAACTTTCATACGTTTTCTGATTCTTATTCTCTTGAAGAATCTTTTCCAGCTGTTCTTCTTGGTAAGGGAAGTTCGCTCGAACATAACCAGTCCAGTATAACGTTTGCAGTTGAAACACATTTTTCCTGACCTATTGCATTGGTCAGAAAAATGGCCTTTGTTTCCACATTTAAAACAATGTGCCTTCAGGTTCTGAACATGGTAAAATTTAACATCTCCCTTTTGTTGTTGTGGCTCCAGATGTGTCAACTCGAGCTGATTCCTGCTGTACAATGTAATTCCTCAGTTGGCTTACTGTCAGCAGTTTGCCTGTTGCATTCTTATTTGAAAACTCTGTTTCTCTGACATGTGTCAGATTTGAAACAATAGCTTCAAAGAATGCTTCTCGAACTTCAAAATCGGACTAGTTTGGAGTGTCAGATAATTTATAATAAGGTCTCTAACTCTGACTCTATCTTTTTCCAGCTTTGATTCGTCAAAATCACGAGATGTTACATTTGTATCAATGACATATAGTAAATCTGCAAGGGCTAATTCTGATCTTAGAAAATCTATAAAGGCTTCGAGTTCTGCGATTCACAGAAACATTAAGGAAACTTTCACTACGCTTTCTCGTAAAGTTCAATGTAATCTTTATGGACTATTACTAGTAAGGATACTAAAAGAATACATGGTTTAAATTATGTTCATTTGGAGTGCTACTAACAAGTTTCCGAGAAGCTCTCCTGAATATTAAGTGAAAGATGTGCTTGTTGGCTTTATCGATCTCTCCGAGGCAATCATGTGGAAAAGGGTTAGAATAAAAAGGCCCTTTTCTTATATCATCAACGTTTCGGCGAACATTGTCGCCCTCATCAGGACACTGTCGAAAGTTTTTATTATAAATATAAATATAAAATTACAGAACAATTTTTTAAAACAATATTCTTAGAGAATTTACATATCGGAGCTGTCGTGATTTTTGTACATCTCAATGATGTTTTTCCCCCCGGCTATTTAATAGCGGGGGACGAGAGACGCCGAGCGACACCGTTATTATTTATATTTCTCTGTCGGCTAATTTCTCAGAAGTGAGGAAGTAGCCAACAGCCGTCGCTTATATATAATGTGCACGACTCATGATCTTTAACGCGGTTTTGTTTACAAGTGACGTCACACATCACCTCATCTGTTCGATGTATATAAACAGAATACATGTATTCACATTTAACTTTTCAGCTGGTAAATCAAATGTGTGTACACATTATTGAGTTTTTGGGTATCCTCCTTTTTATTTATACCGTTTTTCTGTAAATGTATGTACATCATTTCCGAGATCAATCTTTTATTTAGATTACTCTCCCTGTCTTTAATACGGTAATCTTCGAAATTGAAAACATGGTTGTACTTTTCTTTATGCTCGGAAATGACATTGTCTTTGGATTTTCTATGCTCCTCAACACGTGTACACACATTTCTTTTTGTTTGGCCGACGTATGTGGCAGTGCAGTTATTACATTTAAGTTCGTAAACAACATTATTATCCAAGTGCTTTTCTTTTTTATCTTTACCCTTTACAATAATATTGCACATCTGACTATGTATCTTTGGAATAGTTGTTATGTTGTTACGCCTCAAAGAATGCTGCACACACTCATAGAAACCGCCGATGTATGGTATGCCAACGCAATTAAGATATGTATTTTCTCTTGACCGTTGTTCTGGTTGTCTCGTTGTTTTGACTTGCGACAGTCGTTTCTTGACATATTTATTAATGAACTCAACAGGGTAATCATTTTCAAGCAGTAAATTCTTAACAATATTAATGTTTTTCTCATGAAAACATCTACTTGATAACTTTACTGCTCGGTCAACTAAATTGCTATTTTTTAAAACCTTGAATAAATATTTTGATAAAAAATATGTTGGTGAACCTATTGCTGAAATTATAGGTCTTAGAGGATGGTCTCTCTTGTGGATTTTTGGTAATCCATATGCTTTCGGTAAGCAGGTATCAGTTTGTGTGAAAAACTGTTTTTTATATTTTTTACCAAAATATCCATTCTCATTCCAGATATTTATTTATTTTTTAATATTCAACTATAGTTTTGATAATGAATTTTTCTTAATGATAGTATATGTGCTATTGTCAGCTAAAAGATTGCCATGGTGTACAATTTAGTTGACCGAACAGTAAAGTTATCAAGTAGATGTTTTCATGAGAAAAACATTAATATTGTTAAGAATTTACTGCTTGAAAATGATTACCCTGTTGAGTTCATTAATAAATATGCCAAGAAACGACTGTCGCAAGTCAAAACAACGAGACAACCAGAACAATGGTCAAGAGAAAATACATATCGTAATTGCGTTGGCATACCATACATCGGCGATTTCTATGAGTGTGTGCAGCATTCTTTGAGGCGTAACAACATAACAACTATTCCAAAGATACATAGTCAGATGTGCAATATTATTGTAAAGGGTAAAGATAAAAAAGAAAAGCACTTGGAAAATAATGTTGTTTACGAACTTAAATGTAATGACTGCACTGCCACATACGTCGGCCAAACAAAAAGAAATATGTGTACACGTGTTGAGGAGCATAGAAAATCCAAAGACAATGTCATTTCCGAGCATAAAGAAAAGTACAACCATGTTTTCAATTTCGAAGATTACCGTATTAAAGACAGGGAGAGAAAGAAAGGGCCTTTTTATTCTAACCCTTTTCCACATGATTGCCTCGGAGAGATCGATAAAGCCAACAAGCACATTAAATAACTACCGAGGGATAAAGTCATATTTAGATTGTGTGACATACACATCTAAAATACATTACGTGAAAGATTCAATACAAAGGATGCTGCAACCGATTCTGTAAGCTTTATCTAATTAATCCGAAGTTGCTTCCGGGAAGCTATTAAGTCAGATTCAGCAAACTTACCACACAAACTCAAAAAGGATTCAAGTTCTGCGATTCACAGAAATATTCTGGAAGCTTTAACCACGCTTTCCCGTAAGATTTATTATTATCTTTGAGGATTATTACCTGTAAGGATATTGAAAGAATACATGGTAAGGTTTAAATTTTGTTCATTTGGACCGTTACAAATAAGCTTCCGAGAAGCTGTCCTAAAGATTATGTAAAAGATTCAATTCAATCATTGGAGAATCATTCCTGAAAGAATGCTTCAACCAATTCTGTAAGCTTTACTAAATCAATTGGAAGTTACTTCCGGCAAGCAATCACGTAAGACTTTGTAAGCCTATGCAGACTAAAAAAAGATTCAAGTTTTCCGATTCAAAGAAACATTCCGTAAACTTTCACTACGCTTTTCCGTAGGGTTCAATGTTATCTTTCGTTACTATTACCTGTAAGGTTCATGAAAGGTTTCACCAGATGGTTGACAATACATTCATTTGGACTGTAACTAAGAAGCCTCATGAAAGTTCTCCTAAAAATTACGTCAAAAATTGAAGCTGAAACATGGAACTTTACATAAAACATTCCTAAAGCCTACGCGAACACTTATTTCAACCTTCGTTTAATCTTACGTAGGAGAATACATCAGGTAATTCTAGAAGCATTACTGAAGCAAACAATAGTTTTCTGAGGAATTCAAATATGTAAGACCTTCATAAACTTCGCGTACACATAAAAAAATGACTCGGGCTATATGATGCAAAATGATGCTTGCAGAAGCTTTTGTAGAAGAATCAGTATTATCTTCAATGACAGTTATCTGTAAAAGTCCAGGAAGATTACATCTCAACTTTTAAATAATCTTGATTTCAAGTATTGCATAAAAAACTAAGTTATTATTTCCCGAAGGACATTGACTTCCAGTAAGACTGCATCAAATTGAAATATATCTTAATACAAAGAATAACGTGGAAGCTTATGAAAAGCTTTCGTGAATATTACTTGGAAGATTACTTGTGTTTTAAAAAACTTTTGTAGTTTACTCCTGTAAAAAATCCTGAAAGCTGAGCCTATAGCGAATTAGAACTGGGTTACGCCAAGCAAACATATGTATGAAGGACCTGATATTCTTGTGCATATTATGAAAAACTATGGATATATGATTTTATCTATTTTATGTATAAAAATCGTGTAATTAATATTTGTTAAGTCTCTACATATAAGTTGATTGAATGATACTTGTATTTTTATAATAAAATGCAATAAAAGTTCTAACGACGTTGTTGATACTAAAAATTTTAGGATATAACGTTTTGAACATGTTACTTCGGAAACATTATGTCATATTAATTTCTTTACATAGCTCCTTGGCTAAGAATAACTATAATTTTTTGAAATTGATGAAGGGTTGCATCATTCTTTCTGGAAAGATTTTCGCAATAGCTTGAATCTTTTACGTAATCTTTAGGAGAGCTTCTGGGAGACTTGTTAGAAACAGTTCAAATGAACATACTTTCAACTATACCATGTATTCTTTCAGTATCCTTACATTTAATAATCTCCAAAGATTACATTAAATCTTACGAGAAAGCGTAGTAAAACCTTCCGGAATGTTTCAGTGAATCGAAGAACTCGAATATTTTGTTAATGTTTTCGGGAAGTTCACGCAATCTGACTTAATTGCTTCCCGCAAGCAATTTCCAATTGACTTAGTGAAGCTTACGTAATCGGATACAGCATTATTTCTGGAATGATTCTCGAAAGATCGGTTTGAATCTTTTACGTTATCTTTAGAATAGCTTTTAGGAGGCTTGATAGCAACAGCCCAAATCAAAGTACTTTGAACCTTACCATGTAATCTTACAGTATCCTTATATGTAATAATCCCCAAAGATTAAATTGAATCTTATGGGAAAGCGAAGTGAAAGCTTCCAAAATAATTCTGTGAATCGCAGATCTCGAGTCTTTTTTGAGTCTTCTTGGGAAGCTAAGGAAATCTGACTCGATTGCTTCCCGGAAACACCTTCCAGTTGATTTACAGAAACTTACAAAATCAGTTGCAGCATTATTTCTGGAATGATTCTTTGAAGATCGGCTTTAACCTTTCATATAATCTTAAGGAGAGCTTATAGGGGGGTTGTTCGTAACAGTGCAAATGAAGATATTCTCATCTTGAAGATGTAATCTTTCAGTATCTTTAAAGGGAATATATCCAGAAGATAACTTTGAATCTAATTGGTAAGCAGAGTGAAAGTTTCAGTGAGATTTTTTTCACACAGCATGGAATGTACCGCAAACTTATAAATGAAACATACAATCAAGCATCCAGTGCAAGCTATGCCTAGGCTTCAAAAAAGATTCCACAAAAACGTCAGCAAAAGTTACGTTGGAATATTTCATGAAAGCTTGTTTAAAGGTTACCGAAAGATTACATCGTAAGGTTGAAAGTATCTTTATTAGAATTACTATAGATAAGCTTACAGGAAGCTGCTCTAAAGATTACTTGAAAGATTCCCGTGGATGTTCCTAGAATGTTTCCAGAAATAATGCTGCAGCCCTTTCCATAAGCTTCATTAAAATAATTGGAAATTGCTTTCACGCAGCAACTAAGTCAGACTCCACAAGCTTCTCATACGGCCTACAAAACATTCCGTAAGCTTCCCACACAGAGTCAAAAAAGATTCGAGTTCTGCGATTCACAGAAACATTAAGGAAGCTTTCAATATGCTTTTATGCAAGATTCATTATAATCTTTCGGGATTATTACATGCAAAAATACTGAAAGATAACATCGTAATGTTGAAAATATTATTATTTGGACTGTTACAAACAAGCTTATTATTTCACTTGTACTTGATTAAATTTAATCTCTCTTGTGCAATACGTAATTAAAATATTAACATAAACCTAAACCCTTATATATTCTAAATACGTTTAAACTCAATAATAAATTAATAAAATATAAATAAACAAATTATGCCCTGACGCGGGGGCGATGAACAAATGTAGAATTCGATATTACCGTGGTAATGATGTCGTTGGGTAATTGGCCTAGATGAAAGATTTAGAATCTTAAACACCATATATTGTTAATTTAAAACTAATAAGAAAGATTGAGAGTTTATGTTTTGTTAATTTTAAAAATATTTTAATTAGTATTATTGTACACAAGCTTACTATACCATAAGCTCTACTGAAGATTACTTGAAAGATTTAAACCGATCACTCGAGAATTTTCTAGAAAGAATGCTACAACTGGATCCGTAAGTATCACTAAATCGTTGGGAAGTTGCTTCCTAGAAGGAATCTAATTAGACTCGATTAGCTTCGCAAAAAAAAACTCATAAATATTTCGAGTTCTTCAATTCAATGAAACCTTACTGCACCTTTCGCTACGCTTTCTCGTAAGATTCAATTTTATATCTTTCGGGATACCTGTAAGAATGCCGAAAGATTATATTGTAAGGATGAATTTATCTTAATTAGGATTATTACGCATAGTCTTACCAGAAGTTCTCCTAAAGATTACTTGAAAGAGTTAAGCCGATATTTCGAGAATATTTCCAGCAAAATGCTGTAACGGATTCCGCAAGCTTCATTAAGGGGTTATGCCTGAGTTAAAATGCAAAAAAATCCAAAAAATTTTTATTTGATTTTTTTAAGGTAAATTTACTGTAGAATAAGCTGCTGAAGTCCTTTTTGCCCGAAAAAATTCCGCTACAAAGTTATAGGCCAAATACTAAAAAAATATAATTTTTCAAAATTGCGCATTATTGATGTTTTGTCTTATAGCACTTTTGATTATTCAAAACAATTGCCTTTTCATAGAAAATGTAAAATTAAATGCGTTTACAAACTCCTTTTGAAAATGCAATTTTATTAAAAAAAACACACATATTATTTACTGAATCATTACAAACTGTAAATAACTAATTTTTATAAAATCGTAGATTTTATTTTTATTTTAAATGTTCAAAATAAAATAAATTTAGAATTTAAATCTAGTCTTTTAATTTTTTAATCAAACTTATAAAGGGATAAAAAAACATACGTGCAAATTACCGGCTGAAAACATGGCACCTTACAGCGTATGGAAAGGGAAATCTCTATTTTACCGACCTAGTCGAGTTTGCATTCAGACATCAGCTGTTTCGTCTGCTGTCTGTAGCTTAGTGCAAACTGGATGTTGTGCTGTTATGACAACTTCTGAGTCTACTAATCTTCAAATTTAGATAAGTGTTTGGACTATAAATAACATATTATTTGTGAAGAATTGGTTCTTTGTGAGTGTATTCTTTATTTTTAGGTATACGGACTATGAATATCATGTGCACGCCTGTGTGTTAGATAGTCTCAAGGCAGCTCAAAGTCCACTGTAATTGTTAACAATCCTGTTAAAAAATGGGTAAGCAATTACAAAAATTATATTCATGTAAAATATGTTGATTGTGAATGCGTATCAAAAAATTAAATTTCAATTTCAGCTTTTGATACTGATACATCAACATGTACAGCACCCGGGTCTTGATAAATCCCATAATACATAGGTATTTGATGTTAAAATATAAAAGAAATATGCCAAGCAGTGCATGTAAGTACTACTCGATAAGTATACATAAGTGTCTTGCAGAAACTTTAAATGCATTTTTCTCATGTTTTGAATTTTTATGATTTTAGATCACTTGCCGCAGGATTTCTCAGGAACCATCAGCCCAATCAAGCTGAAATTTTTTGGAGAGCTTCAGGGAATCCTTCGTCACTGCTTAAACGGAGGGAAATTGGCTAAGGTAAGTTTAAAGAATGTTACGCATGTGAACATATGCATAATTCACTATAATTATGAATATTATGACCTTATGTGTTTCTGAATATTTAAAATTTTTATTTTTCAGTAATCCCTTCCGTTCAAGCTGAGGAGAAATACTTTTAGAAGATTGTTCACCCAGTTTGGTCTATATTCATCACTCGGATGCTGAGAATTCATACGGCAAAGGGAAAAATCTGATCAAATTTAATACTTCACACATGGAATTGTTTGTATAGTAAGTATAGATATATAATTGTTTAAATATATGTAAAATTACAATTAATATGTGTACTTTAAGTAGGAAAAAGAATTTTTTTAATATTACTAGTAAATAATTTTTTTTGCCTAATAACTAATAATTTGTTTTTTTCAGGATTAACTCAGGCATAACCCCTTAATTCAATTAGAAGTTACTTTCGCGAAGAAATCAAATGAGACTCCGTAAGCTTCCCAAGAAGACTAAAAAAATACAATTTTTATAATTCAAAGAACTTACTGAAGCTTTCACTAGCCTTAATCGTAAAATTTAATGTTATCTTTTACAATAATTATCTGCAAGTGGACCATTAGGATTTATCCTACAGAAATATTCGCGCTCAATCTAGTGTGCGAGAAAGGGGACGGCGTGGTTTACAACCGTGCTAAAGGCACGGTGCCGCAAGGATGACTGTGCGATCGGTACACAGATCAAACTGCGACGCGAGTATTACATGCGCTATGCAAACAAAATTTTTAAATTTAACTGATTTGTTACCTTTGTGCTGTGCATTGAATCTGCAAGAATGTCTGGTCGTCGGCTCGGCTGCTTGGTCGGCTGGGCAATGGGAAAAGCATAAATAGACAAGCGATCGAGATTGGAAAAATGCAAAATAGCCAAGTGTCCTCAAGTGTGAGTTGTGTCTAGTTTTTGGTGCTTTCTTTTAGTATATCTTTTGCTTTTTCCACTGTCCATTTTTCTTGTGGTTCCTTTGGAATTTCTTTGTTTGGCTGTTGTTTTTGTTTCTCTTCTTTTTCAATTTCTTTGTCCCAGTCTTCTGATTCTTCAGATTGGTCTTCGCCTGAGTAGTTTGATTGTTCTTTCTTCCATTGTGGTATCGGGTATTCGAATTTTTTGCATACCTTTTTTATTGTATTGTCAAGGTTTTCTTCACTGTGGAACACCGTTTCTACTATGTATTTATCTGGGACCTTCATGTCTCCTTCCCATGAAAGTCGGTGGTACACTATGTGTGTATTTTTTTTAGATAATCTATGAGCTCCGTGCTGGTTTCTTCGTCATTTACTGCGAAAAAGACTTTTTTTGCATCATGGATGGTGATCATGATGTTTTCGTTATCTGACTCTTCTGACTCACTTGATTGTTTGATCGAGGAATTTTTCGGTTTGTTTCTTGAAAGTGGATGTTTCTTTCCTACCGTGTATAATGGTCTTCTGTATTGCTACGGTACGTAATGCATGGGTAATGTGTGGCGCATAAATGATGGTATATCGTTTTTGATGTGAATATTTGTCTTTAATTGGGTATGAACCATACTTGATTGAGATGCCGAGGGGTTCTCTCGGGTAATTTTTTTCGAAATAGCGAATTGGTATGTCGATGTCGAGGCTAATGGTGTCCATTGTTGGATTTGTCTTTGCTGTAACAGAAGGTATGTGTGCTAAAAACTCTAGTATTAATGCTGTGTGTTTTTGTGTTAATTACGACATATATGTGTTTTGGGTTGGCACATATATAGATATTGTGCTGTTGTTACTGAGTTTTAATAGGGTCGGCGCATCTAAATATTCAGTCCATATTTAGGTAGTTTGTCTCGTCAAGTAACACGCGTTTTCTTGGTCCGTTGTTATTTCTTCTGTGGTGGTATCCATTATTGTGACAACATTATTTTCCGTTGTTTCTGAAGTTTGGTTTTCTATCAGATTAGCTTTGTTTTCAGCTTGTTGTTTAGCAATTGGTATTCTTGATTTTTGTAGTTACTCTTTCCATTCCATTTGTTTTGCGCATGTGATGTCGTGCAAATGGTAGATGTCTGTCTATGTAATTATTGCATTTATTATGTTTTTTGGTGTACTTTTCTTTGTTAAATTTTGACGGTTTCCTTGGTACTGAATATACTGCATTGTATATTGGGTCTCATTCTTGTTTTGCTCTTTTGGCATCTTCTTCTTTGAAATATTGCACATATCCATAGGCTAATTTTCCTTTTTTGTCCTTGATGGTTTGATGATATACTAGTTGTCCGTATCTTGCGAATGCTCTGAAGAATATTTCATCTTCAACGCTTTCTGAGTATTCCCACGGTAGGGTGCAGAATAATCGATGATTGTCCATTGGTATTGGTAGTTTATTGATTATGTGTATTTCTGATTTCACAGAACATGCCTTTTGGTATTGTATGTCCATTGATTCTTCTTCTTTTGATATGTTTCTGTTCTCCGCTGTTTGTTGTTCCTTTTTTTTGAATCGATTTTGCTTCATTAAAACTACTCGTCTTTCATATGCCTTGGTTGCATCACGTTCAGTGTTGAATGTCATGATGATCTTTTTTAGTCCTGGTTCGTATTTATGTTGTTCGTAGTAAATCGTATTTGGTGTTGCGATGTATTCGAATTCTTTTATAATTGCATACATTGGTATTTCGTTGTCGAAAAGATGGTAATTGATTTTCGTTGTTTTGTGGCCATGTTGACGTTTTTCCTTCTAGAAGCGAAATTTGTTGTTAGGATGTTTCTGCCTCTTGTATTGGTAAGGTTAATTTGGTCTGTGTCTTGTGTGTGTCGTCATGTACTTGGATTTGGTCTGTGTCTTCTCTTGTCTCGTTATGTATTTGGATGTTGCGCCTTCTCCTATTGGTAATGCTTCTAGTTCTAATGCGGTTCTGTTTTGCCTATTTGTATACGATGCTTGTGATTTGTGTAAACGGAGTCAAGTTTTTTAGAATTTTTTATTTTATGATTATGACTGTAATTATATTGATTATTATTATTTGTGAGGTTAATCCTCCATAAATTAAGGTATTTGTTTGAAAATTTTTGCATTTGTGTGCACTAATTTGGTTTAATTCATTCAGAATTTCAATAAGGGGTCTTTCATTGTTAATATTTGTTATTTTTTCATTATTATTTTTGATTTTCAATATGTTTATTTTCGGGTCAGCTTTGATGTTTTGGGTTAACGGAGGGTAAGATTGTGTCAATTATAATTGAATGTTGGGTGTGTAAATACATGTGAAATTTATCTGGGGTATGCTTTCTCCTACTAGGACCGTGGTTGCGTCTTTTGCAATGCATTTTGGCGATATTCTTAAAATTCCCGCTTCTTTTATAATTATTTTGTATTCGGGTGTTTCTTGGCAAATGAAAGTTACAGATGTTAGAAAAATGATGAAGTAAAGCCACGATTTGTCTTGTTCTAGATAGTTCCATTGTATTTGGGTCGCTAGGTTGATTCTAATATCACAATGTTTGGTGGTGTTATTGGTGGGATTCAATAGCAATGTAATTTAACAATCTGTCAATTCTGGTGTATTTTGTTGTACACCAAGAATTGGACAGATTTGTGCATAATGGGTTGCAATGCACTTATTTAACCTATTCTCGTTAAATTTAATGTATCTGCTTTGGTGTAGAATAAAAATTGATGCGTCTCTTCGAGCCAAGTTGTTTATTTTAAAAAATGCCAAACGTTTCGGGATATTTTTATCCCCTCTTCAGTGGCTGTATAAACGTTAAGTTACAAGGTTTTATTACAATAATAATATTAAAAATAAGTGAAATTGAAAATTGTAAATATTAACATAGTTACCTAATTTGCAAAACAACTTTCGTGTTTTTACATTATTAGGAACGGACCAGAAAAAGGATAGATCGCATATGGCGCTATAAATATAAATTTAAAATTTAAACCAAAGTTTACAAAGAACTATTACAAAATTTTTAATTATAACTTACGGCCTAGGACTCGAGAATTTTGTTTAACAGAACGATTCACCGGTGCCAAGGTGGTAATGCGGCACCGGTCGAGGCAGGACATCAACTAATGTCTCGACAAAAATCGGGCAATATATATTGCGCAATACATACAATAGATGCTGTACCAATACTTAGAAATGTTATATAAATTACAATGCAAACCGCATCAGCGACGGATACCTCGAGCTTCATCCATATACCAAGAACGAATAACACATTGGAGGTGGCACGTTAATACTCAAGTAGCAGGGCGGGGGGCCCGCGCCGCATCGTAAGAAACGCTCCTGCCATGACTATATGACTATATAGTATACAGTATGGACGGAGCGTTGCCACGGCAACCCGGTCTCCCCGACCTCCCACTGGGCTGTTCCGCTCCGGCTCGCCAGCCAATCACTATTGAACATGTGTTGGCTGAGTTGAAGAGAGCGCGAGGCGGTATACCACCTCTCACTGCATGCTAAGATCCTGATACAGTCCGCTCGCCACCGAGCCTCCGCAATCACATTATTTACAATTAAATTTTATTCGGACTATTTTTTAGGTTTGATATAACATTTTTATAACTCGCTTTGAGGCGGCACGTATCCTCAGCCCTATTAAGTGTGCCATCGAAAAACTGAATATGAAGCATTTCTGAGAACCGTCTACGGAACATAGACGGTTCTCTATCTATTATTTTAATATTGTTAAAATCAAAATTGTGTCCTGTCTCCAATGCATGTACCGCGAGAGGGGAGTTAAGATCCCTTTTCTCTATATATCTTTTATGTTCGTATTGCCTAGCTTTTAACGGTCGATACGTTTCTCCGATGTACGTAGATTCGCAATCGGAGCAATCGATTTTATAAACAACATTTCTTGTGTCTCCCACAGCAGTAGGATCTTTGCCAAGTTTTATAAATTTATTGAACTTATCAGTAACACTATTAATCAAACTCATGTCATTTCTTTTCAACACCGACTTTAATTTATCGTTAAACCCTTCATAGTAGGGGAACACCGCGTATCCTTTTCTAGAGTTAGAATTATTGTTATTAATACTATGTGAGTGTGCATTGCTTTCAACTACCCCTTCTAACGAGGCCCTTGAAAGGCTCAGGTTGCGAGCAATCCGCTTTTTACTAAATTTCTCTATAAATTCTGGAGGATAGTCATTAGCTATGAGAATTTTTTTCGCTTTTTCGATATTTTCACAGTGAAACCGCGGATCGGACAACAATATCGCCCTATCAAATAAATTGTACATTATTGCTATCTTCTGGTTTTTTGGGTGGTGAGAGAAATAATTTATGTATCTTGATGACGCTGTATTTTTTTGAAACCAATTCGTAAAAATATGACCACTTGAATCATGAATAATAGAGATATCGAGAAAATTTATACTATTATTGACTTCAATTTCGTGAGTAAATTGAAGGGAGTTATTATAGCTATTAAATATAGATAACACAAATTCAATCTTTTCTCTATCCAAAACCAAAAGACAGTCATCCACGTATCTGTAAAAAAGTCGAACGCTAGATTTTGCAATACCCAGACAATGATCCTCGAGATCCTCCAGAACCATATTCGCAAAAACAGGGCTCGAGCAGAATCCCATCGGAGCGCCTGAGACTTGTTTATAAAATTTGCCATCGAAAACAAGATACGTACAGTCGAGAAGAATTTTTATACCATCCATAAATTCACTCTTCGACATACAATTCATACAGGAGAGCCATTTCCATCTCTTTTCGATCGACAGTATAATCGCATCTTTTGGCAAACTCGAAAACAAAGAAACAACGTCGAAGGACACAAAACATTGCTGATCAGAAATATTCATATTGGTGAGGTTACTTTTTAATTGTGTACTATTTTTTATATGAGAAGCTGGTAAAGGAAAATGTTTTGTTAATAAGACGGATATGCATTTATCAAGAAAATAAGTAGGGCTATTAATTGCTGAAACTATAATTCTTACGGGATTGTTCGGTTTATGAATTTTTATTAGGCCATAAGCTTTCGGCAGCGATGTGTGCTCGATGCCCTTGGAAGAAAGACCTCTAAAAGCCTCGTCGCACTCTAGAACGCCCCGTGCACTCCAAAGGTCAATGAGTTTTTTTATCCGCTTTTTTATCCCTGCAGCAGGGTTAACTTTAACCAGTCTATAAAATCTCTCGTCGCTGAGGGCCTCATTAACCTTCGAGATATACACGTTTCGATCAACCACTACCGTAGCATTGCCCTTATCTGCTCTAGTGAAAAATAGATCGGGATTGTTTTTTAAATACTGTTTTGTACGTCTAATATTGTATGACATGATTCGTTCATGATAAGGCACATGCGTCTTATTTTTAATCTGAGAATTTAATATAGAAATGACTCCATCTCGCAGTCCTCCGTCTATGTTTCGATTGAACGCATATACATTCTCCAGGCTTTTTAAAATCTCAATAGCTTGCTTAAATTGAAAATCTGTATTAAAATTGAATTTATCTCCCATGGACATCACCTTCTTTACAAATTCCGGAAAGCTGTATGTATCTGCATGTATCTGCTTTGATCAATGGCTGTGGCAATGTAAGTGTGTGATGGCTTTATGTGGGCCATTCCCAAACTAACATTGTTGTGCCATTGTGGTATCGCAGTGGGTTGCATTTTGTACAATTGGTAAGTAGCGCGATCTACTAATGGTAAATGTAGAATCACGATTGTTTTTCCATTCTGATGTAATGCATCGATTTTTGAAATTTTTATTATTTCTTCTGATCTCATCTGTTCAGAAGGAATTGGAAAATTCATTTCCGTGCTTTCTCTTTTGACGTCTGCGTCGATTTTTTGCAAGATGTCATGTGTAAGTATTTCCGGGTGAACTTGTCCAATTTTTATTCTTCTTAATATTTCTAATAGTTTCTCATGACTTTCTAATCTTTTAACGTAAAGCATGACTTCAACTAAATACTTGATTTATTCATTCTCTTTTAAAACATTTGTTACCACTTTTATTAGTGTTTTTTCAAAGCTTTCTAGAATGAGTTGATGGTTATTTGTGGTTTTGAATAACTCATCAAATTTTGTCGCAACTATATGTGTGTTTTCTTTGACTAAATGCATAATCTGTTTTTGATCCGTGAACAATTGGTCGTCATTTTGATTAACATTTTGGATATCATCTTCGGTGGCTAAACCGAAGAATGATTTGGAAATGAATCCTGTGAAACCTAGGGGTACCATTCTTTTTATTCTGATGTTGGGAAGGTATTTTGAGTTTGGATACATAATGTGACCTAGAGTGTTGGTGGTCTCATTTATAATTGCTCTTAATTCTCTTAGAGAGTTTTGTTTTATTTCTAACAGATCGGTGCCTAGGGCGTTTTTACATTTGTATTCTTCAATTACGGTGATGCATTTGTTGTATACTTCGATATGTGATTGCAATGGGTTGTGAATGTTTAGGAATTGGTCGACATCTATTACAATGATGACTTTCCAATCTGCTCTGATTATTTTGATTGTGTTAGATTTTTCATAATATATGCCAGGGTTTGGCGATAAGGATTCTTGTGTGTGTAGTTGTTCTGCATTGAAACTTGTTAGGTTGACGATGAGCAAGGTGAATAGCATTATGCGATGATTCATCTGTAACACAAATGAAAAACTAATCAGAATTGTTTTCTGAATCTGATTTTTCTGTTTTTGTATGTACGTCTTTGAGCTTGTCAATGTGTTTTCTGATTCTTTTGCCATTGGGATATTCCAGTATGACATTTTTTCTGCCAACAAATTCGATGATTTTCAGTGGTTTGTTTCTGTAAGCATCGAATTTGCTTGTTCTTCGTTCATTTATTAGACGTGCATAACCGCCTCTTTTACCTTTGAACTTTCTTATCTTTTGGTTATATGTTAATTTTGATTTTATTTTGTTTTGTATTTGCCTTTCGCCGGCCATTACTTTCATTTCGTCTAGACGAAGTATTAAATCTCTAATATACACGTTGTATGTGCGTAGTTTTTCATCTCATGGTATTTTTATTGGAAAACGAGCAGTTCTATCGTATACTAGTTCAAACGGTGTGAAATTTGTTGCTAGCATGAACACTTGTGTTATACGTGAAAGTGGCAAATGGTGCAAATTTGTCCCAATCATCGTATTTCTCTGAATATATCCTTATGAACTCTATTAGTGGTGCATGACTTCTTTCTAACGAACCATTTGTTTGTGGCCGGTAACCTGATGTTGTTAATCTATTTATTTTAAAAATTTACAACATTGTTTCTACTATGCTTGATAGAAAACTTGTTCCTCTGTCTGAGAGTATTGCTCTTGGTGCTCCAAATTGATAAATTAAATGCTTGACCAGTGCATCTGCAATGGTGGTTGCATTCAGATTTTTAATTGGTATAGCGGTTAACTATTTTGTTAGATTGCATTGCATTGTTAGCAAGTGACAATTGCCTGATGGCGTTTGTCTTAATTTGCCAACTGTGTCAACTGAGACTTTGTCGAAAGCTTCTATTGGTGTGTCAGTGATAATCATTGGCTCTCTTATCTTGAATCTTTCAATTTTCTTTTCTTAGCAACTTTAGCATTTTCTAATGTAATTTTGAATGTCGTGCATTCCTGGCCAATAATATCGTTCTCTAATTTTGCCATATGTTTGATTGATGCCTTAATGCCCACCGGTTAGGCTGTCATGTAAGTTTGCTATAATTTATTTTCTCTCTTTTTCCAATGGTAGTTCTACTTTTCCGTAGCAGATTGTTACCTTTATTGGAGAATTGTTGAATGTTTTTGCTAGAAGCTCGGTGAATAGACCAGCTTCCAATTCATCTGTTAGATCACCTCTGCGAGATATTCTGAAACTTTTTGCTTCATTTTTTGTTAATGCTGTTTTCAAATTGTGCAGAGAATTCTCTAATTCTGTAATGTTTATTTTGCTATAATACTTGTCTTTAATTATGACAGAATAAATTTTGTATTTCTTGAATGCTGTAACAACAATTTGACCAATGTGCGGTTTTATGTTTTTGATATTTGTTAACTCTATTGCTCCTATGTCAGTGAGTAGTCTGACTATTGAAGTGGTGCATTCGCAGTCTTGTGAAAGGAAATATACTAGTATGTTAGACATTCTCTAATAGTTATTATTTGCTCTCTTTCTGGTAGCAAATTTCCAATTGTGTTTAAATCCTTGTCAATTGTCGAATTGGTGGATTTTTGGGTGGAACCATACCTTTTGTTTATTGGTTCTAATAACTGTGGCATTGTCACTAATCACGGGACCGTTATCTCTGGTGGATGTGAGTACCTTATTTCATAAGTTTTGTCGTCAAAATTTTTATTTATGACACTTGTGTCTGCCGTTTTCAGCGTTACCCTTTTGTTCGGATGCTGTGTGCTTTTGGCATTAGGAGATTTATTGACTATTCTTGTACTGTCTAAAATCCTTCCTTTTGTTGGATAGATGACGCCGTTCATTGATGTGTGATCTTCCTCAGGCTGAAAATCTCTTGCTTGTTCATATCTTTTTAATAAATCTCTTTGTGATTTTTCTATTCATTTTTGGAGTCCTTCTTCCATAACTTCATCCATGTTTTTGGTGCCGTAATGTGCATTTAATTCGTCTATGCAGAATCTCATTTCCTCTGTATGTTCTTCTCCATCACAAAAGTGAGTTACAGCGATTTCGTAATCGTTGTTGATTTCTGTGTGTTCCGGGTGTAACTCTTCAAATCTTGCTATGCTTTCTTCTAGTTTTCTGCTAGCTTCTTCAACTTCTTTTCATGATAATGTTGTGACATTTGATGCGTTAACTATTGATTCACATCAGACGACTTGTTTGTGTCTGTATAACTGTTGGATGTTACTGCTACTTCTATATTGCTTATTGTTTTGTCGATGCTGTCATTGGATGATCATTCATCGTTATCACTGTTCGTTTGTCTATGTATTTCTGACTCATCTATTCTTAATGCACTGCGTCTTGGATTTTCTAGTGGCGGGTTGTCACTTGAACTACCATCTACTGCTGTCGAAGACATCCATGAAGTGTTTGACATGTTCGTCCTTGTAGAAGTATTGGTGTCTGTGTCACTGTTGGTGGTATCATCATTATGTGTTTTTGATGTCGAGGTTTCTTGGCTGTTGCTTGTTGATTTCAATCGTTTTGGTTTTAGATACGTCCTCGTCGTTTTTTGGATACGTCCTCCTTGTTTAATATATTGTCGTATTTTGCTTTCGGCTTGAGGTGCTTTTGCTCTCGTTCTTTGAGCTATTACGCTGTGGTCCAGTTGTGGAAATTCTTTATTTGCTTCTGCTCCGACTGGTCTTCCTCTACCTTTGGGTGCATTAGCGTTTCCCAAAGTTTGTACTCTTTGTCTTGGAGGTGAATCTTTGATGAACTTGGTTTTTGTTCATCTATTATCATCACCTTTAATTTTGAGAGATTTTTATTTATTTCTTCCTCTGTGAGTGTTGGTAGATTCCGAGACAATGCGACTGCGTTTTTGTTAAGTTTTCCAGGTTTGTACTTGAAAAAGTATTCATAACCTGAAAACGGAACATCTATCTCATTAGTCTTTGGCCTGGGTCTTTTCTACTGTGCATCCAATTTAATAGCTTGTGATCACACACTATAGTGAATTTTCTGCATAGTAAGTATGATCGAAATTGGTGTAGAGCATGCAGTACTGCTAGACACTCTTTTTCACTCTTTTGCTGAGTAGTCTCGATCGGAATTGAACAGGGTGTTCAAAACCATCGATTTGTTGACTTAAAACTGCAGCAATTGCATAATCTGATGCATCCGTTGGTAATATGAATTCCTTGTCGAAATCTGGGAATTGCAAAATCGGTTCACTCATGAGACATTGTTTTAATTCATTGAAAGCATCTTCGCATTCTTGTGTCCATTCGAACTTTTTGTTATTTTGTAGCAAGGCAGTTAATGGCCTTGCTTTGTCTGAAAATTTTTGTATATATTTTCCGTAATATCCAAACATTCCTAAGACTTCTTGAATGTTTTTTCTGTACTTTGGTCATGGTAGTTTTGCTATTGCTTCAACTTTCTTTGGGATTAGTTCAATGCCTCTTGCACTGATTATGTGTCACAAAAATGCAACTTCTTTTCTGAAAAATTCGATTTTGTCAGGTTGTAGCACAAGTTTAGCTTGTCTTAATCTTTCCATTAGATTTCGAATTCTTTGTTCATGTTGTTTAAGGTCTTTGCTGTAGACAATGATGTCATCTAAATATACAAGCATTTCTATGTTTTGCAGGCCGCGTAGGATTTTTTCCATTAAACGCTGAAATGTGGCCGTGGCATTTTTTTAAACCTTCTGATATTCTTTTGTATTCATAATGACCATTTATTGTGATAAACGCTGTCTTATAACAATCTTCAGGTGCCATGGGTATTTGTTGGAACCCTGACGCAAGGTGAAATATAGAAAAATAGACCGTTCCTCCTAGTTCATCCATTATGTCTGCTATATTTGGTAGTAGGTAAGCGTCTCTAATTGTTTTTTTGTTTAATTCTCTAAGGTCTATTACCATTCTTCATCTTGGATTGCCTTGACTGTCTGGCTTTTTTGGTATAATCCAGATGGGAGAATTGTATGGCGAGTTCGAGTCAGTTATTATCCTGTCTCTCAATTTCTTTTGCACACTTTCCCTCACAATATCTTTATGTTTAGGTGGATATTGTTTTGTGTTAATAGGCACGTTGTCTTCTAGATGTATGTTGTGCTCTATCATGTTTTTGCACGATAGTTTATCTCCGGGCAATAAAAATCTGTCTAAATGATCATCAATGATTCGATCGACTATGTCCTTTTCTTCAATGTTGAGATGATCTCTTCTGATGGCAGCTTTGACTTTATCCATTCTTTCTGGAATATTAGAAACTACTTCATCGTCAAATTCACTGTCAGTTTCTTCTAAAAAATTCGGCTCTGTATCAAATGGTACTAGTTCTTTTGCATTTATTTCAATGATGACACTTTCTTGGCTCGTGTTTATTGCCAAAATGTTACATGTATTATTAACGTCGATGTATATTCGTTTGAGTGTCGAGATGTTTGGCGTCGAGATGTTTGGCGTATTTGCATCTTCAATTATTTTTGTAGTGATGTTTTTTGCTTTGTCTATTTTTAATAAACTGTCGATTTTTCTTCTCTTTTGATTTTTTGATAAATGTTCTTCTTCATGCCCCTTAAATGGTATTGGGTGCATGACATCACTGTTTACCATTCATGCATTCTTGTAGTATGAAATTACTGCTTCTTCTTTCTTGAGGTAATTTCTGCCAAGCATGCCGTCTGCTTGAATGGGAGGAAAATCATCGTGTACGATTTGGAATTTTACCGGTGTGTTTCTGATTAATAAGTATACTGATCCTAACGTTGGTACTGTCTGCATGGCTATGCCTACTAACTCGGTGTTATCTTCAGTGTTGAATGGTAGGTCATGATGCAGTACGTTGAGCTTTATTATGTTCACTGTGGCTCCATTGTCAATCATGAATTCGAGCCATGGTTTGGTGGTACCTTCTGAAACTCTTATTATGACTACTGTTGGTTCATCATTTTCCCAGTCATGTTTTTCAGGATTTTTACAGTTGGCTGAGCACACTCTTGGAATGGGCTTTCTACTTGAATCTTCATTACTGCTGCAGGTTGTTGTTGCTGTTGCTGTTGCTGTTGCTGTTGTGTTTGTTGTTTGTTCTGGTTCATTTGTTGCATTTGTTGTTGATATTGTTGTTGGTCGTTGTTCCGCTGACCGTTCTGTGGTTGATTTGGATTTTGGTAATTTTGTCTCCATTGATTGTTGCGGTAGTTCTATTAATGCCCTTGGGGGTTCCTCTGGTATTGTTGATTCTAGTTTTGGCTCGCTATGCGGGGATTATAACGAGCCCCATGGTAGTTTAAATTATTGCTACCTTGGTTCTAATTCTTTGGCTGCGACCTCCAATTTTCTCTTTGATCCGGTCTGTTATTATAGTAATTTCTGAATTGACCATTTTGCTTTGTTGCCCGTTATTATGGCTTATCCAGTTTGTATTCTGATTATTTTGATAGCTTTGAAAATTTCCTCTGTAATTTAAAGTATATGAGGGCTTATATTGTAGGTAATTACCCATACAACATTCAGTATTCCGAATGCAAGTTATGAGGAAGCTTGGAAAAACATTTCAAAAATCATCAGGAAAGGTTACTTTGAAATATTTCATGCAAACTTCTAGAAAGTTTAAAGGAAGATTGCATCGTAAGGTTGAAAATATCTTAATTTAGATTGTACGTTCAAGCTTACGAGAAGCTCTCCTAAAGATTATTCGAAAGATTCAAGCTGATCATTCAAGAATCTTTTCAGAAAGAATGCTGCAACTGTTTCCGTTTATAGCATATTATGTATAGCGATAATGTGTATAATTATACGATTAGGTATTGTTAGTAAGCGTTTGTATTTGTTTCATAAAATAAAGAATATTAATGTAATTGTTAATGTCAGTGTGAAAGATTTACTTCTCATAGTAAGCTTTCTACAATGGTTCATGAAACATTAAGGAAAGTTTCATTAAAGCTTTATCAAACGTTTTTGGAATATTACAGGCAGCATTTTTTTGAATTTTTATTAATCTTGTTTGAATCTTTCATGAAATCTTGCAGAAGCATTTCCTGAAAGGTTCTCGCAAGCTTTGCTGACACATTTCTGTCGAGCACATATCCGAAATTTTTTATCTTTCAAGAGCCTTTCTGTAAAATTTCAATAAGCTTTCAATCAATTTTTCGATAACTGGTGAACATTACAGGAACCTTTCTTTAGCTTGCACTAATCTTACTGGAACCTTGCACGAAATCTTTTCAAAGCTTTTGTACAAGGTTCTCGTAAGCTTTACTAGAATATCTCTGTCGGGATTCTTGCCGGGACATTTTTTGATTCCAGGAAGATCGCACAAAATCTTTCTGGAAAGTTCTGCAAAAGACTTATAAATCTTTCAAAAGTCTTTCTGCGAACGTTACAGCAAGCTTTCGCTAAGATTGCACTAATCTTACTGGCACCTTACACGAAATCTTATTTAAAGCTTCTGTACAAGGTTCTCGTAAGCTTTACTGGAACATTTCTGTCGGGACTCTTGCTGAGACATTTTGTGCTTCCAGGAAGATTGCATGAAGTCTTTCTGAAAGATTGATACTCTTTCGGGAAAGCTTCTTGAAAGCTTCATCAAAGATTCTATGCTGTGTGGGTTGGGACTGAAAAGCATGCTTTTAGAATTTTTTTTAAATTCATTACGTACGTATCAATTTTTATTTTAATCCAACTACTAACGTTAGTAATTCGAGCTTTTACCTATTTCGTATTTATGACCACGTGACGTCATAAAACATATATACAAGCTTCATTTAATTCTGGGTAGATACCTTCATCCGGGTATTGATTGAAGATCCCCAGTTTCTGATCTTGAAGTTGTAGAAAAAGAGCTACGTTCTTTTGATCTTGTTGAATATTGTATAAATATTATACTCTTTGCTTATTGTTCTACGAATTAATACTGGTCGCGCCATCTCTTGTATATATATGATTTTGTACATCGAGACAAGCGCGACTCCGAAAACGCGAATACGCGAGTATGTAAACACACATACCGTGTGTCCCAGGTGAAACTGTCGATGCTGAGAGTGTGGGTGGAAAAAATTTCAGCATCAAAAACTATGGTGAAAAAATTTATGGGGGTGAAGATAGATCCCGGCGGCTGAGCGTGTGCAAGCCACATGTTTCGTATTAAAAAACGCTGTACTCAAAAAATTTAAAATTTGCAAAATTAATATTGTTTGAATATGCACTTAATTCTACAGAAAAGGCTGACTGAATGACAACAGAACTTGAATGACAAAAATCGAATGGTAATTTCTTGAAATAACGAGACTAGTTTGATAATTGCCGCTTGCAGGATTGTGAATTGATGAACGTAAAAATGCTCCGATTTTTGTGATTCAAGTTTTGTAAGTATTAGGGTGCCTTACGCATAAATATGGGTACGTTAAAAACGGTCTTTATGTAAAAATTGTTGATTTGAAAATTTTGCGTGCAAACTGTTTTTTAATGGCGTGCCACACGTGTACTAGTGCCGGAGAGGGGTCTTAGCCTTTTATTGCACCGGTAGACAGACTCTTGCTAGAGCGCTCGACTGAGGGTTAACCGTGTAATTGCCCTCCACAAACAAAATTTTTCCTTAATATTTTACACTCAATTTTCAAATCAACAATGTTTAAAAAAAGATCATTTTTAACGTATCTCATGTCAGTCTGTATTTTCGCGTTTTCAACATTTATTGATAATCAATTTGCAACTGGAGATATGACAGGTTTAACAGCGAGGATTTGGATTTAAGAATGGAATGCGGTGAAAATTTAACTTCCGTTAAATTTTCAGCTCATTCCGGTGGAAGTTTAACCATTAGGAATTATTAGGATCAATTAAATTTTGCATTGTTAAAAGTAATATTATTATATTTATTAATGAATATATTTATAATTGATTTTCAAAATGCAGTCCTTCTGCCAGTAAGCAATATCCGAGACGATCAGAAAAGCTTCGGGTAGCTGCTCGGATTTGCTCTGGCCTAATACTGTAATGAGCTGCCAATATTCGTTGTTGTAGTTGAAACAAATCCGGAATGTCGTCTACCAGATATACGGTATTTTTCAAGTGTCCCCAGTAAAAGTAGTCTAATGGACTCAGGTCTGGCGATCGCGCTGGCCAATTATGTTCAGCGCGTAACCCAATTCATCCATTGGGAAATTGTGTACGCAAATATGCCGTCACAATTCGCGAACTATGTGGGGGTGCACCATCCTGTTGGAATAGTATTGGGCTCTAAAAAAAAAAGCATTAAGTAAAAAATTTTCTCTGAAATTTTAAATAAATTTTATATGCTACTGTTGTAGTTATAAAATAATTTTATAAATTATAAATTAAAAAAAATAATTTTATACTGTTATTGCTATATTTGACTTTTTTATACTACAATTTTAGAAAATTTAAATAGAAACAAACGTAGTACTAATACTTAAATAAATTATGTATGCTATTGTTACAGTTATAAAAAAAGTTGTACTTATATTGCAATAATTGATTTCGTATACTACAATTTTAGAGAAACATTTATTCGGTAAAAATTAAAATAGAAAATTGCCAATTTTTAGGTTAAAATTAAAATAGAAAAAATGTTTTACTTACACCCAGTTCTTGCTCCAGATTTCTTATTGCTGGCATAACCCGCTCTTGTAGTAGCTGCAGATATATTTCGGAATTTAGGGTATCGGCAAGGAAAAACGGCCCTATGATCCGATCACCTACTAATCCTGCCCACACATTTATCTTTTGTGGAAATTATGTTTTCGATTCCACTATAAGGTGTTTATTTTCTCTGCTCCAATAGCGCAGATTTTGCTTATTGGGCACTTTTGACAAGTAAAAACTGCACTCATCCGTTGTGCAGATGAAATTGATCAAATTTGGATTATGATTGATCAATTCCATCATACTTTCACAGAACTGTATTCTGCGTTCAGGATCTCCTGCGAGAAGTTGCTGATGCTGCTGGTACTTATACGAATAGTACGAGTTTTTCTTCAGTATTCGTTGTACACTTGACTTACTCACTTCCAAATCCATCGCTATACGCCGAACTGAACTTGTCTTTTTATTTTCGACGTACGCACAAACGTTTACTTGCTGCTCTTCCGACAATTGTTTGGCGGGTTGAACGCATTTTTTGTGTCCTGAATTCACACAACCCGTCTCGTTAAATTTCCTCACCATATTCCGTATTGTACTCGCTGAAGGAATTGGTCGATGCGGAAATTCAACAGCAAACTCGTCTCGAATTTGCTCTGCACTTTGCCCGGAAAAAAATTTTCTTACAAAAGACATGCATTCTTGCAACTCGTACACTACGTTAGGCATTTTGCGGGAAGGAAAAAACGTTCAAAGTTCACGAAGCGATCGGTTCGAGTAGAAAACTACGAATGAACCGATCTTAGAAGTTGTAGTCCCTTTCGCCTTCGAAAATACAATAAAATAAAATTTCAAAATGCAAAAACAGTAAAACAGAAAAGTGGGGACACTTTTGGAGAAAATTTCAGGACTAAAGCTTTACCCGAGGCTTTACCTTAGCGAAGTCAAGTAACAGTTCTTGTATTAAAATTTTACTGTCAATAAATTTTCCAAATCAAACAATAGATTTACAATTACAGAATAAAATATTGTAAAATTTTATAATTATGGAGGTTGAGGAGGAAATGCGGAACGAAGACTTACCCATAGATATCATAAAGAACTAAACTTCATTCGTGTTTGTATGTCATGTAAATGTAAAATTTGGCAAATACCATACAGTCTATTGAAGTATAAGTAAAAATCATACGATTTCCACGATTCAAATTTTGTTATTATCAGTACATTTTAAAAGCGATTAATATATTATACGAAAATCCATAGCAATGAATAACTGAAAAATATTGAAAAATATGAAGGAAAAATTTTGTTTATGGAGGGCAATTACACGGGTAACCCTCAGTGGAGCGCTCTAGCAAGAGTCTGTCTACCGGTGCAATAAAAGGCTAATAAATAATACCTCTCTCCGGCACTAGTACACGTGTGGCACGCCATTAGAAAACAGTTTGCACGCAAAATTTTCAAATCAACAATTTTTACATAAAGATCGTTTTTAACGTACCCATATTTATGCGTAAGGCTCCCTAATAGTTACAAAACTTGAATCACAAAAATCGGAGCATTTTTACTTTCATCAATTCACAATCCTGCAAGCGGCAATTATCAAACTAGTCTCGTTATCTCAAGAAATTACCATTCGATTTTTGTCATTCAAGTTCTGTTGAATTCAGCCTTTTCTGTAGAATTAAGTGCATATTCAAACAATATTAATTTTGCAAATTTTAACGTTTTTGAGTGCAGCGTTTTTTAATACGGAACATGTGGCTTGCACACGCTTAGCCGCCGGGATCTACCTTCACCCCCATAAATTTTTTCACCATAGTTTTTGATGCTGAAATGTTTTCCACACACACTCTCAGCATCGATAGTTTCACGTGGGACACACGGTATATAGATATACACTATAGAGAAGAGCGCTCGCATATACTGTACTCGCGCTCATTCTCTCTCTCGCTTGTAAGTCTCGGAAGGAGACAGTCGTGTCCGACGACACATCACACATTACAATAAAGTTACTTATTATTAATAAATAACCTCACTAATTTTCAACCACTCCAACATGGTAGCAGAGCGTGGTTGGAAAATTTTTATGCCGTATTGTGACTTTTTTTTAAAAAGTGCAGTAAGACATATTAAAATGTGCTAGTGAGGTGTGAGAGCCATGTGGAAAATACAAAAGTGTTCCAGTGAAAAATAATTGAACTGAGAAGAGTTCAAAAAGAAATATAAGTGAAAACAACAAATAAAAGTAGTCTAGAAGAGACTGATAAAAACATTTCTGTGAAAAATTGAAGAAAAAAGTGTGATGCGAAGAGATTACGGTCGGCACTCATAAAACGTGTTTAAGTGATGTGATAGAGCACATGGAAAATTTTATGATTTTGCACAAATAATTAATGATCGAAGAAAATGAGGAAACGCTAAGTGAAAAAATTAGAAAGATAATTTTGAAAAAAGTTATAAAAATAACCGAAGAAGTTTGTGTTTTAAGAAACGAAATTTACACAAAAATAAGTGAATACGAAATGGCTCAAGCAAAAGTTGAAGATATAATTATACCAATTTTTGACGGTATAAATTATACCAGTTGGATAACAAGATTAATGATCTTGCTTGAATATAAAGAATGTCAAGAGCAAATAAAAAGAGAAAAAATTGCTTCAGACACAGAAGCTGATTGGAAGAAAAAAGATCTCAAAGCACGTGCAATTATAACAAGTGCTATCTCAGATAAGCAGCTTGAATATGTAAGTGAATGCATAACAGCGTGTGAGATGATAAAAAGGTTTGACAAAATGTATATAACACAGTCAACAGCCTTACAAATGTTGCGAAGAAATAAAATAGAAGAAATCAAACTTAAAAGTTATAGTGAAATCGAAGAATTTTTCTTAGACTTCGAAAAAGCCGTAAATGATTTTAAAAGTGCTGGCGGCAAGATAACAGAAGCAGAAAAGATAAACTATTTACTTCAAGCACTACCATCAACCTACAGTTATATTGGTGATTTTCTTGATGTGATACCCAAAGAACAACATAGGTCGATTATGTTAAATCGAAAATAAAAGAAAAAAATTTACATAATATAGACAATATCAAAAGTGATAGCAAAAGCAATGTAAGCACTTTCAACACGAAAATAAAGGGAAATTGCTATAATTGCGGAAAATATGGCCACGCGCAAAAAGACTGTTGGACAGGACAACAGCAAGGTCAAAGCAGCAGCACTCAACCAAGTCGAAATCAGCGAGGAAGAGCTGGTCACAGAGGCAGCAACAGAGGCTTCAGAGGCAGAGGTCGAGGCAGAGGACAACATTCATCGCACAGCACGAAAGAGCGACACGAAGATTACGCGAGCGCGTCACATTGTACGCGATGATAATTATTTTGAAAATTCTGTTATTTTGAAAAAACCGATAGATGTCAAATTACCTGACGGTAAAACGCTCAAAGCTACAAAAGTAGGAAATATATAAATTTATTTTGAAAATTATTATAGTAAAAAATATGTAAATCTAAAAAATGTTTATTTTGCAAAAGACATAAAGCAGAACATATTAAGTTTTTCAAAAATAACTGCAAGTAATACGATAGTAGCTAGAAATGATAGCGCGAAAATTTATAACAATAATAGAGAATCAATTGTAGTTGCAAATAAAGTAAATAATTTATATTATATAAAAGGTTTTCTAGTGAATGAACAGAAAGAAAAATGTATAAATGCAGTAAAAATAACCGCGAAAGAAAAATGGCACAAGCATTAGGTCATGTTAATTTTCAATACTTAAATAAATTAGTTAAAGAAAAATTAGTTGAGGGATTGCCAGATAAAATTGAAAACACTGATATGAAATGTGCAAATTGCATTCAAAGTAAAATGGGAAATGTACCATTTCAAAATAATCGAACAAAAACTTCTGAAATTTTAGAATTAATTCATACTGATTTAAATGGACCGCATCAAACGACTGGTTATGGCGGAGAAAAATATTTCTTAACTTTTGTCGATGATTACAGTAAATGCACGCGAATATTTTGTATTAAACAGAAGTCTGAAACTGCAAGTTGTTTTATAGAATTTGTAAATTTAGTTGAAAATAAGTTTAACAAAAGGGTTGGGTTAAGAAAATACAGTGCGATAATGGCAAAGAATATTTGAATAAGGAGATTTAGAATTTTATTAAGTATAAGGGAATAGAATTATTACCATGTCCACCGTACACGCATGAATTGAATGGTGTAGCGGAAAGATACAATAGATCAGCAATGGATATAGGCAGATGCTTACAAAGAGAAGCAAATATAAATAGGCGATATTGGCCTGAAATTATTAAAACGGTAGCTTACTTGAAAAACCGCACTATAGCAAATACTGTAGAAAATAAAACTCCTTACGAAATATTCTTTGGCACAAAGCCAAACGTTAATCATTTGAAAATTTATGGTAGTAAAGTTTTTGTCCGAATCCCAGAGGTCAAAAGACAAAGTAAATGGGATGACAAGGCAACAGTAGGAATATTAGTAGGTTATACAGAAAACGGTTACAGAGTTTTAGTAGATAACAAAGTTATTAACACGAGACATGTACAGGTTGTCGAAGAAGACACAAAAATAATTTGTCTTAACGAATCAGATGAAAAGCATGAAAGTTGTGAATCGGAAAATTCTGAAAGCGATTCCGAAGAATATGATAGTATTCACAGCAACACAAACGAAAATTTATTTATCCCTACTTCTTCTCTCGAGAAAAGTAGAGATAATTTAATTACAGAAATCAATGAAAATGATATAAATAGTGAAAATGAAAACGAAATTAATTTGAAAGAACCGTGGAGGTCAAAAAGATAGAAAAGTCCTGTAAATAGATACGGTGATCCTATAGCGCATTTTATTTATATTAATAACATTGATGCAAATGTACCTCATAAATTCGAGGAGGCGATAAATTCGAGCGAATCAAAACAGTGGAAAATAGCAATGAATTCAGAAATCGAAAGATTAAAGAAAAATAAAACTTGGAAATTAGTAGATAAGCCATTAAACAAAAAAATCATTCATGTCAAATGGGTATTTAAACGAAAAAACGATAATACCTATAAAGCCAGATTGGTAGTTCGCGGCTTTCAACAACGAGAACATATAGAAAACGTTTACGCACCCGTAGGAAAAATGCAAACACTTAAAATATTATTATCATATTGTTGTAAAAATGATTTGTTTATTGATCAAATGGATGTAGAAACAGCTTTTTTGAACGGTGAAGTAATATCAGAGGTTTATGTAAATCAACCAGAAGGCTATGAAGTAGGAAGCAACAAAGTCTGTAAATTGCAAAAAGCATTATATGGTTTACGAGAAAGCCCAAGAGCTTGGTATAATTGTTTTCATAAGTACATGGAAAAATTAAATTTCGTGAGAAGCAAACATGATTATTGTTTATATGTAAATAATGCAAGCAGAGATTCAATATATATACTAGTTTTCGTAGATGATTTATTAATCTGTTGTAAAAATAGAAATAAAATAAATGAAATAAAATCAAAACTAATGGAAAATTTTGCAATGAAAGATTTAGGAAAAGCCAACCAATACATAGGAATAAACATTGATTATAATAAGAATGAAGGCAAAATGACACTAAGCCAAACAAAATACATTGAATCTTTGGCTGCAAAGTATAATCTAGAAAATGCAAAATTGTATAACACTCCTATGGAGACGAGTCTAAAATTAGAAAAAGCAACTGAACAAAATGAGTCAATAAAGTATAGAAAGTTAATAAGAGAATTACTTTATATAAGTACTGGTACGAGACCAGATATCTCATATAGTGTAAATTACTTGAGTAGATTCCAAAGTTGTTATAATGAAACTCATTTTAAATATGCTATGAGAGTATTAAAATATCTAGTGAATACCAAAGATCTAAAATTACCGTATTTTAATAATTTAAAATGTGATACACTAGATTGCATGGTAGACTCAGATTTTGCCGGAGACAATATAGATAGAAAATCCGAACGAGTCCGTCTGGGTCTTCCTACGTGAGCGCTGATGCAGCAGGATTAGCGCAATGATTGCTCACTGGCACCAGATGTCTGAAGTAAAAAGCAGCGTAACGCCTCCTATGAAACAGGAGATCCAAGAATCAACGGCCGAGATGGACAGGAGCTCTGAGAGTTTCATCGTACTTTGCAATTTATTTGTTATCTCGATAATAATTAATTGTCTGCGTGTTGTCTCGATGGCTCTCTTGTTGAATAGTTAAGGTGCCGATCGCGCATGCGTGGCGATCGACGAAGCGTGAGGCGCGCCAGCCCGTAGCGGCGCGAGAGCGCGGGTCGTCGGTCTAAGCGAACCGTCCAATAGGCGAGCGCGCTGAACGGCGGCGAGGGAGCGTGCGCGAACCGGCACTCTCCTGCCCCGGCCATTCCAGCTTGGACGTTCCAGCGCCAACTCCCGAGGGAAATTCCTGTGCTTTATCTTGTGACTTTATTTGTGATTCGATTGCTATCTGAGGACATTGGTGGACTCCGATGTTCACTCCAGGGAATTGAGGAAAAGGTCAGTTGTTTGCTTTCTGTAGAAGTCTTTGTTTCCCTCGCGGGCTAAGTGCAGTTCCACACGCGGATTTTTTGTCGCGCGAATCGCGTCAACATCCGCGAGCGTGGCTACCTCGCTATCTCTGCTATCTTCGTACAGTGAAGGTCGCCGTAAGCCGTTGGAACGCGGGCGCCGCTAAGTCTCAACGTAGTTTAGACGGTCGTGTGAAAAAAAAGTTAACCAAACCTCGAGACGAGCGAGAGTCAAGCTGCCTTTGCTATCTTTGTTTCGTGATTAGAGTTAAGAAATTGCAAGTACCGAGCTATCTAGTTGCGTGTATTAAGCTATCACATTAGCGAAGTGTAAGTATTATAATATCATGTAATTATAATAGGTAGCTGATTGACTTTTGTTTAGTGAACCTGCCATCTGAACCAACCTCTCTCCCACCGGTAATCTGGGGCTGAGCTAGCCGGCGAAGCCTTAGAAGCAGAAGGCCCATACCAGTACATCACAACTACCTTCACCTCGACCTCGACGAGTCTTGCCTTGTACATAAAGGTTCGCGAGACTCAGACGCACGCGGGCTGCGTCTGGCGCCTACCGGGCAGATTCCACCGGGACGAGGCCGAAAAAGTAACGCGAAACTTTTACAACACCGAAAACCTTGTTACAATATGTATTCCAGCATTTTATTAAATTGAGCAATTAATTTTAATTTTAATTTTCAAACTTATTTCGCGTATAATTGTGCTGAAAGTCAAAAAGAGTCTTTCATTACGCTTATGCATACAGCAACACGCTCCCACAGTATATACATACTGTATCGCTCTCACACACGAAGATACAATGGCTTTCGGTGGCTACGAGACAACTGAACTTAGTTCAGCAGAGCGACCTGCTCTCGTACATCAGGAGTGGGGGGCGAAATTCGAAGCTCAGCTCGAAGCTGCTCGCTTCAGCTCAACATTAAGAAATACACCTATACAAAAGATAGAAACTGAAGGTATCCTTGCAACTCGACTGTGTTCTTATATGAAGGAAGCTAATGAAATCGATGAATCACAATAAATTGGATACATTAAACTCAGCTCATGATTCAGATCAATCTATGATGAAAACTCCAGATCAACAATCACCTGTACCAAATAAACTTGTTCTAAAAGGGAAGCACAAGTTATGTTATTAAAAAATCTTAACATAAGTGGAAGACTTGTAAATCGAGCAAGGAGTTGTAGTTTAATTTGAAAAGGATATACAGTAGTATACTTTCGCAGTGGAATCAATTATAAATTAAAAATGGAAAAATGGAGCATAAAATCTGCCGGAGGAGCCATCACTCTAGGAAACAATTATCATTGAAACTTATTATATTCAAAAGCAATGATAAAAAAAAAATTTCCCGAATCCCGACGACCGTCCTCATGACCATAACTAACGCAATTAAACTGACCCCACTTTCAACATACATCGAGATACTTAGACATACATACACATACATACACTGTGACGGTCTACCATCAGCGGAGGCTCGCCTGGACACGACCGGAGCCGGGTAGAATAAATAGGAAAAGAACTTTACTCATACCCGGTAGTGTTTACATCCTATGAGGAGATCGACAGATCGCGAGCGCTCGAATTCGGGATCGGCAAGCTCAATGCCGCGCGGTGTCTCTATACCGGCGTTTTGTACGTCAGGGGCTGGTAGATCGTCGCTTATTTCGTCTAATACGAGGCCCGTTAAAGTCATGGTGAAGTCGTTGACTCGAGATTTTATTTTCACGGTTGCGCGATGGGTTATATCCTGAGATTGTCGGTTAATTCCCGTTAGCGATATGGAAGTTCGGGTGCGTTGCAGATCGAGCAGTTTGCATAGCCTTGAGGAGATAATGTGAGTTTGGGAGCAAGAGTCTAGCAGCGCGCGGCACTCGAGCTGATTACCATGTTTGTCGTATACGTGTACGACTGCAGTGGCTAGAAGTACGTAGTCTGGCTCATGCGCGGCGATGCGAGTGGTGTAGGTTTTTAGCAATTTTACGGGATCAATTGATTGTTGCAGCGACGCGGAGTCGTTTTGTTCAGGTTGGTGTAATGGGTCAGCATCGTCGAGCTGAAGTAGTGCGTTAAATGAATTTGCGTTATCAAGGTGTAATAAGGTATTGTGCTTTCTTTCGCATTTGCGGCATGAACCGAGAATGCAATTTTTATTTTGGTGTCCGGCAGAGAGGCAATTAAAGCATAATTTTAATTCTTGCACCTTTTTCACGCGTGCGGTCGGCGATAGCTGCTTAAAATTGTCACACGCGTAAAGGGGGTGAGTTTCGGGGCAAACCGGGCACCCCTGAGTGGTGGTCGCGAACGCCTTTGTTACGGTAGGTTTGAAATTTTGGATTTTATTAACTTTTTGTTCCGGAGCACTTGACATTTGAGCTGTCATTTTGTGGAGATAACGGCAATGTTTCTCTAAGAACTCTGTCATATTGGCAAGTTTGACCTTCGCGGATACGTGAGCTATTGCTTTCTCCCATTCCCGTTTCACCGATTGATTGAGTTTTGATGCTATGATATATACAATTAACACGTCCCAATGCTCCATTTTTCACCTAATGTTTTGAGAGCTAATAAGTGATTTTTCATTCCGTCAAGGAGCTGGCGTAGATCCGCATAAGGTTCGCGCGTCAGTAGATTCATCTCAAATATTCCGCGCACGTGATGATGGACTAGAGCATCTGAATCTTCGTATCTATCGCAGATACTTTTCCAAGCGATTTGGTAGTTAGCTTCACAGATGCCCAGTCCATCTATCGCGTTCAAGGCATCTCCAGTGTCTCGAAATTTTAGCCAGCTCCCGTATGCTCCATCGAAAGTGGGGAGACTAATCTTCGGCAGATTAATTCCTACGGTACCGACGCGATCTTCCCGTAAGGACTCTGAGTCGCTTATTCGCGGCGATGGTAGACGGGCCGCGGCCGGTGCAATGAGCGTACGTGCTTCAGCTATTACATTGAAATATGCGTTCTCAAACGTTTCGCGATCCTTGACTTGTGCGGCATATTCGTCGTCGTTGTCAGCACACAGGGCTTCGAGTTCTGTTTGCACCGCATCGTATTTTTCGTACAAACCTTCGTTTTTTGCCAATCTCGCTCGAATCACCTCTTTATTGGTTTCGGTATCACACGTATCCACGTAATTTACAAATCGCGTTAGAGAGCCCTTTATCAATGCTCTTGTTCTCTTAAGATCATCCATGATGAGGATGATCCTTTATGCTCAAGTCGAAGTGCATGCGGGAAAGTACTAGGAATGGATTGATCGGAACTCACCTTGCTGCGATGCTCGATCAGGCTGTTCATGCGTGTGGCTCAAGTCCGTGGTATGCGGTGTTGCTGTAGTCCAAGTCCGTGATGTGTTGCTTATGGTGGCTGGGGGGAGGTCGGCGAGAACCTCGTCGTTCCGCCCGTCGTGGCCGATTGCAGGGTCCGTGCTTAGTGGCTGAAGTCCAGTTCCATATTCGGCGCGTGCCGCGTTTGATTTTTTAGAGGCACTGAGAAGTTGGTTCCCGTTGCGGGGGCCTTTGCACTTAAGCTTTGATGGCAAGCTTCCGTTAGATATAGCTGCGCTATCGCGCGCTATGCGAATGTCTTTGTTATTGCTTTGATTTTGCTTAAAATCCGGCTCGAAGGACCAATGTTAAGTCTAGCCTTAATGAGTTAGCGTAGACAATGGTTTAGGTTCAGAGTATCAGTCTTTATTCGTGCACAAATTCTTATATGTATACAGAGTAATGCTTTGATGCAGTCTTTAGGAGCTCTTGACAGCTCGAGCGTCCCAAGATATCTGGTTGCCGAGCCGTTTGACTGAAAAGTAGCAGATTCCGTCAGTGGAAGGGGAGTAGCGAATGATATGGCTAGGTTTTGGGGGTGTTTGCGATTGAGGACGAAGAGGTCAGAGGATGGAAAGGGAATGGCCAATGGCGTGGCGAGGACAAATGTTGGAATATTAGAGGGCATGCAAACCTTTCCTTCTATTGTTGAGACGCGGTGAGGGACAGAGTGGTGCATTTCTTGAAACTATTATTGGGGATTAGGATTAGTTTATGGCGTAATGAGGGTGCGACGTACGGACACTTTGGGGGTTGGGCTGGACTCAATTATGATCGGATGTACAATTTGTAGAGGCTGGGGTTTTACGCTACGAGGATTTGACGGTTTTTATGGAAGCGGAATATTCATGGGGATTGGGTTTTCCCCCGGAGAGCGAGCTCTAAACAGTATTCGTGAGAATGCATCGCGTGTCGAGCGAGTCAGCATAGTCGAGTCTGTATATGCGGTTACATTTCTCGACTTTCGAGTACCAACGAATGCGGATCCTTTCGTCTCCGTCGTAGACGTCTTCCATAGCTCGACATAGATAGAAGCTATCGCGTTCGTTTCTAACGGCTAAGATCTCGTTTTTCGCGTACAGTCGCGCTCCGCTCGCGTGTCTTTTTTGCAACGGTTGCGCTCTTTTCGTTGATTCGGAGTCAGACGATATTTGTCTTATCTTTTTGGCTCTACTTCTTCCGCGTCTTTTTACTGCGCGTACTCGGGATATTCTTCCCGGCGGGGCTCCGGCATCTTCGTCGGGGCTCGCATTAACCTGCTCGTCAGCTAATTGGTATAGTTTTTCTCGCGGCAGATTCGGATCTACTTCGCCCGGACTGATCACCGGGTTACGTGAGAGTGCGTCCGCGTTGACGTTTTTCTTGCCGGGATGATATATTATGTCGAAATCGTACCCGATAAGTGCCGCTTTTAACTGGTTGAAACGCACGTCGGGATTTCTCGTGGTGTGAATATGTTTGTGCGCTTCGTGATTCGTGACTACCGTGAATCGCCTGCCGTATAAGTAGCAGCGAAACTGCTCTTTCGCGAATACGATGGCTAGCAGTTCTTTATCGTACGTTGGATACTTTAATTCGCTACCTTTGAGACAGCGAGAGGCGAACGCGCATGGCTGGTCTTCACCCAACTTGCCCTGACTCAAGATGGCGCCCAACGCGAAATCGCTACTATCCGTTATCACGATAAATGGTTTGCTCAGATCGGGGGCTTTCAACACCGGTTCGGTTGATAAAATTCGTTTTAAGTCCCGGAACGCTGACTCTTGTTTCTCCGACCATTCAAACGTCTCGTTGGTTTTCGCTATGTCGTGTAGTGGTTTCGCTATTTTTGCGAAGTTGTTCACGAATCGGCGGTAGTAGTTAAATAAACCCATGGCTTGCTTTATCTTATCCACGTTCGTCGGCACCGGATAATTCACCATCGCATGTATTTTCGCTGCGCCCGTTTTCACGAACCCGCCACCGACGTGAGCCTCTCTCTTTAAAAATTGGCATTTTTTAGGCTCTACGGTTAAGTTCGCCTCGAGCAGGCGGTCCAGCACGCGGCGTAGGCGCTCGCGGTGTTCGTCGAGCGTTTCGCTAAACACCATCAAATCATCGAGATAAATTTATACCTCGTTCCCCTGTAAACCGCGCATCGCGAGCGACATGGCACGGGTGAATGTGATCGTCGCCTCCTTAAGGCCCATGGCCATACGATTGAATTGGAGGAGCTGATTTCCCGATTTCCCATCGGGCGCGTACAATGCGGTCAGGTGCGCGAAAGCGGGATCCATCTCAATCTGATGGTAACCCTGCTTTAGATCCATGACCGTGATGTAATTCGCGGAAGCAAGATTTTTTAGTATGTCGCTCATGAATGGGAGAGGGTGACAGCTTCCCTCGGTCTCCTCATTTAATCGCCAAAAATCAGTCACTAACCGAAACCGCTTGTTCCCCTGTGCGTCAGGTTTTTTTGGAACAATCCATAGAGCCGAGGAGTAGTTGGAATTTGACGGCTCTACCATTCCCTGCTCGCGTATCTTCTGTAGCTCTATTGCCATCTGCTCTTTTATTGTGGGTGGGCATCGAAAACGGCCGCAATGTATTGGCTTGTTCGATTTGAGTATAATTTTGTGTCTCAATAATTGCGTCGCGGCTAGTGGCTCGCCGTCGAGTCCGAATACTCCTGCGTACTCGTCCACGACCTCGCGAATATATTCTTTTTCTTCGTCGTTACAACCGTCGAGATCCGCGAGCTCCATAATTTTCGTGACTCCATCGCGTCTCGCCGCGTCGTCGCGCTGTAGCTTGTCGTTTCGAGATTTTACCTCCTTGTATTTTTCGCCGCTACTGCCGAACGTTCTCCTTAAGTTCGCGGCGGGCCCCGTGATCTCCTCGTCCGCTCCGTCCCGGGTTGGGGATCCGACTCGGTTGCCTCGCACTCTATAAGTTCCACCGTTGGAACCGGAATTGTAACCGCGTCGTTACCCGTGTTCAAACCCACCGCGTAGATACGGCCGCCTCTATTTTCGGCGATGAAATTCCCGAATGAAAGGTCGGGGTGCAGGTCCATTAGTGGTACCATGCCCACACTCGCATATTTATCTTGCACGTGCGCGCTTTTGACCATTTTCACGCGTGGCGGTATCGTTACACTTTCTATCGCGTCGAACGGGACTTTTGTGCCCTTGACTTCGAGATACCTCGCGTTGGTGAACAAATTGCATTCCAACGCCTCCATCGCGTCGATACCTAGGATGCCGTCGGTATCAATCGGGAAATCATCTGGGGTGACATGCATTTCGCATAACACCCCGTGTAAAAACACGGTCGCGATGCCCAACGTTTGCTCCTTTCCCGCTGTCACGCCGCGAATTATTATTTTTCTGTCGCGGTTAAACGGGTAGCACGTTGCTAGCTTTCCTACTTTTATCGTAGAAATATCCGCACCCGAATCTACGTACAGTCTGCATTTACCCTCCTTGATCTGCTGGGAGTTCAGCGTAACTATTGGCGGCTGCCTTCCCGCGGTCAGAAATTTTATACTCGCGCCAGTTTTTTTTTCACCCGACGCGTCTTTCTCGACCGCGAGACTCTGAGAATCCTTTGATTCCAACGCTACCTTTTTTGCGTCGATAACCCGTGATGGTGAATTATCCGCGGCGGAACGCTGGCGCGCACACTCGCCACTCTCCCTATTAGCGGGGGGTGGTTGTACGTGTGACTCTGAATTCTGAGAATCCAGAGTTTTCGCTTTGGCTGGGGGCTCGATTGGAATCAATTGCTTCTCAGGTGAGGCGCCGTTCGAGTCCGATTTTGGACTTATTTCGAGGGCTTGCACCTTATCTATTAACTTATCTAATTTATTGCTATTTTCGGAAAGACGCCCGTCGTTTGGGGAACGCGGCGAGCGCCTCTCTAGTTTTTTTCGCCGTTATTGCCATTGCTTGTGCTCTGGCCGCCGGCGGATTTTGCTTCGCCGTTCCCGGCGCGATTACCGTTATCGCCGCCTGAGTTACTCTGGCCTTGCTTTCCATTTTAGCCTCTGCCGCCTTGACCTTTGCGGCCGCGATAATTTTTATTATTATTCGGGAATCTGCCCTGCGCATCCCTTTCGCCAGGGGGGTTTCTGATTTTTTTGTTTTGCACGTCATATGCTATCGTACGGCATATACTTAAAGTGCGCCCGCGCTTATCGCAATATGGGCAGTAATCGCTGTTATCGCCGCTTACTTGCGTTTGCGCACTTGCTGAATTTTCGCTACCACGGTTCTGCACGTTTGCCGGACTTATCTCCTCCGCGGTGCTAAGGCGTACCTGTGCTGACTGTTTTGGCGGCGGCGCTATGCTCACAATGCCCGTTCTGGAGCTTCGTTTAGCCTCATGCTCCATCGTTTTCGTGAAGGCCTCCTGCCACGTTTTCGGGTTCGACCGACCGGTCAGATGGTCCAACGTAGCACGTAGGCCGTATAGAAATTGATCTAAAATTTCGCTATTCGCCTGACGGGCGCGCGACTCTCTGTCGGCTTGGCTCAGATGCGGAGCCGATTGAATAATCGTAAGCAGACGGTTGTAAAGTTTTTCCACGCGGAAGCCATACGATCCTACGCTCTCCGTTGCGCCCTGCTCGATCACTCTCAATTCTGCGTGAATTTGCTCCGCGACACCGATATTTGCGTAGTGGAATGTGAGATCGCGCAAGAGCAACTCCACCGACGAATATGTCGCGGTTCTCGCTCTGAATCCGTCGGTGGCCTTGCCCTTGAGGCGATTCGCGATGTGCCTCAATAAGCATCTCTCGTAGGCCGGCCCGAACATTGTCAAAATGTCCTATATAGCCGTCACGAAACCGGTCAGCGAAATCGGATCGCTCTCGAAATATGGTATCAAATTTAAGGCTTGTGTGAACTGGGTGAATCTGCACGGCACTAAAGAGCCCTCCGGATTCGCCTGATCCCAGTAATTAGCCGGTGGTTGGGCTCGATTGACCGGCACTAGCGCCATAGTTTGGCTTGGCGATATTGGTGGAGCATATTGGCACGGGGGCGGCGATGGTGGGGGCGAGGGTGAAGGTGGAGGCCCCTGTTGGGGTAGCCCGCTCCGACGCACCTGTAGCTGCTCGCGCGATGCCCATTTACGGCGATCACGGCTGCCGCTTTGCTGTCGGCGGCCACGCTTTCCGCGGCTGTCGCTTCGCTCGCGCCGGCACCTGCTATCGCGGCTCTCATCGCGCCTTTCGCGACGATTATCTCTGTCACCGCTGCTTCGCCTGCGTTGGCCATCTCGGCTGCCCTCGCGCCCTTCGCCCCTTGACCGGCGGTTCTTTCGGTCGTCGTCACGTCTCTCTCGCCGACTCTCTCGGCTGCCGTCGCGCCTTTCGCGCTGTTCGCGCCAACTCTCTTGGCTGTCGTTGCGTCTTTCCCGGCGGCTCTCTCGGCTACCGTCGTATCTTTCGCGCCATACGCGACGACTCTCTCGGCTGCCGTCGCCTCTCTCGTGCCGTTCGCGACGACTTTCTCGGCTCCCGTCGTATCTCTCGCGTCGTTCGCGACGACTTTCCCGACTGCCGTTACGTCTTTCGCGCCGGCTCTCTCGGCGTGGCTGCCTGTAGCGTACTGTTCTGTGGTACGTGCTAGCCGAGCTGCTACTGAAGTCCGAATTATATAGAGAATTGGAATAATAGCTACTCTCGGACCCACCGTCGTCCGGATCGCTGCTCGGCTCATCGTTTGGATCGCCCGCGCCTGCCCGAGTATTTTTCGGAGACGCTCGCCCGTCTTTCGGGGTTTTCTCGATCTTAAGGCTTCTCACAGAACTGGTTGCGATCCCGTCGCCTTCGCTCGCGCGCACTTTCGCGTTGCTCGTGGTATCGTTCGCCATGCCCGCGCGCTTAATGTTGAAGATTTCGTCCCGCGTACGGTTGGCCAGCACTCGCGCGATCAACGCCATCGTTTCGGCATCGGCGCTTTCCGCGCTCGTGAAGAACAACCGCTCGCCACTCGCTTGCTCCTTCTTGCGCGGATTGTCCTGTGCTGCATCGCGGCCGGTTACCGAGATTCGGTCAAACGATAGCCCCTGTGCACGGCTCATTTCGCGAATTTGCGCTGCCACTTCTCGCTCGTCGATGGATCGAGTTTCGGACGCTACTAGTTCCGATACTTTAACGTTCGCGATGTTTTTAATTTCGAGCAGGTTGCCGACGCCCGCTATGCAGCACTCGCCGATTCTGAGACGATCGGTGGTTTTGAATGGTTTGCCGAGTGGGCCCCAAACGTTCTCCCAACGCTCTGTGCCGATGTCTAACCCGTCGATTCGGCCCGTTGCCCCGGCGCCTGTCGGTGATCCCGGCTGTAATGTGGGATCCGCTGCTTTTACTGACTCGCGGCTCTCATCCACCGAGAATTGTGTGGGATTGCTATCGCGCGGCTTATCCCTATGTCTATCCAATAGGTTATCGCGCATCTCGTTCCAGCCGTCGGCCATCCGCGCGTCTCTCTTCCGGCTTTCGCTCGAGGGAACCGATTGCACACTGTCCTGACTGAGTGTGCGCCGCAGTCTTCGCTTCGTGTCTGGAGACATTCTATTATAATTTAAAAATATTTTCCGCGCTTGCAATAGTTTTTTGTTCGACTCGGGATCACTTTCCGCCGCGCTGCGCCTACCACGCTTCTTTTCCTTTCTGCCGGGTTCTTCGCCCTCACTATTCCGGCCATTTCTACGTGTTCGCGTATTTGTTTTTGCTGATTTTAATAAACCTATGCGCGTCATCTTGCCCCCTTGCGCGTGCAACGCTCGCGTAATTTGCTCGGTTTTGCGGGTTGCTGTAATCGCTATTATCTACGATGGAAGCGAATGGGTTAACTAATTCGCGAATGCCAAGCCGCATGAATAATGAAAGCGTACTTACAGTGCGATAACGATGCTAGAAGCTCGCATGGTGATGACGGCTGGCACGGTAGGATGGTGTTGGCTGCTGCGGTGTTGGTTGCTGCGATGGTGGCTACGGCGCCTGCGGTGCGGTCCACGGGATGTCTTCATCGGTGGCTCAGGCGAGCTTAGTTAGCCGAGATCGGCTTTGTGGATTTTGCAATGCTCGCTGGCGATTGCCGAAATTGGCTCTACGCTGCGACGTTGCTGAGCGGAGCACGGGTCTCTGCTTGAATCGCCGTTTAGGCAGTGCTCGGGCTCGGCGAGTGTATTCTCTCGTGGCTCCCTGTGTTCGGGGGTAAAACCACTGTACCTCTAGTGCCCTGGTTGTCTGCTGCACTATTGTGGCACTGTTGGCCGATGCTGCGTTTGCTGACCGGTGTGTGTGGTTATGCTGTCCTTTGAGCACTTCACTAGACACTTCTGCGATTCACGCGGGACCGATAATATCGCGTTCGATTAAATTGTCTTTTGAGTCCGAAAAAGAAAAAAAATGTTTGGGCCTCGGCGACTCGAGTTCTCCTTCCGTCGGTGAGATGCGAGAGAGAAAAAAAATTTTCGAAGCGCTGGTGATGCTGCTTTCCTGATGCCCCACTCACTGATAATGTGCAAGTTTCCGCGGCGTTGGCTTCGGCGCGATTGGCGGCTTCGAAGTCGCGCGGGGTCCGATTGAAAGCAGGACAAATTCAGAATATATCTTATTCTCTCTCGATGACTTCACTTGGACCGACTTAGCATCCAAGTCCCCCAAGGGATGGCAGATGTGATGTAGGTGGGTCGCGGCTTGGAGTAAGACGGCCAAGTTGGAGTTTGGAGATCTTTATTCGCGTCTAAGAGAGCTCTGCTCTGATTCACGGTCGCCGGTGTTCTGCCTGCGAAGCCTCCGATGCGACACGTCGGAGGCTGCAGTCTCTAGCACAAAGTGCAAGCTTGCACTTTGTGCGTGAGAACGCCCCGGCTCACGCGCTCCCGCGCGAGGTGCTACCTCAGCTTCGCCGGCGGTCACCTGAGCCCAAAAGCTCGTACGTGACAATCCATACGTGTTTATTTATTTTTTTCTCTAAATAAAATTTCGAGAAGAAATCTTTACTGAGTTCAAACAAGAAGTGAATATTATTGTGCATATAGTGACGAATCAAACACTTTTTTGTGAACTGTTTATGTAAGTATTTATAACTTTAACATTCATTTTAGGTAAATAGTAGTTTCTAAGTATCTAATTTCAATAGTTTAAATATAAATAAGTTCTTATATTACGCGAATAGTTTTAAGTTCTGTGAAGTTAATTTAATATTTTTGTACTAGTTTACCATTAGTTTGAATTTCATAAAATTACTTTTGATTATAAGATAGAATACGATATTATGATTGATAAATGTATACTTTGTGATGAAATTCTTCAGCCTCCATTACGGACAGTACAAAGCAAAGGTATACAATAAAATCTTGTAAAAGCTAGTCGGCAATGATAAGACTTAAAACATTTAGAATTAATTAAGTATAAAAAGATTAACGGACATGAAAAGTATGCAAAGAAATATGCTTCGGATAAAAGTATTAAGTCTTTTTTAAACTGATTAAGGGATAATCAAATTCACCTGCACCGCGTTCATCATCCCAATCAAGTTCTATTTTTGAATTAGAGTAGCTTTGTTTATTTTGTGAGAAAGGCGTATCCGACGAATTTATCGAAAAGCAATTTCGGTACGGTTCAAATTAAGTGAAGTGTTTGTTTAGTACATTCTCCTACTCTTAAAAATAGTCTTTTGAACTAGTTGTGATCTGTACAACTGAATTATTACTACTGAAAAAAAACGTGCCCTTCTTTATACCTCAAGGTGGCGTGGAAAAAATAGACAGTTCATGAGATCAAAATATTACTTCGAATAACAGAAAGGTATGCAGAAATATTAATCGATTTTTCATAATTATACCTAGCTGCTGTTGCGACTACTCAACTATTATACATTATATCAACAATAAATGCCTAAGCAATTTAGTCCAGGCATGGTAGCAGAAAAAAGGTACACAGATGGATGTTGCTTGGAGGAGTTTTTTCTTTAAATTGGTGTAAAACCATATGTAGAACATAAATATCTAGCTGCTACATACGAAAAACCTGTGGAAAAATTTTTAATAAACAATAATTGAAAAAATACTGATTTTTGTACGGAAAAGTCTTTTTATTTCAAGAAAGAAGCCTCTTACAGCAAAATATAGCTGATTTTATTTTGTTTTCTTTTAAATTTTCTGTACAATCAATCTGTCGCTTACCAAAAAATGTCCACTTTTACTTTGTTAAATAACAAAAAACAGTGAAAAACGAATAGTATTGTTAAATGCCCGTAAGGTAAACATAAATGTGAATAATTTTTAACTAGAATGTTGAATAAAGTAATTAACGCTGTTGTGATGAAGTACCCGAAAGTCCGGTCGCTGAACAACAAATCGTTTTGTAAATAACAATTAATTAAGGGGTTATGCCTGAGTTGAACCTGTAAAAAAGACATTAATAAGTAATAGGCTGAAAAAATTATTTATTAATAGTATAAAAAAAATCTTTCTCCTACTGCAAATATAGGTATTAAACATATTTTTAACTATTTTAAAAAAATTATATATCTATACTTACATTGTAAACAATTACATGTATGAATCATTAATTTTCAGCACTTTTTTCCCTTTGCCGCAGGATATCTCAGCATCCAGATGATGAATTGACACCAGGCAGGATGTAAAATCTTCTGAATATGTTTCTTCACTGCTTGAGCGGAAGACTTTTCTACAAAAAATAAATTTTAAATATTTAGTAACTGTAAAGATGAAAACTGTAAAGAAGTAAAGATGATTATATCAGTAATTATAGTGAATATTACATTTATTCACATACGCAACATTGACTTTTACCTTGTATTAGTCAATTCTGCTCCGTTCAAGCAGTGAAGAAACATGTTAAGAAGATTTTCCATCCTGTCTGGTGTCAATTGATCATCTGGATGCTGAGATATCCTGCGGCAAAGGACCTAAAATCATAAAAATGGCAAAACTAAGAAAAATGCATTTAAAGTTTATCAAGATGCTTATGTATACTTATCGGGTAGTACTTACATGAACTGCTTAGCATATTTTTCTTATATTTTGGCATAAGATACCTACATATTAAGGCATATATAAAGACCCGAGTACTGTATATGTAGATATACCAGTATCGAGAGCTGAAATTGAAATATAAATTTTTGATACGCATTCACAGTCAGTATGTTTCACATGAATATAATTGTTGGTATTGCTTACCCATGACTTTCCAGGATTATTAACAATCACAGTAGACTTAGAGCTGGTTGGACACTATTTATCACACAGGCATCTGGTACACATGATAATTATAGCCCGTACACCTAAAAATCAAGAATATACTCACAAAGAACAAATTCTTTACAAATCATATGTTGTTTATAGTCCAAACACTTATCTAAATTTGAAGACTAGTAGACTCAGAAGCTATCACAACAGCACAACATCCAGCTTACACTAAACTACAGACAGCAAACGAAACAGCTGATGTCTGACAGTCTGAATGCAAACTCGACTAAGTCGGTAAAACAGTGATTTCCTTTTCCATATGCTGTAAAGTGTTTTTTTTCAGGCGGTAATTTAAATTTGCACGAATATTTTTTTACCCCTTTATAAGTTTGATTAAAAAATTACAAGACTAAATTTAAATCCTAAATTTATTTTATTTTGAAAATTCAAAATAAAAATAAAATCTACGATTTTATAAAAATTAGTTATTTACAGTATGTAATGATTCAATAAATAATATTTTTTTTTTAAATAAAATTGCGTTTTCAAAAGGAGTTTGTAAACACATTTAATTTTACATTTTCTATGAAAAAGCAATTGTTTTAAATAATCAAAAGTGCTATAAGACAAAATATCAATAATACGCAATTTTGAAAAATTGTATTTTTTTAGTATTTTGCCTATAACTTTGTAACGGAATTTTTTCGGACAAAAAGGACTTCAGCAGCGTATTCTACATTAAATTTGCCTTTAAAAAATCAAATAAAAAAATTTTTGATTTTTTTGAATTTTAACTCAGGCATAACCCCTTAACTAATCTAAGCAGATAATCTTTGATGGCCCGTAATTTTGTTGAAAATGATCCCAAATACCAGCTGAATTTTTTACATACTTTTGGACATTATAGGAATCGAAAGAAACCAAAAAAAATTTTCCATTTTTGCAATAGTTCTAGAATTTTTTGAAAATGTTGGCTTTAATTAATTAATGGATAGTTACACTAAATATTGATCGATCAAAGACATTTTTTTTGATTGAATAGAGCTTTTAATGACGGTTAATTTGAGGGGTCGGAAAATTAAATATGTTTAGTAGATCCAGAGATATTAACAGTCAACATTTATCAACATTTACAGTTAAACTAAACAATGTAGAGGAATTCTGCAAAGACTGACAGGTACCTGAAAGGATCTACTTTGTAAGAATATGTATTTAGTCCAGTTGGCAGAGATCGAAAAGTACCTGTTTATGGAAATTTTCTGGTAACTCGGATCTGACTACATAGATGTCTTCTAAATGATGTGTACAATGACCAAAAAGTTTGCTGCCAAGAAATTTTATCAGGAAAAAAAGTTATTAATAATTTAAGTGAAAAAATTCGCCGCCGTCGCGGTTTTTTTCTAATAGCTCCGTAGGATGACTTTGTGCGAAAAAATGATTCAGATGAAATTTGTGTCTTATTAAAAAATATATAAAATCGCGTTGGCCCGATTACGAAATTTGCAATAACAAAGCCGTGAGGTTGATGAGAAGTTAGAAAACGCTAATTTTTTTAAGTTGCTGTAAAATTGTTGATTATTAACAAAAAGTGACGAAACTTTAGAAAAATATAGTTCACTAAGTGTACAACAATCACGCTAATGCCGAAAATCAGAATCGTAAAACTTTTTGTTTTATAACGTTTTATACCCCCGCCGAGTCTAAAAATTTAAATATTTGCAAAATTTTTTTGGAACCTTGCTGACACTTGAAATTTGGTATACAATAAGGGTAAATACACAGAAATCAAAAGCATTCTGAAGAATTTCATTATCTTTATTTTTGCGGTTTTAACAACGTTTTTAATGTCACCCTAGTTTTATACGTCATCGATTTTTTTATTTTTCAACATGAAAATATGATAATTCACAAAATCAACTATCCTAGTTAAATTTATAGACCAATTTACCAACAATTTAAAAAAAAAAAACGCGGCGACGCGCGCGCGTACGTTTAAAACGAGACGCTGAGTATTTTTTATATTTCTCAGCTTCTATTCGACTAAAAGCTTTGTTTCATAGCCTAAATTTACAATATATTGTTATTATCTTTAGATTCATGTATATTATGCATATATATATAGATACATATATACTTATATACACACATACACATTTCTGTACTGTATTAAATTGACATAAATAGAACTGTTACTGCGTAGATGTAAACAACAGTATTAAAGATTTCTAATGTTATACAGTCAGATTAACAGCCTAAATTTACAACGTATTGTTTTTATCCTTAATAATAAATTCATGTATATTACGCATATATACAATACCTGGTCTCTAAATTAGTTGCAGATTGTTTGGTTTGCCACACCTCTCTGGTAACGTCACAAGAATTAAGGCCTAGGCAATTAAGAGGATAAGTTTAATTTATAAACTAGGACTTTTCCGTTTGTAATAAGGTTTTCAACTTATCCCGAATTTATTATCGCAGAAATGTAACTGTATATAACTCTTTAATACTACTGTTTTTACCTACGCAGTAACAGTTCAAGTTATGTCAATTTAATACTGTACAGAAATGTGTAATAATAAATTTAGGCTATTATATATAGACAAGTAAAAGAAGAAAATATAAAAAATAAGTATGTGTATATATGTATGTATATTGTATATATGCGTAATATACATGAATTTATTATTAAGGATAAAAACAATACGTTGTAAATTTAGGCTGTTAATCTGACTGTATGACATTAGAAATCTTTAATACTGTTGTTTACATCTACGCAGTAACAGTTCTATTTATGTCAATTTAATACAGTACAGAAATGCGTATGTGTGTATATAAGTAGATATGTATCTATATGTATATATGCATAATATACATGAATCTAAAGATAATAACAATATATTGTAAATTTAGGCTATTAAACAAAGCTTTTAGTCGAATAGAAGCTGAGAAATATAAAAAATACTCAGCGTCTCGTTTTAAACGTACGCGCGCGCGTCGCCGCGCAGGCCCACGCCACTCCCGATGACCCCCCACCACTCGCTCCGGCCGTCGAAGCATCATTTTACAGCGCGACTTCGACTCTTCGGTGCCCATATTTTATTAGAAATATACAACATAGAGACTTAAAAAAAACGTCTATAAGCTAAATGACATGCTCTACACGAACGTTTTTGTTCGACGTTGATATGTCAAGTAATATACGAGTATGGCTTGTAAACGCAAAATGTTAAATATCTCAGGATGTAAGCAACGAAAATTAAAAATTTTTGTTTTAAATTGTTGGTAAATTGGTTTATAAATTTAACTAGGATAGTTGATTTTGTGAATTATCATATTTTCATGTTGAAAAATAAAAAAATCGATGACGTATAAAACTAGGGTGACATTAAAAACGTTGTTAAAACCGCAAAAATAAAGATAATGAAATTCTTCAGAATGCTTTTGATTTCTGTGTATTTACCCTTATTGTATACCAAATTTCAAGTGTCAGCAAGGTTCCAAAAAAATTTTGCAAATATTTAAATTTTTAGACTCGGCGGGGGTATAAAACGTTATAAAACAAAAAGTTTTACGATTCTGATTTTCGGCATTAGCGTGATTGTTGTACACTTAGTGAACTATATTTTTCTAAAGTTTCGTCACTTTTTGTTAATAATCAACAATTTTACAGCAACTTAAAAAAATTAGCGTTTTCTAACTTCTCATCAACCTCACGGCTTTGTTATTGCAAATTTCGTAATCGGGCCAACGCGATTTTATATATTTTTTAATAAGACACAAATTTCATCTGAATCATTTTTTCGTAGGAAATTATGCTAATGAGCTATTCGAAATGACCGCGACAAAGACGAATTTTTTTACTTAAATTGTTAATAACATTTTTTCCTGATAAAATTTCTTGGCAGCAAACTTTTTGGTCATTGTACACATCATTTTGAAGACATCTATGCAGTCAGATCCGAGTGACCAGAAAATTTTCATAAAAAATCTCTACCGACTGGACTAATCCTATATTTAAGGGAGGCCGTAACCCATTAATGACATGTCACTAACCGTACGATTGAAAAGTGCTGAAATTAAACAAATATAATGAGTTACGCAAATTCAAGTGATAGTTGGCCTGCATCTCGGCATCATCTATTAATATGCAAAGTTTGAAATCGAAATATTAAATCATATTTTATCATTTTTTAAAGTATTGAAGAGAACGATAGGAACTAAAATTAGTAAACGTAACCTGACTAACTAACGTGTGCTGACGGGCTACTGATTTTCGTTCCAACCGTTCTTTTCAATACTTTAATGTTTCGATTTCAAACTTTGCATATTGATAGATGATGCCGAGATGGGTTTCGGGTCCCCTTAAGTTGTGTGAGCAGCGGAAGTTAGGATCCGTGATAAAAAGCTCAAATGACAATTGGCTCAGATTCATTGCGCCTGCGCGAAGAAAGTGGCACGTCTTCATGTATAGGAAAATATAATTATATAGAAACACGCCGAATTTAAAAAAAACTTTTAGCTAAACTTTTCATCTTTCATTAACGTTAATTAGCTAATAGATTCTCCCTGACAAAAAGTTTATCATTAGAATTTAAAAAAAATTATATAAAAAGGGCTTTTTAAGCCCAACTTATTTAAAACGTGTTAGAATAAAAGGGTTTCGTATTTAAACGTATGGTATAGAGGACGACTCTGTATTCGATGAGTGCGTATGTATGTCGCTCGAGAGACATGAGTAGTTCGTCAATTCGGTCTAGACCATTGCCGAGAGTAGAGTAGAGAAAGATGCTTGTAATATACTTTAAATACAATATATCTACTTTTACATAATTCGCTGCCCGATGATTTATATCCATGAAACTTAACAAAATGACCTCTCAAAGGAAAAGCGTTTAAAGAAAAGGATAAGTCTAGAATATTTCTGAAATTATCTGTCACTTGAGCAAAATTTTTAAAAAAAGGTTGAAATATATTTATGTTTTGCGAAATGAATAAAAAAATGCCAAAGTTCGTTCACTTAAAAATAATATGACGTCTATCACACGGGTTAAAGCTTTACTCCAATACCGACTACTTAACTCAACCTGAGCTTCGAGCTCTTTATCGATACGAACAGATTGTTTTGAACGTATATTAAAATCAATTAAAGCTTTCACATGAGAGGTTGACGTTTTGTGTTGAAGCATGCATTCATTGGCATGCTTCCAATCACAAGAACCATCATTTTTAAATTGATTATCCATACGGAGATGAAACAATTTACAATAAAAACAGTATACTCGACCTGTACTTGGGGAAAAACAAAACCAAGATCGTTGTATTATTTCACCATGGTTTGTGTTACAATGAAACATATTTGGATTACATTTTATATTTATTTTCCATCTGATTGCTTCAATGATTTTTTATTCAGTATTTGATCATCGCAATGTTGCAAATTCTGAGTAGAGTTTTTGATTCAAAAATTAACGTTGTCCTTCATTTTTTCTGGCCAATAACCTATATCATGTTATAAGCCACTATTTTTGTTAATTGGATCCTAAAAATACATACATTTAATTATGCATGTTTAAAAAGAATATTAATAACTTATCAAAGATTTGCAAATATATATTAAACATTGTAAGTGTAATTAATATAAAAGTCTTGACATTTTCGTCTTCATTTTGATCAACCTCATATTCTGTTGGAATAAGATCTTGCAGTACACAATCAGTGGAATTCGTTGTAATTGCATTTGCACTATGTTCGGTATTAGGATCGCAGGCTGAGGCTGACAAGCCGGAGACCGGGGTAAGGTAATCCCGGAGGTCTTGGGGGATACCCCGAGGACCGAGTGTAGGTCGAAAAGAAAAAACCCTCGGGTACGGAGTGAAGGAGGAGGGCGTTGGTTAGGAGTAGGAGGTGGACACCCTCTAAGAGAGCGCACTCTGATAGTTCGACTCCGAGGGATCGAACTGAAGATGGCCATTGTTCCGCTGCAGTACCCTGACGCTTGACTGAGCGCGGAGGAAGCGAATGGGGTCCTCGACCGCATTGATGGGGAGATTTTCGACGCACCTGACGGCACCTACTTTCCCAATTTTTGGGAGAACTGGCAACAGAGGGGAGCACTGATCCTCAACTGCAGAGCGGCCGAGGACAAGTCATGGTTGCTAGAAAAGGTAGAGAAGTGGAAGGGCGAGGGACTCCAGGTCAAGGCGGTTGGCATGGGGGAACTAGCCAAGATGACTAGGGCCTTGATCTACTGCCCGGGTTCCAAAGATCCTAAGGTGGTGATCAAGAATAAAGGGCGACAAGACCCGACCCTCAAGGCTGAAACCTGGGCAGTGACCGGCTCTCAGAAGGCCACCAAAGGGGTCGAGGCCGGGGGAAGGAAGGAGATGATTGTGAGGATACTCCTGAAAGGGGAGGAGGTCGAGGCGCTGAAGGCCCTAAACTGGCGACCTTTTCTGGGGAGTAGTAGGGCGCATGTCGTCCCCCTGAAGGGAAAGGACGAAGCACAAGGGGAAAAGAAGTAGGAGGATGCTATGGAAGTGGAAACCACCAGGGCAGAGGTGGGCGCAGCGGCCACAGAGGAAGAAACCCCTAATGACAATTAGGGGGACGTGGCAAAGTGCGGGCGCGACCATGGGGGCTAGCTCTGTAGCAGCAACCACAATTGCGTTCGCGCAGATCAACTTACACCACTGCAAAAGCGCCACGGTTGTTCTAGCTAAGCGCATGGCAGAGGTAGACACAGGTATCTGCCTAGTACAAGAACCTTACATTATTAACGGCAGGTTTATGGGTTTAAACAGCTGCGGAACTCGGATCAGTGGTGCAGGGAACTCTGTAAGAGTATATCATCATTTTAACAGCAAATAATGAAGTATATGTATCATTGTAAAAGGACTGCAGGCTGAGACAGTGCCTAGGCACTGCACGAAGGACCTGGCTACAGCCATGGAGAAGTATACGGCAGGAGGAGTTAGAAAGGACCTACTCGTGGCAGCGGCGTACTTTTCCTACGAGGGGAAATGCCTGCCAGACGAAGTAGAGGCTCTAGTTAGGGACTGCGAGAGAAAAGGAACCAAGCTGGTGATGGGATGCGATGCAAACGCACACCACGTGGTTTGGGGAAGTTCTGACATAAATGAGAGAGGTGAAGGTCTGCTGGGGTTTCTGGCAACCAGGAACATGGATGTAATGAACGTAGGTAATAAACCAACGTTTCAGAACTCGATAAGGGAGGAAGTCATCGACGTCACTCTCGCAACGAGATTTCTGTGGTCAAAGATAAAGGGATGGAGGGTCTCGGAAGAGGTTACTATGTCAGATCACAATCAGATTGTGTTCATCATTGGTAGCGAAAGTACGTTGGCAATTTATGAGAGAAACCCAAAGAAGACCAACTGGCAAGGCTACAGGGAGAGCCTGGCGTCGAGGATAGGTACCTTTCCGAGGTCCTACGGGAGGGCAGAGGATATCGATCACGGATGCGAGGTTCATACCGAAGTTAACCTGAACTCGTATGAAAAAAACTGTGGACTCAAGAGAAGGGTCAAACCTAAGGGAGCACCCTGGTGGGGTAAGTCGCTGGGAAAGCTACGTAAGGGCGTAATAAGACTCCGAAATAGGTCGAAGCGAACCAGAACGGAGGATGATATGTATAGATTTAGGTTAGCGCGCACGGAAAAAAGAAGGCCATTGAGGAGGCCAGGACCACGGGATGGAGGAGGGCCTGCAGCGCGTGCACGGACCTTAAGGACAGGGCCAGGTTGTGCAGAATACTCCAGCATCACAAGGGTACCTTGGCTGATACAATCAAGGTAGGTGAGGGTTGGGCGGAAAGTGCGGAGGATGCTCTCTCAGAGTTGGTCAGGAAGCATTTCCCGGATCATCAAGTGGGAGAAAAGGAGGAAAAAATAGGGCATAGGCCTAGTGGATGCGACTGGCGAAAAGCCAGGCGCATTACTAGTAGGGGAAGAATAAAATGGGCTTTGGACTCCTTTGAGTCATATAAAGCTGCAGGATTGGACGGAATTTTTCCGGCTTTGTTACAGCAGGGGGAGATGATACTCGGGACTGCAGTCGAGAAGTTATTTAGGGCGTGCCTGGCATACGGGTACACACCAGGCAAATGGAGAACGGCGAAAGTGGTGTTTCTCCCTAAACCAGGGAAGGCGTAGCATTCGGTCGCAGGGGATTATAAACCGATCAGCCTGACCTCGTTTCTCTTGAAAGCGCTGGAAAGATTAGTAGATAGGTATATTAAAGAAGAATGCCTGGAAATGGCACCACTACACAATAGGTAGCACGCTTACCAGGCGGGGAAATCGGTAGAGACGGCACTAACGGAGGCTGTTTTCCGAATGGAGAAGGGTATGTAAAGGAGAGGATTAGGCAAAGTGTGAACCCCAGGAAAGTGAACGTCATGTTGTGTACAACCAGGTACAAGACCAATGCGGTAGAGGGGCTTGCCTTGAATGGCATTCCACTGAAACTGTCAAAGGAGGTTAAATACCTGGGGGTCACAATAGACTCAAAGCTCAACTGGGGTAAGCACATAATGGACAAATGTACGAAGGCTGTGAACACCTTCTGGTTGTGCAGGTGGGCGATAGGAACGCGCTGTGGACTGGGAGCGACCCAAGTAAGATGGATTTACGAATCTATCGTAAAACCGGGGCTGAAGCACGGTGCCATTATAGGGGCACATAAATGCGACCAGAAAGGACATGCGGGGGCGCTAGACCGAGTCCAAGGGCTGGTGGCGCGAGGAATGGCGGGATCCATGAGGTCGACCCCGACGGTTGCCCTGGAACTCCTGCTGGGAATCCCACCGCTGGCCAGGGACATAAGGGCTGGCGCTTTCAAGGCATGCGTCAGACTCTCCGAAGCCACGTCGAGTGATAGGTTCAGGGATGAAGGAATAATGAAGTAAATCATGAAAAATAGTGATTGGAAGGAGTTCGATACGATGGTTGGCGAATTACGGTTCACAAAACCATATAAGGTTATCATACCGAAGAGATCGGAATGGAATGGGGGCACACACGATCTACTTAAGGTGGGGGATGTGTGGTTTACGGATGGCTCAAAAACGGATCAGGGGGTAGGAGCAGGAGCGTAGAGGAAGGGCAGCACCGAGGAATTGGTTTGCAACCTGGATTTATGCGCGACTGAATGGAATGGTGCAGGTGGAGGGAGGAGATCACGCAGCACCTCGTGTGTAGATGTTCGGCTTTTGCTGGCACGAGGCACGGGGTGTGGGGGATATCCTTCGTCGATCCGGAATTTATGCGAACGCAGGAGCTTCTGTCGGCGCTTAGCGTGATAAGGGCTATAGATAGGAAACTAGTTTAGGCTAGGTGGGGCGTCCGTTAGGATGTTTAACAGCAAATCATGAAGGAACAGGAGGAAAAGCATAATGGGCTAGACCTGAGTGCCAGATCCGGCACGTTCCCGAGCACGGGCCGCCGGTATCACCTCCAGGGACTTACTGATACTGATATTCGGTATGATTATCAACATCATATTCAATGTCAGTAGCTTTTGGCTTCGAATTAACAAATTGAGGCATACTTCTTGTCCATGAAAGAACTGCATCCTACTGTTTATTTTTCGGAAGATGCTGGATGCTTTGCATGTCCACTTTGGTATGAGCGAGGTGCTTTGAGCCGGTCACTATTTGTACTTCAGTTTATACTCATATTGATACTTGATTTATACTAAAATTAGAGAAAATAGTAATTAGGAATAACATTTTATGTATAGGTTTGTAACTATACAGATCTCGATACACAGAAAAATACTTACATGACGATAATTAACAATCAGTTGATCATTTATCACTTCATATATTTATTTTAGTGTATTATTATCTTGTAAACATAATACAAAATTTAGAAAACGGAAAATCCGATAAACTTATACGAGCAAGTATACTAGCACAGCAACGGAGATCGTCTCGCGCTGACAGTCGAGTATCAAGTGGAACATTCGTTTATGCCCGTAAATACATGTTGGAGACAGTCCCGCATAGAAAGAAGAGAGAGAGGGAAAGAGAGAGAGAGATACGCATGTTGGAGACAGTCCTGCATAGAAAGAAGAGAGAGAGGGAGAGAGAGAGAGACGTGGCGGATCGGTGGTCTACGGTCGAGCCCCCTGCCGCGCGTTGGGCGCAGGCACGTCCGCGCGCGAAGAGCGGTCGCCCCGAAAAGCGGACGCGGGCTCGAGCCGTGGGGATTAAGGCGCGGAAGGCTCGCTAATTGTTCGGGCAATAAGCATACCGACCGCTCGAGCAGTAAAGGCTCGGAGTGACCTCGGAGAAACGGCACCGCGGAAACAAACAGCTTATAGACTTTTTCCGGAACGAGGAGATTTATGGCGGGTTCTAAATCAATAGGAACAGCCGAAGAGCTCGAGCGGCGAAGCGAAGGCGCGCCCGAATACGCGCGCGAGCATATGCACGGCAGCCTGCACGCAGATGCGTGGGTATGCATGATTGTGTGTGTGGCGCGATGATAATATCTAGTTTAAGAGCGTAGTCTGCGTACCTACACGCTTGTGTATTAGAATAGTGTGTAAGCAGTGGTGGTATAAGCCTCAATAATTATGTACCGTGCGTAGTATAAGTAATATTTTACATTGTATATACACATTTAGGATAGTCAATTATGTACGCATATATAGTAATAATTCCAACACGTTTTGTTATGTATACACAATTAGCGTAAGTCGTGAGAGAGTACGGTATAAATGTGCGTGTGGGTGTATGTGTGTCTGCATGAGGGTGAAGGCGTACCAATCTGTAAGCGCGTCGAGTGGATGAAGCACGAAAGCTGCCAAGGAGCGGGATGCGCCCCGCCGGCACGGACGAAGGAAGGGGAAGCGAATAGTGCCAAAGGGAAGCGCGGGGCCGGTTTTAGATTTTCCGTGTCCAGGCGAAAAAGGGGCTGACAGGCAGAACAGCCCGAGCCTTTGAGCCAGCCGTATCGAAACACAGTCGAAGCGACCGCGCCACACTATGGTTTTTCTCCCGCGCACGGCCCGTCTATTGTATGCACATACTGCGACAGATGTTCAATGCGCCGCGCGTTGTGTGTATCATAACCATCTCCGTGTGAACGCCAATAAAAAACTACTCCTTATTTCTTATCTACGAGTGACCCCTGGCCGTTTATTTCAACCTCTTCCTAACAATACAAAATATACTAATTTCTAAAAAAAATCGCTTTCGAATTTTCCCTGAAGTGGAGTATAAGTAGTATGAGGGGAGACAGGGCGTGGCCTGGCGCCAGTGTGGGTGATTTAGTGTCAATTAGTGTCACAATATTGGCACTAGGAATGATTTATGACCCCTATAATAGGTGTTAATTGATTTTTGATAATGTAAACAATGATTTATTACCCTTTTAATTGACATAATTATTGTAAACAGTAGTCAATTAAAATAATTTATGATCCCTATAGTAGGTGTTAATTATTTAAATAATGTTTAATTAAAAAATTTATTACTTTATAATTGGCACAAGCAGTCAATTAAAATAATTTATGACCCTATGATATTATATTGTGTAAAAGGCCCGAGACCCCCCACGCGTCGTTGCGTTATACCAGTCTCGAGCTCTTCCCCCACCACTTTCCCTCCATACCAGCCCCAGCGCTCTCGCTAGCGGCAGCAGACGTTCCCCCTCTTTTGCGCTGCCCGAGGCGCGTGCCAGTGTCTCCCCGCTCCAGAGTGGCCCGTTCTCTCCCTCCCCCCTTCTCGTCGTAGTAGCCCAATTTCGCTGTTTACCGACTTGCTCAATGAACGAATGATTATTCCTATGCGTTCAAAAATATATGGTGGCCCTGAAAAGGGCCGATTGTTTTTTTATATTTTTATATAATTATTTTTTGGCAGGTTCGTCTTTTTTGCTCGGTCTGTATACAGTAGATGAAAGATCCCTGTCAGTGTACGTCGTTTTCTCCTTCATTGGTTTATAACCTTGTTTTTCTGGAAAAGACTTTGTGTTGCTCGAATATGTAAAAGAAGAAGTCTTTGCTTTGGACTTTGAGTACTCCCCGCTCAAGAGGGGCCGTTCGTCTTCTCGTCTATTCTGCTCCTTGCTTTGCTCCTCGCCCATTGTGCATGTGATATCACATCGCTAGGTCTTTTATGACTGGTGTGTATGCAGAGCAATGCATAGTTTTTATAGGTCCCTACTACACGGTGCCGCAAAGTCTACTCTAAATTTCGACTTTGGGGATTGCGCAAGGGGATCGTAGAAAATAAGAGAGAGAGAGAGAGAGAATTATGTACACACAGAAAAAAAACTTTATTTGAAAAATCTTACACTAGTATTACAGTAAAAGTGCTTATACTAACTTAAACTAAAGTAAAAGTAGAAAAAATATGTACATTAAAAACTTAAGCTACTAGTATATTAATTATTGCGGAAACATAATGTCGTATAAATCTTTTGCGATTTTATCTAAGCCGAAAGCATTAATTTCCGTCAACACTACATCTAATACATCGCCACTTACACTAGCAAAATTCAGATTATTCTTAACTAATTCACTAATTCTATTTTTATATATAGCACAAATTTTTAACGAATTTTCTAAAGCAAGAGCATTAATTTTACTTGCACCCAACACAATCGCACGCACGAACAATTCTTCTAATGCGCCATGGTCGTCCTGGTACAGTTTTTCTTGACGGAGTCCAATGTTCGATTGAAGTTTGCGTGTGTTTTCTTGGAGACACTGTGATTCTCGTCTTTTTCTGTGGAGGCGATGGTGACGGAGATTTTGGCGAATCCATATTTAATATGCATGGACAAGGTAATCCTTCGCAATCCCAGCATCTGAAGAGCAAGCACCGCCAACACTCGTTCCATGCACCTCCTGGCGAGCTGTTTTTGTAGCACACTCTGCAGCGCACGTTAGCCGGCACAACGGTGAGGGATAGAACAGCCTTTCGCTCATCTTCTTCCTTCTTTTTTTGCAATGTAGTGGAAATATGCAAAAGCCGTTGCTGATAATTTTCTATTTGGCCCTGCATTTTCTAGATGGCTCGTTTCTTCGCCAGTATATTGGACAGAAGCGTATCGCGTAGAATTAATATGTTCTCAGCCATAGTGTAGACGTGTTCGCTATGACTTTTCAAACTAAACTGGGCTCAAAGTATTAAAGTCACAAATGCAGTCCTCTGGGAGGCGGGGAAGTAAAGAGGGATGAAGGGCGAGCATTTTTATCGTTTCTAGAAAATGCAGTCTTATGCACTGGTCGAATATGTGATAGCTTCAAGTCAGTTAAGGAAAGGGGCGTGAGATTGGAAACTGTTTGACACCCTACGCGTAAGCTTTTCTCCGAATAATAAAAACTGTAAGTTATTACTGATCGTTAACCATTAGCGTAACTAGTAAAAATTATCTATGGGGTGGGTAAAGAAGTACTTATCGCTGATTGATTTACGGCTTGTGTGTGAGAAAAAACTGAACGTAGGAGGAAAAAGTCACACGATGCTCGTTGTTTATGATCATATGACGAAATCTTTTTCTTGGAATGAAGAAAGCCGCATCAGTCTAAAATAATCAGTCATCGATTTTTATTGCCTACGTATACTTCAAAAGTAAAACCCACTGCTGTATACTAGGAAAATGTGTACATGTAGTTATATACCACTTGAAAGTTAGCAGAATATCTTACACATGTGCAGGATTTTCCGCTTCGCTTTGGTACACAGAAGGGTCCATTTCATACTGCAGCGGCAGCTCTGGTCATTTAGATAAGTTGATGTATTCCAGACCTCCACATGGGTTTTTACTGGTACTGAGACTATTCCGTACACTCTGTAGCAATAATTAGTTGAAAAAGATCGTAAATCGGATTTGACCGGAAGCGTGCGAGTACGGTACCCGCCTAGTTTTCTGTGCTAGTGCATAAGCGTATACACCGATGTTCTCCGAGAAAGCTGTCATGCGTTTTTTATGTGATAAGTCCAAGATGTGCAAAGGACCCAGTACGTGGGAGATATCCTCAAATTTTCTGATTCGTTGAGAAGTCAGTCTGAGGAGGAGCTTATTTTTCTTTAGTTTTTCGTAAACGTTTCTCCCCACTCTTGTTTTTCTCCGTGAACTAATAAAACTACCCTGTACGCACGAATAGTCATCAGTCTGTATTTCTATTTCGTACGGGCAATTTTGAAAAAAAAACTTTAAAAAATGTGCGACAGTGTATTGAGTGAAGTGCGTGGTGCAGTGTTGCGCTTTGCAGAGGCGATTCGCAGATACGTGCCTCTAGTAAAAAGTGAGTGTACGGTGCGATGGTTCCGGCGAATGCGCCAATGCGAATCGTCAAGATCGCTACGTCGCGAATTACGGTTCCTATTGGGTGCTGCCGGGTATAGGCGAATCGCGCGCATGTACGCGCAGTGCTTCCGCCATTCGACGGAGGTTATAAGGATCATTGGAGAGTTTGTAGAGCAGCGAGGTGCGCAGGATGTCGCAGTTTTATCACAATTAATGGAGGATTACCGTAAGTTTTTTAATTTTATTTGCATGATTTTTTGTATGTAAAAATATTAATTATTTTTTTTATGTATAGATCGCATCGTTCTCTTGAACGATGACAGCGATGATAGTGATGCTACAATATACAATGTGTCCTCACCGCCATCTCCTTCGATGCAAATAATCGTCGAAGAGGCTATAGTGGAGGTACTGGACGAGGGTGCGCTCGTCCGAGATATCATAGCCAACAATGTGCTTGTCGAGAGAGTGGAAGCTCTATTCGATCAAGCTAACGAGGGGGAATTAATGGAGGAGGATGCCGGTAAGTTCTTGGTATTTTTTATTTAAAAAAATTTTTAATTTAATTTTTTTAAAATAAATATTATTTTAAAAATTTTTTAGTTTTGGACGACGAGAGGGTCCCAGAGAATGCTCAGGCGGACATGGAGCCTGACGTCGAAGAAGAAGCTCCAGAGAGTCCTGCTTTGATTGTGCAGGACGCAATCATGGCAGAGCTGGAGCTAGCCGAGCAGGTCGTGGCTCCCGAGGCGGCGCGCCTCATTGCTTATGAGCATGCCGCGGAGGGGGCAGCACAGCAGCAGGATGCCGAGGACGAGGACGAGGACGAGGACGTCGACGTCGAAGTCGTCGAAACATTTACGGATCGGCAGGTGTACGACTTTGCTGCTCCTGCTCCTCTAAGGCTCCCCGAGCCTATCGGCCAGATGCTCGAGGTCATGAACGCATATGATCAGGATCCGGAGCCGTTGCCAGGAGCAGAGTCGAGAAAGGAAATTCTCCACCTGTTTAGAGCCGAGGCAGGCGAAGCCAGAGAGGAGCAACTGCCCTTCGATCAAATCGATGAGTTTGACAGGGCTTTGAACGAAGGTAAGCTGATTTTTATAATTTAAAATCAAAAAAAGGGGGAAACTTTTATTTATTTTATTTTATTTTGTTTAAAAGTTATCAGAAGGCGCCTTAATTCGGTGGACGGGTTTCAATTCTACGGTGGTTCAGTTAATTTGTTAGAGGCTACATTCTTCCGTGAAGCCGAGCGCCTCTATAGTAACTCACGTGCTAGAGAGGTGCGATGGCTTAATGACATGGTAGAGTATGACGTCTCTACCTTATTATCTGCAAACACCGAGGAATTGTCCGATCTGTTGGCACGGGTTAGGGAGGCTTTCGATGGTCGGTCGGAAGAGTAATCACTGCCGTTTTTCTAGTCATGAGGAAAAACGAAGCGCTGGCCGGACCCTCGCAGATAGGCGGAGGACAGCAGCGACAACAGCAGCAACAGAAAGAGCAGCAGCAGCAGCAGCAGCAGCAGCAGCAACAAGAACAACGGATATTACCTCCAGGTAACCGTTTTAAAATTACAAGCGCGTCTGAGCAGATGATAAAATCGTTTAAAATAACGGGTAGGAGGTTAAATATTTCTATTGTCCCTCCCCCATTCGAATCGATGAATCCCGTGTATTGGGTCGAATTAGCATTGCGTGATATTTACGACTATATTGTATCGCAGGCAGGCCCCGACGATCGCGTCGGTATAACGTTATCGAGCCCGTATTTTAATAATGGCTCCGCGGGGTTATCGTTTAGGCCCATACAGTCACTCGGCTACGAGGACTTATGGAATTTAGCAAAATCCTTGTGTCAGAGCAACGAAACGTTTGTCCCCGACTAGGATTTTTGTTTGTCCATCACAATGGTGGAGGTACCCACGGGTAGAGGCCGTAAAAGAGGTCTCACCGTGGATGCCGTAAAACAAAAATCGATCGTCAGCATAAACAACACCGACAACTTATGCTTACCGCGGGCACTAGTTGTCGGTGAAGCTCTGATACGAAACAATCCCGCGGAATGGGCAAAAATTCGTGACGGGCGCGGTAGAGTACAATTAGCGAAAGCGAACGAGTTGATTCGCGAGTCGGGGATACCGATCCCTGACAGCGGTTGCGGCTATAGAGAGCTTGAAAGATTTCAAGCTTTCTATGCCGCAAAGCAGATAGGAATTGTTGCGTACGACGCGAGTACGCTAGGAAATGGGGACGCACCATTTTTCGACGGAAGGTGCGGGACAGAGCGCGCGAGTATCTTTCTTTTATATTCCGAAAATCATTACGATGTTATAAAAAATATATTCGGAGCGTCGAAAACTGCGTTCTTTTGCACGCATTGCAACAAGGGATACAAGTACCTCGAAGATCATAAATGCTCAAACATTTGTGATCGGTTTGTAAAACCTGCGTGCGAAAAAAGCGACGCTCCGATGCTCTGCGCCGAATGCAATAGAGCATTTTATAATAATGATTGTTATAATAATCACAAAGCATCTGGTAGCTACAAAGCTAAAAATCAGATGCTTTGTGGATTGTTAAAATCTTGCCTGCATTGCAGCAGACAGATAAACACTGCACGTGGAACACACGAATGCGGTGTTTATTGGTGCTCGCATTGCAAAACAAGGCATGGATACAACGATCATTGTTACATGATGCCTATTGTCGTTCGGCCGAAAGACAGAAAAAATTTATATATTTTTTATGACTTCGAATGTAGACAGGACACATCCTTCCGCGGGGATGAGACTATTTTCGAACACATTCCGAATCTATGCGTCGTGCAGCAAGTTTGCACTGATTGCATAGATTCTGAAAATGTTACAGAATGGTGCGCGTCGTGCGGTGTCCGCGAGCATATATTTTCTATCGACCCGGTAGAAAATTTAATACAACTAACTGTTCGAGAAGATTCAATCTTCGAAAACATTATTTGTATTGCTCACAACGCGCGCGGGTACAACGCGCAATTCATTTTGAAGCGCCTGGCAGAGCGAAAGTCGCAGGTCTCGCCGGATGTAATTTTGAACGGCCAAAATATTGTGTCATTACAATATGGCCGTACAAAATTCATCGATTCGCTCAGCTACTTTCACATGAAGCTGAGTGCGTTACCAGCAACTTTTGGTCTGCCAGACAGTACAAAAAAGGGGTATTTTCCTCACCTGTTTAACAGGCAGGAAAATATCAACTACACGGGAAGGCTACCCGATCCCGAGTTCTACGGGGTCGACTCAATGTCGGAGCGCGAACGAGCTGCCTTTTTCGCTTGGTACAATCAAGCCCGCGAGAATAATTACATATTCGACTTCAATAAAGAAATAGTAGAATATTGCCGTACCGACGTAGAAATTCTGCGTAAAGCGTGCCTGGCATTTAGAAAGATTTTCCTAGAGGTAGGAAAAACAGACCCCTTTGTAGACGCGTGTACGATAGCGTCGGCCTGTTCCTACCTCTACAGGAAAAATTTTCTAAAGTGCGATACGATCGGTATCATCCCCGCAAACGGGTATAGGCGCGCTGATACGCACTCGCAAAAAGCCCTCGAGTGGCTTTTGCAGTGCGAACGCGAGATCGGTCGGAAAATTATTCACGCGGGGAGAGCGCGCGAATTTCGACTTGTCGAGCGAATGAAAGTCGATGGCTACTTACCGAACGTCGACCCCGCGTCAAAAGGAATAGTTTTTGAGTACCAAGGATGTTATAATCACGGCTGCCCAAACTGCTTCAAACATAACCGTGACAAGAAAACGGCTCGCGGGGCGTCGTTCAATCAATTATTTGAGACTACGTGCGCAAAAGTCGCACGTATGCGAGAGCTGGGTTATGAAGTTCGAGAAATGTGGGAATGCATGTTTGATGCTATCAAACGTGATAATCCCGAAATTCGAAACTTCATAGCCCAGCACCCCCTAGTGTCTAAAGTAACGTTGAATCCGCGAGATGCTTTCTTTGGTGGACGAACGGAAAATATCGTAACGAACTACAGAGTTAAGGACAATGAGCGAATAATGTATACGGATATATGTTCGCTCTATCCTTACATCTTTAAGCGTGGTCGTTTTCCGCTCGGCCACCCAAAAATACTCGTAGCCGATGAGTGCACCCAATTTACGGGTAAGAAAAATAGTTTAGAAGGTGTAGAGGGGCTGGTGAAATGTAAAATTTTACCACCTCGAAACCTCTTGCTACCTCTCTTACCTGTAAAAATGAATGGGCGTCTATTGTTTGCTTTGTGTCGCACTTGCTGCCAAGAATCAAGGCAGAGAGACTGCAATCACGATGACCCCAGGTGTAGAGAGTTTGAGGGAACCTGGGTCGCCCATGAGCTGCGCAAAGCGGTCGAGCTGGGTTACATCATCACTGACATATTCGTAATATGGCAGTATGAAATAACGCAGCTAGACCCTGCTACAGGCAAAGGTGGTCTCTTTGCCGAATATATAGACACATTCTTGCGATTAAAGCAAGAGGCGTCTGGCTATCCGACCTGGTGCGTCACGGAGGAAGCGAAAGACGCATACATTAAAAATTACAAAGATAAAGAGGGCATCGCGCTCGACAAATCGAAAATTGTCGTGAATAAAGGATTACGCAGTGTTTCGAAAATCGCGCTCAATTCTTTTTGGGGAAAATTCGGCCAAAGAGAAAATTTGAGACAGACTACCGTTGTAAAAAAACGGGAGTGTCTACTCAAACTTCTCTTGGCTGAAGACAAAGAAATATTAAGCGTACTACCAATAAACGAGGCGTTGGTTTACGTTAATTGGCGTCACATCGATGAAGCGGTGACGTCCAAACCGTATTCCAACGTCGCCATAGCTGCGTACACAACTGCTCAGGCGCGACTCAAATTGTACGAGTACCTGGAGAAGTTAGGAGAGCGTACACTCTACTACGACACGGACTCGTGTATTTTCCGTATAAATACACGAGATCCGTTAGAATATAGACCTTCTTTAGGCTCTTTACTCGGCGATATGACGGACGAGTTGCAGGAACATGGTGAGGGCTGCTATATTACCCATTTTATTTCGGGAGGCCCGAAATTTTATGGGTATAGAGCAATCGTTCCTGCGACTGGTCAGGTCATAGAAATTTGTAAAGTTAAGGGTATTTCTTTAAATTTTAAGAATTCGCGTAAAATAAATTTTGACAGCGTGGAACGCATGCTTTGTAATTATTTTAATGACTGCGATGAAAATTGTATTAGTAATATTAAGATAAATTTTAATTCAATTCGCAAGACGGCCGACCACTCTGTTGTAACACGTCCCGAATTTAAGACGTGTTCAATAGTTTTGAAAAAAAGGCGTTATTTTTCCAATAAGCCATCATTACCCTTTGGCTATTTAATGTAGAGTAGTTTTTAAGATTTATATTACAATAAAAAATAATTCCTAGTTTTTAAGATTTTTTGTTTAACTGTAGCTATTTTAATTTATGTGTAAATATGGTAAGAACCAAGTAGATTTTAAGTATTTTGTTATTATTATAATGTAAAATAAAATCGTTAGTTTTAAGATTTCTACTATTTTAGTTTTAAGTTGATACTGCGTGTATATATTTTAATATATGAAAAAAATGTAATACAAAAATATTTATTATTATTTTATCACTCTACATCCCATTCCTTTTTTAAAATACATTAATTATTTAAAAAAAAATAAAACATGACGACACGGGGACGCAGGTCTAAAAAGAGGGAGACAGACGACGAAAAGACGTAAAAGTTCCCCGCCCCTCAAAGCGTAAGTACACTGTACAGCTATACTTTTGGAGGGGCCCACTGCATCGCCAGTATTTTTTGATGTGAAACATCTTTTGCCGCGGGAGGCGTGAAAACGAGCAAAGGCCAGAAAATTTCCAACATCTGTTTTCGTCTAGCTGTATACACAGGCTGCAAGTGTTCCCAGGCTAAACGTAGGAAAATGCACAAGTGTGACGGAGACAAACTTTCCCTCCCTCAATTTTTTCTCGTCGCCCACTCAGTCCGCTGCTAACCTTCGAGATTCGGTCAACGGCCCATCGACAGTCTGTCCAAAAAAAAAAGAGTCGGAAAGAGAGAAAGTCTATGTCTCTGTCGCACTTGTGCATTTTGCTATATGTTTCTCACTCGCACTTGCTGGTTCTTATGTTTCTTCGCAGTTCTTACTATATTCTAATACGCAAGCTACGAGTGTATACATACAGATATACGCAGGCATAGCTAGTCGACTTTGGAATGGGGGCGAATGCTGTAGTCGAGCTCGTTCTATATTATGTATCTATACGCGAGCCAAAATCTTAGATACGAACTCTCGCTTCTTTTTTAACCTAAAAAAATTGAATTTTCTTAAATTAAAATATAAATATTGAAAAAAAATGAGACTGGAAGATGTGAAATATCAAAATTAAAAAAGACAATCGCATTAATTTCCAGGTTTCACATCTTTGGGGGGACGGCTCATTTTTTTCCTACATAGACTGGTAACGCGCATGTATACGCTTATATCCCGCGACTCGCGTGCAGATGTATACGCTTATTTACCGCGATCCGCGCTCAGGTCTAAGCGATTCCGCGGCACTCGTGCAAGTATACGCTTATACCCCGCGACCCGCGTACAAGTATACGCTTATTTACCGCGACCCGCGCTCAGGTATACGCGTGTCGAGTCGCGCGCACGCCGCCGCCGCCGCCCGGATATAAAAAGGTTGGTTTTTTTACAAATCGCCTTTAGTCGTGTAAAAAAATGGATACGCGCTGGCAGCATCCCTTCACGGCGTGTATAGCAGGACCTACAGGTGCGGGCAAGAGTCAATTTATAAAAAATTTTCTCGCACATTTACCGTAGATGTGCGACGTGCGTTTCGACAGAGTCCTGCTGTACTATACCGAGTGGCAGGACGCCTATCAAACGGAATTCAAAGTAGGGGGATCTGCAGTACCGATCGAATTCCGAGAAGGTCTGCCACAACGTAGCGATTACTCGTTTGAAATAAAAAAGAAAAAATTACTGATTCTCGACGATTTGATGCGGGAATCGTCCAACGATGTAGTTTTAGATTTATTTTCTCGATCGTCGCATCATCTCAACTTGTCGGTTTTCCTGGTGACTCAAAATATTTTTCATCAGGGAAAATCTCAACGCGACATTAGCTTGAATTCAAAGTACTTGGTTATTTTCAAAAATCCACGCGATAGAGCTCAAATACAGCACTTGGCGCGACAAATCTATCCCGAAGATCCAAAATTTCTGCAAGAGGCATACATCGATGCAACGCGAGGTCCTCACTCGTATCTCTTTCTCGATCTGACTCAGGCGGCTCCTGACGAGTTCCGCGTGCGCACCTGTATATTTCCGAGCGATAAAGTACAATACGCTTACATACCCAAGTATGCGAAATTTCGTTAACAATAAAAAGTGGCAGTAAGATTCGTTGACTAAACAGTAGGCTTACAGCTATGGCGAGAACAGGATCGCGACATAGCACTTCTTTCTGCATACCAGTGGGGCGCCATTTTAACAAAAAATGCGTAGCTGTGCTCAATGCTCTTTGTCACACAGACGGTCAGCAGCGTAAGGCTCTGTTGCAAACGGCTGATAAACAACTCGTGCGCTGTATCTGTGAGTGCGCTTTAAACATTTTGCAAGGTGTCATCAAGATCAAGAAAAAGCACAAAAACCGGTTAAAAAACACAAAAACGTATTGAGAAAATTGACGGGGCAGTATCGCAACGAGAAAAAAAGATCGGAAGAGTGGCTGAGAAGGAAAAGAGTCTTGGTGCAGGAAGGTGGTGCTTTTCTACCGATTCTTCTTGCACCTATAATAGGTGCTCTCGTGTCTAAATTATTCAATGTGAAATCCGATTAAAAAAAGAATAGGAAAAATGGATCGCGCAAAAAAGATGATTATCGTACCCGAAGACGTCTTTTCGAGAATGCAGAATGTGCCGATTGCTACAGATATACCTACTACTGCCACAGTAACGGTAAACAACGATTCATGCGAAAATTCCATGCAAACGTGCGGCGACAATCTGTCCAGGTTAGACTCGGAAATGCACACGATTCTGCATTCAAACAAATTCACCGACGAGCGCGAAAAATGTCAAAATTACTTACAAGTACTACGCCGATATCTATTTTTCAAAGACTCGGAGCGCTATAATGCAGAGCACGGCGGTGATCGCGACATTGATGAAGCAGAGATCATGTCAACACCAATGTCTGAAGATTTTATACTGGACAACGTGCCCAAAAGCCACGCTCGAAAAGCCTATCTTTTATTGAAACACTGGAGAGCAGTTGCTGGCAATCGATTCAAGTGGGAAGAGTTAGTATAGATGGTCATCCGATTCAAAATTCAAACATTATAGAATTGATTACCGACGTTGTAACACGTAAGAAAAAATCGGAGGAAGCACCCGTCGGTCGGCTACCTTTTGCCAAGTTTATCAAGACAGTGGATACACCGATTCATTTGATTGGAAATAGCGAGATTGTGAAAATTGGTAACATTTTTACAGCACCTGAGAATACAAAAGTTAAACGCCGATTCACATCACAGATTACCGAGGACGACGGCAGATGTAAGAAACTTAATGACGACGACCTTATGGAGCTCAGTCTCAGCTGTACCAAGAGCAAACCGTCGCCTGTTTTAACCAGAAATCGCGCTAAAAAGAAGTGGATGCGCTTAGAATTTTGAAAAGTTGTAAGTGACTGAGAAAAAAAAATGTCTTACGATAAACAGTACTACGATGTATCGCACGAGGCAGGCTACGCTGGAGCTCGTAATCTCTTACGCGTCAATCGTAAAGGAAAACTTTTCAGCGAGGTTGACGGTAGAGAAAAGGAGAGAATATACGAGTGGCTTAGCAATCAAGATGCGTACACTCTTCACAGACCGGTGCAACGCAGATTTCCACGCTTGAGCTACAACGTTAGCAATATAGACGATGTATGGGAATGCGATTTGCTTCAATTAACGAATATAAAAGAACACAACGATGGATTCTGCTACCTACTCGTCGTGATAGATGTTTTGAGTAAGCAAGCTTGGGTAGAGCCATTGCGCGATAAGACAACGGCAAACGTCACTGCCGCTTTCAAGCGTATACTAGCACGCTGCGAAGGGCGTGTCCCCGTCCTCGTACAGTCGGATCAGGGGAAAGAATTTGTCGGCTCGATGTTTCAAGATTTTTTGAAAAAAAAACGACATTAAATTTCGTACTGCTCGGAATCCCGATATCAAGGCAGCTGTAGTCGAGAGACTAAATCGTACTATACGCGAGAGAATGTGGCGATATTTTTCCCACAAAAATACGAAACGCTACATCGACGTGATACAGCAAATCATCGATGCTTACAATCACACGCGTCACAGTGGTACCAAAATGCGACCATGCGATGTGAATATATACAATGCTCAGATAGCTAGAAAAAATTTGGAAAAGCGCTCTCGCTTGCAAACGACTTTCAAGTACCGCTATAAGAGGGCGTCCGCTGCTCTGAATAAATACAAGCCGGGGTTCTACGTACGCATTAGTCGCACCAAAAATACATTCGAGAAGGGTTACGAGAAAAACTTTAACGAAGAAATTTTTAAGATTAAACGTGTCTCGCGTAGGCAGAATTTGCCAACATTTATTCTCGAAGACTTGAATGGTGAGGAGATTGACGGTTTTTTCTATCTCGAGGAACTGGCTCACGTCGGTGCGAGTCGCATGGCCGAAACTCAGCGATTCCACATTGAGCGCATAGTTCGTACAAAAGGGCGTGGCTCGAAGAAACAGATGTTGGTCAAGTGGATGGGATATCCAGACAAGTTTAATACGTGGGTTCAAGCTTCGGAAATCGAAAAAATTTAGACAAGAAAATAAAGATGGATACCAGCGATTTTTATTTAGTTTTGCCGAGCAATAGCAGCATGTCGTATTATAGCGATAACGCCACTGGCTGTTTTACGACTCAACTCTCGCGTGAAATTACATTGAGTGGTAATTGGTCTGTAGCTCTCGTAGAAATTCACGTTCCGAGTACCGTCATGCACATTCAAGAGGCTGAAGCATTCTACGCTTTCAGAGCAAAGGAGACAGATGTAGAACAAATGCAATTTTTCTCGCATGGTCTATATAGCAACGTTGAACAACTAATCGACGAGATAAACAAAACTAGCACTTTTCACGATCATCTACGCCTCGAAGTGGTACCTTTTCAAAAGGGGTATTACATACTAAGTCGTAAGTGCTCTTGTTCAGATCCGCATTACATAACTTTCAACGGAAAATTACGTCGTATTCTCGGCTTTGAAGATTCCGAAATACGTCGACAGAAGGGAACCTTTATAACCTCGCCTCTGAATAGCTTCGTAGCTTTAGCTAACAGACCAGCATCGCTCTCTCGAGCTATCCCCGATCAGCTGTACGTTTACACGGATATATGCGAGCCTCGCACTGTAGGCGATACTCAGGCTGCTCTATTACGCATAGTTTCCATAGACAGCGCAAAGTATAAATTTGGCAGTAACATTGTCAGACACTTTGCTCCACCTCATTACATTCCAGTTTTACATCATAATTTTCGCTCGATTATCATAGATATAAGAGATCAGCACGGTGAGCGAATACCATTCGAATATGGAACGTTGACGGTTACGCTTCATTTTAGGCGTAATCGTTAAAGAAGGAGGACGATGAGTCATTACATTCGCTACTACGACGAGCAAATAGGCGGTGGAGGTGTGAGAAACGTTTTTTCCGGCTCAACGTATCAGAGAGGACGAGGAGTAGGAGCTTGGTTAGGCGGGGCTAGAGCCGTAGGAAAAGAGGCGGTGCGCGCTGGAATCAATGTTTTGGACGACGTTACAAACAACGGTGTCAGTTTGAAAGAGTCGTTCAAGTATCGCGCCAAGGAATTGGGTAAAAATTTGAGAAGAAAAGCAGGTCAAAAGCTTGCTGATATGATGAAAGGCTCAGGTTATAAAACACGCTCAGTGCGTCGCCGACGTCAGTCGCGAAAGACACTCGCTTCGAGTCGTACCGCTGCCGGTCGCAAGAAGCGTAAACAATCGACGAGAAAGAGAATAGGTAGTACGAGAAAGAAGTCGACGAAAAAGAAGCGGAACACTACTCAGCCTTTAAGAAGTGTCACGGATATATTCGGTCCTAGACGTATATAGTTGCGAAAATGGCCTTTTTACATTCCCACTCGTCAGAGTGCATGTCGAGCGAACTAGATCTTTTCACCTTGCCAGCTACTCAAACATCTATAGAGAGCAGCAGTTTTCTGTATTACAAGCCTGTATCATCTTTGAGCGACGATGTAGACGCACCTCTGGAATTTGTCGTGCCGGCCGGTAGCGAACATTACTTGGATTTAGCGCACACGATGCTACATATTCAAGCGAAAATCGTACCCCAAGACGAAACGACTCCGGCTACCGAAGATGTTAAAGTCGGTCCAATTAACAATTTCCTGCACTCCATGTTCAATCAGGTGGACGTTTATTTCAATCAAAAAATTGTTTCTCCCCCCAACAATGCCTATCCTTACAGAGCCTACATTGAAACGCTTCTCAACTACTCGCCCGTCGCCAAAGCCTCACATCTCACAGCGAGCTTATGGTACGACGATACACACGGGGCTTTCGATGCCCGGTGAATGCGGCAGAGCCAAACGCCATAAACAAAGGGCTTAGGGATCGTCAATACTTTTCAAGCAACAGACACTACTTTGACATGATTGGACACATTCATCACGATCTATTCAATCAGGATAAGATGCTGATAAACGGCGTAGAAATGCGCGTTCGTCTGGTGAGAAGCAAAGATGCATTTTGTCTAATGGATGCGACCGCTAATGGTATATTCAAAGTCAGCATAAAAGAAGCAACGCTTATCGTTCGCAGAGTAAAAATAAGCCCGGGTGTTTTACTCGCGCATGCTCAAGCGTTAGCAAAAACCACAGCTAAATATCCCATAACGAGAATCGAGGTAAAGTCTTTTACTCTTCACGCAGGAATAATGGGTGATTCAATAGATAACGTTATACTTGGCCAACTACCAAAGAGAATAATTATCGGATTTGTAGCAAATCAGGCATTCAATGGAAACCGCTCCTTGAACCCGTTTAATTTTTATCATTACTCGATAAATTATATATCTCTGTACGCCGACGGTGTACAAATCCCGAGTAAACCTCTGCAACCGAAATGCACGGGTAATGGCAAACTTTTTATCGATACTTTCCAAACTCTCTTTACCGGTACAGGTGTACATTTTCTCAACGAAGGCTTTGGCATAAATCGCGTCAACTATTATCAAGACAATTTTTTGACGGCCTTCGATCTCACCCCCGATTTATCGGCATACTGCGCCACACACTGGAATCTCGTGCGCTCGGGAAGTATACGCATAGAGGTGCGTTTGGAGACAGCACTTCGAACAGCCATCAATTGCATCGTTTACGCAGAGTACGATAACGTTTTAGAAATCGACTCCAACCGTCAAATCGTAACTGATTTTAGCGCCTAAACGTGCTCGTGCACGCGCAAACGAAAAATGGTTTTAGCGCTTGAATGCGTGCGCACACACGATGACAGCGCCACGCATAATCTCATATAAAGTAAAACGGCCCTTCCCCTCGACGGTTAGTACTCGAATTAGCTTCTTTACGTTTACATCTGTTGAATCTCATCAAGGCATCACCATGACCGACTACGTGATCGATATTCAAGGCTTCAGGGATATAAATAAAAAAATTTTTCCCAAAGAAGTGGCTGTGATATCTCTTCAGAGCCGCATCGTCGGTCACTGGATCGTTCGTGCACCTTGCAATTTTGCCGATTTATCGGGGGATATTCAACAAACAAATAACTATTGCTCCCTCGAGGTACACGGTATCGAATGGTTCGACGGCGACATTTCGATCAAACATTTGCGCTGAATCTAGTGCAACTTGACCAAGAATGCTCGTCGAATGTACGTGCGTGAACAAGAAAAAACGCAATTTTTGCAAGCAGTGGTGGGTCGCAGGATTATAAATTTGGAGCATTACAGTGCTCCGTCGTTTCATGAACTGGGGAGTTTATTTCCAAACGTTTTGGTGTGCACCGCTCACGGCCTCAAAAAATTTGAAGGAAAGAAAGATTTTTGTGCTGTGCGTCGAGCCTATCAAATACGAAGATGGATGCACGCACTCGTTGTCGCTAAGAAATGGCGACATGATTTGTTCAACGTAAATAGCGACATTTTTTACCAGGCTGTGATAGATTGCGATCGTCGTTGCTGCAGTGAAGAACGTAATAAAGCATTCAGATTTCATAGAACGGGGTATGACGTTGTAGACGGTATACAGAGTGAGAACGACAACGACGACGAAGAAGACGACGACGACGACGACGACGACGATAGCGACGACAGTGGCAACGACGACAAGCAGAAGAAAGTACAGTTCGAAGACGCATGCTCAAAATGAATACGCGGCAGCTTCTAAGGGCCATTAGCGGCTTGAAAGCAAATTCTATAGGAGTGCTTGCTGCTAATCACGTTTCAAATTTGCTGTCCACACCTGCTGCCGTCATTACCAATCTCGATACTTCTAATAAGCCAGGATCACATTGGGTAGCAATATACATTGACGAGCATGGATTCGGCATCTACTTCGACAGCTACGGAATTGCACCGGTATCAAAGTTTCTCTCAAGTTCATCTCGATCGACTCAGAAGAAACTGCACACGCTTCCAATGGAACAAAAAACAGATCCAGAGCGTCGATTCTCAAGTATGCGGTGAGCATTGCATTATGTTTCTGTATAATATGTGTAACGGCCTATCTCTGCGCCAATATCTCCATCTATTCTCATCGGATTACCGAAAAAACGACGCACTTGCTGTAAAATTTTATAAAAATCTCATTAAAAAAAATCGTAAATCTTTACATCAACGTCGAGCCCATGTATTCCCACGCACTAGTTCAAAAGGGCGGGGATTTTGTAATCAGAGATGTACATCTATGACGGCTTATGTAAACTAAAATCGTAACGGTCGTTTTAAGAGCTAGGATTCGTCGACAACGAGTCGTTATCCGTTCTTAGCGTCCAATCACAGGACGAGTAACGTTGCGTCATTTGAAGGGAACTACTCGGGAGAGGCCCCAGTAGCTCTTCAGCCACCGTCGTGAACACATCAAACGTAAAAAAGAACAGTCTCAAAATGGAATTCACCGAGAACTTACAGAAAGTGAAACCAATCACTTGTAACCTACTCTACTCCACAACGTACGTACTCAACAAGTCCAACTCGAAGCGCGTTACGATTGGACTGGAGTATTACGGAGGATTCTACAGAGCTGTGGTCAAAATTTGCACTTATGGCTCACCAAACAAGTATCTCACACTGGATAGTCACAGCTGGGAATTGTTGAAGGAGAAGATGGAAACGATAGAAGCCTATCTCAACAACTCGTACACATTTTATTAAGATTTTGGAAATCCAACAAAAATCGACCTGACGAGTCACGAGCTTCTCTTCAGTAACTGTTTTGGCGCAAGAGCGATCGTTATCGGCGAGAAACCAGAATCACCAGCACCTCCGAGTCTAACGGAAAATTCACAACGATTCGACGATGACGAGCCTACCTGCAAGAAGCAAAAGAAGTACGATGCCCCACCGAGCGTTGCAATGCATCAACCGGCATTTTCAGGCTTGAAACAGGTTAGCGAGTGCGTAGACTTGAAGCTAAAACAGCTCGAAGAACTATCTGGTTTAGTGAATCGCGGCGTAGATTATATTTTAGATTTTATTAAAAATGAAATGGTGAAGGACGAACCCGAAAAGTGTAAAGGCATTATTAAAAATATTACGGCTTTCAAACAATATTATGCTATATATAAAAGTAGAATTAGTGAATTAGTTAAGAATAATCTTAATTTTGCTAGTGTAAGTGGCGATGTATTAGATGTAGTTTTGACGGAAATTAATGCTTTCGGCTTAGATAAAATCGCAAAAGATTTATACGACATTATGTTTCCGCAATAATTAATATACTAGTAGCTTAAGTTTTTAATATACATATTTTTTCTACTTTTACTTTAGTTTAAGTTAGTATAAGCACTTTTACTGTAATACTAGTGTAAAATTTTTCAAATAAAGTTTTTTTCTGTGTGTACATAATTCTCTCTCTCTCTCTCTTATTTTCTACGATCCCCTTGCGCAATCCCCAATGTCGAAATTTAGAGTAGACTTTGCGGCACCGTGTAGTAGGGACCTATAAAAACTATGCATTGCTCTGCATACACACCAGTCATAAAAGACCTAGCGATGTGATATCACATGTACAATGGGCGAGGAGCAAAGCAAGGAGCAGAATAGGCGAGAAGACGAACGGCCCCTCTTGAGCGGGGAGTACTCAAAGTCCAAAGCAAAGACTTCTTCTTTTACATATTCGAGCAACACAAAGTCTTTTCCAGAAAAACAAGGTTATAAACCAATGAAGGAGAAAACGACGTACACTGACAGGGATCTTTCATCTACTGTATACAGACCGAGCAAAAAAGACGAACCTGCCAAAAAATAATTACATAAAAATATAAAAAAACAATCGGCCCTTTTCAGGGCCACCATATATATTTGAACGCATAGGAATAATCATTCCTTCATTGAGCAAGTCGGTACAACAGCGAAATTGGGCTACTACGGCGAGAAGGGGGGGAGGCAGAGAACGAGCCACTTTGGAGCGGGGAGACACTGGCACGCGCCTCGGGCCGCGCAAAAGAGGGGGGGAACGTCTGCTGCCGCTAGCGAGAGCGCAGGGGCTGGTATGGAGGGAAAGTGGTGGGGGGAGAGCTCGAGATTGGTATAACGCAACGACGCATGGGGGGTCTCGGGCCTTTTACACAATATACTATCATAGGGTCATAAATTATTGTAATTGACTGCTTGTGTCAATTATAAGGTAATCAATTTTTTAAATTAAACATTATTTAAATAATTAACACCTACTATAGGGATCATAAATTATTTTAATTGACTACTGTTTACAATAATTATGTCAATTAAAGGGGTAATAAATCATTGTTTACATTATCAAAAATCAATTAACACCTATTATAGGGGTCATAAATCATTCCTAGTGTCAATATTGTGACACTAATTAACACTAAATCACCCACACTGGCGCCAGGCCACGCCCTGTCTCCCCATACCGCCCCATATACTACTTATCTCAATGTGTTCGCATCGAAACATACCTTGTAATGCGTTATTCTGTGATGCATTAGTTAACCTGTAACTTGCAGGTTAGCACATAGCAAAGTGAGAAGGAGAAAAGTAAAAGCTATGTGAAATAAAATTGAAATCAATTTGTAATTCATTTACTGATTCTGTACATAAAACATCACAAGATGATTAGTCGACTAAAATTTTTGTTAAAAAAGACACAAATAGCAGATGATAGTAAATATGATATCTTGGATAATAAAGGGGTTAAAAGTGAAATTGAAAATAGTGTTTATGCTGAAATAAACGATAGTTTCAGTATTGAACCCATGCATCAGCAAATGTACCAATCACAGTGGTACTGTCCTATGGTAAGGGAAGTAGCTTCGAATACTACAACATCAGAACCAGCTGGATCTGAACTTCAAAATACTGTAAATGTAGCATTAGGAGCTACAGCTTCTAACGTTGTAGCATCTGGACGAGCTGGATGTTACGCTGGACTTCATGATGATACAGCTTCTACTGGTGTAGAACCAGAATCAGCAAAAGAAAAAACCAGTGAAGGTAGAACATAAATTAGATCCAGTATTTCTCTTAGTCGTATGAGTAAATTGCAGCCTAATAAATAATATTAAATAGTTTAATAAATTAATTAATTATTTTATTTTTACAAAATAAAACAGAAAGATCCAATAATTCATATATTAATTACTAATTAAAAGCTATTGTGAAATATTAATATTTTTCAGTAAAATAAAGCTATAATATAAAATGTAAATAAACTTTGCACTTATAACCGTTCTAATTTTATTTTATTTCAAACCTCTAAATAACAATTTATATCTGTGAAGTATGAATGTATTGCTCGAGCTTAATGGATAATAAATGAGAACAATTTAAATCACTTCTTTATCAATCACAAAATTTTTTGTCCGTGACGTTGATGTATTAAAAATATACCAAAGTAAGTGTTGATATTTTTTATGTACAAGATAAATAAAAAGATAAATAAACATTTAGTATCCTCTGTACAATTTATGAACATGAAATTTACATTAAAAAATTGATGTGTGGTATGTGCAATTTGATTTTATGATTACAGTTTATTGCAACAACAAAGATTTAAAATACTAAAAGTCACTAAATAATTAATACATAAATTTTCTATAAATGTACAAATAGTGATAAATTGTGGAAACTCAAATGTAGTATATGCAAATTGCATTTACAACCGTTGGTCTAGGAATTAAACGTAGCCTACCTCAGCTGGCTTAAATTCGTGCACTTGCTGATTGATTTGGAGCGATAAACTCAAATATTCTGTTTCAAACCTCCATTGATGTAGTTGGTGCTCTTAAGTAGTGTACGAGTGAAATAGGTACTTTTCTCTTCTCTATTCTTGAGTTATACTCCTGGATCACCTCTTTCACTGTGGTGTTTCTATGATTGAGGGCTTTTCATGGTGACTGCTTAAAGCGTTCAGCCTCCGTGTCTGACTTTCCATAAAATTCTTTATTTAATTCATAATTATTTACAATTTAATTTTTTTATCGTTACAGTTCATGAAGATTCGATTAAATTCTTCAAGAAAATAATTTCGTGGACGGAATATGCTCGTCTCGAAAATCAGCTTTCAAAATCGGCCATACATCCTGATGAATCGAAAGTTTTGAAAAATGACGATTACAAGGAGCATTATCCTGATATGATAAATAGTACACATTTATAAAATATTTTGTGCTAATATCAAATACGGATTTATTTCTTTTCAATAGTATGGATAATAAGGACCCAAAAGAGATGGTCCGATTTCTATTGAAGAGCATAATGGGAGAGGAAAACTTTAAGTGGTAAATGTAAAGACGATAAGATAGCCATACCAAAAGAAGTCTTATCTACCATTGAAAGTAGTCTATTTTATAAAATAATTTATTACACTGAAAAAAATACTGTAATAATTTTTCTTACATTCTCTTGTAAAAATTACTGTATTGTATAAGAATGGTGGGATAAACCTTCAGTGTAATAATTTTTGCTATATAATATAATAAAATTTCTTTGTAGTAACTTTTAATATTCAATATATGCATACAGTAAATATTAGTTATCCAATATAACAATTTTTATTAAAGGAAAGTTTGAAAGCAGATGATTCAAAAATATTACATTGGAAATATTGTCTCTAACTTACAGTTGAAAGTTGAAGTGGGTGGTGTTAAATTTTACTTATAGAGAATGGGTATTCTACCTATCATTCAAAGTTAGTACCTGATATCGTTCTTACAATACCTTATATTATATCGCTAAAAATTTACACACTTAAACGCATTATTCGCACGAAAGCAATGTAACCGAATGTTCTAACATACTAATCATCGGTAACTGTTGGAGACAGCCCCGCATAGAGAGTTGACTTGACTTGACTTGACAACTAATTTATTTCGGCAAGGCCATATAAGACCGTATGCCAACTTCAAACCTATAATATCATTATAAAATAGAATCATAATTAATTTAAAATTTTTTGAGCAATTCCATTTACAGTTAATATAATTTCAGAACCATTTAAAGTAATTTTCAATACATGTAGCGTATAATATAATTTTCTAACTTTAAGATTAAAACTAGAACCAAGATTATGGTGCACACAAATACAATTTTAGAATTTGACTAGCTTTTACAATTTTTACCGTTCCATCAAATAATTATATAATGCACACTTGAATGCCAATAGCGCAGGCTTTAATCGAATCTGCAAGGGATGCTTGATATATATCGATACTTTAAGATATCGATATTTTTGTCGCGATATATCGATAATTTTTATCGATATTTGTGCCACCGATAATATCGGGATATCGATATTATTTTCTAGATATCGGCTTTTGATATTTAAGAAAATAATATTTTTTTACAAAAAGTTTTGGACGCCGCAAACCGCGCACTACGCGAGTGGTGTGAACTGTGAATACTGAATGCCATGTATTACGTAAATGTAGAGTAAGGCGTATACGCAACATTCTAGTTTAGTTCACATTTTCGTCACCATAGCAGCATCTCGCTCTTTCTCACGTACATGCTTTACTCTATATCTACGTAATATATGACTGTTGATTGCGCGATTACCGTTTCGGCATCATCACTTCCCAGCTTCCCGCCACTACGACTGCAGTACTGCTACTACACTCTTGTTCGTCGCCGCGACTTTCTTGGTGCAAAGAGGAGAACGGGGACTTTGGGGACAAATCTGAACTTTACATAAGTAAAAGTAATAACGTTCTCGTTGTTTATTGAGATGGATATTGGACTATCCGACATCGAGATGTCCCGCGCGAGACGACGCTTGGCGGTTGCTCTCGGAGACGCGCGCGAAAAAGCTATGTCTGGAAATATCTGAAAAAGGCATTGGATGGATCGATAACTTACAACCTTTGTAATGCAGCCATCAAAAATTCTGGAAATACATCAAATCTGCGTGCTCATTTACAAGCTCGTCATCCCGATATTCCCGACATTAAATCAGATGCAGAAATGGCGAAAAACTGTACTGATTCTAGTATAAATACTACAGATGGTGATAATACTGATAATTCTAAAAACTCAAAAACAACAGTAAAGCGTAAGATGGTTTGTATTCATATAATTATAACTAAATGTGTCTGTATGTAATTAAGCATTTGACGTGAGTATTGACTAATAATGACGTTTCTTATTTTTATATAGGTGTCATCGATACCAAAAAATAAAGAAACAAACTCTGAAGAAAAAAGCTCTGAACAGAAAACCACGTACTCAGCACCAACTTAACAAGTTAAACTTGAAAATATGTTTGAAAATCAGAAATCATTTATAGGTATGCTTTTTTATAATTGTTCTTTTTTTATATTTGCTTAATTTGTTTATATTTATTTCAGATGGGATAAAGGCTAACGGTATTTTGAATAGAATACTCTTTATGATAGCGAAGGACCAGATGCCCTATAGCTGTGTCGAAAAAATAGGTTTTCGCACACTGTTAAATTACACGTCACCTTTATACAAAATACCATCTCGAGTCACAATCACGCAAAAATTGGGAGAAAAATATTTGTGTCTTTCTAATATTGTGAAAGATAATCTTTCTAAAGTGAAGCATGTAACGCTAACTACAGATGCTTGGTTTGACACGCTCAACACTGTATGTTATTTGGGAGTCACATGCCACTTCATTAAGGATTTTGAACTGTAAACAGTAAATATTGGAGTCACTGAATTAAGTGAGCATCACACATCGGAAAATATTAGCAGGTGGTTAATAGATATTATTAACGAATGGCACATAAGTTTAGAGGCGATAGTACTAGTTATAGCTGACAATGCAGCTAACGTTAAAAAAGCTATCACAGACACTTTTGGAATTCATCGATATATCAGCTATTTAGCACGCACAATAAATCTGGTACCTTCGGCTATTCTAGATGATAATGATGTCAAACCAATCTTAACCAAAGTAAAAAAAATGGTACAGTTTTTCAAACACTCTAATAATGCATCCGACAGACTACGAGAAGTCACTAAAGGTCGCGTAATCCAAAGTGTGCCTACCAGGTGGAATTCTACTTATGCCATGCTAGAAAGGTTTCTTTTACTATCGCATAAAGTAGCACCCATTTTATTGCTCTTACCTAAATCACCTCAAATGGTGACTGCAGATGAAGTCGAGATATTAAAAGAATCGTCAAATCTTTTAAAACCCTTTTACACTGCAACCAAGATTGTTTCTGGAGATAAATACATTATAGGTAGCCAAGCTATACCGATTATTAAAATACTAGAAAATGAATTAGAAAATTCCACAGTTACTAAAAACATTGGTCAAAAATTTAAGAGTAAACTTATTACAGCATTCAAAAGCAGGTTTGCAAAAATATCGAAAACAAATTGCCGCTTGCAATGTCTACACTATTGGATCCTCGGTTTAAAAAAATGTATTTTAAAAACAAACTCGCATGTGCTGATGCCATCAATAAAATATCTAGACTTCTGCATTCAGATGCAAATGATGAAGCAAATCAAGATTTAACAAATGAAGAATGTGAGGATCGTCAAACTCCAGAATCAGAATCTGATGATTTTTGGAATTACCATAATAAATTATGGAAAAATAGTCTATCAGAGTTGGAGAAAAACCAAGACAAATCCGAAATGCCAGAAGAACTTCGCTATTATTTACATGAGGCACCTATTTCAAAAGACTCTGACCCTCTGCAATACTGGAAATTACATTCAACCTTTAGTGAAATTAGCTATACGCTACTTAACAATTATAGCTACATCAACCCGATATATCATTAGAATCGATATTTTTCCTATTGATAATATCGATATGTAGATATCGATATTTTTTATTAATATCGACGATCGAGTCCCACAAATACATTGCTTGCAAAGTAAACCCTTTAGCGTACGTAACTGTAGAAGCTCGCGGGATGTGAAAATGCGAAGTAGGTGTTCTATTTGAGCGCCTAACTTCATTGTTTAAGGGCGGAAAGAGATTAAATAAGTACGCCGGCTTACCAGTGCGCAGCACCTTGAATACTATCAACGCCATAAAATACGTCCTACGTTTCGCAGGCGGAAGCCAACCTACTTTCGCTATAAAAGGCGCCATTTCGGTGTCACGTTTGAGACGAAAAACATATCGCAACGTCAAATTAAAAAGGCGATTTAGCTTAAGGTCTAGGTACCCGGTGACATCGCAAAACACGGTACAAGCGTAATCGAAATATGGCAATAAAAGCGCGGCAACAAGCTGTTTTTTTAAGCTGCTGGATAAAAAATATGCTCTAAAACGCAACCTATTCAACGCACCGTGAACTCTAGAACAAATGGACGCTACATGGTTGTTCCACGTTAAATCACTTGACATTTTCAAGCCTAGTTATATTCTTGACAAGCGGTATAACCGTGCCCTTGACCTTAATTTCGGGCAATCTCTGGAAGTCAATTCGCATCAGATTTTGGACTGATCCTAGGATTAGAGCCTGCGTTTTAGCAGCATTCAATTGAAGACCGCTATCCGGTGCCCAATCCGCTACGCGATTTGCATCACTGTTTACCCGCGCAATACAGTCCGGTAGATCATTTTTCTTACATTGCAGGTACATCTGGTAATCATCAGCAAACAACATTTGAGAGCAATGTAACAACGCCTGCGCAAGAGAGTTGATATAAATCGAGAAAATGATGGGACCAGGAGTCGACCCCTGCGGAATCCCCGAAGACGTTTGTGCATACGATGACAATGTACCATCAAGACTCACAATTGCTGGCGATCTGCCAGATAAATAGGAGCGGAACCACGTAACAACTTCATCCGAAAAGTTCATTTCCCTTGTTTAATTCAGGCTCGGGAGAAATGTGGACAGGGAAAAATGAAGTAAACACAGAATATTTTAATGCTAAAAAATCAACGATAAATATATTCTATGTACACACAATTACGCTCGAGACACCTTTCTTACTTCGATGCTCGCTCGACACTGAACTCCTGCCGTATTACCGTTGCCCTTTTGAACCTCTCCGGCTCTACCTGGCCCCGGTGCTTCCGCAGTACCTACTCCAATTGTACATCGCTAATCCCCTAGGCACGTGGGGCCTATCATAAATGTACAAACCTTCCTGAGCGCGGGCCCTATCGTAAACTTAAGCCCAAAAACGTGCTGCACATCTTTACAGCAGGGATTGGGTTTCCCCGAAAACAATATTGCTCGTAATGAACTCTTCGCTACTCTCCAGCCAACATCCAACATCCTCCCCCACGCAGAAAGGGTGTACATAATTCTCTAAATTTGCGCTATGCTTATTTTCTAATCATTTCGTTACAGTAAATGTATCTATAATTATTTCTTATTTGTATTACAAATTATTTTATTACATAAAAATAGCTCCTTTTTCTTTATGGAGTTTTTTATATATAAGATATTCTTAATCTATTTTAAATCTATTTTCACACAAAAAATTATACTTAAAAGAAAGAAATTGAGATAAGCAAAATGACAAAAGATATAACCATTTTGAAAAAGAATATATAAAAACAATAAAATCAATTATACTTAAAACGTTCAGGCTTTCTTGAAATTCGTCCACTTCGCGTTTTCACCTCATTTTCTACACATTTATCGTTTTCTTTTGGTGTTTTGATTATTCTCAATTTCTTTGCAGCGATATGTTCGTCTCTTTCATTCATACAGTCAACATTCGCTTCGAGTGGATATAAGCGCTGTATTGGTCGTATGATTTCGCCAGTAGCTGTTGTTAAACGCGCAACACGTACGTTTCCGTCCTTACCTTTAAACAATTCTTTAATTTTTGCCAATGGCTAATCCATGCGCTTTGTATTATCACTCCCTATCAGTACAACGTCTCCAACTTTAAGATCTTTACGAATTGCGTCTTTTCTCTTTGTATGCGTTAACGCGCCTAAGTACTCTACTCTGAAACGTTGTAGCAAATCATTTTTTATTTTGCGCCTATACGCTAGTTGTTTGTTCAAATCCGTTTTTTCTATTTGGTCAATATCGACTACACCAATCTCTATTGTCTCTTGTAAGAACATCGCCGGCGTCAAGGGCATCATCTCCTCATGACTGTCCGGTAGATGTGTAATCGGTCGCGAATTAATCACCGCTTCGCAATCGATTAGCGTTGTCAGCATCTCCTCATAATCAAGGCATGTTTTCTTTAGTGTTCGTCGCAACAATCTTTTCAAAATTCCGATCAGTCGTTCCCAGAACCCTCCCCACCAAGGAGCTGACGGAGGATTGAACTTCCACTCTATTTCGCGTATCGCGAGCTTCTCAGCGATCTTTCTGTAATCTAACGCGCTTAACCTGTTATTAAATCCAACAAAATTAGTGCCGTTGTCGCTAAAAATGACACTCGGCCTACCTCTTCTCGCGATAAATCTACGTAGAGCCATTAGAAACGACGATACGCTCAATGACTTAACCAACTCTGGATGCACGGCTCTATACACGGCACATGTAAATAAGCAAATCCAGGACTTTTTACCTTCTTTCAAGTGTATTGGTCCTGCAAAATCCACCCCTATCACTTTCAAATACCGCAGCGTCTCTTACTCTATCAAGCGGTAACGGTGTATTCTGCGTTTTCACATATTTACTTTCATATCGCCGACAAATTACGCATTTAATGAGTACCTCCCTAGTGATCTTCCGACCTCTCAGTATCCAAAACTTTTCTCTCAGATTATTCAAAGTCATAGCGGCACCAGCATGCCTTAACTCTCTATGCTTTTCTTTTATTAACAATTCAACAAATCGATTTTTGTCAGGCAAGATAATCGGACAGCGGAAATTGAATCTATCCTCTCGATATGAAATTTTTGTTTGTGTTCTAATTAAGCCTTGCTTATCATAAAACGGTAAAAAGTATTTAATCTGTTCATCTTGTAAACCTTTGAAATGTTTCTTTTGTATTATTTTAATGAGATTAGCCTCTGCTCTTTTAAATTCTTTCGCTGTCAAAAATTTTCCTCTTTGTCTTTTATCTATATTCTTTTTATTTCTGCAATTAAATACAAATCTCTGCATCCACGCAATGACTCGAATAATCTTCGTATAGCTTGATAAATTTGAAAATAAGCAATCGTCATTCTCCGCTGGCACTTCTCTACTTTTGACGTTAATCAGTGTAGTTGATGAATTTTTTCAATTCAGCACTTATCTCCGATTCATTAACATTTGGTCCTTGTAAAGAAGGCCAATTTTTCGCACTATCCCTTAGCCAATCCGGGCCCTCCCACCACTTAGAAGCTAGTAGCTGCTTAACCGTGCAACCTCGCGACGGTAAATCGGCTGGGTTCAGAGGCCCGGGCACATGACGCCATTGATTGACGACGGAAATTTCTCTTATTTCATTGACCCGATTTTTTACAAAAACGCTCCAGTTCTCTTCTCTATTTATCCACGCCAGCACGGTCATCGAATCTGTCCAATAGAAAGTCTCGATTTTTCTAAAGTTTAATGCATTTAAAACGTTTCTAGTTAATCGCGCGCCAATCGTTGCAGCTAACAATTCTAGTCGCGGGATACTTAGTGCTTTTTCATCTTTGCTCGCGGACGTGACTCTACTTTTTGCTTGCACGAAATTAATCTGCACGTCCGCTCCTCTCTGTACACGCATAAAAATAACAACAGCATACGCTAGTTTACTCGCGTCTACGAATGTGTGCAAGGTAACATCCGTTTCTGCATCTACCGAGCCGACGATGCATCGCGGTACCCGTACACGATCAAGGAGTTTCAACTCTTTAATCCAATTTATAAATCTCTCTTTGATACCTCGTTTACTTCGTCGTCCCATGATAATTTTGCTGCTCAAGCTTCTTGTAGTAAAATTTTCGGGCCGAGCGCGACCGGACAAACGAAACCGAGCGGATCGAAAATTCGGTGAGCTACTGACAAAATTTTTCTTTTCGAAACCGCTTCAAAATCTAATTTTTCAAGATTATTGACATTTAAAGATAACAAGTCATTTTGCCTATCCCACATTAAGCCAAGAATCGTGCTTTTGCTTTCGTAACTGTCGTCGTTGGAATATTCCCAACCGCGTAAATTGAACATGCCCTTCTCCATCACCGCTTTAGCATCATGAATAAAATTATTCAACTCACTCTTATCATTTACACTCGTCACGCAATCATCCACATAAAAACTATTTTCGAGTTTTACAATATTTTCTCGATCAAAAATGCTCACAAATTCATTATTTAGATCAGAATGTAAAAAATTCTCTAAGTGCAGTTTAATCGTGGCACCTAAAATGAAGGGACTGCTACATACGCCGAAAACTACTCGGCAATGCCGATAAACAATCAAATTGCTCTTTGAGTCATACCACAAGAATCGTAAAAAATCGCGTTCCGACGGATCTACGCTAATTTGTAAAAACGCTTTCTCTATATCCGCACTCACTCCAATATTACCTTCTCTGAAGCGCAATAAGACATCGACCACCTCCTCGATGAGATTCGGACCTTTTTCTAAACAGCTGTTGAGCGACGGTGAGCCAGCCGATGCATCATAAATCGGTCGAATCTTCGTCGTGGAGCTCTCTTTGTAGACCGGCCGATGCGGCAGGTAATTAGTTCGGCTCGCTTCTTCTGTAGAGGGGACACGTTCAATAACACCCTCCTTAAGCCACTCCTGGAAAATGCTGTCGTATTCGTCGTAGTGCCCCGTTGTACGAAGTTTCTTCACCATTGCCTCTAATCTGCCAATGGCCATGCGTTTATTGTCTTTCAGCGCAGCGTGACAATCTTTCCAGGGCAGCTTTATTTGGTATCGGCCGTCCGAATTCTTAATGACGGTTTCCTTGAATATTCTTTCTACCTCGAACTCGTGTTGTTTGAGCGTTTTATGCTCTATAGGGTCGCGAATCCCCAGTACGTCTAATGACCATAAATCTTTAACATCAGCACTTCTCACGAACATATTAATAGCCGTCACAGCCAGATGCTCCTCCGCATTTATTGCAGGCACTTTTCCCATGAGCGTCCAGCCCAGGTAAGTCTCTACGGCCGTTAGCCCACTCTTTAACATACGCACACGCCCGGTTAATAATTTTCCGGCTACGTCTGCGCCTATGAGAAGCGCCACGGTTTTCTCTTTACTGCACACGTCTGTCAGTTCAATATTCAATTCATCTAGTTCACGCAGCCACTCACCTTTTGTCACACTAAGTACTTCCGAACAAATAATAGATTCGTCGAGTGCCTTGAAGCTACACCAATAACTGCCGTTCAGGTTTCCAACGCGCACCACATGTTTTTTATGCGTCACTGTTTCAGACTTTGTTCCACCAAAAAGTATATGTCGCAACTCTTGTTTTGCTACTGCTGTATAATTTAATTTTTCAGCGACTTCTTTTAATACATAAGAGTTCTGCGAACCCGTATCAATTACTGCGCGCACTATGATTTCTTCTTTATCATTGCGCAGTTTCACTCTAAGCGTCTGCATAAATGTTGCAGGTGCTCGATTGACTGAAGCTAGTATACACTCTTCGCGCACATTAACTCCACTCACGGTGTCCAATTGTTTTTCAGTCTTTGCGTCGTTGCACTCATCTTTTTTGTCATTGCTCTTAGTCTCGTTCTTGTAACACAAAATATCAACGTGCCGATTTCCGCACTTTCCGCATTTCACGTTGACCCGGCACAGTTTGCTAATATGCCCAATTTTCAAGCACTTAAAGCAAGCGCGCTTCTTCTTAATGCATTCTTGCTTTTCTTCTAAAGTCATACGATATGTTTCGTTTTAAAACATTTCGCGCTCTCGTGATTATTCTTTTCACAAAAAATGCACGCGGTCTCTTCGCTCTTCGTTAAAAGGCTATTGGCCGACGGTACCTCTTTCTTTGCAGACGGAGCTTTGTTTTTCTTGGCGGCATCACTATCACTTTTCAAACCAAAACCATCCACCGCAATCGAGATTCTCACCTCGTTGCGCACTTCTGCCGCCAAAAACTTAAGGGGTTATGCCTGAGTTAAACCTGAAAAAAATAAATAATCAGTTAATAGGCAATAAAAAATTATACATAAGTAGTATCATAAAAAATCTTTTTGGTAGTTCAAATATACATATTTATTGTAATTTTGCATATTTTTAGAATATGATATATCTATACTTACTGCTTAAACAATCCCATGTGTGAAGCACTAAATTTCAGTACTTTTTCTCCTTTACCGCATGATTTCTCATCATCCGGGTGATGAATCCAAGTCAAACTGGATGGAATTTCTTCTAAATGTGCCTCTCCTCAGCATGAGCGGAAGACTTTTCTGAAAAATACAAATTTTCAATAATTAGTAACAAATAAGTTATAATATAAGTAATTATAGTGAATGTTACGTATGTTTACATACATAACATTCACTTTTAACTTATCTTGGCCAATTTGGCTCCGCTTAAGCTGTGAAGAAGGGTTTCCTGGAGCTGTATAAAAAATTTCAGCCTAATTGGAGTTATGGATCCTGAGAAATCCTGCGGTAACTGACCTAAAATCATAAAAATTCAAAATTTGAGAAAACAGCATTTAAAGTTTTACGTAACATTTAATTATACAAAATGTACTTACAATTTTTTTCCACACCTGGACCTTTTTTAAATGAATAATAGGGATATCCTGGTCATCTTTGTACGGTTTGGGCATGATCCAAAAATTGTACTCGTGTCCAGTCCTCTGAAAAAGGCAAAATGAAAAATGAAAATAAAAAGTAATTTTTCTCATTTTCAAACATTTTTATAATTAACCTATAAAAATGTTTTTATTGTTAAAAAATAAGTTTATATACTTACATCTTATGAAAAAAAGAGCAGCACTACCATTGTGTACCAAGATTCAGGTTAGAAAAAATCCAGATGGGCCTGATGGTAAGGAAGCAGAAAGCAAGCAGATAGCTCTAATCAGCTGTTTAGCTTGCATTCTGTGACCTACATTCCATTCAGCTACAGACTGCTACAAAGCTGAAACTGTTTGTGTATGTCAAAAGTGTTTGAATTTAAAATTTAAAAAACAATAAAAAAAGATGAAAAAAAACATGAAAAAAAATGAGAAGAAAGGAAAAAATTGTGATTTTGTTTCGAGTGTTTTGGAGTGAAATGCATTTATGTTTATATGTGAGGTTGTGTATGGTGTGTGAGTTTTTTTGTGTAATGTGTAGATGCATTCAATATGCTCCAGCTCTGTAGAAGTCTTCATCCTGATGGCTTCTTCTCCTTCTGGCTTGACGTGCTTCTAGGGTGGACTCCAACTCTCGTTTGCTGGACAATTGAAGCCTCTCCTCATCTTGAGTCTTAGCCCAGTTGACTGCAGAGGATCCTGGTGCAAGGCCAAATTTCTTCATGACCTCAAGCATTCCTGCTTTGCCGTCATTGAAGATGGTGACTGCAATATAAACACCAATTTCAAGGACTATCAGACCACTGAAACTGTGCTTGGGGATGAGTTTCCAAATCGAGTGATTGAAACTTTCATTGGAGTTTTGCGTGAAACCTCCAATGCATCTCTCAAGCAAGTCCAGTTTCGTCAAGTCTTGATAAATGGGTTCAATTGCATCCATGACAGCAGCAGGAATGCTATCCCCATGATGAAATTTCTTCAAGTTGTTGTTTGCCTTGGCTTTCTGCCACTTACACCAAGATTTGGATCCCTGTGGACAAAGGTGGTGAGTAGGGTGTTCATCTGTTGATTTTTTATGATGAAATGTTGCCCAGATAGCGTTGGACATTTCCTCAACAGAATTACTATGGCCTCTGATGGCATTGCCATAGTACTTCGTCAACTGATCAATCCTTTGAGCAGTTAGACGGTTTCTTCCACCGATGCCCAAGCCATCTGAGAGCTTCTATCCAGCCAAGCTTTTCTTCAAGTTTCGGAGTCTCGTTCCCATCCTCTTCTGAACGTGTCCCACACATTCTTTCTTGTTGATGGTAAAATCTTCATAGGGCTTGGCATCGGAAAGTGCCTTGAAGACCCTGGAATCTCCGTCTCCAATGTAATTTCTATATCTGACTCCATGAATGGACTCCGATCTCTTGAACATCTTGACTACACCATCCACTTCCATCTTGCCGGAGCTTCCTTCGTGATTGGCAGAACATTTTCCTTGGTGGGCTTCATACCATTCCTCGTACTCTGTTGTATCCTCTTTTGGGTGCTTTTCACAAGCCAAAACGATTGCTTTGGAGCAACATCGATCACCTTTCCATTGGCATGGCGTATCAATGTTGAAACACCTTGTAGGGAAGAGTGGCCTCGTTTCCTCCAACTACCATCGCCTGACACTGTTTCGTGGTCATCTTCTTGATCTATACCACTGCAATCTTCCTGCATAGCTGCTCGCATCGACTTCTGAGCTATACTTTTGCTTGCATCGTTCAAGTCTTGATTGATTTTATCAAAATTACTATGGGAGATTGGAGTAGAAAAATCCATTACTCCGCATAAAGTGCTCAAACCAGCATGTCCATGACCAAGACTTCTCATGGTTAGAACTGCTCGTCTGTTCACTTCGTAAGCATTACTCTGTTTCCCTATTTTTCTGCAGGAGTCGATGAAAGCAACTGCATTACATGAAGTACAGGTGATGGATAGTTTGCTACCAAGACCTCGTACATCAAGTTCTGCAAATCTAACGCATCCACCACAAGCTTTACAGGCCAGAAATTGCTGTAATCCTGGCAGAAGCAATGAAATGTCGAAAATTCTATTTTGAACCGCACTAGGTTCTAAATATTTAGATTTTAATTTTTGCCTAGACCTAGACACAGTAATTTCTGGCTGTGTAAATGGTGCTGAAGTACCTGGTAGAGCTTGTGCAGCAGGTCTTGGACTCCGTGCCCTGGATGTTGAAGGTGGATGCGTATCAGGCGTAGGTCCTGAAGTGGTTGCTGTGGCTCGTCCTGGTTGTAAAGATGTTGGTCCTGATCCTGATCCTGATCCTGAAACTTCCTTTTGTTGTTTGCGTTGAAAAACATGAGCTCTTCTCTTTCTTCTTCCAAATCTTCCTTTTTTATCTGATGATCCTGGTACTCTGTTTCTCTTGTCTGGATTCATTTTGAACACCACTTTACACTTTTACCTGTACTTTTTTGCTATCAATATTATAAAATTAATTATTTAATAATATTGAGCAAAGCAGAAAAAAGTATACATTCAAAGCAAGTGTATTGCTACTGAACTGTATGGTAAAACAGATATCTAGACGAATAACCTTTTCGAACAAGCATCATACCGCCCGGTCGGTAAGCGCGAAATTCAAAATTCGCGATATTCAAAACTTTATTTGTTAGTGAATACTTGTGCCTTTTTGATGTTTTACAAAGCACGATATATAAGCACATGTTTTTTTTTATAAATGTTCAATATAAATAAACAAAAAAGAGTAAATACAAGAATTTTTTAATTTTTTAATTTTTTATTATCAATATCTTTTTAACATTATTTATTGCAAAATAAATATTTTTATTGTATTTTACATACAAATATCATATATATATATCATATATTAGAAGCGTTAAAAGTGCGAAAAAATCATGTTCACTTATATAGCACTAAAAAATAAAAACGCGGAAATTACAGTTTTTTTTAAAAAAAGCTATTTGCATGCTTTCCGTTTTTGGTCCGTAGCTTTGAGCCAAATTTTTTTTGGACAAAAGGGACTTCAGCATCGTATTCTACGGACAATTTCCTATAAAAAAAGTCAATAAAAAAAAAATCGATTTTTTCAAGATTCTAACTCAGGCATAACCCCTTAATAAGCTTATTCAAGCGCCCCTTCGATGCGTTGTTGGTCCCGCTTTCACCGTCGCCATCCGAGGTCGTCTCGTCATCTACACCGCTCGATCTCTGCCACACTCGCAAAAGCTCTTCGGGCAGTGAGGATTCAACTAATGGGTACAGCATGGCAGCATATTTGTCAGAGCTTACCCCCAAACTTTCCAGAGCGCGTAGATAAGATTCAATTTTATCATATAGAGATGTTAGCTGTACTTTCTTTCCGGAAATCACGTTCTGCATCACTAACTGGAGCAATTCACGCACGTAAACTTCAATCTGCAAATCAGTGCAGCCGAAACGATTCCTTAAACTTTCGATGACTTTATCGTAATTATCCGCGGTCGGCGGATAACTATTCACTAGAGCCGCTGCGCGCGACTCTGCTACCATTGCTTGGCATAAATACTGGAATTTGTCCTCCTTCTTTAAATGAGAGTCCTCATGAATTTTTTTGAAAAAACTCCAAAACTGCAACCACTCGCGTACGCTGCCACTAAATTTCACTATCTCTATCTTCGGCAAGTTATACGCCTGCCGCACTTCTGGAGCTACTCCGCCGTTCGTGCTGTTTGTTAACGGAACAGCAGTTGGACGATTTCGAGCTGCCATCCGACTGTCGAATTTATATTTCGCCAACAAATATTTGCTCTCATACGTTTGGTCTTCGTCATCTTCTTTTTATCAATCACTTTACCTGCGGCGTCCGCTAAGTTTTTGTAACGTGATTCTAAAACGCCAAACGCCACAATCAAATCACTGATTCCTGCTGTCGGCGATTCTAACAACGCGTTTAACGAATTAACTGCTTTCGTCACTGCTGTACGAAAAGTTCCTCTACGCTTCTTTAGTGTTTCCATTATTCAACTGAAACTGCACATGAGAAGACTAAAACTTCGTACTCTGTCCACCACACACGACAACCCGGGTCCTGTCACGGTCGCCAGTTGTTTAATTCAGGCTCGGGAGAAATGTGGACAGGGAAAAATGAAGTAAACACAGAATATTTTAATGCTAAAAAATCAACGATAAATATATTCTATGTACACACAATTACGCTCGAGACACCTTTCTTACTTCGATGCTCGCTCGACGCTGAGCTCCTGCCGCATTGCCGTTGCCCTTTTGAACCTCTCCGGCTCTACCTGGCCCCGGTGCTTCCGCAGTACCTACTCCAATTGTACATCGCTAATCCCCTAGGCACGTGGGGCCTATCATAAATGTACAAACCTTCCTGAGCGCGGGCCCTATCGTAAACTTAAGCCCAAAAACGTGCTGCACATCTTTACAGTAAGGATTGGGTTTCCTCGAAAACAATATTGCTCGTAATGAACTCTTCGCTACTCTCCAGCCAACATCCAACATCCCTCATACGCCTCAGGAGAACTGCGCTGCGGAATAGAGAATTTGGAGGACGCTCAACGCCTATAATCGGTTCAGTTTTCATAGCGCTACTACTACATTTATTTAAATCTGTGACAGCCGAACCGCAGCACCGAACCGAGTTTTCCGCCAAAACTCCTAAATCGTTTGCGCAGCGCGTGTGAAATGGCTTAGCGCAGACTATGCACCGCAGTATAGGTCCAGTGCTTTGCGTTTCTAGCGTTTTATGGCATTTAATACAAGAATTCCTAAGTGATCTTTTAAGCATTGATCAGCTGCCGTAGTCTGATAGAACGAATAAACAAAAGTTAAGAGCTAAACGGATTTGACAACGCTATGTAACTAACGACCATACAATAGTAGTAGACACTAGGATTAACAATAAACAATACAGCATGTACGAACTCCCATTATTAGCACATAGGTTCGAAATAAACACGATGATTATAAGATAGTAACGAGGACCGTGGCCAAGCGAGACAATTTAGCTACCTAATATTTCGTTCCTCACTCGCATCGGCTCTAACTATGTCGCACTGAAAATATCAACATTAATAAACACTCACGTTAAACATATAGTCGAACAGAGACAAGTAAACGCTCTTTCTAATGTCTTCTCAATACAATGTAAACATATGCCGCGAACACAAAAGTACTGTCGTTTAAATTTATATAAACGTATTTAAGCGTACATATGCGAGGGGAGGCCGAGAATAGTTGAAATTTTATATAATTACCAGGCGTAAAATATCCATATGATGGTTAGAGCATAGAGTACATTTTTAGCAGCATTAAGATCGCGCCAGACGCGCGTGAGTAAAGATTACACGAAAACTTTGCGCGCAAAGTATCGTCTTTCAATGTGCACTATAACATAACAAATAACTCGCTTACTGAATAGTCTTAATTTAGGTGCACTTATATTTACCCACAATAATCAAGAAAAACAAGGAAAGATAAATCTAATGATTCTTGATTTGATGAAGTTTCCTTCTTTTTAACTTGAATTAATGAGTAATATAAAAATTATTTGTGTGTATATATGAATACGATGAAATAATGAAATCATATTTGTTATTTAGAAATTATTATATTTCAAAGAATAATTCTAAAATTACATCCAGTTATTACAAACGTAATGACCATTAAGTAGTACAAATTTTTTGGTAATAATTGTGTTACTTATGTCTGATTCGTGCAATAGAAACCATTGAAATCTATTTAAATTATAAATTTCATAAGCCTGTAAATGATCGGTGAAAAAAAATTACAAAACTTTTGAGTAATAAATATATATTGTGATTCATATAATACAATACCGTGAATCATGTGATATCGAGGTCCATCAGCACAAAATTCTGCAATTACATTTTTTTTTAATTCTTTTACCAATGTAATATAATGGTTTTTATCTTTTCCCAATTCTTTTCGTTGATGGGTAGACAAACATTTGTATTTTTCAAAATAATCTTGAACCATAAACTCTGAATTAAGTAAATAGAGTACTCGTCTTACTGCATAAGTGTCATTCCAGTATTGTTGGAGACAGTTCCGCATAGAAAAAAAAGAGAGAGGGAGATTTAGATTTAGATTTATTTATTTATTGCCATGGGAGTATTCCTCCCATCTGACAAGTTAGCATTAACAAACCAATTATACATGAAATGAAAATATATTAATATATGTACATATAAATGTAATAACGGTATACAAAATAATATTATACATGAGTCTTAATTTGCATTATTTTTCGCAAGAAAACGTAATAGCGTCTTTTTAAATACAGTTAGCGACGTCGTTCTTGGGTCCAGCGCAGTTAGTTCTGGTGATAATGAATTCCAGAAATAGGATGCCGAGATTACAAAAGAATTTCTAAGGAGCTCGGTGTGAAAATTACGTATGAGGAAAGTTGTCGATGGTAATCTATTGGTACGGCGCAAACCAGTTTCTGCTATTAAGATGAAGTTTTTTGCCAGGTACTCCGGGCAGCTTGATTTTTGGATTTGTAATGCTAGAGAGCCTAAAAGGTATTCTCTTCTGGCCTTGGTAGATAGCCATCCAAGTTTGCGACGATATGGCGTTATATGGGCCATCCAGGGTATATTACCGAAGACATATCGCGTACAGGCATTTTGCGCTTTTTGTAGTTTTTGGTTCAGCTCCGTCGTCAGGTCGTTATAAACAAGACAACCGTAATCAAAATGTAGGAATACTAATGTTTGTATCAGCATTTTTCGCGTATTTAGCGTGAGCGCGTGTTGGTGAGGGCGAAGCAGTCTCAAAACTCTATACACCTGTTGGCAGATGTGAGCTACCTGTCGACTCCAATTCAGATCAGAACTCAGCCAGATACCAAGGTTTTTCACTTCCGTTACAAATTCGATTATATCATCTCCAATTTTTATTAGCGGTAGTGTACTGACAATAATCCGAGATAGATTTGAAGCGCTACCCAGGATCATAGCTTTCGTTTTGTTTGAGTTAACTTTCAATCCATGTGAAGCAGCATAGTTTGCTAAAGAGGTGAGGTCCTCTGTTACTTTAAATAGCGCGACAGGTAGCTCATCTCTCTTGCATTTAAAGTAGATTTGTGTGTCGTCTGCATATATGATGTACTTACAGTAGCGCAAAACCGAGGACAGGTAATTTATAAGTAGCGAAAATAGTAGCGGACCGAGAACCGAACCTTAGGAGACACCGCTTTCAGATCTCAGCCAGTCCGACACTTTACCTCCCTCATCAATGACGGCCTGAAAACGATTTGCGAGGTATGAGCCAATCCAGTTAAGGGCTTTATCCGAGAAATTAAGTGCCCTAAGCTTGTGCAGTGTATGTGGTGTGGAATGGTATCAAAAGCCTTGGTGAAATCAATTAGAACCAGGATTGTGTAACTGGATTCATCCATACCTCTCCTGACGTCATCAAGCACCGCTAGCGAGGCTGTCTGGGTGCTGAGAGAGGGAGAGAGAGGGGAGAGAGAGAGAGAGAGAGAGAGAGAGAGAGAGAAAGACGTGGCGGATCGAGGGTCTACGGTCGGGCCCCCTGCCGCGCGTTGAGCGCAGGCACGTCCGCGCGCGAAGAGCGGTCGCCCCGAAAAGCGGACGCGGGCCCGAGCCGTGGGGATTAAGGCGCGGAAGGTGCGCTAATTGTTCGGGCAATAAGCACGCCGACCGTTCGAGCAGTAAAGGCTTGAAGTGACCTCGGAAACGGCACCGCGGAAACGAACAGCTTATAGACTTTTTCCGGAACGAGGAGTTTATGGCGGGTTCTAAATCAATAGGAATAGCCGAAGAGCTCGAGCGGCGAAGCGAAGGCGCGCCCGAATACGGGCGCGAGCATATGTACGGGAGTCTGCGCGCAGATGCGTTGGTATGCAAGATTGTGTGTGTGTGTGGCGCGATTGTCGATAGTATCTAGTTTAAGAGCGTAATCTGCGTACATACACGCTTTTGTATTAGAATAGGGACATTAGTGTGTAAGCAGTGGTGGTATAAGCCTCAATTATGTACGTGTGCGTAGTATAAGTAATATGTTATATTGTATATACACATTAGAATAGTAAATTATGTACGCATATGTAGTAATAAGTCCAATGCGTTATGTTAGTATCGCGAATCGGCTGTGACGTCCTGAGTCGGAGTCACAGGGAAAAAATGGTATGGATTTTAATTGTAGGTTTATTATTCGGTTGTTCGGTTCCTAGATCAAATTGTACCGAGCGGGTGTACAGTTTGGGGATACCGAATTGCGCGGTCGCGTGGCAGGCGGTCGCGGCGAGTGGGGTTCGGTCATACTCAGCGTAGAATTTATTTAAATTTACTGGGATTTGACTTACCTATAATTCGGGATGTAAGGATGATGATGAGGAGAAATTTGACTCCAATCGGTATCCCTTTAAACCCTTTTATTGAATGTAAATTGCGTACAAAGTCTCGATTGGATATGCGCGCTACGGTGATCGTACCAGTCGTCACTGGTGTCCGCTATGTAGGCGTTGATCGAGTTGATGGTACCCGCGTGAGCTCCGGTCACTCTTAGCGCGGCGTGATGCCTCTTCGTTGCAATCGTGCAATAACGAAGGTGGCACGAGCAATCCTACGTACTCCGTCGAGAGACTATAGGATACTATACGCCGAGGCCCGTGGATCTTGTGCTTAAATAAGCTCGGTTTTTCGGGCATTTTCTCGAGTTTCCTAATTACTCGAGTAAACGCGAGAAAATCACGAGTGCGAAAGATTTTCGGTGCCGCGGTTTAATATATTTTTAATATATTAAAAATATATTAAATATATTTAATATATTAAAAATATATTAAGGGTTGAAAATTCGGAACTGTTGAGCCTTGCTCGGCTTAAAGACTAATAAATACTACAAATTGTGAAATTTTTACAGAGGGTCGGGGAAACACGTATAGCGATGCGTCATAATATAGCGCAAAGCGGAATATTTGAGGAATTAGTAAACTATAAGATACGAGGGTGCAATAACGACAGATGTTCGAAATTTTCAAAGGTACAGGTATACTACGAGAGATAAAAGTAAGACTAAGCGAATACGTCTCGGGGACGTAACAGTTAGGTATACACAATAAGCGTAAGTCGTGAGAGAGTACGGTATAAATGTGCGTGTGGGTGTGTGTGTGCATGAGGGCGAAGGCGTGCCAATCTGTAAGCGCGTCGAGTGGATGAAGCGCGAAAGTTGCCAAGGAGCGGGATGCACCCCGCCGGCACGGACGAAGGAAGGGGAAGGGGAAGGGGAAGGGGGAGCGACCAGAGGGCAAGGGAAGTGTGGGGCCGGTTTTAGATTTTCCGGGTCCAGGCGAAAAAGGGGCCGACAGGCAGAACAGCCCGAGCCTTTGAGCCAGCCGCATCGAAACACAGTTTTCTCCCGCTCACGACCCGTCTTTGTACGCGCATACTGCGACAGATGTTCAGTGCGCTGCGCGTTGCGTGTGTCATAACCATCTCCGTGGGTACGCCAATAAAAAACTACTCCTTATTTCTCATCTACAAGTGACTCCTGGCCGTTTATTTCAACCTCACCCTAACAAGTATTGTAAAACATCAGTCCAGGGATCTATGTTGGAACTTAGCCAATTGATTTTCTCATCATCTGTAATACAACAGGAGAATAAGTTACAACTTAAAAAATATCTTTATATCATATATGGCTTAGTAATAATTTATTATTATTCAATATCTTAAACAATATTAAAACATTTTGTTTGTTTAAGTTACTTATTAAATATGTATTTAAGAAAGATAATGTAGCTATAAAATGAAATTTTAAGTCATACGAGTGCTCTCCAATCACTAGTTTATGGAAGCCCACTATTTGGACTTAAAATGGTCCCTCCGCATACCAAGTTTTAGATCTCTATAAGGTTTTTAGAATATATTCTTTAGAAGATTTTGAATCAAACTGCTAGGCCATATTTTTAAATAATTTATTATAAATACAAAATCATTTGAAGAATATATTCTAAAAATCTTATAAAGATCCAAACCTTGGTATGCGGAAGGACTATTTTAAGTCCAAACAGTGGGCTTCGATGAAGTAGTTCATCGGACAACACTCTTATGACTCAAAATATTATTTAATATACCTTCGATGGATACATGAACTTCATCAACAATATCTTCTTTCTTCTCAACAAGCTCAGCTTTCTTTAAGGTGGAGTTCTACCAAATTTCTTAACTTTTTGTAAAATTTCTTAATGTTGTACTCTTATTTGGTATGAAAAATACGGACGATTTGTAAATTTTGAGCAATTTTAACGGTTTATTAGCAGAAATATTGTAAATTCAGTAATAAAAATTAAGCTTTCTTTAAAAAGGCTCTTGCGCACTGGGTTTCAATTTAGACCAACCAAAAAATGTATGAGTACTTATGAAACCAAGTCGAATAAAGTTACCAACGCCGATTTACAAATAAAATTTTTCACAATCGTTAAAAAATAAAAATCGATATTTTTGAACAAAGGTTTTGCCGGCTAATAGATTAAAAATGAATTTTTTATTTTTCTGAGATTGTTAAAGATTTTTATTTGCAAATCGGCGTTCGTAATTTTATTCGACTTGGTTTTATAAGTACTTATAAATTTTTTGGTTGTTCTAAATTGAAACCCAGTGTGCAAGAGACTTCTCAAAGAAAGCTTAATTTTTAACAATGAATTTGCAATATTTCTGCTAATAAACGATTAAAATTGCTCAAAATTTACAAATCGTCCTTATTTTTCGTACCAAGTAAGAGCACAAAATTTGAAAAAATATTAGTACTAAACAAAAAAGTTAAGAAATTTGGTAGAACTCCACCTTAAGTAATCCTTAGTGTAATTATAATGATTCCATAGTTTACCTGCTGGTAAAATTGACTTATTCCCATATTTTTGGAAAGGAGTGTAGTATGTACTGTCATTTTCATACTTAAAAATTCTTGCTATTTCATGAGTTAGAATTGTGAACCTTTTGGAAGAAATTCTGCAAAAATGTTCAAAAATTAAATTAAATCTGAAAAAATTATCGTAGTGTGTTAGTATAACATAAATTAACTTACATAAATTTTTTAAGAGTCTCATATGCAGTGATGTTTTTCAGAGCCCAGTCCTTCTTCCGTGCAATAACTAAACGTACTAGTTTTGATCTAATTGTGGGTTTGAAGGGACGCTTTTGATGAAGGTTTTTTTTGTAATACTTCAGAATTCCCTAATGTTAGGTATTCATATACAGAAAACAATTTTGAAGTGAATAGAATTAGTTCAGTAATAAATATATTAGTTATACGTACAGTGTCAATACACTCTGGCTCAGGAGCGGTTGTATCTACTGCATCAATATTTCTATTCGTTTCAGAGTTGTTCTCTTTATTAATAACAGCTTTATGTCTTGTGTTGGCCACGTTGTCAAGGGGAGTAGGAATTACAGGTATTCTAATCGATTTAAACGTAGAGTCGATCCCGAACTTTAACGAACTCGAGGATGGGGCGGATTTGCCAGCTAGCTAGCTCAGCCCAGCGAACGCGGTAAGGAGAGAGGGTGGTTCGGATAGTAATTCCGCGTGGGTATTAACAAAAGCAAATGATCATTTATTCAATTAAAACTTCTTACATCACAGATAATCAAAGACAACCCGGGCTAAACAACCACCGCAAGATAAAAGAATACGCGAGGTATTCGGCCTCTTTGGGCGACGCTTCGCAATTAAAAGAATACGCGAAGGTATTCGTCCGCACGTTGGCACACACCGCCAAGGGAATAAACTCCGCACAATGTTAGAACTCAATTACCGCTGGGACGCTACAATAAACAAAATGCCAGATAACCACGTAGATATCCGACTCTCGCGCGTCTCAAGGTCTCACACATACGATGCCCGCTTGGCTACACATTCACTCTTTGTCCGCCGACTCTTCGTTCACGCTTTAATCCTATAGCCGCGATTGCCCACACTTAGTGCAAATCGCAGCCGTCTATACGACTTTAACCGAGAGCGTGTCTGCGTGACCACGACCTACGACACCTCCCGCGCCGTATCCTAACGCGAGTCGAGCGAGGCCCCCCTTGTCCTCGCCGACTAATTTCCGAGAAATACTCTTATACCGCACACGACAATAACGGATATCCCCGAGTTACACGTCGCACAGATAACCTTCGTCCGCGCAGGCAACGCCGAGGGAAGCTCACGACCGAGGTACCCGAGGTAGACCGCTTCGTACGCACCGCGAGGTAGAGACAACCTTCGCCCGAGATACACGATACGCGAGGTACTCTTTGTGCGCGACAGACAACGAGATAACCGTACGTCGAAGGCAACTACACGACAGGCAACCCGGAGTAGAAAACGTACACGCACTGAATCGTACTGATTACTCACAAGCTTAAATAAGAGGAGACACCCGCACTGAGAGATAACCGCGCTCGCTGGTGTTCGTACGCTCGCGAGACAAAGGGGACACGAGGTCGCGCGTGGAACTGCGCAGCAGCCCGCGAGGGAAAACTTAGCTAAATACCAGAGCAACGCACCGATCTTTTTCCTTATCCTCGGCGACCAAACCTCTGGACCCTCATAACTCAGGAATCAGCAAAAATCACTAGTAAAAAGATAGCACAAGGAATCCCACGGGAGTAGACTGCGATGACGTCCGAGCTGGAGCGGCCGGGGCAGGAGAGCGCCGGCTCGCGCACTCGGCGCGTGCCTCGCGCTCTCGCTCTCCCAAGACGCCGAGCGGCTCGCGCTCCTATTGGTCGGTTCGCTCGCAACATGCAAACAGCCAGAAATACATACAGACAATTCGCGCAACGCCTAAGTTATGCGCGAATTACGAAGTACAATGTAACTCTCAGCGACTCCTTCTGTCTGGGCCTTTGATTCGGGAGTACACCTGTTACAAAGGGCGCAAAGGCTGCCTTTTATTACTTCCAACGTTCTCGCGGTGAAGCAACCATCACGCTGCCCGTGCTGCAGAAGGCTCTCACGTAGGAAGAACCCACCCGTCTCATCTGCGTCCGACGACTTACGATGAGCCGGAACTGAACGCCCTGCATGGATCTGTCGCTGCTTCTGTCGCGCCGGAGCGCACCTTCTTCCCTTCTCGCCCTTGAACGGGAGTGAAGAAGCACTCCGTAATTTTCTCCTTCTTTGGCCAATTCTCCTCTCCTCGCGTCGTCACTCGAAAAGAGACGTTACGCCATTAGTCCTTTCATTCGTCACTCATGCACACTACCTTGAGATGCTCTACCCCGGCAGCTCGACTCTCGATGTGACGTGGCGACATTTTGCCACGTTACAGTACCTATAAGAAGTTCATTCTTATGATTATATTATAAAATACAAGACTGCGATGCAACTACTTCAATCTTCTTATCTTAAATAATAATATTAAATACAAGAACCATGATTAATATTGTTTACCTCATTATTTACTTGAGCTAACATTGTAATAAAGAAATTAAATTCAGCCACCTATAAATAATAATAATCCCACCACTTATAAATAATAAATTTATAAAATATCACAGTACTAGCTTACATAAACAAAATAAATATTTTGTAAGATATTTTTAACACAAATAAAAGTGAGGTTATGTTTATATTTCAATTATAATTTATCCACGCATGCATGATATACTAAAACAATAACAATACATTTCTAGTTACTTAGCAATCAAATAAGAGTAATTCAATACTAGTAGAAATTAAGCGATGAAAACGCTAACATGCCGGCGAATTCAACTCGGCCTACAGTAAAACCTTGTCACATGGCAAGTGGCCATTATTCGCATTCCCATAAAATACGAACTTTGTACGGTAGTGTTGATTTCTTCTTTCACAGAAACACTTTTGTAAGGATATAGAAAGGTCAGTGAGCGAGTGATGCAACAGACTAAACGTCTAAGTTAGGTACTACAGGGGAACTGTCGATAAACGCTCTGCCGCTATACTTACAATGCGTCACGATTTTTCACGAAACTTATTACTTTAGATAATAAAACCTGTTACTTGGCTAATAATAAATGTAACTTTTATAATAATATTTCTAACTTGCATAATATTTAATCTAATATTATGCATAAATTATTTTTAAACCATATGACAAATTTTACGATAGAATCATTTTTACTATGTAATATAACAATTTTCATGGTGAAATATAGAAACATTTGAAAATCAATATTACCAACTTCACTGTGCTTATAGTAATTTTTATTCTAAGCATAATGAAAACCTACACAATTTGATTCTATCCCTCTGTTCCTATGTAGTATAGTAATTTTTGCTAGTGAATGTAAGAAAAGCTATTATACTATTTCTTTCAGTGTATAGGCTTATATCGTTAAAGTGCTACACATCTAACAATTATAATATTTTTTTCAAAGTTTATGTTGATGAAGAAGAGCAAGTCTAAAAAATTCTCAAATCAAGAATTCAGAAATTGCATTACCGTTTTCTTGAATTCTCTGAGGCAATACAAAGTAAAAAAAGAAAACTCACTGGGACTACGTTGCCAAAGAAAACAGATTTTTCTGAAAATGAGAAAAAAAGAGAGACTTTTCGCGAGAAAGGTCAAAGTCTGTAAGCATAAATAGAGACAGTGAAGAGTGAGCTGAGGAAACAAGCAATTTTTGCGAAATAGAAAAACAAAAGGAAAGAGACAGAGAGTTTTCGCGAGAAAGGCCGAAATTTGTAAAAGATAACAGAGAAAGAGAGAGAGACAGTGAAGAGCGAGCTAAAGAAAAAAGAAATCTTGCTGAGAAAGAAAAACAAAAGGATAAAGAGAGAACGTTTTCCCGAGAAAAACCGAAATCTGTAAGAGACAGCAGAGAGAGAGAGAGAGAGAGAGAGAGAGAGAGAGAGGAGAGAGAGAGAAGAGAGAGAGAGGAGAGAGAGAGAAGAGAGAGAGAGAGAGAGAGAGAGAGAGAGAGAGAGAGAGAGAGAGAGAGACTTGACTTGACTTGACAACTTATTTATTTCGGCAAGGCCACATAAGGCCGTATGCCAACTTCACATACAATTTTCCATACAATATTACAAACATAGTTTTTCTATTTTACTATACTGTTAGCCTTTCCAAATACCATTTAAATTACAATAACACATTGAATTTCAATTTTCGATACTATACTCTATATACAAGTTACCGCACATGACGCTGATATCAAATATTTACATTTTTTCTTAATAAATACACTTATAAATAGACCTAACTTTTACCAATTTTACTGATCTCTCAAATAATTGAATAACGCATACTTGAAAGCCGATAGCGTAGGTTTCAAGCGAATCTGCACTGGGATCGAGTCCCACAAATACATTGCTTGAATTGCGAACCCTTTGGCAAACGTAGCGGTATAGGCTCTAGGTATACAAAAAGTCGACGTAGGTATTCTGGTCGAGCGCCTAACCTCATCATTTAGTGGCGGAAAGAGGTTAAACAAATACGCAGGCTTACGGGAGCGTAGCACCTTAAACACTACCAAAGCCACAAAATAGGCCCTACGTTTTACAGGAGGTAGCCAACCTGTTTTCGCCAAAAAAGGCGCCATTTCTGCGTCGCGTTTGAGCCGAAAAACGTAGCGCAAAGTTGAGTTAAATAGACGGTTCAGCTTAAGGTCTAAATACCTAAAATGCGGTAATATAAGTGCAGCTGCGAGCTGTTTTTTTAAGCTGCTAGATAAAAAATATGTTCTATAGGTCAGCCTATTCAACGCCCCGTGGACCCTAGAACAAATGGACGCTACGTGATTATTCCATGCCAAATCATTTGACATTTTCAAGCCTAGTTATATTCTTGACAAGCGGTATAATCGTGCCCTTGACCTTAATTTCGGGCAATCCTTGGACGTCGATTCTCATTAGATTTTGGACTGATCCTAAAATTAGAGCCTGGGTTTTAGCGGCATTTAGCTCAAGGCCGTTATCCGTTGCCCAATCCGCCACTCGATTTGCGTCACTATTTATACGGCCTATGCAGTCCGGCAGATCATTCTTTTTACATTGTAAATACATTTTGTAATCATCCGTAAATAACATTTGCGAGCAATGAACCAATGCCTGCGCGAGAGGGTTAATATAAATTGAAAATAGTATAGGACCAGGAATCGACCCCTGCGGTATCCCCGAAGATGCTTGCGCACTAGATGATAGAGAGCCATCGAGACCCACAATTGCTTGAGATCTGCCGGTTAAGTAGGAGTGGAACCACTTTATGACCTCATCAGAGAAATTCATTTCCCTCATACACCTCAGAAGAACTGCGTGATTGATGGAGTCAAATGCCTTCTTAAAATCAAATAAAATAAGCACAGTGACGAGACCTCTGTCTATACCTCTCCTGACATCTTCCACAACTTTTAATAGGGCCGACTGGGTATTATATCCCTTTCTAAAACCTGATTGCACATCTGTAAGGAGCTCATTGTCCTCTAAGAACTCAACCAGTTGAGTGGTGACCATCTTATCAAAAATTTTGCCGAAATGCGGTAAATTAGCTATAGGATGTATGTCTGATGGAGAGGCCGGCCTAGCCAAGAGAGAGAGAGAGAGAGAGAGAGAGAGAGAGAGAGAGAGAGAGAGAGAGAGAGAGAGAGAGAGAATTGAATTGAATTGGTGCTTTATTTCAGGCTAAGGACTCATGGTCCTTGGTAGCCTCTCACAAAATATACAATTTTCCATACATGCTGGCATCGATGACGACGGGTAAATATACCCCATGCATAAAAAATAACAGAGTGGTATAACTAAAATAAAATACAAAAATACAAAAAAACAAAAAACAAACGTAGAAAATACCAAAAAATATATGTAATAAAATAAAGAAATAAGCTAAGTATCACCAATAATGGTGACCGTCAGGGGAGCGAGCTCCCAAGGTAGCGCATGCTAATGTGACATTTGTCAATTTCTATGACCACGCATTGGCGAACATATGATTAAATAGGACCCGTTTGGAGGCCGGTTGTTTGTATAAGCACCTAATTTCGATCGGGAGCTCGTTCCACAAGTAAGCGGCCTTTACGTGGAAGGTGTTGCGGAGATACTCTAGCCCGAACGAACGAATGTACAGATCATAAGCCGACTTGCGACTACGGCTCGGCCTGTCCAGATCAACAAATTGAAATACGTACAGGTGCTCCGGCGTCGCTGTAGACAGGATTTTGGCAAGCAGACACAGGGTCCGGAAGTCGCGCCTAGCCGTGTAAGGCAAAACTACCAGCTCCCGGTAAGCTGGAGTAATATAATCGTGCATTTTCGTGCCCGTGACGAAGCGAAGTGCCGCTTTCAATCCTCGCCCGAGTCTCTCCGCGAATTCTTTCGAGAGCCCCAGAAACTGGGGACTCTCGAAAGAAAGGCCCCCCTTCTGGGGCACAGTAGTCCATATACGGGAGAATCAGCGCCTGCACTAGGAGCAGTCTTGTGTCCCACGACAGATAGGCCTGCGACGTCCGGAGCCGTCCGAGCGCGCCGAAGCACTTCCCGAGCGTCGCCCTGCACTGCTCGAGCCACGACAGCGTGCAATCTCAGCGACTCACTGAGGACGCCAAGTATCCTCAGTGAGTCGCATGGTGCTATCCGAGTGTCATTTAGGACTACATCGGGGGGGGGGGGGGGGTGGTGATCGCGCAGCCTACCAATAAAGCCTCGCGATCCTACCCACATCGCTTGCGTTTTATTCGCGTTAATGACGAGGCCGTTGTTTGAAGCCCAGCGCGAGGTTGCTGCGAGATCGTCATTAATCCTACGAACTATGGAATCGATTTCTCGGAAGGTTCCGCTCAAGTATATTACAACGTCGTCAGCATATAACTGGTATTTACATGAGGCGATTGCGCGGGGTAGGTCATTAATGAATAGTGAAAAAGTAAAGGACCAAGTAGGCTACCTTGGGGTACACCCGAGGCTCGAGTCAAGGATGCTGAGCACTCTCCGCTCAGGAATTTTACGAATTGAAGTCTGTCCGACAGGTACGACCTAACCCACGCACAAGCAACCTCCGAGAAGCTGATACGGCGGAGTTTGTCTACCAGCAGCCCGATGTTGACGAAGTCAAAGGCCCGTGCAAATTGTTGCTACTAATTACTTCTTGCAGGTCTAGTAGACTGCGCGTTAGAGTGTCCGATATGTAATAAGTGCTCTAACTGCGTCGGGTTGGTGCTACTGTCCATAGTTAATGTTAGATGCTTTCCGCTTGATCCGTTTCTCCAATAGTGGACACTTCACTTTACCAAATGCCGAATGGTCTAGGCGTTCCAGTCCAACCTCCTTGCAGTTCGCGCACCGTTTCGAATCCTTGTCCTTACAGCCGTCGGAGATGTGGCCCCCCGCGCAATGGCAACACTTTGCTTCCTCGGGACAGTCTTTCGCTTTGTGACGGAACTTAAGGCACTTGAAGCATTGCAACACGGAGATGTGGTCCGCGAACCGGCACGAGTTCCACGATATATATACTGTGGGTGATTTTTCGAGATGGCGGCGGCATTCTGGTTTTACTTCGATAATGCAGGATCGGTACTTCTTTTTCGCGTCATTGTTGCTCTCCGGATACAGCGAGACGATTTTGACGTCGTCGTTGCTGAACTCAGGCAAGTTTTGCTTTAGAAACTTATCGGCTATCACCTCTGTCAAGAGCTCTATCGGAATATCGTGCACTATGATACGTGGATTCATTTTTTCGTCCGGCTTGACCTCCAGCCCCGCTTGCTCCGGGCAGTTACGCAGATTCTCTAGGACAGCTTCTACGACGATCGAATTTTTGCCACTGTACTTTATTCTATTCGCCTTGAGTTGCCATTTTATTGGGTCAATGGAAGCGGTAAACTTATTTTTAGTGACCTGGGCCGACGCAAAGTCTTTCTGCACCTCTTCTTTGGGTCCAATAACAAGCCGATTATCGGTGGCTATAGGAAAGGGCTTTCTGCGATCCAGTGCGATCTTGTCCGGAAAAATTGCTCGCTTCGATGGACGGTTGGCGATGCTCGCAAACGACGGCATGCTGGTGGTGCACGAGCCTTTAATGCTATCGAGCGAGGCCTATACTGATTTAAATCAGTCTTCGCGGCCAAGCCAGTATAGGAAGGAGTTCGATAGAATCATGTAGCTATCTAAGAAGCCGTTGATTGTTTCGCGCAAACTATCCTTAGCTTCTCCTTTTGCGTTGTCAAGCGATGTCAACAGCTTGTCTCGGAGAAATCCGATTCCGGCGCTGTGGCGCATGACGTCGTCCGCGGTGGTCAGTAGAGAGGGGGACTCCTCGGTGCTTGCATCTCCGTCTTCACTGCGAGGGCGTTTATTTGTGGCGTCAGCCATCGCCGATGCGGCGAGGCTCCCAAAATTGGATAGAGAAAAGCTCCAATGGATGTCGCTGATTGCCGATTCAGACACTCTCAATGCTGACGCAGCAGAATGCTCTAAAGTGAGGTTAGAAAAATCCACACATTAAAAACACCAACTACAGGCGCTGGTCAATAGGCCCAATGTAGCTTAATATTACAGGTGAATGAAACACCGGTGCACTCGTCAAAAATGTGGATAAGATGCCCGAAGGCATATTACTGCGAAAATAACGCGGTATACAAATCGGAGCACAGTCACAGGTCGTCACAACAAGAGAGAATTTGAATTTGAATTTTTCTTATTTTAAGCCTTGGGGTACAACCCTATCTGGCCATTTGGTAAAACTCAGGCATTACAATCTTAAGTTACAATATAAATAAAAATATAAAAATGTAGGTAGCGCTTGAGATCATTCTTATATCTAAATAAATCGACATACACTTATAGGCGTTAAAAATATAAATGTTTACAGTATTGAAAAATAGAGGTGCTACGGTGGAATATACATACTTAAAATTAAAATGAGTTACATACTAATGCTATAATAGTTAATAGTTAAGCGCGCATCGGGGCTTGTTCCGAGGCCCAGTCCGACTCATCCTTTTCCATAAGCGATTTAAACAGTTTAGCTTTAAACGTGTTTATAAGGCCACTGTCAAATTCCATAGGAGGCAGCGAGTTTAATATGTAAGTGGCGGCTATGCTGAATGAGTTTTTCTTTGCCTCCGTGCGTGGAGCTTTCCGGAAATACACATTCTCGGACTGGGCTCTGCCGGTACGACGAAGATTTAGCTCGCGCGCTATAACAAACTGTTCGGCCAAGTAAGACGGTGTGCGCTTACTGATCGCCGCATACGCTGTCGCTCTAAGAAAGAAATCCCGGCGCCGCTGCACACTGAGCCATCCGAGTTTGATGCGGTAAGGAGTAACAAGCGCCTTGAATGGTATGTACCCGCATACAAATCGGGCGCACGCATTTAGTGCTCGATGGAGGCGTTGGTTTTGCGTGCCGTTCAACGCATGGAACACGACGCACGCATAATCAAAATGAGGAAAAATAAGAGATTGTACGAGGTTTTTGCGAACGTCACGTGCCAATGCATGGCGATGGTGCTTGAGGGTGTATAAAGCTCTGTACACGCGCTGGACCACTTGCGTCACCTGGTGCTCCCAATCAAGTGTCTGCGATATCCAGACTCCGAGACTGAGAACCTCATGCTCATACGGAAGCACGGTCCCTTCCAAGATAATTTTTGGGCAAGTTACGTAATTAATACGCGAGGTAAATTGTTGGCTCCCTAGGATGATTACTTTTGTTTTGCGCGAATTAATTTTAAGGCCATTATCACGTGCCCACTGGGCGACTGCTTTGACCTCACGATTCATATACTCAATTCCGTTATGGAGGTCCTCCGGCTTGAAAGAAAAATACACCTGAGTGTCGTCAACATAAATAATGTAGTTGGTAGTGGAGCGAAGCACATTGGGCAGATCGTCAATAAAAATGGAAAATAACAGCGGTCATAATACACTGCCTTGGGGGACTCCGGCTTGAGACGCAAGCCAGTCCGAGATGTTTCCGCCCTCATCTACTACCGCTTGCATGCGATCAGCCAGGTACGAATAAAACCATTTCAACACGCGGTTAGAGCATTTTAGATTGCGCAGTTTTCTCAGTAGCACTGTATGCGGGATTGTATCGAATGCCTTCGAGAAGTCAAAGAGGACAAGTGCCGTTATCATACGTTCATCGATAGCGGTCCTAACGTCCTCCATTACGCCAAGGAGAGCGGATTGCGTGCAGTGGCCTGCGCGGAATCCAGCCTGCCTCGGGTTTAATAACTTGTGCTTATTTAAGTATCGTGAGAGTTGGTCGTGTACTATCCTTTCCAAAATCTTGGTAGGTTCAGAGAGCAAGGCTATGGGGCGCGTATCCGATGGCGAAGCTGGGGTTTTGGTTTTGCTGAGGGGAAGTAGCAATGCCTTTTTCCACGTGCGGGCGAAAGTAGCTTGGTTGATGGACGTGTTGAAGAGGCGTGGATAAGGAAGGGCCGACTTAGTTATGCCCATTTTATGGACGGCGGCCCATTTAGAGCGCGGGTCCTTGACTTCATCGAGCTTGCGGGTGAGATAGTTATTTTTTGTTGCTTTGAGCAAGTTGAACACGCGGCCTCGAAGTCCTCGAAATTTGTCGAAGTCGCTTAGGAGACTTGTCTGTTTTGCTTGCTTATAAGCTCTATCTCGCTCTGACATCAGAGTTCGGATGTCAGGAGTGACCCATGGTTTGTGTTTAGCCGTCAACGTGAATGTTTTCAGCGGTGCATGCAAGTCGAGGGCAGTGCTGACGGCTCTACCCAGCCTGTTGGCAAGCGTATCAAGCTACTCATCTGCGTGGCTGTATTGCGCCGGGCGCGATCCGTCGAATAGTGCCTCTAAATTGTTACAAAACGCATTCGCATTGATGTTTTTTAAGTCTTGCGAGAGAATCACTTTCGATGTTGTTACGGATAGCTATGTAGCCGCCTGAGCTTGTATAATTTTGGATGAGCGTCTCAACACAGCGATTTTGGAATCGCTGTGTAGGCCTCTGCACGACGATACGCAGGATCGTTCATGGCATTGATTGCTCGCCGGGGCCCCCAGCCCAGTATCTTATTGATACCGCGCTGCTTAAGGGGTTATGACAGTGTTAAAATTTTGAAAATATCCATTTTTTTTTTATTCACTTTTTTAATAGTTAATAGTCTGTAGAATATGGTCCTGAAAGCCGTTTTTTGCTAAAAAAATTTGCCTCGAAGATATCAACAAAAAACTGATAAATCTGTTTCAAGTAAATTTTTGAAAAATCGTGATTTTTAAATATTTTAATTAGGCCAAACTTGTGGAAAGGATTGTTCTAACACACTTTTTACAGAGAGATTTCATGAGAAATCTTACTGAAAATATGACTTAAAAACCGTTTTACAAACCGTTTTTTTTCTCAAGAGTTATTAATTTATTTCCGTAAAATAAATAAAATCCGTAAAATTAATTTTTCTATGTGTGATTTTATGTTACTAAACTCAATGTGTTAAAGTAAAGGCATTCAACAAATTTGAATTTGCCACTCGAATAAGTTGTACCTCACAGCGTCCGGTCGAGAATGAAGATTTCTGTTTGATCGGTATAGTAGAATTTTCTGTAAAGCAGCAGAAAGCAGCCAAATAGCTGTTTTTCAACAAGACACTAGATCAGTGCAGTTAGTCTGCTAGCTGCTGTAACAGTGCTTATAACCTCAGTGGTGTTGTAAAAGTTCAAGAGCTTCTGCAGAGTACAAAAATTATTCAGATAAGTATTGCAAACTGTTTAGTAATAAATGTGTCCATGAGCTTTTTCTTTGTTGGTTTATTTTTTGCTTTTAGGTATACGGGTGCAAGCCAGGAAGATGGAAGCTTATGTTGACTGTCTGGAGTATTATTTTGTATGCTTTTCAACAACTTGAAGTGTATTTAATAATGGTAAGTATTGCATGTAATTGTAATTCATAAGCATAACTTGATTGTGAATAAGTAACGATAATATTTTTTTTATTTTCAGCTTTTAAATACTATTATCACACAGCATGATGTGCGCGTACCACCAAATATACTTTATTGTATGTATATTTGAGAACCAAAAGCAAATCAAGGTATGCCGGATAGTTTCTGTAAGTATAGTTGAGTTCATTTGTATGATTTACATTATAAACTTTAAATGCCTTTTACTCATATTTAGTTTTTTCATGCTTCTTGTATACTTGCCGCAGCTTTTTGAAGGAACCGTACCATCAATCCTGATGAACCAAAGTGGAAAACCTTGCTTATGAGTATGGTCACAAACTGAGTGGAGCAGAATTGGCAAAGGTAAGTTCAAAGTGAATGTTACGTATGTTTACATATGTAACATTCACTATAATTACTAATATTGTCAATATATGTTGAATTAATTATATTAATTTTGTGTTTTTCAGGAATCTGTTCCACTTAGTCTGAGACCAGACTCATAATGAAGATTTGGCACTTTGATTCATCAGGATTGATGGTACGGTTCCATCAGAAACATGCGGCAAGCAAACAAAAGTGATGAAAATTATGATTTTTGGTAAGTAAATACCTTTAATTGTTGTTAAATGTTATACTCACTTAATGCATATTTTTAATGCATAAAAGTGATGTATAATACTTATATTTGAAAGGAAAAATTTAGTTTTTAGAGCACCTATATATATTAATTTTTTACAGCACTAATAATTTTTCTTTTTTTTTCAGGTTTTAACACTGTCATAACCCCTTAAACGGACGAGTTCGGGACAGCTAAGACTTGGATCTTAGCTGTTGTCCAGCTGCCCCAGGGAGGCGTGTCATCCAAGAGAGTAGCCGCTTCGTGAGAGCGTGCTCACTTACGAGCTCGGAAAAGGCAGCGCATATTGTAGGGATTTTTTACTCGATGTGAATAGTTGTTAACGTTCGGGTAGTATTATATATGAATTTCTCGAAGATTTGTAACCACGTTTCCGGCGCAGGTTTTCTCAGTATGCGACAATATACTGAGTTTTTCCTGCGTCACCGCTTCAAGCAGGGCGAATGCAGGAATAGCGGACGCGTTTTTGCTTGTTTGTCGTAAATTAGAAGCTTAGAGTCGAGCGATACTTGAGAAAGTGTCGCGTCGACGGGTATGTATTGTTTTAAAGCACGCATCTGGACGTGGGTGGCTCGAGTTCGTGCGTGCGGAGCCGTTTATAGCACATCTGGTTGCGCGCGCCTCGAGCTCGAGCGCGGGCGGGTCGAACGGGTCCGTTTTATGACGGTGCGGTCGGGTCGAGCGAACCGAGTGCAAGCGCGCGAAGGGCCTCTTGTCAGCGGACAATGAGGCCTCTGTTTTTGCTGTTTTTGGGCGATACGTACGAGTGAGAGTGATAGGGAGAGGGAAAATTTCCGTTTTCCCGATCCACAATGAGTGCAGAGTGGCCGCAGAGGCGGCAGTCCGTTTTCAGCTCTCAAACTGAGCGGATCTTTGTATCTGAACATAGTTTCAATATATACAAATACTTTAAAATTTATCCAAGACTTATAACCCAGCTTCATTCACCCACTCCTATATAATACTCTTACACACAAGTACGGTATAGTGCCGAACAGATGTGCTTGTGGGTTTGTAGAAGCTGAATTCGATTTCGATGAGGTCATGTCCCGCTATGAATGGAGCTGGTTTTTTTTTTAAATTACTGACTGCGCTCTCGGAGTGAGTCATGAATAGATCCAGCCATGTATCTGAAGACACCGCAGTAGTGCGGGTATGCTGCGTAGGCTCCGAGGGCACTAGGAAGAGCGCGAATGAACTTATATAATTCATTAGAACTTGCTGTCCAGCATCCTGTGCCAACATGTTAAGATTAAAGTCGCCTGTTACGATAACATTGTTATATCTAGGCATCAATATGGACAGGCAGTTAAAGAAGTAGTGAAGATAGGCAGCTTCAGGACGGCGATAAACAACGGCAAATAAAAGCTTGTTACAGTTATATTTTATTTCTAAAATGATAAATTCGGGCGTGTTATCAAATTTTTCCTCCGATTTACATATAATTTTAGCTAGTAAGGTCGCGCACATAAACACCTACGCCTCCACCTGTCTCACCCACCCGATCTAATCTGAAAAAGTTGTAACCAGCGATATTGATGATTACATCATCTACGTTTGGGTGCAAAAATGTTTCGGAGATCGCGAAAATATCGAGCTCAGCATCGGTGGCGTAGAGACGGATGAGCTCGATATGCGTTTCTATAGACGATTCGCGTTTATGTGCGCCACGCGGAGGTTTCGACTGCCCTGTTGTTGTGCCGAAGCGCAAGTTCGTTGTCATTCAGCGGCAGTGTGCGGATCCACTTGCTCGAGTTGCTGGAGTTCCCTTACATTGTTGACCTTGATGGGTATATCCTTGAGCGTTTTTTTGATGTAAACTTCATGATTATTTATATAAGCCTGTGCGTATTTGAGCTCTTTTTTCTTAGCGTTGGTAGCACAAAACAGCTCATAAACAGGTTTGGGCCAGATTTGCCGGAGGAAAATAGGCGCAGTTCCACCGGAGCCAAATATCGCTTGCGCATTCTTATCTTTGATCAGCTTTCGTTTGGAAACGACCGAGTCATGGGTCGCCGTGGAGTTCATCTGCACCACGATCGTTTTTAACGCCTTTACGGGCTCTTTAGTTACCGTCTGTGAGGTTACAGGGCACTCAATCTGCATTGAGGACGTTGCTTGCAGATCTTGTTGAGGATTTTGACGCGGGTTTGACGACTGTTTCTTGGCCATTACGCGCATATCGACTATAGCCTGCACTAGATATGGCGCTTCGAGGGAGTTCAGGAGGTGTTTCGCAATGTCTATCGGCGGTAGCTGGACTTCTGCCGGGATGCCCGCGATTGTAAATTCGCGGTTATCCTTATTTTCGTGGCCTTGTAAGGGTATATTTGGTTTATTGAGTGCGGCTGAGTTCAGTCTGAAATTGATGTTCTGGGATTTGTTCCCGCTGTTCGTCGAGGCGTTGGTCATGTTGGGCGATCCGTTGGTCGATGGCGTGGAAGCGTTGCCCTTGCTCCGATCTGAACTCACGAAATTCGGCCAAGTAGTTTGAAAACCACTGAGACGGGTCCATGCTTGCGACGCGGGTGGCTTCGACAGGACGAGGCTCAGACGATCTAAAGGCACACCTGACCTTGCTGGCTAGAGCAGACGTTGTAGGGGACGGCGAGGATCGCTGTCGCTTGTTAAGACAGGACGGTGTAGATTCCGCCGCCTTCGCCGTGCTTTGTTTTTCGGAGTTCGTCGGTGTTTGCGCGTTGGCTATGGGCTTGATTGTTTTCAGCGGCGAGTTGATTTGCACGATGGTATAGTCCACCCTTCCTGCTCCGGTATGGGGCTCAGGAAGGGACTCAAGTAGTTCGGCACGCTCGCAGTCAACGTACTCCAGTAGACGCTCCGCAGCGAGTAAGCGCGACTCGTCAAACGCCTGCGCGCGCGATGTGTTTTTCGAGCGGCCCGTAGGTTCCTCTGTACTCCCGCTCTGAGGGTCAATGAACTCTCTCTCGCCTGTACAGCAATTGACTTGCTCTTTCCCGGCGCGCCAGTTATCAACCGAATCAATCCTAGCCGCGGGTAGGTAGCACCGCAGGTGGTAGGGTTTAACTCACTTTGCGCAATGGACGTCGGGCTGACCGGAAGCTGATAGTATTTTGTGGCATTTAACGCAAGATTTTCTATTCATGCTTGTTTGCGAAAGTCATGCTCGGTGCCAATTTTATTTTATTAATCGTTATGATCACCTGAGATTCATAGGCGAGCGGCTAGACTGGCTTGTTTACAAATTCGAGCAGGGACAGCGTCGAGGCAAACTGTATAGTCTCTTCGAATTTAAAAGCGCTCCGTGTACGCACTAGCTACTATCCCGCCCAGAACGACTGTAAACACTGACTCGGATAGCTCCTACACACTAAGACAGGTGACATAAGCTAGTGTTTCCTCAATAGACTCAGCTAACGCCGCAACACAAACATACAATAGAAAGAGCTGTAATATAAACGCGTAGAAACACGTGACTCGTTTGACGCGAATGTACAACATGAATTTTCCAGCGGGTACACTAGTTCGAAGCGCTAATAACAACACAGTCGCGCCCCGCGCGTGCGTGAGTCCGCGAGACTATACACATGCACATATAGAGTATCCACCAGTCGGAGTGCACCGTCTGAATTTGAGTTTATCTACTATAGAGCACCAAAATGTTTACACAGTTCACGGGCACTACGGGCCGTGTGTTTGATTGCACTTATATTTACCCGCACTAAGCTCTGCACGAGAAAAAAGACGCTAGGACTTGCGGAGGCCGTCGCGATGTGGAACGGCGGGCTGAGAAGGCTGCCGTTGCCGTGACGAGTTGACGGTCGTGTCGCTGTCACTGCTGAGACTCCTTGTGCTGACCAAGTGGAAATGGTGACGATGTTGTTGTCTCGAAGAGCGACGATTGCTGTCACAGAACCCAGGTCAATACAGTTCAGCATCGACGACGAATGGCGGGCAGCGTAGCCGTTATAGCGTGTTTGGATTCAACAGACAAAATCGAAATCCCTGGCTCTAGGAGGTGAGCCCTGTCGTTGTTGCTCAGGTAGCACGAGCCGACGGGATAACGAGTCGAGAGAGAGAGAGAGAGAGAGAGAGAGAGAGAGTTTTCGCGTTAAAGGCCTAAATTTGTAAAATATAGCAGAGAAATATAGATAGATAGATAGATAGATTTTATTCATAAAGGTTCGACTAAGGATTTGGAATCCTTTTTAGTCGGGAATACATAATTTATAATAATAAGAAAGGTACTAGCGCTAGAGAGTAGACTGATTTTAAAATAAAATTAACGTAACATTAAATAAAAGAAACACTCCATCACGCATACATATCCACACACATGCACACAGATAACGTATTACATAATTAAACTTAAAAATAAAAATTAATACTAAAGCGACGCAACGTTTTCTAAAAAATATTCATATAATTTTCGGTAAAAATTTTTTTCATGCATGACGAGGGTCGTTCGCAGCGTACATTTTAGAAACTCGCATCTTAAAGCCGCGATTCATGCATTTTCGAATCTCGCGTGGAATCTGATTCCACAGCCTTGCCGCGCCCAGACGAAATGAGTTGGCAAAGTAGTCTGTCACGAAGCGCGGGATAGTGATATGGAGATTACATGCTCGTTTTGAGCCCTGCTTAGTGGGGTCTCGAAAGCTAAGGTTGTCCCGGAAGTAGGAGGGTGTATTAACCCATTAATGCGCAAAATGGGAAATTGGGACGCAAAACTTCAAGCCCACTGCGCTGTTAGAAAAAAAATCTGTTTTTGTTCAAACTCCTTTAAAAGGGGTTTTCGATGACGCTCTTTCAGAATCTGGCACTTATTTTGTAAAAAAAAGTCTAAATCATAATTATTTTTGCAATTAAAAAAAAAGTCATGAATTTTTAACGTTTTTTTTTTAAATCGATTTTTACTAACGTCGCTGTATTCAAATAAAAGTTTTCAAAACCCTGGTGCAGAACCATTTTTTTCTTTTAGTTTTTCCAAAATGGCGGTTTTTGTGAAACAGCATGATGTTAAATTTCAGGATTTTTTTTTCTTGACAAGTTTGAACCTTACGAAAAAAAGTTATAGAACAAAAAATGTTTAAAATCATTCAAGAAACAGGTATGAATTTTTTTGAAAATTTTGGAGCCTTTTTAGAATTTTTCAAAAATAGTCAATTTTGAAAATTTTGAAATTCACCCGAATACTTCTTCAAATTCATGCGTATTCTTTTAATGATTTTATGCACTTTTTGTTCAACAATTTTTTTTTATAAGGCTCATATTTTTCGAGAAAAAAATTATTGAAATATTTTTATTGGTTTGAAAACTGTATAATCGTCACTTTGCCGTTGCTACTATACGTATATAATATAATGCAGCGTTGCCCAGTTCTCACCACGAGGAGGTAGACGATAAGAGAGAACCGTTTTTTTCTTTTTTTTTCTTTTTTTTTTCTTTTTTTAGAATTTTTTTTATTTTTCATATTATTTTATATAAATTATTCTTTTGAATGTGCAGATTGAAAACAGTTTTCGCAAAAATATAAATTACACAACTTGCAAACCTTTTGAGTCCTTATAGGACATTGTTTGTTAGAACAGATTCTCTTGCTAAGAGTTTTTTTTTAATTTATGGCATTTTTTAACAGATGATGATGTTTTCTTTTTTAAATAACTTTTAGCAATAGCCATACAAACATCTTTAGTCCCAATTTTTTTACTTCCATTTGCAACATTGTACAATACAGTAGCATTGGCGATTGCCATTTGGATGCCTCTGATGAAAATTACCCAAGTCCATTTCTTTGATCGAAATATAGGCAAAACTTTATTACAAAATTGATCGTGTAGATCTATGCCACCCATAAAATCGTTATAAGCACGCATAACTCTTGGAAACTCTAGTGACTTTTTCTTTTTCTCAGTTTTAGAGTATCTTTCGACAGGAACAGTAGGACTTACACCAGTAGCAGTAGATAACATTGAAACAGGCTTAGAATCCATAACAGTAATGAAATTTATACCACTGTTTTTATCGTACATTGCATGATAAGTTCCACGTTCATCCTTTTTTTTATCAATATTATGCTTAACTGGTATTATGTCTTGTCTAAGAGTCTCTGTGCATCGCAGTCCTAATTTTTTCAAATGAATCAGAAGATCTGCAGAACAAAATAAGTTGTCGAAATAAGCGTGATAATTTTGTAAACTGCGTGGAGAGTAAGAGACAAAAACTGTTGCATTGTCTGAATCACAACGCGATTACCAAGAGAAATTTTAGGTAAAAGATCACATTCGCCATTTTTTCCACAGTATATATCAAAATCAAATAGATATCCATTAGCACTAGCCAAACCCCACAATTTTATACCAAATCTAATTGGTTTGGATTTGATAAATTGTTTTAAAGAACATCGCCCAAAATATTTCACCATCATCTCGTCGATTGATAGTGCTGTTGAAAAAAATCCGAACTGCTTTATATTTTTTTTAAAAATATTTGTAAAAGGTCTTACTCGCCAAATTTTTGTAGTTTTATCTCAGATTTAATTAATTCAAATTGTTTTATACCCATGCATGAGGCTACTGGTTCAGCGCGCAAAAATTCATCTTGAGACCAATAATCTCGTTGAGACAATCTTTTGTTGCAACTACTAAAAACTGAAATTCCAATAAATTTATTCAAATTATCTAGAGAAAGTTCATACCCATATGATTTAGCACAATCTATAATATGATTTTTAAGTTCAAGGGAAAAGAAAAATTCGAAAATTTCAGTCAAAGAGCTATCTACTATTTTTTTACGGTCACTGCTTTTTAAAAATATTTCATTTTCTAAAGACTCGTTATATTTTGTTTCGCCGTCAACCCATTCATAAACGTGATCTCCTTCTAACTTTTTTTGAGATTGAGTGTACGAATCTATAACTGTTTTGAACGATTTCCAAGGGCCAAGGTCTATCTAATCATCTTCAACATTAGTTTCATCATCATCATCATCATTTTCAGCATCATTTTCTGAATCCGGACAAGAATCAGATTCCCCAGAATAATCATTATCTGGTATGACAGAAACATCATAATAATCCTCGCATTCTGCAACTTCAAATTCAATTTGTCGATTTCTTTTTGTACTAGACCAACTATTTCTTTTGGACATTTTTAATCTATATTACCAATAGTTTACCAATATTCTAAGCAAAACTTTGAAACTTTTTAAAAAATACCTTAAATATAAACAAAATTTAATAAATAAATATATATTGTAACGTGGAATTTTCCCGCCCGCACGGGGATTCCAGTTATTTACAAAATATTTCTAACTTACACGGCTTTCCTCTTTCCCTCTGGTTCGCGGTATTCCTACAATGGTGAAAAGCGGGAAGTGTGGTGGCAATTAGGTCGAGAATTGTTAAACGCAAATATATTAAATAAGAAATCACAGATATATTCTATTTTCCTTGTTACAATTAATTATTTAAACAAACAGATTTGGAATAACTCGAAATAACACATAGGCACGCGGCCATATTACTAGCTCCAGAACGGTTTGATGATGCTACAAAAATGGGGCCGCGAAAATTCCTCTACGGTGATTCTACTTATATTTAATAAACAGAGGGAAATCACCATCCAAGATCTGAAAACGCGAAATTTCCTCCATGTGCCACGACCGCCTCAATCCTCTATTACGCTTATATCCGCCGCCATGAGATAATTATTCTGCGGAAAATATTTATAATAAAATATTACCAATTTCCTCTATGTTACTGCTCAACCACAATTCCTCTACCAAGTTCTCCTCCACAAAGCCAATCTCGTTCGACCGGAGTACCTCCAAAAATAATATCTCCTTCAATAGACTTCTCCAAGAAAAATTCCAACAGTAACCAAGATGATTTCCAAAGGGGACAAAAGAAAAACTAATAGCTGCTAAAAGATCGACTGAGTTCAATAACGGCCAGTGACGGAATAGAGTGCGGACTACCACCAAGGCGTCCGCGGACAGAGTGACGCTTCGTCCGAGGAAGGATGCCGCGTTTTTCCCACCCGGCCTCCTTCTTCACGGAAGCGTCGATCTGATCACCGAATTTTCCAATTGGTCCCTTATCTGAAATAAATCCTCTATTGGCCATTAATAGACCACCACTAATTTATTCCTCTATCCGTGATTTTCCCCAGCCCCCTCTTTTCCAAATCCAATTTTATCATTGGTTAGAAAATCAATTAACGTCCTCTATGTATTTCCTCAATATACAAATTCGCGCCCCCTTTATGAATATCGATCAATCAATCAATCATGCCGATATCCATCCGGTGGCTCCACCTATAGATAATTTATAAACCGCGCGATATTTGAAGAGCCTCTATCATCCTCGAGTAAACCCTAGAGATACATATATCGAGTCATCAAAGATTCCTAGTCCAAATATTCCTCTATACGTCTCTATGACGTCCGCAAGTCAACATAAAGTCAACTCTGAGCGCTCCAAACGCCATCAACTTCGCGCCACTATATTCATCTCTCTCTCTCTCTCTCAAGCACGCTCTCTCTCTCTCTCTCTCTCTCTCTCTCTCTCTCTCTCTCTCTCTCTCTCTCTCTCTCTCTCTCTCTCTCTCTCTCTCAATACGGCACACACTCGATTCCCACTCTCGCCAAATGTCTCTCTCCCGCGCGCGCCGACTCTCTCTCTCTCTCTCACTCACATCGCCGCATGCATGTAACCGCGTCCGCGCGGCCGTCGGCTCGCTTCCTGCCATGCCCCCTCCCGAGCACCGACGCGCTGCGCAGGTGTGACTCGAGATCTCACATCCTGCGCTCCGCACACGGTCGGTCAGAGGCAACTCCTGCGAGCGCCACCGAGCGCTGGCTCCGCTCCAGGAGCTGTCAACTCGCCGAGAGTGAATCAGCTAGCCGTGCAAAAACGTTCACGACGCAGCAATAATTATTGCTACCTCGCAATATATATATATTGTAGAAAAAAAGATTCAAACTTGATTTATTGTTTATATTTATTATATAAACAATAAATTAACAAAACAAAAACAGCCGTTTATATTTACCAACATTCAACATAAAAGTCTTTACGCAAAGAAATTTTACGCAACCAAATTTTTTAGTTGTAATTATGAAAACAAAAAATGTTTTTGTACTTCAAAAGTTAGAACATTGTTAAACTTTTTACAAACAAAATTTTTTAGCAAATTTTGGATTTACAAAACGTCTACGTATGAATCATACGTTTTAATATCTGCAGTAATAGAATAACGATTACACTATGTTTACAAACCGTTGTAACTTTTTATCCATTATGTAATAAATACTTCAATAATTTTTTTCTCGAAAAATATGAGCCTTATAAAAAAAAATTGTTGAACAAAAAGTGCATAAAATCATTAAAAGAATACACATGAATTTGAAGAAGTATTAGGGTGAATTTCAAAATTTTCAAAATTGACTATTTTTGAAAAATTCTAAAATGGCTCCAAAATATTCAAAAAAATTCATACCTGTTTCTTGAATGATTTTAAACATTTTTTGTTCTATAACTTTTTTTCGTAAGGTTCAAACTTGTCAAGAAAAAAAATCATGAAATTTAACATCATGCTGTTTCACAAAAACTGCCATTTTGGAAAAATTAAAAGAAAAAAATGGTTCTGCACCAGGGTTTTGAAAACTTTGGAGTTCGAGGACGCGATTTTTGGCAATAATTTACTTATTTGAATACAGCGACGTTAGTAAAAATCGATTTAAAAAAAAAACGTGAAAAATTCATGACTTTTTTTTTAATTGCAAAAATAATTATGATTTAGACTTTTTTTACAAAATAAGTGCCAGATTCTGAAAGAGCATCACCGAAAACCCCTTATAAAGGATTTTGAACAAAAACAGATTTTTTTTTCTAACAGCGCAGTGGGCTTGAACTTTTGCGTCCCAATTTCCCATTTTGCGCATTGATGGGTTAAGGCTGAGCACCTTCGACAATAAGCACAGAATTAAAAGCTTCCACCGCACTTTGACGGAGGCTATGCCATATTTTTTGTAGATAGGCGAAATGTGTTGAAACCGATTGATGCCTGCCACAAATCTCAACACTGCATTTTTACATCGCTCGAGCTTGACTGCAAGCTCGTCAGTAAGCCCAAGAAAGAGGGAGAAAACGTATTCAAGGTAGGGAAATACGATAGCCTGAATTAGCAGAAGCTTAGTTTTCACAGGTAAGAAAAAGGCCCGTCTCCTGAGCCGCAATAGAGCTGCATAACATTTTCTTGCAGTAAGTTCGCATTGTGGCTTGAGGGAAAGGCAGCCGTCTAATATGAAACCAAGCAATTTGACAGTGTCGCTAGGAATTATTACTTGGCCCTCATCAAGAATGGGGGGCAGATTTGAACCATGAATTCTATTTAGATAGGGGCGAGAGCCAAACCATACAGCCTTGGTTTTTGCCCCATTGATGCGGAACCCGTTTGACTGAGACCATTCGCTGATGCTGCAGAGCGTTCGATTTATACGATCATGTCCTCAATGTCACGCAAATAACCGTGAACGTAAAAACAAAAGTCATCAACATAAAGATGGTACCCGTATCGAATACAGACATCAGGCAGATCGTTGGTGAATAACGCGAAGAGTAGAGGGCCAGGTAGTGAGCCTTGAGGAACACCTACAGGTCTGATTAAAAATCTGGACAACTCTCCTGAATCAGCAGCAACAGTCTGGGGTCTATCGGACAAGTAAGACCGTACCCACGCACAAGCCGCATCATAGAACCCGAAATTTTTGAGTTTGTCAATCGGGAGAGGAATATTGCCCGTGTCGAATGCCTTACTTAAATCGATAGTAGTTAAAAGAGTTACTTTATCCCGATCGATGGCTTGACGTATATCGTCATTAATCGCAATGAGCGCGGTGTGCGTACTGTATCCCAACCCTTACGGGAACTAGATTGGAATAGGTTAAGCAAATTGCGAGAGGTTACGTACTCAGTAATTTGTGCGAGAGCGATGGCTTCGAGAATTTTTGCGGGGCCAGGAAAGATACTGATAGGGCGCAGGTCTTCGGCCTTTTTTGGAACGGTCGTCTTGGGAATAGTTTTCACTCGAGCCCTCATCCATGAATCAGGGAAGGCTCCGGATTGTAGGGAGGCGTCGAAAATGCTAATTAGCACAGGAGCGATCGAAGTTGAGCACTTTTTAAGAAAACGGAGTTGGATTCCGTCTAGACCAATTGCATTGAAACGCGCGGAGCTAAGTGCGAGAAAAAATTCGTCGATTTTCACATGCTTAAAGTAAAACCTGTCATCGGGAGAGGTCCTGACAGTCGCCGATCGCAAAGAGGAGCAGGCTGCATTGATCCTACAAAGAATAGATTTAATTCATCCAGCGAAACCGGGAGCTGGGATCCTGATTTTTCATTGCCGCGAAGGCCTAGCTCGTCAATTACAGCCCAAGCCTCTTTACTGTTCCGACTGTCAGCAACTCTCTTACAGTAATAAGCATTCGCCGCTTTGTTAAATTCAACCTTAACTCTATTACGCAGATCTTTATATCGCCTGTCATTCTCAATACTTCTATTGTATCTACGCCTAGTGTAAGCCCTGTTCCGCTCTCTCCTAAGCGACCGAAGCTCGGGAGTAAGCCATCGCGCTGGCCGCTTTTTCAGAGTAAAAGTACGGAAGGGAGCGTGTTTATTATACAGGCGGAGAATATTTTCGGTGAACTGCTTAACGCTACTATGTACACATGGGCTCAACGTCACAGGATACCAGTCGACCTGTCGCAGATCCTTCCACATCTCGTGTAAGTCGAAATTTGCAAAATTTCGCGAGGTGATGGTTTTTCGAACCGATGACCATGCATAGAATCTTAAAGTTATTAATCGATATCTCGGCCAACATGAACTCAGGTATTTTTTTGTAGACCGCAGGGCGATCAGAAAAGCATACAATTCTGCAGCGCAGCGAATCGAGCACATAAAGTGCAACTCCACCGCCTCGTTTACCGTGCCTGTCATGCCGAAACAGGAAATATCCAGGGATTTTAAGGAGGGCTGATTGGTCGGACGGTTTTAGCCAAGTTTCACTGATCCCGAAGATCAACGGTTTCTCTACTAAAATAAGCGACTGTACATCGTTAAAGTGGGCAGAAAGCGATTGAGCGTTAATATAGCCTAGCATACCATCAAGTTTAACCACTATAATCGATACGCGCTGATTTCTACTCGATTTTGGATCGCAGGATCGTACATTTTGTCCTATCAAGTGCAGAGTGCGAATCAACCAGTCTATTCTCTTTACAATTAACGCAACAAAATGACTTACGGTTCTTACAATTTATAGACGCATGCGATCCGGCACAGTTTCCACATTTCTGCTCGTTGCGACAGGCAAAGAATTTAACACATTTGTGGCTTGTATAAAAAAAGATGACCTCTGAGCTTCTGTACGTGGCGCTTTTTGGTAGTACAGGTTCTCAGGTTGCCGTCTATCACCTCTGCGTAAGTGAAGGGAAGAGGCTATAGTAAATTTTGTAGACAGGTAAGAGGGCACTCCCCTAGCGATTGCAGCGTACGCAACAGTCCCTACAAAAAACTCGCGACGACGAGAGACAGATAGCTACCCCAGATCAATGCGGTAAGGAGTAACGCGCTCTTTAAAAAGGATGTAGCCCTGCACAAATCTCACACAGGCATTGAATGCTCTGTGGAGTTTTAAATTTTGTGTATCACTTAGCACGTGAAAAACTGCACATGCATAGTCGAAGTAGGGGAAAATCAATGCCTCAACTAGCCCCTTTCGCAGACCACGAGCCAAAGAGTGACGGTGATGTTTAAGTGTGTGCAGGGCCCTGTACACTTTCTGAGAAACCAGATTGACCTGCCTGTCCCAGTTGAGCGTTGAGGAGACCCAGACACCAAGGTTCAAGGCCTCAGTGACGTAGCTCAACGGCTGACCTTTGACGTATACTCTGGGGATGTTCTCATGGTCCAGTTTCGAAAGATACTTTTCACTGCCCAAGATCATAACCTTTGTTTTAGTATGGTTAAGCTTTAGGCCATTATCATCGGCCCATCTTATTACCGCATCTACTTCGCGATTGATTTGTGCGTTCCCCTCCTCTAGCTGATCTCGTAGAAAGGAGTGGTATACTTGAGTGTCATCGGCGAAGATCATGCAGCTCGATTCGCCGCTCAAGACATTTGGTAAGTCATTGATGAATATTGAAAAGAGCAAAGGGCCAAGCACACTACCCTAAGGAACACCTGCTTCCGTCGCAAGCCAGTCAGACACCTTGCCTCCCGTGTCAAGAACTGCTTGTAATCGGTCAGCCAAGTAATCGAAAAACCATTTCAAAACTCTGTCCGAGCAGTTTATGTTGCGCAGTTTTCGCAGTAGAATGTCATGCGGAATAGAATCAAACGCTTTTGAGAAGTCGAAAAGTACGAGCGCTGTTAGTTTGCGCTCATCGATGCCCTTCCTCACATCATCAAGGACCCTCAATAGTGTCGTTTGGATGCTATGGCCACTACGAAAGAGAGAGAAAGAGAGAGAGAGAGAGAGAGAGAGAGAGAGAGAGAGAGAGAGAGAGAGAGAGAGAACTTGCTGTAAAATAAAGCAGAAAAAGAGAGATACAGTGATGAGCGTGCTGAAGGCAGACATAGATCTGAAGAAAAGGAAAGAAGAGAAAGACATAAAGATAAGTCTGAAAGAAACGAAAGAAAAAGAGCAAGCAAACGGGATAGATTTAGAGAGAAAAAAAGAAGAGAAAGAGAGAGAAATGGGAAAGAGCGAGAAAGATATTGATCCACTGAAAGAGAAAGAAAGTTGTTGAAGATTGAGATAGAAAAGGGAGAAAGGTATTGAGAAAAGGAAAGACGAAGGAGCCCGCAAGAAAGAAAAAGAGAAGAGAGATCTGCCGAGAGAAAAAGATTTCGTAAGGAAGGGACAAGAGACAGATTTTAAGTTAAGGCGCTATTTATCACATTGTTTATTACATTGTTAAGTAAAGTTATTATTTATTGTAAAAGTAACATTGTTTTGACCTGTAGGTACTACATAAAGTCTAGGTAAAAATACATATCCAGGTCTTCTGCTGGGCCCCGTAAAATCCACCCCGACTATTTCGAACACGGCCGCGTCTCTTACTCTATTCAAAGGTAATGGAGCTTCGCACACATCTGTCGGGTTTGGCGGTTGCAATCCATGCATTGCTTAATGATTTTTCGAACGAATTCTTCCGCCCAAGATCCAGAACTTTTCACGCATAGCAACGCGTTCATTGTGCTTGTATCCCTCATTGTATTAATTCGCTAATACGATGGTTTTCCGGCATTATCATCGGACATATGAAATTAAAGTTATCTGGCTGGCATAAGAGTCTCGTCTTCGTTCTTATAACGCCACGCTCATCAACAAAAGGATTTAACTGTTTAATTTGCTCTTTTTCAAAACTTTTTATGGATGTTGTTTGAATTATTTTGATAACTTGACTCTCTGCATTCGTATATTCTGTTGCAGTTAAAAAATTGACTTTCTTTGCATTTTTGCTATTCCAACAATTCATAATAAATCTCCAGAGCCATCCCATGACAATTAAAACTTTATCATAACTAGAATAATAATCGAAAATTCCCGCATCGGCTGTAAAAAACTCTTCATTTCCAAAACTTATAAGCATGATGCACTGCAACTCTCTCGACTTCCATTTTCTTAATTCGGTATTAATCTCCTCGCCATTAATCGACATGAAACTACCTGCCCATTCGTCAGCATCTTGGCGCAACCAGTCCGGCCCTTCCCACCATCTAGACGCTATCAATTGTTTCGCCGTGCAGCTTCTCGACGGCAAGTCGGCTGGGTTCAGGTGGCCAGGTATATGTCTTCAATCTTTCGACACGAAGATGTTCCAATTATTCGTCTTCTGGATTCACGTAACGACAGTAGATGAATCGGATCAGTAATACGTTTTAATATTTTTGAACTCTAACGCTTCAATTGTTTGTGTAGCCAGTCTCGCGTCAATAGTTGCTGCTAGTAATTCGAGTTGCGGTATACTAGTTTGTGGACCTGATTTACTTTTATTGGTGAGCGCGACTCTCGTTTTGGCTTGTACAAAATGAACTTGAATTTCCGAGCCCCGCTGTATTCTTAAAAGAAATTAGCTTACTTGCGTCGCAAAAGGTATGTAAGCTAATATCGGTCATCTCGTCAATGATTCCCATAATACATCGGGGTATTTTAATTTCCGCGAGATTCTTTAATTTTCCGACCCACTCCGTAAATTTACTTTTAATGCTCTCGTCGATTTCATCGTCCCATAAAATGTTCGCGGGGGTCTTATTCTCTAATTCTATCGAGCACGATAAAACTTTTATCGGCATGAATTCACAGATGTTTTTAGGACGGCCTAGTAGATTTATAAACGATACGCGGACTGTAAATTTCAATCGGGCTGTTAAAGCCTCGATAAACCCTTTTAAGCGGTGTATCATCGTCATATCTTTAGGTGGCAAAAATGCCGCCTAAAGATATAAATGTGTGCAATGCATGTAAATGTATTACAATGCTTGTAATAATTTGTAACACTTTTGTAAAATAAATCTGTAATGTAATATATATAATAATGTAATATAAAAGAAGTCTACTTTGATCCATTCGTGTATAATTAAATGAATTGTTCCGAAAAATTACATATTTTAAAAAGCGAGCTGTTATTTTTCTGTTGGATAATAAACGTGTTTATTGAAAATATATTTTATAGTTTTCGTAATTTTTTTTATAAACCTTACGAACCAAAAACAGAAACCAATAAAATATAATAAATAAAATATAATGAATAAAAATGTTTCGGTAGTGGCTCTCTATCTCTCTCCCTCGGCGCGGCAGTTTGGAAAAAAACAGCGAGAACCACACGACGAAAGAAAGGGAGGGGGTACGCGAGGCCCGAGGGGTGGCACCTGTGCGCGCGGCTCCGCCGCCAGTATATTGGAAACAGGACGTCGTGAGGCCCGCGTCACAAGTACCTTCACAGCCCTGAGGCCAGTTTAACCCTTTTCACATACGTATAACATACACGTAGAAAGAGCAGAGAGAGAGAGAGATTCGGTTTCACCCTTGTATTATAATGCTTGTGATAATTTGTAGCACTTGTAAAATAATACAATCAAAAATAAATAATTAAAAATTTAATTTATTTTTTTACATTTCTGGTTTTCTTAACAACTGGTTTTCGGAGCTTGATACTTGTTTCAAGCATTGTGGATTATTCGCACAATTGCGTATGTTTCGTTTGTTTCTATCATTACTTAACCATAATACAAAAACATACAAGAAGGCCAGATAGCAACGCTATGTGAGATCAATAAAGTGGCAAATGCCATCGCTTTTCGCCATTAACTTATATCTACTTAAAAAGTATGTAAGTACATAGTATAAATTGTTGGAAGCGCATCATACGTTTCGGCAGATTAAAAAGCATCGAGAAAATGTCAGTGGTTATACGAAAACAAGTAACTAATCGACTTAGTATACCCATGTTTGTGCTCGATAACTTCAAACTAAGACAATCATTATGAATTGTGAAAATAAAATAATTTATATCTAAAGGTAAAAAGAAAAAAATTAAAATATTAAGTATTTGCCTCATGTACGATAACACTTATCCAAAATGACCAACAAGATTTAAATATGAACTACCTGTTGCACTATTTATGAACACTATACTTCATAGCATCTTATCAACAGTAAAAAGATGATGAATTGTCTTGACTTGTCTATTCTTACACATGTAATGACGATGTTTAACAGGTTTTTTTTAACGTTTTACGTGTCAATAACGTTTTACGTATAAATAAATATAAAAATTGCAAGCACGGTTGCATTAGGTACGACTTGACTTTTCTTACACATGTAATAATGCTTAACAGGTTTTTTTTAACGTTTTACGTGTCAATAACGTTTTACGTATAAATAAGTATAGAAATTGCAAGCACGGTTGTATTAGGTACGACTTATCTTTTCTTACACATGTAATGATGATGGTTAACAGCTTTTTTCTGAATGAATGTTTTACGTGTTTATGGATACGAATACGCGTAAGACTTAACTTGAGATTGAGCTTATGCCAAACTAATAGGAAACGATTTCTTAGACTATAATAAACAACCTTGTACATTCACAATACTGTTTTATGAAGTATGCTCATTACAATGTTTTGTGATAAAAATAAAAGAGCGGACAGTATAAATTGTAAATGCAAAATATAAAAAAAATCCAAATTACTTCAGTATCAGTATCAGTAAGTTCCCGGAGGTGATACCGGCGGCCCCTGCCCGGGGACGTGCCGGTTCTGGCACTTAGGTCAAGCCCATTATGCCGTTCCTCCTGTACCTTCATCATTTACTGTCAAACATCCCTTAGGACGCCCCTCTCAATCTAACCCAGCCTACTATCTATGCTCCTCATTATGCTAAGCACCGAACGGAGCTCTAGCGACCTCATAAAAATTGGGTCCGCGAAGGGTACCCCCCACACCCTGTGCCTCGTATCGACGAACACCGGGCACCTACACATGAGGTGCAACGTGGTCTCCTTCTTCGATTCGCACCACCTGCAACCTGCATTCCGTCTTAACCTCATCTTAGTCAGGTGGTAACCCACCCGCCAATGACCCGTCAAAAATCCCACCACCACCCTAAGTCTAGTCCTGTCGGATTTCCCTAAGGTACTTAGCCACTCTTAGGTGGATCGACACCGAGCAGACGTTTTGCCTGCCTGATTCCAGGTGCCTCCCTCCATTTCCTAAGCAGCTCCTTCTGGAGCCAGCGTTTTACCGCTCCGTCGACCACGCAGTCAGGTACCGCCACCCTGCAGGATTTAGCCCTTACCAGGCTGGAGCCCCTGCCCGCCAGTCGGTCTGCTTTTTCATTGCCGATGATGCCCGAGTGCCCCGGCACCCAGACTAGCCTAACCTCTTTCCCTCTCGCCAGCTCCTCTAGTGACTGCCTGCACCTCATCACCTCTCTCGAGTCGATGCGGATTGCATTCAGTGCCAGAAATGCCGCCTTACTGTCAGAGCATATAGTAATCAACCCATGGTTGGTTCCCTTGTCCCTTATCCAATCGGCACATTCCCTAATGGCCCTAATTTCCGCTTGGAATACGGTCGCGCATGAATCCAGGCTGCAAACCAATTCCTCGGTGCCACCTTTCTTCCACGCTCCCGCTCCAACTCCCTGATCCGTCTTTGACCCGTCCGTGAACCACACCTCACCCACCTTAAGTAGTTCGTGTGTGCCCCCTGCCCATTCCGTTCTCTGCGGTAAATGGACCTTATATGATTTGGCGAAGAGTAATCTCCCCCCCCATCCTATCAAATTCCTCCCACTTCTCGCCCTCCGTGACCCTTGCCATTACCTCCTCGTCCTTGAACCTGTCACAAGACCTGGTCCCAGCGAGTCTGGCACATATCTTAAAGGCCCCGGCCCTGATATCCTTGTCCAGCGGTGGGAGTCCCAGCAGAAGCTCCAGGCACCACAGGGTGGGAGAGAGCACTCCCCCTTGAGGGCAGCCTCTCCCCACCCTGCACCTCCTGGTGCTCGCGTCCCAATGCGCTTCAATGACCCTACTACTCAGCATGCCCCAGATCCAGTTATGCACCGTCCGGGGGACGCCGTGCCTTTCCAATCCCTCCGCTATGGCTTCCGTGGTTGTGTGGTTGAATGCCCCTTCCACATCCAGGAAGGCCGCTAGCACAAAATCCTTCCTTTCCATACCCTTCTCTATTCGATAGACGGCCTCAGCTAGTGCCGTGTCTACCGATTTCCCCGCCTGGTACGCGTGCTGCCCACTATGTAGGGGTGTCGTCACCAGGCTTTCTTCCTTGATATACCTATCTACCAGCCTTTCCAGCGCTTTCAACAGAAACGTTGTCAGGCTAATTGGTCTATAATCGCCTGCGGCTGAGTGTTGCACCTTCCCCGGTTTAGGGATGAACACCACCTTCGCCCTCCTCCATTTCCTGGGCGTGTACCCAAAAGCCAGACAGGCCCTGAAAAGCTTCTCCAAGGCAGTCCCGATCATTGTCTCCCCCTGCTGTAAAAGAGCTGGGAAGACTCCGTCCAGTCCTGCCGCCTTGTAGGGCTCGAAAGAGTCTAGGGCCCACTTTATCCTTTCCCTGCCGGTGATCTTCCTGGGAATACGCCAGTCACATCCCCTTGGCCTATGTCCAATACTTTCCTCCTTCTCCCATTCCCGGTGGTCCGGGAAGTGCTTCCTGAGTAGCTCAGAGAGAGCTTCTTCCGCACCCCCCGCCCAGTCCGCCCCTACTCTTATTGTGTCAGCCAGGTTTCCCTTGGGGTGTTGGAGGACCCTGCACAGTCTGGCCGTATCCCTAAGTTCTGACCACCCGCTGCAGGCCCTCCTCCACCCCATAGCCCTGGCCTCCTTTAATGGCCCTCTTATAGTTCCTGCGCGCTTCCCTAAACTTCTGCATATCCGCCTCCGCCCTAGTTCGTTTAGATCTATTGCGGAGCCTTGTTACGCCCTTACGCAGCTTCCCCAGCGACTTATTCCACCAGGGGGCTCCCTTGGGTTTAACCTTCCTCCTAAGTTCGCAGTTTTCCTCGTACGAGCTCACGATAATCTCTGTGAGAACCTCGCAGCAGTGCTCGATGTCTTCCACCGACCCATAAGATCTCGGGAAGGCACCTATTCTTGCTCCTAGGCTCTCCCTGTATCCTTGCCAGTTGGTCTTCCTGGGATTTCTCCCATAGATTACCAATGTGCTTTTACCACCAATGTGGAACACGATTTGATTGTGATCCGACATTGTAACCTTATCCGAAACCCTCTATTCTTGCCCACAGAGATCTCCATGCCAGAGTGATGTCAATAACCTCCTCTCTTATCGAGTTCTCAAACGTCGGCTTGTTGCCTACATTCATTACATCCAAATTCGTGGACGCCAGAAACCCTAGCAGCCTTTCCCCCCTCGTGTTAATATCGGGACTTCCCCAAGCCGTGTGGTGCGCATTCGCGTCGCACCCCATTACCAGCTCGGTTCCGTTCCTCTCACACTCCCTTATCAAATTCTCTACTTCCATCGGCGGGCATTCCCTCTCGTAGGGGAAATACGCTGCTGCCACCAGTAGGTCTCTCCTGATCCCCCCTCATCCATATACTTTACTCTAGCCGTGGCCAGATCCCTTGTGCAGTGCTTCGGCACCGTTTCTACCTGTAGTCCCTTCACAATGATACACGCCCTCACCGAGTTCATTGTACCACTGATCCGGGTTCCACAGCCATTTAGACCTGCTATCCTGCCCCCGTGAATCCAAGGTTCTTGGATTAGGCAGATACCTGTGTCCACCTCTGCCATGTGCCTGGCTAGAACTGCCGTGGCACTTTTGCAGTGGTGTAAGTTGATCTGCGCGAACGCAATTTTGGTTGCTGCTACAGAGCCAGCCCCCGTGATCGCGTTTGCGCCCGGTCCCGTCCCCCTACTTACCATCAGGAGGACCCCCCTCTGTGGCTCCCGCCCCTTCCCCCGGTGCCATGTCGGTGTCCACCTGCATGGCATCGTCCTTTTCCATGGCCTCCCCCTCCTTCGTCTTCAGGGGGACGACATGGGCCCTGCCCGCTCCTAGGAAGGGTCGCCAGTCCAACGCTTTCAGCGCCTCGACCTCAGACCCTTCCAGGAGGACCATCACCACCGTCTCCTCCCTTCTCCCGGCCTCCACCCCTTTGGTGACCTTGTTGGAGCTGGTCACCACCCAGGTTTCGGCTTTGAGAGTCGGGTTTTGACGGCCAAGGTTCTTGATCAACACCACGGGATCTTTCGATCCCGGGCAGTAGACCAAGGCCCTAGTCATCTTCGCGAGGTCCCCCATGCCAACTGCCTTGACCTGGAGTCCCTCGCCCTTCCACTTCTCTACCTTCTCCAGAAGCCACGCCTTATCCTCTTTCGCCTGGCAGTTGAGTATCAACGCGCCCCTCTGCTGCCAATTTTCCCAAAACTTGGGAAAATAGGCATCGTCCGGTGCGTCGGTGATCTCCCCGTCGATACGGTCGAGGACCCCGTGGGCTTCCCCTTCGCTCAACCGAGCGTCAGGATACAGCGTAGGAACGATAGCCACCTTTAGTTCGGTGGCGACCGCTCTGCTATACGCCCTCTGCCCAGTACCCGAGCCCTTCTTTACCTCCCTCGGAGTTGAGCTGTCGGAGTGCGCTCTCTTAGAGGGTGTCAGCGGTGCCACCGCCTCCTCCCTCCTAGCTAACGCCCTCCTCTTTCTCTCCGTACCCGAGGGCTTTTTCCACTTTGTTTTCTTTCCCTCAGTCATCGGGGTTACCCCCGAGACCTCCGGAAATTCCTTACCCGCGGCATCCGGCCTGCTAGCCTCAGCCTGCGGTCCTTCTATAGTTGGGCTAGGGAGCCCTTCTGTTCCAGGCGCTTTTGGAACCATTTCTTCGCTTCTCGGCCTTTTGGCTAAGATCAAAGTGTAGATCGCTTCTCGGCCTTTTGGCTAAGATCAAAGTGTAGTAGTAGATTATAGTGGTGGACTCATCCCGCGTGGTGGGGCGCACTTTTAGCACTTTTGATCGACGATTTGCGGTGCTCGTTTCGACGGGCGCTACTTTCTGTGCCGGTTTGTGCCGGTGAGAGGTAGTGCGTCCGAGCGAGTCTTGTGGATCGGTCTGTGCCGAGAAGCTCTAATATTTCCTACGCATTGGAGCGATTTTATTCAATGCAAGTGTTTTTATGTACGTTTTTTGTCTATTAAAATGGAAGAACCGCCACAGAAGAACATTGTGGAAAATAACCAGTTTGTTATTCTGCTCCCAGTAAGGGACGAGGAGGTACTACAGTGTTGCTTATGCAATGGTGTAGGGGCCTTTAGAGGAGGCACTAAGATAGAAAACCTCATCAGACACATCAAAAGGAATCATGTGGGATACAACCACAGCTTTAGATGTTGGCAATGCGGCTTCATAGCCCCCAACACGGCAAGATATCCGCGAAAGGTGGTTGCACAACATTGTGGCGATTGCGTGCCAGCTGTTCCACGGAGGCCGGCAGGGCTAGCAAACGGGGAAAGGAGAAGGGAGATTAGAGCCGAGCTAAACCTACCCCCTGGGGTTAGGCGTGGGCAACAACAGCAACCCATAGCTCCGGAAGCTCAACAACAGCCTGAGCCTCCCCAACCATCTCCATCCCCTTCTCCCGGTCCGGTCCTTGCGAGACGTACCCGGGGAAGAGTGTTGGTTAGTAGTTCGTCAGAGGAGGGAACTCCTCGACGACAGGTGCATGATCTACCATCGCTGCGGGAGCTTCGTGACCTTCCCGGATCACCGAGTAGATCCCCGGATGTATCAGATGGCTCGGAAGACTTATTTGCGTCTCCGGTGGGAAGCAATCCGGAAGCTCAAAGCTTAGTACATCAAAATGAGCTAGGGGCAGGGCCGGAGGAAATGCACCAACAACAACAGCAGCAGCAGCCGCCACAACAACAACAGCAAGAACAACAGCAACGGCGAGCACAACAGCAACCCCCGAGGCAGAATATGTCTGAGCGGCAGAGGGAATTAGTAGAAGCCCTAGAGGCAATTAATGACCCAGAAGGGTTCGAAGAAATCGTAGTGAGAGTACAGGAGTATATGGGAAGACTCAAGGCGGGAGAGAGGGCTGGGGGAGAGGGAAGAGCCGGCAGGCGCAACCCCCGTCGTCCTGATAGGGTTGGAAGAGTACACGAGGCAACGCGTTTGCAACGTCTTTTTCGGAACAACAGAAAGAGGGCGGTTCAGGAAGTACTGGCAGGAGCAAATAAATTGTGCCAAATCGGAAACGACGAAATCCATCATCACTTCCAAACCATTGCTGCACCCCGAGACGGTGAACAAGTATGGCCGAATGTATTTGATCTCCCTCCCCCAACGCCTGGCTCAGATGAGCAGCTGACGCGGCCCTTCACTTGTGGAGAGGTCGGCGGCAACCTCTGGGGGCGTGCCAATACAGCACCAGGTCCCGATGGCCTCACGTATAAAGACCTGGCTAGGGCTGACCGGGGGGCCCACGTTCTCACGGCGCTCTTCAATGCGGTATATCGACTTAAAACCGCTCCAAAAGCATGGGCCGAGTCAACCACAGTGCTCCTTTATAAGAAGGGCGACCCAAACGATATTGGCAATTGGAGGCCGATAGCCATGGGTAATACGGACGGCAAACTATTCGCATCATTAATGGCAGACCGGATAAAAACATGGGCCAGTATAAATGGGAGATTTAGTAGGGAACAGAAAGGATTTCTGCAGTTCGAGGGGTGCTTTGAGCACAACTTCATGGTGCAGGATGCAATAAGGGAGGCAAGAGACAAAGGGCGGGACACGCTAGTGGCCTGGCTCGACCTTGCAAACGCATTCGGGTCAGTGCCACATTCATCCATCAGACGTGCGCTTGTCTTGCATCAAATTCCCGTACAAACAATCGACACCATTATGAGCCTGTATGCGAATATGAATACGAAAATAAAAACGGCGCAGGGATTTACTCCCCCCATTCGTATAGAGGCGGGGGTGAGGCAGGGTTGCCCACTCAGCCCGGATATCTTTAACCTAGTCATGGAGGTACTAATAAGGGAAATAAAAGCCTCTGGTCGAGGGGGGAATATCCGTGGAACGAGTGTTACGTCATTCGCTTATGCAGACGACCTTGCCCTGTTGTCTAATACTACCCAGGATATGGGCAACCTTCTGGCCGCAGCAGACAGGGCTGCGAGAGCGGTTGGAATAGCATTTAATGCGGCCAAATGTGCATCCTTGCATGTCCGCAATAAAGAAGTAATAAACACTCAGATCAGAATAGGGGAGGAAAATATAAGGACTATGGAAGCCTTCCAAGCGTATGAACACCTGGGAACGCCGACGGGTTATCAAGTCCGGCAAACTCCCGTACAGACTATTACTGAGCTACTGGCAGACATGCAGAGAATTGATAGCAGCCCGCTAGCTCCTTGGCAGAAAATTGAGGCAACATCAACTTTCTTGCTACCGCGCTTGGACTTCGCAATGCAGGGGTCCACAATGGAGAAGGGTTATTTGGACAGGGCGGACAAGGTGATAAGGAGACTAGCGAGAGCCTGGATGGCGTTGCCGCAGAGGGCAAGTGCAGAGTTGCTGTTTATTCGACCATCACAAGGAGGTGCGGGACTTCTCCCCCTCTCTGACATATATGATATCCTAACGGTGGCGAATGGCTTTAAGATGTTGTGCTCACCCGACGCGATGATCCAGAGAGTGGCCTTAGTATCGTTACAGCAAGCAGTGGATGAGGGCATGGGAGTGAGAAGTAGCGAACGTCAGCTAGCTACCTACCTGTCAGGATCTCTCCAGCTAAAAAGACATGTCCGGACATCTCACTGGTCTAAGGTGCGCATGGCTACAAGGAGACTGGCCGCCAAATTCCCTGTAAGATGGGTATGGGGGGAGGAGTCTCAGAGTTTCTTAATAGAAACGCAAAATCTGGATGATGAGCCAGTTATAACAGGATCCCCGGATAAAAAGATGTTGGTTCGTCGGATGAGAGCTTCCCTGAATGAATTCTATATTAAAAAACTTCTTGCTAAACCAGAGCAGGGAAAGGTTATAGAAGTGACCTCAAAAGAGGCGATATCCAATCACTTCCTCCGTACGGGGGGCTTCACGCGCTTCTGCGATTGGCGGTTTATTCATAGGGCCCGCCTTGGAATCCTGCCTCTTAATGGGGCCAGGCGTTGGGACCGAGGAGCGGATAAGAGATGCAGAAAGTGTGGCAATAATCTGGAGTCCCTTCCGCATGTGTTGAACCATTGTGGTGTCCATTCCGCAGCGAAGCGGGCCCGCCACAATGCAATTCAGGATAGACTGGTTAAAGCAGCTCATCCTCCGGAGGGGGCAACTATTTCCGTTGATCGGACTGTTCCCGGTACCAGGGGTGCCGCGGCGGCAATGAGACCGGACATTGTCCTTAAGGACGATGCCCACCGTCGAGCCGTTATAATAGACGTATGTGTCCCGTTTGAAAACCGAAGAATCGCTATGCAGGAGGCTCGCAACGAAAAGGTGAATAAGTACAGACCGGTTGCGAGCCAACTACAGGAGCAGGGATACACCGTCGAGGTAGAGGCCGTCGTGGTTGGTGCATTGGGGGGATGGGATTCCCGGAACGAAAAATCGTTGAAATTGCTTGGTATCTCGCCTTACTATGCAAAAATGATGAGGAAGCTTATTGTAAGCGACACTATCAGGTGGGGTCGGGATATCTACGTAGAGCATGTTTCGGGAGTCAGACAGTATCGGTTGCCCCCTCCTGAGGATGGGCGGTAACAACGCTGGCCTTCGGTTCTTCTTCTTCTTGTATAGTTTTATATGTGTGTGTGTGTACGCATTTATTTTTATTATTTTAACTCTTGAGCAGCCCCTCTGTGTCGGCATAGCCGAGTGAGAGGGATACTCAGGATATAAGTCTAGTCAGCGATGTTCCCGTATTCGTATTCAGTTTTATTCAATTGCTGGGAATTTTTTTTATCTAAGTACATCTTTTTAGCGAGCAAGCCCATATGCCAGCCGCTGTTTTAAGCGACTGACATGAATAAGTGCAGTAAAAGCAAATACTCAGGACAACACCCTTTCAAGGGGCAGTTATTTTGACCTTCCTTAAACGAATTGAGTAGCTTAGTGGTGGACTCATCCCGCGTAGTGGGGAGCACTGTTAGCACTTTGGTCAGCGATTTGCGGTGCTCGTTTCGACGGGCGCTACTTTCTGTGCCGGTTTGTGCCGGTGAGAGGTAGTGCGTCCGAGCGAGTCTCGTGGGTCGATTTATATGCCGAGAAGCTTTACTATTTTCTACGCATTGGAGCGATTTTATTCAATGCAAGTGTTTTTATGTATGTTTTTTGTCTACTGAAATGGAAGAACCGCCACAGAAGAACATTGTGAAAAATAACCAGTTTATTATTCTGCTCCCGGTTAGGGACGAAGAGATACTACAGTGTTGCTTATGCAATGGTGTAGGAGCCTTTAGAGGAGGCACTAAAATAGAAAATCTCATCAGGTATATCAAAAAGAATCATGCAGGGTATAGCCATAGCTTTAAATGCTGGCAATGCGGCTTTGTGGCCCCCAATACGGCTAGATATCCGCGAAAGGTTGTTGCACAACATTGTGGCGATTGCGTGCCAGCTGTTCCTCGGAGACCGGCAGGACTAGCAAACGGGGAAAGAAGAACGGAAGTTAGAGCTGAACTGAACCTACCCCCCGGGATTAGGCGTAGACAGCAACCCATAGCTCCAGAGGCTCAACAACAGCCTGAGCCTCCCCAACCATCTCCATCCCCTTCTCCCGGCCCGGTCCGTGCGAGACATACCCGGGGAAGAGTGTTGGTAAGCAGTTCGTCAGAGGAGGAGACTCCTCGGCGACAGGTGCGGGATCTGCCATCGCTGCGGGAACTTCGCGACCCCGGATCACCGAGTAGATCCTCGGAGGGCTCGGAAGACTTATTTGCGTCTCCGAGAGGAAGCATTCCGGAAGCTCAAAATTTAATACACCAAAATGAACTAGAACAAGGCCCGGAGGAAATGCACCACCAACAGCAGCAGCAGCCGCCACAACAACAACAACAACAGCAGCAACCGCCACAACAACAACAACAACAGCAACAGCAACAGCAACAGCAACAGCAACAGCAAGCACAACTACAGCAACAACCCCTGAGGCAGATGTCAGAACAACAAAGGGAGGGATTTGGTGGAAGCGCTGGAGATGATTAACGACCCGGAAGGGTTCGAAGAAATCGCAGTAAGAGGAAAAGAATATTTGAGAAGACTCAAGGCGGTAGAAAGGGGTAGGGAAGATGGAAGAACCGGCAGGCGCAACCCCCGTCGTCCTGACAGGCTTGGTAGAATACACGAGGCAACGCGTTTGCAACGTCTTTTTCGGAACAACAGAAAGAGGGCGGTTCAGGAAGTACTGGCAGGAGCAAATAGGTTGTGCCAAATTGAAAACGAGGAAGTTCATCATCATTTCCAATCAATCGCGGCACCTCGAGACGGTGAGCAAGCATGGCCTCACGTGTTTAATCTCCCTCCCCCAACGCCTGGCTCAGATGAGCAGCTGACGCGGCCATTCACTTGTGAAGAAGTCGGCGGCAATCTCTGGGGGCGCACCAACACAGCGCCAGGCCCCGACGGGCTCACATATAAAGACCTAGTTAGAGCTGACCGTGGGGCCCACGTTCTTACTGCGCTCTTTAATGCGGTATATCGATTAAGAACCCCTCCAAAATCATGGGCCAACTCGTCTACGGTGCTCCTCTATAAAAAGGGCGATCCGAATGATATCGGCAATTGGAGACCGATAGCCATGGGTGATACGGACGGCAAACTATTTGCATCACTGATGGCGGATCGATTAAAAATATGGGCCAATACAAATGGTAGGGTTAGTAGAGAGCAAAAAGGATTTTTGCAGTTCGAGGGGTGCTTCGAACACAACTTCATGCTGCAGGATGCAATTAGGGAGGCAAGAGACAAAGGGCGGGAGACGCTAGTGGCCTGGCTCGACCTTGCAAATTCGTTCGGGTCAGTGCCACACTCATCCATCAGACGTGCCCTTATCTTGCACCAAGTTCCTTTACAAACGATTGACACCATTACAAGTCTATATGAAAATATGACTACGAATATAAAAACGGCGCATGGATTTACTCCCCCCATTCGCATAGAAGCAGGGGTGAGGCAGGGGTGTCCACTCAGTCCAGATATCTTTAATTTGGTTATGGAGGTAGTAATTCGGGAAATAAAGGCCTCTGGTCGAGGGGGGAATATCCGGGGCATGAATGTTACATCATTTGCTTATGCGGATGACCTGGCCCTTTTGTCAAACAGCACCCAGGATATGGGCAACCTTCTGGCCGCAGCAAACAGGGCTGTGAGAGCAGTTGGGATAACATTCAATGCTGCTAAATGCGCATCCTTGCATGTCCGCAATAAAGAAGTGGTAAACACCCAGCTCAAAATAGGGGAGGAAAATGTAAGAACAATGGAAGCCTTTCAGGCATATGAACACCTGGGAACGCCGATAGGATATCAGGTTCGGCAGACTCTTATACAAACTATTACTGAGCTGTTGGCAGACATGCAGAGAATTGATAGCAGCCCACTAGCTCCGTGGCAGAAAATTGAGGCCACATCAATTTTCCTGCTACCACGTTTGGACTTCGCAATGCAGGGGTCCACAATGGAGAAAGGATATCTGGACAGAGCTGATAAAGTAATAAAAAAACTAGCGAGATCCTGGATGGCACTGCCGCAGAGAGCGAGTGCAGAGTTGCTGTGCATTCGACCATCACAAGGAGGTGCGGGACTTCTTCCCCTCTTTGATATATGTGACATCCTAACGGTGGCGAATGGTTTCAAAATGTTGTGCTCACCCGATGCGATGGTTCAGAGAGTGGCCCTAGTATCGCTGCAGCAAGCAGTAGATGAGGGCATGGGAGTGAGAAGTAGCGAACGTCAGCTAGCTACCTATCTGTCAGGATCTCTCCAACTAAAAAGACATGTCCGGACATCTCACTGGTCTAAGGTGCGCATGGCTACACGGAGACTGGCCTCCAAATTCCCTGTAAGATGGGTGTGGGGGGAGGAATCTCAGGGCTTCTTAATAGAAACACAAAACCTGGATGATGAGCCAGTAATAACAGGGTCTCCTGATAAAAAGATGTTGGTTCGTCGGATGAGAGCTTCCCTGAATGAGTTTTATATTAAAAAACTTCTTGCTAAGCCAGATCAGGGAAAGATCATAGAAGTGACCTCAAATCAGCCGATATCTAATCATTTCCTCTGTACGGGGGGCTTCACGCGCTTCTGCGATTGGCGATTTATTCATAGGGCTCGCCTTGGAATCCTGCCTCTTAATGGAGCCAGGCTTTGGGACCGAGGAGCGGATAAGAGATGTAGAAAGTGTGGCAATAATCTGGAGTCCCTTCCGCATGTGTCAAACCATTGTGGTGTCCATACTGCAGCGAGGCGGGCTCGCCACAATGCAATTCAGGATAGACTGGTTAAAGCAGCTCATCCTCTGGAGGGGGCAACTGTTTCCGTTGACCGGACTGTTCCCGGTACCAGGGGTGCCGCGGCGGCAATGAGACCGGATATCGTCCTTAAGGACGATGCCCACCGTCGAGCCATTATAATAGATGTATGTGTCCCGTTTGAAAACCGAAGAACCGCTATGCAGGAGGCTCGCAACGAAAAGGTGAATAAGTACAGACCAGTTGCGAGCCAACTACAGGAGCAGGGATACACCGTCGAGGTAGAGGCCGTCGTGGTTGGTGCATTGGGGGGGGGGGGGGGGAGGAGATGGGATTCCCAGAACGAAAAAGCGTTGAAATTGCTTGGTATCTCGCCCTACTACGCAAAAATGATGAGGAAGCTTATTGTAAGCGGCACTATCAGATGGGGTCGGGATATGTATGTAGAGCATGTTTCGGGAGTCAGACAGTATCGTTTGCCCCCGCCTGAGGATGGGCGGCAACAACACTAGTTTCGGTTCTTCTTGTATAGTTTTTATGTGTGTGTACGCATTTATTTTTATTATTTTAACTCCTGAGCAGCCCCTCTGTGTCGGCATAGCCGAGTGAGAGGGATACTCAGGATACAAGTCTAGTCAGCGATGTTCCCGTATTCGTATTCAGTTTTATTCAATTGCTGGGAATTTTTTTTTATCTAAGTAAATCTTTTTAGCGAGCAAGCCCACATGCCAGCCGCTGTTTTAAGCGACTGACATGAATAAATGCAGTAAAAGCAAACAATCAGGACAACACCCTTTCAAGGGGCAGTTATTTTGACCTTCCGTAAACGAATTAGTATCCAAATTACTTTCAAACCTGCAAAATGCAGTATATAAAAAAATGCATTCAAAATTTTTAAGTATAAAAAAAGCCATTTACCATATAAGCATAGAAAAACTATTAATAGTAAAAAACTACAAAAAAACCGGAAAACGGACAAAATTGTTTAAAAACCATCAAAATGAAGATCCATCTGAAAAATTACATTATTCATTATTTTACAAATAGATTATTTCTTAATTATTAGTTAAATGTTAATTTTACTTCATCGTCATCCTCTGGTTTGTCTTCAGTAGTAGGTTTCGGTTCTTCTTCAAATATCACTGATTGGGAAAATGGCACTGTGTCTTCGTCCAAGATTCCTGATTCGATGATCATTTGGGTTTCATCTTTGATTTCTTCTTTTATTTCATTTTCTTTACAGTACATACTGCAAATACTCTGCACGACATTTTCAAATCCATTCTGCAAAATACGATTCTGGTTCTGGAAACATTCCACGAGCTTCTGAACACAGTTTTCGATGAGTTGGTTTTGATTATTGACAGCACTCATGGGATTTTTTGAAACTAAAAATAATAAATAAGTAAATAATTGAATAATTCACTGTAAATTTATTATTATACTTACAAGTTTTTTTGTTATTGTCCTCTTCAGTCAAATTAACAACGGCTGCTACCTTACCAGGTGGTACCTCTGGCAAATTCAGTAGGTATTTCAATCCTTTGAATGTTACGGGTGTCTTCTTTTGATTTTTGACCACCATAGCCAAGGTTAGATTTCTTGGATTAGGTATCGTTGAAAGTGGTTCTTGTAATCTGCAAGATTTTATGTTTGGCTCTCCATAAATGAAGTGTTGGCTCATGTTTGATGGTTGAACTGGAGTTGATCTGGTTGACGTAGATGGTGTAGACTTCATACACGGAGAGAAAAATCAGGGAGTTTATACAGGCCTATAGTCCATGGAATACTGCTTGGCTCCGTAACCTGTATTAATTCTAAGCGCTGCCACAATATGTACAAGTGGCGCGACGGAACGTTTGATGGCTCCAACTGCCTGCAGTATTTCCATACACTCACCCGCGATAATCGGGGCTGGCCTCTTGGAAAAAGTTTTTTGAGTATACATGATGGCTATAGGTCGAAATTAAGGAAGAAAAAAAAAGGAAAAAGAGTTTTCATACTTTTTATGTGAAAGTGCAGTGTTATAACAAAAGTGCTCAGGTGAGATTAATTTGTATAGCTGCGAATGTCGACTTGCGAGAGTACTGCATGTGAGCATACATGGTTTAATTAAGTATGAAAAAGTATTGTTGAAATGACTCCATCACAAGATATTTTATTAGATTTAAGCCATTCAAGCTTAAGTTCAGATTTATCTGGTAATATTTTTTAATAGTTTTTGGAAATCTTTCTTTCTTCTAAATCTTTCAAACATTTGTTCACCCTAACCTCAACAATTATATTCTCATGATAACTATATCCTTGTGTTTGGTTTTTTTGTTGCATAAATAGTAATAGTAATAGTATGACATTAATTAATTCATATTCTTTTATGTAGACATATCTGTATCAACACTGCAACTTGAAGTTGAACCAGTCATTCATCATAGTGGTATATTGACTCCAAATGAAGATAATGGTGTTCGTTCTTCAATAAGGAGTACATTCTTTTTGAAAACTCAGCCTACAGAGACTCGCATGAAAAATTATGCGTATAATGTTTTGATTAAAAGCCCGGAAGGGCAACTACAATTGCATTATTTTGACTTTGAGCAAAATAAGGAGAATAGAAGTAAGCTTCTGGAGAAAAAAGGGCGGTTATATTTCACCACGTCAACTGTAGCCAAACTGATTATTCAGCATGAGATTGAACGAGCTCAGTCTTGGAGGTGTTCAATTTTTTTTCTTTTATATTTTTTATACTTACAAGTGTGCCAGGATGTAACAACGATATATAATATTATTCATTTGCAGTATTAGCCCAGACAGATTTCTCGCTTTAGCAGAAAGCTGTCAAGAACTATTTCCAGGTCTCCTAAAAGAAGGATTTTATACAAAATCCACATCAGAACGTTCTGCTGGAGGAGTTTTGCAGAGACAATATGAGTTCCTTCGAGAGAAAGCAACTGCTGTACAACTTATAAAAACTACACGTCCAACAAGAAGAAAGCAGTGTGAAGGTATAGATAGGAATTATAATAATTGACTAATTTTTATTACTACTATGGAGAGGATGAATTCTATTGAATTTTACTAATATACTTATATCGTCTTCTCCATAGAGCCAGACTATTCTGAAGGCTTTGAGGAGCTACGACCAGTCGTACCTGTCATTGATGAACAGTATAAAACTAAGTGGAAAACTACAGCTGTTCGTGAGCGACAAAACTTCTTTGAAAAGAATGATGAAGTCAAAATTTTTGAGACATTTCCAAATCTGGCAAGCCCTTCGGGGTATATCTTAGTATGGATTTTATATTTTATATTCATTCTTAACATTTTAGAATTAGGAAACATAATTTGTATTATAAAACTAAGTTTTTGTTTTATTTTAGGTTCAAGAAGATTTTCAAACATTTTTTTCAAAACCACATGATTTGTTTGAAAAAAATTGGCCTTGTGTTGCTACAAAAATTGTAAAACTGGCACAATCAAAAAAAAAGGATCCTCTAATAAAAAACATCTTGCTATCGAATCCAGATTGTTTAAAAGAAGGTAAGATTTTAGTGATTCAATAGAAAATTGTCTCTACGAACAACTAAATTTAGAATCTAGGTAGTCGATGGCCATCGATGGGCTGAAATACATTTATTTTTGTATAAAGCAAAAATCAGGCATTCGATGGTCATCGAACAATGTATTCATAAACCACAAAAGAATAGTTTTGTCTTAAATATTAATTTATTTATAACTTTAACTTTTAATTATTTTTTCAGATAAAATTCCAATCCTTGCATTGAAATTATTACCATATTTGTTCAAAAAAATTGTCAAGCAAACAATTAAATCTTCAACACACAAGAATTGGTATCCGGAGAAGGAAGAAACAGAAAAAACTTTTTTATTACATATCAATGTAAAAATACAGTACTATCTACTTATCATCTACAACTAATTAAAATTAACGTCATTAATTAAAAATTGTATTTCAGGACAGTCAACGATTCAGTCTTCTTTTGGAAGGAGAGCAAATGCGAATAAAGCAACTGCATATTGACCATAAATTGATTGTGTGGCCGTATACCGTTATTTGTGGTCAAGATTTAAATACTATCACGTCATCATTCGTAGTCGTAGGTCATTTTATGTATCAAGTTTCTTCGCCAATTCAGGCAATAGATATATGTTTTAAATTTATGAAAGTTTTACACATACCTTTTTCTCATGTAAGTAGTCATATATGGACATTTATTCTTAAGCAGGTTTATGCGTTTGATGTCCCAACTATTTGTAAAGGAGTCGTAGATTTGATCCAAAATTTAAACAAATTTGATTAGCGATGAAAATGTTAAAATTTATCTTTTATTGAGCTTAGCATTGTGATCTTAAAAATGTAAGAGTTATGAAAGTTTACGGATTAATAATTTTTGTTGTTTATAATTCTAAGCGTTCATGTTTATTAGTTAAATAATATGAGTATTGCGTAATAATTTAATAATTTATTGAGCAGTTTTTCTGTAAAGCCAGTTCGGTTTATATATTTTTTTTATATCAAAGATGGCACAATTTCGTTATAATTCTAACGAGTTTATGAATAAAGCTAAATTAAATAAAGAAATTTTAAAGTTTACGTTGTCCTTATATAATAATGCTCTTTTGGCACGAACTGCAGTAGATTTTGTGATAGAACAGTTCGCAAATTATACAGACAATATATTAATACCTTTCTTGCAAAATCAAATAAAAATAAAAGTTCAGGACGTACAATCTAGCAGTGAAATGCAATTTATTTTAGAAGAAACGAAAGGTCTTTTCGGGAATTATTCTTCGGAATATAAAAGATTTCAAGCATACGAACAAAATAGTTTTTATATACCGCCTGAAATGATTGAAATAGGTCAAAATAACGTATTTCAAAATATACAAGGTAATGTAGATGTACTAGAAAAACGTATTTATTCAGTTCACGTACCACTAAAAAGAACACTAGAAAATTTTTTTTCGATTCCGGGAATGCTTTCGGATACGATAAAATACGTCGACGGACTTGTTGGAAAAAATGACGGCTTATATAATATTATTCAAGGAGAACTCTGGAAAAAAAAATATTCCGATCCTAGTAAAATTATATTTCCATTGTTATTGTATTTCGATGAATTTGAATGTGGCAATCCGTTAGCAAGTCATGCTGGGGAGGAAAAATTAGGAGGTATATACGTGTCGGTCGCCTGCTTACCTCCGCAGTTAATCGCTAAATCAGAAAATATCTTTCTCGTATCATTGGTACATGCCAAACATTTGAAATCCTTTGGAAACGAGGCAATTTTTAAAAGAACGATCGAGGATATTAATTATTTATCTAAAACCGGGATTTCAGTTAACGATGATGGGCAAAACCATACAATATATTTTGAATGCCCATTAGTTGTAGGAGACAATTTAGGAACCAATACGATTTGCGGGTTCAACAAATCTTTTCAAGCTAATTTCTTTTGTCGAATTTGTCGCTGCTCTAAAGAGACATGTGAAAAGTTGTGCTGTTCAGATGAAACAGCATTAAGGACAAGACAAAATTACGAAATTGACGTTTTTTTACAAAATCCATCAACTACGGGTATTCAAGAAAATTGTATTTTTAACAAAATGAATAAGTTTCACATTACAGAAAATCCTTATTGCGACATAATGCACGACGTGCAAGAAGGGATAGGCTCTTATACGATTGAAAAAGTCCTAACTGCGTTGATGAATTCTAACATGATATCGCTTGAGGTAGTGAATAATAGAATCGAAAGTTTTCCTTATAATGAGATTGAAATGAAGAACAAACCCAGACCATTATATTTTTCTCTTGGCACAAATGGTAAAAGTAAGATTAAAATCAAGCAATCGGCTGCAGAACTATTATGTTTAAGTCGATACCTAGGACTAATGATAGGCGATTTAATAGTTGATAATGCATATTGGAAATTATACCGGTATTACCGAAAAATAATAGGAATTTTGATGAGACCGGTTATATATAAAGGTGAATTGATTGTATTAAAAGAGTTAATTCAAAAATATAATGTATTATACATAAAACTTTTCGGAAAACTGAAGCCAAAGATGCACTTCTGGTTGCACTATGACTATATTATTAAGTTGAATGGTCCTCCAGTACATTATTCTTCAATGAAGTTTGAGCGTGCACACAAAGGAAAAAAACAAGTAGCGTTAGGAACAACTTCAAGTATTAATTTACCTCTAACTATAGCTGTACGCAGTCAATTACAATTTTGCAATTTTATTGAAAATTATAATAATACACAAAGTGGTACAGTAATTCTTGGTCCAATGAAAAAAGAACAAAATGCTCAATTGATTCTAAATCATTTGGATCCTGAAGTTACATACGAAACTTCTGTTTATATAGTAAAATATGCAGAAATTCTTTGCAAAAAATTTGCAAAGAATACCGTATTTATTACAAGTTTCAATGAGGACGGTAAACGATTTGGTTTGATTAAAAATATCTTTCATTACAACAACAAAACCGTTTTCCTCTCAGAAATACTGCATTCTTCTGGTTTCAATGATTTCTTTCATGCGTACGAAGTAGATACTCATATTGATAAAAGTGAAATACTCATAGATATTTTACATGTTCCCCAAATACCACCATGCCTTTATTATAAGAAAAATAATTTGGAATTTGTATCAACAAGATACGATGTATAAAATATAGTTATTATTTTTTATTATTTATAAATAAATAAATTTAAAAAATACTATTCTCAACACAAATATGTTTATTTTTATTCATTTGATTTCTAATTTTAAAATCTAAAAATCTAATTTTAATTGTAATGAAAAAAGCCCGTTTACTAACGCACTGCATGATTCCAAGAGGTCAGCCCCGATTATTGCGGGTGAGCGTATGGAAATACTGCAGGCAGTTGGGGCCATCAAACGTTCCGCCGCGCCACTTGTAGATGTTGTGGCAGCGCTTAGAATTACTACAGGTTACGGAGCCAAGCAGTATTCCATGGACTATAGGCCTGTATAAACTCCCTGATTTTTCTCTCCGTGTAGGAGTGGAATCCGTACCAGTCAGTTGGAGCAGCCCAGTGCTTCCTAGGTTGACCCTTGTTGTCCGTATCAATTTCTGCTCGTTTCCTTCCTCATAATTGTCCAGTATTTTTAATAAGTATAAGTTGTCTTCCAACAACAGAGCAGCTTCTTCGTCACTGTTTTTTAACAGCAACCTTCTTCTCTGAAGAACACGATTTTTCATATCTTTATAACACTGAAAAAGTAAAGAAATGAATAGATTAAAATATTTATAGATGGCTAAGAGGGCTAAGTGCAATTGTAATATAAATAAAATTTACAACAAATATTATTAAGCGAGGATACTTACATTCAGCCAGGCTCTCATTTCCCTTATAACTCCTCCAATGACTTTATTGAGCTTCGCAGTAAGGTCGTTCCAGAGGAATTCATTTGATGCCGTTAATACCCCCGGTACCATCTCGGATCCATTGCTGCTTGGATGGCCTATCCCGTTTTTTTTTCTCACTGAATTATAATTAATAAATAAATAAACTTAAATTTGTAGGGTTGAAAAAAAAATTCTTTACTATTTGGACTAGTTTGAAAAGGGGAAGATAGAAAAGGCCTCGAATCAGAATGACTTAACCTAGAAAATTTTACTTTGTTAAAAAACTTTTTTACTGTGAAGGAAAATAGAATTTATGTATAAAAAATGTAAAGAATACACTCACGATTGCTGAAACATGGTTTTATGAATTCTTGATGAATGTGAGAAGATGACCGTCGATTGCGTCCGCACTCTGCGAAATCCCAAGGGAAAATGGCAGAGAAATACAATGACCAGCAAAAATTGAAAAAAACAATTTCAAATAATTTTTTGATAGAGTTAGGTTGAGTTGAAGGGGGGGGCGGGGGGTTGGGGGTTAAAAATTTCATCTTCGATCTTACAGAGAATCATCCATATGTACATTGTTTTTTTTGTGTACGTAAGGACCAGATTTACGAGCAAGTAAGTACGGACGCCAGGTTACTTTATTTTACGTTTTGGAATCTAGCCTCGACTCGCGAGTCTTATCTTCTGTAATTGTTATTTATTTAGTTAATATGGAATTCGCGGACAACAGTGCGGACACGTTGACTGTATATGTGGACACGCCGATCAATAGTGTGGACAGACTGAATAGTGCGGACACGCTAATCGAGAAGCACGGATGTGGTGACCGAATGTGCGGACACGCTGGAAAATGCGGACACGGTAATCGAGAAGTACGGACACACTGGAAAGTACGGACACGCTGAACGAGAAGTGCGAACTCGCCGACACTGAGACAAATTCTAACACGTCCACTTTCTTACCGGTTGTTGGGGTATTGAGACACCCTTGTCTTTGTCCACTCTTACCTCATTTATGTCTGTCCGGTACTCCCTGCTCTTTTCCTCTTATGCGGACTTACTTAAGACTATTGGTATTTCAATAAATAAGTACTCTCTAGGATTTTATGTTGTATTCTATTTTTTTATTATTTATTCAGAGTCTCACTTTTTACAGTCCAGGTCTTACAAAGGTCGTTTGTTTAACAATGATATTTCATTTGGTACTTTAATCTGATTAGTTCTCATACGTAATCTTATTTTACTTAACCTGGAATTATCGTCTAAAGATTGTTTTTATTGAAGTTCTCTAGGCTTCCATAATAACAATATCTAATCTACCTTAGGCTACACGACTTCTCGTGGCAAGCTTTGGTCTTCACTAAGCTGTCACTTTCGCCAGATTTATTGGTGGTCATTTCCTAGCTAACTACTTCGGTCGGCTGGGCTCTCGAAGTCGAGTCTTCAAATAATGGAGATTTAACTTATCTATACTCACTCTTGTCGATACCCAGCGAGACTACTCAACTTTCTAGGGTTGCTCGTAGCCGAATATGAGAAGATGATGTATAAGTCAGTCAAACACTCGCGCATTCACTTGACAAAAGTCTCGGTGCGGCGCATCTCCGGGGCTTATACGTCGCACTATGCCCTCGACCAATCATAATTTGCCACCAGAAATAATACTACCCAACTCCAGATCAGTAGATCGCAAGGAGTGCTGACGCGCAAGTCAGCAACTCGCTCGCCGCGCGCTACGGATGTCGCGATCGGTTTCACGCATTGCAGCAATGAGCCACCGCCCAATACTCGCATGTGCATTGCAAAACCGGCTGAACACTACAATACGCTACCAACATATGTTAACGCTAATCATACAACAATATAGTCAATAATATAACATAGGCAATAGACCTGGCACGTTACATGTATAATGCTCAGATATATGAAAATTTTAATTATTATTAAATTATTTTTTTGCAAATCGTTCATATAGGCACTGCAAAAGCTAGTCCTATAAGAAATAAAGTTTTTAATAGCTAGTGGCAATGTTATGTTTGTATTACAGTTGAAGGAAAATTTAACTATGAATGTATGATGATCTTTTACTGAACCAAATGTAGAAGAAATGTATGAAGATGTGTCAATACGTGATATATTTATGAAAAAATAAATAAAGCTATAAGTAAGTAAATAAATAATAAATATAATATTAATTTTAAGTATATTTTAAATGTATTTTTGATTTGTAGGAATTCAAGGTATAATAAAATCAGAGCCTCGAAGGTATAAAAAACATAATTTTGAATGTATTTGGACCTATAATAGATACTTTCAACAAACTTGAATTAAAATTATCATTCGACATAAAGAAATCATCGGTAGCTGGTACGTTAATCAAAGGGATCTATTATCTTCATAATATCTTCCTCGGGAGAGGGAAGCGACAACGTGTATTGTCTGCACCGATTAAGGGGATCAAGAACGTTCAAAAAGCAGTGATTTCGTATATTCGAAACCACTCCGAGGCTATTGTTACGATCGCTGTGAAAATTTGGGAAATAATTCATAAAGACGAAAAATTTACGGCATGACTGCAATATTTAAAAAATTTTGAAAAAATATTAAAAAATAAGTTCCGCTTTCCTCCGCTAGGCGATAAAAAGCGCTGCATTCGTACCATGCATCCGAGAAAATGCATTATAAAAGTTATTTGACGAAAAGAACGCATAAAAACTGAGTTTACCCGTAAATTAATTTATATAATGTGTATAATAGTCACAAAAATATTAAGTTTTCGAGCGTCATGAAAGAATAAAACCGAATCTTCGTGTAGCAAACAAACTCTTCCGCTTTTACCTTTCGGAGGGGTAAGAAGAGGGTAAGAAAGAGGAAAAATGTTATTTCTTTGACAGGCAACAGGAGGCGCAGAATTTCATTTCCCAAGTCTTCCCGGAAGATCGGTAATGCAGCTCGAACAGCACGCGCGACCGGCCCGAGCAAGAATTTTTTCACCATAGATTTTCATGCCAAATTTTTTCTACCCACACTTTCAGCATCGTGCATTTCACCGGGGATAAGTGTACATACCCACTCGCTGCAAGCTGTACTACGCTCTTAGTAAAAGGTAGCGGCAACTTGGTACACGTGTTCACCACCTGGTACCAAACGCTTAGACCGCGCGGCAGTTTATACTACTTGACCTGTGGGTAGGCCGGGGTCGCAGGCCGTAGTGTCCCTTTTATGACGGTTCATTTAGATCGTTGAAATTAAATTCGAATTTGAATAAATAAGTTGGATAACAAAAAATTTTAATAGATGTAAACGATTTATAAAACTAGAAAAGGCTAACCGAATTTGAATGACAAAAATCGACTGGTAATTACTTGATAAAGTAAGTGCTCAGATTTTCATGATTACACTAACAAAATTTTGTTTTTCAGTTTTTCAATATTACGAATTTTTGTATAAAATATTATTCGTTTTCAAAATTCACGAATAATAACAAACCTTGAATCATAAAAATCGGATGATTTCACATTAATTAATTTAGGCCAAGCGCCCTAGCTTTTTTGTGGACGTAGCTCGGCAACGGATACCGCGATTATATAGAGAAAGGGAAGCCCATATACTTTTGGACACGAAATCTGTGCGGGAACGTTGTTTATTATTAATAATACGATGCAAAAATGCATTTTTTTTTAGTTTTTTGCTTTTAACTCGTAAAATAAGAGAGGAACGTAAAAAAGTAAAGAGAGAAAAGTTGTAGCTGATTACATTGCGAAGAAATTCATATATTGAGCGTCTCTATCCAATGAATGGACATGGAGGAAACCTCGGAAAACCGTGGAAAACACCGCAAAATCGACGGCCGAGCGCGCGGCATCGTAGCGCGCTTGTATATCTATATACACTTTCTCTGCCACGACTGCCGCGCGCTCGGCCGTTTTCGCTCACGTTTCAGTTTGTTTTTCATCGATTCAAAACCTTTTTTTCGCAAATCCAAAATATACATTTCATTGTTCAAATCATAAAATTTTCAACGCTGTATTCCAAATTCCAGTAGGATTCCCCAATTTCTCGTGCTCGCGCACACAAAAGTGCACTAAAATCGTACATAAAAAATTCAATTTGCAATTATACAAAAAGTAATTGGCGCAGAGCACCATTTTTTGGCGACATGAAAGTGGGTATAAAGCCCTTCCTTCGTTCTAAATTTTAGCCTTAAAAGTTGAAAAATGGCTGAGTTTTCAATTTTTAAAAAACGTCGATTCTGCGGTGTTTTCCACGGTTTTTCGAGGTTTCCTCCATGTCCATTCATCGGATAGAGACGTTCAATATATGAATTTCTTCGCAATTTAATCAGCTACAACTTTTCTCTCTTTACTTTTTTACGTTAATCTCTTATTTTACGAGTTAAAAGCAAAAAACTAAAAAAAATGCATTTTTGCATCGTATTATTAATAATAAACAACGTTCCCGCACAGATTTCGTGTCCAAAAGTATATGGGCTTCCCTTTCTCTATATAATTGCAGTATCCGTTGCCGAGCTACTTTTAAGTCCACAACGAGCTAGGGCGCTTGGCCTAAATTAATTAATATGAAATCATCCGATTTTTATGATTCAAGTTTTGTTATTATTAGTAAATTTTAAAAACGAATAATATTTTATACAAAAATTCATAATATTGAAACATTGAAAAATTTTAAGGAAAAATTTTATTTGTAGAGGTTGTGCCCTTAGGTGAGACCAGGTGTGACCCTCATTAGAACGCTCTAGCCAAGTCTGCCACTGGTGTCATAAAAGGCTTAGTCCTCTCTGTACGGGTACCCATATAAGACAGCATTAGAAAAAAATTCTACTCTGAATTTTCAAATAAACAATTTTTAAACAAAGGTAATTTTTGGCTTACGTCAGTTTATGCGTAATGATTACTTATAGTTACAAAACTTGAATCACGAAAATCGGAGCATTTTCACTGTTATCAATTCACAGTCTGTAAGTGAAGATTATCAAACTAGTCTAATAATCTCAGGTAGTTACCATTCGATTTTTATCATTCAAATTCTGCTGAAATAAGCCTTTTCTGTAGATTACATATCTGTTCATAAAGTATTTATTTTGCAAATTTTGAATTATTATGAATTGTTCACGTTCAGCCTCCGAGATCGCCCTTTACCCTCATAAAATTTTCGGAAACACTACCCATTTTTTCACCGTAGTATTTTCTGCCCATACTCTCAGCATCGCGCGTTCCGTCGAGGACATGCGTTGGTAGCCACTGCATAGTAAGCTGTGCTGTATTTTCAGAAGGTGGTGAACACATGTTGGCCTGCCACGCATTGCTACCGTTGGTGTGCGTTGATCAGCCCGGACTAGTAGGAGAATGCAAAAAAAACCTTCAACTAAGGAAAGATAGAAGATGGCACCACTCGTTTATGCTAATTATTAAAATAAACTAATATTTTGAAACTTTTATCCATGCTTGAAGATAAATTTTGTTTTTTTATGTATAATTACGTTTACGAAATTCGTCTAACTTTAAAAGAACAATAGTTACAGAGGAAACTGTAATTTTAAGTTATCGACACATAGCTTCGAGATTTTTGAAACGTTCTTGATCCCCTTAAGGCTCTGTAAGCGACACATACGAGCATGATCCGATTTCTGATCTACTGCGGTGGCGGGAGTTTTGTCGTGGGCTTTCCGTACATCCGGAGGGGTGTCTGAGAGAACGAAAGGACGTCGTTGCATGATGATTACTGGGACGTCTGGGAATTTCACGGGGACTCGCACTGGCGGAGTGACGTCATCGGATGGCGGCGCCTCGAAAGTAAATATATTACTCTAAATAATATTACTCTAAAATACGAAAGTTAATTACCAATAATCGGGTATCATTTTTTAGTGAGAAAAGAAAATTCATATTTATAGCATGCGCTCAAATTCTAAATCATTGGTGATCCCATCGATGATGAGTATAAATTATAGATTAGTATAAATAAACCAGTACGGAAAATATCTCACCTTGGTATCGTACCTGCGTAAAACACAACTGGCGCGCATTGACTTTTAAAAATGTTACACATTCTTAAGGGGTTATGACAGTGTTAAAACCTGAAAAAAAAGAAAAATTGTTAGTGTTGAAAAAAATTAATAGATATATAGGTGCTCTAAAAACTATATTTTTGCTTTCAAATACAAGTATTATACATCACTTTTATGCATAAATAATATGCATAAAGTGAGTGTAACATTTAAAAACAATTAAAGGTATTTGCTTACCAAAAATCATGATTTTCATCACTTTTATTTACTTGCCGCATGTTTCTGATGGAACCGTACCATCAATCCTGTTGAATCAAAGTGCCAAATCTTCATTATGAGTCTGGTCTCAGACTAAGTGGAACAGATTCCTGAAAAACACAAAATTAATATAATTAATTAAACATATATTGACAATATTAATAATTATAGTGAATGTTACATATGTAAACATACGTAACATTCACTTTGAACTTATTTTTGCCAATTCTGCTCCACTCAGTTTGTGACCGTACTCATTAGGAAGGTTTTCCACTTTGGTTCATCCGGATTGATGTTACGGTTCCTTCAGAAAGCTGCGGCAAGTACATCAAAAGCATGAAAAAACTAAATTTGAGTAAAAGGCATTTAAAGTTTATAATGTAAATCATACAAATGAACTCAGCTATACTTACAGAAAATATCCGGCATACCTTGATTTGCTTTTGGTACTCAAATATACATACAATAAAGTATATTTGATGGTACGCGCTTGTCATGCTGTGTGATAATAGCATTTAGAAGCTGAAAATAAAATAAAAATTATCGTTAGCTATTCATAATCAAGTTATGTTTATGAATTACAGTTACATACAATACTTACCATTATTAAATACACTTCAAGTTCTTAAAAGGTATGCAAAATAATACTTCAGGCAGTCAATATAAGCTCCCATTTTGCTGGCTTGCACCCGTATACCTAAAAGCAAAAAATATACCAACAAAGAAAAAGCTCATTATGAACACTGTTATTACAAATTAGTTTCCAATACTTATCTGAATAATGTTTGTACTCTGCAGAAGCTCTTGCACTTTTGCAACACCACTATAAGGTTATAAGCATTGCTACAGCAGCTAGCAGACTAACTGCACTGATCTAGTGTCTTGGATGAAAAACAGCTGTTTGGCTGCTTTCTGCTGCTTTACAGAAAATTCTACTATACCGATCAAACAGAAATCTTCATTCTCGACTAGACGCTGTGAGGCACAACCTATTCGAGTGGCAAATTCAAATTTGTTGAATGCCTTTACTTTAACACATTGAGTTTAGTAACATAAAATCACACATAGAAAAATTAATTTTACAGATTTTATTTATTTTACGGAAATAATTAAATTAATAACTCTTGAGAAAAAAACGGTTTGTAAAACGGTTTTTAAGTCATATTTTCAGTAAGATTTCTCATGAAATTACTCTGTAAAAAGTGGGTTAGAACAATCCTTTCCACAAGTTTGGCCTAATTAAAATATTTAAAAATCACGATTTTTCAAAAATTTACTTGAAACAGATTTGTTAGTTTTTTGTTAATATCTTCGAGGAAAATTTTTTTAGCCAAAAACGGCTTTCAGGACCATATTCTACAGACTATTAACTATGAAAAAAGTGAATAAAAAAAAAATGGGTATTTTCAAAATTTTAACACTGTCATAACCCCTTAATGATAGTCTGAGTCATGTTCAAATCATCATTTTATTGTAGAAGAGATTACAAGACATACCTTGCACTAGCTGGATTCCTTTATAAATAATCTCTCTTTACGTCGTGAGCATGTGTTCCCGTATACTTATTAGGTGCTAGTGAATGGTTAAATAATCTAACTACCGTAACGACGCTTAGTCAGATATTGCAACAAGGCTTACCTGCGTGAAAGGGTTTTATAATGATCAAAATTGTTAAGCTAAGAAATTGTTTTGAATTAATAGTGTAGAATAAATTAAGTAGTGCGTAAAATAATTAGAATGGATATTGTTGACAATTACAGTCAACCTGAGACATTATTAATATCCATTAAAAATAGTTGTACCGTTAATTATTGTATTCGAACACAAAAACTTCTCAAGTATACATGCGTATTTTTAATCGAAAAAGCACTTCGAATCTTTGATGTAAGGCGAGAATAAAGATTTCGCTTAAATATCGATAAAAGCAAAACAACATTCCCTATTAAAAATACAGCTGTTTCTGAGATCCGCTATCGGAAAACAAGGTATTGTATCGCGATTGGCTAAAGGAACAAACGCAAACAGTGAAGGCACGCATATGATAGGTACAAAAAAATTTCAACAACTTTACCTCGACATCTCTTACATGCAATACGACACATGCAGTGATTCAGGCCTTTCCAGCTATGCAGACAACGCGAAGGTCCACGAAAGATCGGCAAAACATTGACTTTAGCCATTGCAATACAAGCGTGGCGGACTCATGAGCGTTCCTAATGCATTAATCGCGTGCACTCACCAAGTGTATCATCAGTTGGAGATCTCGAATTTTTATACAGATTTTTTTTATCCTGCGATCGATCTCTTTCAAGACGGCAGCCGCGCGCACCTAAGATCGTATCGGTATGTGCATCCGCGATGGCCGTTATTACTCGCGGGTACCCCGTGAAAATGAAAGGAAAGCGTAAGCGATGCTGGAAATCGTTTCGCCGTCGGTCGGAAGGAAAGATTGATGGCATGGCATGAAGTTTGTTTGTTTGAAAAAAATTGGCTTGTGTTTGGTTTACGCGAGCAAACGGCTACTGGTTGTAGAGTCGGATAGGGTTCCGAAGGTAAGTGGCAAGTGCGCGACTATGAATTTAAAACTGCGTGTATCGTGGTTAAAAGCTTGATTGTACAGTTACATCGAAGAGGTTTTCCTCATAGCTTGAATTTGAAGATATAGCTAGTACGAGGAAACTTTGCATTTTCTAAGCGGAATCGTTTCCTCCATCTGTAAACGACAATAGTTATACGAAATGTTTATAGAAGAAACTATGACGCTTCTGTACGTACTAGGTATAGTTGTTAATCATCTTTTCTTCTTCGTGATGCATAAAATAAAAATAAGTTACTTCAGAACGCAGTCGATTGGAGCTGTCAAACGCTTGTGAAGAGTTGCATCAAAAGTAAAGAGTAACTGCTGCAACGTGTACGCGTACTTCCAACAGAACAGCGAAAAGAAGAGAATGAATGTCAATTATAACATGCAAGTAAAAAGTGAATAAAATAGGTATAATACAAGAAAGACAGGAAACAAGAAGAACATTAAAAAAATACTACGAAGTGTACTGAGTAAACGGGAAAAGCGCATCCCAAAGTATTACAATTACATAAAACTTCAATTAGCTCCAGCGAGGAGTTTGCGGAGCTCGCGTAAATCAAGTTCGTGTGAGAACTCGATATCCTTGAAGTACGCAGGAACATAGTACATAGGTGCAGTATCGCGTCAATTGAATCGATCGCTGGATAATCACAAAAAACACAAATTACGCGAACAAGACCCTGATTTTTAATAGACACATAATTACTCTGTAAGTTGCGATGGTATCAGTATGAACAGGAAAAGATGTAGAAAAGAATCAAAGAGTATACGATACAGAACCTCTCAAAGATCAACGTGTGAAAAGACGAAGTTTCGGGAAAGTGGCTGATAATTGCAGTTTAGTTCTAGTTGTTTCTTTTCTCAATCATCAGCTTGTTTTGGTCAAATGCTACGTCATTTGAAAGATCATACGGAAGACGTATAACTACTAAAAAATAGTATATTACACAACAACCAAAGCTCTTGGACATTGGCTATTACACAACATATTTATGCATATATTTTTAATTTATTATATATTGAAAATTTTGAAAATTTAGTATTTATATATATATGGATATTGTGTCTTATTTTTATTATATATGTATGGATATATACATATGTATATCTCGCAGCGGGAGATAAAAATGTTTACCTCCCGCTCCAACACTGCATAGAAAAACTCAACTTTCCACGGAGTTTTGAGGCAGCGAAGAGTCCTTTCGATACACGTGTTATGAAAAAAAAATTGATTTGCTTCGACACGGATTAAACCATTAAAATTTCAATATTTTCGATAATCGGCAAAAAATGACCACGGTTAAAAAATGTAATAATTTTTTCATATCTTTGAATTTTAATAAAAATTATTAAGATTTATTAAAATTTCCAAAAGATTTGCAAATTTTTAAAAACAACATTATGGACCGTAGTTCGAAAAATTAAATTGTTGTAATTTCCATAAAATTCTATATTATTTTATAAATGATATAACTAAGTTTAATTATCCCATAAATTTGAATTTAATTACAGGAAATTATTAAAGAATTTTGTGCGATTACGCATATAATTTTATTGATGGTATTAATTAACACATGAAAAAAATATATAAAATTGTTTGATGAATATGCTTTTAAAATAGTAATGATGCATGCAGAGATTAATTAAATTGCTCTTATTTTTATGCTAAATTTGAAATAAAAATAAAATAAATCCTTAAGAGCATTCATAACAATGGACCAATAATTTCACCTATCATATATAATGGATATACTACAAATGTATAATGTCATATTACCATTCCGCCGAACATAAAATTAAGCAGCAATTACTCTCTATAATATGAAACAATAGCGTTCAACAGGAAGTTGATCTAAATTTATTTATGTGTTACTTTACAGGTTTTATACACAATAAATTGATATTACAGAAAAATTATAGGGATTGAAATAAATATCAACTTTTTTCGATATGCTCACATTTTTTAATACTTTTCAACAAGTAAAAAAATTGTTTGAACCGCCTGAAATTTTTTTAAGATATATAAAAATGAATTCAATAAAACTAGATCCGATGGTTCATAAATAAGTAAAATATTAGATAACTGTACGGATTGTAGATTAACAAAAATTACCTAAAATAAAATTATCTATTACTATTAAATTATTGATTAATGGACTATACGAAAAGATTAACATTTTATATATTTTGAAATAAATTTTGATTAAACTGATAAATAAAATTTAAATAAAAAACAGCATAACAAAAATAAAACAAGAAGAGACATCTATAGGAGATGCATGGATATTGTAAGTTTTTAAATAAAAAAATAAGTGCTGCCTACTGTACCAACACTGTTAAAAGATAAGCTAGCTGGAATTCTACATTACCCATTGTCGGCAACTTACCCTTAACTGTCCTTTCGTAATATCGTTTTAGTTCATTTTAGTACACATGCTAAATGCGCTACTGTTATCTAGATAATGTTTCTACTGAAATACAACAAAGTTAACTAGTTTATTCTGTGTTGTATACTAAAAATATTAATTTATATTGAGTCTTATCGGTTTTGGGTTTTTAACTTGATGTAAAAGTATTTGTCATCTTTGATATTCGTAGAAAAAAGTTGTATTTAAATGAGATCTACAACTTTTCTATTTAATTTTTTATTGTAAAACATCTTCATTTTAAGCTGTTTGTGAAAATATTCATTTAATGTTATAAAATTCGATTTTAGATTATTAAGAAGATTTAAGCGCATTTGGCAGATTTGATGTTAATAGAAAAAAGTTGTATTTCAGTGATATTTACAATTTTTCTATTCAACTTTTTATTGAAGAACATCTTAATTTTAAGTTATCTGTGAAAATATTCATATTTTAATGTTAAAATTTGATTGTAGGTTATTAAGTTACTTTAAATGCATTTGTCAGCTTTGTTGTCAATAGAAAAAAGTTGTATTTTATTGAGTTATATAACTTTTCTATGCGACTTTTGTTTGTGAAATGCTTGGAATCGAAATTATAGCCTAAAAACTGTTTTTAGTGATTTTTCGAAATTACCGTACAATTAATGTATGTATAGGTTTAGGCCCATAACACGACTGTCATCTTATTAGTACTAGGGGAGTCTGCGAAAAAAAATTGGCTCAATCGCAGTCGATTTCGGTGAGATAAGTGAATCACGAGCCATTTTTGGTAAAAAAGGCATATAAAAAGAAATAAAAAAACGCTCGCATTTTAAAAATAAGTAAGTTATCGAAAATCGGGAAAAGGTTGCTTTTTCTATTTTTTAAGTTGAGTATTTTCCAAAAAGCTTGAACTAAATCGGTCGAAAATTAAGGGAGATAGTTCATTACATATTTCTCGATGATAACAATGTATGAAAACATGTAATAATATAAGATAAAATAGTTTATTATGCAATAACGCAATTAGTGCATTTAATTTTATTTATAACTAAATGCCTAAAGCTCGATCTTACAAATCAGTTCGCTAGTCATACTAATTAGAACTATCTACTAAAAAAGAAACGTAAAATCGTAACAGTTTAATAGATTATAACTATGTAGAGGAATGCTGAAAATTTTAAATCTTAGCAACGGATAATCATCATACCTAGCTTTTGTAATTAAGTTTATGTCTACTAGATAAGTCCATTGTAAAACGTTGACACAATCGTCTTTGAGAATTTCAGTCTTTTTTGACAATGTCAATGTTGATCTGAGTATCACTCTCGAATGCTCGACATTGTCTCTGCAGATAGTATTTTTCATATACAGGTGAATACATGTGCGTACATTTTTTGAAATTTATTTTTTAAATTATTTTTGTGTCAATTTATGAAACAAATCACATCGTATTTTGACCTGCTTTTTTTGAAGGAAAAAATAATTTCTCTAAACCTCAATTAAGTCTTGGAATCTTTACTGCAGCTTAGTTTTTCAGTTTTTTGAATATACATGTAGATTAACATAGCCTCAATTTTAATTGTATATAGAGCCTATTCTCTGTTTGTATTATTGTTGTGAATATTAAAGCTTATTAACTATTAGATAACATTGCTTGATTATATAATTCTATGTTAATAATAATCTAAATTTAACCTCGTATGAATATATAATTCATATGCATGTAAAGCAATATAGTACATGACATTAGTGTAAGCATTATTCCAAAATGCTCGTTACAAATTGCTTTAGACAATTATTGTATTCAACAGATAGTAATAGTATTCGATGTACGGCTATATATTTCATTTATAACCTTTAAGCATACGTTTTATGACAAGGTCTCCTAAAAAATTAAAATCCATTATAGTGATACCTTTTTTTTGTAACATTTCCGTTAAATTATAAATCTCTTGTGTGCGTTTCGGTGTGTAGGAGTGTACCTTTATTTGACAAGCTACATTAAAGGCGCGTCTCGGTGCATATACGTGCGGTAGGGCGTTCGATGCGAATCATCCTGAAAACACCGTCAGCCACCGAAGCATCAGTATAGCAGTAACGCATGAGGCTGTAGCTCAATCGGGTTCGAATATCTATACCGCACAGTCTAGCACGCGTGTACAGAGTCGGTGCACTGACCCCTAACACGTTCAGCGAGCGGAGAGTAAGAGAGAGATAGAGGAGAGGAGAGGAGAGGAGAGGAGAGGAGAGAGACAGAGTGCCCGAGCTGTTATATGTGCCACAGAAAGCAAAGTGCACGCGTCTCCCCCTATCCCGCGAGTGTTATTTGCTTCTCTCTCCATCCTTCTCTTTCGTCTCTGCAAACGTATACGTATAAGCATTCAGCGGTTCTAAAGCAGTGATGTGCGCAGAGGCGGGCGTATCGCCGCCGCTTTACCCGTATACATTTTAAAGCATAAATCTGACAGCTGGAGGAATCTATGAACAAAAGTTGAGCCACTTACGTGCGCGTAAAGCAGAATTTATGGCGACGCGCGGAAATGTAAATGCTTTGCGTATCATAAATTTGCATCAAAGAGTGAAAAAGGGGTGGGAGGTCGAAGGGACAAAAGCGGCTCACGCGCGAAATTATGCTGTTCATACGAAGGCTCATTGGAGATGCATGCAAAGAGATGTAGGACTGGGCTACGACTGCAAGCTATTGTGTAGTAGTTATCCTATAGCTGATTTCTGTCAATCACGATTATACTTACTGTCTGTTTAAGGGAGCCTTCGAGTGCAGATACTAGTTTTTTTTTTTGTACTTCGAAACTTTACACAATTTGAATTTTTTTCAATATAATGAGTGGAGCAGCCTATTTTGAAGATTAAGGAATTATTTTATTGATAGAATATATTAATTTGACTTTTGACTTTTTTAAAAGTTTTAAAAAATAAAATAAAGAAAGGGGAAGGGGGTGGACTCCAACTTTATTTTACCTTTTGCACGTAGCAATAACAATGCCTCGACTACAAAGGAAGAAGATAGACAGCAAATCATTAGTTCTTTTTTATATATTTTCTTGCGAACTTCATTTTTTTTAAAAGTTTGAAAAAATGTAATAATTAATTTTTCCGAACATCGAAAATTTGTTATTCTATGAGCTGGAGGGCAACACTATATTGAAATTAAAGAGCGTCATATTGCTAGGGTCATCTTTGAACAGATGAAAAGTAATTCTGGTTGGTTCAATAGTATTATAGTCTCTTCTCGTGATATCTAATCACTTCAAGAAATCGACAATAATGATTTTTATGATTATCCATCTAATCTAAAAATATATATTTATAAAGTATTAATTACCGATTATTATTATTGAAAATTACATTTCATTGAAATATAATGATAATTCACCCATGTGTTTATGCGCGGTAATAATCCTTTACTAAGAGTGAATATGTCAACGAAGTGAAAATATTTCCTTCACGAAATTAGAATTATAACTGAAAGTAAACTTTGGTTAATAAAAATTGTCAATATAGACTTTTAAAGATTACGCAGTGGAGTGAAACTGAAAATTTACATCAACGAAGCTTCCTTTTTGCGTTACATAAAAGAAAATGCTGAAATCTTGGGACGCTGTAATCTTGAAAAATTCGATAACGAATACAACGTAGATGCTGAATTAAAACATGTAAAGAAAGTCTTTTGCAAAATGTTGGTGGGATTTTTCAACAGCTTGTAAACTTAAAGGAAAAAATACATCTAGAGCAACAATGTACAAGCTCATTACTGTTTAATTAAATGTAGCCAAGCAATAAAAAGTTAATTTTAATGAGTGAAGACGTTCTGCGGGATTATCGAACATTTTTCACGTATACAAGAGTAAAAAAATATTTGTGTACTCACAGGCGCACACGAAGAAGAAAAGGCAGCGAGAGAAGAAGCTATATAGCAAGGAAGAAGTGGAAGAGCATAGAGGGAGGTGGGCATAAGAGTGGCGAGAAAATTGGTAGTGGAAAAGAAAAGCCCGTTAACTATATTGTTCGTGGGCTTCTGGCAAAACCACGTACTGGTGCACGAGCTGTCTGGCCGTCGCCATCGTTGTCTTTTGCTGCGGGAAAGAAGAAGAAGAAGAAAGCAGGCAGGCAGGCAGGCAGGCAGGCGGAAAGGAAGGAAGGAAGGTCTTTGGGAGATTCTAATAATTTGAAAGGAATGATACAGAGCGAGTGGGAGAGAAACCTGCTGCACTCGCTCGCAATATACAGAGGACGTGCGCGGAATTTATCGTTTAGGGTCGACGATATTTCTCTCTTCTGTACACACACTTTGTCCTCCTTACTTTTCTATTCTTTTAAGTAAAAAAGGCACCACCCGTAAAGCCGAAGTAAAACGGAGCCGTACTTCCTACCTTTATGCTACTCAGTCTCGGCAAATCGAACTCCATCCCCCCTCTCTCTCTTTACTTCGACATATAGGCGATTTCGATTTTTATGAAATGGGGAGAGTACTCATATACAGTCAGTCATAATATGAAGTTATTCGATTGTTACGCTCTCGTCCCCCTTGAATATTGAAAAGTGAGATGATTGTTGTACTCGTTTATATATATAGCTGCTGCTTATTCCCCTCGAAACTCTTAATCGGAATGAGCTACGAACAAACGGCTCGTCGTAATAGTAATGGAAATGATTTTTCATATCCTTCGGATTAAGAGGGAGTATTATCGATACAATGCTTTACGGCTATAATTTCATACCAAAACGCATATGCGTCATAAAAGGTTAATTTCGGTTATTAGTCTGCAGGTGCAAGCATTATTATGAAAATGTTGATTATTCAACGAGCTCGGACAAACTGATCCCAGCATATCCCAACATTCTATATAGCTCCAATCGAAGCTTCGATCGTACTTTGCGTATATACACGACGGCTACAGTAGTTCAATAGTGACTATACACGTACGGAAGCTAGTGGCAAGCATCGTTTGAAACAACGATTAACCGGTTGCTTAAATTTGCCAAGTCGCCAGCTGCTGGAGTCATTATCACGGTTCAGAAGGCCGCTAGCGTGGCGTATTTAACGTTGACGAATTTCAAATTAACTTATACGGGCAAGGTTTGCGCGGACCGGCGTCGACCACCGGTCTCTCTCTCTCTCTCTCTCTCTCTCTCTCTCTCTCTCTCTCTTTCTCTCTATCTCCTACTCTCTATGCATTCGGTTTTAATTAAAGTTTCGAGGCAAGCTAAAATTTGTTAATCGAGCGCCTCCTCTATCCCAGAGTGGTGTTCTGCTCGCTTTGCCACTACTGCAGCTTGTCGCTGCCAAGCGTAATCATGGCTTTCGAGGACAACGAGGCCAGTGCCGAACTCTTCCCTTGCGGGGCTCTACTGTACGTACAATCGTGGGCATCGATTAATTCACTCTATCGATCTTTTTTTCCGCTCTTGGCAAGTGTATTTAGTAGCTCGTATGTGTGTGTGTGCGATGCGAGAATTCGCGGCGATTTCTGGCTTCGAGCCCCATCGGTGCTTTGGCCTATGAGAGGAAATAACACTTTTCTCGGGGAGTGGGATAAGAGGCCAGACATCGGCGCTTTCACCAAATTGCGCTTCCAATTTTTCATCATCCTTGAGAGGAGAGAAAGTAACGGTTATTTCTTGGGCTTTCATTATCGATGGTCACATTGTCGAAGTTATAGTGCTTGAAAGTTAACACACAGACTTCTCGCGTGATTCTTTCTTATCGTACCTTTGGTTATTACAGTTCGCGGGCTGGTTATCATTTTAAATTTACTCCCATGTGGATGAAAGCTTTGGAAAACAGAAAATAAATGTCAACGTGCCGTTGTTGTCTACTAGCTTAAATCACAAAAACATGACTTATCTTTTAACATCTAGGAGATATTTCAGCTTTTAATCGCACAGTATGGCTTTACGTGAATTTTGCAAACCCATTCAAGAATAAAAACTTTTTATTAAAAGGTACCCATTCTCGGATATAAAAATAAACAAAGTTGGCAAAGAAATGTTCAATAGCACACTATGTTTATATGAACAACCAAAATTAAAAATTATGATGTACTGACCATAAAATACGCGATAAACGATATAGTAAATAAAACCATTTTTTTAATAACGTTTGAGTTTCCCTTTCCATCGCTGGTAAATTCTTATGACATTTTTTTTATGAAAACTTATAGCAATTTGTACTGACATTTTTCTGGGAATATTCTGTATATTTCATCTGTACTTTTTGGTAACCTGCAGAACGAACGCTTTCTATCTCGATGAGAAAATGCCCCATCACGATTTCAAAGCTCTTTTTTCAGAGTTACTTTATTTATTCTGTTGCCTTGCGGATGCACCATATGAATTTTATGAAAATATACAAAAATATACACCGCCTGTCATTTCGATAAAAAAAAAAAAACAAGTTATAATATTCAACACAAAATAACTTCGCTCTTACGAAAATATTTATATAGCAAACGAGGCTGTAGCTCCCGAGCAATCGAGAGCTCCTAAATCAATCGAAGATGATTTCGACTTTGTGTGAAGCAGAGAGCGCGGCGGCCAGATGAAAAGGGAGTAGAACGGATAGTCGAATGAAATCGCGTGCGCTCTATACATAAACGCGGAACAGAACCGAGCAAACGCCAGGCAGTGCACACACAGCGGATCGAAGGCCGAGGCAGAAACTAGGTGCAAGCGGGGAATAGATGGAAGACTGCGACGCGCAGATAGAAAACGAATCGGGCGGCGTAATATATGCGCATACGTGTACATGGATTTACGAAGCCCTCTCGTCGCCCCGGGGGCTACCAGGTATTATAATAATTCGGCTGACTGCTTCCAATTTCAATCGAGCCCGCGAACGGCAAACTACACGTCTCCGCTCGCACTGCAGACGCTCGGCTCTCTTTTCCCATCATATATACACCGCATAGCGCACGCGATTTGTGACCGGCTGCTACTGCTGCTACGCTGCTCGTGAATTTCACTGCCGCCGCTGCGCTGTGTATATAGACGCGCGCATAGTTGCGCGATGCCGGCTTTGAACTGCGAAGGCATCGATTTTTCTAGCCGACCTGTAACGAAGACGTGAATTATGCGGGAGGCTTTTCGTGCACGCGCCTATTTCCTCTTTTTTTTATTTTAACGGCTGCAGCTGCCCAGGAGGTTATATAAAGTTGATTCATGCGCGACTCGGACTTTACGAGCGCCAGCGCTTGCCGGGGCTAATTGCCTCTGCCGGCTGCTGAGATGAATGGTTAAGTCTGATTGAAGATCTTTTATTAATTTTCGCCCGGGCTATTTTGTTGTAAGATCTATTTCCGAGTGATTTACAATGTGACTCTTTTCTACTAATTGCCTTTGACTAATTAAAGTGCTTTACTACGTGCTTTATTAAATAGTGCTTTAATCCGCCGGGGTACTGGATTACTGAGGTTTGCAATTACACGAGCATGCAGTCATTCAACTGTCTCGATTCCTCAAAAGTTCGAATCGCATTCTTCACTTGTCACAGCAAGGGATTATCGCAATTTTTATTCCAAAAATTTTCATAGTTTCGTTATACTGAATTTCTGGCAAATCTCTGAATCAACGTTATATTTTTGAAATTTTAACTGGAATATCGCTCAATTTTTCACCAGGATTTTAATAGAATTTTTGCATGTGGTTGTTGCGTCGCAGATTTGTGCCAGTGCAAATGACAGTTCATAGACGAGCTTTATCGGGTGCCAGACTATTCTGGGATGACACACTTTGGACGATTGCAGTGCGTGCATGCGTGCAGTCTATTCTCGCATTGATGATTTTTCGAAATTCACGCATTGTGGTGAGATCGGCTGTTAGTTCCTCGGAATATTTACTGAGATTGCGTTTATTTTTGAATTACACGTATAATAAGAAATTTTCAAGATGATTCCTTCAAATTTTGAGATTGAGAAACTTTGAATCAGCACATTTTCGATTAGCACTATGTGTAAAAAGCCGTTGACCGCTAAAATTTAATGATTTATAATTGCGCCTGAAAAGTGGACTATGATAACAAATTTTGTATGTAAAGATAAATATTGAATGAATACTAACACCTACATTTTTTATAATAAACTTTACTTTATATGTTAATAGAATGTATAAATAGTTTTGTTTTTTTTGCTTGTTTAGTATTGAGTGGACTTCTTTAATGAATTTGCATCAATGATCTAGTTGCATAGAGTTTCTTTAACACTTTGAAACACCACAGGAGAGTTGGTCGACTGGTGCAGGAAATTTGATTAAAAATTTAATGCTTTTAGCGATGGCGAAGGAAAAGTTCATCTGGCCATTCGGAGATAAGAGCTAATGCTTTCATTAGCTTTTTGTTTTGTCAGCGAAAGTAAAATTTTGCCTCAGCGAATCTTCTCATAAGTGAACTTTTAAACGTTGAAGTGATTTCATGCAAAAATTGTGAACTAGGTCAGAAATAAATGCAAAGAAAACTTTCGGAAAATGGAGTATTATCTACTATTTCAATTTGTATGGGTATATTAGCACTGCTGTTAAGCTCTATATCATTTTGAAATTGTAATTCATCAATATATCGATCGCTAATTAAATGTATACACGTTTTGCTTTCTTAATATTTATTCACAAGTCATACAATCTAATCTCAAATTAATTTATTTTAAAATTTGCAGCTTGCGAGCGTTGTTTGTAGAGTGAATGCGATGCTATACAATGCTTGACGAATAAAAAAAGACTCTTTTCATTCACGTAGTGCACAAAAGGCATTGACGCATTTTCATTTTCAGTAGAAACAGACTCGTATGGTTCGGCCGTTGGTACTTTTTTTTCATCCCGCATAGATTTCAATATCAATAGCAAAGTTGTTTTCATTCAAAAAAATTAAAAGTAGTTCGTTCTTTTTTTATAAAAAAAGACATACTTTAGCCATCAAGTGGCCTTGGTTTTGAAATATATTAAAACCGGCCATTCAATATCACGAATACTCATCTGAAAGCTCGCTGCTTCGATTCACATAACCAATATCCGCAGACTGCTGTCGCTACCCATTATAACAAAAGAATCCCTCCTTCCCCTCTCCCGAAAAAAAAGAACGAAAAAAATCCAGCGGAATACAGCAGGCATGAGACAGCTTCATTTTTCGCGCTTGCGGACACGAGCGCAGTATCCCCGTCGCTTTGTACCCGGCACGTCTGCTGCTGTTAGTCGATACGAACAGCAGCAGCAGCAGCAGCAGTAGTAGCAGCGTCAGTTGGTCTGCTGACGATAATGCCCGCACGACGCGCTGTCCACCCACTTTTGGAATATCGCTGTAAACTGTATGGCTTGTCGAACTTGACTTATATATACCTTTCGCATGTGCGATGCGATGATATTTTGATCATGTTAGCTCTGGCTTTGACTCTGTTCTGTAAGGAAGATCCATCAGTATGTCAGTTTGCTTTTTCACCGATATCTGTGGTTGTATGTAACAAAGCACGCAATTTTGACTGGATATCACTGCTGCCTTCACCAGCCAACCAATACTGCTAACAGATTTTTGATTGACGCACACTTCGTTATAGATTTTGTAAGTAAGGGCAGGAAGTTGAAAGCAACGTGTGAATGAAAGAAGCCCGTATTACAAGTATACTGGAGAGAAGGTTCGAAACGGTGCACTCAAATAAGAGAAAAGGAAAGGTAAAAAGTAGGGGTCCTCCCGCTTTGTGGCCCTTCCAACATGTGTGAGCATGTGTCCTTCTTTTGCTGAAGTTTTGGAGATAATATCATATTTTGGTGTGTAGCTTGTTTATTGATTGAACAGTTCGACATTCGAAATTGAAGTATCAATAATGAAAATAGAAATGAATCAGATTGTTTGAATATTTATACGCGTATGTGTATGCATGTATGAGTATACGCGTCAACTTATCGTTCGGCATACAATATATTTTACAAGAAAAAGACTTGATTACTAGTCAGTAAACTATAGTAAGGACAGCTTGGTGTCAAACAACTTGCAAAACAATTTTTTTTACTCCAATATTTTACATGGAAAACTTAATTTTGCCATCTGACTTCAGCGCCAACTAGACATAAAGTATCTACTTACCGCTCCTTTGATATCACCTTAAAACGGTGTTGACGTGAGTGCTTTTGCACAGTCCATCTTCCAGCTACTTCAAAAGTTATTCATTCAGAAAACTGAGTAATATTGACAAAATATTTACTAAAACTGTTACTTAAACGTGTTGAATACAGTTCTATTGTACAGTTGCTTACGATTTCCGTGCCAAAAGTTTTTTGGAAATGTAGGTGTTTCATTGGGACGATGATTTTAAGATTTCTACATTTTTCGTAGTATTTACTACTAATTTATAAGCATAATTTTGTAAAGTTTACTTTCTGTTGTTACCAAGTGAAGATTATCAAATATGGAAAAATAACCAAATGTTTATGAACGGGTATAAGAATTCATTGCTAAAATATAAAAATAAATACTGTAAATTAAAAATAAATACATTCTAGTGATGTACCTTCAAAGTCTTTTATAGATGTGAGCTTTTTATTGATGATATTAAAAAAGAAGAATATATACAAGTACATCTGCTAATAATTCTTTTGTTGTTATTATCGATCCCTCCGAGGCAATGGTTTTGAAAGGGTTTTTAAAAAAATTAAAACTCCTTTCTTTTAAAAAACGACGTTTCGGCGATCATTGTCGCCCTCATCAGGAAAAATATTGACCTTCCGAGACAGTAGCTGACAAAGTATATAAATAATAGCTGTGTCACTCGGTCTCTCTCTTCCCCCGCTGTTAACTAGCCGGGGGAAAGGATTATCGAGATGTACACAAATCAAATGTGCTCCAATATTTTTCCTGATGAGGGCGACAATGATCGCCGAAACGTCGTTTTTTAAAAGAAAGGAGTTTTAATTTTTTTAAAAACCCTTTCAAAACCATTGCCTCGGAGGGATCGATAATAACAACAAAAGAATTATAACAAACTACCGAGGGATAAAATCATATTAGATAGTGTATACACACTCATCTAAATACATTATACATCTGCTAATCTTGGTACTAATATAACCGAATCGAATCTTTTATGTATTGATAAGATGATCGTGTATGAGATAAAGATTCAATGGAGCTTAAATATTAACAGATACGTGACTGTTAAAATTGGTTCTCAATCTAATATTTAAGTTGCTGGCAGTTTATGCCACGATTCCAGTTATCATTTCCCTTGCACGAATAATGCAATGGCGTTATAAATAAGCAGAACCATTGAAGTAAAGTCGTATTCAGTGTGCTTGTACAATTATATTGGTCATTCGGATTCTTTCCTTCATGCTCCAGCTCGATTCTGCATTTAGATAAGGGATCAAAAAGTTAAATCATAATGTATCATTATCGATCCCAAGTAGATAATGAGTGCTTACATGACGAAATCCTCGGAAAAAAATTGTTGAGGGATGGTTAATATTACATTAGGTTGTTTGCACTCTGTGTGCTTTGAGCTTATGACTTTACAATAGCTATTTCTGTAGCAAAACAATGTAATGACCGAAAAACTGAATGCAAATATCTTTTCTAATATTGATTCATGTTTTTTATCATTATTCGATTTGTACAGAATAAAATGCCGTTGGCTCGGTATTCCTGTTGTAAGAAAAGCATTGGCTAATTTATGGATTTGAAAAAAATATATTTTTCCGTGAGTTTCGTCACGTAAGTCAGGAAGTCCTAGTGACAAAGGGTCTCTTCAACTTTCCCGAGATCCTGTTCCAGTGAATTGGTAGTGAGGTCAAAATTTATTGGGTGGCAGCCGTACACGCTGCCATAACAGGCGAGGCGACCTGACTCTCGGGGATTGTTCGTGCTCGTTACTCATATTCCACTGCTCCAGCACGTATATAATAGAGCAAAGCGTCGATGTGACGAGCTTCTTAGCAGCAGTTGTTGAGAGACACAGATGGCTTCTCTTTCTCGCAGAGCCGTATACACATGTAGGTGGAATTGAGTAGCGTTACACGCGTGTGTGCAGACGTAAGCTCGTAGTACAATATTGTTGCACGATGCGGACGCTTGGCAGCTAAAACTTAAATGTGAGCCGGCGCGCATAATAAAGCGGGGTCGCGAACGCCCGTTACCGAGCGGCAAAGCGTTATAGCCCGACGCATTGTGTATCTTGACTATGTAGAATAACGAAGCGAGCGTTTGCGCTTTGCCCGTGTAAACATGCGCGATGTTTTAATGTGCATTAACGTCAATAACGCCTTGTCCTACACAACACAGAGCGTCGAAAGCGTGATGGCCTCCGCATAATGCGCGCGTACGCGATTCTGCACGCCAGATATGGCATGATAATGAACTAGACTGTCGTATATATATAGGCGCCCTGACAGGCCTCAGAGGAATTCAAGAATCGCGCAGGGCTGTGTATATACGGCGCAGCGTTGGATAACCGCACGTCACTCGGTAATCAAAATTCAATTTCAACTGTCATTGCCCATTTGCTACATCTCATTTTCGTTTATTGAAATTTTCCCTTCAACGCGCCTCTGAGTTATTGCTGGATTCGCGAAACTTACTATCTATGATAATTTGCTGTACTATGCGCCTGCGCGATCGATAATGCCTGTGTCAGAATTTATTATGGCTTTCGTTAATAAGATTAAACCAATTCGTTACGTAATCCTCATGATGCTCCGCTTGTATTTTAGAATACGCTAATGCAGCCGCGTAAATTTACGTCCTTTTGCTGAAAATCTGGATTATATTGTACTCACAAGTACACTGACTGGACATAATTGTAACAAGTAGATGACGCTTAGATGTTGTTCCCTTGGTAATTGGAGTTATTCTATAAAATATTCAAATAGAGTTTATTTATTAAAAAAATTATAAGAAAATTTAATTCGGGAGAAAATTAAAATTTTCAAACTGATCAATACCAACAATCTTACTTAACATACGATTTCTATAGGGATTTTGTGATCAGGTTTGTGCTTCATTTTCGCGTAGCATTTTATAATTTTCGTTCAGTATTTTGAAAGCTTTCTAGTTTTTAAAATTGAGTTTTGAATTGATAATTGTGTTGTAGTTGTTGAAAGAATAATCGTAATTCTTCAATGACTTGTTTCATTAAACGAGTTAATTTTCTTCAAACTAGGTTTAACGCTTATATTTTTATGAGCGAAATCAACGGAGTAAAATTGAATTTTTTTCTAATTTTTTAGAATGTTTAACACCATTTTAATAAAAATGTTTGAAGATTATAATTAAAATAACTTTACTTTCAGTTTTTAAAGAAAGAATACTAGGGTTCATATCTTTAATTAAAATATAAATCTTAAACCTATTTTGAAGTATATTTATGAATTCATTAAAAGCAGGGAATTTTTTTGTGAAAAATTAATTATTCGAAGAAAATGAGAGTATTCGAAAAACTACTAGACTGTATTTCTTATTCTTTAAACCATACGAAGAATGTGACAAAATTAGAAAGCTGCGATAATAATATTGACTAAAAAGTCTCGTGACTCCCCTTAAGTGAATAATTATGCGTTTAATATTCCTAAACTCAGTGAGAGCAACAAATCGCTCAGTAATCAAGCCAAAGTCTCCCGGCAAATTCCGCTGCACAGCTCAGGAAGGTACAGTGTCTACAGGCGAAGGGACGCACAGAAGGATATGGTCTACTGGAAGCTTACGCATACTCCGGATACAATTGGCTCCAAGTGCGTGCGCATATGTGTGTATGTACGTATAACACGTGGTGGGCAAATATGTGCCCCTCGCAAACGCGAAGCGGCTACAGCACCTGTAGACGGCGGCTTATACCTCGCTGCATTACGACGCAAAGTGGTTTAGCCCCTAAAGGATATCTGCGGGGCTGCGGGGGTAGGAAACCAGCTCTATCTCTCCCTTCAACCCTCCTCCCCTCTCTCTCTCGCTCTCTCGTTCTCTCTCTGCAGGACGTACTTCTAAGCTTACAACACTTTCGGGGCCTGTATCTGTAGCGAAATCTCGTGACAAAAAGTGAAAATCACTGCACATTATTAAGAGGCGCGCGTATGTGTAGGGCGGAGGCTTTGCCCTGTATGTACGTCAAGGCATTCATTGAATGGTCCTTCTGGTTCGGTCATTGAGAATATTAATTAAATCAAGTTCATATTAGCCGAATTTATTTATTTATTATAGTATATTTGATTCCGTTTTATTTTTATACTTTACGACACTTTTGTTCCTTTTATTAATTTATATTAATTTATAAACATTAACCTGTACATCCGCTGCTATGCGGCCAAATCAGGTCAGCGTAGAAAACGAATAAATAGTTCAATCTCTCTCCCCTCTCCCTCTCTCTCTGAATATTAGTATTACCTTGACGACTTGTAGGAACGTCAACGGCGACGTTACAGCGAAAATGGCAAGGACGATAGTAGCAGTAACAGCAGCGGCAGTGGCAGCAAGCATGCCATCATCCACTTGTCACGTAATTGCGTTATGTATTGACTTAGTTTCGCAACTGAGAACTAGACAGAGAGATGGAGACGAAGGCTGAGGCAGAGAGGGAAAGGAGCAGAAGGGGGGGGGGGGCAAGAGACCGCAGAAAGCGATGAACCAGACTACTGTTGAGCGGGTCGCATATTAATTATCTGGTAATTATAAGTTTAATGGTTATTGCGCTAGTCAGGTAGTCGCGTAACCGGTACGGGGCCTGGGACTGATTCTCGAAAAAGGAGGAAAATGCAGAGGCGCGTGTCTTGATGCGCTTGTCCTGGACAGCGTACACTAAGAGCAGCGAACGACGATGGCGGTAAAAGCGGATAATGAGGTAAAATGAAATTTGACGAGACGACGTTTTTGAGCTCGGCACCGCTTAGACTTTGCTGTCGCGCTGCTCTCGCGCTCCTCTGCGTCGGGGGTTATTGGAATTCCACCAAGTGGAAATGAGAAATTTGCCGGGGATTAAATACTGTGGATAGTGCAGTCTACGTTTTAACGTCCCTTCCAATCACTAGATTAATTTTTATTTCGCGACGTTTTTCAATTTCGCCCCCGGAGCTTTTTTTATCCCTTATATACTCAACGCTATGATCTATAATGTATTACGCTATACGCTCGAGGTAAAATACAACGGCGCAAAACTGGGATTGGGCACAAAAAAATATGTTTCAATTTCAACTTCCTTGTGCAAATTTTAATAAAAAAATTGAACATCAATATGTATTTTGCGAAAGAGTCACTCTAGCGCATTGGCTAAATAAAAATCAACCTGTCAATGCTCGTAATACTAAACTCGTTATAGCTCTTGTACTTGTATACAATATGAAAAAGAAAAAATTAAACGTTTTCATTGAACTCCGCTGTTGAGAACGTGTGCATGTCACAGAAAATCAAGCTGAAAAAGTCGAAAAATATTGTTGAGAAAAAGATAAAAATAGCAGTGAAAGAGGAAAGGACTGAAAAAGCCTGAGACGATCAACTCTCAGGCATTATGGTCGAATGCCTAGAAGTTATTGAATACCATCGTAGCTCGATGGGCGAAATATCCAATATCCGTGATATTGGATGCAGATCTCTTAGAGCTGCTGCTTTTTTTGCTACTTTTATGCATATTTGCATCAAACTATATACGAATGGAATTTCTTTTCCATCATCACTTTACAATCACAAGGATCATCCAAGTGAAAAGCGTAATATCCTTTTTTTTTGGCAGCAACAAGCGTAATAATTAATTCACTGTTAAACATCCCATTTCGACTGCAGCGAACTTTATTAAAAGATTTGAATTTGGCAAACATAATACTAAAATTATCCAAGAGATCCAAAACTCGACGCTCTGGAAATGCAAATACACTCTCACTGCCGTGCAAAATGATTCATTATGCGCAAACCTACTTCGGTCTCGCCATACACTTTATCCTTATACGCGCTTGTATATATTTCAGCTTTTGGTTAAACAAAGCAAGTCGCCGTACGCACCTTCCTCGCCTCTCTCACTCAGCTCTCTCTCTCTCTCTCTCTCTCTCTCTCTCTCTCGTGCATACAATATGCAAATGATCCGGGAGCGCTGTCGGCTTCGTGCCTTTGTGCCCGCGGAGCTCTGCTCTTCGTTAGAAAATATATATTTAATTTGTCGCCTGGCTGCAGACTTTTCACAATGGAGCTCCACTGTCCGACGAGTCCAACGTAAAACTGCAAACCGAGACCGGAATCGTAACTCACCCTTTATGAGCGGATTTCGCTAAATCTTATGTGCCCTCGCTGCTGCTGCTGCTACTTTCAAGCTCGTACATTCTCGATTGTTCGTACGAACGCACGTATGAAATAATTATTCGCTGCACCGGGCTGCACATCTACTGCATTCTTCGTGGCTTTTTGCCTTTTTTTTGTTTTTCGAAAAGATTATACAGCTGTAATCCTTTTAATGGCTGAGAGGCAGTTATTCTGCTCTTCGTAATGTGCGTTCATGTGCTTGAACGATCGGTTTCCCTTGAAATTAATGTTAATCCGCTTATGCGCAAGATTAGCATTATTTATTGGTGAAAATGTTGCGCAATACGCGTAAATAATGAGTTTTACATCGGCGAACTTTCGATGTAATAAACAGCATGACTGTGTAAAGCTTTCTAGAAAGTTTGATCAGGCGAATAGTGAAAATATCGATCGACGCAAATGTCAAAGGCACAACGGTAGAAACTCCCTTTCGACTAAATAACTTTCCTTCTCAGTTTACAGTGTTATACGTGTGGTATCACTCGAATGTAGACTTGAGCGCATCACGTTCCTTACATTATTGAATAGATGCATATCGACGTATACAACTTGATTAATTTCAGTTACTCTCAAGCAGCCGGCTTGTTGATCAATATTTTATCTAAAAATGCTGAATCAAATTATTTGAAGTGAAAATTCACGCTTTTCCCTTTTTTTTATAACAAGATCTGAATTTTCTAATTAAGATCAGATTCCACCATAAATAATTTATAAATTTGTAAAAACAGTATAGGACCGATTGATGTATGCAATATGCATAATATTAATATTTTTTACCAATGAAACATTTGTTATGATCCATTTTTATTCTATTATTTACGGGTTAATAAAAATAAATAAAAATAATTTCATGTGAGTGGACACTATTGTTAATTAAAAAATTACTTTAATCTTATGAGTTTATTTGACATAAAATCAAGAATTCAATCATGTATATCGACTTAGTCTTTATAAATATTGATCGTCTCGTAAACAACGATTTGCTTTGATTGCATCGTCTTGCATGGAATTGTTGATTGCCTTTACTATGATATGCACTCATCTGCATTTACTTCATATTAAATAAATATGGGCTCCTAATATATTGTACGACATTTACACGATTAAATGCCACTGTATATAAGAATAAACATTGTAATAAGACCTTAGCATTACTGAAAATATAATCTCTACAATTACACATTCTAATTAACATACCTAAATATAACTTACGTGGAGCTTCCTCTGTGCTGCGTTCAGGTTAATCGACCAGGAGAGACGAACAGAACAATATTCAAATTTCGACAGAGCGCAAGCACGTTCGGGAACATGTGATTTATTGCGCAGGGGCATAACAATCAAATTAAGGTCTCTTGCACATTGTTTATATAAATTTGAACGCAGATAAGATTAGTAATTTAAATTAAACAAGATAGAACATTGCCTCAATCAGATCTTAATGAGAATTGACAACATTGATAATTTATGTTCTTTCAGACATGTATAAGTTATTATTCAATTTTGTTTGGTTTCAACGGTCCATCTGATGTCTATATATTGTATAAATTTTTACTATAAGACATATGATATTGATACAAATTTGATAATTTCAAATTGACATGATTACTGCTTTATGCAATTATTTCTTGAGGTTGACAACTAATTAATCAACATATATTTACATTCTCAATTAAAAAATACGCCGCTGATTCTTTAGTACATTCGCGTTCCCATGCAGATCTGGAAGTCTTTATGAGCAGAAGAATAAACACTGTTTCCGCTAGGATGACCCTCGGAAATTTGGCGAGCGACCAGGAAACGAATGAAAGAGGCGGTGCAACGAGCCGCCCGAGTACGCGGCTCTTCGAGTATGGTTGGGCGTGAATCCCCTTGAAAAAAAACCATGCATAGACGAACTCGTTCGTATGAGGGTGTGAGATCTTACTTCCATTTGAAACTTGATTGGCCAGATTGTAATCCAACGCATGCGTTGTAAAGAAATTTCGGGTGATTGAGTTAGGTACATCAATTTGACAGAGATTGACGAGACTGATTGCTTTGGGCGGGGACGAAAGTGAGTTGGGAAACATATTTATCACTTTTCTATCGCTTTATAGAAAGAACTAGAACAATGGAAACAGTATATTTTGATGTACATTACGTCGAATATTGTATAGCTTTTATGAAAATCGTTTCTGTGCGAAAGTGACAGCTATTGGGAACAAATGAAAGCTTCGAGCACTTGCGCGATGCATCATGTTAAACTTCAATAAGTCTGGATACATTCAGTGAAGTGCAATCCACTATTGATTTCTATTTTTAGAACGAGTTCGAACGCTTTTTACCAAATCCACCAATCGATAAAGTTGAAAACTCGTCGTCATCCAGGCTTGTATTTCTGCAGATAATTTTAAAAAGTCGACTATCCTCTTTTGCAAATTCGTTCTTTTATTTCGTAACTAGCTTTATTCCGTCTCTTTATTCATTTCCAGTCACGGTGACGAGATAGTAGGTAGCGATGGATTGCTCTCGTTTTCTTGCCACATTTTTTTCTGCACACGAGGATGAAGCTAAAACTATCGTTCCCTGTATACTTTGTAATTTCCGTCGTTTCTCCTTTTTCTAAAAGCAAATATTCTTTTGTTTTCTTCGTTTTCTATACGAATTACATTTATACCTTGAGGAGTTCAAATATACCATAAGTAATGTGAATAAGTTCGAGCAAAACACGGGTCTACGTATTCACGTCTGAAAAGTTGCATCCGCGCATAGTTATTTTTTTTTCGATCCAACTCACCGAAACAGAAGGCTGCACATAGCGAGATTAAATTAAAAACCTCGGAAAATCCATTTTTTCCGTTTTGCCAAAAGGAAGCGAAGAACTATAGAAAATTTGGACAAGAAAAAAAAAATTATATACTCCAGCACCCGCAGGCCGTTGCTCTTTCGGATATATACACGGGAATTGAATTGTCAAAACCGACCACAAACTGTCTAGCCTCAAAATCAAACCCTTGCGCGTAAACAGCATGAGGCTTGGGCGTTATTCGAACGCTTCCGGCGTAGTGGACGGTCCGTAATGGATTTCTACGCGGGCGAGGGTAAAAAAGAGAGAGGAAAAGGGAAACGAGTGACTGACGTTGATCGGCAGTGCCACTAATTGTACGATTAGTTATTTAACTCGGGCCAATGCGCGTGCACGCAGTGCTGCGCAAGGGAGAGATGGAGCCTTGGTGTAACGCGTTAATGTACTCGACGCTCGGTGCGCTAATCGAAATAACCGGTTATATTAAGTGCTACTCTCTCGTTCTCTCTCTCTCTCTCTCTCTCTCTCTCTCTCTCCCATACCTGGTGTGCTGCTAGCATGGCTGCATGGACGATTCGCAGGGGGTCGCGCGCATACGCGAGCCAATTCATTCATCCAAAGGCTTTCGGGGCACACGAACATGAGCGGGCGGCTCTGTGATCGGACTGTTGTTGTTGTTGTTGTTTTCGTTGTTTTCTGTCTCGCTCGATTTTCCTCGTTAATTTCGAAGGCTCAATGGGACGTTCCAGGGCATAAAGAACGCAATTTTCCGGTAATTATGTGACCGAGTGTGGGGCCGGTATGCGCTCCCCCACTGGTTTTGGCTTTTATTCAAGAGGCGTCCATGGGTGTGCATGTACATTTGCGCGTAGTGTGTAGAGTTTAACGGCTTGATTTTTCGGGGTGCTGTACCTGTCTGCGAACTCAATTGATACTATAGCCGTCGTGCCATTTTATTCAACTCGACGATATTATATTGTATTAGAATTCAATTGTGAATATAATTGTGATAGCTTCGATCATTGCAGCGCCTGTATGCGTTCGTTCTGTTAATGCCTATCGGATTTCGAGCTCGTAAATATTATTGTCTGCTTTATTTCATTGTTTTCGTTTTATTTACAATGATACTCAAATACTCAATAATCTTGATTAAAAGAGCAAGCCGATTTTTTTATTTCCCAATGCACATTTCATCGCCGATGATTTTTTTGGTTGAATACGGACTTATCCTTGCTCACGGCTTTTTTCAACTCTTTCAGCCTCACATGCGACAATGAAGAGATTTCTATCTCGCCTGTGAGAAATCGGTTGGAAGAGAGGGAGAGGGAGAGAGGAAAAGAGCGAGGGTGTACAACTGTTTCCCAAGCGAAATCCGGCATGCATGATACACTTCACCGCCCGATTTCGGATATAAAGTCGATTTTCGCGTTGCGATGGCAGCCGCGGTTGAGGATACATCTTAACGCACCTTTAGACAGAGCATGGCACACTTGCCGAGATCGAAGCAGAGAGACAGAGAGAGAGAGAGACAGAGAAAGAAAGGGGGGGGGGGAGATCGATAAGAGAAGATGGAGCACCTTCCGCGCGAAAGCTTCACATTCTCTGATCACTGCGTTTCGTTTGTGCCTCGCTTTTCCAGCAGCGTTAACGCGAGACTTACGCAAGATGAAGTTAACTCGCTCGTGATGGATCTGTTATTCGTTTGCCACAGTAAATTCCAAAGTTACAAAATCCACGGTATACTTGGAACGATCGATCCGCCAAACGGAGAAGAAAGGAGGGTATAGGTATAATAGAGAAAACATTCGGATACACAAACAAGAGCTCGTCACGAGGCAAATGAGAGGTGAGCAAAAGGACGGATAGCAGGAGGAAATTAAAGGCAGGAAATCAAGCCGAGAGTTGAATGACAAGAGCGTGCAAGACAAGCAACACTCCAGAGGCTAGAGATTCGCTGTTGCGTCGGCTCTGGCAAAGGGAATAGCGCATCAGGAGGAAGCAGAGACAGGCAGCACCGAGACAGAATAGACGGATTTCCAATAGGAACAAAGGTTCATTGCAACTGGCGAAGGACCGTTGGATCGATAGGCCTCGAATCGAGAGCTTGCGAGTAGAGCAGCTGCATCCTATATACCAGCCGCTGCAAAGCTTTAGCGGGAAGCATCTCCTCCGGATGCAGGTTGAACCGTTTACAGCGCAATCACGGGATCGTCGCGACCGCACCCTCGACATGGCCTTCGCTCTTTTTCAAATATCTCCCAACACCTACGGTTCCTCCTTGCTTTGCTCTTGAGGTCATCAAGCTCCTATCGACGGACTGGTTAACCTCCCAGTTGTATACCTACCTCCGTCTATGGCTTTGAGTTTCGAGAGGGGACTAAGAGAGTCCTTGCTGGCTCTTCTGCCCACTCCATTTAGCGGCTGGAGAGTTGGTTGGATGCAAATCTCGACACATCGCTCGATTACCGCTTCGAGCCGATCTCTGTAAGAATTTGATTGGATTTTCATGTGTCTAGTTAAATATTACGGCAATCCTGAGGATTAGGACAAATACGTATACATATACTGGGTGGCGCTTGCAGTTGCAAGTAACTTGGACACTACGGAGCTCACACACTCCTGTAGTAATTGTGGTTGTAGATGGTTGCTACGATTGCACTTCGCTCAAAGCCATCAAAGGCCTTCATATTGTGCTTGCGCCGTGTACTCTTTATTTCGCTTTACGTTTGTCTTGAGCTACTTTCTGACTGTAGCAAAACTGTAATCAGCAAAGTTGCAATCGAAGAGCTTTTGTACGTTTGTCCTTTTAAAGACAGCTTCTGTAGCCCAGTCGCGAGTCTCACGTCTGTGCAGTGCCGGTGTTTACGCTTTGAAGCCCGTCTGACTTCGCGCTGTGCCTTTGCGATTCTTGTCAAATCATTCAGGGGTATTTCTCTACCTCGTCTACTTAATTATCTTCTTTAAAATAATTACAAAAGTTTTATATTTTCGAAAATCGAAACAAATGACTGTAATTATATGATAGAGCAGTTTGGTTGTCTAAAGAATAAGAACAATAATTAAGAATAACGATTTCTATAAAAATTTGAATTTAATCCAATCTATTTCTTATTTTTATCAATTTTTAACAATGTTTTTGTAAGTTTTTGAAAATTTAAAATAGGTTGGCTTGACATTTACATTTTATGAAATAATCGACAGGTCTTATATATCTTAAATAAAAATATAAATTTTAATTTTAGTCAGAAGAGGACTTAAAAAATTTCATGTACGGGCATAGAAAATTTTGAGTGAAAATCAGTACTTCGAAGAAACTGCCCATCGACAAGTCATTTTAGCACTTTAAGCTAATTGAAAACATTCTTACACTTTAGACATTAAGAATCTGTCTATAACTATAAATGTTAGTCTCAATTTTCAAGCATAGGAAACTTTTGACAATTATACGACTAGAAAGGGAAGGGATCCCTTTAAACGAATGAAAATTGTTTACAATTTGCATAATTGGATTCGGTTCTTTTAAATTAAAATTAAATTTTTCATTAGGAATTTACTGTATATTTCTGTTTGTTTGTTGTTTAAACAGATTTATACCAGCTCACTACTTGTGGATTACGTTCATTGCACGAAATTAAACAAACATTATCAAAAGATTTAAATGCACGCAAAACTCAGTTGAGTCGATTACTTGTTGTAAAGGATCGAATTGCCCGTGAAAGTCGGAAAATTTATAGGTTACCGGAAAAAAATCAGTCGAATTCGTTAAATGTCTTAGCAATGAAAAAGTTTGACCTGTAATATCTTCCTTCGGATTTACATCGAAGCGCTTTTCCCGGTTAAAGTCGGTAACCCTAGACGAACGGCATTATCGGTATTATCAGAGCATTAGCCCCGTGTTCGCGCATTATCGCACATGAAGCGCGTATTACAACATACGTAGAAATGCGTAAAAAAGTCGTATAACTCATAAAATTTTACTGTTGCGGCGCTAGTGTATTTGCAAAATAGTAAAAAAATGAAGTGTATACGCCGAGTATAAAGTTGGCGGGGGGGGGGGGGGGGAGCTAGCATCTTTCAGCGTAAAAACAGAAACGTGTTATCGGACAGCAATAATGCTCGCGATATTTCCCATCCAGTGACAGCTCGTAAAGCGTTAGTACTTTCCTATCTCTATGATAATAATTCTCGCGCCACGTGATTTATGCGCGCAAATAATGCATTATTTTATGATCCTCATTCTCTTTCGCACACGCGTTGCAGCCTCCCGCCACCCTCCCCCCCCCCCTCCCTCACAAGCCGAAGCAACAGTCGTGCGCGATACGCGAACACTCGGCAACGAACGCCGCGAAAATGTTTATTAGTTGGCGATCAATATAGAATTTAAGTTATTTCGCTCGGCGATATTGCGCCACGCGAACATACAATATAGGTATCGTGTGCGCGAGCTTCGGCGTATTTTTGAGATTCGCGCTTACACAGCCGCGCTGGAACGAGAGAGCAGAATCAAAAATTCGGCTTCAATCTGTCCCTGCGCCGGACTCTCCATATCTTATTCCAATCGCGCAGCTTGGCTCGAGACGTCAAGTCGCGAAACGTTCGATGCGTTCATTTGAAATTTATTTCATTGCAGCGCGTGACAAAAAGACGGGAGAAAAAAGCGATGCACAGAGAGCTATGGAGAGTGCATAACTCGGAGGGAAAAATTCCGAGTTGACGCATTGCAAGCTCTCTCTCTCTCTCTTTCTGCGAGCAAGAGCAAGAAGGCATGCAAAAATAAGGAAGAAAGAACGAAGAAGATCAGACGACGCGAGTCTGTCTCGATCTCTCTCTTTCTCTCTCTCGTTTTTTTGCTCAATCCTTCATCTCGGAGTTTCGTCGATGCCTTTTATTCTCCTCCATCCGGTGTCGCGCAGTTCGTTTCTTTGGCCTTTGACATGTGCCCGTGCACGTGGCTCGGAGTCATGAGCTTGCCTCACTTTTTACTTGAACTACGGCTCCTCTAAGTAAACGCGTGCCAGCCTCCTGTATGTGGACGAGTAGCTCGAAGGAGACGACTCTTTGAAGCAGACGCGTGTCGCAGTCATTCTTTCTCTCTCTTTCTTTATATATACCTGGCATATCTAATAGAAATGTCACACACTCAATCGGGATGAAAAACGAGAGGGGAAATACCGGCAAAGGTGTGCCGAGCTTTCTTATTCCCGTACGCTGCTACCGAAGACGTCAACTTTAAAAATTAAAAAATTAACGTTATACTTCAAAGTCGCTCTTTGACTTTGGTCATCCTATACGAAAAAAAAAAAAAAAAAAAAAAATGAATGGATTTGGAAATTTCGAAAATTCGAGTTTATTTGATACCGCTGATATGTATATCGGCCGAATCGAGGATCCAGAACGGAAGTCATTGAAAAACTTGGAATATATTTACAAGTCGATGCGAGAGTGTATTTCGATAAAGTTCCATATTTTTTTCCATTTTTCAGGTCAGCTCGTTGGCTCCCCCCACCCCCCTTGCCCCTTCCTCCCGTTTCGAAATTATAAAGAAACTTTTACAAGCATACCAGATAGCAGTTGCGCATCGAACAAACACAGAGCCCGCGCATATCCCAGAGCATTTCCTCTCGGAACTTTGACTATCAATTTGGGCAGACTCGTTGGTTTGGACTGCATCAACGCCGGCAGCAACATTCGCGTTTACCAAACGCCCTTTCGTTGTATGTGCTTTTTTCGATTTTCCAAACATTGGTTACGCAGAGAACGCGGAATTTGCGGCGATTCGATGCGCGCAGCTAACGGCATAGGAAAAAGCTCATTAAAACTTAATGTCTCGAAAGTTAGCGAAGAGGTACTGTCGCGGCTGCACTACTGCTTATCCCGAGAATCGAACAGTCGCCGAAGTCGAGATAGCGAGAGGAGCGAGAGAGAGAGAGAGAGAGAGAGAGAGAGAGGGTGCCAAAAGAGGGGGTAGGGTAGAGAGGGACGAGTTAGGGCAATAAACATGACGAGAAAAGGATTAGAGTTTACGAGTCTCGGCCTCGTTTTCCGCGCGTGTTATCTCGTAATTATCCGACAAAGCCCAGGCCTCTTTGGCCACCCGCACCCCCCTCCCCCCGCCAGCCCCTGGGATAGACGAGCCGAGCCATAAGCTCCAAACTTTCTAATCGCTGTATACGCAAAATGAAGTTCCCTCAAGTCCCTCTAATTCTAAGTCGTCGGGGCGATAAATACCAAAGTTGCACAATTCCCGGCTAGCCGGCTAGTCCTACTCCTTCGTCGTCGAGCGCGCGCGCGCCAACTATATCTCTTTGTGCTCTTTCCGCTCCCTCTCGCCCCGTCATTCCCGCCTCTCTCTCTCTCTCTCTCTCTCTCTCTCTGTGCCTATATACAAGCAGACTCATACTCGATCTCATCGCAGTCAAGGCTCCTCTTTTGCCGCTGTAAGAACAAACGCGTGGAGACACACTACATGGCAGCAGTAGCAGCGTAGCAGCGGTGGCGGAGGAAGCCTTAACGGCTAACGAGATTGTAATGTTGACGAAGTAACCGCGTGGGCTCGGCGCCACTTGTCCCAGACGCCCCTCCCCTTCCCCTCTGCATAACGTGGATTCGGTAAGGAGCTTCCGCGTGACATCCGCGCCGTACTACGTCTCTCACGGCTGTATATATATCTCCGTGTGCAGTGTGTGCACGAGTCTGTGCATATATATATATAGGTACTTATACGCGTACACGTATATCTGACTCTCGGAGGGGTTTTATCGCGGCGCGGCGGTGTTCTCTTTCTTGGGATTGCCCCGGCGCGGGCGGTGACATTTTTCACGGATTTCAGCCAAATGTAAGAGCTCGCTCTGCAGCAGCAGCAGCAGCAGCGAGCTTCTTATATGCTCGAATGCAGTCGGTCGATCGATGCTCTCTTGCTCTTTCTCGTCCTCGCGATTGGAACTCTCGGCAGCGCGCCGCCGCGCCCTCGAGTTATTGCCGTGCTATTTGCTCGTTTTGTCCAATGCGCGGAAGAGATTGAAGGTGAAATTAGTCGTAGCGAGTTGCCTCGGCGCTGTTTTTCTGGGCTATTACCTAATTGGCTGAATATCGCGCGGAAATTCAACTAAAATTTTGACAACTTTCGCTACTGCTTGTCTACGAGCTCGAGCGGCAATGTTGATATCTATCTATCCTAGAGAAGTTCGTGCAAGGTTAACAATACCTATAGCTACCCAAGTTGCTCGCGGCAACCATCTTCAATAACAATAGTGACGGGATTGCGTAATACGAATTTACATCCTGTGTAAGCAGATTGATGAAATATTCTAAAATAATGAGCGCGCAATTTAAGAAGCTCAGCCGAGCTAATGAATGTATGAGAATCAATTGAATTGTTAGTCGAATTTTAGCTTGGACTCTGCTAAAACAATCCTATCCGTCAACAGAGCTACCAGTGATAAATCGCGACTCGGTTAATTATTATTTATGTTAATTAAGTACTTGATCAATTAAATAAATATAGTTAAATATATTTAATATACTTGAATAAATTAATTCATATTCCTGATCCACCTAATTGAAGGAAGCCAGTTCGCATATCAACAAAAGGCAGTTCTCAGATCAACAAAAGGTAAGTTTTAGTGTAATTAATAATCAATATATAAATCGGTTAAAGAAATCATATAATAGGTGGATAAAATGGCTGTGTATAATTGGTCTTACGGGGGCCAGACGTATTTGTATTTTTACAGCAAATTTTGTAAATAAACAGCTCCTAGAGCTATTGAAATTAGATTATGTAGTGATTTGTCAATGTGTGTCTAAATATTCAATTACTGAACTTATAATCTAATATTTAGAAACACTGGTTAGTGTATCAAGAGCGCGCTTACGCGCGCTTCAAAAGTCAATATATAAATTATGTACACCTGTATACCTATGCATATTCATATGTGCAGTTCGCGCGCAAGTCAATTCTGATTGGTCGAAACGACAACTGATGACAATACGAACAACCAATGAGAAAACGAAGAGTGATTACAGATTTCGTTTTTTACACTAGGAGATCAGAGACTAGGAGACACATTTAAGTAGCAAAATTTCGGGTTAAATATATGTTTCTAAATATTAGATTAAAAATTCAGTAATTTAATATTTAGAAACACATTTCACTAGCTTTGGGAACTGTTTTTTATTTAAAAAAATTGATGTAAAATATTATTTCCCAATTATACACAGCCGTCTTGTTTACCTAAATATATATATCCATATTTATACATATACATACACACACACACACACACACACACACACATATATATATATATAATGTCATATTACCTAATACACCGGAAGCCCACTGCGCGTGTAACCGCAGCGTACATGTTGATCGTGCGGTGTAAATGCGCTACGCGAGACGCATTTGATTTGAGAGTGGTAATCGTAGCAAAAGCTTCGGTTAGACCAGGGAACAAGGTGCCCCGAGGTAGGGGCAAAAACGTTGGCAGTTTCGCAGCCAGAGCGCGGCTGAGCTTCCGCCAGCGTATATAAGGTTAATGATCCCCCGCGCAAAAGCCACTGGAATTACGGGCGATACGTTCGAGACTTGCGCGGGCGCGCGTTGCGCTAGATTCATCAATCTCGCCACTCGCGGACACATTCTAAGAACTATCCCGGGGGATTTCTGCTCTCCTGGGCTCCTCAGCGCGATGAAACCTGCGCGCGAGAGTGTACGAAACAGTTCCTCGATAGTTGTGCGCGCGCCCACTCCAACTGCAATTCGCTAATGTTCGAATTTCCTGCGAGCGTATTTTGAAAAGTGTAGCGTGCGTGCCGATCTGTATATTACCTTTCAGCGGGAATAAATTCTCAACTTTCGATATTCAGAGAGAAAATCTGGATTATTCGGGCAAGAAAATCCAGAGCTACGCTGCCGATAGTTCAGCATTTACAAATTATTTAAAGACATTCTATTTTACTGTGTGTACCATCAATTGCCGGGGAAAAAAATATGATCAAGCGCGGATGACAAAGAAGAGCTGGAAAAAAAGTGACAAACGTTCGTTCGATGGATGTTCGGGCGCGCTTCGGCAAAAAAGCATCAATCTCCAAGGTAAACTGCTGCGGCTCGTTCATTTTTCGTGCAGTGAGAGAGAGAGAGAGAAAGCTCGTCGCCGGATCATTTGTCTCCTCGGTACGCGTGAAATTGAAATCGCGCATTACAAGCGAAAAGTCGGGCGCGATCGGAAGCCGAATACGTGTTGGACGCGCAGGGAGCGTTAACGGCGTGGAATCTTCACGAGCGAGCTAGCAAAATAGAGCGGAGGCTGCAAAAAGGATGAGTGGAAAGAAGCGGTGCGGGGGAAAGAGCGCGAGAGGGGATGGCGGGGGTGAGATGGAGGGGGGGGGGGGGAGCTAGAGAGATAGCTATGGGGCGAAGACGAGTCGGAAGGCCAACGCGTAGCTGCCGTCATTCCTGGGACGCTTGGCGCGAATTCGCCCTTCCAGCCCCGACTGACATCCAGGCTAATATCCTTCCACTTCCTGTCATTCCGCGAGCGAGCTATAGAGAAGAGCGTCTGTATAGTCCGCTCGTCTCGCCGGGATGTTTTCGTGTGCAGTGCCCTGGCTTCGTGCTCGGAAAGGCTAAGGTCCGGGGGCTTGGCTCTCCTCTTCCTCTCGCTCTCCTCGCGAGAGATGCGTTCCTACAGCAGCTCTTTCTCCGCGTCCTCTGGACTACCGACGACGTCCAAATAAATGGATTCCGAAATGATGCGAGATGGGAATCGTCGACGAGAGAGAGAGAGAGAGAGCTTCCGAGCGTCGATTTTGTTGTTTGATTGTTTGCCGGGCTCTGCGGAGAGGAGAGAGAGAGAGAGAGAGAGAGAGACGCTTCTTGGATATTGAGCCGAGAGTCGTTTTACGGTGCATCGTAAATATTCAGTTCTTCCGAGTATTTGAGAAGCTTACCATTGTAAATGCACGAATTTATTTGCAACGACGATCCTTGAATTTTTTTCAAACTTTTTGCTTGCTTTTATGCACGATCATTATTTTTCTTCGGGTGTAACCGAGTTTTATTTATTTTCATTTAAAAAATCATCGCTATATTTAATTCGTATATCAATGTATAGATAAGTGAAATACTTTATCTATTACTGGCTCTATTCATTGGTAGTTATCGAATGGGAAACTACCTCGGGGAGATCGAAAAATTCCAAAGATTTTTTTTTTGATGTTTATCGGATCACACATACTGCATTATATAATATCACTGATATTATTATTAACCAAGTGTAAATTTCTGCAATTAAAATAATATTGAAAAATAATGCGTAATAAGAATTTATTTATGTTGCTTGTCAATCTGAATTTTTATGAATATGGAATATCCGAGTATATTCTTTTATAATATGTGTAGAGAGATGACTTACGACTACAATAAAAAATACGACTAACTTATAAATCTCTTTGAAATATTTTTTTACGTAGAAAGTATAAATAAAATTAGAAATAAAATCAAGACGCTTTGTAACATTAAATTTTAAAGATGTCCTAAAAAGTACATAGTTTCTGAGGAATTTGTGTGCGTGTGTATCGATTAAAAAATAAATAAGAAACTGAATTTAAAATTCTGTGCGTATATAATATATTCCATTTGATTAATGTACCAACAAAAACAGATACGCATCGAATACTTGTTTATATTCTCGTTTTTCTCTTTTTTTAGCGAATATATTCATGTTACTGAATTTGATTCCCATAAAAAGCTTTATTTTCATTTACTTTTATAACGTTTCACGTTTAAATTATACTCGCATTTAACGCAATATTGGTAAAAGTTTTCTTAATTATTTAAAGTTCTTTATTTTAAATTGAAAGGAGTGTTGCTACTCATTAAAAAATCTAAGCTTTATGAAATAACGTTTCAATAAGTAATTAAAAAATTTTCCTTTTAATTTTAAAAAATTAAAGTAATTAAATGAAATTGCAGTTTTATGTAAGACTTGCTTGTTTAAAAAATAATTCTGGAATCTATTTAGCGTTTGCACGATAAAAGCCATGTTCTGCATCGTTATGGCATTTGCAAACTCGTCTCAAAGAATCTTATTTCAAATTCGAAAACAGCTTTTCAACGCGTACTCTCATAAAATTCAGCATGACAATGCTTCTTCCAGACAACGGAAGTAATACACTCGGGTGCGCCGTAAGGGCCAGTAAAGTTTGCAAAGAATCGGTATAATCGTCAATACAATGGGCTCGAGTCCGCTGTCGAAATTACGATAACGCCTCGGAAGAGTTGCGAACGCACGAGCTGCGCGACGAGGACTCAATCAGAGCATCCGAGCGAGAGCTACTGCCGCAGCTTTTTCCTACGCGTTGACACTCGCCTCGTCGTGGCGGAGAGCCGAGTTGACTCGAAGAATGAACTGGACAAAAGGGGCATGCGCGCAATAAAACGGAAAAATCCGGGGTAAGCGAGAGCGAGAGAGAGAGAGAGAGAGAGCCAGACAAAAGCCGAAGAGAGAACCCGAGAGGCGTAAGCCGAATTTAATTGCGAGCCGTTGGACGCGCGCGCGCCCACGTCTGAATGAGGACGTGCGCGCAGGCAAAGCCTATACACCGCAGTGCGCCAGACGGGCTACTGGGCGAGCACGGCTCGCTTTCACCGTAATTACTTTATTTCCATATCGCGGCGCGCAAAGCAAGAAAAAAAAAAGAGAGAAAGAAACGGGCTCGTCTGCGCGAAGCTGCTTTCCACGAGCGCGCACATATTCGTCTCTCTGGTGCGAAAAAAAGCAGGGCGTCACAGAAGGGCAGAGCGAGACATAAAAGAAGAACGCCACCGCTCTCCGAGAGAAAGAGAGAGAATAGAGAGTCGCAAGAAGATAAATTGAAGTATGAAAATAAGGGGATGTGCGCGTGAGCTCGAGACCAAGCTGCCGCGCTAAACGTCCCGGGTTATTTGATCTCTCTGCTTTTTAAGCCACGTTTCGGCAGGTACAAAGGCGTTAATAAAGTGACCTGATATTCTCCTTGCTACAAATTTCACGATTTTTCAGTTGACGAGCTTGTTTGTTAAAAGATGATTTAGTGAACAAAAGCTGAGGAGATTAGTTGTGACGTGAATGTAGTTGGGGTTGCTTAAGGATTTACAAGAGCTGCGTAAGTGATGCCCCAATCTGAAGGTTCATTTTAGTGTTGACTATGGATGATTAAGTCGGCGACAAATGCGAACTTGTTAATTTCGATATGAATCATCCTCTTGGACTCGATTCTGGAAGTTTCAATTAACACTGAAATATACCGTTGTGTTGGAACGTGCCTTTCAATGTTACTTGGCCTGATTTACATGTTCCCGACCATACAATAGAGCAGTTAAAAGACAAATATTTCCAGTTTCCTACTGTTCTAGTGAAGACGGTACTAAATACGCATCATGTTCTTAAATGGTGTTTTCAAACTACACAAATACATGTGTCACTATCACTATTATCCTCGATCTCGGCACACACATCACTACCATACTACTCATTTTAATGATATGAAAATTACGACGGTACATTTGAGACGGGCAGAATCTCGAATGCAAAAGAATTGTCCTTCTGGTCGGTAAAATTTTGTCAGGCTGACAAATTCACCTCTCAACGCGGATAAAAGGTAGTCAAAACGTGAAGAATCTTACGCACTATGAGCTTAGATGGTTCTTAGGTCCCTATTTATCGCCTTCAAACCATAGCCACTTCCTTTTTCCTCACACTTCACTCTTTATTCGCGTATTCCCTTCCCCACAGCCTATACTCAATACTTTTATTTTCAAACATCTATATATCTTACCGGCAACAATGCCTCCATTCATTCGCAGAATTTCTATGAATCGACACATACACCGGCTTCCACCAACTCGTCGTCATATACGCACATTGTTCACACACACACACGCACACACATACACACACACACACAAGCGCACATGCCGATGAATCTCTCATCAAGTTTTTTGCATCGACGCACGCTACGCAATTCCACGGCACACCCGGGGCAATATTCGCGAATACGTGAGCTGCATCGGAAGCGCATAGTGGGAGAGGTGAAAAAAAAGAAAGAAAAAAAATAGGTCGCGGGCTCTTTGCTCTCTCCGCAGCATCGAAGAAGGTCTCATTGTGAGTCACACTCTGGATTTGCCGGAGCATTGTGCGCTCGCGCTAGTGCGGGACCGCTTCATCCCCGGCTGATTTATGTTAATGGAGCAGAGATCTGCACACGTGAGAGCCGCGGGAGTTCCGAGGACTCCGCAGCTTGTCGCCCCGGCCATTTTTCACGATTATCTGCGAGTTTCCCTAATCTAAGTCACCTTAACGGAATAATGTTTCACTCTCAGCGGCGGTTCGGGGAACATCTCCCGCGGTTATATACATCAATTAAAAGCAGTGCCGCGGTTGTAAGGTGGAAAAAAATTCCGAGTTTATGCTCGCGCCGCGGCCGTTATGCGTGTTAGTCAGGCGCATTCGCGGCATAACGCAAAGTGCAGCCGAGCATAACAACGGGAATTAAGTGTACGGCCGAAAGCGAGTCAAGAATTCAACTCCGCCCCCGCCTTTGCTGCTGCTGCTGCTGCTGCTGCTGCTGCTGCTACTGCTGGATTCTTCCCCGAAAAGTCGCAGAGACATAGCCATAAAGAGAAGGGGGGAAGGAGCCCGCGCACTGATTTCTCCGAGACACGGCGAATAAAGCTCTCGTCGCAGTCGTCGCCGGTGCTATCAAGCGAATGCGCTTCCCTCCTACTTCGTCCTCCCCGCGATAGTTTCATTTAACATTCAACGCGCTCCAGGAGAGAAAAGCCGGCCGGCGATGGCATTACGGAAACACGCGACGGAGACGCTGAGTTAAGACCGCAGGGGGTTTCGGTGGTGGGTGGGTGGGGGGGGGGGATCGATCGCCTTGCAGATATAGAAGCTAAAACGCGAGTGTAGGAGAGAAAGGACGTCGGATTCCCCCGTATTCCGTGATCGTGAAATCCGTTTAGAGGGCGCGAGCAATGAGCTCTTTGAAGACGATTTACTTTTTGTCTCAATCTAACGAGATTATTTGATCGACTTGCCATTCTCTTTGCGCCCAGCGCTCTCCTCCTTTTGCTCGCGATTGATATCGCGGATTTAGCTTTTTTTCTCCCTCGGCCAGTTTCTGACGACGACAACGAGGACGAGGATGAGGTATCCGACTCCGATTATCGCTCGCGTTAAGCGATTTGATTATAGACCGCTTAATATATACGCTCGAGATTAATTGATTCTGGACAAAGCTCGTCAGGATTTTATGGGATACTTTCCCTTTACCCGGTATCTTTTCCAGCTCGCTGGATATTAATTTTCTTCGCTGTAACTGTAGCAGTCGACCGTAAAGTCTCAAGTTACGTTGCTCATAAATATTCTTTTATGTGAGTTGTAAGACCCTACAAAGCTCTCCAGCCACTGAAATTTCACTGTCATTCACTACTTTATTAGATATACAAATAACAGCTCATCAATTTTTACTTCCTTTTGTTTATAGGCCTGCCGCGATGCGCCGAGATGTCCGACCAAACAATGCCGTTACTACTAGTCTACGCAGATTTATGAAAACAATAAGTAGCCGCGCGCACCGTGGAGAGCTGATAATAAAATCGTATTATCATATTATATAATACTCAACGGAACGGCGAGAAAAAGGTACCGCAGTAGTTTGGACTCGCTCTTAACGATTACGATGGTATTGAAAAAAAATAATAAAAAAAAAAGAATAACCAGAGTAGCGCAGAGCAACGAATGGAAAGAAGCTGAACAGCACGGGAAAGAAGCACAAAACCTTCGATACTTGGCGGAATTTCACGGAAATTGGGCTCGAGAGGTTTGCGCAGAGGTTTCGACCTCTTTTCGTTTCCTGCCCTCCGAACTTCTTTTTCCTCTCAACTAACGACCAATTTCAGCATAGAATCTAGGCTCGTTGGCGTGCGCGCATAGCAGGAGGTCTTTGGTCCTCTTAAAACTTTTATCGGCGCCTTTACCTTCGACTTCGCTCGCGATCGTATATAGAGCAACTTACAGAGAGAATGAACGCACAACGAGGCAATACCGGCTATACGAGCAGCCAACGAGAGAGTAAGAAAAGAGTTTCGATTATGCACTTGCTCGAGGCATTTATTTCTTTAATTTGATTTTATTTATTTTTCACTGTCGAAAAACGCTGTGAAAATTTAATGACCATTTGAAATGATTTCGAGCCTCTGCTTCAATGAATTCTTTATTCTTCAAAGTAGCTTTGAATATGTTTGGCTTCTTTTCATTCCTTCCGTAAGAATATGATTTGGTGATAGTTATTTGAAACCGGACTGTTAAAAATATATTCTGCTTCATTTTAAAAGTAAATGAAAGCAGTTTCAAATTTGATTCCAGTTTTTCGTTTGAAAATGTAAATTTAAAAAATGTAAATTTTAAGCTTGTAGTATTCATTAATTAAGAGGCAAAAGAAAGTTTTTAATTAATACAGTATATGTATGAGAAAAATTCATTCAGTATAACGTTACAGGATCAATTAAATAAAAAATATGTACTAACGCATTTTTTATTTTTCAACCGCATGAAACAGACGAAAACGTACCGCTTTCGAAGCCGATTATTTAGTGAGATACAGATATTCAAATAAATTAAAAACTAGTTATTTTAAATACCTTTGGATTCAATTATTTTAATAAGCCATGCGCAGAATTCATACAAAATTTTACTTAGAAATTCTTCAAGTACAACAATGTCTTCCAAGACTTAAATTCATAAGTACACGTTTCAAACTAAATTTAATTAAACAAGTTGTCTACATAATTTAAGCGCGCGGCCATTAGCCAGCCAACTTTGCAGTTCAGAGCAAATCCACACTTATTTAAATAAATTTCAACTTTTTATTTTTTGTACTTTCAATAGTCCTCCGCGAGCACAACCCCCCACCCCCTCCTCGCCCTGTGCGCATAGTTTGAGAATTCGATTCGACGATTTCCTCTCGGTATCAATTTCAAAAGCTAAACTTTTACTGCGCGCCAGAGGTTTTTGCTTCGTCTCTTTGAGCGAGAATTCATTTACCCTGCTCTCGTGAGCGCGTAGCGCTCGAACTGCTGCGCGCGCCTAGAATGAAAGACTGCTACACACAGCCCCATTACAACGAATTAATTCATCCTATTTCCCTTTTACTTCTCTTTACACGCGTACATCCTTTCTCCCCCGGTTTTCCGCATACGCATACATCCGGTGGCAGCTCGAATTCCCTCGGAATCGAGCGCATCGAGTGAAATCCAGCGACGTCGAAGCCCGCGACGCGCACACCTTCCTAACCGCGCGGAAGCTGCTGAGGTTACGGCACTACATTATAGCGAGAGCCTTCGGAAAGAAGAGGTGTGCTCCGCGGGGATCGCAACAGCTTCATTTTTTGCCTCTCCCCCGCGTATGTACACGTACACGCTCGAAGATTCTTTGGCTCTCGCTAAATTCTGGGCTGCTGCTGCTGCTGCTGCTGCAGCTGGCGGGCGTCGCTGCGCTCCGGCCGCGAGCAAACTCCATTTCTAAATGGACGATCGGATTTATTGGGATTGTTAGCTCGAACGAAGATAAATCGTTCGTCGCTTTCAACTGGATCGATCCATCCGTTTAATTCCTCCGGCCCGATGCCCCGCCGCTTCCTCTTGGCGCGCGCGTTGCTGCTGCGGGAGAAACAGAGCGACGCGCGTTCAAAGGGAAAAACAGAGGCGGGTCGATTAACTTAAAACAGACGTAAAAGGACGAGCGCGATGGAGCCGCGCGCCGCTAGCCAAAAACAAATGTCGGCTCTAGTTCCGACGAAACGCGAGTCCGAGAGGAAAAGAGCTCGCAAAAGCCACGTCTGAGTAATCGAACTGCTCAAGCGCGCGCATGCATCAGACTGGCGTATATGTATGTACAGATGTACACATACGTGCAGGGATTGGCCACGTTCGCGCTGCAGTTGAGTTTAATAAGATGCGTACAGTGTGTGGGTGTGCCAAAAGCGAGTTAGTCGGAAATCGAACGGCCAACATAGATTGAATTTTAATCATAGCCCGGCTTCGCGCTCAGCTTTGAAGCACCTCTGCCAAAGCCGCTCAAAGAACGGAAAGCAAACTCCGGGGCGAAAGTTGGACAAATCAGTAGCTAGTGGCCGGACGCTATTGCCTACGGTAGCCGAGAGCAGGACTGGAAGCGAGGAAGTGACATTGGCTCGCATAACTAGTTCGCCGATGTCCATGGGGAATTGGTCCTTAGTTTCTCGTCGCCCCAACGCAAAGGACTCAAAGACTCGTCGACGCAGCACGCGAGGGCACGTCAGAGACGCACCGCAAGCCGCCCTCGGCTTTTCTTCGCTGCTAAATTGTCGTAATTTAAAGTGCGCAGAGACCTCGATTAAAACTGCGAAAAAGGAGTCGGAACTTCTCTCTTGGCTATATGCATATATTATGTACGTCCGTTTATTTTCCGGTGTCCAGGAGCCGCTGCCCGCGGCGCAAGATTTAATTTTGAAGGGTCGAGCGAGAATTATATATGCACGTCGGTGCAGCTGCTCTCTGCCAAGTCGTCGTCAGTCTTCTCTCCCCGTGTTTTATTCCTTGCGACGGACGGAGGGGCAAGTTCCCCTTGTACGATTTCACTTTTATCCCTCGAATTCCTGGTTCAAATATACACACTTTATACTCCTTTCGTATGTGTGTGTGTGTGTGTATCTGTGTGCGAATCGAAGGTGTAAGCGAGCACGTCAGGGAAAGAAATAAAGCAAGAAATAAAGTAAACGAGAGGCCAGCTGCACGAGAGTCCGAGAAGAAAAAGCAGCTTTTTGTTCCCGCGAGAGTAATAGAAGAATTGCGGTTGATATTCTGCGGTTTGGACGCGCGAAGCCCCACCCCATCCCCGAGCAGCCACATAACTTTTAATTTGCCCGGCTTGCGATGTTAACTGGTTGTACGTACAAATGAAAAGATATAATTGGCTAATTGTTTTATTTTCGTGCTTCTAGTCCACGGCTTGGCTAATTCACGCTTGCGGAAAGCATATTTCATCCGTTAATATATCAGTTACACCGCATGCGCGCGCCGCGATTCGGAAAGAAAACGCAGTCGTAATTAATACATACGTTCGTTAAATTGATTCGGTGTACCGTGCGTTTTAAAAAATCCAGCCGACTATACACACCTATAGCTAGAGGTATGTACGGAGGTTATAAGAGGATTACCGCTATGGGTGTCGCATGTACATTGCCGCAGCGAAGCAGGAGCCGCGCAGTAACAGCGCAGTTGTTCTTGCAGTCGAGTTCAAAGGACGAGACAAAGCCTCGCGAGAGACCTTTATACATCTAGCCTCTTTCCTCCCTGACGCGCCCTGCACGTAAACAGCGTACGACCCTATGTACACCGGGAGCAGCTAGAGCACATCATCTGAATAAAAAGAAGGCACGCAGCAGCAACAAACGAGTCCGCGGTACGAACAACGAACTCGCTTCGCGCGCGTTGCAGTTTCTCCTTCTCTCTCTTTCTCTCTCCTTCTCTTCTGCCTCTTTGCGGGAATACGCGTCCGACGCGACGTCTCGAGTGGCATTAATTAAATGAAGTCTCGTAGCCACATCCTTAGCCCTGTACGAGTGTTTTCCCTCGGTACCCCGAAGCTTCGCCTTGACGATCTCGCCTTCGTCAGCGCCGACGACCCACATTCTGCGCATAGCCTTTTTCCTTTCCTCGCTATTAGAGAGATAGAGGCCGAAGCCCTCGGCTAGCCGAGGGAGAATATCGCTCCTCTTTTCTCCCTTTCGTGCGCAGCGGCTTCTGGGACGCATTATACGAAACTCGTTGCCGTGCGCTGCTGCTTCTCGTTTGTTTCTTTCCCTTGCAGCTCGCTCTCTCTATATAAATTTTTTGTCGCTCTCCCAGCTGACGATGTTGTTGCTGCTTTCTTGCCCGGCTTTCATCTTATTCCGGAGCTGAAATGAGTCGAGCCCGGTGTGGCTCGGGTGCCGCGAAAATTGATCCCGGAAATGGGGTCGGTTTGTATGCAGTGAAGCACTTCGATTATTGAGATGCAGAAAAATATATGCAACTGCGAGGAAGAGAGAGAGAGAGAGAGAGAGAGAGAGAGAGAGATCATCAGTTGTCGGAAGGCAAAAGCATCGGGCGAATGATGGCTTGGTTTACCGATGCCGTGCAGGTATATTTTCTGTAGAAAATATCATCTGCGAGGTGTATGCATGTATACAGCGAAGCATGGATTATTCCAGCTTTTGAAAATAACTTTTGAAACGATTGCGGTGCGCAGGGAAAGTTTAATTGTGCGTTTATTACCTCGAGCGTTATATACTAAATCATCCATTGTTTTGAAGCTTTTGAATAGCAAAACAATAGTTGCAAGATATAGACCGTATCCATATAACGCTCGCCTAATTTATGCAGCATCAGAAATTTTCTCTACTATTTCTGTATACAGTTTATATTCCACAAGTTTTACTTCGTTACGGATTATCAGTTATGAAATCCATATTATTTTTGTTGAACCTGCATCCGTCGGAGGGTAGATACGTCCATATCTCAAATTTTTGGAATCTCTTTATTCACAGGTATATTTGAGCTTACTCTTGTTACCTAGTTGGCCTCGCGCGCGCGGTATTCAGCGACGTCAAGCCAGCGGCAAGGCATTCCTTTGAATCTCCCCCAAAGCCTTTGGAGTGGCTACGCGAGCGCCAAATGAGGGAGAGGTCCAAGTTGCTTGCTCTCTATATTCAGCTCTCAGCGCTTTTAAGAGACAGATTCGCGCGCTCGCGGCTTGAGCTTAATTTCGGCTTGTCGCTTCACTTTTGCCGTGGTAAGCATTGACCTCTCTCTCTCTCTCTCTCTCTCTCTCGACTTTTGCACGAAAATTGCTTTTAAAAAATGCGCGCGGACGGTCAAGATTTTACGTGAGAATCGAGACAAAATATAAGGGAGGTCTCGCTCGACATTTTTATGAATTTTAATTAGTATGTAATCAACGAGTCGTCAGCGCGAGTGATGCCGAAAGAAGCAGAGCAGAATGAAGCAAGGAGGGCAAACGGGGCTTACCTTTTTAATCATTGCGAGCTTTAATGGGTTTCATTGAGAGAAAAGTGAACTGGAGTAGATAAGAAAATCGTTTACAAGAGCTTTGTATGCTTTTCAATAGACTTAATTAGAATGTCAAATCAAAAATTTTCACAAAAGTTCCTGTGTGGATTTTAAGTTTTTGCATATTCTTTGCGAATTTACTAAATTACTTTTTATTAATGATGTTATTGTAACGCGTGTATTCATTAGCGCTCAACAATTTTTTAAATAAATATTTACATTGTTGGTAGAATATAATTAAGAAAAGTAAATTTATGAAAATTGCAACGTTTATAAAAAAAATATACACAAAATCTGCTTTTTCTAAAATATTTGCACTATATGTTGGTGAAGGGAACTAGCCTGAGTTAAACGCTGGAATTGATATTGGTAATTAATATTGCTGCTATTAATATTAGCCCTTTTCATCTTAAAGTACTCTATGAAAACATCATTTTAGCAAACTCAAGTTATCGATATTCTGTTTCTAGATCCTGATCAGGTCCATTGTTCTAAGTCTTAAATTTCTGCATTTTAAGTCACTTGCCAAGGATTTTCTAGTCAACCAACCAATCTTTTTGTATCAGACTAGGCTTTAAATGTTCTTTTTGAGTAGTTTGATGGATTCCCTGGATTACTTGTTTTAAAAAATTATGTTTTTTTATTACATACGCTTCTATAGAATATCTGGGTATTGTGTTAAGGTATATACCATATAAGTGAGTGTAATAATCATGTTGAAATGGGATGAGACGTTCTTGGAATTACAGTCGAGGTTTCTGTAATTAAAAAATTGGATTTTTCGACACAGAAAACCTATTTTTTATATTGCGTTTTTCTTTAAAAAAACCAATGGATAAGATGGTTTTTTTTAATTAGAAAATTTGATTAATTCTTCAGAAAACTCAGAATCAATTCAACCCTTTTAAAAATTTGTAAAAAAAAAACAGAACTTCTGTATGACTGATGCGGATAGGAGCTTCTTGTCTACTGCCGATAAACACACATTCACACGAATATATTTTAAATCATTTGCACTTGAACATTTTTTAAATGTATTAATAAGATATTTTAATGAAATGAGAAACTTCACTTCGACAAATAATTTTTGAAAAAGCAAGAAAATAAAAAAGCTACATAATACATGTAAAATTATGGAATTGTAGGCTTGACCATTAATTTTAAGTAAGATCGTTGTATAAAAGATGTGTATATGTTTTGACGGTTTTAGAAGGATATTTTTTGAAAATCATTTATGAATGATGAAATTTAGGAATTTTCTTTAGCTCGCTTGCTTATGCAAAGGATTCATCAATTCATAATATAACAATGCATAAAGAGGAAGCTTCATCCTATCAAAGTTTTAAGTTTCGTCTAATCGCGTTATTTCAGAAATTATAACTACCAAGTCGGTCAAAGTCGACTATTATTTTCGATTTCAGATACGGCTATGAAGAATTTTGTCCATTTCTAGCTTAGGGGAAAAATTGTTTTGGTGAATTTCTCGATTTTCAAAAACTGACTAATTTAGCAATAACAAAATTCTGAGCATCCTAAAAATGAAATGTTCAAAACTATTTATAAGCAATTTATGAGATGATGAAAGGTAAAATTGTTAAAAAATAAGTACAAAAGAAAATAAAGTATTTAAGTTTATTTCTATACAATGGATTTTTTTTAAGTTTACAGAAAATTGTAAAAAAGGTTACCATTTGAGAATAACAAGAGAATTGATCACAAAGGCGATTAAACAGTTAAAATGTCAACCAATTTTCATTTCAGTGTCACGCAGAACATCTGGATTCTATAGATATACGCTTATAAGCCGATGCTGTTACTGGCTCGTATTGCGATTTGGCTTCCACTTTTGTTCCGCTAGATTGCAAAAAGCCAAAGCGTTTGATTTCCGTATATGCATGTGGGCTACTTCAGTTTAGAGCCAGCCTGCAAGCATTTTCATTCCAACCATTTTTCATTGCTCGTCGTACAGAGTTGTTAAGCTTTTCCATACCAAACACCTTATTCACTGTATTAATATGAATTAATCGTAAATCTTAATTAATCGTTATGGCATGCATAAGATTAATATTAATATTAAGGTATAATGAAATAAAAATGAAACATACTGATGTCTGGTCGAAAAAAACTAATTTTTAAATTTTACACGTTATATAAATGCATTAATGACATCGTCAAAGACAAAGCAATAAGCTAATGTAGGCGGAAATACAGTTTGCAAAAATGAAGAGCGATAGAAAGAAATGCTAACGTGGTTAACGCAGATAACATAGAAGAGAGTGGAGAGTGGAAACAGAGAAAACAGGATTGCTGAGAGAGGCTTGAAAAAGACATCTGTGTTAATTTCATGCTCTCTAGCGAGCAGTGTCCAGTCTATAGTCCAGGGCTTTGTACCGAATAGGATGAGTAAGTTCACGCTGTACTGCTTTTGTCCTTTGGCAACCAAATAACGAAATAGATCCCGATCATTCGAGTTCATTAAATTGTTTCTTGGAGCTGCTTACTGAATAATACTTGGCGATGTGCTACTCATGTGAGTTATACATTTTTTATTCGTCAGTTTATAATCTCAATGTTAAAGAAAAAGTAAGATAAAACAAGAAATAGATAATTTGAAAAGGAAAGTTTACTTAGAGCTAAGAAAGTTCAGTTTTGAGTTTACAGCAGAGGGTACATAGATGCAGAAAGCGAAAAATCTGGTGGCTTCGATGATTACGCAGGTGGGTGAAAGTAAAGCAAGTGCCTGCGAGCTTTCGGTTAGCAGCACATTTGCGGATGTGGGGACCACTGAAAGCTTTTCTCTGCATTGCTCTATTTTCTTGCAGCCAATCGGGTTCCATTATATCGGTGTGCGTCGCTTCCCCTGCGAAACAACTTACCGGCATAGAAATCCGATAAGTGACACTGGCGATAGATATCTCAGCGGGAGTCAGAGCACGGATAGTAAAGTGGCTTACTGGAACCGAGAAAAGCGAATCGAAGTTAATCGACTTTCAAATGCCATTATGCTTACTGTGCAATATAGTGATTATCCCATATGGAATAGATTTACCGAGTCTTTCCACGCATTTTATGCAGACTGTCATGCAGAAATTATTGTATACAGTCTGCACACAGTCTCCAAGTAGCTTGTATTTAATTTCCATTAAAAAAATCGTTGCAATCAGTTTACTAATAAAAATTGCGGATACATCAAATATTCAGGTAGGTAAAAAGAGCTTTATGAAGAATGTAGTACATAAAATGGGGCAAGACTCGAATGATAATTTGAGCGATTATTATCCTCGATTGAAAAAATTAACTTCAGATACTAAACAGTATTTCCAATTCAGATTTTTTCACGGTGGAAGTGGCTTGTCCCCTTAAATATGTGTTGGAGAATTCGCCTATGCGTCGATAATATATATATATATATATATACAGATACACAGCACAGACACTAGAGCAGGCACACGGCTACAATACTCAGGTACAAAGGGTCGAGACTTTACCTGAGTTTAATTACCCCTCACCGGACTACGGCTGCCGACGCAGGAGCGTCCTCACTGCAGATCCAGCTACGGAGACGACAACACGCTCGAGCAGATATTCCAGTTACATACATTACTACAGTTTTCAATATACAGTCATTATTCTTACATACCATTGTCATTCACATAAATAAAGTAAATAAATTGTTCATACATTTCTACGCTATTTCCAATAATCCCAACAATATGCTTATTTTTCCTTAGTAGAAACGTTAGTATAAGAACTTTTGCTATTTCTTGACTACCCAATCTCAGACTTCACTAGTTTTCTAGAATAGACTAGAATTGAATAGAAATAGAAACCACAGCTATTGGTATTCATTTCCCGTGCAAGAAATGGCCAATATAAATCAATGGATGAATTAGTTACTTCTAGAATATTTTTAGCTTATTTCATTCCTATTTCAAAAGGTAGCTATACAGCATAATACCGACTGAGAGTTCTAAGAAATACCTAAGACAAGACTATTTCTTGAGCATGTAAATTTGGATATTTCCATACATTTTAAAGTGACAGTTCTTGCCTTAACGACTATATTTTAAATGGAAAGTTTTCTACCAGGGTTTCAAAATAAGGAAGTCACGCAATAATAAACAATGGCATTGTTCTATAATATACATTTCCGTTCAATGATACAGTCCTATGGAATGTCAAAGATTACCAGGCGGGCGTGCAGCGGAGCATTAGCAGTCGACGAGCTTTCGGCGTAGAAAATCGCTAGAATGGCGCGTACGGCGAGTCGAAAATTCGAATGACTCACACTTGACAGGTTTACAAAGGTGCTCGAGCGTGTCGACTAGCGCGAGCACTTTGACGTTGTGGCTTTGCTCGGCCTCTCTCGGCGCGCGATTTTGATTCAGGACTGCGCTGCGAGCGACGCGACGGCGGCGAGCCGAGAGAGTCGCAACTTTTGACCGCTTTATGAGCCAACGAGTCAGAAAAAACGAATACCGCTGGGCACGAGTTCCGGCTTTTGGCCTATGACGGGCTTTTGCGCAAAGCGTCCCTTTGTGCCTCTCTTGCTCACTTGCCGCTGGCTCGCGGTTTTAACGGCTTGCCCTATAGTCCTGCTTTCCCGTTGCCCAGGCAGGATTCGCCAGCTCAACTTTATACATGCGCTCCCTTCCATGCCCCCCCCCCTCTCCCCCTTCCAACCCGCCGCCCATACACCGAGTGAGCGGCCTGTCGATGGCTTCTCGATGAATTTTTGACGCGCAGACAAAGAGACTGGACGTCCTGGTTATTTGGGTCAGAGCTTCAAAGGGGAGAGAGCTTGAGCTTTTATTGCGCGCCCACCTCCCGCGCCGCGCATTATATATACGGCCGCATTAAAAGCCGCGCGCAAACTGTTATCGCTCACGGTTATAATGCACGCGCGAACAAGTTTTGACGGGCCACTGTCTAATCGACCGACATGTTTGGCTACAGCCCGCATGTGGCCCACTCCACTCCCATCCACTAGAGATTAAACGAATAATGCTCGCACACTTCAACGCGAAATCGGTATATATTCGCGTGCATTTTATTCGTTGCGATTCCATAAAGCAGACGCCTATAACGGGCGAGAATATTCTCCGGAATTGGCCTAGGCGAGCTTGCGGCGCTCGCCCGTTTTACAGCGCATACATACATGCAGGGAGAGAGAGAGGGGTGATGGGGGGGGGGGGTGAGCGAGCATATACCCACATTAATTCTCGAATGTCGATTTGAAACGTAAGCGTTGTGCCACCGGATTTTACTTCCTAATCGCATTTTCCGCAGCGAGACCAGCGCGGCGGTATTCATTCTCGCTTGCGCTAGCCCATTGTTCGGCTACCGTAGCAACGCTTAAGGTCATACAGTGTAGCGGCAGAGCAGCAGCAGCAGCAGCAGCAGCAGATGTTTCGATATACGTATATACCTACTTGCCAGTGCGCGAATACACGTATAATTCGCTTGCTCTCGTGGGCTCTCGCTACACTCGAATGCAGCGCTGCAACACCGCAATAATTTCAAAGTCCGAATTTCTCGCAAGCTCACTCCCGAGGATTTGGCATCGTTTTCCCCTCCGCTAAATCCGTTTGGGCTTTGCTCTTCGCCGCGGCGTCGCGCGCCCCACGATTCCATCCTCAATCTCGGGATGAAAATTCTACAATCGATTTTTCCCGTACGTCCCGAAAGGATAATAAGCCGTATTTTCATTGCGACGTAAAGCACAGAATTTGCGCATAATCAAAGCCTATAATATAATCTTCGAGAGCGGCTTATTAAACTTAACGCTAAAGTCCCGGACGCGCGGTGTCTTAGCCGCTTCCTCAGCGCCTCGGCGTCTAATTAAAACATGCCTAATTCATTGATTAATCGTCTTCGTCGCGGTCAGCCCGTAGGTATGGCTTCCTCTCGGTCGCGGCAGTGCACGCATACACGCAAGTTATCGGGTCACGGTCAAAGCTTACTCGCACATTTTGGTTGGACGCAACGAGAGGAAGACTCGCACACACTGGCACGCGTGTGCACAATTCCCCAACGGCCACGCCACACAGTATTAGGCTGCGCGCACGGAGTGCACTGACGGCCTGGCTGCTGTTTACGGGAGATAGAGGTATCAGTCGGCATTAGACTCGGCGCAGAGGCTGCGGGAGAGCCCAGATGCCTTAAGCCTCCATTCCGACAGCTCGTGAGCTGAGATATTAATTTTCGAGACGTGGCTAATCCCGCGTAATGGTCCACTGATCGCGACATTGGACGCGACCGAAGTCCCTTAAATATGATCAGCATCTCCTGTCGGTGCGCATCCAGCCTACACGGAGTATGAGCAGTGCTCTTTCTCTCTCTCTCTCTCTCTCTCTCTCTCTCTCTCTCTCTCTCTCTCTCTGTCTGTCTCCTAGAAACTCTGCGAGTCTTGCGTGTGTCACATTGCCATTTTGACACGGGACTGCGAGGCAATTGCTCGAGATTCCGGCTTATCGCGTACGCGGCATACCTTCCGGAATTTCACTTTTCAGCGAAGCTATGTACGGAACAGTCCTATAATAGCTCGGCTTTTCTTTTCGACGTCGAATATTCCGTACTCGTCATCGGAGAAGCAATTTTTACGACTTCGCTCTGTCGTCGAGGCGTCCTTTCTGTCAGGATAGGCGAAGGTAAGCCGGATTTATATTAGCACTTGTGAAACTCCTCCGAGTGATTGAGCTCGCCTTACTTCGAAAGAAAAGCGCAGCTCCCATGGTATAACATACCTCTGACCACTTGGTAGATTACTCGAGTCTGAAACATTTCGAGGTAATCCTCTTTACCGCTTTCCGATGGCATATATATATATGCGCCAAGCCTTTACTATCTTTGGCAATAATATCAATCCGGATTCAGCGTAAACAGGGCGGCTCGCATCGATTTCATTACTACGTGCCAAAGAATAGTAATTCGCTAATCCCTGAACCGCGATGAAGGTGCACGATATAGGCAGCCCGATCTCATGGCCCGCATCATAAATCCCCTGAAAGAAGCGCGGAGTTCGACCTCTTTTCTCGCATGGAATTAAAAAGCCGTTGCTGCTGCTTCTCCTCTCGCCTTCTTCCACTCCGTAATCTCTTCTCTTTCTGCAAGGGGCCTTCGTTCGTCGCTCTCTCTCTCTCTCTCTCTCGTTATACCCCAGTGTGCAGCCTGGCTCTCTTTCTTATCTGCCATTCACCCCGTTTCTTTTCAGTACGGGCTATCGCTTCGTCTTTCTCTCTCTCTCTCTCTCTCTCTTTCTTTTTTTGTTTACTTCCTTCTTATTCGGGTTTTTCTCTCTGGTTCTCTTTCGCAACGCTTCACCTACTTTACGTGCGCGGCTGCTGCCACTGTCACCCTCTTCTTTTTTACGTCCACGCCGCAGCAGTCAAATTTCGACGAGTCGGCTGCGACGTTTGCCACCTTTAATACCATCTTGCTTCGCTCTTCGGTCGCACTTCTTTCTCTCCACTTTTCATCTCGTGGCTTTGAACCAGCGACTTCTTTGATGTAAATGACGAATGATTCAATGAAGTCCTGGTAAATCGAGCGAATCCGACGATGTCCTTGGCTTTCAGCGTCGCTGCACTGATTACAGTTAAGGAAGTTTGCTACGACAAAATTCATGAATTCTGGACAAATTTTATATGATTGTTTCTTGCTAATAATAATTGCTATTAGTTTACTGTTTTAGAATCTGAACGAGCTATTTAAAGTCTTTAACTTTGTAAGAATTAACTAGAAGTAATGGAAGTTATTATGAAATTATTAACGATCATGTTCGAAAAAACGCGCAGGACAATTGCGACTGCGTTAGTTGAACGGAAACGTAAAAACGATCAATTTGTTGCCTGCAAGTGGGAAGCTGCTGAGAGCTTGCGAGCCAAACCCAAAATCTCGTTAACCTCTATAAATAGATAATGTTAATGGTATTTGACTGAAATTATAATTGCATTGTCTCGTGAGAAATTATCAGACATAAACTGGTTTAACATAATTCCATCGTACTGTTGATATTTCATTGAATATAATGCAATCTGTAGAATAATGTCTCGCTATAGTTCAGATAAAAGTGACATTTCAATTATTACGAAGAACATACCTGACTTTGAACGATCATTATTATGCAAATATTCTTGGAGTCTTGTAAATCGTAAACAAAAGGTACTTAAAGAGTTATGAGCGCTTCGAGAAAACAATTTTGAGATAATCGATGATGCCAAGAAATCGTGTTGAGGCCACTATTAGCATTTTATTACAAGCCTTTAGCTCAGGTTTTTTATGAATATTTCTGCTCCAATTCGATCTTGGTGTAATTTTAAAAGAAATTTTATTAAAGTTTAATATTTCTCGTTAACTGAAATAAATTGCAAAACACATTTTTACAGAATTGGTAAGATACTAGGAAAAGGGGGAAGATAGAAATCATTACAAATAATTAGTTTTCACTATCATATGTTGATTAATGTTGTTTTTTTTATGATTTCAACTTATACTCTTCACGAATTTTAAAGTAAATTGGGTAAAGTACTCAAACATTTATCGAGTTCCATTATACGTACCCACTCTACGTATAGACTGTTTGGATTTTTTTGATCGTCAGCCACCGATTTTCAAAACATCGAATTCGAATAATTAACACGTGCATTTATATACGTACTATTTTGAAACTCCATTTATTATCGGCACTTGAATTTAACAAGTGTGCATTAAATCGGTTTTTCTTTCATTACAAAAATAGGACATGTTATATTGAATTCATATTATTTTTATTGCAGACATTCTATTTATAGTATACTAAGTAATATAGTAATTTTTTCTACCGCGACTTGCAATATTCCAACTTAAAATAGTGAATACCAGCATTAGTTGTAATAGTAAAAATTCTGATAATGGTGGTCTTTGCTCTGATTACTATAATTGCTTGTACTTTTTCGTACTTACAGTTTTAAAAATCACTGTTTTTTTTCAGTGTAAAAAAGATAGGATATATTATTATACAATGCCAAAGATAACACTAACGTGTACTCTCTACGCGCAGCTGAAAAAGAAGCATAAGAGCCACTGGGTACACACGAATACACTTTTCTCGAGTCATGATAGAAGCTCGAGTTATTAATTTTCATGATGCAGATTGCTCGTTCTCTCTCTCTCCCTCTCTCTCCCATGTGGCGGCAGAAGCTCTGCGGACAAGGAGCCGCGTGTGTTTTGCTCAGTCGAGCGTAGAGCCTCGGCCTGTCTTTCTCTCTGGTTCTTCGATGCGTTGCCTCGGCAACCATGTTTGCCAATCTCGTCGTCTTATCCACATCCTCCTCCTTTTTCTTACGAGCGTGGAATAGCGAGGAGAGTACCCGCGATCGGCAAAAAAGCCCTGGCGGGGGACGGGGGGGGGGGGGCAAGAAGAAGTCCTCAGATGAAGCGTATACGCGCGCGCGCGCGCAAGTAGCTGTGCCGATGCCCGGCATCTCCAGTGCCTGGGACTTGGACGCGTTTTTTTGCACTGCCTCGCTATACTGCAGCGCGCGCGACGATATCGTCGACGTCGCCGCGTAAGTGATTACTACGATCTTGACGCGTGAAATCCGCTCGAGTAGAACAAGCAAGAAGTGTATTACATCGATGAATGCCCAAACACACTTGGCGCTTGTACTGATACTGAAAGGACGCTGTACGCCTTTTTCTCACAACGCTGGGTGTCAACGTCGACTGGATGACGAGCCTATATTTCAGTCGTAGCGAATACCTCGGAATTCGCTTGAAACGAAATGTTTTTGAGTACATATTGCTGAAAAATTTTGATTTTATTTCTCCAGATAAGTCTTCAAATAAATCTTCAAATCTGCGAGAATATGAAATAAGTAAATTCTCCTTGAAACTGTAAACTTGAAAATTCGCTAGCTATTAAAACTAACCCACTCGGCAAGCACGAGTTTTCGCAGCTAATGAATTCATGGCGGCAGAGAGAATCTAGAACACACGAGTTGACGATTACTTAAGTCTCCCCAAAAGTAATCCCTTCTCTCCTCTCTTTCTCTCCGGGCTGCAGCTCGTCTGGCGCGCGGAAACTCACGCGCACCCATCGAAAGCAAAGTCGAGCTCGCGTAGGTAAACGAGTGCTTGGACGAGCAGAGGGAAAAGTTTGCAGCGAGTGAAGAGAAGAGGATAAGCGCCGTCGGGGAGGTGTAGAATCGGCAAGGCAGATGAAAAAAAAAAAACTACGAGGTAAAGAGTCGCGTTCGTTCTTGAAAAATGCCGATCTCTCACGCTCGAATTAGCGAAGCAGCGGTGGGCGCGGCGCCGCGTTCGCTCTCTGGCTCCTCTGTCATGCATATTCCGATGGCCTTATATACCGCGTATAAGCCGCGGCTGTTGTTAGAGAGTCGCGGCTATGTAGAGGCTCTTAATGCAAATAAGTGCGGACGAGCTGGCGCGGAGTGAAAAAGTCGAGGAGGGGGCGGACGAGCGCGCGAGGAGTATATGATGCGCGAAAATAAGAGGATATAGAGTCCGCGCGCGGAAAAGAAAATAGCGGGAACGAGAGGCTGAAGGGCGGTATGCAGAGCTGCGGCGGCGCCAGCAGCAGTTGCGCGAAAGCCCTCAGCCCCATACTATAGCCCGCACACTGTACAGTGTACACGTATACATTATATAGGTATACAGGATGCAAGGCACGTAGCCGCTGGAACTTCGATTTTCATTTCCTTCTCCCCGCGCCCTCTTCCTCTTTCGCTTCTCTCTTCTCGACCTTTAATTTTCCCGCTGCTGCCACGGCCGACCGGCTGCAGGCCTTAAAAGCACGCGAGGGAACGCGGGCATCTGATTGACTTAATTCTGATACGGCTCTCTCGAGAGCTTCGCACTTCTCGAGCTCGCTTTCCTCTCACTCTCTCTCCCTCTCTTTCGCACTGCATCCGTGCATATACAGTTGACGCAAGAGAGCCGCGATCGCTTTCAGCGACTAGTCCAATTTGAAGATTAAACAATTACGCGAATGCGAAAATGTAATGGACGCTCTGTCCAACGGAGATTTTGCTGATAGATGTGAAACCGTCGCTGTTGAGGATTGAAGAGTTCCATCCAGTGGCTGTATCGCTATTTTTACAGTTTTTCCCCTATGCGTTTCACATTCAATATCGGCTTTAAAAAAACGACAAAATCGTATTGTTTCTTAAATCCGATATTTTCATCTGCAAGAGTTCTCGCTCGTTATATGCAGCGTTGCATTGCGGAATTCCCAGCAATATAAATGTTATGAAAGGAGAACGTGTGATTTTAAGCATAATTTGACACTGACACTGGTAAGATTAGCTACTTATTGTCCGAGTTATTTTCGTGTGACCTCTACGTACGTTCAGGACGATAATTTTCCAGATGCCTTCGTAATTTTACTTGACGCTTGATATTCGTTGCATTTGTCTCTTCTAAAGCATTTAGCTCGAATGCGCTTAAAAACAGAAACGGAGATAAGTCCACTGTCGTCACAGATGTTACTCTTCTGCGTTTTAATAAATAATATTTCAATGGCTTTTTCCAAACGTTAACGTAATTACATGGTACAAAAAAAACTTTCTAGCTCTGAAGTGTCGTGGAACGTTTTCTTATTAAGATAAATGGGTAAAGAATTATGACTTTGCATAATTTAAAAGAGTTTTCTGAAAAGATTATTTATTCACTTAATGAATTTGTTGAAGTAATTAAATTTATACATTAATTAAATTTCGTTATTTTTAAAATTAATAGAGATATCTTAGCGATTGTGACTGACAAAAGTTTAATTCTTTCAGTTATCATTGGATCTTTATTTTTACAATAAAATTTGTAATTGTTCGTTATTGTATAGATTTCCTACAAATACAGAGTTTTTATAGTTATACGATTTCCATTATTTAAAAAATGTGATGTTATTAACGCATGATAATTTTTTAAAATAATATTCTAACCAAATAAAAAAAATCAAATACTTTTCGGAATTTCGTTTGATGAAAGTTCTTATTAATTCTATTAATTTTCTACAGGTACTGTACATCTAATATATAGACGATATTTTTAAGCACAGATGAACCTCTTAACAGAATCTATTAGACAAAATACTTAAAGAACAATTACATTTTTTTTTTGACCAAGAAATCATTTTTCAGAGTTTCAACCAATTATGTGACTCGAAGGTCGCTGACATTCACTTATTAGTTTTATCGTCGTCTTCACCTCGCGTCGCATTTATCATTGTTTGCAAAAATTACGCATAATTATAAGAATTAGCTACTGTAAATAATTAGAATTGTTATCTTTGAGCATCGCATGATTTTATTTGCAGTAAACACAAGGTTTGCATTAATTTTATGGTCCAAAACATTTTGAAGGTTATAGGACGAACGGTAGAAAATATTTTTTAATCAATTTGCGTAGCTCCAACATCCCTTTAACGCAAAGCATTGCACTATTTGAATTATAATTCAATTAAATTTTTACTGGAATATAAAAAAGTTACAGTCAATTTACCTAATTGTATTTAATACAATTTATTTTACTGGAATATAGAAAAGGTTCATTTAATCTAACTAAGTGTATTTAATATATATTTTATATGGTTTTGTACGATTTGGTAGTGACCATGACAGGTTATTTTTAAATCGTTGAGTACAAGACTGTTTTGTATCAAAGCAAAAAGTTTTTTTTTGCTTTTTCGACTATGTCATCGGCAAGCAGCGGAGAATCTTTTTCAGCTTCATTATGCTGAGGTTCAACGTCTCTTACGTAAGATGAGCAGGCTCTTCTCTATCATTAAAAACTTGTTTTTTCCGATCTGTGTCATGATTATACGTTGTACAGGATAATTTGACGATCGTGTTATATTAGTTCAAGTACTCTCGGGTAATAAAAATAATGATTCTTTTTTCTTTACAATTAGCGATCTAAAATTATCAAAGAGCCGTTAAGCAACAGAATCCGTAAACAACTGGCCTGTTGGCATCACACTTTTGTTCAAATTGATCGAGCTATTAATGCAAGCGGTAATTATCAAGCTAATACTTATTGCCACCAAACATCATCGCAGCAGGAAAAACAATATCAATGTCGACTAATTCCGATTTATGCAAATAATGTATCTTCACGAAGAAGAGAGAGAGGGAGAGAGAGAGAGAAGAGCCGCGTCTCAGTGTCACGAGGCGCTTTCCGGATTTCCCGCGCGTCGATTCTCGTTGGATTGCGTCGGCATGGCAACGCGGCGACGTCGGAAAGGTCGCTGCCGCCGCTGCGGGGGTGCTGCTGGCGCGCGCATTCGAACGATAGCGGGCGCACTAGTCTCGTCTGGTCTCCTCCGCGCGAGGGAAAGAGCGACGACCGATTCAGTGCACGCGCTGACGGCCGACCGAGCGCACACGTGTGGCTCAACCTTCTCTCTGGCTCATCTCGTTTTTTGCTCTCCCACACTCGCACACATACCTCCGGTTCACTCCTTCCAATTCGCGCAATCAGTTCTCCACTCGCGTTCTCTTTTTTTTCCTCGAACTCCACTCTTTACTGGCTCCTCTTGCCGAGAGTCAAGAGCTCGATATTCGCGAAAGTGTCACTGAGAAGCCGTTGGAAGAATATCGCCGTTGGAAAGTTGACGCGGCGAATTTCTCCGCGGTAGAGGTGCGTCGAGAGCGACTTGCATATTCCGCTCAGGGGGATCCTTATCTAAGCGAAGAAGGTGAGTGCTCAGAGTCTATCGAACAATCTTTTTCGGCAAATTTCATGCATTTCAGTATGCTCGGTAATGAGTTTGCACGGAGCCGGGTAATTTTGCTTCTTCGGAGGTCGCAACACCCTCTTGGCCTGAAAAAATTCTGATACGACTAAATTGCTCTTCCGTTCTACAAGCTAATTCGGATGAAGTAGTCATTTAGTTAGTTATATTACGCTGTATTCATTTTGAATCAAGTTTGACGAATTAATATTTAGTCCTGCGCAAATGTACTAATTTAATTCAAAAAGATTCACGAAACCAATTTATTTTCGAAAATATTGGAATAGTAGACATTTATTTTTAAACTTTACTTTTTAGTTCAAGGGAATCACTTTAAAGTACTATAGCTTCTTTTAGCTAAAAAGTTTTAGATCCGTTAAATCAAAATTCCTACGCATTCATTTTCAAATGAACAAACATTTTCTAACATTTTCAAACATTTTCGAAAATGTACATTTTCTTCACGTTGGTCTGGAATTCTACAAACAGTGCTGAAATTCAGGAATTAACGTAGGTTTATGGACATGTGTTATAGTATATTATGCAACGGGTACGGAAAAGGTTTACTTCTGAAACGAGAGGTTACGGTACGAGCCGAAGGCGAGTGCTGTAACGAGTTTTCAAAAAAAACCTTTACGTACCAGTTTCATGCAATATTTTATGCTACTATAATTTGATAATCAGTAACGAAGTTGCGATTTTTAGGTTAGAGTGACATAAATGTCATTTTCAATATAAATTAAGCAAAAGGTAATAATCACTTAAGCAGAATTTCTTTGCACAACGGAATACATATTTCTTTACTTGTAATTTTTCAGATTATTGTTTTGATATTCCTTGACGGAAGCTTTCTAATTATAAATTTTTAGTTATTGAAAATATTTTGAGGTGCTTCTAGTCCAAAAATGGGGACCATTGCAACGTGCAACAAATTTAAAATGAATTTTATTTCAAATGTTTTTTTTCCTTCCGGGCTCTATAACGAAAAACGTCGTATGAGCTACGTAATCATATTGTATTGGTATAGAAATGTACCATTGTACCGGGTAAATAATAATGTTTATTTTTTAGTGTAACTCTAGGTATATGTCAATTTATTCCTTTTATTTTTTGTTTACCAAACGGAAAGAAATCTCGTTTTTCAAATTCAAGCATTCAGTTTTTTTCAAGCTTTTTTCGATACTTCCGTCAATAAAATCAATTCCAGGAAATATCATTTGTAAGTGCATAAAATTGCCTGTTTCATCGAGGTGAAATTTTTCAGATTGTCATCGCAATTTTTTTCTTATTGTACATTACGGCCGGAAGCTTTTGAAAAAAAATCACATTCTCAAAGCGTTCTGAGAAGTATAGTCGCGAGTATAAATTTTAAATTATATTTCACTAAGTAGATCTCAAGTAAAATACCGAATAATGAAACAAATAGTTGCATTTTCATGGGAAATAATAAAAGAAAGTTTTTTATGTAACAAACAATAAATTAGTTTGAATGCAGCAGTTTTTGCTTTGAAAGAGGAACTTGCGCTAATGGAATAATATAGGTCATTCAAGTAAATATAGTTCTATATCGTCGCCTTTTTCATTACACTTCAAACAAATACGCTTACGGAATTACGAAGAGAAAGAGCATTAAATTAAGACAGCGTAACAATATTGAAAAACAATAGAGAATCGAAGCGCTTGCCGCTTTCGATGAACAATTCACAGCGTAATTAACATTTTATCATTTATTTATGACAAAGACTGCGTGCAATATATGAACGTGGAAGATATACGGATTATTGGTATGGAATCCGTTACAAGCATTTCATCAATATTAAAGTATGCAAATTACCAAAGGATTAAAAGGGCTAGTTATCGAGGAAATGTAATGAAGCAAAGTTATTCCAACGGTAAACAATAATTCAAAGAATATTGAAGAACAAGTTAAAAATCAATTGTACGATATTGGATCGTATGGAAGGGATTATAAAACGACAATAAGTCAGTTTCGCGTGCTGTAATTGAATGATTTTTCTTAGTTTGACAATTAAATTGACAATATTCATCTTTGGCAGAAACGAGAACGAATCAGACGGATATAGCATTGCGTTCGACTGAATAATTACGAATGCAGTCTCTCATAAATGAATTCGCCTGCTGCAAAGTTTGTCCGCGTAGCTAGTGCTCTCTCTCTCTCTCTCTCTTTCCCGCGGCCGCGAAGTTTATTTAGCCGCATCTCGCATTTGTAGCGTAAAGCCTTATAAAGTCCTCGGCGAAGCTCCTGTTTAAAAATCATTCTCAGTCGTAAAGTTTTGCGCGCGTGCATGACCATGTATATATATATACGAAAAGTCTCGAGCCCTAAGCGACTGCAGGCTGGTGCGCGCGGCGGCGGCGAGGGCCGTGTATATATACAGCGTGCATTCGAGCCCCGGCTATATACGACTATATGGGAAGCGGAGACGCCGCAGCGCGCGCGCGCGGCACTTCCGCTGTGAATCCATAAAACTGTGTTCCAAACGCCGAAATGAAAGCGCACGTACGTATACACATGCGTCTATGTACAAAGCCGGGCCGCCGCGCTGCTCTCTCTATATACGGGTTAAGTATAATACAGCGGGGCGAGCTGCTAGTGCGTCGTCGGTCGTCAAAAAGCTCGGCAGAAGAAAGAAGCTCCCGAAGCACCAAGACGTTACTGCGCTGCGCTATATATACAGAGCGCACAACGACGTTTTATAGTGCGAAGACAAACGCGAAGCTACCCGAGAGAGAGAGAGCACCAGGGCTATTTCTGCGAGCGAGCGCTATATCCTGCACCGAGAGACTAATTCCACGGCTTGTCGACGCTGCTATATATGGGCGAAAAAGCCCAGTGTAAAATGTGTAAAGCCCTCGGGCCCGGCGGTAGGGGGGAGGGGGATGAGGGCTTAAATCGCCGCGCGTTAAGTTGAAATGCAAGCCGCGGCATAAATACATATGTATAATGTATATTTATTTGTCTTCGGATCAAAGGGGCGGGAGGCCGGACGCGCCGCTTATTTTTCATGGAGTAGTCTCGCTGAGAATTATAGATGGTAAGCGTGTACAATGATTTTCGTAAATCCCGGCATTGCCAGTGCTTTCGCGTGTACACGCGCGCCGGGAGACAAAGAGGTGAGAATAAATTTTCCACGGCTAGCCCAACGTCTCTCTCTCGCCAGCAACATTTTTATCAATTCCGCTGGCGAAGCCACTCTCGGAGCTCCCCCTCTGTTTCTAACTCTAAACAATTGCACTGCGACTCTAGCCGCCGGTAGCAACAGCAGCAGCAGCAGCAGCAGCAGCAGCAGCAGTGTCGTGGCTTTGCTTTCCTCGGGGTGAGAGATCCCATATCCTCTGGACGTTCTCTCTCTCTCGCTCTCCTTCTATCTCCATTTATTCGCGGAGCCGCGAAACGTGTGTGCGCTGAATTCCGAAGAAAAAGAGCCGAGCGGGCAATGCGCAATTTATCCCGGGGAAACTGCGCGCTACGGTGTCTCCGCCGGGCTCCGACATTGTCCGGATCGTCATTTGTCTGGCGAACGAGGTGCTGCTGGCCCGAGCCTGTATCGCGACCCGAATTTCTCTATTCTTGCATCTCTCTCTTTCTCTCTCTCTCTCTCGCTCCCTCGCTCTTGGCTTTCTACAATGGCCATTGCCTCCATTTCTTTCTGTCTGTCTTTTTGCAAAGCAGCAAATCACGAGGATTCCTTTGTAAACTAGCGTCTGACGCTGATCCCCGGTCACGCCGGGGAATTTTCGACCGGTCTATCCTTGGCTGATTGGCCGACGATGACCCGAGGGCTCGACTCGCGTATTTTATTCGTCGAAAATTCCGATCCTCTCGTCCAACGACTTTTCTTCCAGTATAATACGAGTTGCCATTTGAGTACATAGGAGAATGCATTTTTTATCGCGGACTAAATCCTTGCTCTTCTTTGATAAACTATTGAGTGGTCATAAATCTGTCCTATTAAACCCAGTCAATCCTGCATGCGTGCATAAGTTTATTGCGGCTCTAAAAGCAAAGAGTGTAGCAATAACTTATAAATTGCTGTGCCGAGGTAAATAACCGTAACGATTCATGAATAATTGCATTAAAAAAATAAAAACAAAAAAAAAACAATTCATTTTCACAAATAACGATTCTAATTATTCAATGTTGTTATTAAAATTCGATATTGATATTCTATAATTTGTGGGTTGGGTTATAATTAATTAAAACAATCTTTACAAGAAGCTTTCATAATTTAATGATTATTTTCATTTATTAAAAATAATCATTCTCGAAAAATTCTCGAACAATCGGGAAAATCTTGGAAAATTTCAGCAGGCAGCATAAAGCGATAAAAAGCCGTGCTTTACTTGAAACAAAGTCACCGCGAACTCTAATATGATAATCGCCACATTGTCTGCAGCTAACATGCCATTAGTCATACACTCTGTACTCCCTATTACTCTGACAATAACTTTGCGTACTTTATTGGCCGCGGCATAAATAAAAGGAGGAATGCGTTATCACCAAGCTGATATTGTCTATGCGGAGCTGAGAAGTTGCGCGCAACAAAAGTCGAGCAGCGTTACACATTCCAGGGTCGGAAATGCCGATGGAAAATGTTAAAATATGCGCAGCATCCGTAGTGCGGGCTCGCTATCCGCGGGCGCTCTACTTATCTTAATAAAGCGCCGTTCGCGCCGCCCGACCAAATCCTGCAAACAAAGTGATAAATTTTTGCAATCCCAGTTACGTTATGACTTCCGATTCGGTTTGCTTTTATTCTCGGCAATCCTGGCGGAATGTTCGATATCCGTTGCGATTAATTGGCAGCGAAGAAGGATGGGCTGCGGAGCAGTAGCGCAGGAGAGTGGGGGGGGGGGGGGGAGAGTGAGCGAGGCGTTCCACGGGGGGATAGCTCGGTAAATTCAAAGCGCGATTTCAATATCTGTAATTGCACGCTTATGCAGAGCCGCGCGTCTACTCTCCCCTCTCTCCCTCGCTCTCTTCCTCTGGGGCGGCGCGGTTGCAGCACAAATCTCCAAGTCGCGCAGCCGTGCACTCCTGGCTCCCTCGAGCTTATCGTTTCTCCCGATCGCGCTCAAATCGCATTCGCATAATCAGCTCGTGATGTTCGCGGGAGCAGCGATTTTCAAAGCTGCCTTATTATGCTCGTGACTAGCTCGGGTCGGAATCGAGTTCGCCGTTTATATATATATATGTATATAAGGTGGGAGTAGTGCATAAGCGCGCGAGAATAGCTCTCGTTCGATTAATGACGACAGTATTCCGCGTTGGATGAGTGTACTTTCCTAAAATTACTCGAGGCGCTTAGGAAATTTTATCTGTTCGTCGCGATTAACCAAACGTCTCACTCACTATACAACCGAATTTACGAGAAAATTTTTCGGCTGAATTATTGGCGCTCATTCGTTCTCCCGTAGAGAGTGTATGCCTATACACATCGACTTAGGTGATTTACCCACTCGATGTGAACTGCAGCGCTGCAATTATTATTCCGAACCTGTGTGCGTGGGCTTTGTTGTGTGTGTATGGCTCTGTGTTTACTCTCCCGACATTGTCTGGGCACAATAGAAAATGCTCAGGAGAATTAGTCATGTACTCGCAGTTATTTCGCGATCCTGCGATTTCTGCAGCTCTCTCTCTCTCTCTCTCTCTCTCTCTCTCTCTCTCTTCTCTTCTCTATCTGTTTCATCAATTGCGGATTACATTTAACGAGATATCGATAAAATATATTTGTAAAATTCCGCGGACTTTATGGAGGTTACGCGCATGGATCAACGGATTCGAGTTCGACGCGCCGCGATAATTTATATAGAAATTGAAATTCGGTGTTGAGAACGACTACGCGCATGTATTTGATTGTTTACGCCGTTGGAAACAATGTCATACGTTGGGTCTACGAAAGATCTGTCCGAAACGGATTCTAAAATAATATAGTTATATCGCTGTACCTACCATGAACAATAATGGCGGTTTGAAATTACGTTGTTATGCCGTTATTACTGAACGTTGCTTATAGTAGTGTTCAACGCTACAAACACAAAATTAAAGTACAGAAAAAGAGCTGAAGAACGTTGTAAACGACATGCTTCGTCAGTGAAAAGTTATCTATGTTAAAAAATATGAAGAGATTAAATTAAAAAAGTCTCAAAATTGAAAAGTATACTTCCGTTGCTTTCAAATGCCCGTAACTTTTACTCGAAAAGTATAGCTCGAAAAGTATAACGTTCTTTAGTTCTAATTCAAGCCATTTTTTCCGTTTTTTTTTACTTGATAATTAACATTTTATTACGCAATGAGCTATATCAAAGTTCGCCATCAAATGCTATTATTGCGGAATAAAAAAAAGTAATTTAAAACCCTTTTGAAGTTATGAGCATTTAAAGAAAAACTAAATTTAGTGGATTTCAGTAAAAAAAAACAAGGTTTCCATAGTTTATTTTAACGTTTTATTACACAATTTTTTCGATGAAATGTGCGAATACTCGAAACTGCGAAATAAATAAATATCCCGTCGTTAGAATTGATGAAATATAAAATAGTGGATATGGTATATCGGTACTTTACTCATCTTTCATGGGAATGACCGAAAAGCTTTTAACATGCTTTTAAAATACATGTTACCGCTTACAACTGTCGAGAAAAAAATGTCGGTTGTTTAACTGCGCAGCCTCTCTGTTTTTGCTTTCTCAAAGAGAACGCAACGATGAAAATTTCCATAACAGCAATTTTGAGAAATTTCAATGTTTTAAGTATTCCCACGAGTCGGAAAATAGCCTGTTTTAGAAAAAGTATGTTTGTACGTATGTAAATTTACCTAGTACCATTTATTTTACTTTGGAAACATGTCTACCGTTGCTTTTTTGACTTACAATGAGCTATAATTCTAATAAAAATAAAGATGACGTCTCGTTCGAGAAAGCATTCTGCTAATCTGCAATTAGCAGCGGTTTCTTCTTTTGCTTGCGAAATGCTTCGCGTAGCGTGACCGAACTCCATTCACCCTTATCTATCCCTAAGTCTTTGAATACTTTCAAAACTCCCCGTAGACAGCTCGACGACGCCGGCAGTATTTTTGTTTTGCCAATATCTCGAGTTCAATCTCCTCGAAAATCCCCCGAAGAATGACAAAATAAACGTTTTCTTCCCACAAGCCACGTTATTTCAAGCCCCCATCGAAACATAATGTTCTCCTCTGATACGTCAGCGACAGTATTAAAGACACACACATACACGCACACGTAGCCAGGTGTATCGTTGGGAAATAGGAAAATCCTCGGCGAACGCTCGGCAGAAGCATGAACGTTTCGGTCCTCGTATCAATCGAAATAACGCGGCAGCGGCGCGCTGGGCGTATTATCTCTGCGGCCGGAGGGCACTGCGCACGTCGCGTTTGTATTTGCGCGCTATACTGCAGTAGCAGCAGCAGCAGCGGTGTGCAGTGCGAGGCACGTGCTGGGCTTCAGTGCTCGTTTTCTTCTCGTTCGCCATCCGGCTGACTGCTGCAGTCGATGCGCGCACAAGCATATCCTGCCTCTTCCCAATTCCCATTCGAGCGATCGTCAAAGTACATCGAGAGACGCTTTGCAGCCTCGTGACGATGGCCGAGGGAAGACGCTTACTTTCGTCTCTCTCTCTCGGCTCTCGGCTCTCGCTCTCTCTCTCTCTCTCTCTCTCTGTCTTCGTAACATCCAGCTCAGTCTTACTTTGCACGAGTTTAACTACAGTTGTTTCGTTGTGAGAGCGGTCGAATGATCATGCTCGCGGACTACTAGTTGCATTTTCCTTCGCTTTACCTTGCTGTCGTGTACCTTTTAGGGAAGATTAGTCGTGTGTGAAGTTTGCATGTAAATTTCTGTTGTAATGGTTTTAGAGCTTCGTAAGTCTTCGTGTACATCATAAATTTGTATAAATACGTTGTTAAGAGTATGAGACATTGTAAAAGTAAAAATTAAAACATTTTTATTTAAAGTTCAGTTTATCGCTGCAGATGGAACGTGAAAATTTCCATTAAACGTTAAAAAAATCTTTCTATTTTTGTTTAAAATATAAAAATCATTGGTTTATTCGCCAATACTGAAGAGCTTATTATAAAAATGTGTGCATCACAGAATGATGCTTTTTGATAGCTGTAAATATTCATCAAATATGGCTGAACACGTCGTTCAAAATAACTTGAAAAAATAAATTTCGCAGTTATATTGCAGTGATAAAATGAAATATGTGCAGTAAGATATCGTCAATATTTTATGGATGAAAATGCAATGATTCTATATTAGAAAGCTCGTAGCAACTATTATTGAAGGATTCTTATATCCTCTTTAAAATAAGTGATCGCCTTTGTTGTGAAGCATTTAATACGTGATTCTGATTCGTTGCTATAAGTAAACATGATAAATTCACGATGTCTAAAAAAGTATAAAAAAAAGGATGTTTCGAATGAAAAGATTGTGGTTTACTATAATTTTTTCAATTTAACAAATTTTTCAAACTTGAAAATTCATTGTCTAAAATCAAATAGACAAACATATTAAAAAATTTTGAATTTATTTACGAGACATCGCCCAATAGTATTTAATAACATCCAATCTTAAAAATTTTAAATTTTGCGATTGATCAAAATGACAAATGACGTACGAGGATGATCATAAAATTTTACTCCTGTGTGTGGATTACCGAGATCGAGGATTGGCATCAGCGTCAGTCGTGAAGATTTGGCGTTACACAAGGACGCCTACATTGCGCCGCAGTTGCTGTAAATCTCATTCTCTGCTTCGAGAATTATTAAACAGCAATTTGAAAATTTTCAGTTTACCCTTTACGAGCAGCGTATACATTAAGAATTTTTCATACAGAGAAAAGCTCTCGAGACTCCGAGATAGAGATTTCATGAATTACGAGGAGAAGAAAAAAATAGCTTCGCGTTCCTCTGATTCTTTATTCTGCTTTATTTCACCTAATCCTATCAGCGATAGGAGGCAACGTTTTCTTATTCCTTTGTGCAAAGCACTTTCACGCACTTCAGCGCACTTCTTTTTCTCGTCGTCGGCTCGCGCAGCCGTTTACCTTTTCTGTCTCGCGAGCTTTTTCGCGGGAGGCGCCGCTTCCGCATCTCGCGAATCGATCGCCGAGAAGGAAACAAGCGAGAATCGACTCTACATATACAGATCGATATGGGGAGGACAGCAGTGCACAGGGAGACGCGTACGGCATTTTCTTTTTTTTTCAGGGTTCGCCTGTATTCTCCTGAGTGCAAAATAGCTCCCTTCCGCAAACTCGTTCAAGGATAAACTCTCGCGCGCGACCTTCCATTTTCGCACGAGAACATCCATTTTCTGCTTTTGCGTTCGCGCGCGCTGGGGAGGATGGGGCAGAGGGGGGGTGGTAGGGAGAGAGAAACGTAATTTCGCCAAGTAGTGCGGCTTTTTCAAGCCCGCCGCCACTTTTTCGCGCGCGGGCGCGAACACACACACACACACACACACACACACGCCACAAGCGCTCATTTTCTTGTCACTTTTACGCGTCCTAAATAAGATTACGTCCACGCCTGCCTCTTTTTCTTTCTCTTCCTTTCGCTCATTTTTCATTTCTCTCCGTACATTTTTCGACTGACTCTCTCTGTCTCTCTGTCTCTCTCTTTGCGCGAGGGCAGAGCGTAGGCGCGCATTACACAACGAGAGATTTACTAAGGTCGTAAGACACTTTTCGCGGGCTTTTTGTCGTGTAGAAGAGGATCTTAAGTGGTAGGCACGGGAGCTTTTAATGCAAACTTTTCTTCTTGTTGGTCTGTGTATATATTATGCACAAGACTCTTTCTTCCTGGCGTCAGTCGCAGGGCTGCAGGCGGCGGCGGCGGCGGTGGCTCCTTCTGCTATATCCCGAGCTGGGCTACCCGACGAGCGACGCCTCTCCGCTACTTTCTCAAAACAATAAGTGTTTTTTTCGCGGGAACGTCGTTTCTTCGCGAAAAGGTGTCGGAAAACTTTCGCTTCCGCAAATTTATCTTCTGCTTTTTTGTTTCGCCCGCGGAGCTGCAGCGCGCGCGCGCGCATTCACTGCAGGGGCTGCGCTGAGAGTAGCCCAAGATGCGGAGCATCTTTAAGTTTCGCCAGACGCGGCGGCTGCGATGGGCAGGGCTAATTCTGGCAAAGGATAAATTATACTGTTCTTCTGTGAGATTCTGCCTTGCAGCTCTGGCTCTGGTTCTGGCTCGTGCTCTTGTTCTTGTTGTTGTTACAAATTGTTTCCACGAGTAAGCGGACTGTAACGGGTGGAAGTAGATTAAGAAAGAAAACACGCAGTTTAAACGAGTTGCTACGTACGTCAGAAAGAAGAGAAATTTAATTCGAGAAATACGCGCTCATAATATTCGTACTATTTTTAAAGTTATTTTTCCACCAGTAATAATTTCAAGAGCCAATTCGTCGTCACTCCCCGGAGCGCCATCGACAAGCCAATATTAGCCTATTAGTCTGGTAGTCAATGTTGCCTGTTAGCGCAACATTGAGCTAGGGGCGGAACATCCCATCAGCAGCCTTAATTCCATTTTCCCCGGCTCCCTAGATCGACTTTGCGCCGTTCGTTTTTCGTCATCGCGTCCCATCCACTCCACTCGGAGAGTCGGCGCGTCGCGCGGTTGCCTCGCGGGGGTACATATATCGCGCGAGTGCCTTATATATTTCCTCGCCTCCCTCCTCCCCGACCACGTAAATAACGTGCTCGCTGGAAAAGTTGCAGGCGCAGTCAGGGGGCGATAAAGCACTCTTCCGCGGGACTGTATATAGGGCTCAGAGGCTAAAGTCGAGCGGAAAGGCATCGGAGCTGTTTGCCGCAGTTTTCGGCGAGAGCCGACGTCTCTCTGCGGCTCGCCGTGTGTCTTTCCATGTCTTCCAATACTACTTCAGCCGCAATGCCATATAACGTATTTCCGCGACGCGGCGAAAGACTTTCCAGGGAATAAGCTACGTATATACGACTGCAGCGGTATACAGCGAACTGATGAAAAGAAATGCAGGCTCTCTCTCTCCCTTGTTTGTATATACTTATTACCGGAAATATATCGATCCTGTACCGAGTACTCGACTCGCCATTCAAGCTCGCAATTCAAGCTCGAGTACTCTGCTTTCTTAGCGCTTAGCGCTGTTCCCTCGATCAAATTTCAAGCTGAAAGCGTTGCTCACTATAGAGACAGAAGACGGATAGCCCGGTACAAAGTGTATTAAGCGAAAGCTGCTGTGGACAGTTTAATTGGAAATTTAATATCCGTTTCGGCGTGCAAAGATCTCTCTTTGTAACGTGTTCCAGTAGTATTCTGCCGGCAGTGCGCTCTTTTCTCTCGCTCCATTTGCCCTGGAACCGGAACACACCAACAAACAGCGTCAAACCTTTTTGTTTTTCCTTCCAAAAACACGTTCTGCGTTCTCCCGTCGGGCGCGCGCGCGCAATCAGCTGAAAACGCAAGCGCAAAAGAAGCGACGTGCAACATAGACGAATCCATCAGAAAAACGGGTGCGCGGGGGGTTACGCGCTCGGGGGAGGCCGGCTAGACCTATAGTGTGCACAGACGTACCCAAGCTGGAAGCTCGCGGGAGAAACAGAAAAACAAAAGAGAGAGAGAGAGAGGGGGGGGGGAGACGGGAGGCACGCGGGGAATTCGCGCAGCCGTCCAAGACGCGCAAAAGAAAATCCTCTGCCCCGGCAGTCTCTTCTGTTTCTTTCATACTCGAGAATTCTTAGCCGGGTGGATAGTTCGAATTTCCGGCGGCGTGTGTAAGATTCTGGCGCTCGCCGCTCCCCGCCGACTATATGGACGCGGAGCGAGAGAGGGCGAGGAGAGCGCGGCGCGTCGAAAGACTGCGGCAGCGCGCTCTATACACCGGAAGCGTCTATGCGAAGTGAGCGGAAGCGCTCCGCTAGACTCGCGCCCGGGAGAGCAGGGGAGATGGAGAGAGAGAGGAAGAGAGAAAGAGAGACGGAAAAAGCTTGACAGAGACAGAGAGACGTTCCATCCGACTGTCGGTTGGCAAATGCCTTATACCGACCCTATACTACACGCGCGTACACACGTGCACACGGGCTCGGGAACGCGGCAGCGCCACTAGCCCGAAGAGAAATGGAAGAAATTACCAGTGATGATTTACGAGGCTAAGAAAGCAGCGCGCGGGAGTCGCGCCGCGCGTGAATCTTTCGCGGGGATCCAAAAGTTCGCGCGCGCGCTCGCGCCGGCGCGTCGAGCTTCCCTCGCCTCCCTCGCCTTCCTGCATGTATAGCCTTGTATGCGCTGGCTCGACGTGGCGCTTCGTCCCCGGTATATTTCTTCCTTATTTGGACGGATGTTATTTGCCGCGAGCCGCGAGCGAAATTATATGAGATACGTCGACGAAATTTTCGCGACACCGAATTGGGAATTTCATGTTTTCCGGGGTTTTTTTCTTATTCACAGACACTGCGGCATCGCATTTCGACGAGACGCGCGCGCAGCAAAGACGGGGAGTACACAGAAACGGAGCCCGTATAGAATTGAGCGCGGTACAGCAGTGTTGGCGCGCATCAATTGTAAATTACAGAGACGAGCGCGATGTGTTGCGGCACGCTGTATATAGATGCGTAAACTCCTCGTAGTATAATAGTGTATGCGTTAGGTATAAGAGCTGGCTAAAGACTCGCGCGCCAGAAATGGATTGGAGCATCCGAGAGTAACTTTGAGTTGTAAATTATTGTTTTCCCAAAGTTTGGAAATTCACGGCTGAATAACAGAAAGTTTCGGCATAATTAAAGGGGGGCAAATGCCGAAAAGTCTGCATTATTCTATTTCGTTTCATTACACAAATTTCGTCGAGCCAACTCGACGGCGGACTTTGCGCCCTGCGCCGGAACGAGGAGAATGAAAGGGAATGGAATACACCAGAGGCGCGGCCGGCGTTGCCGGCAGAATCGCTAGCGGCGGCTGCTGCTGCTGCTACTAGGCTCCTGCAGCGCGCGGCAATTAATTAATTGTTCAAACTTTTAACGTAATCGTTTTCGCGGTGCCGGTTTCTTATCTCCATTACGGATTCCCTCTACTTTCGGCTTCTAACGGATCGCTGACGCCCTATTTGGCCGAAACTTCCGATTCTTCCTCACTCCCGGAAAATTAAGGGAATGGATTTTTCAATCTCTGCTCGATTCATTGTTCTAAATGTAATTGATCGTAATGCCTCATTGGTTGGCGAACTATATTTGAGCGAAGGAGAACGCCGCGAAATTTTCGTGTTTTATTATTAAGCAAAAAATATTATACAAAATGAATAATTTTGCTAAGCAATTTTATTATTAAGCAAAAATATTGTACAAAATGAATAATTTTTTTACGAAATCTTTTTGTTTCAGGTAAGTCGACCAGATTTATGCTAAGTCAGCGAGTGCTTTATTTTACTTTTTAACTTTTTAAAACAAGTAGGTGCAGTGACTCTATATACTTACTACTTTAAGCGAACTTTGGATATTTCATTAAAGGAATTTAATTGAAGTAGGTCGTTAGAGATTGTGCTTTGGTCTTTTTGACATTGCGTGGAGATTCGCACTGAGAGTGATCGTGTGTTTGCATACTCAACGATGTTATCGATTTTTACTTTTTTCTGTATTCTGAATTGGCCGAATTTTCAAGATGTACTGCAAACATGCATTTATTAAAATACCGCAATATGCTGTCGATGTTGCAAACTCCCTCTTGACATGCAACATAGCGCTGTAACGTAAGAGATTCTAAAATTATTAAAAAATTTATTGAAAAAAGCAGAAATGGGCATGATTCGTATGAAATATGAATGAGAACCGAGATGTACAATTTCAAAGATAAATACGTGAAAAGCAACTGAAATTCATATAAAAATTACTGAATTTTGGCTGCTGAACCACGAATACATAGACGTTGGCGAAAAAGCGCGTGAAATATCTCTTGTGCATATTCGCTGCCATTCTACGAATTTTTGTCCCAAAAAAATATAAAATAAACTGTTACGTATGTTATGATTATATAGTTAAATTATTTACTTTTATTTGCATCATAAATTTTCTGCAATATATTTACTATTTTTCGCTAAAGCTTGAATTTTGTCTCTGTATTTTTGTCACACCGACAAATGCAGAAGCATTTTTTCGTAAAATAAAATCTAGCAAAAGCGATGAGGGCTTTCAGCATCGACGCTACTCTTGAAATCGTTAAAATTGTCATTTGTGCATATTTCAAGGGTCGTTGAAGGTACCTAACTCGGCGATTCTTTTACTTCATAAAATAACGTACGATTTATTGATCAAGATGCAAATAGGAACATTTTTGATTAAAAAGCATTTTTTATAAACGAATATATCTGTGGCTTATAGGAAGAACCACTTAAGTGACTTTTTCGTGTTTTCGAGAAAAAGCAATTTCAATGTCTCGAGTAATACATAAGATCGAAATGTCAGAGAAAAGATCTAAGTATTGGCTCATATGATTAGGTATCTAATAAGAATACAACCGTAGTATTACATTTGTAAATAGTTTCTTTCTCGACGCGCAAGCTAAACAAATTGCTCGAGTTAAGTGGTTCTGCGGGAACTTTGCAGATAAGTGCTTATTGCGGTCACTCTCTTTCAGGGCTCGTAACTAATGCAATTTGCGATTAACAAAATCCGGGGGGGGGGGTTATATTTTTAAAGTTTAACTCATGCCCTTTCTAACGGTGTAACTGGAATTTTCGAAAATTGTTATTAACAATAAGAAAAAACGGTTTAAAGGAAAAAAGCATGTTTTTCCAAAATTTTTTGTTTTAATTCGAGATGTCAAGAACGGTTTCATTTGCAATGTATCTAGAATCCCTCTAACCAATGGAATAAATGTCCAAAACAAAAAATACGTGATTTGAGGGTTGACTTTGAACCTCGGTGTGGTCAAACTGGCGCATATTATAATTGAAATTTTTTTACGAAGACTTTTACTAATTTTTTATTCGGAAACCACGCAATTTTGGAAAAAATTTTCAAGAGTAATAAGTTCTTAGAATCAGCTAAAGAATATGTACGAATTTTATCAGAGCGATTTCAGTAATTTTTTTGTTTTTGCAAATTGACAATTTTTGAAAAATTTAAAAACATTTAAAAAATGTTTAAAAATTTTTAAAAAACCGACGAATATATCGGTATAGTTAATTAGATATGTATTATACAGCTTTAATGTACTCCATACGGTGTATCTCGCACAAAAATAAAAGAAACGAGTGCACTTAAGTGGTTCTGCGGTAACATTATTATGAGAGACGCAGTTAAGTGATTATGCGATCGGCTGGCATTTAAAATATTTGTGCATTTCGGAATCCTACTATTGTACAATGAAAAAGGGTACTAAAAGCACCTCAAATTCGACATAAAAAAATTTTCACAAAATGTCACTTAAGTGGTTCTTCCTGCAAGCCACATATATATACACACGGGTTTTAATAAATAAGTCTTCATCTTGACAAATTGAGTGTGAGGATAAGTCTGTTACGAGTCACAAAACTGACAAAATTGATTGATTGCGCACATTTTTGTATAACTATGAAGCAACAGCAAGCATTAACATTTGTTTTTCTTTCACCGGGTTCATGCGGTATACTCGCCCACTTCACGTCGGCCTTTATAAACACACAAATCTTGACTCGGTGCGAATGGTAGTCGCCTCATCCGTCGAGCGAATGTCGTAGAGTAAACAATTTTGTAAAAAGACGAAAAAAGGCAGCGTAAGCACACACAAACAAGCCTCGAAACACGTGGGAACCTCTGAAGTAACGATAAGCACGGCTTCTCTCCCCCCCCCCCCCCGATTCTTTACGTCGTCGGCAACGTTGTTTCATGTCTCGTGTAAACAAGCCCTCTGGGTGCGTGCACAAATACGAAGAAAAAACAGCGGCAGGGCAAACCCGGCCAACTCCCGGAAGCCATATATATCCCGCGTGTATATCTAGGCGTTTTCGCGTTAAAACGGAGCGCGGCAGCGGCAGCGGCAATGGAGAACACGTAGTGTCACGTAACACTCTATGTATATATTATGCTCGAGTCGCGGAGAACCAAAGCCCGAGGAGGAGAATAACGAGAGAAAGAGAGAGAGAGAGAAATAAAGTAAAGGGATGAAATGGGGTAGGCAACATAAGGGACGATAACGAGGGAAAGAAAATAAAGAGCTGCGTGTGGGTGTCTATTGGTACAGCCTTGCCCTTCGGCTTCCGCAACGCTGCACAGACACAGACGTAAAAGTCTCACGTTACCCGCAGCAGCGGGGGCTGGGAGCAGCACACGTTGGGATGATAGCATATACGATAGGGGATTTGCAGAAGCGGCTTTAATGGCGTCGAGCCATCGGAAATAATTCATTTTCAATGACCATTCCTCGTTAACATACAACCCGGCGCAGACTCGTTAATTCTCGCTCACTTTCCTCCCTATCTATCTCCGCGTGTGTCTCTGCGTCTCCACCTTCCCCTTCGCTCTTTCTCTCGAGTTTCCGATCCTCTTCGTGATCCCTCCCCCCCCCCCCTCCCCCAGCTCGTCGCGCTATCCTTCATTTTTCCTCGCTTTTAATGCGCCCGCGCGCTCGACTAACCGCGTGTGGAGAGAGAGAGCACACGATGGATCTGAATAATTGCATAGTTGTTGCGCACGAGCTAACCCCCACCCCCACCCCCGCCCCTACCTCGTCCTCGCGGTTTCCTTTTCTGCCTTTCGGCTCAGACCCTGCTATACTCTCTTTCTATCTCTTCTCTCGGTTTAAAAGGATTCTTTTTTTAATGAGCGTTGTATATACGCTTACAAAAATGTCTTAATTTCATTTTGTTCGCCATATAGCCAGTTGTACAGTTTTCTTTATATATTTATACGAATGTGATATACGAAATTTTTTAAGAGGCGAGTTCAAATAATTTTTCAGAAATTGTAATTTTTAACGCGAAAGACAAACAAATGTAGGTATATCACTGTGATTTCAAACAGGCTGTGTAATAAAACTGTATACGACACTTGTGACTCAATTGATCTATAGCACGAAGCGATAATGTCACTCTAGCTGATGTTGCGCGCTATAAACACGCCATGCAATAATGGTCCTGATATTTTTTTGCTCAAAATATTTTTTCAGAATTTTCATTGAATTTTCCAAGCTTTTAAACTTTTAACACACGCCGATGAAAAGCAGCATTTTCAAGATATTGTAAATAAATAAGTTTGTCTGAGAAGGAATCCGAAGTGCGCTATTTCTCCCAGATAGTACGCAATCTATTCCTGAAAAATAGGGAATAAATGAGAAAATTTGGGAGAATCGATTGGTTCGACATCGCGACGAGAGTCTCGTCGTAGCTCTAGCGGCTCATCAATTAATACGACGGCATCTATAGGGATGCATCTCGCGCGCAAAGAGAGGGGGCGAGAGAGAGAGGCTCGGCGCGTGCTCACCACGAAACTGCCGAATCATTTGGATATATATATATATATATATATATATATATATATATATATATATATAATATATACGTATACATAGGAAGAGGTACTTTAGCATCTTGCGTCGCTCGCACATATTATACACTGTATCAATTTCCGCCTAATGGCAAGCTAAGAGCATAACGAGGTCGGAGAGGGTCGAAGAGTGCCTCGGCTGTGTGTATCATAACGCGCTCTCTCGCGCTTCCACGAGAGGGAAAGATGGATAAATGGATTGCGCGCGAGAGATGAGCGCGAGAGCCTCCGAGATAGAAAGGCGAGGCTGAAGGGAGGGCTGCGACTCTGCTGCGCGCAGAGAGAGAGAGAGAGAGAGAGAGAGAGAGCCCGCCGATATATATGCGCGGTCCACGTGTGCCGAGTAGCGTAACGAACTTATGACATTGTGTGTCAGCGAGCTTAATAAGGTAACTCGAGAATCAAGCTTCATGCGGAGCTCTCGCGGGCCCGTTATGCCTATTATATATGGATATTGCCCGAGCAAATCCATTACATGCCGCGCGTGCGCTCGCGCCGCGCGCTATACCTGACGTTTATCTATACACCTGCTGTTGCCGCCGCTGCCGACGCTTCTGCTCAGGGCATTTAAGTAGCGTGTCTGTGGCTGCATCGCGCGACCGTTACGAGTAGACTGTCTGGGCGGGTTTGCGCTCTGTGTGCGCATCGCTCGATTTTTCTGGGAGCTTGCAAGCGCGCTTTTCAAAGCTGTTCTCAGCTGCGCGTGCGAGCCTGGTGAGCTGCTGCACTGATGTACACGCATTGGACGGCTGCCGATTTGCTGATGCATATTACGCTGGACGCTTGTCAGTCGTGACTAACGAGATTAATATATCGACGGAATTTTCAGAGTTTTTTTCGTTATTGTTTATCGCTTCCCGTCGAAAGCACGGAGCTTCATTTTTTTTCAAAGCTTTTGTTCCGGAGCATAGAACGTAGCGAGTGGGCTTGCATAACTGTTTTAGCTCCAGTCGACCGAAAGGATATCGAGAACCATGGAAGCTGTGTAATCGTTTGTTTTTTTCGTTCTTTTTTTTGCAATGCAGATCAGCAAAGTTTTGGAAATATTTCAAAGGATAATAATTTTTTGCATTTGAATTTTAAACAGCTGCTTTAATATTCCGCCTGACTCCCGACCGATTTATCGGATTAAATAAAAGCGTGTCTTGCGCGTTGAGCGAGAAAAGGAATTCCGTGGAAACAATGCTGTGAACTCGAAAAAGCTGTAAACTTCTCAAGGAGACGCGTACACGGCTCGCGTTGATATTTTTCCCGCAGCAGCAGCAAAACATTTTTGTTTCTCGAAAGCGAGCAGCTGCAAAACAGCCCGTCTCTGCCAAACATACACCAGCCAATTCATATATCGACGCAATGTTTTTTCGGCGGTATCCTCGCGCAATAGTGTATTGAAGCAGCGCAGCAACAGCAGTGCACAGAGCATCGTTCTCCCTGGCACAGACACAAGCGCGTAAGAGACAAGTTTACGTAACGAAATTCAATGGCTCCAAGTGAGCGAGAGAGAGAGAGAGAGGACGCGCGCAAACGAATATCAAGAGTCTCTCTCTCTCTCTCTGTCTGTCTCCGTCTCCCTCCTAATCTCATTTCCTTACCAAACAGCCGTTTCGTCGTCGTCCCGACTGCGCGCAGTGTATAGGTGGCTCCTCCCGCTCAAGACGGCCGTTTCAACCCGACCGCAAAAGGCGAGCCGAGCGTAGCAATGCCCGCGAGCCATTATTTATGGCCAAGTGCATCCTCGAGGATGTTTCGCGGATTCTCAAGAGTCGCTCTCTCTCTCTCTCTCTCTCCGACCCTTGTAACGTCGTCGAGGGGCTCGGTGTGGCTCTACGTCCTGACTCGCTATACTGCCTCTTTGCTACCTCTGCACCAGCTCTGCTTCTCTCCCTCTCCCGCCAGCTCGACCCCCCCCCCTGTTTCGAAAGGGTTATATACCTATATCGCGAGAGACAGACGTTAGCGTGTACAAGGTCGGGGAGTGAGGCTCAAAGCTTCCTCGCGAAGCTGTATAAGAGCCGCAAAGCCACGCGACGGGACTAAGTCTTGCTTATATTTCGGGGGTATAGCCAGTCGGCGCAGAATATGGGATTCGCTACACTCTCTTGCTTTCTCGCCGCCGTCTCTGCATGGCTTTCGCATTTTTTCGCTCCATACACCGATACGAGAGACTCTTCTGTTTTTTTCTATTATCCAAAAAGATCGCTGATCCCCCCCCTCTCTCTCTCTCTCTTCGCAAGCTCGCAAGCTCGCTCCTTCTTGCATCCTGCGCGGATATCTTCCTTTATTATATCTCAAGCGGTTCGCTCCCATTCCGCGCGGTTCATTCTTCGTTATTTGCGCCTCGTACAGTTTCTTCCTTCGATTCTCCCGTGTACCTCGTCGGTTTCTCGGCCGCGGCGAGGAGCGATAGTTTATCCCGACGGTTTTATCCGAACTGCTGAACCCGAGCGTTCCAGAAAGCATATATCTTTTTATGCCTTACGGTCACGGACGAGGAGCATCTCTCGCCGCAGTAAAACATTGCTTGTTTCGTTCGCCAGTGCTGCTGCGCACTTCTTCCCGGCAACTTCTCGCTCAACTCGTACGCGTAACTCCGCCGTCTGCGGAGAGTAAGAGAGAGACATCGGGGGAAGGGGGGAGAAGCGAGAGAGCTTCTCGGAAAGTACCCTTTTCGGATTTATTTTTACTCGGCGGCGGCTCTCGACGCTATTACTACACTAGGTGCTCGCGTGACTGCGACATCGGGATTTCTCTCGCTCGCTGGTGCCCGTCGCGTCCCCGAGGCGCGCGCGACTTCTTTTTCAATTATAGAGGCGTTGAGAGCAACTGCGACACACACTTGGAAATTAGACTTGAGCCCCTCTCGATGCGGGGAGGGGAGCTCGTGTATTATAGAAAGCGCACGACTCTGCCAGTCGAGTGCTGCTGCTAGAAACTTGGATTAACCTTCGAGTTTCAATGTTTAGCTATATATACTGCGCGCGGTATGTGTGTACATACGTCTCGCGTACATGTACGCCTGCGCGCATGGAAAAAGAAGTCGATTTCCTCGCAAGCTCTCGAAGCTTCATGAATATATCGCAGATGTCACCGAGAGTCTTGTGTCTGTACCTCATCCTGCTCCTTTCTCTTCCTATACTTGGCCGCATACGCGCAGAATCCTCTCCAGCGCCGCTCTACTGGCTGGCTCTTTCATCGAGCCTCGTCTCTTCATTTTTATTGCGCGTATAATCTCTCTTTTCATCATCGCAGTTATAGTATATATATATAGTCTCGGAGCTTATGCCGCTTGCGCTCTCACCTTTATTTTCCCAGCTGAGCTGAAAACGTTCCAGCTTAGATAAGAAGCGACGTGTGTGCGTGCGCAGTCTGTGTCTCTATACAGGATGTCTTATATAGTTCTTTTTTCACGAATCGAAAGACTGTACGAGCGAATCAACGTCAGACGCGCGCGCGCGAGCGCCGTTGATTTAAGCCGCGCGCAGCGCAGGATTGCAGGAGTTTCTGCCGCTCGCAGCCTCGCTGCTGTACTTTGCGATAAATCTTGGGGATTATTCAGAGTGTTTTGTCTCCCGACAACAGGTACTAAGTTAACAGGTGACTCTTTGCAGAGTACGCGAGAAAACAAACTTTCTGACATGTTACTCTCCGCTGTATATAGTCACCTCGGCGAGTTGTGTACAGTTTCGCATGTGTATATATATATATATATATATATAATATGCCTCGGCAAACTTCATTTCCGAAAATCCCGCAATTAGTCCGCCGACGAAGAATGTTCGCGTCGTTTAGTTGAGTAATTTTTCCTTTCTCCCGGCGGACGTCCGCGCTCTTCGATTATCGTCGCGCGCGGCGTAAAATTGAGCTTTGTCTCAGGCTGCGCGGAGAGACGACGGTACGATTTCCGAGGATTATTAGAGTAAGGCACGCGTAGGAACTCGAAGATTGCGCTCGCACTTGCTCTGGCCCCGAGGCTGGGCCGCCGCGCTGCAGCGAGTGCGAGATAGAGAAATAGAGAGCAGGGTCGGGTGTAGCCGCGCGAGCTAGAGAAAAGTGAAGCGAGAGTGGGAGAGGAGAGAGAACTCTGCGTCGGAAGTTGGAAACATCTCGCCGTCTCTCGGCTCTGGCGTCACCGACCGCCGACGTTAGAGCGCGAGCGAGAGGGAGAGTTGAAAAGGGGCCGCCACCGCTGCCTCGCTTGGAAAGTGTTGAACGCCCAACCTACATAGGTGTATAGAGAGATGAGGCTGCAGGTATATATATATATATATGTATACATACATAGATGAGAGTCGCGCCGGCACTTGGCTGTCGCTGGCTGAACTTGAAAAGAGAGACGGAGAGACAGGACACAGCGACATCAGGAGTACAGCGTAGATACGTGCGGGGGTATACATAGAAGTAGGGGGAGATGCAGTGGCAGGCAGCCCGGCTGCAGCACGCGGTAATAGGAGGGAAAGTGAGAAAAGCTTTTGCGGAAAAAGGGGAAAAAGAAGAGTAGGAACTAAACTTGCGGAATAGGAGAGGAAGAGGCAGCGCACCGGCGGAGGCGGAGATAAGAAATGGCGGAAATAAAGCGGATAAGAGAGAGCGAGAGAGAGAGAGAGAGGCTGCTGCTGCTGCCGCCGCCGGCGGATCTTCCCGCGCGAGATCGCCGCGCTCTCGGATAGCCCGGAGGGAAAATAAAGAGAGGAGGGCGAATAAATAACCGTGCGCTGCGGTAGATTACACGGAAAGAAAACAAAGGGGCCACGTCAATTAGACGCGCGCGCGGGAAGTTGTGAGCTGCCGCTGCCGCCGCCGCCGCCGGGCGAGAGAGAGAGAGAAAGAGAGCAAGAGGAAGAGGCGAAAAAAAGAAGAAGTGGAGCACGCGAGAGAAGGAGCTGCAGACGGAGGAACGGAGCGAGAGAGAAGTATTTGGTGTTGGCTGCGCGTTGTCGTATATATATATATACGTATAAGGAGTGCGAGCGCCGCGAAGCCTGTCAGAGACAAGAGTCGGCAAGGAGTTAGTGTAATCCGCTCGCGCTGCACCGGATGAATGCAGCGTGCGCGCACTTTTCTCCGGGCTCAACCTATATACACATTTCTCTCCTCTTCCCTATACATACGAAGTAGCAGCCGACGAGCGGATCGATCTTTTAATTATGGCGGAGCCTGCGAATGAATGGCGCGCGCTCGAGACTCCCCGTAATACAGTCTAAGCTCTCTCTCTCTCTCTTTCTTCCAAGCGTTTCCCCCCGACTCTTATTGCTGCTTCTCGCTCTCTCTCTCTCTCTCTCTCTCTCGCTCTCGTCCTCGCGCACGAATGGAGAATCCGAAATTGAATTGGCGAATCGATCGCATAATACGCGCTTTGACTCCCACAGTCACCTTCCCTTGCTAGACTGAGAGAAAGAGAGAGAGAGAGAGGGAGGACGAACGAAGCCCCGAGAAGCGGGGAGATCATCTCTTCCGCCGTGGGATGCGAGAACACAGCCGATAATTACCTACTTCGTTAATTATCGAACTGTCTGCTCAGCGACACACGCGCCCGCCGAGCGGAGAGAAGGGGTTGGCTCGTTCGCGCGATCGAAGCTTTTGTCCTTTGAGACTCGTGGCAGCTGCTGGCTATATAGATATTCAAACGCGCGGTGTCGCTGCGGCGGATTGATCAGCGCGCAGCGATCCCTTTGAGCCGCCGTATCTCCGGCTTCTGTGCTGCGCGCAGCCGACGCGTCTGGTTCCCGTACTCTCTCTCTCTATCTCGGCTTCGCGTCCGCTACGTACAAGTATACTACCTGGGCGTCTTTTGGCCCTCTCCGCCACCGCTCGCTCCCCACGCCGGTATCACGCAGCTGCACCTCTTTCGCGCGCGCTCTGCTTTGCATCTCGACGAGCTTCCTCCTATAATTGAGCCTCGAGATATCGGGGGCGGCTCCGATTAACTGCGCGCGCGCTCCTGCAGATTCTGCCACGGGGATCAAAGGGAAAATCAAGAGAGAGTGCGGGGGGGGGGGGGGAGGAGGGAAGAAAGACGGCGGCGGCATTTTTCACGCGCCGTATGATCGAGGCCCGCGCGACTTGTTAACGGCGCGTATAAGGATTAAGCCGTAAAACATCGGCTCCAGGTTGCTCGAACGAGGATCGTTTGGGAGAAGATTTTTCTTCGGCGTTTTTGCCCGTTTCGTATTTCTGCTCGCTATGGCCAGCTCTGCCCTCCCCTACGATGTATTTCTCTCGCTGCAGTCGTTAAAACTCCGACTGCCGCAAACTACTCCCATGCTGCTCGGACAGCTGCGATTTCTCGCGGAAAATGCTCGCCGGGTGAGATTAGTCAAGAGCCCGGAAAAGTTGCGCGCGAGAGTTGATTTGATTGTCAAATCGCGCAACGACGAGACAGAGAAAGAGAGAGAGAGAGATCGATTCGAGGTGCGGAGCGCGCGAAGAACTTGTTTACATTTTGACCCCGCTTCGCTGCGCGCAAGGGCGCGCACATCTGGACTCGAAGACAGGGTGTATTTGCAACGAGCAAACTTGTTTGCTCATTATATTTACATGATAATCTGGAGGGTTGGGCTGCGCGCGTACCGGCAAATTTACTGTAACCAAAAGTTGTTTCGACTAAACCATATAGGAGCGCCGGCGCACACTGCTCTGCCCGCGCGCAAAGTTCAAAATTTAATTTCCAACGGAGAAAGTAAAATAAACGAACGACGGCTGAATTAGCGCGCGCGGGCGAGATTGCAAGAGAATAGCCGCGTGCGCGCGGGCGCGTTTGCAGTGTGAGAGCGAAGTAGAGCTGGAGCGGAGAAAAGCCGATGCAGTTGAGCTGCGGATTCGTCGGAAATCGCGTAAACAAAGCGAAGCTGATGAATGGCTCTGGGAAAACTATGAGAGATGCGCGTATAGGCTATATCTATACATCGTGCGGGAGCTGCGAGGCAATAACGTTGATATATATACACCAGCGAGAGAAAATTACGCGCATAGTTTGATATCGGTACATATACGGTCGCGGGAATGGCTGATTCGAAATAGAGAACGAGAGGCCGAGATTTAAGTTGGCGCTGCAGCCGTTGCGCGCAGTTTTGCTCCGCACTCGCTATATATATATATATATACATGGCGACTCGGGGTGCGTATATAAGTTCGGAGACCACTCGAGATTTGCGAAACACTAGAGGCGATCCCACTCGGAAAATTTCCTCGCAGCTCTGAGAGTGCTCCCCGGGGTTTGTCGCAGCCCCCCGGCTAAGAGAGAAAACCCGAGTGCCAGAGAGAGAGAGAGAGAGAGAGATAGCCGTCATTGACCTATGGCGAAACCGCTCAACCGAATACCCTCATAGTCTCTCTCTCTCTCTCTCTCTCTCTCTCTCTCTCTGGCTCCCTCTCACTGCTGCGCTACACACGCCTATGTGTATATATATATATGTATATATATATATATATGTATATATACCTGTAGAGCCACCACAACGCGTTCAGGGGCTAGCCGCGCTTCCGCGAACGGCGAGCGGCATGAGGGTGCGCACAAGGTAAACTTAATTAACTCATTCGCAATTAAGCGTGACCCGATACGTGAATTATAGGCCAACGCTTTCGAGCATTATCATTCCCGCAATTCTCTCTCGCTGCCGTTGGTCGTCTGGCGACCTGCCACCGCCGTTACCTTCGACGTCAATGAGCGCACTTGAGGTTTCGTCTTTCTCCCGTTGACTTGCATGGCTTGCGCCGAGACACCGACCGCGTCTCCTTACTCTTTGGATTTTCGATCGACGCGCCTCTGCATGTGAATCTCCAAGTTGCCGTACACGATATACAAGCACGTTTCGATGGGTCTGTCATATTGGCCTTTCATTAATTCGATGGTTGATCGCCGATAGAAATTGGATACCCGCACTGTACGGCTCGAGTTACCTTACGCGCCCGCTGCCATGCAATACTACCGCGAAGAAATTAGCCCTGGTATGTATTAGCCGAGCTGTGAAGGCCGACGGGATCGAATCGGCAAACGATCTTCGCTCGAGCTAGATTAATTAAATCGGGCTTGAAATTTCATTTCATTATCTTAATTGAACCGGTTTCGTCGTTTGCTTCTAAGAGTCGACCTCCGCCTCGTCGCCTTCCCATATCTCCCGCCCGAGCGTTAGCTCGCCCCCTCCGATTGGTCAATCGGACGTGCTTATTCAAGAGCCACATAATTTCAGATAATTAATTAACCCCGGTAACTGCTCTGGCCGCAAGGCTTATTATTAATTGAATTCGACTGTAAGCCCGATTACAAGCGGCTTCGGCTTTCTTATTGTTCTGCGAAACATTTACGCAATAATAAGAGCCTCCCCCCCTCCCTCTAGTCTGCTGAGGCAGAGTAGCTGTTTAAGACGGTACATTGTTTGAGATATAACGAAGGTATACAGAAGAATAATGAACTGTTTATTCCGCTGTGAATACATTAAGATAGTCTCGAGTGCAGTTGCAACAGTTTATTATCATGATTGTCAGAGTTTTAGTTGTTACAAAGTACATTTGCTTGTTTATCATCTCATAAGATAAATAAGCTAAAAATCTTGCGATCATCAGTATCTATCCGTAATTCAAAAGCCACGAGAGCCTAAAAACCATGTTAAAGTTGCGATTCTTTCAATTTTCGCGAATTGCATTTTCGAAATGGCTAAAATTTTGTTTGCCCCCGGCAAACTCGTTCGCAGCTTTATCGAATAAACATGAGACATATGTGAACAGCCATCAAGTTGGAGAAGTAGACTATATAGCTTGAGTAAACTAGGTAGTTGCTTTAGGCCTAGTCAAGTGTATTCTCAAGAGGCAAACACTCGCGAACTTCTTTTTTTGGCTGAATAGCGATAATGCACTTGAGGCGTGACGAATTAACAAACAATTGCGCGCGAATGTGAACGGAATTTCAAACAAACGATTATCGCGCGTGTGCGAAATGAGAGTACCGATGATTCTTTATGGTCTATTGTAAAGTTATTATTTTCGATCGCAGAGTGCGCGTTTGAGTAGAATAACTCAGCTTCTTATTCTCGTTGTTAGAATTTTGCTCGTAACTCGGAATTTGTGGTACCCTCGAAAAAGATATCAAATGGCATCGCTACTTCTGCACATAAGCTTCACTATTTGTCTTACTTACGAAATTTAGATGTATGTATGGAAGAATGAGCAGATTTACGTGATGAAGTGATCGCCGAAATTTATTTAGTACATAAGTGGTAATTCAGCTTATACGTTTGAATCAACTATACTTATTGCAGTATTTAATTTATTTGTGTATGTGTATATACTGTAATTAATTTAGTTAACGCTCAAATAATAATTCGTACTCAAAACATTTCTGAGAATTAAAACTGAAAATTTAACATATAAATTTGATTTAACGTTTCATTATTACATTGGATTTATTTTTCTATCCACTAAAAAAGATATACCTACGATATTTAAGTACATTTAAACGAAATGAGATTAGCTTTATAATAAAGCGCTAAATTAAAAACCATTCAATTAAGATTATTGCGTCGACTACGTAGACCAAGTAACATCAATTATATTTCATTATTATATTTAAATCTCTTGGTGAATGAAGCAGATGTAATTTTGATGAGCACATATATAACAGATCGATTATAAGTAAGTCTGGTTTCCATTTGTCTGGATACCGTTTGATCGATTAGATTAAAAGATGCTAATGAAGGTAAAAATACCTACCACGTACAAGATAATGATATAATCACTAGGGAAAATTGCGACGAAATAAAGAAAAGTGCGAAATTCCAATGCCGCGGAAGGATAACACTACTGAAGCATCGTAAGCGACGAAACGAGCTGTGGCAGGAGGAGTAGCCAAGGCCGGCTTGGAAGAGCAAAAGATTGTCGGTGCAGCTGCGCTCGTTCTCGTCCTATATACGACTCGGAGCTTCTTTCTCTACATCCTTCTCCCGAGCTCTCGATCCGCAACTCGGAGCTTCGTCACGTTCTCCGCTGGGGCTCTGATCCCCCGCGCAACTGTATCACTCTCTCTCTCTCTCTCTCTCTCTCCCACTGCTCTCTTTGCACACAGATTTATACGTCTCACGCTGTTTGTTTCTCCTCTGACGGCGGGATCCGTGGCCGAGCAACTTTCTTCGTCCGCGAGCGAAAACTTGCCGCATAGGGATCTCATATTTACGGCTCTCGCTGGGAGCTTTTAAAGCCTCCGCGCGCCCGTCTATCCCTCGGACAGGCCTACGCCGCGCCAACTTTCAATCTAACGTACATCTCTTTTTCCCGCACCTTCTATCCATCTCGCGATTCGGTAACATGCAAATTGCATGGGACGGCGGACTCGCGGCAGGGAAAAAGCTCCGACGAAACTCTCCCTCCCTTTCTCTCTCTCTCTCTCTCTCTCTCTCTCTCTCTCTCTCTCGCTCGCTCGCTTTTTCGCTCTCCCTTCCACTCATTCTTGCTCTCAGCAAACTCATTTGCAAATATAAACTGATTTAAAATTGCAGAGCTTGCGAGATGAGCTGCGCCGCTGTGTAACAAAATGCCTTTTCGATATTTTCATTTGCCGCGGTGTAACTTTAGTGATTTTTTGAAAACTTATCTTTTCGCAGAATGCATCGAGCCATCACATTTTTTATTTCACATCCCTGGTAGAAAATAGCCTATAAGTTATAGAATTGAAAATTAGCAACTGGGCATATTTTGTCGCGATAAAATGTAGCGATGAACTGTCGATAATGTCGTTTACATTATATCCCTAGTAGAATTGTTCCGGATAAGTTACCGATAATATATATGTTTTATTTACTTTTGGAAAAAATATAATATTTTTTGATAATAATTAATTATAAATTAGTTTACATTAAGTTATTTTTTGGATTCTAATAAAAAACTGTTAAATCATTGTTATTTTCATAATATTTTAACCTTTACATATATCGTTGACGATAAGTTCGGCATAGCGTGACCAGAAAACATCGCCAGGTAACGGGGTTTCTGGCGATATTTTTACCGATAATCTATCGACAGACGATAAAATAAGTCATTCTGTCGGCAGTATATTGGGAAAGATTCTTGCAGCGATTTTCGACAAAATTGGATTTTACTAAAATTAGCGAAAGCAATTGATTTATCTTCGTGTTAATTTTGCTGTTGTTACTTTACTTTCTTAGCTGTATTCATACTTTATTTTCGATGCAATTATAGTTCATAACTAATATTAATTATTACAAATGATTTATTATTGCATGCATTTAATTAAAAGGGTATAAATTAAGCCAATGAAAAAGTTCTCGCACAATATATTTTAGTTGGGTTATTTTCAAGCTTCGATGCTCCGCGCGAGAGCTTGATGTTTTATCACATTTTTTCACATCGCCGTTCACAATTCCCCGCACCACTCTCTGCAGACACGCGAGCTCTCAACCATCAAGCTTTTCTCTACGCGCATCCATCGCGACAAGTCGAAAGTGTCTTTTATCATTCTGATATTTGCGTCTGTCCATCCGATAATAATGGATATCGAATTTTGCCGCGCTTTCTCTCGTTCCGCAGGGCGAGAGTGGCAGCCATAGAGAAATAGAGAAGTAATTTGGGAAAAAAAAAGAATCCAAGATTACGGCTCGTTTTTGAGCTGCGCAGTCCTGAAAATATATGACACTTCAATTTCGTCCGTGTCCGCCCGAAGGCTTTCATAATACACCCTCCCCTTTTCTATCTTTCTCGCACAGGCGCGCCCAGGTAGGTGCTGCGCTTCGCATCGCGTCGACTCCGAGCTCTCATCCCATCCCCCCGGCAATTTTTCCATTTCATTCCCGGCAGCAGAGGGGCTCGCTCCGCTTTTCGGTAATTGCAAAACGAATTCGGCGGCGCTATAATACTGCGCGCGATAAGGTGATGAGTGCCGCCGCGCTGGAGGATCGCCAGGTTCGGATTTTCCCTCGGAGGTGCGTCGATCCTCGATCCGGGCGTGCAATGCTGCAGCGCAAGAAGCGATTGGAAGGGACCACGCGGCGCTGAAAGCCGGAAATTCGCGGTCATAGACGTTCTGGCCATCCGCCCACGGAAAGATCCAAGACTTTCCCTCTCTTCCGTATACTCTTCTCTCGTCTCCTTAGCCTTTCCAGTATAACTCCTTCTGCAGCTTCTCTTATTGCTCTCGTCCGCGAATAAACTGCTATTGGGCTGCTTCTCAAAGGCTCGCTCCTGCGCGAAACTCGAAACTCGGCGGGTCTCGAACGAAATATCTCTCTCCCTCTCTCTCTTTTCTTTCTCTCCGGCGCTTGATTTCGTTCGTTTTAAACAAATTCCTCGGAGAGCGAGGAGCGCGCGCTTCGGGTGCCAGGGATGGAGAGAACGAGAAACGCTCGCCCGTCTATTTCGCGAAGAGTGCGTATAGTGCGCGCCGCGCGGATGACGTATACTTCCTCCGCTCTCGCTATGTACTCGCTTAATTCAGCTCGCGAATCGAAACTCTCGACGAGAGCGCCAGCGACGGCTGCTGAGTTGGTTTCGCGCGTACGCACGTATGCCGCAGTTGCTCCGTATACACACGCCGTCTGTTTCTCGCGGCGCGCGTCTCAAGCCAAAAACTTACGGCTCTATCCGCTCGTCGGTATATAAAGCTGCGGATTAACGCGAGCGTGAAAGCCACTTCCGTGGCCCCGAGTTTATATTAAGGAAACGCGCGCTTGGTACAGTGGAGCCGAGCGAAAAAATGTAATATCTCACCCACTTAAATTTCTTGCCATTGAAATGGGCCGCCCCCGCTGCTACTGCAGTACTGTGGAGGGTGGGGGGGGGGGGCTATAGAGCAGAGCGCAGCAGCCGTACTAGAGCCACGATGCATGCACATCGCGTAAAGTGCTCGGTAAATTCAATTTCCCGCGGTGTCAAGTCGAGAAATATTCTTACCACGCAATGGATACTAAAATGTCCAATGCACTTTGCACAAAGTGCGGCCAACCGAGAGACGGCATTGCCGATGTATCGTTTCCGCAAAATTTCAGCCGTCCTCCTCGCCTATACACAGATTATTGCCATCGCTGCGTATACTCCCCTCTCTTTCTCTCGCGCTCTCTCCCTTTCTCTCTGTATCTGCCGCCCCCCGACGATAAACGGAATTTCCAGATCTATTTGTTGAATAGATGGGCTTTACGACTGCCGGACCAGAAACTCTGTTTAATACGCAGCGATACGACAATGTAATGGCAATAACCATGGAAAAAGCCGCTGCCGATTTGCTGGCGTGCAGTTTCTTCCAAATTATTTATTGCATGAATATTGGGCATGATGTTATATTGTTTTGATAGAAAAATTATTTGTGTATTAATTATATATTTAATATCTTTTGAGATGTGATGCCCAAAAAGAATTTTCAAAGTAAACAGCGAACCAAGTACTTTTTAGATAGATTCTTTTCTTGAACCATTGATTTTAGTAACATAACTATTAATGAATGCTTGCCATCAGGATCGCGTAACGAGCTAATAATTGTTTAATCGCATCTATGGAATTAGCTGATTAATTTGCTTAGTTTCACCCATGATATTCTATGATCAAGTATTTCCCAGAAGAATGCAACGATTGAGCGAGTGTAACACGTTTCAGCTGAACAAAATTGATGACCCATACAAGCACCTCCGTAACGCGTCAAGCAGCACCCGCGGCACAGCAGTCCGTTCAGTCGTTTTGCGACAAAGCTCGCCGCGGCTAAATCTCTTCTTAATCAAAGTCAAGTTTTTAACGAAGTTCGTCGAAGCACGCTAAGCGGCTGGCGAAGGCGTTGAAATTTTTTCCCAGCAGCTCAAGGACTGGCTGCCCCCAGCTTAAAAATTTAAAATTGGCTAAACCAACGGCGCGCGCACTCGGCGCACGATGAAATTAGGTCGAAGAAGTTTAGCAAAGTTTTCATAATTTTTCCTCGTGTAACCTTCCTCGTCTTCCTCCTAGCCTCGTTGTCTCTTACTTTCTCGCTTCTTTCTTATTCACCCAGCCAGCGAAGAAAGTCGAGCTCGCGACAATGGGCCGGAGAAGCGAGACACGAGCCGAAGCGCGCATGAATACGCTTAATGTAACGTATATACGCGCAAGAGCGGCAGCAGCAGAAGCACAGCGTTGTTAGATGAAAGGCTTTTAAAAACTCTCTCGTCGCGTCCATCCAGCGCGTGATGCGAGAAAAAAATCGCTTATAATGTACTTGGCAGCTACTCCCAGAGAGCTTGCGCGCGCCCGAAATAGAGGCAGAACGCGATTTCCGCTGGCTTTGCCCCGGCTTGTGTACCGCAGACAAAAGTTAGGCGTTTCGGGTTATTAATATGGCTGCACACCACTATTCTTTCTTAAGCTTGCTCTTGATGCTTCTTAAGCGACCTCATTTTTTGCGCGCTCTGAGAAAGAGAGAGAGAGAAATCCGGCAAATTGCACAGCTGGGAGAAATGTTTAAGAAAAATAATTGGGGTCGCGTACCCGCATGCTGTGATTACTCTGGGCTTTTATTTATGTGAGTCGTTAGGCGTGATGCGTTGTCTGCGGTTTAGAAAAACAAGCTGAGGAGTACACTCGTGTTGTATCAGTATTTTTGAATTTGAGCCAATTTCCGTTCACGCCCGCACGATTCAGCGGTTCTTAAACCAAAGCACACAGTGCATATTCGAGTAGAAAGTTAATCAAAGATCTACTTGTTTAACTTTACTCCGTCGGCTGCTCTACTGTATGTCTATGTAGTGCTTATGAATAATTGCCCTTTGCGAAGTGCATAAATAAGCTCGAGTGCCGAAAGATCGAGAGAGGGAGAAAGAGGGAGCGATAAATCAAGTTAAGAATCAGAGCAGCCGGAGCATCGGAGTCAAATTAACGCGCATTGGAAACCCTGTAGACTCCGAAGGGCCACTTACACACGATTGCGGCAGCTGCACCTTTACATTCGCAAAGGATATATTCACGCGCTTTCGCATAGCATTCCATAATCTTCGTATAATACATACACGGTACATTTTCGATTCACGCGCGTGTATAATATATATACACATGACGAACGCGCGGTGTAATTTAACGAACTCATTTGGCGTGGCTCCCCAAACAAGATTTTGCGAGATATAATCTGAATATAATATTCTCATCCGAGCCTAAATAGAGAGACTAGCTGCTGGTCGCCGCAAAACGCCGGCAAAATTGGAGCTTCCGTACACAGAGAGAGAGAGAGAGAGAGAGAGAGAGAGAGAGAGTCAGCTGCGCTGGACTGCGTGCGCGCGCCGGCGCCGGGCAGCGCGCGTTCGACTATAATCTGCAGGTATCTCAGTTGGCGGTGCTTGCGTATATGCTCTTCCCTTTGAGCGCGCGCCTCAAATCTGTTTACCCTCTCTCTCACTCTCTCTGTCGCTCTATGTTCTATCCTCACAAAGACGGTACGTACACGCACACCTGCCCTTATTTTTGCGCCTCGTCGGTATCGAGTGAGCGCGCGAGAGAGCTATATCAAACGCGGTATTGCCTCTGCCTTTCTCTCTTCGCACGCGTGCTCCTATACACACTGGGTGATCAAAGCCCTGAAGCGATATGTGTACACTGGCTGCCGCCGTGTAATGGACAGGCTCAATCGGATTCTCCTTCCAGCGGGGATTACATGACGTCGTTGTATCAGCGCCGCCGTCGCCTTATAATACGGAAGAGACCGGTGAGTTTCATCGCGCCGCTGGATTAGACTACGGCAACTCTTTCACTCTGCTCAAGCTCGAGCGGCCTGAATAAAATTCTTTTCTCGCGGTTGCGACGGGCTCTGGGGGGGGGGGGGGTGGGATAGGCGATGTTATTTTTTCGCCGCGGACAAAGAAAACAAACGAAGCGAGATCTCGCGAGCGCGCTGCGCGACTCGACGAGGGCTTACGCTATGGAAAAATGTGAGAATTCAAATGGTCGTATTTCAAAGTGAAATTTTTCAAAACTATACAGGGCCATGAAGAATCTGAATTACAAAAGGCCGCGCGCTTCTCATCTCGACACCTCCGCGGAGGGGAGCTGAAACTTTTCTAAATTTCCTTTTGAAATTTTCATATAGACACTTCGAGAGGTACTCGCCTTTTAAATCCGCTTCTTCACGTACAGTTATACATTCCCGCGGCCTGGCAGCGCACCGCAGTAGCCGGTCGTCGGGGGGTGAAAAAGAAAACTTGGAGTTGTATAAGCTCGATTTAAGGACTGCATTAGCCCGGCGAGCGCAGCTAGATATCACATGGCGGCCCTTTGAAAGCGAAGCCTTCGCGTTTTCCTGCACAATCATCACGGGATTTCCGGCTCTACATTCTCGTCCTTTTTCCGCGCTCCGCAGCGGCAGCTCTTTCCCTTCGGCGCATTTCTCCTCCTACCGGAGCGAGGCGCAAGCGCTACACTGCGCAGAGCTCTGCCGCATTACGGGGACGCGCGCGCGCGCGTGTACGCGCCCTCGTTATTGTCGCGAGCAAGCTTCCGATGCACGTACGCGCCGCGCTGCAAAGCGAGCGACACAATGAACCTTCGCCAAGAGCTGGATTCTCCGGCTGCATATACGTACATGCACTGCACATCTGCCTCGGATGTTCGCGTGATTCATAATTTCCGGCTCCCACGAAGCGGTAAGCGCTCCGAGGAGACTCTTTCGCGTCTGTTTGTTATTTTCGCCCCGAATACTCCTCCTCCTCCTCCTCCTCCTCCTCCTCCTCCTCCGGGGAATTGCTCTTCGAATTTTTTTATTTTCCCCGCGCAATCACTGCAGTCCCCCGATATTATACCACGACGATACCGCGGTCCGAAAAAAATGCACGGCTCGCTGATCGAATCGCCGCAATTCGAGTTATAGGTACGATCGATATGAAAAATAAATACCCGCGTAGCGGCCAGTTTTGTTTATTTATCTGACTCTATCGCGAGGCGAGTATGCCGTCAGTTTTTTTTATTCGGGTGAATAGAAATGTAACAATACTGCAAAATTCACGTTATTTGTTTATTTATTTATGTGCAGTATGCATAGAGGTATTGTTGAGTATACTTTTTGTATTATAATTAATAATTTTGTATTATAAATAACGAAATTAACCTCCTACAGGTTATAAATAGAATTCCAATAATGGTCCCTTCGTTGTTATAACAGTAAACTTCAAATTTTCTAAAATAACGTTCATTATTATTTTATACTGGTTTGTCATTTTACAATGTTTCAAGCTTCCATTAGAATACCTATAGGAATGTAAAATTTGAGCAATGTAAAAATTACATTATTGAAATTTATTTTATTAAATAAATGTTGATACGCACTCTGCGATTTATTATAATTTAATATCGATTTTAGACCCTTTTAATTAACATTAAAAATGCTCGTGAATTGGGACAGATTGATATATTTGGACACTGATTCATTGAATATAAACTCTACGATTTTCGAAGGAATGAATTTCTATGTCGCACTTCGCTTATAGCGATTTAACTTCTGATTAATATTATTTCGAAATGAATGAAAGTTGATGGAAAATGATCTGATATATAATGATTAATCCATCACGACTCTCGAATACGCGCCTTCATAAAAGATAATTATACTTTCAATAGCATTAAAATCATGAGCCCAGTTTGATTAAATGTATCGCTCAATTCAATTGCGCTTCCGACCAAAAAGATCCATGTACTCCTGTTGCATTATTGCTCAAATGAATTATTGAAATGATGTTTATCGGCAATTCTTGGATGGAAAACAGGACTCGATCGGTAAAAGGATTGAAAGCGAGACAGAGAAGCGATCCCCAATTGAACCACAAATCGCGTTAATGAAAATCCAGGTAATGTTCTCCGTTACGAGGGCTTATCCGCAGTCTTTCCCACTGTCTCCCTCCTCTCCCGCTTGCTTTTCGCCCGAGCAACCAGAGATACATTCCAATTTCCAGCGCGATCCAGCTCCATCGCTTTCCAGCACGAAATCCGCCCCTTCATTTCTCGCATTTGTAGCCTTCGGGCGCGTCGACACTCGTCGCGCGGTTCGCGAGAGTGGTTAGCTACTGCAGCGCTGAGGGGTTGGGAGGCTTGGGGCTGGAGGGGGGAGAACCACACCGAGTGGTCGCGCACTGCTGAGCAGCGGCGCGCCGCTAATTAATTTGAAATAATTGTATCGCCAAATAGTTTGAATTCGGAGCCGCCACTGCAGCGCCCGATGGTCGTTGGTTCGCGACGCTCGTATCGGTGTTTAGAGTGTGGCGATGCCATTCAGCGGGGCTGCAGCTCTCGGGGCGCGACGATGGCTGCTGTGTGTGGCGGGCAAAAATATGTTCACTCACCTCTCTGTCATTTGCTTTCACCCGGAGCTTCCTCTACTAGAATTTTCGCCTAGCAATTGCACTACTGCATTCTTCGTGGTCTTTGATCTATCGGTCCTTAGGCACTCGGTTATATGGAATCAATGTTATTGTAAGTTAATTACGTTGTCAAAGAGACATCGTTTGCAATTCTGTGGAACTATACGCACACTTGTGACAAATCCCTATTGTTTACTCTTGATTAATTAAAAAGTTGAACATATGAATCCGTATTCTTCAAATAAATTTTTTAACGAAACGCATTTATCTTCCCTGTATGTAGCTTTGTAAAAATAACGATGCAATATTGGAATTAGCCTGTCGAGCTGTACTTTGAGTACTGCGCTGCCAATGAGTGGTATTAGCAAATTAAGTGGTGATCATTTCATTAACCATCAGCGCTAATTTCTGTGCTCGTTTCTGTGCTAATAAACCTGATTATTGTAACCGAATATACGATTAATAATGGAATACACCCCGTTCTCTTCTTGGTTCTTTCATGAATTTTCAAATATAGCATCGTACAGATGTCCGCGGTAATTAAAATGTATCCGTTAAAATTTGAAATAAATTTGCTCCAAACGAATATTATTAACGGAAAATGAGGAATTTCGTTGGCAATAACCTCATTTTAAACTAATCGATCAGTATGGTCCTCGGGTAAATGTCGAATTTGTTTTACATTTGCATATTCTCCAATATGTTCTCTTCTTTAGTTCGCAAAACCTGATCAAGCGTTTTCAATGGCATACCTGTATGCAGAGCAACGCGCGGTATACCCGCGATAAAGCGGGTGTAAACGACAACGTTCCATACTTTTTAATAAAACTTTTCGTGCTTTCTTGCCTGGTCTTTGGAAATTGCCGACACAAGGCGGAATAGAGAGAGAGAGAGAGAAAGGAAAACGCGGGCGATAAGCACCAAGCAAGACTGTTGGCGCACGCACCTCTTCCACACTGAGCCGCCGTAATGAAAATCTAAAAACTTTTGCAGTTTCCTACACGTTACGGGCTGTAGGTGGTACTATATATACGCATGCGCGCGCATATTCGCCTGTATCTCTTGTTTTCGTGTAGAGCCCGCGAAGTCATCCGCAAGCAATAAAGTGACTCCAACAATCTTGTAGCTTTTAAACGCATCGCTACGGTCGGGGAGAGGGAGGGGTGGTATTCCCCTTTCTACGTATTATCCCGCGCGCAGAGCCCCCGAACTCTTCATCGCGAAATTTTCAACGAAGCGCTCCACTCCCTTAGCTTTTTCCGCTCGCTCTTCCATGCACTCGAGCTTTGTCATTTCCATATAGAGCCGACCCGCATTTTTTCCTCTTTCATTTTTCTTTGCCGTGCGCGCGCGCATTTTACACGCCGCCGACAAGGCGTTAATTTTGCGCCTCGCGCAAAGAATCGTTTGTAGACGCTCTCGCGTTTGTTATCTTCGCCCTTCGCCACTCGCGTATATTGCGGGGCGCTTTTTTCCCCTCCCGGCAGCAGTAGCAGCAGCAGCAGCAGCAGTAGCAGCTGCTGCACACAGCTCGCGGCGACTGCGCGGGTAATTGCATCGCCAATGCGGAAAAGTTATTGTTTTTCAAACAGCCGCCGCCGCCGCCGCAGCCGCTCCGCGCCACAAAGTCAAAGTGCAGCACCGCATGATTTTTATTACTCGTCCTCTCCTCGCCGGCATACATCATATTCCGCGTGAATAATTGCCGGGGCGTTTATCGAACGGCCGCAGCGCGGCGCCGCGGCTAAGAGAGAAAAGCCAACTTCTTTTATTCGCAATTCGCCGTTACTGCGCACGGCGGCGGTGGCGGCGGCGCCAGGCTCTCTAATGACGTTTGCGAGCGCAGTGTAGCGAATCCTCGGGAAAACCGAAGAGGTGATTAAATTTTCAGAGCTGCTCGCGGAAACTTACGAAACGCGAGGAGCGCGGCGCGGGCTGCGGAGTTGCTCGTGAAATACTTGCTCAGCCGGTAAAAAGACGTCATTACAGTAGATTACACATTTACAATGCATTAGCATAGCGGGAGAGCGCGAGCGAATCGCGCGGACGAGGTGCTTCAAGTGTTTTCTCGGAGGAATCTCGGATGCCGGCGGAAGGTGGGGAGCGCAAAGACATGGGCGAGAGGGAGAGGCGAAGGCAAGAGGGTGCAAACGCGGCCAACGAGGGGCGAGCCGGAGGGAAAACCAGAGAGAGAGAGAGAGAGAGAGAGAGGAGGCAGCGCGGCAGTGGAAAAGTTTTTTTCTCCTGGCTCTCGGCATTTGCTGCGGGTACGAAATTAAATTTTACATCGCGCCCCCTGTATTTCTCTACGTGTAGCTGCCTCGTGCCCTCGTTCGCGTGTCCGCGTCCTCGTCACGTTTGCGCTTCATTTCCCGCATTCAAAAACAAGTTCTTAAATTCGAATGCGGCGGCCGTACGCGCTGGCCTCCAATGAAAATCCCGCCAGAGAAAACAATAAATTTATACACGAGTCGTGAGAAAAGACCGCGGCGCTCTCTCGCCGGGCGTTGAGGAAATTTCACGTTCGATATGCTCGGAATATTCAAATGCTCCCGGCCGAATTTCATCGGCGACTTGTAGCGATTTTATATCGGGATTCGAGGAGCGAATGCGCGTGCGAATCCCTCGGGTCGAAGCGAAATTCATAAAAATATTGCGCTGTACATTAGAGGAGGCCGCCGCCTGGCCAAGAAGTATAATGACTTTTATTGCTACAGCTTTCCTGTAGAGCCATAGAGAAGGAGAAACAAGACAGCGCGGCGGCGCGCGCTCGCGTTCTTCTTTTAATCCGCTCGCGCAGAAGGAAGAAAAAGACGTCGCGTCCATAATTTTCGCTACGTTAGACTCTCTTCTTCTCTCTTTCTCCGTCGACCACTTATACCGTCGCAGCAGCGAAAGGGAGCGAGCGTATAAGACCATAACTACGCTGGCGGCAGCAAATAACTGGAAACGGCGAGCACAGTATAAATTCTCTGGCTATCCGCAAACAGTATAACAAGAAGAGAGAAAAAAGGAGGAATCGCGCGGCTGCCGCCGCTGCTGCTGCTGCTACTGCTCGCTCGAACTCCCGCAAAGTGGTGGGGCAAGCCTTTTTCGCAGGGATAATATGTAAATTTATCGTCACGCCTCGCGGCGCAGCGACAAAATTACCGAAGCTCCGTGTCGTCGGCGTCGTCGTCGTCGTCGTCGGCCGTAATTCGGAGGATAGCCGGAACTATACGGCGTTCTCTAACGCCTTAGGAAGCAGCAGCAGCAGCAGCGGTAACGCCGAGGAAGAGAGAGCAGCACCGGAGCTTGCAGCCGTTAAAGCAGGTGAAACGGGAGAAAGCTCCCCCCTTCCCTAGAATTTATATCGCGTAACAAACGGCCGTTTAGACGCCGGGCTTGTTCCCTTATCCTTCGGGAACGAGCGGAAGAGGAAGAGCACGCCCGCGCATATAGCTATGTGGAACGAGAGAGAGAGAGAGAGAGAGAAAGAAGGGAGGGGGGGGGGAGAGCTGGCAGGGAGAGAGAGAGAAGCTAACCACACAAAGAAGAAGAAGCTGTGGATGCGCACCTAGAGCGAGACAATGGAAACACCAGCCTCTATATATAGATGCCTCGAAAAGGAGAGGGAGAAAGAGAGCTGTTTTGACTCTGTCGTCCTGGCAAAAAGACACTATTTTGCTCGTGAAAAGAGCGTCCGAGCTCACTTTGGCTCAAAAGAATCCGAGCGGATGGCAGTTTGAACGAGGATTCCGTCGGTGAACTTTTCAGGCTGTTCAGTTCTACTGTGATTATAGCGCGCACACGACTCGAGAATAAACGAGCGAAGAGTGCTGCGGTATTGATCGCCCTTTCGAAATTTCAATGCAAAACCATTCAGTAATAATCTTCAATCGATACACGTGTTTCCAACATGGAAGTAAATTATTTATTTTGCTTGGTGCAAATTAAACATCCTTTTTTCAATGTCAGTCTTTTACACTGAACATAATTTTTTGTCACTTTTTAATTTGTTCTCAGATTTTCATAAAGCACTTCGACATTTTGTTTTTAGTGGATGGCCTGTAAAAAAGCATGCTTCAGGTGCATAGCTACATAATTAGTCAAGTAAAATAACTTAAATATAGTGGTATGTACAAAAATATATATATATACATGATACATTGACAGACACTTTTCAAAAACCATATACTTTTACAAGAAATAATTCATCCCGACACAATTTTAGCATGTTATAAAATGCTTCCTTGGAAGGAAAGTGAGATAACTAGAAAGGCGCATTGTGTAATTTTGCTCTCAGCGTTGTAACGAACTTCATTTACTACAAGCGTCTATACTAATTTTTCGGGTAAAAAACTAAGGGGTTTTTTTAAACTTATAAAAATAACAATGCAGTTAAATAGCTTAAAATTTTGTGAGTAATTGACATGATAAATTCTCACAGTTTATAAAAATTTACTTGTTACGAACAGAAACTAAATCTTTTGAAGATGCAATGCACGAACTGTAATATAAAAACGGTGAATAATTATTTAACTCGCAAATGAATTAACAAACAAACGACTTGAAATTTCATTATTTAAAAATGATTTTACCACCAGTGGGCAGAGGAAAATTTCAAATGGCTATGCACAAATGTTCTTTACAGAACGGACTAATTCTTTGCGGAATATGCAGTAAAAGAAATTCTCATAGTAAGCGCAGTTAACTGAAAACTGAAGAGCGCAGAAAAAGTGGAGAAAAAATACCAACGTCAAGAACTGTGAGCATAGAGAAAAAAAATAGAGAAGAACAGGTGGAGTAAAAAAAAAAATAAAAAATGTATTATATCAGACTCGTTTAGCCGAGCGTGTTCCGCCATGCGGAGATTAGAGGCCATTTTACTTTACGTTAAACGTCAATAACTCCCTCGTGACTCTCGCGGGAACAACTGACGTTATCGCGAAATTCGCTGCCCAGTAAAGACCTCCAGCCGCTTGGCTGTATGCGCGTGCGTATGTATCTGTACACATGCACGTTCACGGGGTACACTGTCGGAGCAATGCATTGAATTTTTTCCAATCGATTATAGTTCAATAGTTTTGTTAAATTTTATTTTACAATTCTGAATACCATCGTATATTATTTGTAAAATTTGGAAAATATCATAACTGATTTATTTGCAGTACGCTTTATTGCCGACGTGTTGTGTATTACAATTATTCTACAACATTTGTAAGTCATTTTTGTCTAATGAAAGTAGAAGATCGCGCGTGCATTACAAAATGTATTATTTCGTTATTGAATGATTTAATAAGCAGCATGTTGCCTCGCACATTTTCACTCATTCTAAAGCTATAAAAATTTACGTTGGAAGTTATTTTTTTAAAGAATTTTTTTTTTATATTACATGAAATTTCAAAAAATTCTATTTATACTTAATAAAAATATGATTGATTTAGCTTATTGAAGTATTTTCTAAATTTGGTATTATTGTATTAAAACGGATACCTATAGGACTCATCCAGCTCATCCAGCAAAGGTATCACATTGTAAAACTGAATAGTTTACTTCGCCATCACGAAATGTAGACAATTATATTAGTATGCCATTCAATCAATACTTCTTACATTACCAGAGAATATCGACTTAAGGGGATAAAACAGACCTATAACCTAAAAAATAAAATCATAAATAAATTTATAATTATTCTATACAAGCAATAGATCAATTTTACTAAAAGTAGATTTACCTTTAATTTGCTGCCTTTAAAATTGAATTTGGACCATCCTAACTATAGTCACACTGCGTAGACTTCCACATAGATTACTGCAAGATTTCAGACAAACAAATGGGTTTAGGGACCAGAAATCAAATGGAAAATTTGAAAAAATGATGTTATTCTCATGTGAATGTAGGGATTTTCAGTTGAATGCTTCGAAAATTTTTTTGAGCGTAAATGTATGAAAATAAATTCGCATAAATTACAAAATTCAACTTTTTTTTTGTGAAAAAATGTTTTAAGCTTCCTATTGAAAATCCCTTCATTCAAATAAGAATAATAGTTTTTTAAAACATTTCCATTTGGTATCAGATCCCTAATTCCATTTGTAGGCCTGAAATCTTACGATAAGTAAAATAATCGATGTTGAAGTCAACGCAGTGTGACTCTAGTTAGGATGGTCTAAATTAAATTTTAAAGGAAGAAAATTAAAGATAATATTATCCACTTTTAGTGTAAAAATGATCTGTATCTGTATCTGTACAGAATAATACTAAATGTATTTATTATTTAATTTTTTAAGTTCTAGTGGTCGAAAGTCACTTGTATAGACGTTAATCTTCTCAAAATGATTTATGAGATTACAATGTCTAATTACGTTTCACCTTAACAACATCCGTATAAGTGTCCACATTCTTAGAAGTTTGTTTCACAACAAAACGTTACTTTTTAGTATAAATAACGAGTCTCATATACTTTTCCGATTATATCATACTCCAAATAAAAGGTTAAGACGTACATAATTTTGATTTCCATGACCTTTGTATCCTCATATTTATCATTAATGTCTTTCCAGAGCATTTGGTTGGATGCAGATATTAAACAGTCGTTAGAAAGAACAGAGCTTCAACTTTTCGTATCCCATTTTTCATTTCAATATCCAGTGTTTTTGCAGAGAACTCGTATCGCATCGGATGAAAAATTGTAAAATTCAGAAAAATATATATGGAAAGTTGATTTTTCAAAACCATTTTCTCGCTATTTTGGTTAGAAACGAGATTCAAAATTTTTGAAAGAAGCATATTTTTGATGTGTACAAGAACCTTCTAATGCAGTTATCCAGCCTTGCATATTAATAAAATAATAAGAATAAGTTAAATAAGCGTTAAAATGAAACTTTTTTACATTTTTCAATGTAATTAAAAATGCAATTGTTTAGTTATTTTATTTTACCGTGTGCACGTAATAAGATTATAACGTAAAGTTCTAACCGACTGACTAATAATAGTTTTGTTAAATGACAGGATACTAAGGTATGTTACGATTAATGAGTTTTACATAGCTATGTAATGGCGCAGTAGTAATGCCTACGTTTGGTCAGCCGCCGAAAAAGCGACTCATCGCGTGCAACATTATACAGCTTGATGAATTCGAATAAAGAGGAGGCAAATCAAATCGTTCCAAACATATTAAACGGACAGAATATTCACATAATTTATCGCAAACATTATAATTCTGGCAGAATGAGCATTGCATTAATTTAGTAAGAGCCTCTGTTCACATGGAAATAAAGATAAAGCTCGCCTCGAATTCCCCGATAATTCGATATAAACCAACAACAGGGTATGCATGGGCTACGTAGGGTCAGAGCTCGTGGTGGCGCCGGTAGCTGAGGCCATTATTGTGAAAATTCTTGCTGCTAGAAAAAGCTATATCCGCATGCTCGCACAAGCTTTGAAATAGCCTTGCATCGGTGTGCGAGTGTGTGCGCGTGTGCGCGTGTGCGCGAGTGTGCACAACGCGCAGGGTATGCAGGCCAACGGAAGGCTGCGGACTCGGAAGGAGTAGGGAAATACACGAGCCGAGCGGTCGTGTGGACGCGACCCCGAAGGGCCGCGGGCGACCAGGAGGCAAATAATCCAATCAGGGAGAACTCGCGAAGTGAGGCACATCCGCGTACTGGAAATTCCCTCTCTCAACCTCTCTTACTTGGAAAAGACGCCTCTCTACGACTATAGGAAGCCGAGAAAGCAGAAAAGCTTATTACTCCAGCCTCTATTTCCTTGCCTTGTGTGCGCTCGATAATGCCCTTCTTCTTGCGCGCCACCCTCCTCGGCTCTTACTTCTTGGGAAAACCGGTTATAGCATAAACAAGAAAGTGAGATAGAACTCGCCAACCGCACTGCAAATTCTTTTCCCTACCCTCCTTTACATACATGTTTACAGACTATAGAATGGGAAGCGAAAAATGCTGCGAGAAAATGAAATTCCCCTACGCACGCGACATTTAATTTCGCGAGTCTATCTCAGTCCGTTTTTCAACTAGTCAAAGGATATGCACTGGATGCTTCGTTAACTGCTTTTTCCGTTCTTCTGAAAACTGTAAATGTCGCGTTTTGTGCAGGAAACTTGCATTTAACAAGACTGATATGCAATTTAAACTGCTTGAACGTGTTTTATTTGCAACGTACGCTTATAGTCAGCTAAGAACAAACGAGGGCAATACTTTTATATTGGCTTGTTTTTAGGCGCGCTTTTTACCGAATGAGTAAGTACATTCTATTATATCAGAATGAATGGTTAAGGTCACAAAGTTTTTTTGTGTGTATTCGACAAAGTTAGTACTACAGAAATTGGTATTTTTCCGGTGTTGAAATAAAATTTGATACAAGATGCACAGATGTTCTATCTATTTTCCAAATTCAATTTCGACGCGCCAAGTAACGTTATTAGAAAATTTCAAAAGGGGGTTATCCGTGCAACCTCACAAATAACAATTATTCGAATATTCTACTCTTACATAAAAATTAAAAAGGAAATGTACAAAAATGATTCGAATTTTTTCATTATTTCCCAATATTTAGTTCAAAAAGAAGAACGTGTACGCAATGTTTTTGAAACGAAGAGGATGAAACAAAAAACTGTAGAACATATTGCGGTTTACAACTTTCAGAAATTGTATAAGCTGTAAACAGTATATTTGTACAATGTATTATGAGAAAAAATAGTTGTTCCGCAATGTTTTTCCTTTCCTCATTCGCAGCTTTTTAATTCTGAGATGAGCCGCTTCATAATTATGTACAATATTCAGGCATCATCCCCGTCTTTCGAATTACGTGCTCCCTTACCCCTCACGATTATATTCATAGGAGTGTGCAGGTATACGTAGCAACAACAGCAGCAACAAGGTATACATATACAGAGAGATAGAGGGAGAGAGCGTGTGTTGAGTCATTGAAAATCCAGGGATTACGTGTACACCGCACGTATGTAGCCGCGAGGCTGCTGGAGCCTTACGTCTGCGCGTCTGCTGGAGCTCGCGTGTTATTCAAATGCCAGGATTACCAGAGCCAGCGGATGTCCGTCCCTCCCTCTCCGCCCGTTTCGCCTATACCAGCCAAACGTCTTAAGCCGCCGCTTAGTCTTTCCGACCTGCCTTAATCTCCCGTCTAATTACGTTGCGTGTTGAGTTATTATTCACGGCGGCGCGGGCTTGTTGATTTTGAAAATTCGCCGACGCGCCCGAGCTGCGGCTCTCTACAGCGGGATCGAAAATTTCGAGAGTCGCTAGAGAAAATATTGACGAGCTTCATGAATTATTCAGGCGGAGGCGCGAAAAAAATAACAACTCCGAGGCGGAGGGAGGGCAGGTATAGGCAGACTGTCCGTTTGACGTGTTGTATCAAAGTTCGAGAGAGAATGTGAGAACAATATTACTTGACGCGCTGAATATCAAGCAGCATGCAGCCGCCGCGCCACAGCCAGGACACGTATATAGAAAAACGCAATATCGACCCCGACAACAAAGTAGTTATTCCGCGCTATGGTCGGCCAACTTCTCGGGCGTGTCTGGCTCGCGTCCGCGCGTGCGAGCGGCTCTAACGAATTTCTCTCTCTCTCTCTCTCTCACTCTCTCCCGTCCTCCTTCTCTCTCTGTCTCTCTCTCGAAAATAATCGTCCTTCTCTACCGACGATCTCATAAGCTGCGAATTTCCTCTCGGAGAATTCCCATAAATCCTCTTTCGACTACTAAATCAGACGTTTGCCTCGGCTCTGGCACTACTGCTCCTGCTGCTGCTACTGCTACCAGCCTTTTCTCATTCTTTTATTTTGGCTCGGCGCTCGCTCGTCTCGTCGAACTTCACTTTCCATTTTTTTTCTCGCTCGACTTCCGATCTTGCAGAGCCGCTCGGTTCCTCCCTCGTAATTTTCTAAGCCAATCTCTCTCCATCGCAATATTTAACATGCATCTCCTATCTCGTTTTTCTTTATTTTCAATTCTCTCCCGCCGGGTAGCTGTCATGGAATAGCAATTCCGCTTCCTCGATTTCCAGAGGTGCGCCAATATCGGATACAAATTGCGAAAATATTCACGCCCGCGAATTTGCCGTACACTCCCTTTATTTCGAGTTCACAGATTCGACTCTATTTATTTGGCCCCGCGCACCTTCCTCTTTCTCTCTCTTTTTCGCCCTCTCTCTCTCTCTCTCTCTCTCTCTCTCCTCTCGCCACTGTTCCATCCCTGTGATCCTCCCGCGTCGGCACACTGGCGGCTGGGAGTCTCTCGAAATCCGAGCTCGGTAGAGACTCTCGCTCGGCTTGCACACACACACACACACATATGTATAGGCGAGGGACCTGTACCCACACAGCCTCTGCCCATCCTCTCCCTCTCACTCTCGCCTTTCTCGCGCGTATCTCTTCTCTCCCACCCATGCGTGCCCGTGTGTGGGTGTGCGCGCGCGCGCGTGTGTGTACGTTTGGTGGCTGCGCAGCGCGCGTTATGCAGATACCAGCGGATCATATCGCTCGATATAGGCGAATTAACGTACGTGCCAGTGGCTTCGACGAAGCTGCCGCCGCTGCTGCAGCCACCGCTGCGAAGCGAGAACGCGATGTAATAGCTTAAGCCATTTACTGGTGCACGCGCGCGCGTCTAGGCATGCGTGTGATCGTCCTCGGGCGCCCTCTCGGCTTGTGTATGCACTTGCTGAGCCCGAGCCGAGGCTCGCTATGCCTTTGTGCACAGCCTCAGATGCACTCCCTCACACGCACAGACACAGGCTCGGGCTGGGAGCCCCACGTATGCATAAACCTCGCACTGCACATTTCTAAAAGTGAATATTCACTCTTTGCCACTGCATTTTCCCACTTCCATTCTCAAAATTCCATTCTCTGAAAATTGAAACCATGCTTTCACGCGCGCTTGTTTTCTGCTTTTCTTAATTTAAACCTTTTCTCGGGTTATCCATTCATAGTCAGAAAAATCGTATCGATCGTTGCTTACAATATACAATATATCCTTTTTACCATGACAACATGTCCTTGAGAAGCTTCGATCAAAACTTTGATCTAAACGATAGAATTACTGCAATTTCAAAAATTATATACTATACAAGTATAGTAAATATGTTTATTGGATACAATAACAGTCGTATGCAACGTTATTAATTTAGTAATCAATACCAACTATGGATAACAAATTTAACCTTCGGTTTCAATTCTTCCCAATTAATAATTTCATTGTCTCGGAAATGAATAAAACAGTGGCACTAACAAAACGAGTAAAATACTCGCTATTTGAAATTTGAAGAGCGCGTTCCGGAAAGTCTAAGGCCGTGACGGTATAGCCGTATAGGCGCCAGGCGCGCACGATTTACATTTTGCATATCAATACGCATCGTTGATTTCCCGACGGCTGGTCGATATCCTACTATTGACTACGTGATTATGCTGCTGGCCAGCTTTCCGTTTATATTGGGGCTGCGGAGTTTATTGACTTCCATAATGGCTAGATGATTTATTTTCTCGACTCGTGTAGATGTTTACGTTCTGATAGACAATCTTTGCAGGGAAAATGTTTACTTCTTTGATTAGATATTTTTGCATTAAGTGAAGAAAGCTTTATTTTCTGAAATATCTGATAACAAAACCATGTTGATATATGTATGCATCGATTACAAAATTTAATATTAAGACTTTTTATTAAAAAAGTTTATGAAATAGCTATGGAAGTTCCATCGGGTCTATTTTGATTTCCTAGAATATTTTTAGTGATTACCGATATAATCTATGCCGTAACATAATTGGTGTATGTCACATGTGCCGGACATATCACTTGTCATGTATTATGCATGTCTTATCATACCTGGCATAGCATATGTCATATTTATTTAATAGTTCAGAAAAAGAAGTAATATTCTTATTTCCATCAAGCTTATGTACTATGTATTCATACACGCGTAAAACGTGCGCGGCTTACTGAAGTGTTTTCCTAATCATTTAAGTGGAATATTCAACGACAAAAAAAAGAGATATGCGCCCATGAAATCCGAAGCAGCGCACGACATAATGTACGAGTTACGCCGGGCAGACTTCTTTTGTATAACTGTAAAATGCGATTAAAAACTTTTTCAAAGCACATATCTGGGGGCCCTACTCAACGCGGAAGGGGTTAATCCCAGCTCTTGTTGCACGAGTTCTCTTGCACGTTTAAAGCGTGCGTGACAGCACGAATCCTCGCATGTCGTCGCTGCTAGAAACATTTGCCGCCCCGTCTCTTTCTCTTTCCACTTGTAGCGAGAGATCATATCATCAGAGGCCAACGTTACATGTCTCCTGCCGATGAGGGTGTCAGGTGTAGCATGAAGTTTCGCTGTTGCCGTGCAGAGGAAAGTTTACGGCTCTCGATTGATTTCTAGCTTCGTATATATATCTTTTTTAAGCTGAAAAACTGCCGTTTACGCTGGAAAAAGAAAATATATAGATCAAGATTGGAAGAACAAGCCCTTCCCAGCAGTTCAATAGAGGCGCTGTTCTCGTCAAGCTAAAACGTCTGCTCCTAAAAATCGGAAACTCCCACGGCCGGACGTTTTACATCGCTATAAAATCGAACGAGCGCACTCAAAGAGTGACAGCGGCACGCTGAAATTTTCCGCTTCGAAAAATGTTTCATCGACCAGTCCTTCTGCCGCAGAGCAGCCCCTTAAGAAAAATGCTATAAGCTCACTTCATCACAGACTGTCGCGTTGCTGTCTATTGCATTTGTATATAGATAAGTGCGCGGAGCTTGCAAGCTCGCGTTGTCCTGCGGGCCCAGCAGTCACGTGCATCGACATCAACGAGCGCTGTTTCTACAGTATATGTTTTACGCGAAGCAAAAAAAAGGGGGGGGGGGCGAGAGAAGCAGCGGAATATTGATCGTCGGGGTAAAGCCCGTTCGATCGTATGAGGCGAAGGTCGAGATGTCGGACACGACTGCGTGCGAAGCCGATCTGTATAACGGCGAGGAGGTGTCGTCTATAGGCGCGAAGAAAAGTTTTAAGAGGCTTTCTCGACCTTATTCGCGAGTAACGCAGTGTACACGCGCTTTTCCCCCTCGGGCGGCTTTACGTCTAGTCAGGTACACTTAATAGGCAAGAGGCGACGCGCCGGCTAGGCGGATCAACCTTACGTGTCACGTTATACGCGGCGCTATTCGAGAGAATCTGCTGCCGCTGCAGACGTGCGGCATGTATACATATATACAGCTCTCTCTCTCTCTCTCTCTACGTACGGAGACTCTATGTGCACATGTACACGCGTGCACCTATAGATGATCGCAGCTGAGAGGCCTGAGTGCAGGTACGCGCGGGCTGCTGCTGCATATGCATACTGCTGATGCTGTAGAGAGACGTCACACGTTATTTGCTTGGATTAGCTGGCTCTATGCGCTCCCGCATGCGATACACAGGGAGAGAAAGAGAGAGAGAGAGAGAGCAGAGTTTGCACAACGTGTGCGAGTTTAATGATTTAGAAGGACCGAGATTGCTTTTCAAAATTTCCTATACTATTCAGGGCGGCGCTTAATAGAGCGCGCGTCCGCCTCGCCGAGACGACACCTCTCTCTATAGTATAGAGACGAGACATTGTGCGCTATACTCGTGAAAAATAATAAAGAGAAATTTTTCGAAATTCACTGTATAAAGCCGCTGATACATATATGTATTAGGCCTGGAGAGTAGAAAAGTTTTCAGAGAGAGAGAGAGAGAGAGAGAGAGAGCTGGCGCACGCTCGCGGGTTTACAGTAGTACGTGGCGAGGAGGTTCGTCCCCCTCGACGGCGGCGGCGCTGCGCAGTTCGCAGTCCGAGTAGTGCATGTGCGTTCTTTCGCGCGTCCCCCGAGTGTCGTAGAGTGTGCACGTACGTACCGAGGACTCGCCGCCGCGGACGTGATGTCCCATTACGCGCGTATACACACAGCCAGACAGACACGCGCACGCACACACCACCTATGTGTGTATACGTGCGCGGCTGCGTCTGCGGGCGCTTGCGGCGCGCTGGAACTGCTGGAAAGAGAGAAGGAAGCACTGGTGGAACTCGTCCCTCGTCGCAGCTTTCTTCCAACGTATCTCCTTCTCTCTTTTTCCGCGTTTCCTCGCTCTGCGCCTCCGCCACCGCCGCCGCAGCTCCTTCCTTTTTTCGACTCTGTATATCTTGCTGTCGTGGGCGTAGCCGCGGAAGAGGGCAATGAATTCCCTTCACTCTCTTAGGGATGACCTCCTTTATGTAGCGCTTTTTCCTGGCCCTTCTTCCCTACGGCTTCTGCTCCCGCTGCCGCTGCCGCTGCTGCTTCTGCTGTGGAAAAATTCTTTTTCCAAAATCCTTTCCTTTTTTTTTTTTTGTATATTGTTAGCGAAGAGATCCGGGCTGGAGTATAAGCGATGTGTTACCTGCCTCTTTATTCTTTTTCCCACACTTTATTATTTTCATTCTTATTCCTTGCGCTGCGTAGCTGAATCCGAGCCTTCACAAGCCAGGATACGGGTCAGGCAAAAGAAGTTATATTTTGAAATATTTTTGCAACGCTGTGCGCTTCGAAATTCTGATGAAACATTCTTTCCTGTTACTTTCATTTTTCGCATTTACTACAAGAAATTTAGCAACGTTTAAATACGGTCGCCTTTTGTTAATGTTAAAATTTGACGATATTCGAATTAATTCAATTACGATTGTAAAAGGAATCATCTTTGCACAATTATGCATATGTACAATATCGCTTATCTACTGCCATCCCCGTCAGACTCTCGATCTCCTAGGTCAAACGCTTCGAATTCAACTAATGAACCCTATGCTGTCCCGTGTCGCTCGAATATTACGATTACGCATGACAATCAATGCCCTATTGTCGCGCCTTAGCAAACCGCGACGAAGCAGCTCTGTAATTCACGCCGCTAACTCCAATTGTCCTTTTAAATCATCCAGCAGCTGCATGCACGCATCGCTCACTTCACACATCTCGAAAGTGCGCGCGATCCCATCAGGCAAAATCGCGCGGCGCGAGCGCGAGTATCTCTCGGGATAGAGAACGGCTAACACTATTATGGAAGTGCAGGCAGGCCAAAATCCCATATAGCGGACAGCGCATCACGTTCGGCGCACGCACGTCCGAGCTTATACTTGGCAGTGGGGTTCGATCGGCTCTGCTCAGTATCCGAGAAAGATGAAACTGCTTTGGCTCGGCAAGAGAAAGTGAGAAAGCCAATTCCGGCGAGATACAGCCTTGCAGAAATTGATATTCGAAGCCCAATGCATTTCGTGAGAGAGTGGGATGGAAAGAGAGAGAAAGAGAGAGGGAGAGAGAGAGAGAGAGAGAGAGTTGAGAGAAGCTCGCGGTGTTTGTTCCCGGCGGGAGAATGCTGACTGTTGTTTGTTTGTTTCGCCGCTCACTTATACGGGCATTTGAGCTTTGATGGCTTTCCAAACGTGAACTGTGTACTTTTATCCCCGACGCGAAAGGGTGGCGAGAGGGGTTGTTGCCACGCAGTTGAATTGATTTCACTTTGTGTCCTCTATCGGTGCCATGTGTGTGCTTCTTTTTTTTTTATTTTTATTTTATTTTTCGGGGCTCCAGTTAGAATCGTATCGCGCACGCATACTGGCGAGCAAAGGTATTTCGATTTTTTATTCATTCTTTAGAGCCCTGTCGCATACGCTACTTTTTTCAGCTAATGGTGGACATTTTTTATTGCAAATCGAAATCGTGGCATCTGTATATTTTTTTTTTGTTCTTTTTTTTGTAAAAATTCCAAACGGTGTCGATGAAAGAATCGCACGATATATGGATTCTAAAAATTGCTATCGAGAGTGAATATAGATTTGAAGCTATAAACTTGAAAAGCAATAGGTTTTGAAGTGATACGACATTTGTACAATAAATAACGCTATAATAAATAAATCGTTCGTTTCACATACATAAGCTCAAGTTTATCCGTTATCTCTTATCTCGAACTAAATTTGGTTTATAGTCGTCATTATTTATTTGCAATCGCTGTATTCGTATAGCATACATACATTTTGCAGGTCAATGTCTTTGTATAGTAACGCGAAACAGCAAGAACAATTTCATTATTCTTATACTGCATGGGTATAAGCTAAGTATAGCACTCGTTACGTTTTTTTAGATCTATGATCTAGCTGCTTAAATATAGGTACTTTCTGTGCTTTTACGGCGTACAAATCTGCTAGCGATATTGATTGCAAATTAAGTAATAAATGACATAAAATCAAACCTAATGCATACAGACGGTACTGGCGATTACAAAACACAGTTTTGCATCTTCAGAGTTGATACTGCATCTATTTCACTGATTTATTATCGCAATTAAAACTGACGTCATATCTTTCACATGGATCTACATTTAATATATAGTTCAATGGCGGAACCCGTAGATCGCCAAGGGGCACTAAATATGTACTTTTCTTCATCCGGTACGTTGATAGAAAAACAATCGTTTCAGATAAACTATATCTATTGTATTTTTATCTGTTCCCTTATTTTGCACCCTTTGACACCTTTACGAGTTAAAGACATAAAGATTTGAAGAATAGTTGTCATTCTGCTGATTGATACTGACTTCAAATGATAATTGAGTGAAGTTGAATTATTTCACTTCAATCCAATTGAATTCTTAAGAATTTGCAAAAAAAATTGATTAATACAACGCTTATATTACGATTAGGAAAAAAGAAAGACTGATCATGTGGCAGATAAACAAGAATCTTCTGAAATAGTCAAAGACTTTTCGCTCTCGCGCTTTCTCTCTCTCTCTCTCTTTATTTTGGAACTGGTAAGGGGGAGAGAGAGAGAGAGAGGTAGCAAAGAGGGGAGAGTAAACAGCGTGGAAAAAGATTACGTCTCGCTCCATCTCTCGCTGTAAATAAATAAACAAGAAGGGAAAAGGGTGAACGGGCTTGAGAGCTTAAACGGACTCTCCGCGCCGTTGTCGAATCCGGCCGACGGCCTCCTGGCGAAGGGAATATTTTTTTTAAATTGCACTTCGCTCGGCTGGGAGAAAATCCGTTTTCGGTGAGGGTAACGAAATTCCCAGTCGACGTCGCCGCGGAGCCTCGGATCGACAGTTCCACTTTACGTGCGCGAGAGCGGCCTTCCTCCGCCAAGAGGTGGATGCATTGGCGGGGAAGGGGAGAGAAGAGCGCGTTCCTTCCTTCCTTCCTTCCTTCCTTCCTTTCTTTCCTCCTCCTTTTTTTCTCCAGATATTCGTTCTACGAAAAGTCGCGGGAGAAGCGAAGCGCGAAGGTGCGCGAAGGTAAAAATCCAGTCGATTTCTCGCGCCCCGGCGCGCTCCAGCCGTCGATCTATCGTGTCCATTCGTCAGATCGACAGCTCGACTTTACAGCGTTTCAGCTAGCGTATACCGGTTATACGCTGTATATACATATATGTAGCAGTCTCTGTGAGTAGCTTCGAAATCGAGCGGAAGGAAAACTATGCAGAGCCGGCGCGGGGGTATGCATTTTGACGCCGTTACGGCAGCCCGACTTATCCCGCGCACACCGTCTTCTTTCTTCTCCGTGCCGAAAGAAAGGAAATATTGGTTGTGCGAAAGTCGAAACCGTACTTCTCCACCCTACACTCACTCGACTCGTCGTTCCAGCTGCATCTCCGGCTGCGCGGCGGGATTTCACACGTATAAGCCTTGCGTTTAATATTTCTCTCGAAAAACACCTGCTCTATATACTGTTATGTGCGCGCGCGCGTGCGCTGAATTGCGAAAAGAAGGTGTGAGCTGTCGATGAAAATCGAATAATACGACAATGTCCCGATAAAAAAGCTCATTAGTAATTCGAGATGGAAAATTTGAAAATTCTCCATATAACACTTTCGGAATTCGCGCATAAAACCCAATGGCATCTCATTCCCGGCTCGCGGCCGCTTCGGCTTTTATCCGAGGCGATGAAAGGAGCGAGCGCGCCACGAGCTGCGCGGGAGGGGAGGGGCAAAAAAAGGAGAAACGGGTGGAAAAAGCGAAGCTTAAGAAAGAAAAGACAAAACTCGCGCACACGCGAAATGTCTTCCGTTCCAGGTGTCACGAACTTGGAAAAAGTTCCAGTCGCGCCCCGCACTCTTCCTCAAGATCTCATATCTGTGAGAAATACGAACGAATTTGCCGGGGAGAGGGGAAAAAGAGGTGCGCTAGAGAAAGGGAGAGAGAGAGAGAGAAACTAAGAGTGAGGAAAATTCGCGTATATACCCTTTCGCGATACGAAAGAAACGGACTTTGCGAGTAAGCCGCTCAAGCGATGTTAAAGTTTGACATCGTGTCTCGGCAAAAGAATAGGGTGCATGCTATACCTATGTATACGTACGATCGCTGCGAGTACCCGGAGTAAATGTGTCGTGTCAATTTTCCGATTCTACAGAGAGATATTTTAACGTCTTTCGCGCGCGGCATCGCAATAATAAATATGACGAAGATGATAAAGAATCGAGAGGAAGGAAAGCGCTGCACTGCGAGAACCGATAACTAAAATATGCATGATAAATCTCCGAGACAAAAAGACGGGAAGCAAGTCAAAGAGGATTGATGATGAATAGAGAAGTAGTAGTAGGATAGTAGCTCAAGTGCGTATATATAGTGTACGTATATAGGTGCAGCGGGTAATAGCAGCAGAGTGCAGCCAAGGAAAATGGAGATTGAAAAATTCATGATCGCCCCGGACGTCGCGAGTCTGCGAGCCGAGCGAGCTCGAAACTCTTCGAAATCAGTTTGTAATAGCGCAGCTTAGGCCATCCGGTTGCATTGACTGGAAAATTATTCATACTCTGCCAGTGTGACCGAATCGATGTCTGCCGCCAGGCAGCCGGCAGCGTTTGGCCCACATAGAGAGACCTCCTTCGGCGGCAAGTTCGCGTGGCGTAAAGTAACGCTTACGTGTTACTTTGCCCCGTCTTATATATGTACGTGTGTACACTATCGTTTCATCTCCGTCACTATATGCGTCGAGGTTGACGGCCTGTCGCCTCTCCCCTTACAGTACATGCGATCTCAACTCATATTCTGGGTTAAGTATTATTTCGCCTTACATTACTTTTGACCCCAAGCTTTGACCCCAAGTATCGAACGACGAATGCGTGTTTATTGCAAAAATTTAGATTACGTGCAATTCAATTCAATTCATTGCGTTGTTATCGTACGCCTACATTAACTTGTTACTCTGCGCTAAATAAATAAAAAATGCAACATTTGCATAAAAGTTATATGTGTTTATTATTTTATTTATAGAAATATCACGGGGAAAAGATCTTTTCAATTTTCATATTTACGTTCATTTAATTATACGTTATTTTTTTTATGTAATAAAACATAGCGGAGTCATTTTCGATATAATTAAATGAAGAGAAGCACACTTTTATAGCCTCTTAATTTATTTGAATCCGATGCAATATTGTTTCATTATGCATTTAATGCTGCATAATTTAACAATATCGGTTTTCTTTATAACAAGTGTAACTTACTACAGAATATATATATTTAAACTTATGCATCAATTACTATTAGTAAAATAGAATATTAGTATGAACTTCTTAATTGTATTCGTTAAGTTTGCCAACGTTTAGCATTCGATATTGTAAATTTTTCTGTATCGAGTATGCTAAAAGAACAGTCGAACAACAATATATTGCATCCCATCGACGAATAGGTTGAGAAAGTTGTCACAAGTTTCAGCTCTAATTGGCAATGAGAATGTTGCGAAAACTACGAAAACCCATCTAACTGCTGTTTTTCATCTTTTTCATTCATATCGAGGCATCTATTCAGTCACTCGTCGATGGTTTTGAAACGTGAAAAGTATTTTTGGCGCACTAGCCACCAACAAATAGACGAGGTTTTAAAGGAAATATCGAATTTTGGTCAAATTACAGGTCAGGCGGCTTTACCAAACGGGACATTGATAGTATCGAGAGGGAGCTTTGGCTATTGGACAGCGTCAGCTTTGAAAGAAGCGAACTAGAACGCACTGTCAAGAAAAGTCTGTAAAACTCGAATTCATCGACAGTTCAAGAGGATTTGATGAGGAACTTTTTTCGAACTGTAGCTTGTGATATTTCTAGGAGCAAATCATTTATTTTATGAAGCATTGGTGAATTTTCTCGATAAAATAAGAAGCTTTACAAAGCCGTTCTTTAAATATTTTTATATCAAACTTTAATTAAAATCCTATTACACTCAACACGCGGAAAAAAGCTGAAAGGGAGGACACGAATAATTACTATACAATGGTAAAAAATCCAATTGGAATAAGTGGTGAATGATAATCGTCTTCAATCTAGTTCTGTGTACAAGCTGTAGTTTACTAATGGGACCTATATAATCCAAATTCACGATTTTTATTGATATTAAATTAATTATACGATGTAAATAATGATTGATTGTATTACCGGTGAATAATTAATTTAGTATAGATATGCATGATAATGAACACGTCTGCTTTAGGATCAACCATTACCGAATCTGCGGATCGCACATAATTTCATAATTTATGTAATAGATTAACATTCTTTTTTCATAATTTTTAATAACTTTTATGCACGAAAGCTTTATTTATTTTATTACTACTTTCTAAATTTCATCAAAGTGAATGAGAAACCATATATTGCAAAAGTTCTGCCAAAAAAAGTATTATTTATGCATCGTGTTTATAATAATAATCAAATGAATTCATAACTCTATTGTGCATGGATATAGATATAAAAGGATATTCAATATTATGTGGAGAGGGAAGGCGTAGACACTCATGTAACTTTCAGTTTTGACGATGGCTAACGATCGCACTATTTAGTCTCCACAAGATTTCATGTAATAAGTTTGTGGGATCTTGAAGTAAAACAAAAAAAAATAACGTGCTTCATGCCCCAAGCCACATTTTTTTGTGTTACAGAACCCACAAAACGCGAAAAAAGGTATCCCTCGAAATCAAAGGAACGGCATCGATTTTTTAAATTTACATGTACTTTATATGTATATATTTTAACTTTGGAAATACATTATTTATACAGAAATATAAAAAATCCATGCAGTTCATTTGATTTCGTGAGAACTATTTTTTTTTGTAAACTCTAGCTCCTACAGAACAAAAAAAATAATAAAAAAAAATTGTCTCCAAAAATTAAATTAATTTTATAGAATAATATTCCATCGTAAACTTAGCAAATAGCCAACTTTCATAGGATTGAATAAAAATGAAATGACTATTATTTTTTTCCGTGAAGGATGAAATTTCATCAATTTCATAAAAGTATGACATAACAAATAGATATAGTGGAAACTCATCCGGTGTCTCTTTGCCGTGATTAGTATTCTGGAAGCATTGAACATAAAATATAAAAGCCCAGCGAAGAAAAATAAGTATCGAATAAACTCTGGCGGGATAAAAGCAATACTCGAGAGGGGCATTAAAAGCGAAGCAGGAGAAATAAAAACAGAAACGGATACAGGCGCGCCGAGCCACGAGAGAGAGCGAGAGAGAGAGAGAGAGAGAGAGAGCGAAAGGAAGAGAAAGAGAGAGAGAGAGAGAGAGGAAGAGAAAGAAAGACAGAACGCGTTCGACCGCGAGAGAGCGAGCTATAGAGTCGATTGACCGATAGAAACGAGTATAATACTTATAGAAAATGTCCAGGAAAGTACGAGAGTCGTAGCCCTCGAGAAAAAAAATTTTATACGTATATGTGAATGTGTAATTCTGTACGACAGTTAGCCATTTGCTATAAGCGAGGCTGACGCAACCATCGATGCATTTAGAATATTTTGAGTTAGCTGGGGCTGCAGCCTTCCCCCATGGCTTAAGCGTTGTTCCTCCATTCCTTTCCTTCTATTCTTCCTCTCTTCTTTTTACGGCGTACGCTGCGAAACGCTTTTATCGGCCCACAAGTGGTGCTTTGGTGACAAGAAAAGCGCTCGAGCTGAAGTTTAATAGGGAGCTGATTCGCTATTTTTTATCACACGCTTCTCTTTACTTCTCTCTCTTTTCCTCTCTCTTACTCTCTCTCTCTCTCTCTCTCTCTCTCTCTCTCTCTTTCTCTCTTTAGATTTTTTATGCTTATATTTTTCAATATTTTTTTCTTAAGGATTATAGCCTTACAGTGACACCGTTAGTCAAAATATAACAATAATATTTTTAAATATTTATATTAATATTTTATGAAAAATCAATAACACATATTGCATAGAAGGGCAAAATAAGCGCATGTGCTTAAAAAATGTAAATGTACAAGAATACTTTGCTCACGCCTATAGAAACTGGAACGTGTTGGCTCGTTTTTCAACCTTAGCACTTGATTAGAGCTGTCTGCGTGTATCATTGCTCACATACAGCCCCTGTCGAGAGTAAAAGTAGACACGCTTTTCTATACTCGTCACAGTTTTTAAAAAGAGGTTATGCGGTATGATAAAAAGTTATATGTACATTACGAAAGTAAAGGGGACAAGCAAATGTATAAATACCACCCTCATTCTGCTTGAATATCAAACAACACGTAGCGCGTACTTTACCCACATTGCTGTATGTTTTAATATGCTATTGAATAATCCTCGTCACGATCATCACCTTTTAAATATCAATGAAAAATTGTTTTTATGTACTAAAACCTATTTTGAATATATTATCTTTGAATTTTCTGAAACGATATAACAACATATCCAGCAATGCTTTACTGAACTTTCAGAAGAGCGGTTTTCAAAAGTGAAGTTTCAAGTGTTCTATTTGCAACAATTTGCACGGCAACAGGATCTAAAATTCAAGGAAGAAGTTTCTTTTATCTTAAGATTGAACTCTGGTGTTTTTCGTCGAATATAAGAACAAAATTTTATACTTTAAAAAATTATTCAAAAGTGAGTTCATAGTGAAAATATGTGCAAAACAGAAATTTTTACTTTGTAGGGCTTATAAAGAATACAAAAATGTATTAATTAACGTTTAATCATATGTTTTTTAATGCAATCATTGATGGCATAAGAATTTTTTGAAAAATATTTAGACTACCATTTATTTGTATTAAATTGCAATAAACTCTTCCAATATGTTCAATGTGATAGTTATAATTGTAAAACTTAATTTATTATAATATTATTTAATCATAATTGCTTATTTCATTATATATGAAATAAGGAATTAAAGTTTTTTATTTATGCAATTCTAACTTCTAACCGTTACTTTAAGTTGCTGATTATCTCCGCGGATGAAATTTAGTACTCGAATGGAATAAGAATAGTAATCACACATGGAAATAATCAATTTTACTCTGCGATTACTTCTAGTAGTACTTTATTTACATCATAATTACTGAAAAACCACATTTTTTCTGAAAATTAGACCTATACATTCATTGATAACTTGAATAAAATATGTTTTTATTAAATTTTATGCAATTAAAATTTTAAATGCTCATTTCTTTCCACAAGAGTCTTATTTTTCACGATAACCTTACAAAATGTTTTTCCTGTTATTTAATTTACGAAAAGAAAGTTTTACATTAAGTATTGATTCGAAGCGTTCTCAATATAAAGATTCAATTATTACGGGGGAGGATTGAGGATTTATACAATGATATTAAAATATTAATTTTTGTTTCAGGTGATTGAAAACACGATGCGTGAAGGAAGTACATAATCCAATTCAACACCAAAATCTCAGTCCAAAGGTATATAAAATAATATAATACTAATAGTATAATATTTCTTCGGCGCAGGTTCAAAAATTAATTCTACGTATGAGTGACTGTTAATCTCCATTATAACTGTTTATAAAATGACGAACTTCACATTTAGGATGAAATTGCACTTGTATTGCAATATAATATTCGTATGAAAACTATGATATACCTATATATTTATCAAGGCAGAATAATAGCAAATCGTGGCACTATCGAGATATGCAATAAAAATCCATATTCCTATAGATGTATATATACTTTTGACGCGTATAATGTCTTTAGATTCTTCGTTAAATGAGACACACACCAGTAATCACTCTCACGCTCGCTAGTATATATTCATTTACCCATTATAGCAGGTAAATGAATATGCTAGCGAGCATAATGTATAGAGCGCTGCATAATTGCGTGCTTGCATGGAGCTCTACAATACTACATAATAAAGTCGTGTAAGCTTTGCGAGAACATGAAGCGTCGTCGCGTAACCCGCAATATTCGAAGCTGCATCATTATACTATATATCCAGCGTATCGCTCGCGCCTCCGCGTGCAATTTGCCGCTTTTGACTATTATACCTTCATGCGTATCCGAAGGCGCACTCGCGCTTCGCAGGCGGCAAAAACTATACTTTTACTCCTCGTAATCCCACTTTTATTCCTCGTTCGCGCGCTTCGGGAAAAAAGAGGAGCCCGAAACCCAATCAATCCGTTCAATCGATAACATTCATCCTAATTAAAAGTGCGCGCGGTATGATACCCGAACGAGGCCGCGCGGACTGCGCCCGAGAAAAATCGGAAAATAAAAGTTCTCGCGGCTTTTCATCGCGGAGATGTAAAAAAGAAGTATCGCTCGCTGGGCGTGGAGGGGTTACCCGGGATGGTAACCCGCGGTGCAAATGAATTCGTCGCCGATTCCCCGAGCGCACAATCGTACCGGGAGCTCTCTCTCTCTCTCTCTCTCTCTCTCTCTCTCTCTCTCTCTCTTTCCCTTCCTCGCGCGCGCTCGCGATATTTATTTCGCCGAAGAGCGACGACAAATGCTTTTATTAAAAAGCGAGCCAGCGACTTTCCAGTGCCGGAGCACGACGTCGCTTTGTTGTCTTCGGCGCGGGATTTATGCCTGAGAGAATCCAGCTCTGCCGCCGGTTTTGTTTGTCCTGGCGTTCGTCTTTTTTTTCGCGAGTACAGTGTGTATATCTGCTTTGTGGGCGGGTTGCTTTTTCTTCTGTATATTGCGAATAGGTTGCTGACACTTCGAGTGCAAAAATTCGCTCGCATGTGCGCTACTTTAGCGGTCTGCATAAAAGTTCCGACTGACATTCAATAACTTTGGAGATTGAAATGCGCTGTTTTACTTTATTAAATTCGAGCTTCTTCTCGTTTCTTCAAACTTCCTTTATCACCTCCTGGCTGCAGAACTTTTGCCTAAATTTTTTTATTAAAATGTATTCACGGTATCGCGAATAATCATTACTTTATTTTTATAATACGAACAACCGTACCTTAATCAAAATAATTTGTTGCCATACTATACTAATTAAGTTACTGCATTCTACAATTAATTGATTTTTTAGTTCTTGACAGACACATAATAATCACACAGCTTATTTGCTACATTTATACTCGTACCTAAATTTATTATAGTTTTGTTGGTTGAAGCGAGGTTTCCACTGTGTCAAACACATACCCTACTATCTGAATCATTGAACTCTAAAATAAATTATAAATTACATTACAAAATTAATGCATTAACTAGTTGCTGACACGTCGACAGACGCTTAATAATAATGAAACCGAGTATGAATTTTGAACTTGCAATTTGCTCGCTAAATTTATAGAATAGTTATAACTCATATTTTATCCATTAAAATATTTTCCGTTTTCATTTCGCCCTCGCTAAATTACAAGTGGTGAATTTCAATAGACATACAGAAACTGCATGCTATATGTATCGTGATATCCAACAATTTGCGCTTTTTCTGTACAATTTCAATAACAATGCGAATATTTTATTAATCAAACAATAATTACACGTTTAAATATTCCGCATAATAAATAGAATGAAAATTTAACTGTTTAAAATTTATAGTGTATATCATATATCGCGCGAGCGTTCAAAGCTATACTTATGCAGGCAGCTATAGTAAACGCACACGAGTTTCGCGCGAGCACGAAACCCTAAATAATAATAACGCGCGCCGACAGGTTCGCGCCGTAATATTACCGCGCAAATTTATTTAAATTTCTGGAAGCCCGCCCGCGTGCGCGCGCGCGCGCTCAGCTCGCCCGCGTAGGTCTTCCATTTGTAGGGCGGTTGCGCTGCCGTTGACGCCGGCGTATGTAAATTTTACGAGTTGCCGCGGTGCGCACAATTAGCGGCGTGTTTTAATAGGGAACTCGCGCGGCCGGCTGTGTGATTCGTTATATGAATAATATACACCACCCTGCGCGAGCGCGATATATACTTTTTTTCCGCTACCACGCCTCGGTCGCGCTTGTTTCGCTTGGGAAAAAAAGCCCCCATTCCCCAGCGATTTGATTGAAAAAGCTCTCGCTTGTTAGCCGCTCCCGGACCAAGTGTATGATTATACGGTCCCTATAGGCATTTAGCGCGGTATAATTGCTCTCGGCTGCACTTCCGAGTTTTCTTTCTGTTGCCTGCAACGTGAATTATTCCCTCGCGCAGCTCTCCGCAGCGCGCCGCAACGAAAAAGTCTTCGCTATAATCATTCTTAGAATCGAGTTGATTGTGCCGGATAAATTACGCTGAAAGAAATAAGTCATTATCGAAAAGCCTTGATACGGGCGCGATTGCTGGCATCCGAGCGCGGTACGGCACTTACAAAAAGCTGTTGTAACCGATATATAGATATATCGGCCGAAGATGGTATGCGGGTAAGTTCATTTTGCGAAGAAAAGCCAGCGACAGTTGTCTCGGAAATGCACTTGAAAATGACGGGGGCGTCGATTGGCTCTCTTGGAAAAGAGACGTAGTAGTACTCGCCGAGCGTCATATCGCCGAGTGGTAAATTGTATCGAAGTACCACTCGAGGGGTCCGTCGCCCATACCGAGTGCGCCAGCCTCGAGTGCCCCCCCCCCCTCCCCCGCTGTCGTAAAAGTCTTTCATTGACGGCGGCCGCCCGCGATTAGTCCCCACGTTTTTCGAATTTTCTTCTCGCCGCTTTTTTCCGAGAGCCGTGCCAGTTCTCTCGAAGCTTTTACACTCCTTTCGCAGTTGACCGTGTGCGCGAGGGAGTTATATGTTTTCGCGAGAGCTCTTATCGCTCTATTTCGTCGCGTCACGAGAGCCAATTGTCGTCAACAGAGATTACGCAACTTTGGTGTTGTGTACATGAGCATATCCTGGAAATGGTCATTCTGAAAGAGAAAAAGCTCGCGTACATGGCCGTTTGTAGAGTATATACTAAAGAATAATTAAAAAACAAGAATTCATCGGATTTTTTTCTCTCGAAAACTATGGACTTTTAAAGCTATTTCATTCGAACAAAAATGTCTTAAAATTCATGAAAGAATGCTCTGAAATTTTTTCAGATTTTTTAAGGAGGTTGTTCGAAATTTCGATTTTTTGGATTTTCGAAAAATCGAAAATTGTATCAGATCAATCTGAACAAATTTCAGAGCATTCTTACATGAATTTTAAGACATTTTTGTTCGAATGAAATAGCTTTAAAAGTCCATAGTTTTCGAGAGAAAAAAATCCGATGAATTCTTGTTTTTATAATTATTTCTCATTTTTCGGGTCGTTTTTTGGTCCGGAAAAAAGTATATCCTACGGCCGACTATGTGCGCGAGCTTCTAATCTTTCAAAATGACCTAAGAAACGAGAAAAAAAGGTCTGGTAAGTTAAGATAATTTTTTGTAACTTTTCCGTCCGAGCTGTTGTTTTCAAATTTTCAGGATATGCTATCAGTCTAAAATCGGTCTTTTCAATTAGAATCTCATCGACTTTCACTCGATATGGAGTACACTTTGTCCCCTTTGGCGCAAGAGCTACATTACGCCGCGCGCTATGCGAAGCTTGCGTGAAATACGTCAGTATACTGATATCGCTCGTTTTACCAAAAGTTTAAAATATAATAATGATTTTCCGTTCCGCCGAGTCGAAAACAAGCCCGGGGGGGATTTAAATACAAGCAATACGGATTAATGACGGAGTTTTCATTAAAACGTATTAATTCGGGCTCAAAATGCAGATTCGTAAAACATATAAAAAAGGATAAATCATTCACATAGGCGCAAGCACGACGTGCTCGCTGTATGATTTTGATGTCGGACAAAGCGCATATAATATGAACGCACGCCGAAAAAGGCGCGATTTATTCATTATAATGCAGTGGCGCTCACACAGACGCGCCCCTGCGCGAGAGGGAGGGAACACAATGCGCGCGTATGAGTGTAATTCGCTGCAGAGCGAATACACGTCCTCAAAAAATAAATATAACGTTCGTCATTTCATTGGGCATCCATATATCACAGCCAGTCAATCCAGTCGAGCCCATCACTTTTCACTCACATACATAATACGAGCGCACTCCGACGTTTCCTTCATCCCATTCACGCCGCAGTTCTTCGCAGCAGCTCTTTCAGCCATTTCACGTATAGAGGGGGAGCAGACATATAGCTGTGCATGCATCCACAGACGTGTCCGATCCCCGGCCATCTGGCAATGTAGTCTCGAGCTCTGCTGCATAAGCGTCTTGCGAAGCAGCACGACGACGGCGACGAGCTCTTTGCTGCGCGTGAAATAGAGCGAGAGCGCGCGTGTGGTGTCCGAGGTATCGGCCATTCAGCCGAGCACATGCACTGCGCGCACACACACGTCTTTTCAGTCGGCTCGCGGGCTTTTCATCGCATTTACAATGGCTCGCTCCGCTTTTTTCGCCCGCAGCTCACTCCCCACATCGGCGCATACGTCCGAGGAGCAATTTTATATACGGGGAGCCGAGCCACCTCACGCAAATCGTCGGTCTCGCTCCAGAGACACACCTGCGACGTTTTTTGCGAGAGCTGCTGCACGAGCGCTTCCTTCGCGAGCCCGGAAACATTTAAATCTCCGCTCGTTTTATCTCCGACTCGTCGTCGCCGTCGCCGTCGTCGTCCCTTCGGCAATCACTTGGCCGCACGTTGCCCGCCGTCTGCAGTAGCTCACTCTCCACCCCCGCCCTCCCCTATCCTTCTTTTTTACGGCCGTTCCTCATGCAGATCGCAGTAGTCGTCCGCTCGTTTTTTTCCCTTTCGCCGACGACTCGTTATGCGCGCGCTGGCGATTTTTCGCTGCCTCGTCCCTCTCTCTCTCTCTCTCTCTCTCTCTCTCTGTCTCGTGCGCGCGCGCGCAGCCCGTACGTTGGAATTCTCCGACGTCACGTTTTTCCGAGCCAGAGCGTCCCACTATGCATACATATATATGTTGGAGCGAGAAGAGCGCGCTGCGGGACCGTGTATAATCACTCGTTTATTAAGCGACGTTTTTCATCCGTTCGGACCGACGACGCGATTAAAACCATCGCCATCGCCTCGGCCGCGCCTCTATATATATGTACATGCGTGCATGTAAAGCTCCGAGAGCCGCGGACGAGAGCGGGCGAAGCGAGAGTTACCGGGGGGGCGAAAAAAAGAGGGAGGAGAACGAGCGGGATATAGCGGCTCAAAGAGACGGGAGAAAGCTAGATGAAACTAACGCGCTGCCACTGCTGCCGCTGCTGCTAGGCCGAATGTTCATTGGTGGCTTCCTCTCTTTTCAGCGGCGACTCCTCTCTGTCCTCGAGATTTTTCCAATCGATGATATGCCGAGGTGTGCGCGCCTGGCTTTATCCACCGTGGCAAAAAAATCTGACAGCCCCTGATGCGGATTGATATGCTCGTGCGTTAGCACTTTCGAAGCCTCGCTGTTTTATGGATGAGATATACCTACATATATGTATACGTATAACATACGTGTGCATGTACACGAATATCTTATGCGCATATACAAGTAAATCCAGTGAACATTGGCTGTCGAGGAAAATTAGAAAAAAATTGATCCAACACTGCGAATGCTCAACGGTAATGCGTCCTCAAAAGTAATAATCCACGTACGACGTGCAAATTTTTAATTGTACACCGTCAAGGTTATGCTTTCAAAGTCAATGCCTATTATTTGAAAATCGTATCATTAGCAAAATAATCTCCCGACGTAAATTTACATCAATAAGTCTAAAAAAAAGTTAATAATCGTATGACTCACAATTTAATGGCTAAAAGACTATCAATCCGAAAGCTCATAGTCATTAATAATTCAATTTTCTTAAGTTCTTCATAGCCGTATAATTTTATGCATTAATATACGTGTGCGAGACGTACGTATTGTTTTCCGCGCCAAGGATTTTCCTCAATAACGTATTGATTAGTTGCATGCCGCAACTTCATAACACTAAAACATTCGCGAAACATAGATTTTGCACAAGGTTACTTCGCTTTATCAAAGTGCAGCGTAACTTCACAGTAAAGTTACGCACATCCATAATACTTATAACTCTATTACGTACAATAGATAACTATCTGTTACATGTATTGTTAATGCTGTAACTTCCAAGCCGCTCTCACTGCAGAACAAAAGTTAAGAACAACAAGAGTACTTCATTCATTTTAGCATGTGAATTTTAATGCTTGGCCTTTTCACCTTTTGTTTATACGACGTCAATGCGCATTATTAGATAATACCGGATACATTTATATGCGCATTAAAAGAAAGATGTTTGATAGATTCGTCCATATGCGGAAAACGAGACGCAAGACGTACGAGAGGGACCGCCGGCCAGAGATGAAATTTTAAGAATTAAAATGTTTTATTACGTGTATCGCACTGTCTCCTCTCGTTTCGTTCCGTTTCGCCGACCAGCCGTGTAATTTCTTGGCTTCCATATAGCTCTGTAGCCTGCGAATTTATGAGTCTCTGGACGCTTCGGATACAGTATGCGGATTATGAGCGCGGAACTTTAATTGTTTCTCCCGCGGTACAATCCCTTTTGTTTCGTACAAGCACATTTTTAAACGCGAACACACGCGTCTGGCGTTCTCTCCTTTCCTTCGTTGTACATTTTCTCGTAATATTAAGATACCGGCGGTTGTTTATTCCGTATTCATTGCGACTTCCTACAATAAATCCGACTCTCGAAAAATGGTATATTAAAATAAGTCTTTTTTGAACTCAGTCATAATCTGCGAACGAGGCGACGAAATAATGTCGTGTAACTTAAGCTCAGCATATTTTGTAGTTGTATTTTAATTTTAAACGTATAATCTATGGATTTGATTGATACGAAAAGGTAGAATATAAATTTAAAATATTGGAAAGTAGATCGTCCCCCGTATTTACACGCTCGTAAGTAGAACAGGTCGTGTAGTGTCAGACACCCAAGTCATAAAGTTCCCTCGGTACATACAGAGCATAGATAGACATAGGCAGAGAGATAAATAAAATTTACTGCTCATAGTAGTACTGCGAAGAAAATAAAAATGTATACAGCGATAATAGCATTGCATTTGTAATCATAAAATTGGACGTACGCTACGTACAATATAGTTAGAGCATTTTCTACGTATTACGTAGAAATACATATTCTCCGGTAGAAGCTTTAGAAAAAAGACCATCTCAGCCCTACACGCTCAATTTCGTATATCCGTCGTCTTGCCGTCTTCTATCGACTACTTACAGATACACAAAGCAGCAGGGAAGACTTTTTTCTTTAGAGCTTCCCTACTCTGCAGCTGTCTCACGTCGTTGTACAGCGGCTCTCTCTCTCTCTCTCTCTCTCTCTCTCTCTCTCTCTCTCTCTCTCTCTCTCTCTTGCTCTCTCAGTCCAAGCGAAGAACTTGTTTTCAAGTATAAAGTTTCACTAGACGAGAAACATGCAGAAGCTCAGCTCCGAAAAAGTGGCTCTGCTGCAAGCAAAAGATGAAGCGGCGCCGAGGGGAATGGGGAGGGTGCGGAGAAAGAGAGAAAGCGAGCGAAACTTACTCCATTTCGCCTAGGATACCGGATCGCAAGATTTGCCTCGTATTATATGCACATTGAGGAACACTTAAGGAGCCGAACGGAAAGTAAGCAAGTTGAAATGCTTTGGAATATAGTCCCGACGCCCGAGCCATAAACTATGTATTATGGCCAGAGGCCGTACAATCAAAGGGAGGAGGGGAGGAGGGGTGCATATCGCTTTGCTCGAGACCGCACCGGCTATAGATCTATATATACATGCATCGGCTGTACATTACGCTGGTTTAACTGACGTTAGAAATTCATGCGCGTGCATTTGAGCGACGTATATTCTATTATGAAAATTCGGAAACAAATATTTCTCTCTCTCTCTCTCTCTCTCTCTCGCGGCAAAATGCATGTTAACGCGCTTTTCCGTCATTATTCTCCGTTGCGTTTGCCGGTACGCGCCGAGCGCAAAACGCAACCCGCCGAGTGCTCGAGGCGAATGTTGTTGAAGCGTTACACGCTCGAGGGCCTTTCACTCAAAATGCTAATTAACCGTCTAATAGCCGAGTATTCATTAATCCACGACAAAAAGCGCGTAAAAATCCGTTCTTTCGCTATATACCGCGCGCGCCTTCCGGCTCGCCCACTAACTTATTCATTATAGCAAGTGCAGCCGCTCTTCGAGTCGTTTAAACGAAATTTCAGCGCGCGCCTGAAAAATTCACCAAAACAAATGAACGAGAGGAGCGAGCTTTCACCGGAGAAAGCTTTCGCGAGCTTAAACTCGAAACGACGCTCCCGTCCAATCCGTTTTCGAGCGTGCAGGCGGCTCGAGAGCAAAGCGGCATCCAGATATATGCGCGGAATATGTAGAGCGAAGCGCGCGAGGCGAGACTCAAAGCTTCGATCTGCGCCGCCGTCCGATCAGCCGGAAAAATGTAATTAAGCGATGGCTCGAGCGAGCTAAAACGTACGAGTAAATGCCTCTCCCTCGCTTCGCCTATCGCGTCTGCTACTCCGTGTAGGCTGCTGCTGCCGCTGCTGGTATATGTATATATGCAGCTATCTAGCAGCAGCAGCAGCAGCAGCAGCAGCGGAGGAGGCGGAGGAAGGAGAGACGACGAGAGGGGCATAGGGTATTAGAGCCATGTGTTGGTAACCACCTATAGAGTGTGTCTCAAAGAGTGTTCGTGCTTACCAGCTAGCGCAGAATAAACTTTGTGCCCGTACTCGTGGCGCAGTTGCTTCGGGAGGGACAGATTCAATCTCTCGTTCGATAAACACGAGCGCGAAATAAAAGAAGGATGGACTCTTTTTCTCCTCTTGCGCCGCTGCGCGTATGAAAAGTGCAGCTCTCCCTCGAGGCGCGAGGACTCGTCGGCAGAAGGAGAGAGAGAGAGAGAGAGAGAGAGAGAGAGAGAGAGCGAGAGAAAATCGAGCGTAAAAATAAAAGCTCCCGATGCCCGACTATCGTGTGAAAAATCGAAATTTCGGTAATGGCTCGCGCACTCACCGGGGAAAAGTCCGGACTTCTGCTTGCTGCGCGCACCGATAAAATTGTGTCACACTCCACTGTAGTCCCCGAGAGCGCGGGAGCGATTCGCTTTTTCCTTCTCTTTGTGCCAGCCTTTTTATGGGTCGCGCAGAATTTACGAGTTTCGAAAACAACTTTTTTTTTCTTGCTCGACTAGAGGTCCGCGCGACATATTGTTTTTTCAGTTTTCCCGGGCTCGTTTAAGCGTTTCCAGAATTTTTCCAAGATTTACTGAGAATTGTCGGAATAACTACGCGGGCACCTATATTATATTTCGCTGATGCATAAAACGTTTATTCGAAAAATGCGAAAAGGTAAATAGTAATTCACTGTAGGTTCGATGTCGTTTATTGCTTTTTCAAATCGAGAGAGAAAATATTTTCCCGCGAAAAGCGCGCTTTTCATCCCGAGGTCTCGCTTTATACTTGAGCTGCGCAGTACTCCACTCAAAGACAATATACGAGCGTTTATTGAGATTTTCAAAGTATTGCTTTCTCTTGGCAATGATTCATGGCAACCGTTGGCTTGCAACACAAATGCTATACAAATCTAAGACATATGTTACAAACTTCTAAATTATACCTTCAATACAATCAAAAAGTAATTCATTTCGTAAAATTCTCAGCAATTGTTACAAGCAGAGGTACAGAGGCACTCTTGCTATTATCAAACCAATCTGCGTAACCTTCCCCTTCTATTTCACGCCTAGCCGAGCTTTTCTGTGCCTTTGTAATCACACGCTATAGAGTCTCCTCTCTCCTATCTCGTTCACACTTGTCTGACTTGCTTTAACGAATATATAACTTTCTTTCACTCCCCCCCCCCCCACTAACTGGCAAAATTTGCATTCGATTATTCATCCGTATTCGATCTTATTTTATCGGGTCTCGAATATAAGGAGTCACCCAATTGAATGTCGTAAAATTGCGGCTCAATTTCATAAATGGGATTACGGGAACATTTCTGTTGCATTATTCAAGTATTCGTGGATAGTCTAATAATACTGATCTAAGAATTGTTATATTTTAATTATATTTACAGAGTATGTATAGATTTCTTCGATAAAAATAAAATAAAGATATAATAAAAATAAATAAAGAGCTTTTGCAAGTAGTCTCTACAATACAATGATCAAACGATGGAACACGTACATTAGTAAAGGTTGCATTGTATATTTATTTTAACTCAGCAACGGTACCTCTCTATATTAATAAAATGATTTCGAAGAAGTCGTCAGAAATTAGCTTCTTCTCAATTCGGGATATTAGATTAAAATTACATAGAAACTAGTAAAAAGATTCAATTTTTAATCAATATCCCGAATTGTCCTTAACACCAAAAGCCTAACATGCCGAAAATTAAGTGTAGGCATGTGGACTGATTTCCGCACAATAGAGTATTGTTACAAACATACTACAAATTCGATGCAATATGTTGGAACGTTTTTTGTGATATCCCCACTAGACCACATAGAAGATAGTGTTCTTTTGAGATGGTAACAGAGGCGGCAATAGCCTTATTTTATTCATATACATATCTATGTGTTCATCTGTATATACAATCACATGCTGCAGACTTCATTTTATAATAGTTGTTTTAAAATTCATTTGGACTGCAGGCATTATAACTACTTTAACTCTTGATTTACAATTATAAAACTAATGCAACGTGTCACATACGATGTTAGTAGAAAAATCCGTTACTATTTGTTGTTGATGCGATTACTGCGCACAAGGTTATAACGATTCCAAGATTAAAAATTCAGCATTTTCGAATACAATATTTTGAATACCAATAGAAATTGATTTCATTAGTTTTCATAATTACGTTACAAACATTGGTTGTTACGTTCGAATTTTTATTTGATTTGAGCTTTTAATTGCAATTTAAACTTCCGCTTTGTAATTCCAGCTTTCGATTTTGAAAGTTAAAGAATGTCAGAGGGAAAAAGGGAGGAGGCCCATAGCAATTAATTAATTAATTAGAGCAACTAGGCATAATTAATGCACATCTGAGTTGTTTCACTGGATGAGAGCACGGCAAACGCGTAACCATTCAGTTCTTTTTTCCTAAACTCCGCAATATATTTCAATTTCCCATTCGCTTTATCTATTAAGTCTCACCTCGCTGCATAACTCGGGCAACGTATTCGACACCAAATTCGAGTCATCCAGATAACAGTTGAGCGTCCTGACCACGAGGTCAACTTCGTACTGTGCTACTGGCCACATTCCTGCCTCTATTACTGGAGAGAACCAAACTTGTTGCAAACGATGGACGATTCGATCGATGAAGCGAAAATTTCCAAATAGTCTGCTGTAGAAGTAGCGCAAAGGCATATCGATGCAAATAATCCTTTATACTGTGCCAGAGTAATGAAATATTTACAAATTATAACAAAATTAACGTGTCTATATACACGCACAATAAATATCTCAGAAGACATTTCTAACGCATCATTACATCTTGAAATTTAAATACCCCGATCAGCGATTAACAGCTAATTAATATCGAAAAGTATTGATACATTTTATCTGTTCGATGTAGCCGTAACTAAATACTCATAAAATAAGAATTCACACTCGTTTTGATTACGCAAAAGTGTACGCATAAAATAGAGACTACAAGGGTAAAATGCGCAAAAGGTATAATTGTCTGTACTTTTAACTGCAATAAAAGGAAATTGCTCCGTTACCCGGGCACTGTTTCAACACGATAACTATGCTCCTTTATGTACCTCGCTAGGGCCAAACTTACAATGTTTTCACTGCTTTTTCCACAAAATCTCTTCATTTCTCTTTTTCACCCTCACTCCCCCTCCCACAGCAAGCTCGTTTTCGATATTTGTACTCTCCCTAATTTTCGTCGTCCATTCCAAACAGACATTTTTGGCAAGCTTTACTGTTATTTAAAAAGGTAATGTTTGCATTATTTTCACATTTTACAATACTCTGTTTCGTCGATGAAAAAATACTGTTACATGGATAGAAAATCCCAAAGATTCCCGATTTATTCCGATATTTAGTGACAATTATTTTTTAATAACATTAAATTTCAAAGTTTGCAGATTATACGTGAACTTTTATGAAATTCGTTGAAACATATATTCAATACCATATATTATGCGAAATATCCCTTTGCATGTAATTCTTCAAAAAATAAAACAGGCTTTCCTTTACAAATCGAATGCAAACCTTTTCCGTTTGATTTTTCCTCGATCCGTTACGTATACGGAATGCATCAATCGGTTTGAATAAAGCTCTTGAATTATCTGGTTCTTTCCAGAGTGAATAAATCATCGTGATAGGAGAGAGAGAGTGTAAATTTGGCCCCCTTCACTGATGAGCTGCACCTCGAGCGGAACATCTTTGTTTCTCTGAAACCTATATATAGGTTAATCAAGACGGTAATTGTCCACGCCTTTAAGATCCATAAACCCGCGGGTTATTCGATCGTGTTTCCCGCTATACGAGCGGACTTACGATGTTTTCCCGTTCTCCCATACCCCCGCGATTTCGCTTTGCCAATGCTCTTTTCATTTGCCATTGAGCCTCGAGTTCACTCCCTTTCTCTCCTCCGTCTCTCCCTCTGCGCATATCGCTTCGCGCGGCCTCCATCTCTATTTTTCTCGTTGGAATTTTCGCTCCCGGCCGTCTCTCCTCCTGCGCGGCTGACCAACAATACCCCCCTATACGTCCCTCGTTTTTTTCGCATCAGCTGTATATACAGGCGGTATAGTATGCGTTGGCTCACGACGCTGTGAGGGATATTCGATCGATATAACATAAAGCACACCAGTGCCGGTGCACGGGCCAATTCCAGCTGTTCGCGAGAGCTGCAGCGGCAGCGGCGAGCAGCTCGCCATGTATTGGAAGCGATGCCTGGGACTGCGGCGATATTCCGGCTCAAACGACTCTCCTTGGCCGAGACTATAGCTATTTTACAGTGGGCTACGCGGACTTTTCTACTCCGGCGGAGCCTGGCCGCTTAATATACCCGTTTATGGAGGGCTTTCATGACGGATAAGGGAGGCCTGCATTTTTTATTCGCCGACGTAAAGGACTTTAAGACGCTCTCTGATATGCATTCGATGCGAATGAGAGACGTCGCAGTAACGGACGGCTCGCTCGCTCCTGCGGGCAGCTTTTATTATTCGCCGCGTCGTATAACGCGGGCGCGCGCGTTATACTCTCTCTCTCTCTCTCTCTCTCTCTGCCGATGCCCTTGTATATAGATATGTGTTTTGAATGATATTGCGCGGAAAAAATCTGCTTTACGAGCGAGCTTTATTGTACAGTAGTCTCTGCAGCATCCCCACTCTCTCTCCCTCACTATCTATATTATATAATACCGCTGCGGTAATACCCTTCTTGCGCTAGCAGGCTTTTTTTTCAATCGCGCGCCAACGAACCTTTGTTCTAAAACGCGCATCGTAATGTTTACGGCGCTATTTGTGCGCGCGAGCGCGCGCTCTATATAAAGGGCTGCGCAGCTCTTCCAATTGGGTCCGCGCGCCGCGCGCGCCCCGCAGCTAAGCGTAATGAGCACATTCTCCGTTTAACTTTCCATTTCGAGTGCGGCGAGAGAGAAGCTCCTGCCCTGTCTATATATATATATATATATAGTCTATTAGCTAAACGCGAAAAACCGAGCGGTTGGATGGCAACGCAGTATAGCGCAACAGCGAGGCGGCAGCGGCTGCAGCAGCGCGACAATGCTCATTGTCGCGGCTAATCGCGGTGCAGCCGCGCATCGAGCCGAATAAAGTGCGAACGGGCTCGTCGCCCCTGCGCACGTATTATACATCTGCATAGCTGAGTGTGAGCGCGTGCGCGTATGTGTGTATAAATGTGGAGCTGGTAGTGGGAGAAATCTGCTGAGCGTCGAGAACGAATTCCCGCGTGCGTGCCTCAGCCGTACGTGCGAACGACCGCCTACGGAGATTAGCTACGCGAGGCATTTAATTGCTAGCCGCTTCTGGCGTTTCCGCGCATACACGCTCACGTGTGTGCGCCCGCGTGGGATATAACGTTATGTAATTTAATTAAATCCTCTGGCACTGGAGCGCAAGCTCCAAGAATGTTTCTTTCGAGGGTTATATCGTTCGGTTGCAGCAGCAGCAGCGACACGGATGGAAAATGCATGGGCGACGATGTGTGAATGGAAAGGACGACGACGCCGACGACGCCAACGACGACGAGGAGAGAAACGCTTCGGGTGAATGGCGTGAAAGAGGAAAATATTTTCGCAAATGATACGAATCGTATATTCGTATATATACAAGCGTAACCCCGCGTACACTCTCGCAGCTGATTCAATGTTTTTTAATCGAGGCCGAACAGTGTTTAGCCATAGCGGGGGATCGAATGTTTCAATTGCCGATATACTAAATTTTGTGGAAAACAGAGGCGCGGCGCAATCAGAATCCGGGGCGTGCGGATGTACGTATATGTATATACGCGATGCTATACTGCACGAGCATAAATATTGGGTAGAGCGAAAAACGAATGTGTATCCTAAAATAGAAGGCAGTGATTACCGGTTGCTGAAACTTAGAAGCGTACAAGCAAGCTGTAAGCTTCGAAAATAATTGCCGATCGATATAACGGTAGGACTATGGCAAGAGGAAAAGCTCGGCGCAGAATTTTCCAAGCTCGCAGGTATATATAGGCAGCAGCTGCTGACGAAACTTTTCATTTTCACTAGCCGCCTTCTTCATTGCGGCTCTCCATTGTTCTCTCCTATCAACCGCAGAGCGACGCTATCATCGGCAATCCTTACCGCGTGCTGCCGATGCTTTAGCTCTCGCATAATCCGTAGATGCCGCGTTTCCCTTCCTCACCACTCCCCTTTTCCCGCACCCTATCCCTCTCCCCCCCCCCCTCTCTCTCTCTCTCTCGTTCTATCTCTCTTCGTTCGCGAATGAGTGATTGCGCTGCTGGGCTTTTCTTACACGAGCTCCCACTCGAGTTTTCCCTGATGGATAATATTAATTAATCGATAAGAAAGAGATTTATCACTTGAAAATCTAATTATGCATAGCTCCGTTTTTTTTAGCCGATGCTTTTTCCACGCAACACTCAACCCAACCGAATGCAGGCACACAGCTAACGCTGCAAAGAAATTTTATTTAACTGAAAATATATTTTAGGAAGGAATCGAATTTTTAAATACTCTTGAGTAGAAAAGATGAATAGAACTTCTTAGAGCGTAGAGCTATCACCATTGTCTGCAATTTCTATATATAACGCTGTATCTTTATAACAGCACATCTGATGAACATCCTTGGGCAGTTATTTCAAATTCATCTCGGTTCAAACTTCTAATTAGGTCTCTAACGAAAGACAATTTCCTAATGATAGCTCGTCGAAATCATTATGCCTTTATCATTGACAAGTCGGAATCCAGCGATTCCGAATAATTTTACATTAATAAATTGCAATGTAAAATTAATCCTCAGGAGTATCGTTGGCTCTCGTGGCGCTCATTCCTCTCCCAGCTGCCTCCATTAAGCTTATCTCACTCTTTGTCTCAGGCACGTGAACTTTTCGTACTTGGACGCGAATTCTTTTTCTCTTAACCCGATAACGAGGGCAATTTCCAGCCGATAAAGAAAATCGAACAACCTCTCTTTTGCGCTTATCTATATCCTATATATAGCAAAGCTTTTCCTTTTTCTCGCACTCCCTCTTCAGCTCTCACACGGTAATCAGTGTTTATCAAGCTCACTCGTCGCGATATCGAAAGCGACCATCTGCTCTCTCTCTCTCTCTCTCTCGCTCTCTCTCGCTCTCTCCACTGCAATCTGGATATATGTATATACTTGTATATACATGCATACAGGAGATAGCAAACGAGCGTCGACATAAGCGCGTCGTCCTTTATTATGCGAAAACGCGTGCGACTCGCACAAATTCAATCGTATCGCGCTTATTATTTCCTTTGCACCTGGAGCCTAGCAGATCGTCGCCCCCCCCCCCCTCCCTCCCTTTCTCACTCTCTCGCTTTCCCAAGTACCGCAATTATCGTTAGTAATTGCTGGACAGACGCTTCTCGTAATTGCTTTATCATTGAGCAATGTAGAAAATATGAACGTGGTGAGCTCCTCTTTCTCAATGCTATTTATTTTCCGCGTTTCAAACAAAGCGTTTCGATGCAATTATTTATAAATGGATTGTTTTCGTTGAATGACTTGCATAATATAGCTCACCATTAATACAGGATTTTTGCAACTATAGTCGTAGCTTTAGCTTTTGCTTTACTTATAAGCGTCGGCCGAGTTTTATTATATATATAGATTTATTGATTACATATTCGAGTTTATAAGTTAAAATTTTAAAAGATGATCATTGATCGCATATCATTTATTATTAAGGGTATTATAGTACCTTAAAATATATGAATGTTCCAATAAAAATAGAAACGAACGTTTCAAGGAGTAAAAAATATGTCAACATTGGGCGCCATACGAATAAGAGATTCACAGTATACACGAACATTTCATTTGTAAGAAACAAACTTGAAACACTTTGCATACGCTCGCGTAAAATGTCCTACAGAAACCTTCTCCGGACAACTGATGAACGGAGTGCTGCTCCGACGTCGCTTCGCATCGAACGCGACTCTACTCTGCAACGAAGTAGGAAGCGTTTATCGAAATGGCACTCACGAGAGAAGCCATCAGTCTGTGTACGGAGAATGTAATTCCGATCGTACGATAAAGAGTCAGCCGGCAGCCGTCGAAAAGTATCGACGATATTTTCACCTCAACGTGATGGCGACGATTCCACTCTCATTTTATGTTTATATAGATGGGGGAGAAACATCCAGTATGATTACAAACATTAAAACGATTGATGATAAATTTTTTCTAAAAAAATTTTATCGAGCTCTCCATTGTTTAAGCGGAGTACAACCTGAAATACTTTGTGTTTTTAGGTTTTAATTTCGTTTAAATACGATTGCAGGAATTCATATTAACGAAAAACTTTCTGTAACTGAACAATGAACGCGAAAGAATTTTGATTAGAGTTAATTATAAAAAAATGAGTTTTCAAAAGCTCCTAAATGGCGCGTTCTATACTGATGCATGTAACTTTTTCAAATGTCAATTTTGATTCTCGTCTCCAACTGTTCATCTCATAGAAAAGTTGTGAATTGGCACGTTTTACAACTTTCATATGTCCACTTTGATACGTATTCACCTTCGTTTTTGCACTAAATGCTACACTACAGAGAAGAAAATCTGCTCAACAATTCAAATTTTCCTCTTACCAATTGAAAGATTAGTTGAAAACAGTTAGGAGCGAGCACACTGGATAACTTTGTATAATATCTCTTGTATCATAAATCTATATACGAGAGCCAGTAGACAGTGGATACTCGAAGTGAGCACTATACGATGCGAATTCAGCGGACAGTGAAAATCGCAGTTTCCAATATCAGGCCGTTTGCCAGAGTCGAGAGAAGAGGCTACTGACTTGTATAGGCAAGGACAGACGAGGTCATATCTCTTTGGGTCATTGTGGCGTGCAGACAGAAGATTTAAGTTCCTCACTAATCTTTTTAATTTTAATTCATAAACGACTCTTGATAGATATGGTGATCTTGGTCAAAAGTCTTCCAATTAACACAGTATAACATTGCTAAAAACCACTATTTAAAAAAAAAGTTCCCGGACAAGCTATAGGCACAAGCAATCACGCCCTACTTATAAATATGACTTATCGAACACGCGATCAAAAAGCTCCGCCTGCGCGCACTACACACTATATCAGCAAAGTAAAAGAAACTGGCCATCGTCTACCGCTCGGATGATCGAGAGTGTTCGACTGTTCGAGTCGGCGCTATAGTAGGTACGTGTGCGGTCCCAGAGTATAGCATGTATGCCGGAGGGCATAGCCTCGGCGCCAGCTCGCCTGGAACCAGTCGAAAGCCCGGCTTGTCATTACGAGCCGATGAGCTAGTGCGCACAGCCCCATTCTCCGAGGAAGATTCTTCGGCTCGATTAGTTTTGCCAGGGCCGCGAGTCGCCGCGAGATATGGCCGTCGTAAAGCAAGCGCGCCTCCCTATATATCCGCACGACGAGACCGAGAATCCGCTCGGCGATAAGGTTTATTCGTCCTGCTGCTGTTGCTGCTATACTGCTGCCACTGCTGCCGATGCTCCCGCACTGGCTTATTCGCGCTTTTGCGGGAGCTTTCGGCTCTGCCGTCGCTTCGCGCAACTTTTGCGCTCTCAAGATAAACATTTTCTCGCGCTCTGCGGCTAAAGCCAAGAATATTTATGCGTTATACGTGGGAATCGCGTCCGTCTCGCTGCAGCCGGAGGGTATTATCTTTATTTTCCGAAAGTCCGTGCTCGGCGCGCGAGCGCGCTAATATAACGAAGAGGGTATGCAACGAGAGGAAACGTTGCCGTTATGCGTATAGCAGCTTGATAAAAACGTCCGTATTAATGAGTTAATTCGAGTTGAAAGCTCCATAAATTTCGATATAATTTATCCTTCGCCAACGAAGCCTCTTGTTTACCCTCTCTGCGCCATAGGCTGTGTACATGCATACGCGGCTCTCCCAAGTTACATCCTCCGCGATCCTACGCTACACACCTCCGGCCTCCCGACTCGCGCCTGTGTTTCAACAAAGGGAGGGAGAGAGAGAGTGCGCGCGCGGCAATTCGAGGAAAATGAAAAAACTTTTATGCACTTGTTTGTATTATGTAACAGCCGGTTTTACATTCGCGCCTGCTTAAAACGCGCGAGTTTCGCGTTGGGAGTGGGGAGGAGGGGAAGGGGTGTGGGGGGGGGCGGAGATCGACTCGCTGCGCCGAGAGTAAGAGTAAGGGCACGCGCCCCTCAGCCCCTCGCCATCTCATTCCTCGTTTCCTTTTACGAGGGCGTTTCCTATTACGCGCAATTTCCTCGTTTTTCATTGACTTCGGCGGCGGCGTCGGCTGCGCGGCCGGCAGTGCACGACAAAGGTGATGCTTCTTTTCTGTCGGCGCGGCGACACTGGCCTGGCTATATACTCCTCTTTTTATTTGTCGCGGTATTTTGTTACGCGCCTCGTCCGCCTCCCCGGGCCGCACCTCCCCGCACTCTGCTCTACGTACACTGGAGCTCGTTGATGGACGGCCTGTACGCGCGGACGGCTAATTGATCCAGCCAAGTTTTTTAATCTAGCAACGAGCTTTTTTAGACGCGAATTTTTCCAACCTCTCATATCTCACTTCGGTTCTCTCGCTTCTCCGCCTAACGGGCTTTGACTCTGGTCTTCTTATTGCATTATTCATCATTTTTTCGTTATCGATCCATCGTCGCGCTTCTTTTTTTTCCCACGGCCTCTTCATTGCAAAGCGAGTTTTATCCGTTAGTCGAAGCACGTTTCTAAAATACCGGTGACTTCAAAAGCGTTTAACGCGCTTGACTTCTTTATATATATGCTATCGCGACTTTCATTTCTTGGGGTTAGGTATCCATGAAATTCTTACAAATCGCATTGCAAAGCGATCGATCAAAATATTTCTGCAGACGTACTATATAATTAAAGTGATTTAGATCTATACATAGTACGTATTATCTTTACCAATGCCTCACTCAACGAAATAAAATAGTAAAATCTTGAATTCAATTACACAAGTCTATTACTGCCACATTTCATAACGAAACCAGTTAGCCAGAACACAATTGTGAAACGCAGCCTTAAATCTAGCATAGCAAAGTTAATTAGAAGGAAAAAGACACGGCACTGTACAAGCTATTCAAGTGGTGTAGTGAGCCCGCAGCAGCTCATCACGTCCGACCGATACCGGAGACTACTACTGGGCCGCAGACTCACCGCGCGGTCCTCGGTAACAATGCGCGCCGCGGTGGCAGTTATACGAGCGTCGTCATCGGACCAGATATCGCAAGGTGGTCGTGCGTTTCGGTCAAGCAGCTTCTCTCTCTCTCCCTCTCTCTCCCCCTCTCTCCCTCAGTTTCCGCTCAATCCTGCCGAATCCTCTTTACAGGATCGCGACGAGGCGCGTAAAGCACGCGATATTGCGCGCACCACCGGGAAACAATAAAGCCCGAGGACAATGCTCCGGGCCTCGCTGAGGTTCGCGGGTGTAATGAAAGAGGCCTAGCGTTTCAAGGGGTGCTGCCGGGGGGGGGGGGAGCAATAGGCTCTCGATGAATAGCCAAACGCTCGTAAATTCCTATCGAGCTGTAAAAGCTGCCTACAAACGCTCGCAGCGCTCGTGCGCGCACGCGCAAGCCTCCACCTATATCCCAGATATTTTTGAGATACACGCGTATCACTTTCTGTCTCTCGCTCTCTCTCCTCCTACTCTCGCCATATATTTTACGTTCTAAGTCGCTGTCTGTTTAAGCTTTTTAAGAGAATCCGATGCGTCGTTTATCAAGCCGAACGTAAAAGTTTTCACGACGCGCACAGGTGACGCGGGCCTTTTCCTTACGTCCCGTTAACGATAGGCCGAGAGCTTGCGGCCTTCTCCTCCTCCTCCTCCTCCTCACTCTCCTCCGCGCTCTCTTTATTCACTCGCGCACAGAGCCGCGCGCGTTTCCCCATTTTATTGTTTTCGTGGCAAATCGAGCTCTTCCGAGTGTATTGACTTGATCGGGAGCTGGGCGCGAGACTAAGTTCCAACTTGCTTTTCCACTTGATTAAATGGACGCGGAGAAACTCATAGCCCGCCTTCCGCGTTCATTAATCTCGGAATTCTCGGATCTCCTGGCCGTTACGCGGATTGATGAAAATTACGCGGTATATGGTCGGTAAACTGCGTCTAATCGGGTTAATCAATGAGCGCAGCTTTGCCGGTAGAGATGAGATCCTCGATCGAGTTCGCACCTTTTTGTTTTTTGGCTACTTTTTTCTCGCGCCATTTGCAATCGCGACGACTTTGGACTTACGCAGTAAGAGAAATTTACGGCGCCTTATGGAAGTTTGAAAAAGGGGAACAGCAGTTTACGGCGTGCTCGTGTTGATACAGTTTTCCTTTGCGCGACTTTGTTAAGCGGGCTGCCGCGCGCGCGCGGCGACCGACAAGCTGCGGGAGAGAGAGAAATTTTTTCAGTGCAAAACTTTCCTCGTCTTGTCGAGAGAGCAGAAATTAGAGCTTTCCTTTTTTTATAGAGCACATATTCTCTACGCTCGCACGCATAAAACGTGTACTTTACACGTTGATGCGCGACTAAAACAGTATTTGGCGCTTCAGCGCGGGAGAAGCTTGCGACGACAGTAGAATAACCAGATCCAGCCTCTGCGATGCTGTTCGCGCGTTCCAAAGGAGAGAGGCCTGCTACGCTGGAGATCAGCAGGCAGAAGACGTCTAAGGTCAGCAAGGCGCGAGTGTAATACCCCATGAATATTACGCTCGATCATGAATGAATCCAATTCCCGCGGAGCAAGTTCCGTATAGTGGAGAATCTCGTTGCAGCGGTGGTAGACGGCAAATGAGACGTCCGCGCGCGGCGCCCGCCGTTAAAGAGCAAGCGCAGCGGCAGAACGAGAGTAGAGGAGCTTTATTAAGCGTACGATCGAACTGACGGAGAAGAAGAGAAAGGGGGAGGCGAGACGCGCATCGCTAATTTCCAGGCTGCAGAGAGCGAGCGCATGCGCGCGCTAATTACCGCGTGTGCCTCCGCTACGAGAATGCCAAACTGTAGCTGCACGTAGATTGCGTGTGTGCTCGATCGCGTTGAGCAAATACGCGAGACTCTCTCTCTGTCTCTCTCTGTAAGTAACCACACAACGTTGATGACGACTCGACTGCTGCTGCGAACGTGGCATGTATACACGCGATGTGATTGTCGACGGCGTTCTCCCATCGTCTATGTGTGTGTGTGTGTGTGTGTGTGATGCGCAACGCAATCATCTCTAGAATGATAGAAAGAAAAAGGAATGAAAGACGTCAATATAGATCTCCGAGAAGTGCTTCGCAAACTTGGCCATAAAACAAGCAGAGAGCCGCGTGGCAGTAGCTCAAAAGAAACTGCAATGTTTGTCTGAGAAGCTCTCGCTCACTCTCTCTCTCTCTCTCTCTCTCTCTCTCCCTCTCGAGCAAGCTCGAAACTTGGAGAAAGCCTAAGTGCCATTTACGACGTATCATCCGGTGCATTCGAAGCGCGTTCCGGCTTCCAATCATCCGCCTGCCACCGCGCCGTACAAGTTCATCCTGCGGCGCGCGCGCGCCGCGTTCCAAGTTTCGATCATACTTCCAACTTGCTAAAGGACCATAGAGACTCCAGGGCATACATACACATACACACACGTACACACATACAGATGCCTATAAATACGTTGGCCGAGGAACAAAAACAGCCTACACGCTGCTCTCTATCCGTTGAACGACTTTCGGCAGGAATATAACGGCGCGGAAGTCGAGAGGAAAAAAGCCCAGCGGATCGGGGTGTATAAGAGGCTTCGTCCTCGAGCTGTGACAGTAGAAAACGATGGACTTCTTCGGCATCTCCCGTCCTAAACCACTTCGTCCGCGTCATCCGTAAGGGGATTTCAAGGATGTAACTCGCGGAAGGAGAAGGAGGAGGAGGAGGGAAGCCTTCGTTGCTGCATTTCGCCTGGCATCTTCAAAGGTTTCATCGTCGAAGAATCGAACCTGTGTCTTCTTTTTCCCTTTATTTTGTGCCGTGTACAGCGATTCGAAGTATAAACGTAAAAGAACCGGTTACTTCTATCTTTCGTCTTAAAAAAGGTGACCCACTTAAAGTTCGCTGTAATTTACCGACGCGGAAAAAGAAATTAAATGAATCTATTTAAAAAGTGTTATACGAATAAGGAAGTGTACGCTGGTATCTCTTCACTCTGAATCGACAATGATATGTCGTATTAAAAAAAAAAACATGCGAAAGTGATCTTTCAATACATTAACGTCAGTTAACTCTCGAGTTTTGGAGACCTACCACTTATAAAATCGGAAACAGTCTTAATTCAGAGCTTATAGTGAACAGACGTATTTACAATACGCTCCGGTATATCAAGAAACCATAAGCAGGGCGTTTTATTTCGCATAGCGCGAGTGTTATCAGCCAGAAAATGGCTCAAAATACTCAACGACAGTCACAATGCACGCCAAAGCCAATCCCAACATTTGTTATAAAAAGCCCAATCAGCTACGCAAACATCACTCAAGACAAGCAACCAAAAAGGGACCGAGGTATTATATTGGACTGCACCGAAAACTTAAATCTCACAGACTATATGTGTGTGCTATTGGTGAAATTGTGCAACCAGCCAACATCCACTATGCATCGAAAATATCCAACAATAAAATCTGTATGTACCTCTCAAGTAAGGAACTAGTAACCAAATAAGTACGAAACTATCAATATAGAAGATAAATCAATAAACATCAAACCTTTAATTTCTAAAAATAAAAGAATCATATTCTCAAACGTTTCACCCGACATCCCAAATTACGTCTTGGAAAATATTCTTGAACAAATTAAAGTTAAACGTATGTCAGCCGTCATCACACTCAAGACACCAATATTAAAAAAAGGCTTTGGTCACAAAAATTCCCGAATTATTTAAGATTAACTACAATGACACCGATTATTTTATCTTCGCAGGCTCCGAATATCTGAAATGCTTCTTATGCAATTTAGAAGGGTACCTAGCAAAGAATTGTCCAACTAGCTCAATCAACTCAAGTTCGCAGAACTCCGATAAATAATCAGCAAAGATAGCCCAGAACACCAGCCTGAATTAACAGTACAGAATTAATAGTACACAAACCCAAGAAGAAAATGGCCAGTCCGGTGACAATAATAACCCAGAGACAAGCGCAACACAATCACAACCAGTGAACAATATACAAATCAATAAGAAGAACAAAATAAACGACAACAACAAATGTTCTCGTCTGTATAGTAAGCTCCAACGACTCCTTAAAAAACGACTTAACAGACAGCACAAAAAAGCAAGACTGTATTAAAACTAAATGACCAATCTTCAGCGACGCAAAATGAAATTCCAACGCAAAATGAAATGAAGTTACAGGAGCACTCAATTATATTCAATTCAAAAGTCTATTGGAAAATACTGCTGATAGTATAAAAACCTTTACATCGTTTATAAACGAGGACGTATATCTAAATGTCCGAAACTCCATTATCAAAGGAAAATGCACACGGCTGTTAAAAGAAATAAATCAGAATACTCATAACAGCTCTCCAGATCCACTACTAAATTCTGACAACGAATAAGATAAAAAATGGCGGAAATCATACAATGGAACATAAACGGCCTTAAAGGCGAATACGAAATGTTGCAACATCTTATAACAAAAGAAAGTGCCGACATAATTTGTTTACAAGAAACGAACTTTAAAAACAACTAAACCATTAAAATTAAAAACTTGACAAGCTACAACCAAAATAGGACCAACTGTAAAGCTGCCAGTGGTGGAATAAGCATTTTAGTGAAAAACTATATATCTATAGCGAAAAAATCAAACTATAGACCGACATGGAAGCCATAGCTATCTCGGCAAATATAAACAAAAAAACAATCACGATTTGCAATGTATATTTAAGTAATATGTATGAATTTAGTTATGACTCTATTGAAAACATTATATTACAACTACCCAAACCATTAATATTACTAGTTGACTTCAATAGCCACAGTCATATTTAGGAATCATACAAAAACGATTCAAGAGGCAAAATTATTTAAGAAACACTGAACAACAACGATATAACCCGTATGAATGACTGCAACAACGAACTATATGGAAGCGATTATTACCCTCTGATCATCGAATATAATAAACGCACATCGACACCACAAGCCCACCAACGTAAGTGGAAATTCCACAAAGCGGACTGGACTCGATTCAAAGAAATAATAACCATATCGAAGAAGATATCAAACGTATGACAGACAGTAACGAAATAGACGCCAACGAATTCATAGAAAAATTTTGCAACAGTATATTACAAGTAGCTAATCAAAGCATACCCAATGTTACGGATAGCTATAGCTATGTAAATGACAGAATGCACTGACTCCTGGATAGGCGTCTCAGCGCTGCGGTTTTTGAAACCGCGGCGTAGGCTTTTTGTCTTTGCACGACGGCTGGTCCGTTCGTGGCATTGATGCTCGCCGGGGCCCCCAGTGTCGTAGAAAAGAATATTACACTGACAGCGGACGAGTACGGGACAGCGAAGACGAGGGATCTTCGCTGTTGTCCAGTTGCCACAGGGAGGCGTGTTGTCCAGGAGGGTAGACACTTCGGTGAGAGTGGACTCGTTTGTGTATTCAGAAAAGTCATTACATATCGTAGGATTTTTCATTCGATGGGTAATTTGTAGTCGTCGACGCTCGGGCTTTTCGCGTAGTGTGCGCGTGTGTATATACTATATATATATATATGTGTGTGTGTGTGTGTGTGTGTGTGTGTGTGTACGCGCGCGTGCGCGTGTGTATATGTGCGTTAAATGAAACATCGAAAAATTGTCACCGAGTTCCTGGCGCAGGTTTTCTCAGTATACGAGAATATACTGAGTTTTTCCTGCGTCACAGCATCGAGCTGGGCAAATGCGGGAACTGCGGACGTGTTTTTTATCTATATTGTAATAAATATTCGGCTTGAAGACATGAGCGAGAAAGTGTCTCGCAGAAGTGTTTACTTCTCGAGTCTCCGAGAAGTACATTGCAGCGTTGCAAAGGCACGCATCTGGTCGCGTACGGCTCGAGTTCGAGCGCGCGGAGACACATCTGGTCGCGCGCGGCTCCAACTCGAGCGAGCGGGTCCGTTTTATGACGGTGCGGTCGGGTCGTGCGAACTGCGTGCGAGCGCGCGAGGGGCCTGTTGCCAGCGAACAATAGGTCCTCTGTTTTTCATCGAGTGTGTATGCACGAGTGCAAGTATGAGTGAGCGCGGAAAGGGAAAATTTTTTGTTTTTCCGATTTTCGTGAGAGCAGAGTGGCCGCAGCGGCGGCAGAGCCGTTTCAGCCTCCGAACTGAACGGAACGTGTACTATACATACGTACATTTCAATACATGAAAAGAATAGTTACTTGAATTTAATTTTCTATATTTTTTCCATCACCCACTATCATCCTTCACACGCGAATCGTGCGGTATAGTGCCGAACACCCAAAACAAGTGGCACAATCCAGAAAAACCAAAACTATATTGTGGAGCGAGGAATATGAAAAAGTTGTCCAAGAAGCCAAAAAAGCTCTCAATAATCACCAGCGGTAAATCTACTGAAACAAAAATCGAACACCAACCTCTTAAGGCACTAGTCCAACGAACAGTGAAAGAACACAAACAAATATCATGGTTAGAATATTTACAATCTATCAACTACAATATCCCCGCAAAAAAAATCTGGCAAAAAATAAAAGCCATCGAAGGTCACCTCGCTAACAGTCACCGCCCTAAAAGAAGACAATAAAATCATCTTCGATCCATATGACATCGCTGATATTTTGGCAAAACAATTCTCTGCTAACTCAAGCGATAATAATTACAACGAGTTCCTAGTACACAAAAGAAAAATAGAGAGTACAACAATTGATATCGACGGTAACGACGACGAAGACACAAACCCAATAAATAATCTAGAAAAAAACTATTTCATATGTATACGTACTCTTGAAATCCTACGGACAGGGCCAAAAGTCATCGAACACTCTGAGTATTCTGTTTTGAGGGTACATTAGGCTCAAAATTAGTTTTACTGCTTTTGAGATATCTTTTTGGATACAAAATTTTCCGTAGCCAAATTCAAATTAAGGATGAGATTTATTAATTTCCGATTTTATAAGTGACGGATCCCCTTAAACTTTTCTCATCCCGCATGCACTTTGCCCACTATGATGCAGAGCTTTAATTATTTAGTAAAGATAATAATAATCCGCGCGCGACACTCTGAACAAACAATAGCTTACCGTTTTTTCTGGGTACGGCGTAACGTGAATTTCTCGTTTAGAAAATAGATACGTATAGCATAATGAAAGAGCTTAGCTTAATCCAAGTTGAACAATAAACTTTTCAAGCTCCCTTCAAGTGCAGCCAGCGCGCAGGTTTTGCCTCGATCTCGCGCCTCGAGCTCCGCATTGTCCCGCGGCTTCGCTATATATATGTATACTCTTCTACTTGATTATTGTCGTGGCGAACCTGTGCTACTTTGGGACAGACTGGAGCAGCGCAGAAAAAGCAACGGCTAAAACCGGCCTATTGTCTCTTAAAGAAGCCGTAGCGTCTCGGTTGGCTGTTCACCTCTCGCCGTTGCTGGCGTTCCTCTATCTTACTCCCAAGTGACCTCTTATCGAAAATAGCCGGTGTACCTATGTATTCTCTAGAAACTGTGGAAACTCCTTTTACTTAAGACTTGGCATACGCTTACACATCTTGCAATTGTTCTTCTCAATACTGCCTAGGACTCGGTTCTCTGTTCTGCCCCTAACGATTAAATGCAGATTGAAAAATAAACTTTTGATGCGTCGACTCTGTCTTATAGGTACAAAGTAAATAAGTTTCCTTAATCATTTAACAGGAAATTTTGTTTTTAACTAACAAACACCAATTTTTATGTAATTGTCAACTTTCCCTATTCAATCTTATTCATGCAGTCCCTGGCGCAGTCGTTCGTCCCAACTGGCGGGGGAAAAGTGTGTGGCGCATTTGGGGGTATATCCCGTCGCGGTACGGCAAGTAATTGTTCTCTCTGGCTGAACGCGAGCGCGATTAAAACGTTGCTTGGACGCTTTTATCTGTCTTTCGACCGGCCGGAATTATCATTGCGCACACTCTACTGCAGCCCGTGTGTTTGGCTTTGTCCCGATGAATGCGCTCGCCGAGGGCCTCCGTTTTTTTTTCGCTCTTTCCCGCTCGTCGTGTTCCCTCCCACTTTTTTTCTGTATAGTGATGGATGTAGAGAGCTATCGGAGTTTGCTCGTTACGAACTGTTGCCTCTCTTTTGACTCGGATTTTTTTCCCCGTGCGTTATTTGCACTAAAACGTTTAGAGAGTCGTCGGGACGCATGAAATGTTTTAGGAACTTTTATTCCGTTTTGCGATTCATTTTATAACGAGGGCGCCGACAGTGCCGAGGCACACGCATGCTAACTGGCGTCAATATAACGAGATGGCTCGACAGTTTGTTCACGAAATTAAAAGGGATAGTATTTATATGTATCTTTATATTTGTCGAGGGCTCTTTTTTAACAATCACTTTTTTGTTTGATTACAGGTAAGCTAAAGAGTCATTACATCCTCGCTTTGTATTCAGTAAGTTGTTATGTATATCACTGAGATTGATTAAAACATATTCTATTATTTCGTAACAATAATTGTATCAAATGTACGATCCCTTCAACTAATTAACAATACACGAAATATAAGCACTTTCAACTCTATCCTGCTAAAATTGCGTTTAATTAGGAATTAATGAGAAAAGGGTGGAACAATACTAACTGAATGATTATTTACATTGCCCAACTCTATTTCCAGTTGCTAATTTTCTGTTGTATATCTGGTCACTAGGGACAGCTGTATTTGGCATTGATTCAATGGATGTACTCGAATTTCTTTTTCTGGCGGACAAAGCCCTCTACTAGCGCTGGCTCGTTGCGAGCTTTTTTCATTTGCGTTAAAACATTTCGAGGGCAATGAAGACAGCAGGCTTTTTTGTCGATTGGATTCTTCAAACATTTTTCAGATGATGAAACGAGTACCAAAACGTGTATATCCTCTTCAATTTAGTAATACTGCTTTGAATCAGTACATTGAAACAAAATAAAATAAAATTCTTCCACTTTAAAATAACGTGCAACTTTAAAATAACATCATTTTCTGGCTACAGAATTTCGCAACATTTTTTTGTTGCTTTATCTACAGAAAGAGTCAAATTTGGTACCTTCCAATTATAGTTTCCTTGATATAGCTTAAATATTCTGTAAATCAATATAAGTGAAGCTCTCAAATAAAGCCATAGTTTAAGCTGCTGAGAATTAAGAACCTTCATTGTTTTATAGGCTGGATTATATATACCTCAATTTTCAAGCAATTTATTAAAATATTTGTCTATTTGTGATTAGACCAAAATAATGATTTTTAAACGTGACTTCGAATTGCAAGAGTCTCACTAATGCATTCGAAAAATTGAAAACTTGAAAATTCCGTTATAGATTCCAAATAGAAATCGATGAAAGAACTCTTCAATAATATATCAATATTGAAAAGTTGTTTAATGGAGAAAGAAAATAGTTATTGATACGTTAACGGCAATTAATAATAGAAGTATATAAAAGTCTTAATATGGAAGAACGATACGCAAACAATTAAGCGAATAGAAAAATATTGAAAAAAAAGTCGGAATTTTCGCAACCGAGATTCAATTAATGTCGCTCTCCGAGCTAGCGAAGAAGGAAGAGAGACGGAAGAGAGGAAGAAGGAGGCTTTCCCTCGGTCTAAGGCATTAATAAACGAGCACAGGAATGAAAATTAATAGACCATTTGATCCATCTTTACGACGCAGCCCTGTCCCTCGAATACGCCGAGGGAGAACATACTCGTAAGGAACAGCTTCGCCTCCCTCGAGGATCAGGATCGCGACTTCGATTCGCGGCTGCAGCAGGAGCGACGGGGACGGTGCTGGTGCCGCTGCTAGTGCATAGGGCGAGAAAAGAGCGGCTGGAGAGAGAGAGAGAGAGAGAGCAAGAGGAGAGAGGACTAAGTCCCGCTCTCTTATACGACCTTTCATAAAAGTATTCCCGGCGCACGCTTCGTTTCGCAGCCGCACCAGCGCCGCAACGAGCATCGTAAACGCGCGGGCCTGGAACGTTTCTCTCTGCTATGGATAGGTGCGCGCGGGGAGTGAGAGAGAGAGAGAGAGAGAGAGAGAGAGAGAGAGAGAGACCCCCCGAAGCTCTTAATGTCCTCTCGTAATTTTGATGCTCGGCCATGAAAGCAGGAAGGAAGGAGCTCGCGCTGCCTGAAACGACCAACGTAAAGAGCCGCGAGGAATCCTTATCGATTCTAGGCGCGAATTCAGCCGGATGTGTGTAACGCCGCTACTGGTGCTGCTGCTCCAGGTGCGCGCATATATGCGCAAGCTCTCTCTCTCTCTCTCTCTCCCTCTCTCTTTCTTTCTCTCTCTTTCTGCTCGAGAGGTTGATGCCGGGGGTTGAGAGGGAGACGTAGAGCAGAAAACAGTTGCTTCCAGGGAAATTTTTTTACGGACGTCCGCAAGCGCGGAATGGCTCACGAGATTGTGCATGATTCTCCTGGAGAAAGACGCGATTGTCCTCTATATGTTACGCGAGTGCGGAGCTGCTGCTGCTGCTGCTGCTACTGTCGCGCCCTTCAGTTTTATCGGCGCCATATAATCTGCTTGCCTCGTTCCCCGGAGAAAGAGTATGCTCCATACCTTTTTAGCATATATAGCCATCAGGTGCGTCCGAACCACGTGTGTGTACATTCTACCTCTAGAGCTTTGAATAGCCCGACGAGCGCGGCAATGGAGTACGAGCCTATCCCCACCCGAGCAAGCCATCATTAGCTCGGCAATTGCAACGGTTATATAGGCGAGAATCGCTTAAAGATTATTGCGCGCAAATTCGCATTACGATGCTCTGTGTACAGCGAGAACAGAAGCAAGCTTCGAATAGCGCAGGTTGCATATCGCTCTTTCGATATACACGCGAATGGCAGCAACGAAGGATACGTCGATGATCGGATCAGACTCGAAAATCTCGCTCTCTGACATACGCGCGTACCTGTACATCACCGAGAGAGAGAGAGAGAGAGAGAGAGAGAGAGAGAGAGAGAGGGAGAGAGAGAGCAGGTGAAACGACTAATGCTCTTTTGCGTGAAGCCGCAGCATTCAATTTTTACAGCGCGTGCAATAGACGAGCGAGAGGAAGAGAACATATAAGCCGAAATGTCAACTCGGCATTAATTCCGACATGACATTTCGAAATTTGTAAAATGTGGATGAATCTCCATTCAGCGCGATCTGTGCACATTCGAGAAGTTACGCCCGAGCTTTCCCGCTGATGTAGAACGTATATATACCTACGCTAGTTTCTCGCGGCCCTACCCACACCAGCAGCAGCAGCAGTAGCAGCAATAGCAGTAGCGGTTGCAACCACACGTGTACACGCTGCACAGACACCCATGCACGCGAGCAAGAATCAACGACGTGAAATGACAAAATAGCAGGCTGATTGCGTGTCTATTATTCAGTCATCACTCTCCCCTCGCCCACCCCCCTCTGGCCTTCCCTCTCCCGCTCGGCGAGCGCCAATCAAGCAGTACAGCCTTTATGACGTGAAATTATGAACGCCAATCCGACAGCCGGCTGTGCAGCCGACGAGCCGGCTATCCCGCTGCGGCTCGAATCGATTGTTCGCGGCAAGCAGGTCTCTCGCTCTCTTCCTCCGCAGTGCTAGCCAGAAGCGCTCAGCGCGATATCCTACACTGCCGCAGCGGCTATCGTGACAATGACGTGTAATCGAGCTGCAACTGACGTTCGCCCACCGCAACGTGTCGCAAAATTGTCGAATTGCTATCTGTAAAGGGAGAGCGAGAGAGAGAGAGAGAACGAGAGACTGATGCAATTCAACTGAAGCTATACCATGTACACGGAGGGGCTGCTGCAGTAGTAACGGGCTGTGCCTGACCAGACCAAGCCTACGTTTTACCGGACGTTTTACCCAAATGTGGAACGTCCTGTGTTTCGGACAGGACGGATCGATATACAAAGGATCCGCGAATTTTCTTATGCGCAAGCAAATTGCACAAGCTCCAGGAAAAACTGCTTGGCGGAAAGTTACAAGTTTTTGGAGAATAAATCAAAATTAAAAAAACTTTGGATGTATACCACTGTTACTGAATAATGCGATTCGAGAGTAACTCGAGTTCTCCGAAGCGTCGTAATAAATAGCGCGCGCTGCCGCGAGATTTCATTTTAAAATTTGCGTTTGAATATTCATAAAGAAGCTGAGTAACCCAAGGCTCGCACGTCAACTGCTTGAAAAGCAAACTCTCTCTCTCTCTCTCTCTCTCTCTCTCTCTCTCTCTCTCTCTATCTCTCTCGCTGCGTGCTGTATACACTGGTAGAGCTGAATATAACAGCAGAGAGAGAGGCAGTAGAGGCCAGTTGACTAATTTAAAAAAACGCAATTCCGCTAAACCGCCGACTGTTTTTATCCGGAGCGCAGGCGACGTAATACCATCAGCGGACTCTCTGCTAATTGAAAAACCCGATTCTTCCAGGCTCTCCTCACGTTGCGCCACGTAGATATACACAGAGACTCTCAATGTAAAGCGACCCACGAGAGGTCGCGCGGGAATTGAAGAGGGAGAGAGAGAGAGAGAGCGATGTCGTCAACCTCCGTGGGGAGCATAAAAGTCACAAAATCATTTCTAAGATATACCTATTGTCTGGATCAGCTCTTGCAGATCGTATAAACGAGGGCAGAACTAAGGGTTATCGAGAGAGAAAAAGAGAGAGGGGGGGGGGCGGATGGTACCGATACAATATATCGAGCCATTATCGAAAAACATGGCTCCATGTTATTCAAATTCGCGGATAAATCAAATCCTCGCTGTACCACGTATATGCATGTACACATATATATGTATACATACGTGCGCTGTACGAACGAGGTACACGCGCAGGTGCGCTAGCATAGGCAGAGCTATATAAGATACGTCCGCCGCATAACTTCGGAGAGAATTCACTGAATTCAATTTGCTGCAAACTGCATTTTTTCGTGCCGCTATAGCGGCCGACTTTTCGATTCCCAATTTCGTCGAAACGTTTTTCTCCAACTGCTGGCGATACTTCAATATTTTAGCCAATTTTGAATGTTTTACACGAAGTTTCAAGCGCGATATTTTTCATCTTTTTTTTTAACTATTTGTTTGCTACACTTTCTTTGATAAAACCTTTTCTTTAATATTCTAATTAAAATCAGTTTGTTAATTCATACGAAAGCGTACATGCAAGCATTCGCCTAAAATTTAGGCTCAATAGAACGATATGATCACTTGGATCCTTTCATCACGTCGAATCGCGTGCGTGGATGTAGCGCTTCAAATATTTTATAGCTTTTCATTTTTCATTGCGGGAATATAGAAGATCAAAAAAGTGTAAAAAAATAAAATAATCGTAGAATCGAAGGTAGCGTTACTTCAGAGAAAATTTTCAATAAAATCCCAAGTCGTTGCTCTCCAGAAAATACTATTGGCACTCGAATCACGTGAAAAATAAATGTTGAGGTTTAAACAATCGCTGGTTTACCGTCAGTATTTGATTTCTTTTACGATCGATAGTATATGCTTCCATTTACGAGATATTTTTCTCGTGTAAACAGGTGCACCTTAATAAAGATCTTTGGGGGTAAAGCTCGGGTAAGGAGAGCACACCGCAGCCATTCATATACCGCAGTTATTAGTCGAAAGGGCATCGCGTGCTGGCGAAGAGAGTAAATGGGCTCAGCGCGGCGGTGGAGGACGAAAAAAAAGGGAGGGGAAAGCAGAAGACAACGCGACCTCGAGAGCGAATAAACGTTAAATGCAAAGCGAGCGACGCTAAGTTTTCTTAATTGGGGGGCAGCAAAACTGTTTTCCTCTACCTTGCCTTTCACCTCTCTCTCTCTCCCTCTCTCTTTATAATATATACACTAACGCAACGCAAGAGAAGCAAACAGTAGCTCTTTCATAAATATTCAAAGAGTGCAGCGACGCTTAAAATTTGCAGACGCGCCGACTTCTTAATCTTGACGGAATAAAGCGGGCCAATTCGTAGGGGATGGCACGCGTTATCAGAGTTTGTTTTCCATTCCTCTTTCGCTCTCTTGGCTGTTTATACGCGTATATACATAGGATAGAAGAGAACATATACAGAAGCCGGATCCGTCGCGCTCTTTAATTGCCGGATCCCCGGGCGTGCTTGTACGAGCCCTTACGTATGCAGGGGGTATCCAGTGAAAACGATCGAGCCTTTCGCCACTGCTCGGGGAGCGAGAGGGGTAGAGGGAGAACGAGGAGCTTTTCGTTTCTTCGCATCGACCTCCCGTGGGGTAGGGCGACGACACTGCCGCGCATACCCGATCGACTGACTCGTTTAGCAGCTTCCCCGTGGCACTCGGAATTTTAATTCCCAACTGCTGCCGCTGTCCACGTCGCCGTATAGAAACTACGTGGCTGCTGCAGCTCTTGGGAATTGCCGCTTCCGCGCTGATGGCACCGGGGCCTTTCTAGCTTATCCGATTGCACAGCTCGAATCTGTGTGATCTGAAATTTCGAAAATGAGAGGGAGTGAGAGCATAGCGAGAGGAGAGGCGCTCGAGCGCGGAGAAGAGGTATTAAAACTTTATCGCGATGGCTTTTTCCAAAAATCCGGAGATTGCGCTTCCGTATGTGTACTGCCGCGCACCAAGAACGAAGCTTTGTACACACGCGTTGCTTCTGTGTCGTGCGCGAATTTCCGCGAAAAATATAATTCCATTGTATGGATTTGCAAGCAATTGTTCCGCAAAGCGAGAGAGAGGGAGAGAGAGAGATTCGGCGCGAGCATGGATTTTTCATAGAGTTTGCCGAAAATCCTTGAACGAGCTTTCAACCATGAGAAAAGCGTTAAATTTCGTGTATAACTCTTTTTTCAGCCTTCTTTTCCCGGAGCAGTCGAGTTTTCGACGAGGAGATCGAATTTCGCATTGTTGTACTGCAACCACGGGCGTTTCTTTTTCTCTGGCTCAGCACACAGCCGAATCGAGGGGCGGGCGGGGGCGGGGGAGGGAGAGAGAAGCCGGAAAAATAAGCGTACGCCTGTACACAAAGGGAGGGTGAGGAAAAAAGAATACGACGCGCAAAGAAAATAGAAGAACAAAAGCGAACGGAATGAGCCGTAGCATGAAAAATTAGAGCACGAAATGAAGCGCAAGAGAGCACAGCGATGGGAGGAGGCAATGTACACGTATACCTATACACACCCCCCCCCCACACACACACACATATATATACAGCCGATGCAAGTGAAACAGCCTGCAGCTCTGCACGACCGGGAGAGCGAAAGTTTCCGATGGAATTAGATACGGATCGTTCGCTCCTTTTAATTGGGTCGAATCGTATCGACAAGCCGAGCGACGAGCCACGCCGTAAATACGAGCTCTTACGAAATTTAAGGAAACTCACGGAACGCGCTCTATACATATATAAATAGGCCAGCCGAATCGTTTAATCCGAATTTCCCCGAGTTTCCAGAACGATCGACGCCACTTCTGCTATACCTGTACGAGTAAGAAAGTGGCAGGATTTACACCTATCTTAGAATAGACGCGCCGATTATTCTTCTTACAAGCAACTTTCATAACTTTCAACTTACTCGCTTTCGTCTAATTATTCCACGAGCTACCAGTGCGCTATTGCACATGTTGCAATAGCACACTGCAATGTTTCGGTCGCTCTCCCACACGTATAGTACCGTGTCTGACTAGGACTATTCAAAGTAATTGCGACACTTCAACGATAACCTACGTATTCGCTGCTCCCACAAAATAGTACTCCCAACAATTCAACTTACGCTGAATTATGAAAAGATCGCACGCTTCATTTTTTAATAAAGTCTTAGAACATATACTTAAATAACTTCAAGTTTAAGATAAGTTTAAGATATAACTGTTATTAGAGTCACATCGTAAATAACGTTTTTTAAAATTTTTTCCATGAATTTGCTTGATGATTAATATAACCCTGAAGTTTGGCAACAAAAATTTGATACTTAATCTTTAAAAGGCATAAAAGAGTATTTCTAGCAGTAATTTTTTTATAATGTATAAAAAAAGAGAGCTTATGAAAAATACAATGTCAGTAAAACCGAATGGCTGGATGGAAAAAGCTGAAAATTATTACAAATGAAATTCAAATGCCTTTATAAGATTCATGTTCTTTTCAGAAATCTATAACTCTATCCATGCCGTACTCAGACTAGAATAGTACGTATGTTCATTAAAAATAAACAAGGATATTCATTAAAAAAAAGATACTTCAATTCCATTTTTGTCGTACAACTAAAACATTTTATATGCAAAGCTTTGTTTTAAATGTATTTAAATTTTTCAATAGCATAACCTAAGCAACGTGCTATTACGAAACTTTATTAGTTTATTATTTAATGAAAACTAAAAAAGGTTCGACGTGAGTTAGGGTTGATTCTCAGTGACTATACAACATACACAGCGCGTAAATCAGTCCGAGTGAGACTCAAGAGTAGTCTTGCACGCGATGCATGTACGTACGTCTCATAGATATATAAACGCGAGCGGGCAGTTCTGCGGTGCAGTTAATTAACGTCGTACAAACAAAAATTTCTCGCTCCGCTGGGAATCGCGGTGATAATTGAGATCAAACGAGCTCGAGTTAGAAAGTCGCATCAATCTAACGCGAGCTATATATACATATATACATGCTATCGTAGCGACGACGGGTGCGAGAGGGAGAAACGCTTCGAGCACGCGATGGCGAATCGCTTCGGCGGAGGATCCAATTTAAACGCTTTACCGGCGCGCGCTGATCCCTGCTGCCGCTCTAAAACGATTCCATTCCGCATAAGAATCACCGCGCGCTGGCGGGAACTGTCGTTCGAGAATTCCTGCCAGAGGGCGAGTAAGTGCGTGTTGGGCTGAGATGCAGCCGGTTATACGAGGGGAATGCAGATGGGAAGCTTCGGAAAACGCTGCGTAACGTGGAACGAGAGAGAGAGAGAGAGAGGGAGAGAGAGAAAGAGAGACACTGTGGAAAATGATAAGCGTCCGAGCGAAGATTCAGAAAAAGATAGCGAAGGATGCCTGATTGCTTATGCACGTCAAGCTATTTTATTGCTTAGGCTGCCTCCATTTTCCGACTTTCATGACTTTGACGTTTGACGTTGGAAAATCTTTTTGATAAATTAATTGCGAGGCTGCTCGAGGCATTACCGCGTTAAGCTTGCGATTTGACCGTGCAAGCGCCAAAGAGCTGCGCGGAATGAATGATGAACGAAGCGAAAGTAGCACACGAAATAAGTAAAACTAAGTGAAAGCTCGAATCGAAGTTTGAAAGGACAAAATGTAATTTTGCAGGAGATTGTATACTTGGAAGTTTGGTACTCCCACGCAGTATGCATCTACCTTCTCAATGTTTTGCTAAGAGCTACGTGTAGCTTTATGCTGTATCAATGCACACAAGCAGCTCGTGGACGTTTCACCCAATGAAGAGCTTCCTATCGCTATATGGGTCACAGGTGTTCCAACATCCTAAAAGTATACATCGAGTCAAAGCCGCGGTGCTATACGTGCAGGATTAGAGAGGTATCGAAACCGTTCGGCGATAATTGAAAGCTGTATAAATTTTGCGCCGATTGCGAGAACAAAGAAAATTTAATGCTTGTAGAGTAATTATGCCAATCCAATACTTATATGCAACAGTCGTGCAGCTCTCGACGTATTTTATTAGTTCGCCCTAGTTAAACAGCTTGGAAAGAATCAATCCCTTGGATCTCGAGAGATAAATCGAAATATTTCTGCAGCCTCTGTGCCAAGCCGAGAATCGGGAGCCCTCTTAAAATTCTCGCGCTGTCCGCTCATCTCTTTTCCTTCAGCACGTGCAGCGCTCCTCTCGAGTGGCGCGCAGCCGCCCTCGTACTTTCGACGAGATTCGCGGCCGCGCGCTGATGCAGTAGTCGAGTGCCAAAACTGAAGAAGGATTTATCTATTGGCGCGGCCGAGAGGCGGTAAGAGAGAGCTTTGCCGGACGGACTTGTTTTGCAGCCGCGGCCGAAAGCGGAAACCTCCTGAGGACTTTATCGCGCCGCTCCGATGGAGATAAATGCGTGATTTTCCGGCAGACGTTTTTTTTCATTCAACGCCGATGATCTATACGAAACGTACGTATTTTGCAGAATATAGGGATCATTGACGCAATCTACATCGAGGCAATCGCTCAATGATACACTGATTACGGTTTTAATGGCTTGTTCGTCGATTGTTTTCTTGTGCAGCTATAAAATATGCGATTGCATAAAATATTCCTAATTATCATTTTTACTGATTCGCCGATATGAACATGCAATTATGATACGCAATTTTCATATATATTGTCAGAGTAATACATTAACTCTGGCTCTGGGTTTATGACGTTAATTTATACTTATACTATTGATTGATTCAAAGTAAATTAGTATTGATAAACTTTTAAATATATATAACTCAAAAAGGTGTGCCAGTTCGCATGTGCTCGGTATAATCGACACTCGTTAACAATTTCTTAACATTATTAGTTGCGAATAATTATGCTACAGCATATATTTGATTTAAAAATTGTGTTTTTTTTTCTACTATCACTGAAAATAATTCCATGTACAGAAAAATCTGCAACTAAAAAATTGCACATAATTAATTGTACGAATTACAAATTCATGATTCTACATCGTACGAAAGGGTATAATTTCAATTGGCTTTGTATAATTTATTTTTTAACTCTCTGCACTCCAATTAGACCAGTGGCTTTCAAACTAATTAGCCTCTTAATTAACGATCGGGGCTCGTTGAATTCACAACAAACTTACCCAATTATACAAACACACCAATTTTCTGGGTACACAAAATTATCGACGAATTTGTTTCGGATTTGCGTTGTATTAACGTGATGTCCTTGTAGAAGATATTGCACCACACATCGTATACATGCATTATACGGACAAGGCGTTGGTCTACGAATTCTCCCAAAAGATACGTTTGCACTGTTCGAGCGATATATAGACATACACACAAGTAGAAACACATAGAGGGCGAGTGCGAATGAGTGTAGGATATACGCGCCGTATATATGCAGGCGCTCTTTATTAATTAATATGCATTAGCGCGAGCGAGACTTCCCTACGCGCCCGGCACTCGCTTACGCGGAGATGCTCGTTTTATGCTAATGCGTAAGCATCGTCGAAGTTTTGGCGGGCTACATAGCGCGTCACCGAGAGCTTTCTCTCTCTCTCTCTCTCTCTCTCTCTCGCTCGCTCGCTCGCTCGCTCTCTCCATCTATCCGCGCATAATAAGGCTCTTCTTCCCAGAGCGAGTACTTGTCATCCCTGCATTATTTACTTTTTGCTTCCCGACCTAAATATATGTATACTTGTATATTTATATGTATATATATAGTGCAGCACCGTCGAGATGATGCACGACTTGAGCCGAGCGGAACTTTTGCCCGGAGCAATCTGACAGTGCAGCGATGTGCGGCGGCGCACTTCGATCGCTTTGGATTTCGTTTTGTACGTATGCATGCTGTATATATGTGTGTGTCTGTGTGTGTGTGTGTGTGTGTGTGTGTGTGTGTGTGAAAGCGCGGTCGCTAGCGTTTAAGTTGGAAAACTTTGCCGCTATCTGGTGCACGCGGCTTTTTTTGCGGCAACGATTACACGGGACATTAGGGAAATATAGCTGTTGTTATTGGATTTGAATTAGAGCTTCGCGCAGACTTTTCGCCGGTCGATGGCACATGAAATTTATAACGAATTCCGTATAGTTTGCGAGGGATCTGTTTTCCTAATACTGAGATATTAGAACTGATATATCGTAAAACTAGAACTTTCTCTTCGTGAAAAATCGAAAAAAGCGCACAAATAAGGCTTGGAAGAGAGTGCAGCCGTAAAGTTATGCCTTCGGTTTTTCAAAAATTTGTTGAACTGACTTTTTATAACTTTTAACCTGAAGTGAACCTTTTTTAAATATTCAGTATTTAATATAATTTTACATCCAAGTAGTCATTTTTAATAGTTATATTCAATTCCTGATTTAAAACATTTTTGTTTTACTTTTCACTTGGAAATAATTTTAATTTTAATTTATTTTAACTCCGAACAATATTGTTTTGTCATATGCATCGAAAAAAAGGCTATTATAGTTTTCAACATAGAGAAATACAGTGGAATATATCTATAATATTTATATTACTTTTGTATCAGTGTTAATTGCAATTAATTTTTTCATTTCAGAATATATTGATCGATAATAATAATCAATCTCCGCACGAGCTAATTTGAAATTATATGTTAGAATGCACAGCTGTGAAGAATTTTCTCTTTATAACAAGAAAAGACACACGTCGATACAGCCATCTATATGATATCATGCCGAAATGGAGAATATTCAATGCATTAACTAACATCCAAAATCAAATTAGTTCGCGTAAATTTGTAGCTATTTCTATTAACATTAAATTGTAAAGAAAAGATCTAATTTAATTTTGAAATCTTATAAGAAGAGATGATCTTGATCAGAAGTTTTGATTTATAATTAATTTTAAAACGCAAACAACGTTTTACCAATACATGATATACAGGTGAAAATTATGTAAACAATAGATCTTTCATAGTATTTTATTATTTACTATGCTCAAACTAAAAGAATCAAAAAAATTTCAAAAAAGATTTTTTGACAAGAGTATGATAAGGTTTTTGAGTATATGAAGTAAAGAAATGTGCAATTCAGAATTTTACAGAATACAGAATCAATAACGTATAATATACTTACCATAAAATTATAAATATAATTTGTTATTGTAAAAAGCAATATATTAAATGAATACATATTATGCACTAATTCTTTTTTATTAACGAAAGTTATATCATTTAATTCCTTTCACTAAAACAGTTTTTTAGAAAAAGATCTTTCTCATAAAAAAAGAACGAAAAATTAACTTCCAGACTCAGGGAAATTTCTGATTTTTCAGGATTCGCATATTTTAAGGTAATCGGATAGATCACAGCTATGAATAAAATATGTATATATAATGCTAGAAGATAACTAGCGCGCCACATTCGACCTTCGGCCCTTCGGGCCTTCAGGTCTCAGTGGCTTGCCGCCTTGCATCGCTTCGCGATGCAAGGCATGCAAAACGCGAAACGAAACGCGCTTCGCGCGTTTCGCTTCGCGTTTTGCATATAAGGCACGACCGACGCTCGCGCTTCGCGCTCGCCCACTGTTCGCGCTTCGCGCTCACCAGATCCCCCTACGTTCGCGCTTCGCGCTCACCTGGTTTGAAATTTTAAAAAATGCTCGCATATTTTTTGTATGTATGGGATCAAGCTCAATTTTGTTCTGTCACGATATTAGCATAGGGAGAGATTGTAAAAAAAAATTTTGCTCGATTGGAGTTAATGTCGCAGAGAAAATCGAGATCAACTGAAATTTTTATTTAAAAAAATTAGTTTTAGGGTTTTACAACATATTGAATTACTCTGAACGTATAATGATTATAGTCAAAAATTGTATTTTTAAAATATCTACAACTTTTATGTTGAACATTTTTATGTAAAACGTATACGTAAAAAGTTTTATTATGAAAAACGAATATTTTAAAAAATTTGATTTTAGCTTGTTAATTTGAATTCTTAGCATTTTCGAGTGTTCAAGTTAATGGGAAAAAGTTGTATTTTTTAAAGATGTACAACATTTCCATTTAACTTTTTTGTGTAAAATGCTTAGAATTTGAGTTATGACCAAAAAACCGTTTGTACAATTAAGCATAAAGTGCTGCCATTTGAACAATATGTCGGTAATCGGGAAAAGGAAAAAAACGTTTTTTTGTACATATAAGAGTTGTATTCTCCTAAATTTTCAGCCTGATTGGTCGAAAATTGGCTGAGATATCGCTGGTTACAATTTTTGCGATGATAAAACTATAAGGCATTCCCGCCTTGCGGTCGTGCCTAAAAATTAGTTTTCGGGTTTTACAACATATTGAATCATTCTAAATGTATAATTATTATGGTCAAAAATTGTATTTTTAAAATGTCTACAACTTTTATATTGAACGTTTTTATGTGCAACGTAAGCCTAAAAAGTTTTATGATGTTAAACGAATTATTTTAATGTGAAAATTCGATTTTAGCTTGTGAACTTGAATTCTAATCATTTTCGAGGGTTTATGTTAATAGGAAAAAGTTGTATCTTTTTGAGACGTACAACATTTCCATTTAACTTTTTTGTGTAAAATGTTTAGAATTTGAGTTATAACCAAAAAACCGTTTTTCGAAAATCCAAAAAATGCCCGCATATTTTTTGTATATACGGAATCAAGCCCAATTTTACACTGTCACGATATTAACATAAGGAGAGTTTATGAAAAAAAATTTGCCTCGATTGGAGTTAATTTCGCAGAGATAATCGAGGCCAACTGAAATTTCTTTTAAAAAAAATCTGTTTTCGAGTTTTACAATATATTGAATCGCTCTGAATGTATAATTATTATGGTCAAAAATTGTATTTTTAAAATGTATACAACTTTTATATTGAACGTTTTTATGTGCAACGTAAGCCTAAAAAGTTTTATGATGTTAAACGAATTATTTTAATGTGAAAATTCGATTTTAGCTTGTGAACTTGAATTCTAATCATTTTCGAGGGTTTATGTTAATAGGAAGAAGTTGTATTTTTTTGAGACGTACTACATTTCCATTTAACTTTTTTGTATAAAATGCTTAGAATTTGAGTTATAACCAAAAAACCGTTTTTCGAAAATTTAAAAAATGCCCGCATATTTTTTGTATGAATGGAAATAAGTCCAATTTTAGACTGTCACGATATTAACATAAGGAGAGTTTGTGAAAAAAAAATTGGATCGATTGGAACTTATCTGACTGAGATAAACTTATTACAACATAATTAATTAAAAATACATGTAAAAATAAGCATAAAGAGCTCTCATTTGAACAATTGGCCGGTAATCGCGAAAGTAAAAAAAACGTTTTTTTGTACATATAAGAGTTGTATTCTCCTAAATTTTCAGCCTGATTGGTCGAAAATTGGCTGAGATATCGCTGGTTACAATTTTTGCGATGATAAAACTATAAGGCATTCCCGCCTTGCGGTCGTGCCTAAAAAGTGTACCCGGACAAAAAGTCCTTGCTAATAGTTAATGCGTTCTAATGGACCTATTCTCGGATACCTTCTCCTTCAGAATGGAAAAGCCCTCCGCATCTACCTTGTATACATGATATATCTATTAAAATAGTTTGAGGGAGTGTTTTTACAATGCGAAAAGTATTGCGAAGCGCAGAAGGAAAGCGCGAAACTCGCATCAATCTTGTATTATGCGTCCGCGACTATAACGCTTCAAGCGCATTACGCAGTCGTCGAAACTACAAACGCAAGGAGTTTCGAGTCGGGATTTACTCGTGACCCACATTAATAATAATATCTCCGGGACCCGCAACTTTTCCCTCGTTCTTTCCCTTTTCATCGGTCGCAAACCCTTTCCCTCGCAGTCTGTTTATAAAGCGCGCGCAGGGCGGGTAGCCTGCAGCCTACATATAGGGCAGCAATAGCAGCGCCGCAGCAGCAGTAGCAGCGCAGCAAACCTACATGATTTATCGTCATTAAGGTGGATTTATCGTCGCGTACTGGGGGCTCGAGCTCTCGCGCAATCGGCGCTGCCCGATAAATCACGCGGGCCGACCCAGGTTTTCAAGGATTTACGGGTCAGTAGAAAAGCTCGCCGATGAGAAGATGAGGACGCACATATATTTCTCCGGGGTTCGGTGGGTGGGGGGGGGGGCAGAGGAAATAGCGACGAAAGCGTACGTCTCTTTTTTTTTTTGCACTCCGCGCTTCGCTCTCCGGCTCGTCCATCGCTCGATCGCGCGGCGCGCGAGCTTGACGTTTTCGTGATATCGAGGAAATAGAATAATCTCCTGGATTTCGCGGCCCTGCTGCTGCTGCTGCTGCTGGTGCTGCTCTCCGCGCATGGTGATTTACACTACAACCGCACAGCTGTTGCAGCCGCGCATCTCTCGTCGCGCTCTTTTTCCCTTCGCGTCGCGCGCGCCCGACTTATGAATATGCATCGCTGCTAACTGTTTGCTTGAGGAATTATGGCTGTTCTTGATTCGGAGAGCGTGACATTTTTCGCGGGTTTATCGGGCTCGCTGCGGCTCTGTAGCTCTCGAGAGCTTAAATATTTCTCAAATAACGCGCTTCGCAAATATCGTTTGCGTGCGCCATGCAGGCCGTATAAAACACTGGAGCGCGCGCGCGGGTATTAAATAAATCACCGAGCAAAGCGTATACGCATGTATTTATCCCTGAGAGTTTTCATTAATTTATCAGCGATTAATCAAAGGTTTAATTAAAAGCGATGAAAATGCAGACCCGCGAACGAGTTAAAAATCCGTTAAAACGTTCATTTTCACTATGGGTATGTATCGCCCAGTTGCATAACTGCACCGACTCATCGTCCCGAGAAAAGCAGGTTATGCGCGGGAATTTCAATTGTTTAAATTATATTAGTCGGTTAATAATAAAAGAGGTGAAAAAAAAACAAGAAAATTTAAGCGCTATTCAGTGCGCTACGGCGATCGCGTCGGAAAAGTCAACCGCGCGCTTCCGCATACGCCTCGCGACTCGAATAAATGTCCGTATTATCTGTAATGACGTAATTCTCCCACGCACGCATAGGGTTCATTGCGCGAATTCACTCTGCCCGCGACTTGATGAATTCGCGGAAATTTTGTTTCACCAAGCCTCTCGGAGGGGTAGGGGGCTTTAGCGCGAGAGTCTTTCTCGGAAGTTGAGCTCGCGCCGCGCTCGGAATTCAAATGCATCCGGCGCCCGCTTCCCAGTATATAACTATGTAAAATCCCGGTAATTTTATGCTACGCGTCGCATGTACGAAATTGATTTACGTTTGACGCATGTTAACTCCGAGCGTTAGCCATCTCTAAAAGCACTCGACGATTTCCCGCTGATGTTTCAACGTCATTTGCTTTGCGGATGATAATGATCGAGCCAAACATACGTGCGCGAGATAAAAGGGCTGCAGCAGTGATTACTGCTCGACCTTGCAATTTTCAAATGCCCGGCAATCCTCTACGCGACTGTATGCGCGTATATAGGACTTAGATAATATGCATTGAATGCTCAGTAATAAATATATGTGGTGTGGAAATGAGGACATAGGGTTCATTCGGCAGGGCAGAGTATATACTGTAAATTTATGGAAGTTTTAAATACGAAAGACATCGCCAAATACAGCAACTTAAATCCAGTCAGATGCTCAAATTAAGTCATTCTCGTACTCGAAAATTTTGCAATGTATTGGTAATATAGTTCCAATGCCATAATTAAATTTTTTACGAAAATTTTAACAATGTATTGGCGAAATATTGCAAGTTAAGCTTTGCAGAAGTATTGGTTGCAGAAGTATTGCAATGTATTGGTAATATAGTTCCAATGTCATAATTAAATTTTTTACGAAAATTTTGACAATGTATTGGCGAAATATTGCAAGTTAAGTTTTGCAGAAGTATTGTAAATATATTGAAAATCGTTGCAAATATATTGAAAGTCCAGTTAACTAGAGCCAAAAGATGAACTTTTTCATACCTGAAGGCACACCTATCGGACCATGCTAGTTTTGTTTGGTAGGTCATTTCAATCAATAAAATGTTATGTAATTAAACATTATGCCATCAAAGAGCTACAGGTTAAAAATCTCGGCCTAAAAAATATAGAGAGAAGTAGTAGGTTCCAGACATGAAAATTTAAAAAAATATTGCGAAAGATATCGTGGAAATTTTTAAATTCTGCGAATTGGGTTTTGCATTTTGAGTGAAATGATGAAGATTTCAGACCGTCACTCCTTGAAATTCGTAATTCGGGAAATAAGGGACATTAAAAAAAATTAACTTGTTAAATTTATAAAAATTGCACAAGATAGCTTAGCTCGAGACAGACTGAATTGAAACTCTATCGATTGATTTCCCCATGTGATTAATAATAACCTACATCAATTCTTTATCTAGAAAAAGTCTGCAATCACATTCCCATGACAATGCTTCATTCACACAGTTAATTAAGTATAACAGCAGTCTCCGTTAATAATTTGATTGCCTACTATATAATTTCGGTTAATATGTATACGCTATATAACGTCGACGACGCAAGCAAAAATGCTTTAAAATTTCCCCACCATATGTGCACACAGATTCGCGTATGATATACCAGTAGAGAGTAGCAGCAGCAGCAGTAGCAAGAGTAGTCACACGGATTTGTTAAAGCCACACAGCATATAGCTTACTGTTTCGCGAGCGTTCTATTTGCAAAGGTTCTGTCAAATTGATGAACATGCTTTATGGCATTGAGTTCGCGAGTTAGTGAAAGTCCAAAAATATGTTTTGAATACAGTGTACGGCACAGAGAATACAGTACGATTTTTTCTTTTTTAGAACGATACGGACTAGCGTGCGCTGCATGCTTTCCTTGTCTACGTGATTTATTATACGATGCAGACCCGGCAACCGACGTTTGTTTGTACATTTGATACGGTCATTCTATCGAAAAATAAATCAGAGCATATTGCATCGCTGTGTTGTAGGAGTCGGGGAATTCACTGAATTACCGATAATTTTTCTAACGAGATATCAATGTTTCCGGATTTAGAAAGACACTGGAACGCTGTTGCAATTGAAAGAGTTTGCTTTGCGCCGCGCAGAAAATATGGCTGATTGACAAGTAAGCCGATGGGCTTGAGTGGAGCAATTAATAACAATGTGACTTTTGACTCTCCTCTCGATACAGCCGCCGTCTGCGCAGAAGCTACCTCTCTCCCTCTTATTTATCGATTTCCTTGCGCCCCCGACTCTTTCTCCTGCTCTCCGAGCAAACCTCATCTCTGTCTTGCTTCTTCCCTTCGAGTGCCATTATCTCGGAGACCAGACGTGTCTTGGTGCGGTGCGCGTTAACTTTACCGTATAGCGCACTCGCTGCGTCGCAGTCCGCAGCTGCAGCGTTATATAGTCTCGCCTCTGTTGTTTTGCCGCGCGCGTCCGGCATCGCGACATTGTCTCAATTAATTGCCAGAGAAAAGGGTCGCGCAATCTGCCAGCAGACGAGAGAGAGAGAGCGCCAGAGAGAGATAGAGATAGAGAGTAAAAGGACACGACGTGGCGCACGTTAAGAACGTCAACGGCGAATTTTCTCTTTGATCTTTGCAATTTCATAAGTACAACTGCTGCAGCTCTTGAGAGACAACGAGAGAGAAAGAGTGAGAGAGCGGGATGGAAGGAGGAGGAGGGGGGAGGGAGCGATGAACCGTGACTGCTCCCTCCTTAATTCCTTCGATAATCAATGCTCGCTGCTCCGTCTTTCTTCGTGACTTTACTTATTTCGCTGTTGTCTTTCTTTTTACGCATCTCGCTTTGGAGAGGCATTTCGGTACACGGATCTGTAAGGAAAATGAAACTTTGTAAACAACTCGACTTGGCGCATTGAAAAATAAAACGACAATGATTCTTTGAAGTCTCCGGACGTTTTGACTGGCTTGCTCACAACCTTCCGCGCACATATTTATAGGAAGAGTATTCGATAAAGGTTGGTGCATGTACTCGCTGTCTCTCTCTCACTCTCTGCTTTCCTCTATTTCTTTCCCCACAGGTGGAATACAACCCCAAGGTGAAATAAATAAATCTAGGCAGGAATCTCAGCGTAGACTCGGTGAATGTAAGTTATTTACACGTGACACTTAAAGAGAAAGGTTATTTCGACATTCACAGCGTCGATTGCAGTATGCGACGACGCCTCGTCATTAGCGCTGAATACATCAGTTTCTTCGTTTGCTTTTGAGAAAAGGAAAAACTCGATTCTAATTTAATGGCTCCTTTCAAGAGACAAATGCTTAATGCTCACACATTATTTTGAAAAAGGACAAAAATTGCGAAACTTATAGCTTTGTCGATTGGCATATCGCGCGCACTTATACAACCAAATTAATACGGCCAAGCAGATTTAAATATAATGACCGCGACGGTATAGAAAGCTTTATATAATTGAGAGAGCAAGCAATGTAGGTTACTCGCTGTTTGGAATTGCAATTAAGCAATTTGCATACTGTCTATATCGGATTAAGAGCAGAGCTTGTTTCATCGGCCACGGTATAATAACAGTCGTCGGTGCAATAATTACAGAAGAAATCGCATATATATAGCATATATCAGTCTGCCGGAAAATCTCACGATGCGGAAGCGCGTCGCGCAGCTCATAGAGAGAAAGAGAGAAAGAGAGATAGAGATAGAGATAAGAGCGACAATAGGCGAGAGTCACTTAGTCGCGATTGAAACGCGCATTTACGGAAACAGACAAAATCTGGATCTCTCGCGCGCAGGCGACAAAAGGTTTGCGCGCTGTACACACCGCAGTAGCTCTCGTATATACTTACCCGCGGCGCCTAATGGTTTCCTAACGAGCCAGCAGCAGCAGCAGCAGCCGCCGCCGCGCGCTCCCACGTATAGATATATGCACGTATATATAAAAGCGCGCGAGCAGCGCGTGCGTGTATATAGACATAAATGCAACTGGGCGCGGCTTATTATGCTGATTACCGCCGCGGCACAGAACGACGACGATGCGTCCGCTGGTATTATATACACGCATACAAGGTGGCACTGCACACGCAGCGCATAACAGTGTGTCAAGCGTACAAGCTAACATAGGTATACACGCAGTAGACACGTACAGAGAGGTGGAGAGGCGGGAAGGGGCAGGGTGGGGGGGGGGGGGGAAGAGAGGACGGGCCCGGAATACGTCGGCGCGTCGCGGGCGCGTCAATGCTTCATTAAGCGGCGAGGTCACGGGAACTTTCCTATATACCATGCCGTCGCTGTCTCTACGCGTATTTCTGCAGCGATTCAAGTCCGCTCGTGGCTCGTCGTTCGGCTGTCGTTCGGCTGCGAGGCAGAAACTTCGGCCGAGATTCGCGGTTACGTCAAAGACGATTCTAAACACCCTCCCGCGTATACACAGTGTGTCGTCGCGTCGAGTGCTACTGCGCGCACGGAGCGCAAACGCGCTTCGATCGGGGCAAGGCGCACGCAGCATCTCGGGGGCCGCGCCGTTGTCTTTGATGGAAAGTTTGATTAAGCCATCAGCCGCAGAACGAGATGAAGGGCCACGAGGAGGCGAAAGGTTCGTACACGGTATATATATACGTATTTATTAGAGGCGCTCAAATTTTTAATTGCGCTGCAGCTCGCGACCCGCGAGCGCTAAATTTTAAAGCCGCCGTGCCGTATACACAGCGCGAAAGACGTATAACAATAGCTTCGCAAGGAGCGAACGGCGTACGGGTGTGCGGGAGAAAAAAAGCTGATGAGCGGCTGTAACAAAGAACCAATCGCTCGGAAGAATCCGACTAAAAACGGGCTCGTTAACGAGAATAGTTCCGCGGCGCGGGAAAACTCGTTTCTCCCCCTCGAGATATAGCGGGAGAGAGAGAGAGAGAGAGGGAGAGAACGATTAAACCGTCGTCGCGCTCGCGCTTCATTAAATGACGCAGCGTGGCACTCGAAAGTTATACCGGTTTCCCTCCCATCGAGATGAAGGGAGAGATTCCTCGCGTCTCTCGGTTCAGTATGCGACGAGTCAACGCGCGCGCGCGCGCGCGTGTGTGTGGGGGAGGCTAGAACTTGTAACACGAGAAAGTCTACTTCTACACGTCGTAGAGAGCCTTTAATCGCGAAGCTCCAGACGAATCGATAGCCCACTTTCCCTCCTCGCGTGGAATACATTGGCTAGCCGCACACCCGCTATACCGCGCGCGCGATTAACGGGGTCAGAGGGCTGGCGGAGCGAGCGAGAGAGAGAGAGAGAGAGAGAGAGACGCCGGAAAAGTGATTCCCGGAGCTTGTTTTCGTCGGGGCAGCGGGGGTTGCCGGATGCGCCTCAATTATGCAGCCGGCTGCAGTCGCTGGAAATTCATTCGGCGGGAAGACAAATGCCGTCGATTCGACTACTGCGCACTCCTGCTTCGATCGACCAATAATTCAGCCCCTTCAAATTCCGCGCGCGCGGACGCAGCGCAGCAGCAGCAGCAGCAGCAGCAGCAACGTAGAGGCGGAGGGGGTCTGCTGTTGGCTTTGGCGCGAAAACACGAGCTCGGAACAAAGACCCCCTCGTCCGAGCGGCTGGAGGTCGTATAGTCTCTCTCTCTCTCTCTCTCCCTCTCGCGAAGGGTCGTCGGCAGGAGGAATACTGACCCGGATGGACAAGAGCGAGAGAGCGAGCAGGGAGCTTTGCAAGTTCAGCGCTCGAGTGTCCCTCTCTCTCTGCTCATTTGTTCTCATTGTGATGTGCACGCGCTGCACCCTTGTCTCGCGCGCTAGCCTACATTCGTAGAGCCACACATAATGGCAATCCGAGAGCGGAAGTCCGTCTCGTGTACGCGCGGCCGTGGCGCTGATTTGTTAACCGGAGCTGCCCCCGAGTTTTCCTGCATTTCCACCGAAATTGCACGGAAGATATTTTGCGCCCCCCGCACACCCCCTCTTGCCCATCAGCTCTGCGATGCGCTCCGAGCGCGCGCCAGCAATTTCAATTTTATCCGGCATTCCAAGTAAAATTGCTTTAAACCAATTCGTGCGCTACTGCGCGCATAACGTATCGATTGAACTGCCTCTACGTTTGGCTTTGGAAAACACTATATGTATGACGTTTTTGTTGCAGGTGCCATGATGGACGCAGAGGCAGCCCTTCTCGAGGGCTCCCCGACAATGTCGACGATCTCGTCGGACTTCACCGATCAGACTTACGTGGACGCCGGGACGCCGGACTCGAGCACGACGATTTCGCCCATGTTCCCGAGCAAAAGCTTCGACGGGGAAGAGGAGGAGCTCACGCCGAAGCTCGTGCTCGGCCGTTCGGCACTGCGAAAGCCCAAGTTACGGATACGACCGCCCTATCTCATGATCTGCATCAGCATCATTGAGGTGAGCTTAGCCCACTGCGCTAAACACCAATTGTACAGTCTACACAGCGCGTCGTATAGCTGTATGCAGCGACGATAGTCCTCGAGGCAGAAGAGAGCTGGCCTGCAACAAAAAAGAAAATCACGCGTCGAAAGTTTAAGCTCGGAGCAATCGGGGACCGCACGGCAAGTTTACTCGACGCAAATTGCAGCAAAAAGTGTATTGAGTTATTTCGCGAGTCTCTCGCTTTCTCTCCCTCTCCCGTCCACCGCGACACTGCAGCAGCAACTTGGCCGTGTCACCACTCGCTGACCCGTCCCGTACCCCAGGCACTATAGCCGCTCGATAATAATTCCGTTGGCCTCGCTCGACTTCCTTCGCTCGCCCCACGGAAACTTGGGAGGCAGTGCTCGCCAAGCCGAGCTGACGCGCGAGCCCCGCAACAAAATGCATAAACTTCAAGCCGCAAAGTTAAATGCGCTCCTAATTTGGACCGCGTGACGAGCCGCGACGCTGCTGCAGTATATATACGTAAGGAAACTGCTCTCTCACCCCGGAGTGTCTCGCGTACGCGTGTTTCATCGCGTTTCCGACCGCTCGACCATCGACCATCGATTTCACGGACCCGTCGCCCTCATTCCCACGAGTCCACGTGTATAAATAAGCAAACGCAATCAAGAACCGTGATCGCATTCTTAATTCAGCGACGCAAGAAAGGGATGTACGCCAAAGAAAACTACGGTTGCGCGCTTTTGTGCGCGCGGCGGAGGATCGAGGAGAGTTTGCCGGGCGAGCGTGCGCCGCCAAAGGAATTCCACGTTAATGAACGTAAAGGAGACGCGGCGGCAAACGAGAGCATGCGCGCTGCACAATATGCGCGTCGTGCGGCGGGACGCGCGCGCGCTCTCTCGAGCAGCGGAAATGGATGTTGCCGCCAGCTCATAACGTAATAAGCGACGCGGGGATTACGAAATGCTGGCGCAGCCGCTGCAGCCTCCTGTCGTCTTTGTGCGCATATGTACGCTTGGCCGTGCGAGAGTGTCCTCTCGAGCTATACGGCTTTCCGCAGTCGCGGCCTCTTAGCCGCGCACTCGCTTTTATACGTTTACGCGCCTCGCGCTCTTTCACGGATTTTTTGTCAAAACTCTCTTTTTTCCCGCCCCCGACGACTTTTTTCCCATTTTTAACGGAGATTTAACAGTGGAAATTTTTTTTCTTATTAACACAGCGCGCACGAGCTTCGGTATATAAGTCTTCTTCCATTTTCTACGCTATACGCATTATATATACGCGAGCGGAAACCCTCCGCAATATTAATGCTGTTTCGCGGCGTCGAGCGATCGGCCTTAATGCGATTTCTGATTGAAATACTATTGCATTATTCACGGTAATATTATTTTAATGCGATTCCAAATGCAGCTGGCCAGTGTAGTATCGACGTCAGCGTTCGATGCCACGTGAAAAATTATATTTTAATCCGTCTCGCGCAAAGCCGTGCGTTTCGCAACATTACGGCGGAAGAGCGGCAATAATGCTGAGCGCCCAGTCTGGCGTCGCGCGTGTATACAGTACAGCCGTTATGCGCGAACCTCATCAATTGAAGTAACGGTCTTCTCAAAGCTTAACGAATAGCGAGCCGCGTCCGCCGCACACGTATATATACGAAAAATTAATCATCTAATGCTCGATACAATTGAGCCTCTGTATAACGACAATAATAACTCGAGGCGGCCGTGTATAGGCTGGAGGGGGGGAGGGGGGAGGAAAAAAGAGCAGGCGCGCGTGCCTCGAATCCCCGAAAAGCCAGGCGCGCAAAAGTGCCTGCGTCGCGCGTGGGTATACCTATATACGGCTATACATATATACAAGAGCGCACATCGGCGAAATTAAAAAGGACTAGCAGCGCGACACGCTCAGGCGCCGCTAAATCGCGAGCGCTGTACTTCCGGACAGCTGATGGAAAAGAAAAATTCAGCGCGCGTCGATCCTCCGAAAATGAAATATCGAGGTCGGGTTAGTGTGCGTGCGCGTGTGCGTGTGTGTCTATATTGCAGAGCTCAAGCCTTCGGGCCGCTAATAAATTAATATCCCTCAACAAGCGCTCGTGAGTGGAGAGTAGGTGGAGGGTCGTAGTAATAATTATTTACAGCCGGTGCGCCGCGCCCGGCTGCTGCTGCCGCCGCTGCCGCTGCTCTCTATATACACATATATCTATATACGTATAGATATGCATGTGCATATATATATATATATATATATATATATACAAAGCCGCGCGAGCGCACTCTTCAATCTTCATTAAAGCTCGCCGAGAATGTGCAGCCTGTCCACGCGACGATGATGGAACTCCCGGCTACAGCCGCCAGAGGGAAACTGCAGCCGGCGCCGTTTCCCTCGGCGTGTATAACGCCGCTGCTATATACCTTCTCCTTCTTTCGCACGCGCGGATTTTGCCTCACCGCGCCGCGCGGGAGTGTCATGGACTGCGGCGCGTTTCGCCGCCCTGCAGCTCGTTACGCGTTGGCGCGAGAGCCGTTTGCTCTCACTCTCTCTCTCTCTCTCTCTCTCTCTCTCTCTCTCTCTCTCTCTCTCTCTGCGATGCGGGCAACTTGAATTTTTCAACCGGCGAACTCTCGAGTCGCGCCGGGAAATTGGCCGCGTATCGCAAAGTGCCGTTATGCTCATGCCGAAATTCGTTGTAATCAGACGTTCAGCGGAATGAGATATTGCCGGCAATTTACTCTCTCTCTCTCTCTCTCACTGTATATATATTATATACGTATACAGTATACACACAACAGCTACATTATGCGTTGCAATGCAGCTAGGAAATTACCGGGCTTTCATTTTCGAGCGGCCGCGAGTTTCAGTCAGCTCAGCTGCAATTCTTTTTCTCTCTCGTGATAAAGCGCTTCTTTTGTTATTCATGTTGCCGCGCCGGAATATATATATATATATATATATACCTATCTGACGGACGTTGTACATGAAATTTTCAAGTTGTAATTCAGGGTAATAGATGGCGCTGAGGCATCCTTGATGTGCTGCTGCCGCTGAGTGCAAAACTAATTTTCGGAGTGACGACGCCGGCGATTTTCCCAAACTCGTTCCGATGCGCTGCGTGTCTGGCCTTTGACGTGTCATTTGCAATATATAAAAGCGAGCTTTTATGAACCTCGTCAAGTAATTTACGACTAGGCGCACAGTGAAAATTGCATTCCGTCGGATGCGATTTAGAACTATATACAGTCGGATACTGCTCGGCTGCATAATGCTTTCGCTAAAATTCTCGATGTATCAGAATTCAGACGTTTTTATAGAGCCTCGCTTCTGTTCAGTTAATACACTTGATTAAATCATGCATAACAGATGTTCTAGTCGAAATTCTGAAGAGCCAAAAAATTTATGAATTCGTGTCGTCATTGTTACCCAAACAAGTAGAACAAATTTTACACGTTTTCAGTTTTTAGGAAAAACCGTGCCACCTGCAGTACTTATTCATTTTATCGCAGGAATATTTAAAATCGCTTCGCGAATAATTGAAAAATACAAACTACGTTAGCAAATGTTTTTATAACAGTGACATTTGATAGAAGTTCAATAAAAATGTAATTGAATTTTCAATTTTAACGCAATTCCAGCCGTATATTAATGCCATGGAGAATTTCATTGCCCGTTGACCTCTTTGTTAAAAACTTGATAAATATAATAAACTGATGACTGGATGATTTTCCAAAGTCACACTGCAAACAATTTATAAGAATTTACGATTCACGAGCGATAAATATCTACCTCCAAGTCTCTCGGGCTCTAACCGTGAGATAGCAATGAAAGTTGGTCACTCACACATTCCTCCTTATCAAGTCGGGCGAGAGAGAGAGAGAGAGAGAGAGAGAGAGAGAGAGAGAGAGAGAGAGCGAGAGGAAAGCGAAAGAGGTGGAAGCTGCTAAAAAATGGGACTAGAGAAAAAGCGAGCCGAGGGCGCAAGCCGGTGTATTTTGCGCGGGGAGTTGAAAGGGCAGGGAGGGAGGGGGAGCGAGAAAAAAAAGTAAATACACTCTTTCTTTCAGATAACAGTCCACTGCCTCGGCGACGAGGCGACGCTGCGAGAGTGGCTGGTCTACGATCCCCGGCAGCGAGTTCAAGGCTGGAGGTTTATTTCCTACATGCTTTTGCACTCCAACGCTCTACACCTCACGCTCAACGTGGTCATTCAGCTGGTGCTAGCTACTCCGCTCGAGGTAAGGCCAATTAGGCCAATTCAATAAGGTCAACAATGGCCTTTCCCATTTTCCGTCCACATCGCGCGAGCCTCGTAGCTCTCGTTTCTCCGTCTTTTCTCTCTCTCTCTCTCTCTCTCGTCCGGAAAAGCTCTCGAGTCCATCTCGCGCGCGCAGTAGAACCGCCAGCAATAGTGCTGATCAAGTTTTTCGCCGGGGCAGCTGTTTTTTGTTAACGCCGCTGCCGCCGTTTCATTGACTAATTCGTATTCCGGCTCGCTGTATATAGACATATTGAGAAACGTTGAATTGCGAATGCGGTTTTAACGCTGCGCCCTCCCCAGACCGCGAACGCACGGGCGAGTTTGCCATTGAAAGTTTAGCGTCGCTGTTATTAGCGCGGAGATGAAAGTATTGTTTGAAAGATACGGCCTTTTACAGCGGAACAATCTTGGGATGTAAGCCGATTAAAGCTCGCCGGGCGCACGTTATAGCGGCCGCGATACTTGCCGATAGCGTTGAGAGTTTTGCAGCCGCGCCGTTTCGGCTCATTAGCCGGCAGTCGTGCTGTGGAGTATAAGCGTTCGATATAAGGCCGTGGCTGGATGTGGAATTTTGTGTGGATTCGCAGGTGGAGCAAGGTCGGTTCGCGGTTGGGACGATTTATCTCGGAGGCGGGGTTTGCGGGGCGCTCGGCGCCTCACTGCTGCAGCCAAACCTTTATCTCGTTGGCGCTTCCGCAGGAGTATATGCACTTCTCACCAGCCACCTAGCTCATCTTTATCTGGTGAGTTTTTTCTCATTCTATCTGCTTATATTCCTTTTTTTCTTCCCTCTACTGCCTTCCCTCGCGCTCGCCTCTTTTTTCCGCTTTATACCGCGGCGAAATTTTATTCAACGACCCCCCGGGACCTCCGGCCTTTTTTCATCCGCTTTTTTCTCTCTCTCTCTCTCTCCCCCCCTCCCCCCTCACTCTCGAGAAAGATATACTAAAACGGGCAAAGAGCGCGCGCGATATTCCAACCTAATATAATGTTGGGATTTTTACACTCCGTGCTTGCGGTTTCAAGGGGATTTCATTGCGTTATCTGTTGATTTCGTTTGGGATTTCGCGTAAAAAAATTTTCGAGTACTTTATTGGTGCTTCATTGGTAGAAATTTATTTTTACGCATATCTTTCTCGGATATCACGAACCCATGTGTCTGTTTCATTCTGTATGATTCGTATTTGCTTTTATTCATATACTTCTTTTTTCGAGGTATTTATTTTATTTTCCACAGATTTTTTGCGCTTTTAATTGCTTTTCGTATTTTCACTCACCATTATGCCTCTTAAATTTTCATTGATGTTTGGAGCCTTTGATTTTCTTGATATGTGAAGCTTTGAATTTTTTCGCAATCATTTATTCATTTTCATCTATCAGATACACAATTCGCCTGAACGTCCACTTCAGTTTTTAAAATTGAAAATCATAAATTTTTGATGAGTGACTTTGCCGTCTTTGCGGACAGTTCTAATTTTGTACAGTATGGAAAAAAATAATTATAGATAAATTTATTTGTCCGTCTACTAAAGTTTCTATTCTCATGTTTATAACCATACTTAAAAATTTATGTTTGAAAGAGATGTTATGCTTGAAATCGCGCAAAAATTTTTTTATTCGAGTTTCTATGTCACTTACCACATTAATTAGAATATTGATTTTGTGAAAAAGGCTCTTATTAAAATAACCTGATTTTCCATTTTATCATTGGAGACAAGTGAGGCGCGGGAGCACGATGTTTTTACAATCTCTGCAGTTCTATTTTAAAACTAAAATGCTCACCATTCCAGATATCATACCCTATTAGTTTTGCTCTCGCATACACGCAGCCCCTAGCAGTGTGCGCAGTATCGTTTTTTAAGCAAAAAAAAGCAGGGCACGCGGCTAAATGCGCTCGATATCGGCTGGTTTCCAGTGTCACGGCGAGCTACGCTACGCCGGTTGGCGGCTGGGTGCAGTGCTGCTATTAGCAGGGGCGGATGTGGCATCGCTACCGGTGCCGGCGCTGCTGGGCTGCGGCCGGGTCGGCTGGGCGGCTCACGTCGCCGGCGCCCTGGCGGGTCCCCTGCTCGGCCTCGCCATTTTCCCGAACCAGAGCAAGAAGGACGCGCGTGGACGCAGTTTCGTGCGCTTCGTCAGACTGGTCTCGGCCGTGAGCGTGACGCTGCTCGTCGTCGGTGCTATCCTCGGCAACGTCTACCTCATCGCGTTGCCCCAGCTGAGGAGGCCCTCCTGACAGAGGATCGAGATGCTCGTTCAATTCTGCAAGAAATCCTTCCTCATAGTTAAAATACGAGAGGCCGTTGACGCGGTCTTCGAGTGATTCCGAGTCTGCCAGCGAACTCGCTTCGCACTCGCTAGGACTTGGAAAGCGGCAACGAGCTGCTCGACAATTGCTCGAGTGCTCATGTGCAATGTTTGTCGAATGATTAGTTTTCCTTTTGTTTCTTTGCTAGTAAACGATTCGTGCGTCGAAGAAGAAACTTCGAGCTCCCATAGTTTAATCCAAGTGTACAAGCATATTCTTATCTATTAACATGATATTTTTTTTTAATCCAGTGCTACCATTCGCGCACGAATCTTTAGATCTCTATCTGCACTCGAGCGATCACTCAATTGTAGTTGTTGTATTTATAAAACACACGGGATACACGAAACCAATTTTATATTATGTAGGCTAGTCGAATATAACGAGCCTGTTGGTGCATGTAAAGTATTGATTCCGATAAAAGTCATTTACAATGGCTCGAAAAATTATACATTCAATTATACATTGGCTTGTTTATTATATTTCTACATCGTCTGATGAACTGTATCACCAAAAATTCTTGTAAATATTGATAAGACAACTTCGTATAGACTCATTTTTTACGTTCATTAATATTATTTATTAAAAATTAGAACAATATTGATCATATGGTTGAATAGGAATTTTATACCATGAATCGTTATGAATTGAAGGAATTGTTATGTACGTACGTGTTTAACACGCTTCATTTCACTTTATGATAAAATTTAATTTACCGGTTACCAGTTCGTTTCTATAATTAACATTTCGTATTAAAAATTCTATTCGATTGTTTTCTTAAAATAACAAAAAATATTAAGTTCATATTTTGAGTAAATATTTAAGTTTTAGCAATTTTTTTATAGACAGCTATACTTTAAGCTAAAATGACTCCACAAACACGTAATAAAATTAATTCTACGTTCTTTGTTTACAATGTCACAAGCACATTGTAGGTTCATGATGCCATGTATATTTTAATCGATCATATTTTCTCGACTTCTAATTTATTTCAAAAAAGACATTTTTCCACGTTTCTTCTGCCTTATGTACGCAACTTAATAGCATTGTACACGCCAGATCATATTTTAGAAAAATTAAGCAATTATTAGATTTACTTAAATAGCTAATACCAAAAATATTTTCAATTTTTCACGAACCTTTGGCCAGTATTCTTTAGCTTATTTATTGACTGCATTTGAAAGTGATAATCATATCGCAGCTATCTCGAAACGAAATCTGAATATAATCATTATTTTATACCATTTTAACCTAAAAATAGCAATTTTGACATGATTTTTAGGATCTCGTGGCATAAAATACGGTTCGATACTACTGCTTAAGGTGATTTTTACATCACATCACTTTTCTCTTTTGCTTCGCTCGTGCGAGTAGCGTCAAATGTGATAAATAATCACCTTTCACATCCGTATCGAAATACGGATTATTCTTGAAGCAACAGGTTTTTTCCAAAAGTATTAATTACATCAAAATATCTGAATTTAATGATTCGCTTATGCAATCTAATGATTCTATGACTTACTTAATCAAATTTTTATCACCGTCTATTTGATGACAAACAATGACATATTTTGTTTTACTTTTACATATATCGACGAACTTCGAATAATTTGGATGTGTAAAGAAATTCATTAAATTTTGAGTCAAATAATTTTGAATTCTTATCATTAATAAAGGCAAGGTGAGTCATTTTAAAAATTAAGATACTATAATACATAACATGTATACATATTTAGAAGATTAACAGAAAGTGTAATGAAAAAAATTTTTCACGTGCATTATACATGTGCTAATGTTGAAAAAACTATGCTTGCATAGTCTTTTCGGGGAAAATACGTTGTTTGTGCTGACAGAATTTTATTATAAGATAAAAACGCGATTAGTGTGTAAAATAGTAAAAATTATAACTATTATCCAAACATCGTGTAAAAAAGAATATAAAAAAATTATTACATGACAAAACTATCTAATGTTTATTATAATAGTGTCTCGGTGCAAATTTTGAACGCTATAACGAAGTTACACTATAAAAGTCGATACGGAATGAAAAAATAAGCTGCCAGCCGAAAACTTGCGCAGAATTTTTGTATACTAAATTGATTCGTTAAAAATTTTATATCGCACGTTACGTTGCAGTTTGTATTTGTAAGACAATTTATAAATTATGCAACATAACACTGCGAGTTGCTGGCGATGTACAAGAAATTTAAATAATCTTTGCTGTTAACCGCAAAGAAGGGAATCGAAAATTCAAATAACTTTAATGTCATACGATAAGTACCTTTCTAGAGATAGATATATGCGACTATTCAAAACGATTCCTATGCAAGGAAATCATTTAAACATGTTTAGATGAAAACGTATATGATCTTATTGACGCAAATACAGAGCGTTGAAAATGTGTAAAAATATCGCGTCCCTTAATGTAAAACTATACTGCCAAAAAATTGAGTATATCCGAGATATCGCATGTGCGTTTGTATGCATGTATTTATGCGAATTATGATTATGAATGTGGGGATGAGCATATATTACAAAATGTGGTATAGCGAATGAAAGCAAAGAATGACTTCCGATTATTATTTTTCATTTATTAACAAGGATATTTTTTTTACTTGTGTTCCAATAAATAATAAACGTTTTCATAAAAAATTTTTACAAACATACAAGAGTTCGGTTTTTTTATTCTTACATCACATAAATCTCCACTCATTGAAAAAGCCTGCTACGACTACTGCAAATCTTCTATACAGATCCAATTTTCACTTAATTAATAAAAGCATTGAAGCCCTTATTTATGTATTAATTCATTATACTGAATGGAAGATGCTAACTAGCTATGACTATTTTAATGTGATATGTTCTATACAATATTTTTTTCTTCGTTCAATGCACCTACTTGCTATTCATAAAAGCATAATGATCTACGGCCTCAATTCAGAAATATAAAAGTATCATTGGTGCACGAGGGCAAAGGATAGAGAGCAGTGAATGTAGAGAGCTTTCTAATCTAAAATTAATTTACAGTCAATGATATATGTATATAAGCGTGGACTACATATTATGCCCCAGTAAACCCAAATACCGAGGCTTGCAATGCAAGAATTGTATAAATCATTAATTCATAATCAAATGAAAGTGTGATAAGTTAATTTTAATCCTTCTTTAAATTTTCTATTTATTATTTATTTAAGCATTATTTGTGAACAAAAATATGCAAAGAAGTAGTTATCTTTTGTTACATAATTCTATTATTTTTACGTACGTATAAGTTAAACTTTTATAGCAACGAACAGTTGAATTATTTCAACTTTATAACAATCCAGATATTACAACATCAATGGAAGTTTTATTATAAATTCATTTTTATTTTCAAAATGAAATACATATTTTCTTTTATTTCGTATTTTCTGGAATAAATTTGTAATTAACTTTGGATTTATTTTATGGCTTTTACATGTTTATCAAGAATTTAATAGCAAGAATCACTGTTAAAATTTTTGTAAATTATAAATATGTTTTATGGGGAACACAGCCGCGCAAATTTAATTTTTATTAAATATAGTACTCAAAATTTAAAAGCGTTAATTATAACTTCTGCACTTTGCACATGTGCGTTATTGGATATTTTTTTAGTACGTTATTGTACGTTCACGAATATTTTAATTTATTTGATTACATTCATTTCTATTCAAATGAACAAAAGAAAATAAAGGTAGGTAAACATAATATTATGAGATTTACTTTTACCCTAGTGGAAATTCAGATATCTCAAAGGACTTGTAAACTGATAAATGGTTATGAGGTTGAGGTTTTAGCACTGTCCAAATTTTGGCGAACTTTACATTGGCTGAGTAGTGGCATCCAATCGTGATCTAGGTTCAGTGCGGTAAAGTTACAAGTGAATGGTACAAAATACAAAACATATTTACTTCGGGCACCAGGAAAGATTATTATTGCGATTATTTCATAATTGATTAACACGATGGTTATTGTGAGCAATATTTATTGAAACTAAAAATACTAATTTTGATGAAATTCATTCTAGCCCATAATAAGGAATTCTTTTACTTTTTGAAATATTGTTAATCATAGAACAAAATAATAATGGCACATACATCACATAGAAAGACCTTAAAAAATGTATTTTTACTGGATAGATCAAAAAGACGTTTCGAATACTCAAATAGTCAGCGGCTATTCCATACTACTGCTGTACTCTTAGTTAGAAGTTGAAGAACTAATAACTGAAAATATTTTGTTTCATTGTTGAGTATTACCTTTGAGAATCTCATAGCTCAGTTAAATTCGCTCGTAATTTCATTTTCCTGGTGAAATTCCAAGTTCTATTAATGTTATTATATGACCAATCCTCTTTAAGAAAAATGTATTTTTCGGGGGTTCAGAAATCGAAAATTTTTTTTCAAAGCTAGAGATTTCGGATCAATCAGACTTCCTTCTGTAAGCTGAAAGATAGTCAAAAATGCAACGCAACATGAGAAACATGGAATATAAAAATTTAACATGGGGAGGTATATGGAGACAAAAATTAGAAAATCGGCTATTCAGATTTTTATCTTATTTTATTTTTTTAAACGGACATAACTTTTGATCAGAGCATCGAATCTGGGCATACTTTTTTTAAATTAAAACTCTTCTGTTGTACTTAATTGTACTGCAATTGGGAATTTTATTTATACCTCGGGAACATTCGTAGTTGTTATTATTCTAGTATATTTTGACGCATTAATTTTTTGTAAAAAAAACGTAAAATGGTCCAGAAATATGGTTATTAGTAACTTTTCTTACACTCCTCTGCACGTTTGACTAGCTTTAAAAAAAAATTTCGATTTCTGAAACCCCGAAAAGTGCATTTTTGTAGGAGAATTGGTCATATAGGAAAAGTCATTATTTTTAAAGAATATAGCGTAATTGAGAAAAAGTTGTGAATTTCAGGAAAAACAGTTTGATTCTGCAAGTAATTTTTAATTTTTCAAACAACGCTCTGCCAGTTGCGTTCTCTGTTTCAATTAAAACAATACAATAACAGACTAACTCTTATACAGCACCTTAGCAGTACAAGAGGGAAGATGAAAGAAAAGTCAATTAATCATACAGGCCATCCATCATGAGGCAAACTGAATTCAAAAACAGATGCAAAAAATCTCCACGGTCGATCCAATTCACAACTGTGAATACGTTAATAGGAAAAGCGCGATTCTCCGGGATTCTAGGCTGCAGATCATTCTCCGTATACCTTCCCTCTGTCTCTCTCTCTCCCCCCCCCCTCTCTCTCTCTCTCTCTCTCTCTCTTTCTCTCTTTCTCGCTCTCAGTCAGCATCTCAAGCCATTGTCCTTGGAATAATGAATTAATGAAAGATAAAGGATAAGGTGAGAGAGGAAGGCCAGATACAGAGTGAGCCAGTGAAGAGCTAGAGAAGCTGAGCTTGCGGCTTGCCGTCGCTGATAACAAGAGACAAAGGCATAAGAGAAGCAGCAGGAGAAGCAGTATATAGCAGCAACGGTGCGCGGCAAAAGCTTCAAAGCTGCAGGGCCGCACCGTCGAGGACAACGACAAAAGGGCCTTTCCTTGCTTTCCTGGCCGCAGCTGCAGGGCCGGGTGTGCCATAGCAGTAAAAAGGGAATGGGGTTGTTATATATACATATAAAGGAAAGACAAGTGACACAACGCCTGGCGAGAGAAGGAAACATTGCGGACCTTTATTAAACGTGGCACGTTATTATTATACAAGCCTCTATGTGGCATGCGGCTTATATACGTCTTACGGCTATTGTCTTTATTCTGCGTTTAAATGCTCTCTAGGCGCTGCACGAGCGACTATAATCCCCGTGTACACGCCGTGACAACTAAATTTCGTTAATGGAAGTTTAAGGCCGCCTTATATACTCTGAAATGTAGCACGACATATTTTTCTGGATATTGCGTAAAGCCGTCGCTATACTTTATTATCGAATTACAAATTTCCAGTCTCTATTTTTAAACATTGCTTTTATTTTCTGATCTGATAGTCATTGTTTAGTAATGTTTTTTCTCCCATTTTTATTCAATTTTCAATGAATGTATGAACTACAAATCCGGTACAATAACATCACACATTGTATTTATCACCTTGTTATATCGAAACATTTGTTAAATTATTAAAGTGATACTAATTAAGCGAATGCATACTCAATTAAATTTATCTGACTATTTGTTTTTTACTGTAATTTAATTTATACAAATGGTGCACGTGACCACTAAATACGATATACAATTTTAATCGTATTCTGATAACATAGATATTTCAATTAGGTTATTTTAATTAAATCGTTTATAAAATATGCATTAAATAATTATCAAGAGTTTGCTATAATATGGAAGCAAGTTTAATTATTCAGTAGATTTCTATAATTAAATTACTAAAATATTTATGAAGCTTTGTAGTTTTTAACCTCATAGATTAGTTTTATTCTGGATTCTATTGAGATCTTATTACGACTTAAAATTAAACGCCAATTAAAAAAAATTAATATGTACTGAAAGCAAGAATAATCATTTAGTTTAATAATAATATAAAATCACGACAAGTAATCTTTTGAGTCGGAGCTATTTTGCAAAAATAGATATTTTTTTTAATGCATCGACAATTGTAAAATATTTATAACAATGGTTGTACGACTTTCATCACCTTATTTCAAATTTATACTTATTTTTCCACTCACATGTTACAAAATTCATCTCTGTTTTGTCAACGAAATATTCCAAATAAATGGCTCAAAATTTATTCAAAAGTTTGAATAAACTAAAATATTATTTTGGTAGAATTCTACCATGAAATAGTCTACTTCAACAACTAACTTATCTCTATCTTACGTCTTGTATATTTGATTTTATGCTTTGACGAAAATGAAATTGATAATTAATGTAAAATATCTGCTGCGACAGCCCGATATAAAATCGATGAATGATAAGTTATGGATAGTACCTAAACTTACACATAAATAATTCCATTTGAATATATTAAATTCTTCAAAATAAATATATATCAAAGTGCTTGCACTTTGCATGCACATGCACTTACCTAACAACCTCGTAAAACGCGTACCTAACTCGATCATCGTTAACTACGTTCCCAAATAACCGCGCCACTCGAAAGAATTTCCAAAACTATTAACGAGCAACGTAACGTCATTAAATACCAAAACTCGATTTCTCCCTCACAACTTGAAGAATTGCGCTCGAGAGGATCGTGACTCCCCTCCCCCCCCCCTCTCTCTCTCTCTATCCTAATAGCAAAAGTTCATCAGTCTTAAAACGAGTATAAATCCTTCTTAATAACGTCTTCCACTAACTCATATTTGCTGAATTCTTCGCGGCACTAAGCGAGACACACTTTCTAGTATTCTCGCGCGTCTGGCCGTTCCTCGACGCGCACTACTGAAAAGTCAGTTATACTCTAACTCGATAGCGTCGTCTGGAAGCAGCCGGTTAAAAATTAAAATAAACGTAGGAAACGCTAGTGCGCGCAGTATAAATAACGCTGCGTTGGAATATTTCGGTTAATTAATTTACGCCGAGAGCGCAGCTAATTAACTATGCATTATCCGATTCTCTGAAATTCAATTCCTCGAAGCTTTCCATCAGCTCGTTTTTCCAGTGCCCGTAAATCCTCGGCAAATCCCACTTCTGTCCCTCGCTCGATGTCTTCCTCTATCGGCGGGCTTCGGCTAGAGCCGCGCGAATCACGTCGGCAGTCGCTATCTCCGAGAGCTTCGGCGCGCGCCGCTCATCAGCAGCCGAGGTTCTTGCACTCGACGCCGTGCTCGGTGCACCTGCACTCGCTGCAGAGCTCCGACAGCTCGCTGATGATCATGCCCACGCGGTACATGCGCCCGTAAATGTTGCAGCCCGCGAGCTTGAGCAGACCGCCGTTGGCTCCCGTGTCCCTTTCCGTCGTCGTCGTGGCCATCGTCGTCGTTGTCGACGACGCCGTCGAGGTATTTTCTTGGGCCGCAGTGGAGCTGGGCGCAGTCGTCGAATCCTCGCTCGTTGTCGTCGGCGGCGGCGGAAGTTTGGTCACGGCCTCGGCGTCGAATTCCGTGGTGATGGAAGTGATGGTCGTGGAGCTGCTTGCCTCGTTGAAGAACAGATCCAACACGCCGGAGAAGATCGACGGGGCGTCCGGCTGTCCGGGAGGAATCCGCTCGGTAATGAGGACGGGGTCTGGATCGAGGTCGGGCGGGTTGGTGAGGGAAATTTCGTCGGCTATGCTCGAACTACTGGCATTATGTTCCCTAACGATATTCAAATCGGGCTGATGCTGCAGGGAGGATGACGCAGACGAGGGTTGCAGATGCTGAGAGTTAGTGTCGTTGCGCGAAGTTGAGCCGATGTAGTCGTCCAAGTCGAGCGGCGCGCCGGGCTTGCGGCTCGTGCCGACGGGACTACTGCCCGGGGTCGTTATGCCGTGCTCCACGAGGTACGGCATCATGGCTCCGATCAGCGACGGCAGATCCGGCGCTGGCTCCGTTTTTATCACGTCGCGGAAGGGATCCGGCGAGACCGTTGGCTCGTGCTGGAACGAGACGCCGACGGTCTCGGCCCCGGACAGAACGACAGTCGGCGACTCCTGCCCGTCCACTGAAAGCAGAATTGCTCATTGGCCCAAGTTCCGACGCGCGATCTCAACTATTGCTATTGCTCTTGCTCTTGCTCTTGCTTGGCGCTGGACTTACCGCAAATTATTTTGCTGCAGCACTTGTCGCTCGGCTCGCTCACGCGTTTGCAGCCTATTTTCAGCGGTGGGCACTTCCGGTCCGAGCACACGACTTCCCCGTAGTAGCATATGCAGATCACGCAGAGGGCTCGACTTGGCAAAACTTGGCCGTGATCGTATTCTCGATCTTCGTACAGGCAATCGTGACGCAAGCCTGCGGGTCATAAAATTGAAGCTTAAGATTGTAACCGAATGGACGAGCGAGCTTTTTTTAAAAATATATTTCCGACGCGTGTACCTTCGCTTTTTCTTCGAAGACTCGGAACCGAGTGAACTGCTGGCGCAACGGTGACTCCCGTGCCAATTTCCAAATTTATACTCGACGAATGGAAAAGTGGATCAAAGTACGTCGGATCTCTCGGCACGAAACCACCTGTTCAGAGAATGATAACAAATTTATTCGTGTTACACAAATATCTAGCCGCTAGCAATTCATTGGATGAACTTAAGCTGTCACCCAATTACGTCAATTTCGCTGCGATGTTTTATAATTACACAATAATCGCGCGCATATATCGAGCGAATTGTCGAACGTCAAACGTTTAACAAGCGGATTCAAGCGAGCGCATGCAAAGAAAGGAATTGAGTCGAGAGGTGCGAGATTGGAATTAAAAAGCAAAAAGTCGTTGAGCAGTACCTTCCGTTTTCTTCGGCGGGCTAAATCGATTCTCCTGCGTAACAATGTCGTAGAAATTGGCCGTGTCCGTGCGGCTGAGGTCTGGGGGCGAAGGCGGCGGTACGGCGACTCCGACCCTCGGCGGATATCCGGTCACGGATCCCGAGATTCCGGTGATGACGCTACCCTCGTCCTTGTCCTTGACCAGAGCGTCGGCGGCGACAAATGGAATTATCCTGCACAGGCGAGATAGAGAGCGGCTTTTATTTACGCCTCCCGCAGCGGTGTCATTCACCTCGACTAATTACGTTAGATCGAGGTTATGTATATATATAGATCTCGCTCTAAGAGGCTCTCGCCCGAGCTCCTTACCAATGCAAATAAGAGGATATTGCGGCCGCCGCGCGGCGTCCTCTTTCTTAATCACACTTTTAATCGAATCGGATAAGGGACGCGAGCGGTCGGGCAAACATTTTAATATTGTTTTAATTAGACGAGCGAGCTCGGGGAGTCGAGCCGCGATCGGATGTAAGAGAGCAGCTATCTCATACCTGACCCCGGGAAGAGATGGCGGCAGAGTCGGCTGGCTGTAATCCAGCTCGTAGTCGTCGAGCTTGTCTCGGTTGGTGGTGATGTTGAGTATCGCCTCGACGATATCGGTCTTGCCGATCGGATTTATCGTGGCGACGCCGTGTATGTGCTCGACGGCGACGTTGGTCTTGACGGTGACGTTCATCACGAGCATGTCGTCGGGCACGATAATCGAGGTCGACAAGCCGCTCGACGGCTTCTTCACCGCTATCGGCCGCTGCATCTTCAGCTCGTCCCTCGGCGCCCCGTCGACCTTCTTCTGGCCGGCTTGCGCGGCTTTCTTCAGCTCTGCCTTCTGCTGCTTGTCCGCCCCGGCTTTTTCCGCCGCGACGCTGTATTGGCTCGCTGCCGTCCTGCTCCTCGTCGACGTCGACGTCGACGTCGGCCTCGCGCTCGTAGTGCTCGCTTTGCTGGGAGTGGAGCTCCTACTCGCGGTCGCCATTGTCGACGTCAAGCTCGCTCCCCGATTTATGGATAGCGTCGTCGTCTCGAGGCGAACTTTCTCGGTCCAAGCGCTCTCCCTTTCCCCTCCTGGTCTGTGGTTCAAAGATTATGTTTTATTTGTTTCTTACAAATATACTGAGACTCACCTTGGACTTTATATTTTATTACTATCCTACATTGTTTTTCACTTAAATTAGTCTTTTCAACTCTTGATTTATCAGTCGTGATAAATATGTTTCGAAAAAAAACGAACTGCTTTGTATCTCTTATGTCAATGTTTATATGCTACTTATGAAAGTGTAACGACGTACATTAGTCGTAATGAAATACTCGATCAAGTTTCAAGATTTATCCAGTCCGATCGCTTGCTTAATTTGTATTCTTCATAACCACTTCGTCGACCAAGTACGAATACTGGCTCGTCTGACCATTCCGCGGCGTTACTACTAGTTAACAAGAAATCTCTTTTTTTTAAATAGAAGGCAGCACGCGTTCATTAGATCGCGTCTGAGAAACAAGGTAAACTGCCGATTTCCCCATAATTATTTTCCGAAGCCTCGGCTTGGAGCATTAGATTAGTAGCGAAAACAGTGTTATACAGTTGGAAGCATACCCATGCCTAACGCAGTTCTCCCTCTGCTTGGAAGTGGAAGCGGCAGTAGCGATAATCGAGCCCGACTCCGACACTTCTCTTATCGCGGCGGTTGTGCTGCTGGCAGTAGTAGTGGTGGTGGTGGTGGTGGTGGTGATAGCGGCTGCAGCGGTTACCCTGGCATTTTCGTCCACGACGGTAGACGTGTCGTCGCCGCCGCCACTAGCGACTCCCGTAGTAGTCGGCGGTAGCGTTGACGCAGTCGTCGTCGTCGTCGTCGCTGTTGCTTCCGTCCATGCATCCTCCTCTAGCGTCGTGCTCACTTCCCGAAGATAGAGCGTCGTGCTGGGAAGCGAAGTCGCCTCATCGATCGGCTCTCGCGTCGCAATCGTCGACTGATCGACGCCGCTCGCGTCCGTGCTCGCCGTGAACTAGAGGAATAGCCGAGAGGCTCCTGAATTATACATCGGAAAGAGTCGTGTAGGGCCTAAGCAGCCGCCGCCGCGACAGTCGGCAGATCGATCTATCCACGCGCGCAACCTTGAAATTCTCCGAAAGTTCGTAAACTTAATCTGGCCGGCTCGCTCGTAAAATACACTCTGCATTCCCACGAGGCATCGCCGAGATTTGAAACTTTTATACGACGAGAGGCTTTCGGCTAAAGAGTATAGAATTCCCGGTACGCGCTTATAAAACTTTTATGGCGCATCGCCCGCTAAACCGAATGGGAAGCGCATGGCCAGAAAGAGAGAAAGAATTGGGAAAAGAGAGGAGGGCTGGGCGGGGGGGGGGGGGAAGATCGGGGCTGATGCATACCTCGGTAATAGTCGCGGTGAGCTGCTCCTGCTCGCGCGTCGTGTGTTTCGGATAATCCGTAGTCTCGCTGAGGATCTCGTTGTTCATCGTTTCCGTCTCGAGGCTCGCAATTGATTCGGTTGCCATGGCGAACTTTTCAGTCCTCATTTCCAGGGGGCCGCTGGTGCCGACGGATTCGAGGGCCTCGTTTACGACCCGGTGACCCCGGCCCTCGACCATCGCCCCGAGCGCCGAGTCGTGAATCGCAGGCTGCATAAGGCCGACGAGCGCATGCAGACACACAGACGCAGATAGACGCACACTCAGCCTTTTCAATGCTTATATATATTTACCATTCGCCACGATTCATCTGGATAACGAGCACCGGCTTAGAGCATTAAGCCCCGGCCGCTCTTTCTCCTCTCTTCCGAGTTTTATTTATTTTTTTTTTATCTTTTTCGCCTTTACCTTATCTTGTATTTTCTCCTTTTTTCTTACCAGTAATCTACGTTTCGAGTCGAGTCAATACACGGAAAATACACTCATTATTAAGAAGATTGAAGCACTTTTTTCTCGACCCGACCAGAGTCTTCTCGCAGCGAATGAAAATAGTGGTCTCAGCGGTGAGAGACTTTCGTCAACATTATTATTAATCTGACGTCGAAAAAAAATTCGCGCAACAAGACTCTAAGTGAAATCTCTTATTGTTCAAATGTCTTGCAAAGCAAACAACTCAAACTCTATTCATAAATTTGAATAATTAAAATTATGCCATAACATTTAGAGATACTTATAGGAATACTGTTAAAACTCACGTAAAAATTAGTTTCCTTGCGAAATTTCGCATAGTCTTTACTGATGAACGCGTAGGAAGCGTAGTTTTGCGCTGCTTTCACTTCTATCGTGCCACCTGCGGGTCAAATTGCAAATAATGGAAAATTGACAAGTAAAGGTATAAAGCAAACATGCATATTTGACAAGAATGATGGGAAACCAAGCGAGAAGCATGTAAATTGAATGTTAAAATCACGTTTTGATATCGTTAATTAAATCGCGTCCACATTAAACACTCGTCGATGGATTTCTATGGAATCAATAATGCTGCTCGTGTATATTCAATAGCTATTCAGCGCACTGCGAGTATAAAACTATTTCAATCAACAAGGCATACCAATAGATAAATTTTGATTTCAAACAATGCCGCTTCATGGCAAAGTTTCCTGAAACATTAAAAGAACTAAAGTAAAACACGATATAGCGTCGCAGTAAAAACACTCGATTTACTTATGCCTCATTGATAACGAATGACATCGAGCGTATAAACGGCCGTTAAATCAGACTACTTTTTACTAGTGCTTCGATGTTTACGCATGCATAAGCAAACCGGAAATGAAAAGAATTCTCAAGGAGAACACTGCGAGTGAAACGTCTATTTAAATAAAATTGAGTCATACCCGTAACTAGTGCACTATGTTTGCACGTATTTGAAATAGGCAATATTATAAATTACGTAACTTCCCAAATGTAAAAGCATCATCACCTTGAAATAACGGGTATTTCGCGACTCTCAAACTTCATTCCACTTACGCCGCAATTATAGCACTGTAGCCGACGAATTTTTGCATCTATTTAAAATGACTTTGTTGACGTGTGCGCGAGCTAAGGCTAATTGCCCAATTATCTACTACTGTTACTGAAATACACCGTTCACTGCGGTTTTACTCGACGAGAGATAAATCGATTAATTTGTCGTTAAACGTTTTAACCGCGAATTCCCAAGAATAAAATGGTAATTATAATACATAGGTTAGAAGCAGCGCGAAATGTACACTTATGCAAAAACATTTTAGTCAGCAGTTTAATTGGCTTGTAACACTTCCCTACACGTGCATGCAATTTCATTTTGCCCTGCAGGTTGGAGGTGTGTGTGTGTATGTGTGTGCGTCCTAGTCGAGGTCGTTGTAAACGGTTAGTAAATAAAGACGTAAGCACGACGAGAGGCCGTGCGCACATAGCGCGCAGCGTGGAGCCGAGGCCCGGAATATATACTCACTGCAATTGTAGGTGGACGGGCAGCACTGACCCTCGCGTACGATCGGCTTGCAGCCCTGAAGCGGCGGCGCGCAGGAGAGGGGCACGCAGCGTATCTCGCCCATGGCGCAGAAGCAATTATCGCAGCTCGCCTTCTGCGCGATGTCGCGCACCATCTCGCCCTCCTGGTAGACTCGTTGCCCGCTCCGGCAGCCTGATATGCCCACAGCCGCACCGGCCCCGACCATACAATGCGCACACAAACGGGAGACGCTTAATTTTCAATTATACAAGCGCAAATGAGCAGGCGAGCTGCCCTCGTAAACACTGCGTGCGCCGGCTCGGCTTCGTTCGGCTGTAACCGCGCGCGAGTCTTATATAAGGGCGCGCGTGCATAGTATAGCGAGATATTGGGGTCGACGAGGCGCGCTCCTGAGAGGAGCACGAAACATTTATTTTACTCGCTCGGCTTCGTTTGCATATCTCTGGCCCACATTCTCAGCGAGCGAGAGAGAGAGCTTTTGCGCTTCTTCCGTGCGCGTTCCCGAGCGGGGATGAGAGAAACTTTGAGTATAACTCGTATCGCCCCGTCGATCAGCGGGGCTCTCTCGCTCTTCTCTTTTCTCTCTTCTTTTGCTTTTATTTCACTTTCGCATTTCGAGACGTTGACCGGGAGGGTAAGTTTTTAAGCGCTCAATAAAGAAAGTCTTCTAATAGGATCGGCAGTAAAGCAAGCGCGCGGAAGGAGAGCAGCGGCAGCAGCAGCAGCAACAGTAGCTGCGGCTACGGAGGAAAACACGCGCATTAGGGAAAGTCCATCGCGATGTTACAACAATGATCGCGTGAGCCCTTAATTGCCCTCCGGCGCACGGATGCACGCGAAGGCGGCGGGATTGGCCGGGATTTATACGCAAGAGTGGTATGGGAGCACTCACCGTTACCCGAGGTAGCTGCGTGCGTCGTTGAGAACCCAGTGTGCCCTGAAAGACAGATAAACCTTTGCCGATTAATCAGCCGGGCAAGTGCGATTGCATTTTTCGCGATATCCCGAAGCGAAAGATGCTTTTTTATGTCTATTCTTTGTACAATCCGGGCTGCGCATTGTTCACTATCCCTTGTTCACAACGTACTCCTTTCGCGTGGATGCTACGGCAAATGAGAAGTTGCATTTACATTTTGAACACCGCACCCAACATTGTACAACTTTTTATATATTTTATTTTTAATTTTCTCAAAAGAAAAATGAATCTACGTATAGCCTTGTAAAACTGACTATTTATTTTAATATCCGGTAACGTTTATTTTTACCGGGCAGTTCATAATTTTTTCAAATTAATTAAATTTTGGCTCGACGGAAGTAATTTTGTAACGTTTAAAAAATGATCGTTCGCAATTTTCTTTCGAAGCTGCGCGGGGGGGGGGGGAAGGAGATTCTCTTCCAAAACGAAATTTCCAAAAATTTGATAATATCCCACACGAGATAATTCCGGGAAGCTCGTCAGAGACTGAGGAGGACGCATTACGTAACATGACAGCGCGAAGAAAAAGCTCATACTCACGGGTGCAGTTGTAGGCGACCGGGCAGCAGGAGTGCGGCGCGTAAAGTGGCGCGCATCCGGGCAGCGGGAGCAAACACTTGGGTCGGATGCATCTTCGCGAGCCGGAAATGCAGTAGCAGTACTCGCAGCGACGCGAGCCCATCATCGCCGAGCCAGGCCCGTAGCGGACGCCCTCGTAAAGGCATCCTGCGCGTAATAGCAGAGCCGCGCGTGTCCCATATGCAACACACACACAGACACAGAGACGCAACGTTTCGAGAATGTGAGCGACTAAAGACTTATGTTTCCGCGCGCTCGCCTCTTTTTATCGGCAGACGCGGCCCGATGAGGAGAGAGCTCTAGTTAAAGGGCTATCTCTTCGCGTCGAGGATATTGCAGCCGGCCGGCCCGCTCCGTGTTTAGTCTTTTTATGGGGGCTATTCTCCGACGAAGCTTTTTTCCTTCGCGTTTCTCGACTATTAGCGCGAATGCGAGGCAGCTCGGTTACACGGCTAGGCATCTTCAGCGCGAGAGCAGCGGAAGATTGCCTTGTCCGTGTATTACGTTACTCGCGGGCAAGAGGATGCGCGAAAGGCCTGCAGTCGATAACGCGGACGACTCTTCAAATTGACGCGCGGAAATTCTTTGTTCTTAAGTTGTATAGTTGAGCGTAATAAACATTAAGATTAAGATGCAATAAACAGTTTTATGAGATTTCAGAACAACGCGTTTTACTTTAATGGAACTATAACCGATACTACATATTTTTGATTTATCGATTAACTACACATAGATATGCAATAATGTTACCTTCCTCGATCCTCAAGTGATGTGCCATTACACTGTTCGAACGTTGTAGAATATTCTCGCTCTCATCTGCAACAGCATTACAAATTTACAAAGCTTTTGTATACCTTATGAATGAATTTCATTGATAATAAAAGCATTTCCACCAAATTTACAATTAAACATATTGGACTGTTGTTAATAAATGGCTGTAATTGATTTTTCCTACTCTACAAACAAACGCTGAATTGTATCGTCAATGCATGATCGCTTGTTTTCGTAACTTTTACAGAATTATAATTATAAGAGAAATGCCTATTTTCTAACGAATACGTATAAGCCTGCGAACAAGTTTAAATGTAACATCGAAAAATATCGAAGAATAACTATGTATGTGCAATATGCGGATATAACGCGCGAGCTCTTTCCAAACCTAATCCCGGCGAACAATACAACGAGAGCAAATTCTATCTATAGTGGCAATAGTATAACAGCGCATATAGCAATACAGCGTACGGAGGGAAGCTCGTTCGGTTCTGGTAGCGCTCGTTGGGTCGTTCGGCTCAGTCGCGTTTGTCAGGCAAATGGGTAATCGGTGTAATCGATTTCCTCGCGGCGGCGGCGGCGGCGGCGGCGGCGCGCGAGGGCACTTGCAAAATTAATGTCAGTTTCCGCGCGCTCGCGCGCGAGCTCCGGTCCCCGTCCGGTCAGTATCGATTTCACGCTCCCAAAGCTATATGCATGTATGTATACACGCTTTACATATAGAATACACGCTGCAGAATCGCGCAGATGCGCCGTACCTTCGTTAGCGCCGCAGACGAGCTCGTGACAGCACGCGTTGTCAGCCGGCGGTCGGGCGCGACATCCAGCTGGCACTGGCTGAGGTAGGCGCGGGCAGATCCGCAGGCGGCAGCGGAGCGAGCCCTCGATGCAGCGGCACTGGAGGCAGGGCTCGGACGTCGCGACCGGCTCGCCTTCCTGGTACCGCTTGCCCTCGTAGCGGCAACCTGCGTCAGAAGAGCTTGTTCTTGTAACGTATCGACACAGTTGAAGATCCAAAATTTCTTAATAATTCATTGTGCAGGGTCAATTGCGCTTTTATTGAACTGCAACGCGCGCCTGCGTTTTTGTAGAGGAAAGCTTCGGCTTGCTCCGGCGAATTCACCGATGAGCATCAATGTTACTAGGCCTTTGTGGAGCATTTGAAACACTACGTTAAATTTCGGTTATGCGCGCTGCTATACACGTGCCCAGCTAGCCAAGCCCAAAGCTTCATTACACCTATATACGCGCGGTAGACCTTTGTAGGGCTTTTATCGTTATACCGCATGCTATACCTGGTTATGAAGGACATTATTCATCCTGTGCAGCAACACTGTTCTATGCCTCGTATAGCTATAACGCGTATCCACCTCTAATTCTATAAAACATTGACAAAATGAAAAACCGTTGTTGGCTCATTGACGCTTAGCTTACTCAAAAATAATTTATTGTCCCATATAAATCGATTCAAGGACTAACCGATATAGAAGTCCACTTCCTGTACAAATTGAATTATTGATTTCACGCGTATATTTGAGTAGTTCTCTTCCAATACGAAAATATCATAAATTTGCCCCAGATTTGAGTATCGGTTACCTCTACCGAATATGCCGTAAATCCATTTCTTTTGCTATTTCTCAAAGATGAAACAATGTAAGCTAGCTATCATGGTGATTTTTTCCTGTATACTGGATTAATCCAGAGGCAACAACCGCATAAGTCCATTATTCCGCGAGCGTACACAGAAACTGTGAAGACATTCCATAATTTAAATGCGTGGTTGAATTAGATTCTGTGCCTCTATTCAAATAAACCTTAAATGAAGTTTCTCATTTGCAGTTATGATTTATATTGGTAACAGTGCAATCATTAAAATCTGATTTCCTCACTTTCTCCAACTTACGAAAAGGGTATTCAAATCTTTGTTCCTTAAAACTACCAACACATTTGAATAATGCAGAAAACTTAATATTACGAAGATTCTTTCGAAAGTAACTAATATTCAAGATAAATTAATACCCTGTGTTCCAGCAAGTTTTTTAATTTCCTGTGCTAACTGTCCTCTATCAAAAACTTGCTATCTAATTTTGGAATTTCTCACTTACGAAGAATAAAAATATGAGTAACCATGGCCATGCATATTCAAATCGCGGGAGAGGGAGAGAGGGGGAGAGAGAGAGAGAGTCCGATAAAGACGACTTTCGGTGTGCTGGCTGGCTTTCACCGGCGCGATATAGAGCCTGATACATTCATAAACGGGACCCGCATAATATCGCCCGGCCACGTGCGTACCGCAAGGAGTCTTAACCCATTCTATGTAGATGTGTGAGAAAATTCTAATGCAATCTGGAACGGAAGAGGACCAGTTAACTCTTTGAGGGCGGGGGGGGGGGGGGAAAGAAAATCGAATTTTCAGTATCATTAATGTGCCTTCTGTTTGCGTCGTTGCGGTAATGCGACAACGGCGGTCCTCTCGATTCGCTTGTATTCGTCGTTAACGAAGCGAGGTCGCTTGAATTAAAGGGGAAGCCAAGCTAATGTCGCTGCGCTCCACCAGCCCAGCCCCGGCTGCAATCGCGACGCGATAGTAAGCACCGCGGGAAATTACAAATTAATAAGTCATTAAGTCATGGGCTTTCTGCTAATGAGTTTTCTTCGCCCTTGCCACCCGACGGGGAAGGAGCCTGTTTTCAATATTAGCTATATAATGTTTCTTCAATTACGTGCAATCGATTTTTTATTAACAACAAACAATGTTCATCCCACTCTGTAAGGTCAGAAGATTACAATTTACGCGTTTTTCGTATTTTATTTTAACGGAACTTTGTTAATTCACTTATTTGTCAATGTTTCGATGGGTTTTACAAAAAAACAACTTTTTAGAAAATAAAAAATATCTTAACATAATACGCACATGGCACTAAAATAAAACGTATTAAATAAATAAGCGATTTAAAATTATTTTTAAAGGGATCAAGGTCGACAATATCAATAATAGTTTAAGACAAAACAAAACAAGATATGCAAGGCAAACCAGATACTAGGTCATTTATATAAAATGCAAAAGTTCTCAAGTACGAGCCCTGCGGCACTTCTGATATTGCCGGTGCAATTGATGAGACATCATTATTGTAACGAACTGCTTAAGAACATCCAAACAAACAGGACTTATGCATCAGCGGATAATTAATCCCATTAAGTTCCGTAACTTGGATAACAAATGCTTGAAATTAACTTTGTCAAATGCTTTAGATATGATAGTGTAAATGTTATCTACTTGTTAATTACGTGTATGTTACGTACTTTGCAATTTTTCATACTTTCATTTTTGTTACTGTACTTTGAAAAAAATTAGTTTTTCATCTACTATAGTTAAATTATATTAAAATTGAAATGAGAAGGTAGGCGAGCGAAGATAGCAACGGTTACCCCCCCCCCCCTCCTGCCTCCTATGAAATGGCAATAATTTCTTTTCTTTTCATAAATCATTTTAAAATTTTAAGTAAACGAACATTATTTCGAGGAAGGTCAAGAAAACGATGTCCAATTTTTATTATACAGGCACGAAGTTGTGTAAAATAAAAAGGTATCGCCCATTAAGTGCACGCAACAATATACTTCCACGAACATCCGTAATGAAAGTTCAAGTATCGATACAAAAAAAAATTGAATAATAAAAATAAAAAAAATTGCTTTCATTTCTCTCGTCACGCATTTAAGCTGCACATCGAAAACAAAAAAAAGATCTGCTTTCCGCGCACGTTCCTAAAAATCGTTGAAAGCATTGCACTATAGGATCACCGGATAAAAACAAAAAAAAATGCTCATGCAGCGATCGGAAGCGAAGTTGACGTGGCTTAAAAATACCCAATGCACGATTCGTAAAATAACTTTTGACGCGAGCTGTATCACAGGCATTGTGTGTACGAAAGCCTAGTCTCGCGTGGCCGACGTTTGTATATATATATATACCAATGCCAAGCCTCGATTCGCATCAGCCTCGGCTGCGCGTACGTCCCGTCGATGAAATAAACGAAGACACGGCCGGACGCCCTTGAAAGGTTTAAAGCGCGCCCGGCACACACACACACACACACCTGCGCAGCGTTCGGCCGTCGCGAGTTCTCGCAGCTATACATAAGTAATGCTTCGATGGACCGGCGTATCACTTGCTGTCTCGCGGAAGAAGCGGTGTTTGCCGCAGTGTGAGAACAGCTTGAGCTCAAGGAGGGCATGAATGAAGAATGCGATGACCGCCAAAGGAGAGCCTCTCTCTCTCTCTCTCTCTCTCTCTCTCTCTCCGAGTGCGGAATCCCATTCGATCGCCTCCCGCGCGCGTATACACGATATACTCGGCTTTTTTCTCCCAATATGCGCACTGCACGCATCGGCGTCTTTTCATACCTCTGGCGGTGCAACGGCGCGAGTCACGCGCGCGGTACTAAACGCCTCGCGGGATATCCTGCGAGCCGAGAGCCCGCACATACAGGTATATATGTTGATATTGCATATACATATATAAACGTATATGTATATGGCGCGGTGAGCGTATGCACTCTGCGTACAACTCATAAGCTGCATCTGCATCGTCGCCTTTTATTTTTCTTTCTCTGTATATATATGCGCCCAAGCTTCTTGCATCTGCCGCGTTTGCGCTAACTTGTTTCCTTTGTTTTATTTCATGCCTCGGTTTCCATGAGTCTCCGACGTAATTGAATTAAAATTTGTACTGTCTTTACGGGTCGTTGACGTCTAATCGTTATAATTTCTAAGTGACCAAGCGTATTTGCTCAACAATTTTTTTTTTTTTTTGCATTAAACAGGTTTTTATGTATATGTACAATTTAATACTGCATGCACGAGTATTTAAAGTGCTTACATTTTTATATCTCGGAAATTATATTGATATTTGTTTTTTTACGTTTACGTGGAAACAGCTTGAAATTGAAAATCGAAAAATTTTGCGAGAGATCAAACCTATCGGACTGATTTCTTCTGGTTTCTTTGAGTACTCTGAACATCAAACAACAGTTGATCCAACATGAACTGTTGTTATCACAAGTTTTTTTATTGAATTTAATTCAAAAAATGTGCATTTTATTCTAACAACATAGTATACATTCAAATTGACATTGACACATACATACAAAATTAGATATAACGTTCAAACTTAATTACAATCTAGCAAAGAAATTTTGAGAAGATCTTTTAATATTCCAGAAGTTTGCTTCGTAAAATACCTAGATTTTGCAGTCTAAAATATTGTAAAACTTACTGGATAAAATGCATAGATTTTGGTGTGCACGTATGGAAAAACTTATAGGCGCACAAAGTATGGTTAGCAAAATCCTGCAATCACCTAGTTTCACTAAAGCTGCCAATACCTACATTTAAAATGGGAGCAGATTCGCCTGCAATTTTTGCGAAGCTCCCCTTTTCGGAACACGTTGCAAACACGCACGTTTTGCATGCATAAAAATTCATGCCCCGTTACGAAGTTTCAAGCGCTTGGAAAACAAAATTCGAAAAGATCGATTACTCAGAAAGCGTCTAATCCAAATGGGCCTGGCACTTGAGCATTTGGCAAAGCGCGAGCGCGTTCAACATTGAATTGAAACGTCGCGCGTATTTCCCTCGGCCGGCGAAGGTAAATTTATTTGCCGCGCGCGAGTTCGTTCGGGAAGCCTTTATCCTCTATTTGCTCGCGTCTCGAGTCTTTTTCTAAAGTCCTTTTATGTAGCCCTTGACTCGCGCTCACTCTGCACACGATTATATGGGTACGACACGCACAGCAGGCGCAGCTCGTCGTGGGAGCAAAAACAACATAGCCGCGTAACGCAACATTACGGACAGAAATGCGAGAGGAGATGAGAGATGCGAGAGGGAGAGGCTCGAAAGCCACGCAATAAGTAACTACGCGTAGTGTGTGTGTACCCGGCGCGTGTGGGCGACGACTCCGCGTGATACACGCGCTGCAGGGCAAACTACGCGACCTGTTTTACGTCGCGAAATTAAAATCTGCGCCGTGCACTTTCGAGTTTCATCTTTTTTCGCTTCACTGAATTCTCCGCGCGCATAAACTTTCTTATACTTCTTAGCAAGGCGGAGCGTGCGAACCGCGCGCGCGGCGGCGGCGGCGGCGGCGGCGGCGGCTAGCTTAAACGCGTACCGAGTTTCCCTCTTAAACGGCTTTTGCAGCTTTATTTTTCCACTCGCCAAGAATTGCGCGCCTCATTGATAGAGTGCGAGCTACTTGGCTTGAAAAATGAATGTTTTCAGAGAAAAACTACCATTGTATTTGCTTTCGCTGAAAAAAACTTTTGCTCAATGCTTCGCTGCGTAAAACAGTGTTCTGTTTATTTTCTTCTTTTTACTCCGAGGGCTAACAATATAAAGTTGGCTTTTCGTCTCGAAAATATATTTAAACGGGAATTTAGAAAAATGAGTTTTAAATTTTCGTTGCAATGCATTGTTATGCCGTACTCGTACATTTTTTTATGAATAAAAAAAGCTGTGAAGTGGCAGGGATCGTTACCATCTGGTGCAATTAGAGATTGGTTCGGAGGGAAATCTAGAATTTGAAATAAAAATGATGGAACAAAGACCCTTATACAATTGTCTGAACAAAGTTTGGAACAGGAATGTTCTAAGTTTGCAATAGAGAATCAGTGACTTTTCACAGGATTTGTTGATAGTTAAAACAGTAGGATGTAAAAAAAGATTAGTATTTAAAGCAACTTCTTCATCAGCAGTGAAGCTTTTTATTCTAAATTTTAATTAATTTTATGAAAATATTTTTGTGTATTTTGTGATGAGCTAGTTAAAATATGCACTTTAAAGCAAACCAAATGTACAAATATATGCGAATCTGTAGGTGTTGTTGACTAAACAGCGAACCGTGGGCATACTCTGTATAATTGATACACGAAATACTACATAAGCATGATATATTGTAAGTGTGATACTACTTTATTACGAAACAATAACTGTGTAATAAATATTATTAACGCAGATGTTATCTCAATTACAAGCAATGCGGTAGCTTGGACGTACGTTGAATATAATATTTTGATTCTGTTCGGCACATCACAGTTGTCACTGTAGAAATGAAAGTCAGTTACTCCGGACTCAGATTTAATTTTAATAAAATTCTTTTTCGAGATTTTTTCTCTTAATAATTGCAAAAATAGTATGTCGAATAAACAACAGTGGGAGTGGGGAATATAAAACCAACTTAAAAAACTTCGTCCTTCGCGGGAACCTCTTCAAATCTTTACTAAAATAAGAAGAACAATCACAGTTCAAGAATATTTTATAAAAAGGTATTACAAAATCAAAACTAAATAACGCAAAATATCACCAAAATTTATCAAAAAATAAACTTAAATTAAGAGACTAAAAAAAGTCTCATTAATTAGTAAACATTACTGTACATTAGGTAAATTTTTTGACAAGGGAGATTTTCATTAATTGTTGTTTTTTGTATTTAAAATTGATAATATAGTTTTTTGTTTATTTCTTTTTATTTAACCGTACATAACATTTTTTAGATTCCTGTCCATAAAGTCTGTGTATCTATATACGTGTTACAAATGAGTTCAGTTGTTTTTGTTGAGCTTCGTATCTACTTCGGATGTATACTCGTTCTAATTTCTCACCTCGTGTTCATACTGTAATTAAGATCTATTTTTTGTATAGCATTATTTTTTTATTTTTTTTTTTTTTTACAAATTGTTCAATTCTTTAACAAGCACCAATTTTTATTTGACCTTCATACTCTCCCACATGCAGTCATTTTTTTCAATTATATTCTTGATTAAGTTTGCAGACGAATTGCAATTTTGTGCAGTGACACAATCCAAGCGAAATCTCTTAATACGCAACTCAAAAAAGTTTTAAAAACCATGACATGTTTACAAAATGCTTGTGCTCCACCTAAAGCGAAACTTAGTTACACATGTTTCACAACCAAAGTACATGAAACCAGCGGGTTTTACTACCTACGCAGTTTATCGTCCCACCACAAAAAGCAAACTACACACTCAGCCTATAAAATCTCGGTCTGGATCGTGACGACTGGTTCTACTCCAAATTTTTCGTATATCTTGATACGAGAAATTTCTGCGCTTCTCGCCGTCTCGTGCACCCTTAGTGAACCCACATTTAATTCCCAGCTCATCGAAACAGTAAAAACAATTTACCCTCGAAAAGCCTCTAATAAATTCATCAGAGTCAATCTAATTCTTGAGAACGTTGCTCCTTCCCCCCGGTATATCTAATTCCGAGCTCGTATAATTTCGGCGCAGAGCAGCCGCGCGGCTTGATAAATGGAACAAGCTAACGTGAAAGGCACGCCCAATCAGAATCGCGCGGCATTCACAGCCTCTTGGCCCATTCCTCCCAATGCATACGCTTCCCCATATAGGCTTTATACGCCGAGCTGAGTAGCATCAGCGTTTTAATTACCACTGACTTGCTCCGCTTGTTTGACGCTCGGGATCCCCTGTATGCTTCCCTCGTCATTTCATACACCGTAATAGCTTCGTCGATGTTATTTCTTTTTTTTACTTCGATAATGGCAGAGCTACGGGTTTTTCATCGAAACTGCAACGGCAGCTTTTTGATGTCTTCTTCAAATAAATGCCGAGTGAAAAGCCGCAGGAGGAGAAAGGTTTGCAATTCCCATGACAATAAGACTGTAACGACGTGACACGTTCCACTGTATAGCACAGCTATATATAGAGAAGCACAGGAGCTTGCAGTAGCACAGCTGCAGCGGAGAAAAAAGGCAAACGGAGAGAAAGATCAGTGTGGCCGGCGTCGAGAGAAAGCTCTTGTCGTCTACAGAAACTTTGCTCCGGGATCTCGAGCGCGGAAACGCCCGATGATCCAGCGCAGCATCGATCGAGGTATAGCGATTAACGAAATGTTATGCATCGGTGATCAGGTAGCCGTGAAGAGAAGACAGCCTTGCGAGCATCACTATAAAAGACGAAGGAACTGGAGAGACAGAGACGCGCCGCATTGCATCATATGCGATAATGGACATTGTGGCAGGTGAATTCGAGACAGGCAAATGACTACAACCAGTTCTCTCGAGTTTTACGACTCGGAATTGCCTTTCGGCGCAACTCGAATAAGTACCTCTCAATATCTTTTTTTTCTGTTTTTTTTTTTTTGAAAATTTTCCTCGTCGCGCTGCACAGCGCGTATCCATTAGCTAACGAGTCGTATTACTTTATATTTAATTGAAGTCTCGTCGCAACTGTCATTAAAAGCCGTGTTATTCGAGGCTGTATTGATTTCGATTTAAATTACAACGAATCGCGTTACCTGCGAGTGCGCACTTGTTATTTCAGTTTGGGAGATATCGTTTTTTGCGCGCCCCTGCAGTCGAGTTGTGCATTGTACAATTTTTGCCTCTCACGCGCGGCGACTGAATGCATGAGGAGTGCGGGCCGGCAAAAAAAAATCGCGGCAAACAAAGCGCGTATGGCAAAGAAGCTCTATTCTCATTAGGTTTGACGACGCTCTAATTTAGCCGACAGCGGAAAGTTGAGCCCGGCCTTATCTAGGAGCTCGCTGGCCGTCGTTACCGGCTACAATTTTATGTAACTCGAAACTTAAGAATTAGAAAATCCGGAGGAAAAGTTGCACGTGCGCCAGTTAGCCTCTCGAACTCCCGCGGCCGGCGGCTCAAACTCAATTACGAACTTCTCAAAATATGCAATAAAAAATTCAGGGGCTCTCATTAAAAATTCATAGTTTCGCGCCGCTGTGCGCACACAGCTGTGCGCCCGCGTATACATATATATATATATACGCGTACAGGCGAGTCGTGTATATAGCGCGAAGAATAAGGCGCGAAACTCTCGGCCGCTATAAATATCCCTGCGAGAGCGAAGTACGAGCTGTATAGAGAGCGGCAGCTGCGCATTCGATGAAACATCACTCGTCAAGAACAACAATCCCCCTTAAGAAGATTCGAGCGAGCGAAAGTTATTTGACTTTCGGCGAATTAAGCTCGCGCCGGTAAATCACGATAGCTCCTCTCTTTCTCTCGCGATAACTTCTGCGGCTAATAATGGCAACAATAAGAAGCTGCCGAGTGTTCGAAACTTCTCTTCGCAGAAAGCGCCGAGAGTAGCAGAGAGAGAGAGAGAGAGAGAGAGAGAGAGAGCAAAGCTCGCTCGACTGTGGCGCGTGTCATTAATCACCGCGAAAGAGACAGGTTCGATTGGCGCGCGCGCACCGGGGGATGGGCTGCGCGGGGGGAAAAAGGCGCATTAATTGTACGCGCGCGAGCGGCGAGTCCTAGGAAACAGTCTCTCAAGTCAATTTTAAATTTTAATGAGGAATCCGTATTTTTCGCGAGAGTGCCAAAAAGGGGGACCGCCTCGTAAATTACCGAAACTTGCGCCGCGGCGACGGCCCCTCTCTCTCTCGCTGTCGCTCTCTCTCTGTCCGGACTATACGGAGAGAAAGGAGAGAGAAAAAAACGAGTGTCGGAGCTCGATCGTAAAGTTGCTCTCGCTGTTTCGACGTGAGTTTATAAGAACCGCGGCGGATAAAAGTCCGGGTGTGAGCTATGGAGCTATGCTCGCGCCGGCAGACGTCGCGCGCCGGAAACTCTCGGGCGCGTTGTATAATCTACCGACGACTCCCTCCCCCCGCCCGCTCGCTCGCCGGAGCTATCTTTATACTTTTTTCCTTTCCTATTCTCTCCCCTTCCTTTTACTATCCCCCCCCCCCCATCTTCTTATCTCTCTTATTACTGGCAGTGCGGGAGAGCGCGGCTGCTGCGCTATTTTCTTTGGAGCGAGAAGCTCGCGGCAATTCGAAAAGGTGTACGGTAAAAGTTGCCGGCAATCTCGGCAATTAAAGGTGTAGCTACTTCAACAATAACGACTAGCCGGCTTCCCCTCGGCTAAGCTCGCGCACGGGATGCAGAGCCTAAGCTCCGGATTTCTATTTCCCAGTACAGGGATAGTCGGGAAAATATAATTCCGCGCTGCCCTGAATAAGGAAAAAGATGAGCGGAGAGAGATATCAGGCGCGCGTCGTCGAAATTCAACAGGACACTACCGGATATTTCTCCAGTCCCTACAGCGAGCTTATACGCAGAGTGAATTCCTCGCAAGCTTCATGGAATTTTCTCTCGGAGGCCAGATCTTTCTCAAGCTTATATCCTCGATTCCAGGAAAGCGAGTGAAGCTATATAGCACGCGAGGCTGTAAGTAAAGCTCTGCCTTCCAGTGAATGCACACACGCACGCGCACACACACACACACACACTCTCTTTCTCACGACAAAAAAAAAGTACGAATGTCTCCTTTCAGCCATACATAATTCGACGCACAGGCCGTATCAGCTTGAGCATTGAAGAAAAACCACCGCGCTTGTATATATCCTGTGCGTCGTCGGTGTTATACCCTCCCTCCCTCTCTCTCTTTCTCTTTCTCTCTTTCGCTCTGTGTTACATGCCTCTGCACAAGCAGAGCGACATAGGGAAAGAGAGAAGGGGAAGCACATATCGAACTCTCGAGGCCTGTTTGTCGTCTGTGTGCAGCGCAGGGATCGCAAAGACGACGCGGCTGATAAAATATACACTGTGTGCTCTTGCTCTTTCGACGAGCCGCTGCTCTCTTTGTCTTTCGCATGGCGAATCGGGCGCACGCAAGCTCTTTGTGAAAGACGTGGCTGCAGCTGCTGAGACACGGGGCTTCGTGTGCAGCGAGTGGCCTCTAAGAAATTTCGAGTTTTGCCTCCCAGCGCGAACTTTATGCGGTGCGCTTTCCGTCCGCGAGTTTTATTGAATTTAGCCTTTGCCGAGAAATGCGCGCACTGCGCTGTTGCTGCTGCTGCTGCTGCTGCTGCTACTGCTGTAGCGGGAGAGAACAGAAGAAGAGACAGAGAGAGACAGGCGCCAGAAGATGATCCTTTTTCCTCTGCAGCGTTTTAATTATGTCTCGCCGCTCAGCTTTCCGACCATTGCGCTCCAGTATTTAATTTAACGGTTGCTTGTTTAACTTGAGAAGTTGAGAAGCCCCCGCTAATGAGGAATATTAACTCTAGGATTATATTTTGACGGATTAAATTAAGACGATGTACAGTTGGTATGTCAATTCTCAGCGAGAGATACAATTTTCCTCCGTTTTTTAATCGCGCTGGATCCAATCCCAATTTTCCGTATACTGCCGCAATTCAAAGTTTTCAATCTGCAAGAGAATCTCGCAGCTTGTATATATACGTGCGTTATTAGCTTTCAACTTTACGTAACAACACATCGGATCCTTATCCATTGAAACTTTGATCAACTAACTTCAGATCAAATTTTCGACCAGTTTGGTAAATGAGTGATGCAGAATCTATTCGCGCGATAATAAATCTTTATCTCCGTAATACACTTAGATATGGAGAACTGCTAGTGCTGTCTGTGTCGTAAACAAATCATGAACGGAACTTTAATTCATGAGGTTAATTGAAAACTAGATTGGACGAGGGCATAATGGTTTCGGTACTCTAATGGCTAATTTTTATTTTAATATCGCTCTAATTTTATAATTGGTCCTGCAAAGTCTAATGCAACTCAAATTCAAAAAGAAGCAAAACCCGGTTTAGACAATTTCTTTTCTCACATATGTTTCATTATGCAACGAGCAGAATAGAAAATTCGAACACTAATAAAGAAATTGGTAATACGTTCAGAAATCAAATAATTTTCATGAATTTTCAAAGTTTTTTCTTATCTGGCGAGTTATTTTATAAATTTTAAAAACTTAAGAAGATGATAGAAAAACGTGATGAAAAATATTAGAAAAAAAATTATGGTAACAAAGTATCGCATGATTGAACTATTTTCTTACTGACAGACTAATGTTGCAGTACTGATTTGATAAGAACGGGCCAATACTACAAAAATGTACTGGCTCAATAAAGCCAAACTTTAGACGGAGCTTAAATATTCGTATAAATAATATACCTGCGCGAAATTACTGACTCAGTATTGTGCTGAAGTACTAGCTCAATGTTGAACAGAAAATTGGATTTTTTGTATATAATATAATAAATATAATAGTAATATAATAAATAATAAATAATTAAAATAAAAATTATTCATATATTTTTATAATATACACCTCTCTCTCTTTCTCTCTCGAAATATATATATATATATATACTTTTGAGTTGACAATGATTCACTTCTGTTTTAATAATTTTTAAAATTTGTCTACCATAGACGCAGGCATATGGTAAAAAAATTAATCTAACTATCTACCGAATAAATTCCGTAACAAATTCGTTTAGTGCTTGCAATTCATGTTCTCCAATGACTCGCGCTATCAGCCAACAAATTTTCGCTAAATTATATTACGCGCTAATACGCTAAATCACTTTAAAGGGGATGAAAAATTTAGTTGAACGGCAGGCTGCACATTTTAAAAAGGCGAGACGAAGTAACTCGTTTGGAAGGTGAAAGCCGCAAGCGTAAAACCCGATACGCCCTCGCATATATGGGCGATTTTTCATTCTCTGTCCCGTTTTTTCGCCGCTTGCGCGAGCGCCTCTCTTTTTCTTGTCGCTGTTCCGCCAGCCCTGCTGTCTTTTGCGGAGACTGTTCGTTTACGCACAAGCGAGCCTTTGTACTGCTCATCGAAGCTGTGTTTTCCACGCGCGCACGGATTTTCTGCTCGCGCTTCTTTTTAGCGCGAATTCGCACACGCTCAGCAGTACGCCTGTGTGTGTACACCCATTATGTCTTTGACGTGTTTTCTCTATTTTAAAAGGGAGTTTTTCGCAAAAAAAGACTATGTAAAACTAAATTTTCAACGCGCCTCCGTTGTTCGGGATTGATGCAAATTTTAAAAATAATAATTTCGCTGTAATTGCGATCGGTGCATAATAAATCATTTATTTAAATAAATATACACTTGTAAGATAGATGCAGAAGTAACAATATATTCTAGTGATTTAATATTTAGTTATTGCAGAGATTTACTTTGAGCATAAAATATATATGAGATTTTTAAAAAAACACGAATTTATACGTAATCACGACATCGCTATATTATTCCTTAATATTTAATCAAAATTTAATGTAAAATCGTTTGGTTATTATGAAGTCCAGTTAATTTTTTCTTTCTATTTAAAACTTCGCACTAAAAAAACTGTCATGGGAATTTCCTTTTTAAATTAACGCCCCTTTCTTTAAGTCTTTTTTTAGATTTATTAAAAAGAAAATAAAAAGAAAAGGCTTTACTTTAAAAAATATTCACTTAGGAAAATGTCACTTGACTTAAAAGCATCCCCGAATTCAACGCTGACTAATCTACGCATATCCATCGATCCGTGTTATATTCAATTCGATATTGATATACTTTTGGTTTTCCATTATAAAAAAAGATAAAGGAAGAAATAATTAAAGTATTGTTTCGTAAATGCGATAGCTATAGAAAGAAAAAAAAATGTTTTCAGTATAAGTAGCGTTATGCGTCTACGTAATTCTTTATGGATAATCACATATAAATAATTTCTCCCCACTCGTGAATTGCACTGAAACGAGCATCTATTAATACATGCATTAAAAAGTATAGAGAGCTCTCCATAATAGAATAAAACACGTATATCTGATTTGCAGAGGCAGAAGCCGCAGGATTCACGCTCGAAAGCTTTGTTCCCGTCACAAAGAGGGTTCCGAGCAATGTCCTGAAAATTTTGTCGGTCTGCCACAGCCTGACTGCTCGTATATGTAGCAGTATCGAATCGAAAGAGAGGTAGAGAGAGAGAGAGAGAGATGGAGAGAGAAACGACGAAGTAGCGAATGAGCGAGACGAGCAATCCGCTCGTTAATCTACAATTAAATCCCCTTAGACAGAGGAAGAGTTAAGTCGCGTGGACACCTGCGCTGCATCGGGCACCACCACCTCGACTTCGTACTCTCGACGTGCCGACCGAGCCTTCTGTATGTAAGCCGCGCCTGCGGGTTTGCTCAGTCGAGCGTTACAGCTCGTTAACGAATTAGTTGTTGCTAGTCACTTGTCTCTGTTCCAACGCGGCGGTGCAGCTTCAAAAGTCACGCACAGTTTCCGATTGTGACCTTTCGAATTATCACGATGCGCGCGCGTCATCACACGCCAATTAATTCGCGGGTTTCGAATTGACGAATTAGTTATGTCGCTATAGTCACTTGTGTTCCAACTTCAATAGTTACACATAGTCCGTTTGAGAGTTTTCGGAATGCGATGACGGGCGTCATGACAGGCCAATTTCACGGATTTCGAATACGAATTTTACGAGGGATTTGCATTTGTAACTTGATCCCAGTGTGGTGTGACAATCGAGTAATAATATTATCAGAAAAATAATTCGATTGCTTTCTCATACAATCGCAGAGATGCTTTTTCAACTATATAAGCACCATTCCTAAGCATATCGATAAGTTATACGAGCACTTGGTAAAAGCCGTTCAGACGCCGGGGGAAGTTGAGTCTTACGATCGCCTGGTAAAGCGTCGGCAAAGGTCGACCAGCGAGGCGAAACTTACAAAGGTTCGATTAAGTCTGCGAGTACAGCTATATAAGACTCTTTGATCGAGGCGGGAAGTGCAAAGAATAATTTTTCGAAAACTACGACATTTTAACAGCAAAACTTCTTTCTAATAAAGCACAAGACCTGATGGCCATTTTACTTTGCCGTCAAGTTTTTAACGTCGATAAAAATAACTCGATGGTAATTAAATTATTATGTGCGCAAATGTGTGGCATACGTTTATTTTAGTTTGGCAAACCTATAGAATAAATTGTTTTTCCAACAAGTTTGCAGTGTACCACCATCGAGTACGGGAGCTATCTATAAGTCTGACAGAGATCGATTTCTACCCTTGTTTTTCCGTTCATTAGTTCTCAGTCAACGTAGAGAGTGAAGCAGATAACGCAAAAACGACAATCTTCATTTTCTGCTCGGCAGTTTATTGATTTTCGCTGTGTTTTCCCCGACGCGTTTACCAATTTACTCTATGTACCTTCACCCTTTCTACACTCATTGCTTTGGATTTATTCCAACAAACGCAACTATCAACATTAACAAAGCACTATTCCTCGTCGGGAAGATCAAATTCTACGGTGTAGGCCGTCGAGGCATCTATCCAGGAAAAATTGTCGATCGAGCGTTTGTTTCTCTTTCTTTATTTCTTTCTTTCTTTCTTTCCGCTATTTAGCGCATCGCGGCACTTTGCAGCCGGGTCTCGGCAAATAAATGTTATTACGCAGGATGACAAGCGCGCGGGCGGCTGTGGTCCGAGCTCGTTTGCCGAGCGATGAGTGCGTGAACGAAACGCTTGGATCGCGAGCGCGTCCCGATGATGCTCCGGGCTGCCCGGCTAACGAACGGAACCAGAGCGTTGATTATCTTTTTGGCGAACTGGCGATTTTCCGAAGCTCTCCCATTCTACGGGCGTATACACCGCCGAGAGCTGAAAGCGACTGTACCACGCGCGTGACGTCGCATTTTTTTCCTCTCTATATACCCTCCCGATATGGCGCGCGCGCACGCGCGCTCATTTTCCGCGTCTGCCCGTTATTTATGTTGTTAATTAATTTCGTTTAATTCGAAGCTCGAAATCCCATTCGTGCGTTATCTCGTTGTCGCGCGATGAACAGTGCGCTCAGTTGAGCTGAGGCTCAATATGCCGTCATTTGCGATGATTATACAGGCGACTTGATGAATAATTGTCGCGAATTTAACGATCCCGCCCCTGCAGCCGAGAGTGCGTCGGGGATGAGAATTAAAAGTTTCGACTCGATTCCAATGTGCAGCGCGTGTAAAATTTTTCTGCCAGCTCGGACGCACTGTAGGCTGCACGTAAATGTTCCGGCGGAGTATACAGTGTAGAACAAGCGAGCTGCATATATTGATTCGAATGCATGTTCGCGTTCCCCGATAGGAACGAGTTGATAAAGCAATGTAAAACGCCTTGCGGTTCCCCTCGTCTAATGTCGAGCGCGCGGTGTATACATTATTCCTGAGGGCAGGATCCGTGGCGATACGTAGTAAAATCAGAGAACACGATAGCGACAAGTGTTCCCTCAGCGAAGCTCGTAATTCACCGGCATTAAATACCGCTGCACAAGCTCTCTGCCGCCGTCCCCGCGCCCGCGCCGATCGCCCAAGTTGCTCCCTCCACTCGCGCTCTTCTCTTTCTCTCGCTCCCTCCCTCTGTCACTCCCTAACTCACGTATCTTACGCTCTGTCGCTTCATCCTGCTGTTCTGTTTTAAACATTATTATTCTAATTTTCGCCATTATTCTATCATTTTTTATCTTTCAGTCTGTACGTTTACATTCACTGTCACCGCATCGACATAGTGCTAAATTCAAATGACATAATCCAGTTGGTATATAGAAAAATCGGTAGACTTATCGATCTCACATTCATCACTGGCGGCGATGAGGCGGCATTCCTATAGCTGCACCGAATCCCCGAGCTTTTTTATCGATTAAAGCTGCCAATGACCAAACAACTTCTGCGCCCTTTGAGTTCCGCGTTCCTTCTGTCAACTGGTATTATTTGCTCTTTTGCCCTCGACACCGGAAAGCTGCTTCTTGAATAAAGTATCGGGCATTGATTGCCGCCCAGCGTCGCAGTGCGACTGGATTCCTGTATGCAATTTCCAATGCGGTAAGCTCTTAAAAGCGTTCGTCTCACTCGGCCGATGGCAACGTCGATTCGATTGACAACTTTCTTTCCAAGCAGGATGCGTTTATATATAAGTATTATGCAACGCCAAGTCGCGCTCTCGCACAGAATAAGGAGCGAGCGAGGAACATTGTATTCTCTTTTCTTTTATCGGAGAAAGACGGACGGATGAGAGATGCTGTTTCATGCCAATGTTAAAGCTTCTTTGCAAGCTCTGAACGCCGCTGCAGGCCCGCCGGCGAGGCGAATCACATTACCAGGTTTTTTCGTCCCATGTTATGAAACACAGACTATTGGCTGTCGTGTTTATCGGCTTTGCAGAATTTTTCCTCAGACCTGTTTTGCATCTTTCTGCTGGTTAAGAAATTCACAATAATACGAGAAGACCTGCTACTGTTCTGCTGCTGCTACTTCTGCAGGCTCGTTAAAAGTTTCATCGGAAGTGAAAAAAGAAGCCTTAGCCACTGCTGCACTTTCATATATCGTAACTCTCGAGCTCTTCCAATTTCTCGAGATCTGATATATACTGCGTGTTATTCTAGAATCGTAAATCTTATTTTTCTTTGCGCAATTTAATTAAACTCTAAAGCATTGTTATCTTTGTATAGCAATGCGACTGAGTTTTGCTGAGAAACTCGATTTGTCACGGATATGATGAACACAGAGATTCTACACGGCTCGTCGAATCATTGGTCTGGCTCACGACTACAATTTCTGGTCCAATTTGGAATATCGATCAAAACTGCAGAAGCGAAGCTATTATTTGGAATTGAATTATTCATTCGTCTACAAATATTTAGACATTTTACAATCTACTCTTCGGAAAACTACTCACAGATTTTACATAAAATTAAGAAATAAGCTCTGCAGCACCTGCACGGATTTGCTGATGAAGCTTCCACGGCGTTCCAAAAGAATCTTTAAAAATAATTGTACATATAACGTTGATTTGGGAATCTGTCAATCTCTCCTTTTGAACCATGTACTAACTCTATATTCAGTCACTTCAGAGTCAATATTGATAATACGAACACAATTATGTTAATGTTTATGCATTTAGAGAGGTTTATTTTCTCTATTATAGAATACATTGAATGCATGTGTAAACATTACATCTCGCTATTGTTTGAATTCAGGTAACTTATTACAGGTAATTTGAATCAATAGAGAAATGTACATTTCTCTTGAAAGTACAAAGTAGTTCTTTAGAGTCTTTTTTATGCATGTAAAAAGCATTTAATTAACTAGTAAATAGTTAAGGGGGTAGGCCTAAGTTAAATGTTGAAAATAAAAAAAAAATGTATTCGTCTGCAAAGTAAGATTACTTCACCTACTCAAATATGGTTTTTTGTACTTGAAAATATATATATCATACTTCATTTTGGCGCACTAAAGTTGTCTATATAGTGTTTCTGGGCCCCGATAAGGCCTATTGTTTTAAGCCTTAAATTTCTGCATTTTAAGTCACTTGCCACGAGTTTTTTAGTTTAATCAACCAATCATTTTTCATTAGACTAGGCTCTAAATTTTCCTTATGAATAGCACTATAGACTACGAACTACTTTTTTAAAATAATTATTTTTTTACTCATTTGACACGCTTATATGAGATATATTACTATTATATTATTTGCATAGCTCGTATAAGTTGCCAAATAAATAAAAATAAGGATTATATATCTGTGGCTTACAGGAAGAACCACTTAAGTGACTTTTTCGTCTTTTCGAGAAAAAGCGATTTCAATGTTTGGAGTAATACGTAAGATCGAAATGTCAGAGAAAAAATCTAAGTATTGGCTCATTTGATTAGGTATCTAATACGAATACAACCGTAGTATTACATTTGATAATAGTTTGATGGCTCGTAACTAATGCAATTTGCAATTAAAACAATTCGGGCGGGGCATATTTTTAAAGTTTAACTCATGCCCTTTCCAACGGTGCTATTGAAATTTTCGAAAATTATTATCAACAATGACAAAAAACGGGTTAAAGGAAAAAAAGCATGGTTTTTCACAATTTTTTTTTAATTCAATATTTCAAGAACGTTTTCATTTGCAATGTATCTGAAATCCCTCTAACCAATGGAATAAATATCAAAACCAAAAAAATACGTGATTTGAGGGTTGATTTTGAACCTCGGTGTGGTCAAACTGGCGCGTATTTTAATTGAAAATTTTTTACGAAAACTTTTACGATTTTTTTGTTCAGAAACCTCGCACTTTTGGAAAAAATTTTCAAGAGTAATAAGTTCTTAGAATTAGCTAAGAAATACGTATGAATTTTATCAGAGCGATTCCAGTAATTTTTTTGTTTTTGCAAATTAACAATTTTTAATGTACTCCATACGGAGTATCGCGCACAAAAATAAAAAAAACGAGTGCACATAAGTGGTTCTGCGGTAACATTTTTACGAGAGACGCAGTTAAGTGATTATGCAATCGGCTGGCATTTAAAATATTTGTGCATTTCGGAAATCCTACTATTGTACAATGAAAAAGGGTACTAAGAGCACCTCGAGTTCGACATAAAAAAATTTTTCACTAAATCAGCGAGACTCCTGGTTGACATAAAAGCGCTGGATACACCTATATTGTTTCCTTATTATCGAAACAGTAGTTAAGGAAGCCAGAACAATAACAGTGTCCGTCTCCTTGCTTCTCGCTCCTCCTTCCTCCGCCTGAGATTGGCTGGGGAAGAGAACATTTGATTCCATCGGCTGTTCTGCTCCTCTACATGTAAGTCGTTGTTATTCACTTATTGTAAACATTTTTTATTGTGCTTATTGATTTATTCAAATAAATGCTGACAGTTTCCTGAAGAGGGTGACAGTGTTCACCGAAACGTTGAAGCAAAAGGAAAAATGGTTTAAAATTAATTATACCTTTTTCCCGACACTTGCCTCAGAGAGATCTATAGACTCTTTAAAACATTAGACAAACACCGAGGGATAGAGCCTTTGAATATTGTGTCACACACATATTCACACATACATTTTTCACAAAATGTCACTTACGTTATTCTTCCTGCAAGCCACAGATATATTTTCAAGTACAAAAAGTCATATTTACGTAGGTTAAGTAGTCTGATTATGCAGATGAATAAATTCAGCTCTGTTATTTTCAACGTTTAATTCAGGCCCATCCCCTTAAAATCCTATGTTCATTTTTGGGTCGGTTGTATTGGAATCTTAATAATGATGCACAATTAATCATCAATTGAAATGCTCTTTTCGAATATACTTTCATTTCCTCAAAGCAACCTTTCTAAGTTATATAGTTAAATTTTAGTTTAATTACGTCGCAGTAACGATATTTTAATTCCTTAATATGACAGTTAATTTTTTCTAGATTTATATTATTACCTTTTATTACGCCTTCGCAGATAATGAATCGAAGAACCGTAAATATAAGAAAACGAATAATATTTCTCCACTGTGCAAAGCACTTTGCGGTGGAAGACACCACGGTTAGCTCGTGGAAATCCGCTAGATCGCAGCAGCCGTTTAACATAACGAATAAGACTTCCGAAAAGAGAAAAGATAAGATATGAAAGGGGCCAAGTGGGAGTATACGGTTGGACTAGGAAAACTTGATTACGGAAGAGTAGGTTGGGATTGATGGCACGGAAATCGTTGATTTTTAATGGCAAGATTAAAACGGCTTTGTCGCAAACGCGCGAGCGCGGCCAATCTTCGCTACTGGAGAGTGCAGGTTAAAGTTGGAGTGTAAAGATCCGGAGTAATTGCGCGCGAAAATTCGAACTCTTTGCGTCTCTCTCTCTCTCTCTCTCTCTCTCTCTCTCTCTCTCTCTCTTCTGCAGCCGGATTATTTATATAGGCGATTCAGTGCACAAAGTCGTGCAACAAACGACAAAGCAATTGTCCGCAGTAAGTCTGAGCGCAAGAAGTGTTTTTAATGAAATTCATTTGGCTTGGCCGGCGGCTGCATAACAAAGAAAAATGAAATGGGCGCCGTGCAGAAGGGGGGGTGTGTGTATGTATGTGTGTGTAATAGTATAGAGCCAAGAGCGAGAGCGGAGAGAGCGCTGCCTGGCGCGAGAATGAAAAGTCATTTTCGTGCGTAAGTATCATTAAGGAAGGGGCTGGAAATAAGAAGCTGGCGCGGAAAAAAGCTCCCCAGAAAAGACGTGGAAATTGCCAAACAGAGAAAATTGTAAAAGCACACGCGAAAGGAATGGCGAAGCTCGGGCGAAAAAAGGAAATGGAAAAGATAGAAATTAAGGAAGTGTAAGGGGGCAGAGAGCGGTAAAAAGAAAGTGGAAATGGGCAAAAAAGCGAAGCTTCTCCTACAGAAGAATGGGAGAAGGAAAGAGAGAGAGGGGGGGGGGAGAGAACGGTGGGGATAGTTTAAATTCGACTTCCGGAGAACGCGCGCGCGCGCACGCGCAGCGAAGGCAACTATAATACATTATTGCTCGAGTGTTAATTTACGCTGCGCGCGCGGGCGACTTCTTAATGGCCCGGCAATGTCTCGAGTTCGCTCGTACGGCACCCTTTATTCCCGTTTATCCTCGATACGGAACGACGACTCCCACGCTCGCGAGGACACGCGGTTCGTTAATGAGGCAAGAAATTGATAAATAATTATAGTAGTGCTCTTATGTGACTCTCGCCCCGGGACAGTGTAAATCTTTTCGGGCTGCGCTATAGTGAGCTTTATACCTATATAGACTTTCCAGTAGACACGTATGTATATAAACTGCGCTATCCGAGCGCGGAAATGAGACTTATTTCCTCTCACGACTTTATTAACGCAAGAAAATAAGTTCGATCCACCGTACTCCGCGCTGTTTATCTCTCGGTGGACTTAAATTACGAGAGCCACTGCTCTAGCACGCAACTAACGGATAAGTGAAAATCTAGAATCGCAACTTTGTCGATTTTCTGTTGCGTAAAGCGGATCTTCAACAAATTCAATTTCCTTGGAGTAATAAATGAGATTTCCTTGCGAAATAAGAAAGTGCTTGCTTCGAAACACAACACTCTCTCTCCCATATTTATTCTGGGATAGATGCGTTATTTTCATGGGTCGGGGAAAAGGTTCTTCAAGGTCAAAAGAAAATTGAAATCTACATAAACAGTTGCATGAGTTCAAGAGAAAAGATTTAATCAATTTTTCATCAATTTTTATCCAAATTCGCCGAAGGAATCCATTAAAACATTGAAAATAACAATTTATGAGTCAATCTAGTTTATTTTTCGTAAAAAGTTGAACTCTTTTATATTAGTGTGATAATAATGATAACGTTTTAATTATTTAATTCTACACAACAAATAAATCCTATTCATTAATTAAACTAATTGGTATATATATTTTTGGGATTATATTTTTGGGATCACTGAATCCAAATCAAAACTCAGAACTAGAAAAAACGTGCATTGATGAAACGGTCTTTTATAATTCCAATCTTAAAGTGGATTTACTGATGATTTCACTATTAGATAATAACATGTTATCGCGAATTTAACTTTATCAATTTTTAAGTAGGATATATAAGCAAATTCCATGCATTGCTTGTTACGAATAATTTACTGGTAATATATTAAATTTGCAAATTAGATCAAGCGAGTTTTAAAAAGAAAATAAATCAACTTTGTGTTAAAGATACAAATATTGATTTTCCAACATTATCTCCATGCACGGTTCCATAATTATGCGAGAAAATTTATAAAATTAATTTCGCTTGTAGGATCCCAAAATTAAAAGAAACATGCTATACCTTTCGGATTCCATTTTTTTTGCTGTATAAGACTCAAAAAACGTAAAAAAATAATGTTCACACAAAATGAAAGGAAAGGCATAGATTTTTAAAATTTATATATTCTATTTGTATGCATACAAATATAATATATTGCAAATAAACATATATTATTTAGAAAGAATTATAGAATTTTTTAGTTTTTTGTGACTTCTACAGAACCAAAGAAATAACCCAAACTACATATATTACAATGTTTCTTTTTAATTTTGAAACCGAAAAAATTAATTGATTTTATATGAATTATCCGATGCACATAATATGAGCTAGTAAGCTAGAATTGTCATTATTTTGAATAAAACTGCGTTAGAATGAAATACAAACAAGGAAGATTTCCGATAATATGTTCGACATTTATTTCCATCGAGCTGCACGTTGTAAACAAACGACAGAAGTTATTTCTTATCCTCATAATGCCATTTTGATATTTACATGAATTATAAATATCATATGGAAAATAAATTAATACTACACGATATGTCAAATAAATTCGATGGAAAATGCCAGTAAGTAAATAAATTGGATTTGAATAGAAAGGAAAACGAAGTACAATGCAATCATACTATCTGCTCTAGATTAGTTCTACACTGTAATAAAGAAAAATGAGGATGAGCGTACATTGAATAGCGAGAGGGAGCTTGCGATTGTTGTACACAGCATGGAGAGAAGACGCTAACTCGCGGAATCACTTGGATCGGCGACCATAATTTGTGGTCGGCACGGGTAAAATTTTCGCATACGCGGGCGCGAGGCGCAAAGTTACCACTGTGCACTATACGGTTCTCTCTCTCTCTCTCTCTCTCTCTCTCTCTCTCTCTCTCTCTCTCTCCTCTCTCTCTGTTACAAACGTATACCTGAGCGCCGAGTTTGTTTCAGGGGCTTTCTCTATCTCGCACACGGATGTACAGCGCAAGTTTAGGGGACTCTCGAGCTCTGTCTCCCGGCATCGCTATCCTACTAATTTGAAGGATTAATTCAACGTTCAACTTGGTTAATGATGCACTGCTCGGCTCTCTTACGCTTTTAGTAAATAGGAGAGAGCCGGAAGGGAGCTTGCATCCGCGCTAATTTTAGTTCTCTCCCCCACCCCACCCCCTCCCTCTCTCTCCCTCTCTCTCCGCGCACACTACAGACTGGCTTTCCGAAATGCGCTTTAATGCTTTAGCCTTGCGTTTCATCCACTGCTGGTTTTCCGGAGATAAACATTTTATGCTGTTTGCTACCCCTTTTATTAATGACATTTTTTACTCGTTACGAAGCCAAATTTTGACGGCAATAGAAACGCTTTATCCACTTTCAGGCTTTGTTAGTAGAAATGAGAAAGTTTACAATTTTTAAAAAAATGTTGAAAAAAGCCTGTTTCCGAAAATGCGCACTGCTTGTAATCTGTTTCGCGATCAGTTATATGAGGAAATTTACGTTGAGTCGGACTCTTTTTTACTCAAATGTGGAAACTGAGTAATTTTGGGGGCACACTGACCAGACTAGGCTTTTTACACTCGTTAGTAGAATAAACGAAAAAAGATGTATGGGTGTAGATCATTGGAACCCTATGCCAATAAAAAGTTATGGGCCAAAAACTGAAAAAAATACGTCAATTTTTGCGTTTTTTTTTTCATTCTCCTATAAATTTAAGAAGCAGACCTTATGTTAAATCAAATTTCCAACGAACAAAAATAAAGCTCATGAACAGACCTTTCATTTGGATATAAATTTGTCTAAATCGGATGCACTGGTCAAAAGTTTCGCATTTTAGAAGACAACAAACTTGGATTCAGGCTTTTACGAAAATAGTCGATTTTACCCTTTTCTCATAAAACCCTTCTATAACTTTTGATCCAAGCATCCGTTTACAACGTTCAATATGTCAAATTAAACGTCTTTTTTTTACTTTTTAACTACTTCAAAGAGGTTTTTCTGTTCGCTTATTGTTGAAGGTGAGGAGAAATTAGTGGCACAAAATTATAAACTTCGGTGGCTTCTGTTCACTGTTCTTTAATTTATACACAATCTCGCTCTCTTGTGACGCATCTCGTCATTCTCTGCACACTTTGATTCTCTCGTTCGCTTATTTTACAAATATGTACGCTATAGACGCTCGTCTCCTTCGATGTGCTCGCCGCAGAGTTCAAGTCTCGACTGACTCACATCTATTGCTCTTTCACCCCGGAACCGCGCTTTCTCTTTTTTTTCGTTTTCCTTTTCGGGGCTTTTCAGACCCCCTCGACTACGCATACTTCCAAGCTTAGACGCAGATAACTTCGCGCCGCCACGGCTATACTCTCCCTCCCTCGATGCAGTTGAGCCCTAAACTGCATAAACTGCCGTTGAAGGCCTCTTCGACTAGCCACAAGCATCGGCCACCCGCTCCTAAATGAGTCTTCATACCTTTTCTTAATAGTGATGGGTTTTCATAAATTATGCGTCAATACATAGTTTTGCTATATATAGAAAATTCCCGCCTTTGATTTGATCCTATCCGCAACACTTATGATGAGCTATATACATACATGTTTCTCAAATAGATCGGTTTTTGATAGCATATATTTAGCATACTATGAAACAAATTAAAAAGTTAGACTAATTAGCACAAAAGTAGAAGAAAAGAACTCTTAAACTTTTAAAACGTACGATTGGATCAAAAGTTAGTAGCATTTGAAGAGGGGGAAAAATCTCTGGATTTTCGAATGTCGATTGATTTCATGGAAAGAAGCGAAATTTGCCTTTATTCCTCATACGTTTTGATGTAACCGACAGTTTTTAAAGTTTAATAGCTTAAATTAAAACTCTCATCTTCTAATTTTCTCTGGTGTATCTGAATTTTAAGTTTTTCATGCGATAAGCTATACATATACTTCTCAAAATGAGTACAAAACGACCAACTATTGACAAGGATGTATATAGTTCATCAGATAAGACAATTTTGATTCTGATAGACTAGAATGAAAGTAGAAGAAAAGAGCTTTAATTCAAGGTATTAAATTTTAAAATCATCAATTTTTAAATAAAAAAAGAACAACGATTATTTTAGCACCTTCTTCCATGCAAATGCTTGACAAAATCTAGAGAATTTTACGTTTCTTCTAGTTCTTCCCAATTTCGATCCAGTTCTGCATTTTTAAAGTTTAATACCTCAAATTAAAGCTCTTTTCTTCTACTTTCATTCTAGTCTATCAAAATCAAAATTGTCTTATCTAATGAACTATATACATGCTAGTCAAGTTGATCGTTTTTTACTGATTTTGAGAACCTTATATATAGCTTATCGCAAGAGAAACTTAAAATTCAGAAAAACCAGAAAAAAATTAGAAGATGAGAGTTTTAATTTGAGCTATTAAACTTTAAAAACTGTCGGTTGTATCGGAACGTATGAGGATTTGAAAAAAGGCAAATTTCGCTTTTTTTCCATGAAATCAATCGACATTCGAAAATCCGGAGATTTTTCCCGCTCTTCGAATGCTATTAACTTTTGATCCAATCGTGCGTTTTCAAAGTTTAATAGCTTAAATTCAAGTTCTTTTCTTTTACTTTTGTGCTATTTAGTCTAAATTTTGAATTTGTTTCATAGTGTGCTATATATATGCTATCAAAAACCGATCCATTTGATAAGCATATATATATATATATATATATACATATATACTCCCCCTCACCCCCCCTCACGAACCCCCCCCCCTCATTCCTTAGAATATTAACATTTATAATAATTTAATAGAACGTATTGATTATTATTGGAGAAGAAAGACATCATTGGAAATTGGGACAATCGTCAGAATGTTATTGATGTTGGAGATAGGTAGACATTTGAAAAAGGTGCTAGGTGTGCATGAAAATCATGTGTGAAATTGTTGCTATAAATTATATCAGAACATTACCAAAATATAAAGTTAAAAACTGAAGCAATGGGGGTTGGTGAACAAAGCGAGGTGGAACCCCCCCTCTACCCCCCCTTATATATATATATATATATAGGAATATATTGTTGGAGATGATAGGTGGTGGCTCAAGGCCATATGTGAAGGTGATAGATAGAGTGCTACATAGAGGTTACAACATGAGAAGGAAATAATTATAAGTGAATGCAATAGGTGGATGTTGGAGGTTATGTTTGGAGATTATGTGGAAGCTCAAAGTCACAGGTTCGATAGAGGGTTGTATAGGAATTACGTCATAGCTAGAAGATAAAGGTCATGATTGGAAATATAGGATGAGCGTGAAATCGTTATGATTTGAAATGATGAAGTTGTAGGTCTGCGAAAAATTAGAAATTGAAGCTATGGGGGTTGGCGAGCGGAGCGAGCAGGGGGTACCCCCCTAGTATATATATAGCTCATCATAAGCGAGAAGAAAAAGTTCTTCCAAGTAGTTAAAAAGTAAAAAAAGACGTTTAATTTGACATATTGAACGTTGTAAACGAATGATTGGATCAAAAGTTAGAAGGGTTTTATGAGAAAAAGGTAAAATCGACTATTTTCGTAAAAGCCTGAATCCAAGTTCGTTGTCTTCTAAAATGCGAAATTTTTGACCAGTGCATCCGATTTAGACAAATTTATATCCAAATGAAAGGTCTGTTCATGAGCTTTATTTTTGTTTGTTGGAAATTTGATTTAACATAAGGTCTGCTTCTTAAATTTATAGGAGAATGAAAAAAAAACGCAAAAATTGACGTATTTTTTTTCAGTTTTTGGCCCATAACTTTTTATTGGCATAGGGTTCCAATGGTCTACACCCATACATCTTTTTTCGTTTATTCTACTAACGAGTGTAAAAAGCCTAGTCTGGTCAGTGTGCCCCCAAAATTACTCAGTTTCCACATTTGAGTAAAAAAGAGTCCGACTCAACGTAAATTTCCTCATATATATGTATTTAAAGTGTGCAACTGTGGCGACTGTATTAGCTGAGAGGAAAAACCGAGCATAAAGCGAAAAAAACTCGTCTGAGTGCGGTGCTCTCGCGCGCCACTTGATTCATAATTTTGTACCCATAAGTGGAGTTCACATAAACATCGCAGAAGAAATAGAGACTTTAAATTTTAGAGCTGCACTTACGGAAATAGCCTTTTATTAAAGATATCGTGTATACATAATCAATTATTGCCATGATATATGAAGCTAAAATTATGAGCTTTTAGCTTACGAGGAAAGTCCGCATGACCTCCAGGTCATAATATGGATCTAGTTGAAATAGTGGAATATGATTTTTTTACAAAAAAAATGGAATAACTTCTTAAAACATAGCACGTAAGTAATATATAGCTGCAGATGAATATCTTAGCTATTAGAACCCATCGGATAAAACGCTAAAAAATGTATGCCATTTTTTTATCAATAATAATTTTCCATATAATTGAAGCAAAATCCACGAGAAGTTATAAATAAAAAGTTGTACTCTCGTTGCATCGCGACACGTTACTCGGTCGGAATGCCTTCGCAACAGCAATAAAATTCTAAACGAATGGAATAAAAATCTGATCTCACGACAACAGCAGCTCACGCGCAGTAAATAACGAAACGCCACCTCCCCCGCGGTATAGTTTACGTCGAAGACGCATATTACGCGAAGACATATATATATAATATATTCCCGCGAATATACGCGCGCGGCAAAATCCGTCGCGGCATATGTTACTCAAACTCGTCGCGGCGGTGTGGCAGCGCGGCGCGGCTTGGCATTATCGCGCCGAGCGCAAGCGGATGGGCGCATTCGGTGCAGCTCGGCGCAGGTAAAATGCAATTCCGCCCTCGGCGACAGTGCCGCGCGCGCGCGCCCGGGAAAGAAGCTCTCGCGCGTCGTCGGCTGCAGACGACGAAATACACTCCTCGCGAGTAACTACTCTCGTGTGCCGCGGCTGCACTATAGCGGAGCTCTATATGAGGAGGACGAGACGAGGGGGGAGGGGGAAGGGGAAGGAGAGTAGCTCAGCGCCTAGATGGAAATAATATTGACCGAGTGCTGAGTAACTCAGTCACGCGCGTTTACGTCGTCGGCGAGGGAGAGAGAGAGAGGCTTCGTAGACGTGCTGTGTGGCGGCGTATCCGCCTCCACCGTCGCTCAGCTGTGTGTGTGTGTGTGTGTGTGTGTGTGTGTGTGTGCAATGTGCATGCTATATACCTAAAGTGAATACTGAATTTTCGCTTGGCTGCGGCGATATCATTCGCCTGATGCCGAGCTATATGTATGCATTAGCGCCTGCACCTGCTCTATACGGTCTATCTCACTCATGAGCTGCCATTTACATGAGTCACACGTGCTCGCCATGCTATATACACAAATTTTATTTGTGTTATATCAGATCTTTGGAAGATGTGTACATATATATAATTCGAGTGCTACGATGCAATATTTAAGATGCAACTTACTATACGTCGGTTTAAGGCGGTTATCGTCAGCCGGTGGGGCTCGAGTCTACAGAGTGAATTTTTACGGCTGTTTCATTGATTTTTTTATGCTCCATTAAAAACATCTAAAAAGTGACTGGATGTGAGGTAGCAGGAGTAGTTTTACTGATGCTATTGGCCATAGCTTGTTACGAAAAATGTATAGGATCTTTTTTGTTTTTCGTCTGATTTGAATGAATTTAAACTTATTTGATTTATAAGAAAATTTGTTTTTTTCAAATATTTTTGATATATTTCTTTGCTTAGGAATAATAAAAATACGCACGTTTCAATTACTTCGAACATATTTATTCGTAGTTTTCAATATTCCATTTCAAATGCTCTCGCAGCACTATAAAAAATACCGATAAAATTGAAGTGAATGTTTACTTTTTGAAATTGTCCGCATACCTGAAGAGTCAATTTCTGTTCTGTGAGTTGACGATATACCTGAAATACACATGGTCGAAAAAACAGGGTTTTGAAACTAAGTGATTAAAAAGCATAAACGTTCAAAAATATACTCTTTCAGAATTAACTTCACCAACGCATGCGTATATGTGGAAATCCACCAGAAAGTGGCACACACAAGTCGGTCCAAAAATCGCACTTTTTTATTATTGAGGGCACATCTATCGGACCATACTAGTTTTGTTTGGTAGCTCATCTCAAAAAATAAACCGGCGTGTGCTTAGTCAAAACCCTATGCCAACAAGGAGCTGCAGGCAAAAAACCGAAAAAAAAATGACCGCGATTTTTGCTCTAAAAATAAAAAAACGCGCATTATCTACAGTATTATAATTTTTCAGAATTTTTTCATATGCGTAGACTTAAAAGACCTTTAATTTGCATACTAAATTATCTGGATTGGATGCACTGATCAAAAGATATGCACATTGAAAGACAACGAACTCTGTTTCGAGCGCTTACGAAAATAGCTAATTCTACGCTTTTTTCTTAAAATCATTCTAACTTTTGATCCAAGCATCCGTTTGCAACGTTCCATACGTCAAATTAAAGCCCTTTTCTTGTACTTTTCTTACAATAAGTCTATATTAAAAATTTTTAATGTAGTGAACTATATATATATGCTTTTCAAGTAGATCATTTTTTGAAAGCATGTATATTTTATAAAAAAATTTGGGCTAACTAATAAAAAAGTAGAAGAAAACAGCTTCAAGCTCAAAAGTTTGAAGCATTTGAGAAAAATTATAATACTATAGATAATGCACGTTTTTTTATTTTTAGAGCAAAAATCGCGGTCATCTTTTTTCGGTTTTTCGCCTGTAGCTCTTTGTTGGCATAGGGTTTTGACTAAGCACACACCGTTTTATTTTTTGAAATGAGCTACCAAACAAAACTAGCATGATCCGATAGATGTACCCTCAATAATAAAAAAGTGCGATTTTTGGATCGACTTGTGTGTGCCACTTTCTGGTGGATTTCCACATATATATACAGAGTAGTTACAGCATTTTTCACAAGCGATAGAGCTTTGCGTAGTTTGCAAACTGATATCGCTACCAAAGCCCATATAAAAAGCCAATGCTGCAGAATTTTTTTTAGAACATGCGGGTACTCACCTGAGAGAACGATCAACTGCTGTAGCTGTCTTTACCCTCTGACTGCAAGGAAAATTAAAATTCTAAACTGAACGCGCGATGACTTAACGGCCAAACATGCGCGAATGTTTCTACTCAAGTTCAAAGTTGCATGAATTGAAAATATCAAGGAATCCCTTTGTCACGTACGCGTAATAAACCAAACTGTTTTGAAAATTCTTTAATAAAAATGAAAGTTGTAATTTGAAGGAAAAAATGAAAAAAACAATAAAAGCTAGAATTGTGTATTATTCAGAAAACAATATTATTGATGCACCGAAGCGCATATATTTAAAATATTAAAAAACTTGCAGAAACATTATTGAATTTACGATAATGGAAACTTGAACTAATATTTAATAATGATGCACAATATTCCCGACGCGCGCACACAAATTGAAATTCCTAGCGTAGTTCCAATTACTTTCGAGTACGCGAATCTGCGTTACACAGAAAGAAATACCATTAAGTTGCACATTCGGCTACATTTATTTATAAATTAATTCCACTTGCGTTCGAGCGAAGAGAAGCGTCGCAGTAAAATTTACTGCACACGCATGAACAGGAATTATTAATCACAAATTGGCGAATTCGCAAAAGTAAATACACCATATCGTGTAATGTAATAAATGTTAAAATACAGGCCGTCAGAGCTATATGAATATGCTTTTGAAAAAAAAATTATTGCTTGTACGAATAAACGTGCTCAACGTTATTTTTCCTTGTACGAATTATTTGGACCGTATACAAACTGATAAAATTACATAAAAAAGTATGACATGAAGCTTTTTCAAAATTATTCGACAGAAGCGCGCCCTTAAAATCATATTTGCAGCAAACGACGTATATGGCGAACGCGCGTGGTTGTTTGTTTCAGAGCGCACTTCTTTTCAGTTAACAGATTTTTATAGTGGAACAAAATATTTACATTGAAGAATATATCGTGTCCAAATGCTCGTTCAGCCAAATATATCAACTATAATTCATTAATCTTTCGGAATACTCTTTAAAATAATATTTTAATAAATATTTAAAGGGGAACAGTTGTAAGAACATTAAAAACATTCCGCGAAAATAAGCTTTATCCTTAAAATTACACTTTCGTGTGAAAAATTGTGAAAAAACAAGGTGTACCCTTAAACTGTCAAAATTGCTAAAGTTTCAATCCCGAAACGATATTGACAACGCTATTCACAGATTGCAATACAAAGCGTACTGTGAACAACTAAATCCGGAGTTCGCCACAACAGAACTAACAATGCATCATCACCTGCGCCTGCATATACCTCGTTTGCATTTCTCCTAACCAGAAAGACACATATACCTATATAAGTACATTATGCATGTATGTATAAATACCCGTTCTATCTCCCGCGCTTCCCCCTCCCCACCCCCTGCCCTCCTCTCAAAGCTCGAGCTTTGTCTAGTTACGCGCATACGTGTACACATACGTATACACTATAAAGTGATGTACAATTAGCGATAACGAAGCTAATTACGTGGACATAATCCCCGGCGCAGCTTGAAAAGAGTAAACGAAAATCGGCTCGGCGGGATCGTACGTGAGCGAGAGCGAGGAAAGAACTAAACTCTGCGAGACGTATTATACATTTTCGTCGTTATAATACACGTCAGCGAGAGGTTCACAGCTGGGGGAATTGACCGGCACGTCCGCGGCTGTGGCGCAGGGGCAGTAGCAGCAGCAGCAGCAGTAGCGCCTAATTAACATGCGACGCGCCAAGGATGTAGCCCTCGTGACTCGGATTATTATTATGGAAGCGAGTGAGCGCGACATCCTCGTTAGTTATGTGCGCGGAAAAATTACGAGCGAGCCTGTCTGTGTCGCGCTCGCTGTATAGCCGCGCGCCGCTCGCCACCGCCGCACAGAGACGAATCAACGTTAATCTAGTATTTTTCTGAGGTGTGCACGAACATACTTTTGTGCGTCGCATCGCTCGAAAGAACGCTCACGCTGAAGTGAAAGAGTCCAAGGGAAGTTTTTTGTTACGCGGAACAGTTAAGGATACGATTGTCGGATATCCGATTGTCTCGCAAATTATTCCAATTCTGGTGAAAAATGTCTGAGCTGCAGTTGAAAATCTGTCTTTTTATATTAACGCATCCATTTAACGATGTGCCAAATGAATATTCATCTATGTAGGTGCGCATTCGCTCTGACGGACTTATTATCAATTTGTTAAAGTAACAAATTGTCGATAATTAAATGATTTCGCATAATGTTTATTGCATGTGCAAATTGTCAACACAATCCGAATATATTATAAAAATAAATCATGACAATCATTACTCTCGCTTCGTCCATCTCTAATGCACACGCGCAATTTCACATGTAAATTTACGTGCGTTTATGGTACTGCAACATTGATTTATGAGTTTTGATCGCATTTCAACAAATCGTAAAAATAATATTGGAATCATAAATGGGCATACTGTAAGATGCTATTCCATTATATATTCTAACTCTATGTAATAACAATAACTTCAAATTACTGTGGGCACAGCCAGCGATCACTTGTGTTAAATTTTTCGTATGAGATATATGCGCTTTGTGCCATTCAACATTATTATATCCAAACCCGAGTGGAATAACCCGCCAGCACAAGAGTGGTTTCCAGAAGCCTCCAATTCGGAGTTTCACTCATGAAGTCTCTGAAAACTCGGAAATCATTTCGGAGAATTCAACACGCAAAATACAGAAATATTCTACAGTAAATAGTAAACGTGTATGCAAATCACCGTAAAGTTCTTTTTTGCAACTGTTTTAATTAATCGTGCACAAGTGCGTCTAACGAGAATTTACAGTCAGACGCGAAACCTACAAAATTTTTTTTAGCATAAATTTACTACAGCTACATTCTAAATAAAATCGCAAACTACTCTTTGTAAATAATCCAACACTAGCGCATTAAGACCACGCAAAAAAGACTTGAATCTCTTACCCGCTTTATGCATATTTTTAAAAAACGCATCATTAAACCTTTCAGCGTCGATCGGCGGATCCCACGCTTCCGCCAGACGCGGTATGCTCTTTGAATGTCCACATCTCCTTAGCCGTCACTAGATAAATATGCATGGAAATACAGGCATCGGCACAAGCCGCACGCGTCGAACGACTAACAGGAACGCTTATATGTACCTATAGTCAAGCCGCACTAATATGCCTCGTGTGTGCACTTGCGCGCAGCTTGTTCTATCTGGCTAATGCCGTCTCTATATACTCTCGCGAGCTCGACTCGTTCGCTTATCTTTTTTTTCTGTTGCCATGCGACGAAGACGATGACGACGACGACGACGAGACGAGTATCGTAATCGCCCCTCGCGAATCTCGACACATTACACAGGATTATGTTTCTTTGTCCCGTATGCTCCTGGCGGAATCTTGAAAAGTCAAGGTCTCATCGCCGTTAAAAGTGCCGCGTGGGTTGGAGGGACTGCCTCCAGCTATTCGTTTATAAATCACAGCTGAGTATAAGATTATTATTGCAACGGTTAGTTTTAGGTTACACTTTTTTTAGAAGTGTCCCGTTATCTTCCGTCATCTTACCGTAGATGTCCGTAGAACAAAATAAAAGAGTGTAGATAGTTGTCTGAAACCGTCGACGGAGAACGGCCTATACTTATAATATTTATTAAACGTGCGAAATTACATAAACAAAATGTATTTTAACGTATACCGTTAATAATTTCTTTTGAAAAAAATGTAAGTAAATAATAAAAATACGCTAATAATTTTTTGAAATAATAAAATTGTTTATTATACATCGTTCTTCTGAAGCTGGAGATGACGATGAATGTAAACGAATACATAAGAAGTTTCGAAAAGATGGCTTCTTCACCATTAGAAGAACCGATAAGTTTTGGTCTGGTATCTGGACGGATATGACAATCGAACAGGTTCTTATGCAAGCGATGAAAACAAGCGGAGGACTGACTCAAGGTCGCGGCTTAAGTAACAGATGCAGTACTTGCAAAATGGATTTTATCCATGATAGTTTTATCAGACGTAACATACGTAATGTTTCAAAATAATGTTTATTCAACTTCCAATCAGCACGTTGACTCGAAGAGTCATAAGAATTTTAAAAGATGTATCAGATGGAAAAAAAAGTATTAGAATTTTTAATTGCAAAGAATCCGATCGAAAAGTCCGATTTCATAATGTCCATAGGCACGGATTGGAAACACGCCAGACGGAAAACCGTACACCGTCAGTTATCGTCAAAGAAGACATCGATTTGCTAATTTTGATAACTCAGAAAACGCTCACTAATAAAAATTTATGCTTTTTAAAGCCAGAAAACAGTAAATTACCCGAAAAGTGGTTCAATGGCAATAGTTTTCGATCAATTCTTACATTTTTGCACGCGTTTTGTGGTTGCTCATACTGCGTCATCGTTTTACGGTAGGGGTAAAAATTTAATTGTACAACTTTTCGATAAATATTCTGACTTGATGCAGTTGGCAAAATCTTTTTATCCACCGGATATTTCAAAAGAAACGTTAGAAGAAAATGCGCAGCAGATAATTGTACGTTTATGCGAACCAAATTATAAAAGTAGTTTAAATGACTAGCGATTTTTCCGCTACAAAAAGCATACTGCAAAAGCATCGATTATTAAAGCAGAGACTTTGCCCCCTACACCTAGTGCTGCAACGCAAGTGGTATAAAACCAATTTATACCCTTGGTGATGTAATCCCAAAAACTTTATTAGAAACTGTATCATGTGGGTGCAAAATTTCGTGCTCGAATAACTGTACCTGCAAAAAGCACGGAATGAAATGCAGTGATTTGTGCAAACACTGTCATGGAGAAAGCTGCAAAAACGTCCAAAGATCTGTTATCGATGAAATCGATGAAGATATAGAATATGTTGATAACGAAACCGAGATATTATATGAAAAAGATGTAAGTAAATGAAGGCACATCGGTAGTCGCAGAAGCATTAGAAAATATCGAGCAAGAAATCGCTGGATCACCAGCGAAAATTAGGCGGGTAAAATAAGTATAAGAATACGTTTTAGATAAAAGTATTTTTGGAAATAAGAACCTAAATGTATAATAAATAAATTTATCCATAATAAACAATTTTATTATTGAATTCAAAAAATTATTAGCGTATTTTTATAATTTACTTACCTTTTTTCCAAAAAAAAATTATCAGTATACGTTAAAATACATTTTGTTTATGTAAATTATTAAAAAAATAGTGTAATTTTAGAATACGAACAGTTGTAGTAATTCTTATTGAACGAATTTGTTTTTAAATTAATAATTAAAAACTAAAAATATTTGAAAGTGTATTTTGAAGGCTTTCAAATAAAAAAAATGTATTTCTTCGACGTAATTATATTGGTCTCGTCGAGCTATATTAAATTAAAAAAAGAATGGTCAAAATGGATATTAGCTGAGAAAAGTCGAACTCCGCGAATTTGAAGGGACGGTCAAAAAAATGTAGCGCGTCAGCGAGACCTCGCCCGGACCTTCTTCTCCCGCGAGTCTCCTCCGGGAATCGGAAGGGATAGGACCATCGACGTCCCTATGTCCCTATGTCCTCGTATCTTCGTACATAAGTACGAGTCAAGGACATCATAGCTCAGTCTCCTCCGGGAATCGGAAGGGATAGGACCATCGACGTCCCTATGTCCCTATGTCCTCGTGTCTTCGTACATAAGTACGAAACAAGGACATCGGATCTCAGTCTCCTCCGGGACTCGGAGGGGATGGGACCATCGATGTTCGTATGCCCTCGTGTCTTCGTACATAAGTATACAAAACAAGGACATCGGAGCTCAGTCTCCTCCGGGACTCGGAGGGGATGGTACCATCGATGTTCCTATGCCCCTATGTCTTCGTGTCTTTGTACATATTACGAGTCAAGGACATCGGATCTCAGTCTCCTCCGGGACTCGGAAGGGATAGGACTCCACGGAACTCTACGGCTACAGCTACGAAATCCTACGTCAGTTCTACGGAAACTAATGGCAGCTCAACGAAAATCTATTTTTAGATCTACGGAATTGAACAGTGGTCCACAGAAATTTACGGCCTCAGCTACGAAATGCTACAGCCGCTGTTCGGAAAGTTATGGCAGCTCAACGGAAATCTAGTTGTAGATCACGGAGTTGAACGGTGGTCGATGGAATTGTACGACTTCAGCTATACGGAACCCTATGAAAGCTCTACGGAAACTAACAGCAGCTCAACGAACATCTAGTTTTAAATCTATGGAATTGAATGGTGGTCCACGGAACTTTGCGGGTAGCATTTACGAAATCCTACGACAGCTGTACGGAAACTTACGGCAACTCAACGAAAGTGCAAATCCATCAGAACTACGGAATCTTATGACATCTTACGGATGATTACGGCAAGTCTTCATGAATACGGATGGATACGGAATATTTACACTCTTTTATTTTGTTCTACGGACATCTACGGAAAGCTGATGGAAGATAACGGGACTTGTCTGTAAAGACACTTTGATGACGTATACGTTTTATAAATGGGAAATAGTATATTATGCAACGGGTACGGAAAGGGTTTATTTACGAAACGAGAGATTACGGCACGAGCCGAAGGCGAGCACTGTAACGAGTTTCGTAAATAAACCCTTTACGTACTAGTTCCATACAATATTTTATGCTACTATAATCTGAAAATCAGCAACGAAGTTGCGATTTTTAGGTTAGAGTGGTATAAAAATATAAGATCTCTATTTAATTAGTAGATTGTACGCAGTTGTAATATTTTAAAATGGTAAAAATGCAGAAGAAGCTATTTTTTAAAATGTTTGATTCGATATTTGTTGTAGCACTTAATAATGCGTTCTGATTAGCCAGCACCCTAGGATGGTGAAAAATAAACCAACTAAAACAGTATACTCACCAATGATAGGCCAACGACGTTGACCAACAATTACAGTCACCGTTGGCCAACGAGAACACTTGTTTGACTCACCGTTGGCCCAATGACAATAACAAATATTCTTTTCGATTTTTCAACCTAAAATTCATATCAATGTTTCTGTAAATATAACCTCAAAATTTGAATTCATTATTAGATGATTCACAGCAATCATTGGTTAATGGTGAGTCAAATCAGTGTTCTCCTTGACCAACGGTGACTGAAATCATTGGTCAACGACGAGCAAAAAAGTGTGATGAAATAAGCGCAGTTCTATTAGCCAATGATGAGTAGAATCGTTGGTCCGATTGTTGGAACGATTCCACTATAACTCATGGTTGGTTAACTACATTCAAATTGGCCCACCATTGGTAAATGGTTACTGAACGTTTCTACCAAGGCAACGAGGAATGTATGAAATGATGTTCGATGGTTTACAAAAATTTTTTATTGTACGTAATTGGAGAGAATACTTATCAAAGCAACATTTGAATTAACTACGTCCATTTGCCTTTCGTAATTATTGTATAACTGTTAATCATCAATTCATCACGAGAATATCTGTCATACACTAGTTATCGTTATAAACTTGTGTTATGCTAATTTTCATATGAAGTAATGATATTTTTTTATATGTAGACTATTTATTAGCTTGAATTTTAAATTGAACGCTTGTATCATATTTTGAAAAAAGAAATCGTGTAACAAAATATTGAGCTCAGAAAAAGTGCTCTATTTCACTCGTAATTAACATCCACTATATTGGACAGTGCATCTTCATTACTCCGAAATAGAAAAATATTATGTTTCATGTTAAGTCTCTATTTTCGCTTCAGTGAAGAAGAAAAACTGAGGAGAAAAATGGAAAAAGAGTGTATTTAGTAAAAAAAATAATGATGACGTTTCAAGCCTCGTGATATGCGCGTATTTATATAAAAGAAACAAAGTACACTCCTGACGAGACTTTAATCGTATCAAGAAAATTAAATAATCTTCAACAAACTTCACCTTTCTTAAACACCTGCACTGAATATACATTTCCGGAAGGGCAGAGCAAAAAAATTTTATAACTTCGTTCCTTTGACTTCAGGGACACACTGCTGCATTTCAAGAAATTCCAAGGGTCGTTCACAAGCACTACAGCATTAAAACTTTTCCGTGCAAATCTTTTTTCGCCCCGCCGTTTTTACCAGCTCAACTGCGCGCGCGAGCGTCGGGCGAAAGTACAATGATGCTCGGCGATTATCCCCGACTTCTTCGTCGCGAATTCTCGCTGACGGCCGCGTGGTCTTCCGCATTTTTTACCCCGCGCCGGTCAGAGCTCGACTAGAAAAAAGAAAAAGACAAAAACACGTCTCTTCCCCCCAGACGTGCGAGCGTGAGTCAAGGTGTAGACGAAAAAGTACCTCGCGCATGTACGCGGAACAACGGGGCAAAATTAGTCAAGTTGCGCGGTCGTGACATTTAAGTCGGTGTTCGGGAGCATCTCGCGCCGCGCAAGAAAGTCATTCGCGAGTAAGTATAGGGGGGAGAGCGCCGACGACGGCGTCGGGTTGGGGATAATTCCTACTGGTTTCTCGCCTCTTTTTCCATCGCCTCTCGTGCTCCTGGTAGTCCTGTGTACACAGGCGCGCACACACCAAGACGTCGTCTCACTCGAATGATGTATTTCGCAATTTTGCAATTCGACGAACGCGTTTCGAGCCGCTGGTATCAGACAAAGACAGGAGGGATATATACTCGCGAACAAAAACAGTAGAGAGGGCTGAGCGAGAGAGAAGCTACTCACTCGACTGTTGCCGAATTAATCTGGGCATTATACGAGCGAAGGGCGCAGGGCAATTAAATTTGCCGAATTCGCATATTTACAATGTCCCTCGCAGTTGTTTGCACACGATTTTCAGCTTTACGCACGACTGGCATTCCCTTCCAAGCTCCTCGACCGTGACGAAAGCGCTTTCTCTCTCCCTCTCTCCGTAACTGTCTGCGTGTGCGAATAGACGGCCGACAATACGGCAAAAAAAAACAATATTTTTATCGATTTTTCCTCGCGGCTATCTTGCAATAACATACATTTGCGCGAATATGCCAATTATTCACGTGGCTAACAATCTCTCGCTGCGATGTGTGATGCGCGCGCAAATAATTCCACAAAGGAAAAGCAAACACACCTGCGTGTATATTTATCGGTGTACGTATACATACGGGCGCGTGAAAATGTAAATTAGAGTATACACGGAGAAATCCAGATTTAGTAGCTGTGGAAGCAGACCTATATCGAGACGTTTATTTTTGGTTCTATTATTTTTGTATTCGAGCATAGGGATAGTGCTGTTTTATTATTTGTACAAGAAAAAAGAAATAGAGAACATTCACGGAAAATGTTAACTATCTACGTAATTGCATGCATTCCAAGAACATGCTTACTCAAACTAGGCATAAAGTACATTAAAACAGCTCTAATTTGGAAACAAGATTATCATAAATAGCTATACTTTAATTTTATCATAATTTTTTCTACTTTTCACCCCCACTATTCATGCATACAAGCTTTTGCAAATTCAAGCACTTTTTTTGCATTTGCTTTTTTACCAATCGCATGTGTAACACTTTTTACCGAACTTTATTTCCGCGCGCTAATAAGAATTTTTTTGTCTCACCCCCTCGATTTCAAATTCGCGCAGTTGCATAATTGACACTTTTTTCCCAACTTTACTCCAACTTGATTCTCTCACACGAATAGACAAAATGAGAATACAATTCCACCCGGTAAGCTCTACATCCTCTGCGGAGCAGAGCAAGCAAAAACTGGTCTACATGCAGTTTTCGAAGGGCTCCACGACAACTGCATCTTAATTGGAATCTCTCCATATACTTTCGCGTCTCTCGAATTTTCTGCTATTAACATGTTATCGCGCACTTTCAATATTTATCTCTCGCAGTACTTACGCGGATGTCGTTAGTGGACAGAGAAAGAGAGCAGAGAGAGAGAGAAAAAAAAAGGGAATTCCCGCGGTGTAACCCATTTAAAAAAAAAAGAGTAGAGTCTGCATTGCTAGTATAATTGTCGTGAAGGCTATATAGATATATACGGGCCTCGCGGAACGAAATTTATATGGTAGCTACTCGGGAACAGCAGAGCAGCAGAAAGAGTACAAGGGAAAAGCCCGGACGGAATTCCCGTGGGTGCGGCAGGGGTTGTTCCGCGCCTCGGAGTCCCGTTAATTAACGTCGGAAGTGGCGAAGACTCGCCGTTGCGCGCACGTTCTCTCTCCTCGGCTCTTTTCTCTTTCGGCGCGAGCAGGCAAAACTTATTCCGCACCTCTTTCAACCGAGAGAGAGATTTCGATTTTCTTTTTGCATTCAATGCGCAAAAAGATGTTATATTTTCCGCAGCATGGATCACTGGCTCAGAGCCGTATAATGGCTTGACTGACATTTTTGTCAGTTTGAGAATATTGCATTTTAACGTTTAAACTTAATACATTTGTTGTACGTTATTATTCAGAAAATCTTTCGTATAGTTCGTACGGTATTGTCGTGAGTTTAATAAATCGTTCAACTCATGGGTTACGTTAGAAATTTCATTTGTCAAAAATTGGAACCACATTACAAATTAACGCAATTGCACGTAGAATTGAACCAAGAGATTTAATTTGAAAAGACAAATGTTATGCCTTAGTAGTAAATATTGGTAATCTTATAAAAGACCAAAACATATATTGTAAAAATCTCGAAAACTTAATCTGTTTATTTTCAAATCCTTATAAATTTTCTTCCAATGGTGTGTTTGTTTTATAAATTGAAGAATGGAATGACCTGCACAACCAAATGAGAAAAAGAGCTGCTTTAATTTAAAAAGAAAGATTATTGAGAAAGACTATTTGGATGAAAAGTTAAGAGCACTTGAAAGAAAGGAGAAACATAAATTAAGCAATAAAAGAAGAATTAAATAACTTTTTATAGTACATCCAATCTGAACATAATTTGTTTTTAAATTGAAGTATTTTGGTATACTTTGATGCTACTGCTAATTTGAAATTGTCGCCGAATCCTCCAGGCAGTAGTCCGTGTGTACCAATAAGAAAATCGCAATAGGAAAAAGTAATTATACCATGGACTCCTGAGCATATACAGGCGAAATACCGAAAACTATATCGGTCTGTAATGATCGGTTGCGTGCTTACGAGATATGTCCAGGAAATTTCGGAAACAACTCGGACAGAGAAGTTGCAATAAATGTTCTTGATGGCACACCTACCAGAACTGTTTCTTCTCGTTCCTTAGGTCATTCTGAAAGAAAACTAGCGCGCCACAGTCGGTTTTCGCCCTGCGGGCCGAAGACTCCGTGGCTTGCCCCGCTTGCATCGCTCCGCGATGCAAGGCATGCAAACGCGAAACAAGAACCGTAACCGTTCTTGCTTCTGCGTTCCTTAGTCATTCTGAAACTAAAATGCAGGAAACGATTCCCCGTTTAGTTTCTGAGTAATTGTAATGCAAAATTAACTATTTTCTCTATTCACTACGAAATCAGCGACGAAGGAGGGGGAAGCGATGCATAAAAGCGGCAACGCTATTGGATACTCTCCGAGTCTCGTATGTATTTGTTTACACGGACGTCTCACGGACACGCTTTCTTATGTGTGCGTGCGGCAGTAGTGGTCAATCTTTGTTTTCATTTGTTCACGTACTCAGCCCTATACTGTCAAACTAATCGGATGAGAACGACTGGCGGTTCTGAACTACCTTAAGGCACGACCGACGCTCGCGCTTCGCGCTCGCCCACTGTTCGCGCTTCGCGCTCACCTGATCCCCCTGCGTTCGCGCTTCGCGCTCACCTGGTATCCCTACGTTTGTGTTTCGCGCTCACCTGGTTTTTTTGTATAAATGGGATTGAGACCAAATTTATTCTGTCGTGATATCAATGTAGAAAGAGTTTATAAAAAAAATTTGGATTGATTGTAATTAATTTCGCAGAGATAATCGTGGCCAACTGAAATTTTTCTTTAAATATTCAGTTTTTTTAGTTTTATAATGTGTTAAATCATTCTAAGCGTATAATTATTCCGGTAAAAAATTGTATTTTCGAAATATCTATAAGTTTTATGTTGAGTATTTTTATGTAAAACACATACCTGAAAAGTTTTATTTTGAAAAACGAATTATTTTAGTATTAAAATTCGATTTTGGCTTGTTAACTTGAATTCTAAGCATTTTCGATTATTTATGTAAATAGGAAAAAGTTGTATTTTTTAAAGATTTACAACATTTACATTTAACTTTTTTGTGTAAAATGCTTAGAATTTGAGTTATGACCAAAAAACCGTTTTTCGAAATTCTAAAACGTCTTCGCATATTTTTTGTATGAATGGGATTAAGTCCAATTTCCTTCTGTCACGATATTAGCATAGGTCGAGTTTGTAAAAAAAAATTTAGCTCGATTGAAGTTAATTTCGCAGAGATAATCGAGATAAACTAAAATTTTTATTTAAAAAAAAATCAGTTTTGGGGTTTTATAAAATATTGAATCATTCTAAGCGTATAATTATTCCGGTAAAAAATTGTATTTTTAAAATATCTATAACTTATATATTGAACGTTTTTCTGTAAAACATATGCGTAAAAAGTTTTATTATGAAAAACGAACTATTTTAATGTAAAAAATTCGATTTTAGCTTCTTAATTTGAACTCTAAGCATTTTCGAGTGTTCATGTTAATAGGAAAAAGTTGTGTTTTTTTGAGATGTACAACATTTCCGTTTAACTTTTTTGTGTAAAATGCTTAGAATTTGAGTTATGATCAAAAAACCGTTTGTAGAATTAAGCATAAAGAGCTACCATTTCAAAAATATATCGGTAATCGAGAAAAGAAAAAAAACGTTTTTTTTGTACATATAAGAGTAGTATTCTCCTAAATTTTCAGCCCGATTGGTCGACAATTGGCTGAGATATCGCTGATTACAATTTTTACGATGGTGAAACTATAAGGCATTCCCGCCTTGCGGTCGTGCCTAAAAAGGGAAAAACGAGAAATAATTAAAAAACAAGAATTCACAGATTTGTTTTCTCAAAAACTATGGACTTTTTAAAATATTTCATAAGAACAAAAATGTCTTAAAATTCATCAAAGAATGCTTTGAAATTTTTACAGATCTTTTAAGGACGTTGTTCAAAAATTTTTTGGATTTTCGAAAAATCAAAAATTGCACCAGGTCAATCCGAAAAAAATTGAGAGCACTCTCTAATGAATTTTAAGACATATTTATTCCAATGAAATTTTTATAAAAGTCCATAGTTTTCGAGAAAAAAATCTATGAATTCTCTTTTTGTTAATTATTTCTCTCGTTATTTCTCGTTTCTTCGAGTCGTTTTTGCTCACGTGCACGCGAGCTTTTTTTCTTTGAGAACGACCTAATTAGGAACGAGAAAAAACAGGTCTGGTAGGTGTACCATCAAGAAAATTTTTCGCAACTTTTCCGTCCGAGTTGTTTCCGAAATTCCCTGGACATACTCTTATAGAAGCCTATTGCACAGTCGTTATCTCAATTCGGTTAATCGACATCCCTGAAGTCATTATTCCTTGGACCGAGTAATACAACTAGGAGGAAGGCTTTGGCGAGTGCCGTCGCTTAGCCCATGCTGCGGTTGTAAATTCGTCGCGCAGTCTGCGCGGACAGTTTACCGTTGCTCACACTCTTTTCGCTGTTTCAATACAAGGCCTATATAGCGGGGCTTACAGCGCGCGCGCAATCTCATGCATGCGAGAGAGCTATTTCGTGAATTTCAACGCGCGCGCGCACCGATAGCCTTTTATGCGAGCGCTCTCGCTCGCTAGTATGAGAAATTGCTCCGGCTTTATTCGTTTTTCGGTTCTGCGCATCGCTGCTGCTGCTGCTGCTGTACTTCGCGCGCGCAAGTGTTTTTCACCACACACGCGCGCGCACGCAAACTTGGAAAGACTCGCGGCGCGAATTTCCGCCTTGGAAGAACTAAATGTGTATGAATGCGATGACTCTCCGTTTCTCCTCATCACCGCTCTCCGCTCAATTTTTCTCCAATTTTTTTCCAACGGCATCGCCGTGGCCGCTCTTCACGAAAATTACGCGTACGCCTTTTACGAGAGCGATGCAAACTATAACGGTGCAGGCGCGCATATAGTTTTTATGCATGACTCGCGCGCGCGCGAGCTTTAAATTTATCGACGGGGACTGCGCGCGAAAAAATGGCAATGCCACACGCACTGGCTGGCTGGCTGGCAGCGTCGGTGCGGCAGCTAGTTTACCTTGATAAAAGTACCAACGCGACGAGCCGTGAAGAGTTCAAACAGCATATCAGAAATTCCAGTTTTCCCTTACAATCGGGGAACTTCGGAGGCAGTACCTCGTAAATCTTCCGATGCAGCCGCGAGAGAGAGATAAAGAGAGAGACAGAGAGAGAGAGAGAGAGAGAGAGAGAGAGAGAGAGGAGGAGGAGGAGGAGGAGAAGAATTCTGCGCTGCAAACGAGAAAGACAGAGAAGAGGAGTCTCGTGTTGCGGTGTGGCTTTTGTCGAAAATAAAATAAGGCGTAGAGGAGGAGATTTTGCGACTGAGAGCAAGAGCATTGCATTGTCAAACGTAGAACAGTCGACAATTGAACGAGGCATATCGACATCAATCTCTATAGTAAAAGTGTTTCTCCTTCGTTCGGTTCGATGCTCGCACTTCGCATCAGCAGTGCACTTTCTTCATTATACATGTATATGAGTCATTCCACGGGATACTGGAAACTTCTGGGGGCCCCGACTACCGAAAAATTTTGGGTAGGGCACACTTACCAGACCTATTTTTTCTGATTTCTGGGACCCCTCCGAATAAGAAACCGTGCGAGCTGCATCATTATCGGTTGCCACCCGGGTTTCCGGTCGAAAAAACGCAAAAATGTTCAGACATTTCCTTTTGTATTTTTGCTGTCGAGAGTATTATTTGTGTACTGTGAATCCTGTGGGACTTGGCGCTATACTTTATATATACAGAACGAAAGTGCAGCTCAAGAGCTTTAAATCAAGCCTAAAATTTTTAAAATCGGATGTTCCGCTCACGAGTTACGCACGCTTGAACACTGCTAACTCTTTATAGGGCTCTCGCGAAACTAATCGATTTTCACTTTTTTTTTTCAAATCCTCGAAACTTTGGATCCAGTGACTCGATTTTAAAGATTAATAGCTTAAATTAAAGCTCTTTTCCTCAACTTTACGATTTTTAGGTGCAAAATTGATTTTTCTTATCTATTGAGCTATATATATGCGTTCAGAAAACCAATCCGCTTTAGAAGCATATATATAGATCAACAGATAAAAAAAATTAAATTTAGACCTAAAAATCAAAAAGTAGAGGGAAAAGAGCTTTAATTTGAGCTATCAAACGTTAAAATCGAAGCATTGGATCGACAGTAATAGGGATTTGAAGAAAGGGAAAAATGTGTGGTTTTTGGAAAAATCGAGCTATTTCGTGAAAGTCAAACCAAACTACTTTTTTCAAATGGTCATAAATTTTGATCGAGTGATTCGATTTTGACGTTTAATAGCTTAAATTAAAGCTGTTTTCCTCAGCTTTTTGAATTTTAAGTCAAAATTTAAATTTGATATATAGTGAGCTATATATGCTTTCAAAGAACCAATCGGCTTTCGAGAAGCATATCACCTTAACAAAAAAATGTTGTAGAATAAAAAGCTGCTTTAAAATATTAAACGTCAAAGAATACGTATCAAAATTTTTTTGAAAAAAGTGGTTTGAGTAAATTTTGAATTTTTCCAAAAACCACACATTTTAGAAAAAATAAAAAATGGTTCGAAATTTCGTTTGATAAAATTATTCATACGTACTTCTTTGAGGTAATTTTAAGCATTTTTTTTATCTCTACAAAGCGGATTGGTTTTTGTTAAGGTGATATATCTCGAGATAAAAAAATCAATGTTTAAAAAATCACTTTCACAACAAAGTTTAAGATTAATCGCTGTTTCACAAAAACCGCCGTCATTTTGTTTGAAAAAAAAAGTCATAGACAAAAAAGCTTGACTAATTCGTGAAAAGCTCAGAAAATTTTAGTAAAAGCTTTTGTGCACATTTGCGTTCAGTAAAAATAAAGTATAGCCTTCTCCCTCTAAATTCGGATTGAAAAAAAAACGACAGCAAAAATACAAAGGAAATGTCTGAACATTTTTGCGTTTTTTCGACCGGAAACCCGGGTGGCAACCGATAATGATGCAGCTCGCACGGTTTCTTATTCGGAGGGGTCCCAGAAATCAGAAAAAATAGGTCTGGTAAGTGTGCCCTACCCAAAATTTTTCGGTAGTCGGGGCCCCCAGAAGTTTCCAGTATCCCGTGGAATGACTCATATACATAACAACACCTTTCTGGGGAAGAGCCTATGATCCAACTGAGAAAAGCACCTGCGCTCGCGAAACATACTCGTATCGCAATATCACAGGACGAGCCGACGCGCGTCTCGACGAAAATAGCTCGAGAAAAGTAAAAGCATTACAAACGCGTGTATACCCTTATCGGAGAAATATACGAGGAATCGCGTGTCTTACACACGCCAATAAAGAATCCCCAATCGCTCCAATCAGCAGGGCTAAATTACGAATATCTGATGTAGATTTCAGCGACGGATATGTTTCCGAATCCGGTCGTGCAATCGGTGCTATATCTGCCGCGCCAGACTCTGTGGTATCTCTATAACCGCATAATCGATGCGCGGGATATGCACCGCATTCATTAAGCTGTATATCTAATCAATCCATCGGCCGGATCTAATCAATTCGTTTAGTTAATATTTCCACGCAGTGGCCGAGAGTAAATCGGTGGCGATTAAACCGCTCGCGCCGCCCGAGTAAACCCTATCTCCCGTATAAATATATGAAGGTCGCGAGAGGCGCGCACATCGGCAAAAAATAAAACCGGGAAGACGAAGGAGCAGGAGGAGAAGAAGAAGAAAAAGAGAAGGTGAAGGAGGAGAGAGATAGAGAGAGAGAGAGAGAGAGAGAGAGAGAGAGAGAGAGAGAGACCTGCCGCAGATATATACGCCTGCGGAGATAAAGGGTCCGCGCCAAAGAGAGGCGCGGCGAGAGTGGGAGAGCGATCAGTTGCGCCGCTGCTGTTTGATGGATCGTCGTCAGCCGTAAAGTGGATTGTCTCGCTAATTGACAGGCTGCTGGACAGCTGCCGCGATTAAATGCTCCTCGGGCGCGACCTTCGACTGATCCTGTCGCGTATATCCTCTCTGTATAAGCTGAGCACACGACACTGCATATATATCCGCGCGACTCTCGATGTACATAGCTCGGCATTTTTCACCCGTTACGACTTAATGATGATAATGCATGCGGCTCTCTCGCGGCGTATTATACACACACACACACACACACACACACATATCTGCATTATACATATACGTGCTCGCGTGTCTAATGATCCTCGCACGGCGGCCAACGCGCCGCGCGCAGCAATTCAAGCCGTCCAGACGATAGTGCCAGAAAATTGAATATGTCGGAATGAACGTATAAGTGAGCTGCGGGAATTTGTGTAATTTTGCAGATTTTTTTCTTCTTCGCGGGCAGAGGAGCTGAAAGTGTATTAATTCTAAGGGGGGGGGGGGGGTGGGAACAAAGAGAAATGCGACCGCTTTGTTGAAACGGAGGAATGTAATAGTGCATTATGCTGCTTCTACTGCTGCATTAAGTATGATTTTAACATGGCTTTCACCTGACAAGCGTCCGCGATGCTCACTTATTTTACCCTAGTAAATCGAGTGTAATTCATTTAGTTTAATTTATTTGCACATATTAATTTGCTTATGATCTTGTTCACCAATCACACAGACAGACAAACAGCATAAAATTTCAGAGTTTTTATGTGTATAATAAATAATTATTTACAGTAAAGTTGTTTCTATTCAATAGTTACGTGCTATGGTATCAGCACTGCGCGTATTCGCCTATCCGAATTTTGATAACGCTATAAGAATTGGCTATCAATTCTATTTATCAGTAGAATAGGTATTTTGACATAAAATTTTACACGAACTATAGCAATAAATAAATGTGTGAAGGAGATGTTTCTCGCATGAGTGTATATAGATTGCTTACTCGAGGAAAGCAAGAGTACCAATCTGCAATTTCCATCGGATCACCTGATTGATGTACGACTGATTTTGAGTATATACTTAAATCTTTCTTTTTTTGTTACAGTTTGTTTATAATAAAAATTGAAAATATTACTTATTAATCGATTTTTGTTTTGAAAATTTTTAATAATGTTTATACTCTTTTAAAATTTAAAGAACTTCATTAAGAAGTTATTTTAACTATTCTAGAAAAAAATAATAAAACGTAATAAAATTGATAAAAAATGTAATATTGACAGACTGGGATCAAATATATAGATTTCAAACTCACAAATGAATTTACTAAAAGTCTATTTTTGGATTTGTTACAAAAGCACGTAGATCTGATTTGCTATTATACTAAATTTTTCGAAAGCAAAGATTCAATCACATGGTCGAATTGTATGCATGACGTCTTCTGACAGTCACCAAATTGAAAAACTTGCATTCATTCTTTTTTTCACTTTTAACATAAAAATATAATAACGTCAGACTTAATTTTTCAATATTAAGTAAAATGCGAAATTAGAATTGGATTGTAGATATAAACCTTGAGTCTCGCTTCCATATAAAAATTTGACGTGTTGAAAGCGGATGTCGAGCCAATCACGTAGTTTTCAGATACTTCAAAAACATCCGGTCATGACTGTTTTATACCCGACTCTGGTTTTGTTTTAGAAGTAGACAAAGTATAATACGTATATTTTTGATAGAAAATGATCGTTCCCCACGCCTTCTGACGAACTGATTGTAATAACAAATGCGCATACAGAAAAATCGATTGAGCGCAAGGAAATGGCATTATACACACTATATACTCGCCTGGTTTGATCTGCTTGCGGCTTTCCGTGAATGCGGAGGCACGGCAGTAGGATCAGCAAGAGCTGCAGCGTCGCGCAGACCCGGAGGAAGGATGGCATGGTCACTCGCGCAAAATAATGGAAAAACCGATGCGTGCGCGAGCGCGCGCAAGACCCGTGAAAAGCGTCGATTCTCTACGCACTAGCGACTCGTCTCTCTCACTCTCTCTCTTTCTCTCTTTGCGCGGCGAGCGCGGACACCTTCGCGACAGGCGTCTAACCGATGCGGCCGCTTGAAAGAGACACTATAAGGGCGAGACCGCAGCAGACAGAGAAAAGGGGAAAGACGTATACTCGGAGGCAGAAACAGAGAGGGAAACATAGGAAGCGGGCCCGCAGAGAGCCCGCGAGTAGAAGGAGAAGGACAAGCGGAAGAGAGATAGAGGCGAGAGGAGAGAGGGAAGGAAGAAGAGGGAAAAATCAAACAGGACCGCGCGCGGCCTGTTATATACGCCGGTGAATGAGAGAGGAAACGAGGTCTATGTAGGAGTACATACGCACTCCGCGGTCTCGGGCTCCGGGGATCTCGGGCCTTACCCCTCCTCCTCCTCCTCCTCCTCCTCCTCCTCCCGTCAAAGCGAGAGAGAGAGAGAAGTGGCACCGGCTCGGCCCTTATCTCCACCGCGAACTCGCCGCCTCCCACCTCGACTTGTACCAGCACCTGCAACTCTATGCTCGCGCGACCAGTTTGCATGTGTACGCGGGCCTATAATTACCTTGGCATTGCTGCTGTTGCTCTTGCTTCTGCTGCCGCCGCTGCTGCTGCTGGTCACGCATTCGTTTGACTACTTTTAATTATACGCGTGCAGACGAGAGACTCGAGGAGTAATTGTCGCCAAGTTTGTTGTCTCTCGCGGAGGCGCAGTGAAACCTTGGCTCTGCGCTCGCTCCACGCACGCGCTCGATTTTAACGAACGAGCTGTATCGTATAACGAAACAATTTAGAAAAACTGCCAGCATGATGTGCTGTAATTATCTCGGATACGCGCGAGAGAATAGCACGGGCGCGCGCTGCACGAGAGTTGCGCGCTTGTTAGGCGAGAGAGAGAGAGAGAGAGAGAGAGAGAGAGAGAGAGAGAGCGCTGCTGCAGTAAAAAAATCGATGGCCCGAGGCGGCGCGCAGAGGCTGCACACGATAGCCGACGTGGCGACAATTAGGAACAATTAGGTAGCGAAGAACAAAAGTTTTTCACTCCGTTCCTTTTTCCGCCTTCCCCCGCGCACAAGCTCCCGTGCTATATATATACCTTTCGCCTCCCTCTCCCTCCTCCTTCTCCGCGAGCTCCTTTAGCCCTCCCCGCCCCCCAACCCTCGTTTTACAACTTGCTCGTTTCAATAAAAGTTTTTCAACGTTTTAACAAACTGCACTAAAGCCATTTGTAGGGAGCGCGATAGACAGCGCGCGCGCGGATCTTGCGATGCTTTCTTGCAAAACGACGGAGCGAGGAAAAAAGGAGGAATGCGCAGGGAAAAGTGCGTCGATAAAAAGGGAAGGGAAAAGACGACTGCAGCGCGAGAGGAAATCTTTTTAAAATGGATAATTGACGCGACCCCTAAACAACGGGCGAATCGCCGGGAAGAGACTGTACGGGAGCGCTGCGCGACCGGGTCGCTTCGTTCATTCTTGCGTGTAATGAAGAGAAGCTATAGAGGACAAGAGGAAGCCAGTGGACTTTCGGTAGTAAGGTGTAAAATTGTTGTGTACGCTTTTTATAAATTTAATACGTATAGCCACTCGTTTATGCTTAAAATGAAAACTGGCACTGTCAACGTTTAATTTACGTTTTAAAAAACGACATTTTTGTTTTGCACTGTGCGACAAACAAAAACAACGAAAAAAAGACGCTTTCAAAAGTCTCATTTTCCATGGAAAATTATAAATTTCTCGAAAGTTTTCTCATCAGACGCAGCAATTTTTCCCCCTCCCCCCGTAGCGCGAAACACGTCGAAATACGATATCGCAGAGCTTACGCGCGCGCGCGCGAGAGAGAGAGAGAGAGAGAGAGAAATGCGCGCGATCGCTCAGGCAATTTGCAGAAATGCTCGTCGAGCAGTCGAAGCGTGAAATCGTCATAGCCGTTATGACTCGGGCTGAGTGTTAAAAACGTTGCTACAGCTAAGAATTATGGAGTCGTTTCCTTCCTCTCACCCCTTCCCCCCCCCCCATCCCATCGATCAAGCTTTAAAAAAAAGGGGTTGTCACCACCGTCGCGACGACTGTCGTCGTCGTCGTCCCGATGCTCTCAAAGGACTTTAATCACTTTGTAGGAGGAGAGAGAGAGAGAGCGTAGAAAAGAGAGCCTCCTACTGTGCAGAAGGCTGTGTGCGCGCCGACTCTGCCGCCGAGTACCGTTGTTGCGTCGAGCGAATCTGCCTCCCGCAAGCTGACAAATTCCAGGAAGTACATTATTTTCGAGGAGAAAGTTTTACTGTTTCAAGCGCGTTGCGACTTTCCTCTTTTATTATATGCCCAATGCCTCGAGAGCTTTCGATGTGCGCTGTGTCTCGTTATTTTTTAAAAGAAATCGCCAAGGTTAATAAAATCGTTGGCTGAGTTTTAATCGTATATGATAAAATTTCTACCCCTCACACAAAGTTAAGATTAAACTATATTATTTGACAGTTATTTTACCATAAAAATTTGCGTGCCTCATAGATATATCTATTTCCTCGAATTGCAATGTCTCGATAATTGCATCGAACAATCAAGTGAAACGTAGCATAATTAACTGAGTACTCTATTACGATCTATTGCAGAGCAAGAGTAATAAAGCCCTGGGATCCAGCCAGACAGTAGGCGAGGGAATAGGGGGGGTTGCAGCACTCGCGCAGTGTCTATAGAGCCGCGCGTGCAGCGACGACTCGCAGTCATGATGAACTTACTAACGAGTGACTCATGACTAACGCGCGAGGCAGTCTAGCTCGTCCTTAAAACTCCACAAAGCGCAGCCGCGATCCGAGGAATCCCTCGACGCGTTTGCCGCACAAACACGAAATCCAGTTCTTCCGCGCGCTGACAGCAGCAGCAGCGTTCCCTCGACAAACCCGGCAACTCTCGCCGCACGAGAACTCGAAACTACATAGCTCCCAGAGTAAAAGGAAGCGCCTAACAGTCTAATCGCAGCGTCTCGCGCGGTAGGTAGGTATATAGACGTACGGCAGACGTCGTGCAACTCGCCGCCGCCGCCGCCGCCGCCGCCGCCGCCGCCGACGACGAGTTAATATAATGACAGGCTCTGTTTTTGCTCACTTGCCCCGCTCGCGCACTCGCATCTCTCCGCGCGCTCCGTACAGCGGCGCGTAGTTTCGAGCTTTATTTCTTATTCGACGCTCGTTTTCAGCAGCTCAAAGGGAGAGAGAGAGCGAGCGCGGAGCCAATTTCCTCTGGCGGCGCGCTTTCGACGCGATTGTCGCGCGGCAAGTGCGACGCGCGAGACTGCAGCGAGAATCCTTGATGCATCAGCGCGCGGGATACGCTCGTTGGTGCTGCGAAGCTGCGGCGAGAGGGCGAAGGGGCGATTTCGGATTGGAAGAGAGCCGACGAAAGTCCCGGTGTGTATAGAAGCCGCAGCCAGGAAGAAGCGAAGGCATTGTCGAGATCGCGCGAGTCTCGCCGCGTCTCGTAAGAAGTGCAATAGCTGCGCGTATAGGTATGCGCTACATACGCGATACTCCCGGGAGGTCTTACTTCGTTCGAAACGGCTCTATCAGCGTCTCGAGACCTGAAGTCCGGGAAAAAGCGGCCGCTCGGCCATAAATGGGTGACGCGTCGCATCTCTTCATTCTTCGCGAGACTGCGCGGAACATCGGCATAATCGACTGCGCTCGGCCGTCGTTAATCGAGTGCGCTGCAGCGCGCGCAGTACGGCACAAATATATCTATATAGACGAGTAGGCGGCTTGCCTTGAGGCTACGTACGCGCGGCGAGTAATCGCGTATACGTGCATACGGACTCGCTCTCCTGAATCCAGCTGTGTCTACGCATCGCAGACGCGCGTTCCGCGCGCACGTGCGCCCATCCATACATACATGCATTATATGTATATTGTATATATATATAATCTGCCGTGTTATATCGCGCGCTCTCCCAGAGCCTGATTCGCGCGATCGTTCCGCACATATTGAAATCAGCGCACTGCTCGCGGTGCGGAGTCGAAATTCATGCGTGAAATGAGTCTACTTTGGTCGGCTGCTTTGTGCGAGGAAATTGCATTAGAGAGAAGAAAGCTTTGAAATAATTGTGCGCGCGAACGATATGCGTTTCGGCTTTACTCCGCATATTCGTTTCGATGCGTATATGTGAGCACAACTCCACATATAAGATACTATTATAGCCGCTTATTATTCAAAGTTTGTCATTCAATGTTTCTTGCGTATTTTAAAATAAATAATATATTGTAATCGTATATATGGCTTGTCTTTTATGCATGGCTATATGTGTAGTATATATATATATATACGCCGCGGCGATAAAACTAGCTAATGCTCTATTAATGAAAAGCGTATAGTGTAGAGGAAACTTCATTATATCACCTGTGCACTAGGCAGGTATAATAGTGTGCTCGAGCAATGTTTCAATTTTGTGAACACAGCATTACATAAAATTAATGCGTGCCCAACTACATGCAGTTACTAAAGTATTCTCGTAATTAATTTTCGCAAATCGTTAAAAACTTTTTCGCATTCCTATAAAATCATATATTACTGAAACTTTCCATTTCATTACGAGCTTGTGCGTTAACATACATAGCAGATATAAGAGAGGAAAGAAAGCTTTTACGCTTACAAAAATTTTGATTTGATTAAGAGAAACACCCAATTATGGAGGGATGATCTATACTGATATAAGACTATACTTGATACTTTAGAAATGCATTTAAAAAACGTGATTTATTTGAATTATAAACAATTTAAACGAAATGCGCTTACAAACATAAAGTTTGCAGAGTACCAGAGTTATTTGAATATTCGCAATTAATTGCCAAAACGGTTGTATATAATATATATAAAATGAAATTGGCTAAAACAAGTGCGGTGTACATATTTTTAGCGATACCGTTTATGAATAAATAAATCAATGTATCTGATTTGAATTAACCTCAGAACCTTGTAAAAATTTAGCATTGCAGTTTTCTGTTTATATTATCTTGATTAAATAGAAGCATATTCCTAACATACTTTATTATAAGAAAACTATACAGAGAAAAGTATCAATAATTAGAATTTTTGCAATTTTGCAATACATCATGCACTTCGATAAAATCTCATGCTGGTAAAAAAAGGACTGCATAAGCGTATCGAGAGTTCACAAGACAATGCTCAGGTATAGCGTAAATTATACGCAATTTGATTTCAAGCATAAATATACTCTAGATATACTCCCGCATCGCTCCACCTGAAAAATGATCATGCTTTAAGCTTTAGGCGTACGCATCTCATTTAAATATACAACTTCGACATCAGAAAATCGAGTAATGAATGCAAGAGGAAAACCGCGTGTATGCGCCACTCGATCGAACTCACATTAAAACACCGCTCTCGCCCAGAAGGAAATTAATAAACATAATAAGAACATGTGCACCAGCCATCGAATATGGCCAACAAAAGAAGAGCGTCTTTATGTATGTATCCAACAGTGAAACAAATACCGAGGAGTCAAACTGAAATAGAAAGTGCACAAAACCCAAGCAACATTGGACGATCGGAAAGCTACAAAAAAAAATAGAATTATGTACAGCTTTATTAAAGTTTTCGACTAACGAGCATCGAAGAAACTTGACTAGATTCCAGAGAATCAACGTCATTTGTCGGGCTGACGTGAAATTGGCATTGCTGCATCAATCAAGATTAACAATATAAGAGCTTCATAGAATTGCGGTATAGTAAAACAATAGTACGATAATAAAGCGTTCGTTAAATACACCGCAGATCGGAAATTCGTAAATGAATAAACGGTATAATTATACAGAAGTTGGGCGATGCTAAAAGCGATGTAACGCGACGTGACGGCAAGATATAGATCGAGCGGGCGAGAGGAATTGAATTAATGTTCCTCTCGCGCGGTGTCCTCCGCGGTAACTCCGCGGATATATACGTATTGGATTACACGGCTGATCCAAGACGCAGGAAATGAGAGAGGGGGGCAAGAGAACTAAAAGACGAGTCGAGGGCGATATATAGCTCCGGGGCGGGGGGGAGGAAGCAATTCGATCTCCGATGAATCCATCGGGTTCGCGGAATTCGCGGAAGTTGGCCCGTGGCGCGCGAAATTCGCTCCGCCAAGATTCGCCGCCTGCAGTTCTCTACAAAGCGCTATACTGCGGGCTTCCAATTGCCGCGCCTTATATGCATCGGACGAGAGCTATATGGACATTCCTCTCTCTCTCACTCGCGCTCACACTTCGCTGCTTCTATATTAACGTGTCTACGCGCGCGGCTTTGGGAGAGCTGCTGAATTCGCGAATATGACGTGTAATAACGATCGTATCGGCGATTTGCGATTCCGAATAATTGTTTTAATCGCGAGAGCCGATCGAGCGAATGATTGCGCGTCGCACAAAAGCAAAACGGGACGCGCACACCGAGAGAGAGAGAGAGAGAGAGCTTTTGCGAATAAAACAACGTAAGCTCGCTCTCGTTTCGTCTTCTTTATTCGCGCTTATCGTATCGACGAATTTTAGTCGAATCTATGCTGAATTGCTGGGTATATAGATGCTAACAATAAATTTCTGCGAATAATTCATTAGTATTATATGTGTATGTATACTATGTGCTGCAGCAAACTCCAGAGCGTTTTCAGCATCGTCGTGATGTGTGTTTTTTCCTATTCGGAAATACAGCGAATCGCGAAATAATATATTTTCTGTACTTTGTGATGTGTTATATATATATATATCATATAGTTGATCTTTAGTTTTTCTTGTACCTTTACTTGCACGTTATTACAAAAAATAAAACTCAATGCGATTGCCCTTACTTTAAATATAATTCAATAATTAAATATTAAATTTGAAAGAAAATTTAATAGTATATCGTGAAGCAGATATATATCTCGCCAACAATGGAAGTGCATTATTTTTACACATTACAATCTTTAATATATCATTTTTCATAAGATAGAAATTAGTGAGTTGTCTATCCAACTGATCTGTTTACCCAACTGATATAAAGGATTCGAAAGATTTGCAAAGTCTGCTGTACATTCGATCTCAATATGTTAGAATAATTATGAAAAATAAAAATTCTAATCCATTACTGAAATGCAAACTTTCAAGTAAATATTTTCTCTAAATAAAAAATTACAAAAAAAGCTCATCGCTAGAATGCCTGACGAATATCAACAATTAATCCACCTGCATGGTTTTTAATACTGTCTGAAAGCTGGAATTTTGATGTGATTCTCGAAAATAAGCATCATATTTTAATAAAATTATAATAAACTTCTATAGAATTCCGCGGATACCTCATCTTTAATTCAATTATTTTTCTACATCAAATTTTTGATTTATCTATGCCTGACCTTCTCTATCATTCTTGAATTTTAATAAAAATAAACTCAAAAATTTTAAGATTCAGCTTTCCTGCGCTAATGTTCCGGTAGAATACAATAGAAATCAAGAGCGTGAAATATGTTCGATTCACCTCATGTGAAGATATATGTGAGCACCTGTACCGGCGTAATATAATAATACCAGCATATACGTCTATGCACGAATCAGACGAATCTATCAAAACCTTGCTGGGGCATGGCGTCATACTATAAACATACCGTATAGAGCATAAAATTCTGATGTAGTAACTTGCACTTCTATTTATTTAAAATCAATCGAAATCTGGTGGCCTCTACAGCTCAAGTTTTACACTTTGCAAGCTGAGAGTAATATATATTGAAGCGAAATACAGCAACTCGTAAACTCACGATTCAAAGGCAGAGAAAATAGAGAAGAGGATGCGCGTATATTTATCACCGATTTCGTTGCCGTTCGTCAGTGAAATCCTAACTCATCCCTTACACCGTTCTAAAAACGCTTTCTTCAACTCGCTCTTACCAATCACGGATAAATACATAACGAATCCATTATTCATGGCGCACGTACGCATACGCTGCGATTCCTCAACACACGTAGATGCCTCTGCTGAGCCGTTGAATCATTAAAAAGCGCTCGGGAGCGCGCTGCGCTCGCTTTAACGCATCGATCGCCCCCCCCCCCTCTCCCTCTCTCGCGACTTTTGCGCGCTTCGCGAGGTGTCGGCTACTCTGCAACTTTTTCAATATCCGGGCTACGACAACTTTATGCGAGCGCAAGCTACGCTCGAGTCATGTATCGTTATATGCGCTCAAGCTGCTGCTGCAGGAAAGGAGAGACGCGTTGGAAGCTCTGGCAGCTGCGGCTCGACTTTATACTTTGTTTTCCGAGCGACGGACCGCTCCCGCGCGCACTGTCTTCCCCCCCCCCCCCTCCTCTGTATATGTTTCCGGGATATATATATGCGCCTTCTGCAACTTATGCGCAAAGACGTATCTGTATACGCGGCGGGAGAAATGGAAATCCGCTGGAATGAAGAAATCGACGTTTTTGACGCTCGCGCGCTCTCGGCTAACGCCTTTATAAAGAGTTTGCGGCGGCTCAGAGTCGCGCGCCGTCTCGTCTCTCGCAGGAAGTTGCGCGGATCCGCGCGAGCTTTCGGATCGCAGGAAACGGATCACGGGACGAGTCGGCTGGAAGAAAACTTGGGTAATGGTTTACTTACAGGCTGTCGATAAAGACTTTAGCCGAGGCATCGAGCGCGCGGGCTCGTGGAATTGCGACTTGAGGACATGCGATTTTCATTCCGACTGACGCGATATGCCACTGAGTCGGGAGGCTAATCCTATGAATGTATGAGGGCGAAATTCTTGGATTCTGAACGTTTTTCAAAAGTGCAGTTATCCTTTTTCAATAAAGCCGCCTTTCCGTATTTGTTAGGTATTTAATATGTGCTATTATTGCACGATAGCATTATTGACAGAAAGTGAATAGATTCAATTAATGAATTTATACATTTCTGAAAATTATTATTGGTTCCAGCGTTTAGTAGTCTTGTGTATCAGTTAAGACACGAAATGGGTGTTTCTGGCCCGCTAGTGCAGTGTATTTGCATTATACCGAGGCGGAGAGCCTGCCATAAGGCGATAATGCCATCGAAACTTAATAAAACACTTTGAACCGCTTATATGAAGCTATAAAATTGAATTACATACTTTTAGCTTCAGTATAAAGTCAATAATTTAATAATGTGCATAAAAAGAAGATATGTAACTTGCAAAAGAATTTTTTACACATAAAAATTTTAATAAATGGTTATTTGAGTTTTTCCTCTCGCGTCCTTAGAGATACACATATATAGTATACATCATATTTATAAAGTACGTATTTAATTAATTAGATCAATGTAATGGGCATATATTATGTTAATGAGATTTGACTGATTAATTGATTAACTGCTGTTCAACATAGATTTATCGGACTGTGACATTTTAACAATTTATTGTTATTTGCAATTTTAATTAACATTACAAAATTAATGCGAAATCCCTTCATTACAATATTAACGGAAACTTAATAAACGGCTAACTTAATCATTGTTTAGCCTGCACAGTCGGCTCTGGAAGCTGTGCAACGTATCGTGTTTGTGTTTTAAATTTACTCATTAAAGCTGCAGCATTCTTGAATACTGAAACCCAAGAAATACAAAACGTCGTTATAGAAAAACCTATTGTACCCGCAAACAATTAGTTTGTTAAATATATATTTACTTCCATATATCGCCGATAAGCTTTGTGAAAATGTTTGTGGGTAAGAATCCACGCATTGCGAATAACAAATGCATTCGTTACGTAAATAAATGATATATTATTTTAGTCATAATATATATATGCTAACGCAGCCTTTCTCTACCCACAGAATCCGAGTAAAGGGCACGTTGGACTTGTCGCGTGGTCGATAGGGTCAACAATCTCAGCGCGTCGACCTGCACTTTTCCTGCAGGTGCACAGCGCAGAGTCGCTGTAAGGTGGCAGTTTCGCGTTTGTTCAACAGCGGCAGCGATGGCAGCGGCAGCAGTAGCAGCCTTATAGCAGCGTACCATAAATCTCTGTCCTCGACTTAAACATCTCGCAGTATTTGTCGCAGTGGCACACTGCCAAGCAGGCGAGGCGGCTCCTATCCCTGGCCATTTCCTTCTCCACCTCGTGCAGCAAACCGATGTCATCCAAAGTGCTCGCGCGCGATGTCTAGGCCGAACCCTCTACACACGTGCTCTCTTTCACAGCTCTACCTATATACATATCCTATACATTGGGCTAGGCAGAGCTTTCGCATGTCTCGGTTATACATATGCATAGTGTAAGGCTCAGCGGGAGGGATGCGAAATCTCATCTCCACGTGTGTGTGTGTGTTGTGTGGCCCACTTTCGCCATCAGCTACCCCTTTAGGGGTGTGTGCAGTATATATATATACATTATAAAGATGAGAGCATCTCTTGCGCACTAGCGGATACGCCATTCGATCGCTCGATTATGCCACTCGGGGATATCGCCCTTATCGCACTGTCTCTCTCTCTTTGCGAGCTATACGTGCTTCAGTCGGGAAGATAAGATTTTTCCATTCTCCTGCGAGAGCAAGCGCGCGCGCGCTTATGCATGCCCTGGGCTTGGGGATATTTTTTATCCATTCAACGCTGGTGAAACATTAACGTGGCACGTTTTTACATATTTTTAGTTCTTTTTTCTTCTTCTTTTTCCTTTAACTCTGGAGAGCTCTCGCTCTCCGCGTTGTTGGCATATAACGGCACTGCGCTTGTGTATCTACGGGAGAAAATCTTTGCGCGATCACCGTCCGCTCTCGCGCTCTCTGTGGGAAAAGCACGCGCGCTATTTGCTTTTAAGATTAAAATTTACGTACATAGCTGCTGATATTACCGTGTTGTGGAAGTTCGTACCGAAAAGAGATTCGCCTGTATAGAACTTCATCATTTTTATACGAGACGAAGAATAATGAGTTTTTAAAAGTTAAGCTCTTTACCATCCGATGTTGTCTTTCGCTACGGCATTTGCATTTTTTATGTATTTTCTTGTAGACAAGGCAGATTCTTGTTCACGACATGAAAATGTGTGCTGTGTGCAAAAATATAAATTTCAAGACATTTGAAGTACCCAGTACCGTGTAGTGTGTATTCTCCGAGTGCGATTTGAAATGTAGAAACTAATGAGTACAACACCGAGCAATATTAGTACAGTGCAAGACTAGAGTATGTCGATCACTTCAATGAGTCAAAATAATACAGTTATTTAGTAAGCTATTAAGATAGGAAACAATGGTATTTAATTGCTTCTATACTAAAATTTCTATAAAGTTATTGATACAACGTAGTGTTCTAGTGAGATTAATTTACACATCCTCCCCCCCCCCCTCTTCCACTGTTAATCTAATACAATTAGTAATTTAAATAAGTTTTCCAATCGAACTAATATCCATTTTTTATGTATAATTTAAGATGTCAGGATTTATTTTGGAGTATAAAACGATGTCCTTAAGCATAATATAACGTGTAAGTATTTAGAATAGAAATAGAAATCTTAAAGTTACTTTAAATCATGATATTAATAAAATTAAAATAATTCAAGGTTAAGTTATTTAAATTCTAAACTTTCACAATATTGTCGATTTAGGAACTATTTCATAGTTTTGATGATTAAATTGTTTTGAATTGTATAGGGCACCTACTTCACAATAAATATGTTATTAATTTGAATATCCAAGAAATACGTAAAAAATAGTACTTATTTAATACCAATGTATATGTTATAATTTTAAAGGATAAGCTTATGATGTATTTAAATATTATAGAAATAAAATAGACAGTTGTTAAGTAGTACGTGTAGCTATGATTTTAATAGCATAAACAAAGTACAGAAATTAACAGTAAAATCTTGTAAAAGTTATTTGAAATACCTTTTGCTGCGCCGATACCGACGCCCCATAATAAATTTCGTACGTTTCACGCATTTTATTATTCAATTTTTTTGTTTTAATTATTCGCTGTATAGTATATTGACCTTTCATCAGTGAACCTCAATTGAAGTACATTATATGAGAACAATTATATACAATCGTAGGTGAAAAAAATGCAATAATCTGTAAGCAGCAGATACATAGAATGTATACATAAATAGTTTCACCTCTCATAATTCATGACTCGTGTAAACGTCGCTTAAGAAAATAAAAAATTCAATAGCTCAATAAAAACGACGTAAAATTACACACCATCCTATATGTTCACTCGTGAGTACGTCAATATCTATGCAACGAACACAAACAGGACATATCTCTCTTTATGAGAGCCATAGAAAAACCTGCATAGATCGCATTTTATGAGTAAAACAATCAGTTTCTTATTCTCGTCGACATCGATAATCATGATTATTATTAGTATTACTTATGTTTTTTTTTATAATTCGTAGTCCGCCTATTATTATATATTCCAAAAATGCACGATCAGGAAACAACGTTTAAAAAACTTTAGCCGATTACTCTTCATTAAAAGTTGCTAAAGTTGCTCTTCGAGGCAAGACCTGTGTTCACCGACTAGATTGCATTATTATTACATTTAATGATTTTGTGTACACTGTGTACGTTTAATTGTTTAATAATCGAGGCTTTGATTGTTTCTCGTTCTTCAATGAATGTGATGTTTACTGAAAAAAATCGCAGTCTTCACTTCATTTCAATGTTGAAACAATGAAAACAATCTTATCTTATTGGCGGTGTGAGTGTTTCGATTCGGGGTCGTTTTGTAATGTCACTAAGAATTCTATTAACTATAATCTTAATATTGTCGTCGCAATCACTACTGTGGTCCTCGTCTTTGTCGTCGTCATGCGATGAACGTGAGCGATACTTCCAACGATGAAATTTGCAGAAGACTACTCGACTAAAGTAGCAACGGAAATTATGAACAATTAAGTCTGGATAATGCAGCGTCTCTCACGTGAGCAATGTATCGTCTAATTCTTCGATCTTGCCCTCAGGCTGTGAAATGACCTTGCGTAACACTTTACTAACAACATCGGACAAGGATTCTCTGGCACCAACATCCAACAGGGATATACATCGCTGTAATGCAATTGCAACGTATTTAATATAACAAAATATGTTTTAGACATTAATTATTACATTATATTATAAGTTTGTATGTAATAACAATCACCTGGTGTTCTTCATCGCCTACTCTTAAACGTAAAACAGCAATAAGAGCTAATTCACTATTCGCCTTTACGTAACCATTCTTTTCTTTTGTTCCATTGACCAACATCGGCAGCAATGACTTTAATAGATCTGGTGACATATTTTCAGACTTGACATTCCTTGCAAGATGAATACATACTCTAGCAAGTAGTTGTTTAACATCATTGCTGTTGTTATTCATAGACTAGAGACAAAAATAGTTTTTTAGAATTACCACAAAAGAAAACTGAAGAAACTGTTAATATTTTTATTATTGTTTTATTAAATTACCCGCACGAAAGGTGTAAGAACAACTTGAGGTATTGGTTCGTTATTGTTCATTAGATATTGAAACAAATAACCACAAGCACGTACACCATTCATTGCTATTTGAGTTCTATCAGCTGCTAAATACGAAAGTATAACTTTGCAGACACGCTCTTTTTCTTTTCCATTAAAAACGATGCTAGGGGCTTCTTTTAAAGCGACAAACAATGCTGCAGAGCGACCATGCCTTAACATCCAATCTTCATTAACATTATTACCTATAAAAAATCAATGTTATAGTTAAATTTGAATCAAACAATCTTTAAACAAAAATTATATAAAGCGTACATAAAAGTTGATCATTGAAAGCGGTGTTGAGCTGTTCAGGACTTAAATATTTAATTAAGGCTCCATAACAGCCAGCTACCGAGTTTCTAGTGATGTCTTCTTGGTGACCAAGCATCCCGCTTAACGTAACAAATACTTGTTTTCTCATTTGTTCTGACATTTTGTCGCCAGCAGGTGTTATAACACCTCGGAGTGCGTGCAACATTGTTTCTCTATTGACAGTTAATAACCATAAAAATACAAAAATAAAAACAAAAAACATGAATATTATGTTATTGTAATTATACTAACCTTATTGCTGGATCATCAGCGCTTTTTACACCGGTATGTAATTCAGCGAAAAGTGGGTCGGCACGAGTATGAATAACGATAAGATTGCTTAAAGCAAAAGCAGCCTTCAGCCTAACTTGCCGATTGCTGTCATTTAATGCCTTCAAGAACGTGGTTTGTAGCTGAGGCAAGAACTGTTTCAGCATCACTCCAACCTGATGTTATAAATTCTGTGTTAGGCAGATACATAATTCGTTAAATTAATTTAATTTTTTTTGATAACGTACTTTTCCAAGTAAAATAGCCAGCGTTTCAAGAACAGCAGCTTTTACGCTCCAATTGAAACGATCACCAAGAATACGAATTAAAGGTCCAGTAATATGAACAACACTAGGTTGTAATGCCGATGCACTCGTAAGACGTATCACTTCGCCAAGTCCTTGTGCTGCATGCTCTTTGGCTTCTGGCATACCATTTAGGATGGCCTCGCGGAAGATGGGTAAAATTGGTGTGATTCCTTTAGGTAAACAGAAACCTGGAAGAAGTTCTTGTCCTTTAAGATCAGAAACAGCAAACCGGACAGCTTGACGTATGTCTTGAACGTGGGCAATTTGTTGATCTGATCCAAGTGTCTGCCAACATAAAATTAAAATTAGTAGTATATCTTAATACATTTATAAGCACTTTTTTAATGAGGAACCATTACCTTAGTTACAGCAGTAAGAGCTTCCCAGCTCATCTGTAGTACGTCTTTATCGTCATCCGTGAATAGATGAATGAGTCCTCGCAATAATTGTGGTACATACTGACTGTAATCTGCCCTAGTATCTCTGCAGAAAGCACACAATAATGTAGCGGCACTTCTTCTCCTGCTAGGATCTTCGGATCTTGTTGCTTCCATTAACTGATCCATAACTGTTCTAACTCCAGTTTCGTCGGTAATAGACAAAACTACGGTCTGACAATACTCCAGTTCTTGTATCTCTTCAGGTGTACCCTGGGCACTCGAAAGGGCTGTAAGCAAGGCAGGTAAAATTTTGTGCAGGAATCTGGTAAGAGCTTCGCCAGCAACACTTGCTAAAATAGACAAAGCTTTGGTATTCACTGGAGGGCTAGTAAGTTGAGGAACTAGGTATGGGAGGACAACTCGTGATTTGATAGCCATGACTTGGCGAAGACCATCCAATGTATTTTCGGCTTCGGCTTGATCTGGAGAATTTAATTGGGTCAACATGGCTGGAAGAATGTCATCTAGTGCACGAACTCCAACGGTTGAGTGAAGACTGTCAAAGGTCTTAGCTGCAGCTTGACGTACCTCCGGCAATGGGTCGCAAAGTGCTTTCCTATAATTATAATTATTTTTAATCGTTCACGACATTTGATTTATTAAAGATGTATTCATTATTAAAGAACAATATTGCTTACCTGACCGTAGGAACTAAGCTATTAACAAAGGATAATACCATATCCCTACTAGTACTAGCCATGATTTCCGACAGACCAATGCATACACCTTGTCTTTGATCAGCTTGCTCACTTTGTAAACCTCTTTCCAAAATAGGAATAATTTCAGGCAGTACTCTTTCGCCAAGTTTACGGACAAGATCGCCCAATGTACGTGCAGCTACTTGTCTCTTATCGAAGCTTGTGCTGGCTAAACAACCCAAGAGAAGACTAAACAGAGTGGGTAGGATTTCTCTAAGGGTCCGAGGCGTATTTGTTACGACAACTTTCCAAACATGCAATGCTGCTTGGCGAACCATCAGCGCTACATCAGATCTGCCCATATACAGACCAGCAAGCACACGATTTCGTCTCTCAGCACCAAGAGCCTTGATAATGGCAAAATGAGATTGCTCAGTACCGAAATTGTCATCTTCACTTGCAGTTTCAGTGGACATTTTACCAGACACACCAGAAATCCTATACAATAAATCACCTAGTAATTGTACAGATGAATATCTAAAAATCGTAACACATTGAATTATTAAATAAGTTTAAATAATTAGTAATTCTTAAAAATTAAAATAAAGTTTTAAGAGGCTTTACCTGATACGCCAGTTATCATCGAACAGACCTCTCTCCAATTCAGGTAGTAGTAACATAATCGCTGAATCAGCATATAAAGTAACAATTCTTTGACCAGCTCTAAGTGCAGTTTCTCTAACATATTCATTTTCGTCTGCTAACGCTTTCAAAATGGGATTGATTATTTGGCCAATGTATGGAGTAAATTCAGACGTAAAAGCACTTGGCATGTAAATAAACATCATGATGTAACCATCCTTTACGTGCGGTGCAATGTCTGTACGTTCAGCTGTACTTATGATTTCGGGCATAAGCTTGTGCAATTTTTCAACGCCAAGACCTCGCACAACCTCTGATAGACCCTGGGCAGCACCAGAACGATCAACACTGCTAGTTTCCGAGGTGAGGGTCATCATGAGCCATGGTAGTAAATCTTCAAAACTTGATTCACCCATGCCCCGAACCATTGCGCCAAGAGCCCTAGCAGATACGCTGCGAACCTAAGTAAAAATACATTAATACACAATAATAGTTATTTATATCAGTTTAGAATCAGAAAATTGAAAAAATATAATTGCTTATTACCTCTGGTACAGGATCGAGTAAACTAGTCTTTAATCCTGGAATAATTGTTGGCAAATATGGCGTAAGATCTTTCTGATCAGTTAAGGAGTACATGTTGCCAATAATCTGAGCTGCCATCTTTCTTGTTTCGGTTGATCTATCCATAAATGCCCGTTGAACGACAGGCATAATAAGAGCAAGTGATGGAGCATCAATGAAATGTACAAATTGTGTGTCCAAAAGAGTTTGTAAACACGTAGCTGTTTTCTTTGATGGATCTTGCAAAGCTTTTAAAAGTACAGGGACAATAGCTTGAATCTCAGGATTACGGATAACACTACCAATAACTTTTAAAGCTTCGGCACCTGCTTCTTGTACTTTCGTGTGCGAGTCACTTAAAACTTCAATAAGTTTTGGTACAATACTTGGTAAGCAGCTAGATAACTGTTTTGGTGCACAGTAAGCCATAGCACCAAGGAGTTCAACGGATCCTGTATGATAATTGCTTATTATTAAGTTTCCATAATATTGCATATAATTTAGTTGTATGTAAAGGAAACAAACCTGTCTTAGTTCTCCATGAATCTTCTTCTAAAGCTGCTAATAAACTAGGCAAAACAAGCTTTACCCCGTGAGCTGATAATTTGCTCATAACAACTCTTGCCGTATCATCCGTTGCTGCTCTAACATATTGACTGGAGTCACCGAAACAAAGCAATAGATGCGGAAGTACATGCACTATATAAGGTTCGAATAATCTGCCGAGCATAGTACATAGCATTTCAAAAGCGAAAAGTGCGCCTTCTCTGTGTCGATAATTTTTCTTATCTTGAATAGCATTAGTCAAAGTGGTCATGATATCTAGCTGTTTTAAGGCAAGAATACCCATACCCTTAATAAGACCAGCAAGACCATATGCTGCACCCTTCCGCTCTCCGTATTTATCGGAGTTGAGAAGTTGGTGCATGAGTTTCTCGACAATCTTAGGTGCGTCTTCTTTTATAGATGGCACAAGATGTGGTAGACAATTTCCTACAGCTTCTTGAACCTATAAAATAAATTTAAAAATATATTGATTAACCATGATTCTTTTAATGAAACTTAGAATAGATACACCTAAGGTAGTTTTACCTGTTGCGATGGTGTAGACAGAGCAGCAATTAATCTTGTCACAATTGGCTTGATTCTAGGATCATCTTTATCCAAATGCCTAGCTAACGAACCCATAAGAATGACCACACTTTGTTTAATACAGTCAAAACTTCCAATTTTTGGTGCCTTGTCCATAAACTCTTCAAAGACAGGTAGCAGCGATGTAATGTTATCTTTTCCGTGCAAATCAACAGCGGCAACTGCAGCCGTAAACATTTCCGTTCGAACTGTTTGATTACGGTCACCTAAACCAGTTGATACAAAGAACTGAATCAAAGTTTGAATGGTGTCTGGAGTAAGAAGTGGTGCAAACTGGGCTAAAGCCAGAGCAACACCTCGCCGTGGACCCCATGTATCAATAGGCTGTTCAATAATGCGACCAAAATCATTCAGCTTGGGTGGAATCATAGCAAGCTTCGTTTGGTATAGGTGAAGCAAACGATCGAGAATACCAGGCATGAGTTTCGGATCTTGAGAGAGTAATTCAGCCAGGGCACAAGCAGCAGCTTGTTGAACAGATTCCACGGGATGAGCAACATCTTGAATAAGTTCATCGCAAAGAACGTGCGGATTAGCAGTCAAACCTGGAATAAAAATTATTTTTGAGACTCTAGTATTTTTATTATTGAGAATAAAGGTTGGGTTACATTGATCTTTAACAATTTGTTGTAACTTGTTAAAAACCAGTTTACCTTCACCTTAAAAAAAGTTTTAAATATGTTATACCAGCACTAGACCAGAGTCCGTTTGCTAGTTCTTTATTTTCATCACTAACATCAAATTTAGCCACCCAAATCCTTCTCGTTAAATTCAGCAATTGCGACGGATCTTCTTTTTCAGTTGGGAAAGCATTTTTAATGACCATCAAACCTCTGAGAGCAGCGTCTCTAACTGCAGTTAAAGGATTCTGAAGAGCACCAGTAAGAGAATCGATTTCTTCAGAACTTGCTAAAGCTGCGCCTTCAGCACCACTACCAGATTGTGCCACATCTAAGAGTGTGGCAACTGCATGAGTTTGAACTCGACCCGTAGTAGTACTCATTAATTCAATGAGCAGATCAAACATCTGCTTACGGGGTAGGAGACGCGGATGACGTGCATCTTCAGGATTCGTCGAATCGCCGCGCTGTTTTGCGTGATCTTGGATTATCTGTAGTCCTTGGGTGATCATACCTGTTGAATAAAAATTAGTTCTTTGTTTGAATGAAAATTAGGTAAATATTTATATATTTATATTAATTAATCTAATTAACATACCATCATCCTTGCAGGTTAAAAGAGTCTTCTTAATAAAATGGAACACGTAGCAAAAGGCTGGTGCACAGAACAACTGCTTCTTTTTTGCAGTCAGAGAATGAATCAGATTAAGAGTACGTTTCACAGTCTTTGAAATTTCTTCTTCGTCCCACGCCGAATCCAAATCGCACTGCGGCTGATGTTGTCTCAAAGTTACATGAGCGACAAGTTGATCAAGAATTGAATCATTGGATATAATAACAGCTTTGGAAAGATCAATGAAAAGATCAGCCATCGTCGGAGCTGCAAGTGGCGATGATAAATTCCTTAAAATTGAAGGCAATAAATCCTTAAAATAGAACGATAGATGAAAACCGTTTCCTTGCGCTGCTGCATTGATCATAGACACAACGTTGTTAATATTCGTACTCATTTCGATCAATCTATTTCTAATTGCATTCTCCTTAGTATATTGTGCCTTAATGGCCTCCTCTTGTTTAGGAGTCAACTTTGGTTCTTTTATCTTACCCTCTTTTTTGCGTTTTTCGTACAGTTCGCGTCTAAGTTGTAACTCTTCTTGCTGTTCTTTGAACGAGTAGACTTTACTCTCCCTTTTCATATTCATCGCATTTAGTATGTCATTCTCGTCATTACCAGGTAATACACTTTTATCATATAACTCACCCTCTGGAGTAAGATACGTAAAGTACTCGTCCTTTGTAACTTTAGTGATTTCGGGATCGTCCAGTTTCGCTGTGACATGAGCCACGAGTGTGGGAAGGATAACGTCGGGAGTTAAAGATGTCACTCTCTGCAGAGCGTTCTCGTAGCTCGCGGTAGGTTTGTAATTTTGTATGAAGACTTTCTTGATCTCACTACCAAACTTACGTAGGAAATTGGCCGGACTATCGCAGAATTGCTTTGCAATTTTTGGCCACAGATTTGGCACTGCCTTGTAAATTACTGGGTGGTGAGATGGAATCAATGCATCTCGTAGAAGGTTGTAAGAGTGTTGTTCATATAGAAAACTACCAGAGCAGATAGCTAAGAGGCCATCAGCCAAAGAAATTCCGCAGATGGCTTTCTCGGTATTGGTATCGTCCTTCGCGTTCTCTTTATCACTGTCTGTTTTAAACTTGACAGATTCGAGGAATTTATTGAACTCCACGAGAAGAGATTGCACAGGCTCATAACTACTGACAGCAGTTAAAATTTTTTTTAATATTGGACAGCATTTACTTCTAGTTGAATATCTTGGAGTTGTCACACAAACAACGATTGCTCGATGTACTCCACTTAAAGATTTTTCATTAAGTTTGTCAGCAAATTCTATGATTAACTTCTCACAAAATAGAATTAGATGATAAATAGTGTCATCATTGCAGGTTGAAAGGAATTTTTCTGTAAAAAATATTTGATCATCTACTGCTGACCATAAAACCCCTTGCTTATCATTTTCTACTTGACCAGTTATAATTAATTTTAAGAGTAAATAAGCAGCATAGAGACCCTCTGTGACTACTGGAGGTTGTGCACTTTGTTGCGTTGCTCTTGTAATAGCTTGAGTTAAAATTGGAACAATAATTCCTGCATGACTGGTTATAGGCTGAGGTGGTATTGAAAAAAGCAATCTTATGTAAGCAGTTCGTACAGCTGGGGTTGAATTTTTTGAAGCCATTCCCTGTTTAAAAGCGTCGATTACATTTTTGGGTGCTTCATTAGAAAATTTCTCGCACCATAATGACATCATTTCTAATGCATGGCACAATGTTTTTTCATGAATTTCTGTCTTTAAAACATCAATAAAATGCCTGCAAGCAACCTCTGCTAATTTTTGAACACTACTTCCACTTACAGCATTAAAACTTAAATTACCAGCACCTTGTAGAACTGAGATCTTGTGAGTAGCTACCGTCAACTTTCCTTCTGAACCATTGAACACAGCAAATATGGCTTTTAGTAAATCTTCTACTGCAGAAGTATCAGAGCATTGCAAAGACAGCCTTTTACAAGCATCAGAAGCTTCATCTCTAACAAGATCATCCTTAGAATGTAAATTGGCAAATAAGCCCTTACTAATATCTTGGGTGTAGCGACTCAAATCTAGACTAAGACCACTCAAAATATGACCAACAGTCTCAATAATAATTTCTGGGTTTCTCAACATTGCCTTCTGCAAAGCAGGCAACAATTGATTTTTAAAATCATCGTGAGAAATCCGCTTTAAAAATGGTGTAGCAGCATCTATAATGAAAAGATCCGGCTTTTTTTTGCAACTAACACACATTTTTATAAAAGTGTTCAAAATATTGGTTTTCAGCTTCTCTATGAGATCAGCTTTCTCCGAAGCAATAAGATAAGTCGTAAGTAGACCAGCAAGAGCAACCACTCCTTCATTAGGTTCCACAGCTATCAAGATATCTACGTATTTCTGTTCAATATCATTTTTAACAGTTTTCCATTGATGAGTAAAAAGCAGTTCAACCTTTTTACTCAGTTTATTATCCCTAGCAGCTAGTGCAGCAGAACTCAGTACTGCTTGTGCTTCTATAAGTTTTGATAAATCCAAATTATCCAGATTCTCGACTTCTTTCGTTCCATGTAGGAAAATCAAAGTACTCCATTTTAAAACTATGTATGCTGATGCAGCGGTATTGAATCTATAAAAATATAAGACAAAATAAGTACACAAATCTTTGATACTAATATTTTAAATATAAAGCAAGAGTTTCTGAGGCTAAATCAACCAACCAGATGTACTCAAGACGTGAGGTCATTTCATTTACATCTGCTATGCATTTTCAATATGTTGATATATAATTACAAATGTAAAAAAATGTTTTCTTGCTTACGTGGGTATCAAACTTTTGTGCCAAACAGCTTGTTCCGCAATAACACTGGTCAGATTCTTGATTGTGGCCTGAGGATGTCGCTTAATCAGGGCCACAATCAAATTTGTTACGTAGGACTGCGAAGCAGTGTCATTGTATCGATGCAATGTGATGGGCACACTTTTGCATATTCCTCCCACAATCTTTTCATTGATGCCTACAACACAGGATGAAAAATTATGAGCATGGCGAAGACCGTCGATGAGCCGCTTACTTTCATTGCAAAAGCCGAAAATATGTTTATCTCAGAATTCGCGATTTCGGAAACAGAAAACGACAGCGGCGACTTGCGAAACTCCGGCTTTCGTTCGCGGCGAGGCGAAAACGTGCCACGGAACCGATAAGCATCAATTGTGCGAGCGAAAAAACAAAACGGAGTCGAGTCCGGAGAATCGGAGCAAAGTGAGCCTGTCGAAGCTTATCGGAGCAAAGGTAGATTAAAAGAAATACGGAGTCAGGCATAGGTACTTACCTGGATTTGACAATACGTCGACGACATTCTGGAAGATCTCGCGGCGCTCGTTCTTGCTAGAGGTTTGTATCCGACTTGGTAGATCCTTCAAGGCCCTCGTGAGCTGTAAGAAAAGATCACCGGCTTTAGTCGGCGAAGCCACTAATCCACGAGGCTATAGAGCGAATTAAACGGGCTCCACGTGACAGACTTACCTCGGCATCCGCCATATTCCGAAAAGAACCGGGGGAGAACTAACTCCAGGGGGGACACCGCTGCCTAGACTTGATAGAGTGTAGGTAGGTATCTATCTCGGACTGCTCGCGACTCGCGGCGGCAGGCACACGCACAGACAATAAAACACTGCACATGTGCCGTTGCCGATGTGCTAATGCTATGCGTAAGCAGCGAAACTGCTGCGGCGAGTGGCGACTGGCGACCGGAGCTTTTCCCCCGCCAGGACGTATCACCTATAAATATATATATCTACTGTCTACATACATATACACATGCTAGTATGCTACATGCATTGTGATATACCCCCATATGTATAAAAGAGCCACGAGCGACGAGCCACCAGCCACGAGGGCGCCGCGGAGGCGCGGCGGAACCCGTGTCGTGTAGATGGCGCATATATTTCTCTACATTGCGGGAAAAGTTTAAATGATTTTTCGTTTGTTTCCAAAATTTTTTTACTTTCTTATTAGCTTTGTCATTGTACTTTGCTGCCATCTCAAATCATTATAGGCAAAGAAAAACAAAACAGTTATTCCAACAATCAGCTACTACTTTATCTAATTTTCAAAAAAACCAAGACGGTTTTTAAATATAATTATTAATGTCTGATTATTTTGTAAAATTAAAGTTGACTCATCTAGATTATTTATTTATATATTTCATTTATATATATATATATATATATATTATTTATATATTTAATCTATAATCTATATGCACTAAAAGAAAGCAAGGATCGATGTTAATATTTGCCGCGAGATGGCGATTATTTTGCATTCAAAGAAGAATTTTAAGAAGAATCGATTTGTTGCATCTTTTCCCAGTGTACGCACATATGCACGCATATGTGCATAAATTGAATAGGCTTACAAATACAATATTCTTAACTGTTTCTACTAATAATAGAACAAAAACAATAATTCAATATAAAAATCTACTTAATTATTTGATATCAAAAATCATGTTAACGTCGGGATTCTTGAAAATTTATTTAGTGACTGCTCTATGCCTTTTGTTAATAAATTTTTCAAGAGCTGGTAAGTTATAATATGCATAGCGTTATTTTACTGAAAATATCCATATACAATAAGAAAACGTTATAAATTACTTCACTTCATAAAAATAAAGCAAACTGTACATATAACTTTTTTAGAATGTCCAACAATTATTGAAAGAGCTGAATGGGGTGCGAGGAGGTGGAAAGAAATAAATTATTTGGTAACGCCATTGCTTTACGTTGTCATCCATCACACAGCAACACCGGAATGCGACCAATTCACTAGCTGTGTCGATTTGATAAAAAGCATACAAAATTATCACATGGATGACTTGAAATTCTTCGATATTGGACACTCGTAAGTTCATTGCTGACGATTAAGTACTGTGCAACCCAACGCTACTCGCGTTTTTTCCGATAACTACATGGAGCGCTTTTCATGTACTCTTATTTTTCCGTCTGTATAGTAATAACTATATATGCGTAGATATTAGATAATTATAGATAATGATTCGATCAGAATACTTCCGTCATGTATTATAGCTGGACAGATACAAGTATGCGTAGATGATTAATTATATTTAATCTTCATCTTACAAATGACGTTTAGATTCATGATCGGTGGTGACGGGAATGTTTACGAGGGAACTGGATGGTCAATGGAAGGTGCACACACTTATGGCTACAATAGAAAATCCATTTCCATTGCCTTTATTGGTAATTTTCAAAGTGAGTGTATAGTTATGAGATGCATACTCAAAATTTTAATAATAAAAATTCACGATCAGTTTCAATACTTCGAAAGTTTAATGGAACTTAAATTTTTGTATCGTACAAAATTTCGAAGGACTTTATACTTTTTACTTGAATACGACAATACTGATATAATCGTCTATTTAATTTATCTTGTCTTTCTTTCGTAAGACTCTTTTAGAAATTCTACAATAGAAGTGAACGTAGAAAAGATGCCTAGTGCAGAAAGTTTGAAAGCAGCTCGTAACCTTATAATATGCGGTAAAAACCAGAGATATCTGCGCCAGAACGTAAAGGTGATTGGTGCGCGTCAAGTGATAAATACTCCGAGCCCTGGTAATCAACTCTTCGCCCGGATACAGACGTGGCCAGAGTGGACGTCGATCCCTTGACGAGGACGCTGAACTATTTTTATACATGAATACGCAAATAAAGACTTATTGAGATTGTTTTTTTCATCAACTTAATTTATTTTATACCATACTTCTAATGTACTTATATACAAGACTGCATTGATCTAAACAATTGTCTATGATACATCATAACATGGGACAGAACATGTCTTCGTAGATTGTGTCATCAGCTTCAAAAACAAGCAACATAAATGACACGATAAATGGCTCTATTCATAGAACCAGCGACGTGTACTTTTTTAGCTTGACGTTTTTGTCTAAAATTATTTACAAACTTTCGCATCTTCGACAAACGAATGGTGCTAAGTGCTTGGTCTTCATGATCCAAAGACCTGCAATAGCTGTGATGCAGTGAAAACGCATATACGAAACGGCGCTGTGACAAGAATCATCGATTTAACGATAAAAACGATTACACAAATACAAAATGAAAATTAAATACATTAAGTTAACGCCTTTTGCTGATTGGAATAAAAAGAAATTGGCACTAAATTTGTGATTGGAAAAGCTTTGCTAATTTTTTGGTTCACGCATTTATACATGTTTAGGTTTCCGCTTACTTTGTGCTGTAAATGTGATATATATATTACATTGTTAAAATTTATTGATAATGCGCGAAGAATGAACTCCGTGATTTTCAATTTAAGTTTCACGTTCTGTATCCCGCGTTTGATAATTGTTCTTCATAGTCGTAAATAATAATGTCTCATCAACGCATAAATAAATAAATGTATATTCAGCTTTCGTGTCATATGACTACATAAAGGCTTTCTATGTACAAACACAAAAGTTTAAAAGGATTCGTACCGCTTATAGCATTGCCTATACATACAAAATGAATCGCGGTATTGCGATGTCATCACCAGGAAAATACTTGGATCTCTTTTCTCTCTCACTTTTTCTACAATCGTTAATGCACCATTAGTAAATTCATAAAATGCTTCGTCTACACTCACAAACTCTTCTTCGATTAAATAACCTCATCAATCTTACAATTATAAAAGGCCTCCGCCAAAGGTGCTTAACACCTTACAATACAGCTCTTTTGACTTCATTTGTTAGCTTTTGGGTAACAAATTAGGTATGGATATTTTTGTTTCATTTTTTCGTTTTTATATGTTCGGCAACAGCTGATTTCCATGCTTAATAATATTTTAACCAAACTATAGTATTAATTAGTGACGAGTGCCATAATTATTTTTATATTTTTTCCAAGCGAATCACTTTACAAGAAAGGTAAAGTAATTTTCTTCATCTAAATTGCTTATTTGATGGATATGAAAAGTAATTGTAGCGTTTTATTAAAAAGTTTTTAAATTAATCGTCTTTTTGTTTTAATTACCATTACAGGTATTGACGCATATTCAATTTTGCAATCACAAGTAGTAATACATAGCATGACTGGTTTTTGTAGTAAAAGCAGACTTTAGGAAAATATTTAAAATTTCTTACAAAAAGTAATTTTTAACAAGAAAATAATTAAAAAAATACTTTTTAGACTGTTAAAAATCACATAATTGTAGAAACTTTAAATATCTCTAATGACTCGTCCTTATTGCCATACTTTACTAAACAAATTCAGATAAATAAAATGCTCTTTCATACTGTAACTGCAATAATTTAATCTCATATTTGTCTAATATACTATAGCTCACATTGAAAATAAAAATTTACCCAGTCTATATAATCTAAGTCTATGTAATTATTAACTCTTTCATATCCCCAAGGCAAACAAAAAAAGTAACTTGCTTCTCAAAATCTGAAAGTAATAATCCCTCTTAATATTTCTCCGACGTATTTATGTCAAGAGGAGGAACGTAACGAAGGGCATTTTCCTTTGTTTAATGTTTTTCTTATTTAAATGTAAAACTATCAGACTGCTAGAAGTTCAAGGTGGGTCAAGAGCACTGATAATGACCTTGGTCAGATAACAGTTTACATTGAAAATGATGCATTCTTCACAATAGGTTATTGGTAAAAACTTGTGAATTGTCATGTTATACTTACTTATTACATTTTCAATTGTATCAACCGATAATTATAAATTAAAATTTGTCAATCGTATTCATTTACATGAAACAATGTACATTTAAAATCTTTCACTGTATTGTGTTTGATATCATTTTTCAGTGATAAGAATTATTTTGAATATCTAAACCAAGGTATCATCAATTAACCCTCTAAAATCTGAAGCCGAATCAACGAAAAACATTGGATTCGCTTAGCATCAGACTGTAAAAGTTTAACTATTGCCCTTAACAACTTCTTATAATAAACCACCCTTGCGGCCAAACAAGAGTGAACTAATAGTACCAAGCGCCGTTTGCGCCGCCGAAGATTCTTTCGTAACCGGCACTGCAGAAGATGATGAGCCTGCGACACCGGAAGGTGGTCTAACCTGACCAAGATCCGGTCTCGTAGCTCGTGTTCCACCACTACGTCTTTGTCTTGCTGATGCTCTTCTGGTTGAGGCAAAGTTTTCTACGTCATTTTCCATCTTAGATCTTTCATCTCTACCAGTGGCAAAAGAGGCTCCACAACGCGAATCATCGCTAATGGATGAAGCACCGCAACTTGAGCTTGACGAGCTTGAGTCCGATCCTAGTTTTTCAGATGACATTGAACCTTTTAAAAATGTAAGCTGCGCCATCGGACTCTCACGCCGTGAGTACAGAGCACCTTGAAGAGCCAACTGTGGCATACCTGTACCTGACGCCATAATGCTATCGAAACCAATACGTTCGAGCCTTTCAACTAACCTTCCATCGCCTTGTTTTTTACTCTGTTTGTAATTTTCGCGCCTGTTTTTTCTATTCGTCGGCGTTTGTTGCGGTGTTTCACCGGTAAATGTTCGCTTGAGAAGCTCAGCACCAGTCGCAAAGAAACCAAATGGTGTCGAGGAAGACGAAGGCGTCGGAGAAGCTGATCTTGAGTGAACGGGACTACCATCGGGACTATTGCATGGCGTTGTCGTAGGAGTGAAATTTTTCTCTGCGTTGGGAGTTGAGGCGCAGGAAGGTGTAACCGCCTTTATACCTCGTTCATTAAGCATCTTGGCAAGTCCAAGAGTAGTGGAAAAAGTTGACGTAGAGTTACGACGACTTAACATTCGAGGAGTGTTGACGCCCGAGTTCATGCCACTGTTCGGCTGACTGGCTACTCTGCTAGAGACAATGCTTGAAGTAAGGTTCGTATGGTCATCTGGGTGCATTACTGTACTGTTGGTGTATGTGTATACTGAGCCCGTATCTTGGAAGAGCTTTCCCGGATTGAGGTATTCTTCGTCCTCTTCGACATCGGTGAGTGTAAAAGTTTCCAAGCCGAGATCTTCGAGACCACGACCTCCACGAGTCTTTACTCCTGGCCTGTCTTCTAACAATCCACCTAAAATTTGCACTCATTAGAGTCATTCTAAAACCAATATATATGTATAAGTATAATAGCTTTGATGAGAAGTATTGCTTACCTAACGTGGGTGTGGCGAGTTGTGACCAATGATGAAGAGTTTGTGAGCCCTCCATGGGCTTGACTATCTGCAGCTTTTCAGGTAAACGCCAGCTTGCTGAGCTGTTACCACTGAAACCGCTCAAATTACCGCTACTACCCGTGGACATGATGCTATCGGGCGTCCGACATCCAAACGGCACGAAATTTGGCGGTGACTGTATACCTCCGTCGTAATCATAGCTATAACCAGCACCAGAACTAAGGCAAGCTCGACGAGCTATCACTTCTGCGGGAGTCAGCCTACGCAGCGCCGCCTCGAGATCTGCAGCACCGGGTGCACCCGGAACGCCCGATTGTTGTGGGCCACTGCAAATCATCAAAACGTCATTGGCAACCAATTCCATTTGATGGTTTGGAAAAAGATAAAAATAAAATACTTACGGATAATCTTCAGAATCTGTAAGAAGAGAACCTTCGCTATCACTGTGTCCTGTAGAGTCGAGACTCGGGAAGGTCGAACCGGCTTGTCTTCCTCGTGCCTGCAAGGTTGAACTCATTCGTGGTCCTGAGGAACTGCTTGATAAAGTCGAAGTAGTCATCGAACCTAGTCGAGGGAACTGATGTCCGTCAGTGGTAGTGTTTGCTGATGCTCGCGAGGCGGTCTTTACCGTTTCAAACACCTTCTTGTACGTCGGTCTGAAAGTCACAATTTTTCTATCTCAAAAAGTTGTAGCTGCTTTGAAAATTGTCTACAACTGAGGCGAGCCATACAGCTTGGTAAGTCTATGAAAAATTTGTAGGTAAGAAACTTACATCCTATCCGCGCTAATACCAGAATCGAGGCTCGACTCGGAGTAGAGGGACGATTCCAATTCCAATGCAATACTATCCGGCTGAGGCGCTGCCACGAGAGACGGGAATAGAGCACCACCTCGAGCTATCGGCATGGAGCGTTTGCGCTGATTCCTGAGCTGTTCCTGCGTCTCCGACAGCATATTGACAACTTCGGCATAGCGATCCTTGAACTTGGCCAGTTCATCGGCCAGAGAGTTCTGATTCTCCCTCGTAATGATCAAGTTAGTGTTGACCTCGTCGTGCTCCGTCATCAGCTGCGCTAGCCTCAGTTCCGTTTCCGAGAGCTTCGCTGTCAAGCTGACGATCTGCTCGTGTTGCAGCCTGTTCTCCTCCTTCTGTCTTTCCAGCTCCTCCGCTATACCGTCCACCTCCATATTGGCGTTTGCTGTAAAAAAGCAATATTCAAATCGTTAGATATCTAGATGCACTTAGCGCAAAGAATTCAGCAGAATCCAGACGAACTACTCACCTAGCTGGTTGGCGATATCCTTAACGAGTCGCGCCTCTTGCTCCTCGCAGTCGTCGGCCTCGTGCACAAGCTTGGAGAACTCGTTCCTCAGCTGTTTATTCTCGTCCTCGAGGGTGCTTATCTTACGCTGCATAACGTCGAGGTTGATGCCCCGGAAGCCGGTTGGCGTACCGGCCTCGGAGCCGCCCGACTCCTCGACATCGTTCGTCAGAACCTGAATAAGCTCTGTCTTCTTGCCAACTTCGTACGTCAGCTGGGTGATTTTTTCGTTCGCTGCCTTCAACTCATTTTCAAGTTCCTGAACCGTCGTCTCAAGCTTCTGATTGTGGGAGAGGAGCTCCTTGCCGATGCGCGCCGTCAATTCCAAATCCTTCTCTTTCTGCGGGTCGAGCGAATAGTTCGAAATGTTACTATACCGTATTATCAATTTTTATAGGGTTTTTTTTTGTTCGAGTTTTATCATTACCTCCTCCAGAAGCCTTGTCACTGCTTCGATATCATTATAAGTCTTGGTCATTTGGCTCACCCGGTCGCTGCATAGAACTGTAACAAAAGAAAATTCACCTTGTATTAATGCAAGACTCTTACGATATCAATTAGTTTTGTTCTATAACATGACTAAGCTCGAGTACTGCTCTCTTTTGATTCGTGTTATTATTTTATTTTATTGTGAAAAAGTGATAACGTCCTTATATAAGCTTGCTTATACATATGAGCAACAGATATATGTGTGGCTTTACAAAATAATGATAAAAAAGCTTGGTGAGATAAACAATTAACAATATCAAGATATTGTTGAAAATCTTGTGCGAAGAAGCCATCGTCGATTTACCAATGACATTCATACATAGCACAAATACTCAATTATATATAACTGTTTCGTTATAACAAGCAAACAGTCAATATATCGCTCATCGTGACGATTCATTCATATCGTGTACGCAGAGCAATAAGAAAAGCGTATTAATAACAATAACAGAATCTCCGAAGCCCAAGACACAGTCAGAAGCTGCTTCCTGGCTTCTTGCCGATAAGCCGCTCCTTGACCCTTTCTTTGCACGTCTTCCGCTCATTATCAAGACTGATGCACTAACTGTACGAACCAGGTTAAGTTCAGAGGTGTATCGCGAAGACGTGTATAGCACATGTATAACTACTACGGCAACGAAAAGTAGGTAAGAGACAATCGATTCGCGCTCAGCTATTTTTATAATACTAACGCAGCCACAGAGACTTCTATTTTTCTCCCCTCCTGCGCTGCTGCTGGGTAGCTACTTTTATTTCAGTGTTATGTATAACGTTCGAGCGACGAGCGTCGCGTGCTTATCACTTCGGACGTTCATTGGCTTAGTTTGGCAATGAGAGGCACTGTCGAGGTGCATTTACACTCGTGTGACGCGTCGAATCGCTTAATAAAAAATAATGCATTTTTAAGATAGAGCATTGTTCAATGGAAAGAAAAACTTTAATGCTATAACGTAGTGTTGCGATTGTCTGAACGGAAATAGAACTCTTATCGTAACTTCATTAGTGGAAAGCTGTAAAATCAAATTTACAGTTGTAAAATCAAATGGTAAACTGTGAATTATCGTCGCGATTATTTCAGTCTGATTAGAGTTGCTGCCTATAACTTCTGGGTCAAAACTGCAATGAATTTTCCATATTTAATATGCACTACATGAAAGCTAGGTGACTTTTGAAATGCTTTCTTTTTTATGTATAATTTCCTTGATTTTACATTCAATTTCTATTTGGCAATAACCAATAATAATAATAACAATTATTATTATTATTATTATTATTATTATTGTTATTATGTATTATCTATAATATTATAAAATTTTAGGAAACACATTATACTCAATACGAAAACACATGTACATTTACATTTGGTTATTCATACATAAAATAAATTATTTATAATAATACCATATTTTTTAATGTTATTACTATAATTGTTACAGCTTCATTTGCAATTATTTTATTTCATTGCCACATATTATTTTCCTGATTTTATTAGAATCTTTTTGTTTTTACTGTTCCGGAAGAGGAGTAAACGCGAGCAAAAGTGGCGCACGTGACATGAAAAAAGCAATGCCGACACTGACTAGAGTTTATTGTTACGCCTAAACCATATATTTTTCGGTGCCTCGGTCTCGTGCTTTGTGTTTCGTAAAAAAAAATTAGTCTCTTTCAGATTATCAAAATTCCCCAGCGCAGTTTCGGGTTTTCACAGTTTCCAGCCATCGCAACGTCCCTGAATCTATTCCTGGAGAAAAAAATAATGCTCTACAACTATAGCCATCCAAAATAAACTGAACATTCCTCCGTCTCTCAATTGCGGCTAAATTAAAAAAACCAGTTCAATCTCATTGCTCGCTTAATTCCAAACATGGAGACTAATAACCGCCTCCTTCCTTCCTCGCACGCATGTCCATACAAAGCCATCGTGAGGTCGTTGAAGAAACCGAGAGATTAGCATACAAGTAAGATCGTTTTGGAAAAAAGGGCGGGTAATGAAGAGTGGAAAGACACGTTGACTTTGACTTTTCCGGACGATTCCACGGAGATAGAGCCTGCGTGCGGATGGGCATTGCTGCAAGAGATGAGAAGCATGACCTCGGCAGTGAAAAGTCTCGCGATGCCTGACGCCGGGTATGCGTGTGACTCACGCCTGGGATGGTCTCGTTTTCTACACGTTCGAGCTGTTTTTTGCGCGTTTTCTCGTTTCCCAGCTTCGAGATACGTGCTCGCCGTTGCGATGTGGAGTGCAATATGCTGTGCAGTTTCTAGAATTCGACGCTGCGCTGTACGTGTTGCGTTTTTATTCTATTGCAGTTTGTTTTTTCGTGCGTAGTAGAATTGGAGCGAGTCGAATGTAATACTGAACGATAAATTTCTTCAGTGTCCAAAGTGTTGTTGTTTACTTATCTAGATGTTAATTGTTTGTGAGCCAGACAGGTAAATCTTTGTTATCGGTGTGACGCATTCCTGTGATTAAGAGCTCATTGGGAATTAATGCGAAATCTAGACTCTGGCGAATTTTTATTGTATTATAAAAGTACTTGTGAATTGATTGTATCATTTTGCTTCGTTAATGAAACAGTGTAACTGCGTCGTAGAGTTATTTATCATCGAGAATCGTAATGTCTAAATATGAAATTATATTTTTATTCTTTTGCTTAATAGAAAATCATAGAAGTTTAAATCTGGAAATGATTATTGACGTATTAATAATTCTTCACGCAATAATCATAGCAGTAAAATGTTAAGGGAAATTGAAGCTACGTATTGATTCTTGTAAAACATTAACATTGAAACATGTTATGTACGTAAACAGTAATAAGAGAAATAAAAAAAGTGATTTTAATTTTTAAATGTACACTTAAAACATATAACTATAGGTGTTTTAGTCTGCTAAAGCTATGTATAATTGACATGAAGTGAGCGTGGTATTAATTGCAAACAATTTTTTTTTTGTTAGATTGGAGATGTTTTTCCACTTCGTGGAAATTCTGCTCCAGATCATAATGACTATATTATTTGAGAAGATGAAATTCTGCAAATTTCAAAAACGCACTTCTATAACAAATCCGAATATCACAAAATCCAAGTTCAGCTTGCAAGTAACATCAGCTGCTGCATAAGTAAAGCAATCAACTACTCCGAAATTAAAAAAATATCGTTCGAATATAACGTTCAACTATCCAAGAAAGTTGCAGACCCTAACGCAGTGCAATAATTTTTCACACAAATAAAAGCATCTCCAGCCAAGTCTTCTCCGCACAAAAAACATGTATAAGAAGAATAATACAAGGCGAATCCCCAGGCGAGCTGAGCACGAAGATGGGAGTTCTGACAGATCCGGCGCCGCAACTCTGACAGGTCCACGGCTGCGACAGATTAGTCGTCACCGCGGACTGACTGCTCGACGACAGCGACAGCTGGAGCAGTCCCGTGGCGCGATGCACCTCCGCTTCGGTCCTCGGAATGTACTCATCGTACTCGTAGGGGTCATCGTCGTCGTCGTCCTGCACGCAGAGCTCGTCGACATCGCGCTGGCGCGACTTCGGGACAACCGTTTCCGGTGAGGTATCCCCGACCTGCGGCCGCCGAGACGGCTCCTCTTTCGCGTCGCTGAGCGTCGACGACGACTCTGCGCGGACTATTAGCTTGTCCTCCAGCCTCGACGTGGGAGTGTTTTCCTTTTTTTGTCCTCTTCGAGTGTAAGATTCGTGATTTGTATAGGTTAATTTAGTTTCGTATTTTATTGAGCGGGTCGCACTATTTTTTTTCTTTCGTTCTGTACGCTCCTTCGAGAGGGAGAGACAGCTAAGTGTCGTATTGATTCATATTCAATTTTTTTAACGTGCAAGACATTCAAAACGCGGCTCATAAATGAAAATATTCATTTCAAGCAATAAATAGTACTCATGCTCGATCGCTATCATTATTATTTTACGATTCGACGTACGATCTGCTGCTTCACATCCTGTTGTAAAGCCGAGTTTTGCGTTGTTATCCAATCTTCCAGTTCCTCAGTGCATTTTTCCAGTTCCAAGTGTTTTTTTTTCAAGTCATTATCCTATTCTCGTTAACGAAGATTTTTTCCAGCGATTCTTTTTATATCTGCGCTGATTGATTGATTATATTTCGCTCTTTGTTATTGAACCCGCTGAAAGCCGTATTGTGGGCACGTCTTAAAGGCGACTTTATAACTTTGCTTCATCATATAACGACGATTATGGATGACAGCGCAGTAAATCTTTCTTCGTAAACATCAACTGTTTCAAAGATACAATGGATATAAATTAATTAGCTACACTAATTTAGAGTTGAAAATTAACTTATTACACTTATACATCATTCATTCCAGTTATACACATTGACGAAAGATAGCCAAAGCAATGCCAGTAGTACAGTAAAAACTTTTATTCGATTAAAGCCGAGGTATTGTCTTATCGCTCTTCTTTTCTTAAACCATAAATAAAAAAGGTGATTGTTTTACTTTTTCAGCGTATGAGTGTTGATTGCAACTTCTAAAAAGTTAAAAAAAGGAAAAGTTTTTCAAATGTTTTTTTTTTCAATTATATTGTGGAGAAAAGCAATGTTTACCTACAATGTTTACCTATAACAATATACATACATATTAATGTCTATTTCTATCTCAGGACATTTAAATAAAAGTCAATACAATGCATTTCAAAGCGCGTTTGACACATGGAAACGTGCAGCCGCAAATAGTTTTGCTTATACATATATGTATGGCACGTATTTTCACTACAATATAAAACTTCCGAATCAGATGTCTTCAAATGTTTTGAAATAAAAATATAAATATGTATAGGTAAGTATGAATTTCCGCTCGATTTTATTTTTATATTCTACGTTTCCGTGGCAAGTATTCTCTTGCATATATTCGCAAATAACACATAATTGTCCGTACCTCAAACCTGGTTAAAATGTGCAAAGCGCACTAACATGTCAAGCTACTTTATTCAAGTCTTATAATACGCTTTCGGGTAATCTTGCTCATCCTGTCACGGAAGCAAAGAAAAACTACATATTTATTATATATGATATACGAAGCTACAGCCGGGTTGACAAGTTGTCATATGGATACACCGCTTTGTTTCGAGTTCGCCGGCTGATCGTTCATCGCAAGGTCGATCGTAATATGCATTTTGCTACCAATGTTCCTTATGTATGCATCAGTGTATTCAGTTATGAATAGAAAACCGTCTAATCCAAATCAAGAGAGAATGTACTTAAAAATGTATTTTTTTATACATTATCGTGATTAACCTTTTTCACAACGTAAAGAAATTTTCATTCGCAACTTATCTATTATTGAAATTTGTATATTCCGCCATCACGTGCAATAAGTTACAAACGGATATTGCCAGCGACTTCGGTTCGCGGTATGTATATAAGACTCGCACCTACGGCTTTAGCTAAAGTCATTAAGTTTTCATCGATCGCTCGCGGAAAGTGTCTATATAGCCGTCGGTAAGTCGAAGTCAGGACTCTTTGCGTGGATTGCGTTTAGAGCGAAGAAAAAAGAAAAAAATCTACATCTGTCGGCGTTCGTTACGTTGTATACGGCGTACAGTCACGCACGTACGCCTGCGGACGAGGCGGAAGTCCCGATGCAGAATTCGTTGCACTCGGTGCATACTCGTTTGTCTCCTGGCATTTCGATGGATTATGAAAAATCGTCGGCGCGTGATGTAAGCGTTTAGTGTATACTGCAGATACTTTGAAGAGCCGATCGATATGATGTACTCGAGAGATTGTCATTTGAGAGTTTTTGGGAGAGTTTGTAAAGTGCGTCTCGATAGGGTACTCTATTGTACATTTGTTGAGGTTCAAGTGTAAAAATTTGATGACAAAAGAGCTTTAATTAGGATTGCTTACTTCCGGGTATGTTATTTCGAGAGGTAATTGTTGAAAAACAATAAGTTCGTTCAAGGAGTCGACGCGTGTTTCTAAAATTATTCTTACATTAGAATAGTGTCATTGGCAATGGCATAACGTACATTAAGTATGTTTACAGTATTTTCACTCATATCCTTGAGGACTAGGCATATCAAAAAAGATAAATTTAATAACCTTTTAAAATTCGAACCTCCTTCAAAAGGTTAACGGTACAGTTTATAGTTAATAAACCACTCAGTAGACACCGGTGATAACGAGAAAGGTCATCAGTAATATAGGTAACGTATACACAAATCCATTGTATTTCAATGTTTTAGTATACAAAAAGGAACGTAATAATATATTGAGCAAAAAAGCAAAAGCAATCAACGTCAATGTGACCGTAAACACGGCATCCGATAACGATTATTCTCGTAACACAGCCGCAAGTTTCAGCAATAATACAATGACATCTTCGCGTCGAATCCACGCGCGAATCAATGCGTTTTTTTCCTCGCACAGATCTATACACACGCGCGCGCGCGCGTTTTTTTTTCTCCCCGCGAGAAAAATTCGTGAGAGGTCTCGACACGCGTCACGAATAATATTTCGTCGTAACCGCAGAGATCCCTGGGACTCGCGGCGAGTGTCGCGCGGATAAATCCTCGTTGTGCGACTGCGGCATTCGGATTCAAGGAGAGCGGGCAAAAAAGCCGGTAAGGAGCTGCGCGCACAGGCGGCGTTCCACAGAGGCGCGCATGCGATATCTCGCGCGCGCGGATTGCGCTGCGTTACGTAAGCGCGCCGCGCACGCGGTTTTCCGCGTCGGGCCCAATATAAGTAATTTTCGTGACTCGTCGTCGCGCTGCTGCTGCAGCCCCGAGTCAGAGAGAAAGATTGTCTTTTTCGATCGAGAGTCGCGATTGTGGCAATTTACAGAGGCCTCGCCGATCGCGTCTATTTATGTAAAGGTAATTTATGACAAGTCATGGCCCGCGCGCGCCGCACTGTGCGCCAAAGTCTACATTATAAATGGAGAGACTTTCTAATAATGGTTATACGGAAATTTGCGAAGCTCTCGAGTTACGGGCGCGCGAGATGAATTACACCCGCGCTACGAGAGGCGGCGGCGGCGGTGATGGTAGCCATAAGTGAAAGTATACATGGGTAACACGATCTTCCAAATAATCTCGATGTTGCTCTATAAGCAAAATAGCTGCAACCCACAGAGATACTTGTACTGTAGTATTGCTCAACACGCCGAAGGTGTATACACCCCCCGCAAACTCGGCAAACAATCTCCGTACTTTCTCTCTCACCTCTATATGATCATTCGAAAGAGGTCCTCCCACTTTATGTCTACATGTATATAAGCCCGCGTGATATATAGTACAGCGGGACGGACTCGCATTACCTCGGGGCGAATTCTCGTGTTTGTTAAAAAGCAGACACGCAGACGGCGTATAGGCTCTGAATTAAAACGCTCGCGGCTCGCCGTCGTTGCGCAAGTATACGGCAAGTTGTGTATATATAGACACGACGTTCGGCCTTCGCGCACTCGCATAAAAACGGGAAACGTCGCGCAGGCGCCTGAGATCGCCTGACACGCGTTGATATACACTCGGTCCGCACCCCCTGGGCTAGACCGGCTTCGCCATGTCTGCTCTTCCTTACCCAGACGCTTGATTCTTTATTTGTTTTTGTACTTTGGCTTGCTTTGGGTACTTTTCTTTAAATGCGTTATTTGCACATATATACCGGTAGTGGTAATGCAAAATGATTTTCAGAGGGTTTTCGCCTTTTTTGGCTCGAGTGTGGCTTTCGAGTTCAACGCGGAGAGCTGCTTTGAAAATTGTGGCTTCGACATGCTAATTCGATTTGCGATGCAAATAGATACCGATATAGTCATTGAAAAAAAGCTCTCGCGCCTAGTTTGATTTGGAGATAAAATCTAGGTTATATACATACTAGTGAGGAAGTATTACGCGATTCGCAAAGACTTTGTGCAAGCTTGGCGTATATGCACAACGAAACGCTCAACCTCGAGAAACATCTCGTGCAAACATATTGTAACGTGTATGCAAAGTCAACTCTTGAAAAAGCCTCGCACTCCAGTAAAATTGAAAACCTTGCACACCTGCGGAAAGGTTAGCTCCTCTGAAAACCATCCCTCGCTCGGCTCGCGGCAAGCCACACACACACACACACACACACACACACACACACACACACACTGCACACAGAAAAGATTTCTCTATTTTCGTCCTCGACTCGAGGCGGCTCTCTCTTTTTCTCGCTCTGCGTACGACAGATGCAGTAAACGTTACCATTGAGTAGGAAAATCCGCAGAAGCGCGAGGCTTAGGCTCAGCCCAGGTGGATCGGTCCTCCTCCTCCTGCCGAGGGGGTGGTATCGCCCGGAGCAAAACGGCACAGTGTATACCAGCGTCTTACATGAGCCAATCGTTTCGCACTATACTTATTTTCGACGAGGCAACGCGTCACAGACGATGATGTCACTCGCGTACGACGAAACGCGCGCCACCGCGCTTACAACAAAAGGCACAGGGAGAACTTTCTTCGAGCTTGCGACTGTATATCGTTATTGTTATTGCGGCACAGGTGTGTTATACACGGGAGGGAGTGTGAGTGCAAGCGCACCAGACGCACACTACGTGTGCATGTGCAGTGTGCACACAGACACAAGCTCGCTCTCTCTCTCTCTCTCTCTATCGGCGCGTCTGCGTCGCAAGCTGCAGCAGTGGCTCGCTCGCGGGGAGCTTGCAGAGGTAGAGAAAAATGGTCGGACAGAGGCGTGTGCGAGACGGATCGGGTGCCGATGCACTTGTATCACAGAGTCGGCGGCGAATTCAAGCGACTGATGCAGTCGGGACGATTGGAGGTTATAGAGGCTGGAAGGCTAGAGCTTATAGCGCTGGCGGTGGCGGCGGCGGACTGACACTTGCCGCGACTGATCGATCCGCCATGTTGTCGTGGGGCAGCAGAGCAGAGCACTACCGTGCCCATTGCGCCGTGCAGCAGCAGACTATGTGCAGCAGTGCGGTGCTGCAGCTAATACACGCCTGGCGGCGACGCGGCGCTCGGCTACCGCGACCGGAGAGCTGCGCGAGTGGGAGTTCCACTCAGTCTACTGGTATATGCACTCGGTAGTAGGGGGGGACTGTGCATTGTCTATATAGAGACGCAGCGGCGAACGCGCAAACTCCTGGAGCCGCCGCGCGGCCCCGCGAGTTTCGAGCGTTTATAATGCTGTTGCACACTATTGCGAACTCTCGCGCTCTTCTTTTATTTTCCGCAGCCTTTCTCATCTCTTTCTCCTATGTGCCTGATATGCCCCGCACCGCGACGCTATTGTCGGAGGCCGGCGTGCCCTGGGATGCTGCATGCGCTCTTGCCAAATTATTAATGCAGTAGAGAAAGGAAAGAGATTGGATTCTACACAGCGCAGCAACTGTTGCTATTGTTACGACTATGTTATGCTGTATGTATATTGCATATATCTATACTTTTTCGAGGAGGCTATATTTATTGCTATATCGATTGTCGAACGAACGGCCAAATTTATCGAGGAAAGTAATCGATACGCCTTACATGTGTTACGTGTCTCTCTCGGACTGTATATGTGTGCTAAAAGGGCTTTAGCTGCAATTATAATCTTTGGCCTGTGTTTGTGTATAATTTTGAAAATAGTAACTTACCGCGCAATGTAGGTTTACTGCTGCTTTTTTTTTTAAAGGACCTTTTCATCAAAATACAGACCTAGTTAGCTTTTAATTACTGAAGTGAATATCACAACTCTGAAATAATTGTCATTTTACTGGCCACCGCATGAAAGCTTATTCTATATTAAGGAAGGCTGTGTAGCTTTGCTAGTTTCGGATAATTAAAACTTCTGCCCAGCCAAAACACGATAATTAATTATTTACGGAGCTTACATTACTTAGTTGAATGGTTAAGTTGAATTTAGCGCGACATTCATTCGTTTTGAAAGACTATTCGAAGACTCTCTCTTGTAATACCAAATAAAATTCAAATCATATAATTGGATCAGCAAACGAGTTTAAAAGTATTACCGATGTACTTGCATAATGCCCAATAACCGTGTGACATAAGGCACAATAAAATGTATTCCGTGACGCAGTCATAAAGCTCGTTATCCATTCGTAAACCGCGAATTATATATATTTCAATCAATGATTGTTCGCACACGTAATCCCCGATTCTATAGTTAAGTAAACACACTGTACGCTGAAATATGCGCAGTGTACACAAACGAGTCGAAAATAGCATGTAAACAAAATATCTTATCATCAAATTGCCGCCGTTTCCAAACGACGATATAAAAGAGCGCGATTATTACCCCTTTAACTATCATCGTTTTTTTTTAAACGCTTTAAACATTTAGCCATCCACGTGATTCCAAAGAGTATAATGACTCTCATCGTAGGTGCACCTACAATTACGCGTAAGTTCGTGACGCTGCATCTATATATACATTACACGCGTCGTGCATGCGTTAAACCTTTCGACGTGATTAGAGCTATATACTATATAGGACGCCTCGCCCGTGCCCTTGTCACTCGCCACTTTTTTTTCTTAAGCCCCTCTCTTATCGCGTATGTGACGTGTGTCAAACATTTGCATTCGAGCTTGAGCTTTTACGAGCGCACACCTATAAAACGGAGCATGGGGTAATCCTGCCTGATGTACACTATATACGGCGCGTTATTCCGCATACGACCGCCCTTACCGAGCGGCTTTCAGGAGAATGTATTATAATGTATTTGTTTATTTTTTTAAGTCAGAAAAATATGCACATATCGCATCCGAGTTCCGATGCACCGGTATTCTTTAAATCGAAAAAGTTTCCTTTTTTTTCTATCTGCACGTGTATAATATATATGCGGGTCGATAATTATAATACGTCGAGGAAAATGTGTCGCGCTTACGTATAGACGTCAGTGAAATTCGGTCTATCGAAGCAAAACATGTTTTTCTTTCTTTTTTTTTTAATATAAGTAGCACACACGACTAGCTGCACGGGCTAATCGTACGAAACGCGCACGCAAGTAAAGAATTAACGTATATATAAGCCCTAGAACGGTTTTTTCCTCGTGCAATGGCGCGCGCGCGAGCATTCTCTCTAAAATAAAATGCACATAATAGCCCGATGTCGGGCTTAAATGTATAACGCAGCGGCGATTACTGTTATACAGAGCCCGACAGCCCGTACAAAGGATCGACGCTTTCCAGCGGCGTACACGTGTAATGACGTAATTCGCGAGCATTAGCCGTTTTAATAACGTTGCATTATCAAGTTGTTCTCTAACGGAAACGGTACTTCGATGAGACAATCGCGCGTTTCTATACGTATACCTGTATACACATAGACATACACGCGAGAAAGAGAGTCCGCGGGTGTAATTTAACGTATCGGCTGGTGTACACGTCGTGGCCGCGTGTCCTCCGCGCAGAGAAAAGAGGGACACAGTTCATTACAGGAGGCACATGTAAAATTCCCAAGCATGTGCAGTCCGCGATTGATCGTTATCGTGATACAGTCGAGGCTATTGTTTCGAGTGAACGCTCGAGTAATGTGTCGCGTGAATAACCTGCGTCTAATCGAGCTGTATAATATAGCCAAGCGCTGATTCCACGCGATGCCGCAGGTGCGAGTGTGTGTATACTGTATATATAGACGTATGTAACTGTGGGTGATTGAAGCTGAGTAGGTTGTATCGATAAAACAATGTATGCTAAAAATGTACGGCTCGCTGATGAGAATTTCTGGCCGCATAATGAGAGATGGTATGGGTATTAATTCTTTTGAGGAAAGAGGATTCGAGGCGAAGCGTTTCTGCGTGAGATTGTTGTACCTGTGGTTACGAAAGTATACGATGTACGTTGAGCTATATGCTGCTATATGCATGCAGTATACTTAAGGTATATAATGAGGCTCATATCTGATGTCGTGTAATGAGAGTCGATCTCTCCAAGTTCTTTTTACACTTTTAAATGTTTAGCGTTTACCAGTTAGTAATTTATGTCTTGTAAGGACGTGTCACATTGAATAACAAAACCGAATTGTTGAGACTCACTACAATTTATGACAGCAATCGGTCGCTCAGCACTTATATTTTAATCTTAAACTTGCGTAAATGTTCGTAAGAATAGATTCTGCTGACGAAGAGAACTTATTTTAGTTGATTTAGCGTTTGCTACAATGGTCAATTTCCATTATAAGATGGATTGCTGTTGTTGAATAACAAATTTGTTAAAACTCTCTGTAATTTACGATGCCAATCAGTCTTTGGATACTCATACGTTTATTTAATCCTGATGAGCTTGAGAAAAATTTTATAACAACAATACGTTCTGATTAGAACGTTGCATTATGCGAAGAGAACCTTGAAACAATATACGAAAAATGGATATAAACCCTGTAGCTTATATATGAGACTTGGACAATAAAACCGTATAGGTATATATATAAACCGCATAAAACTGTCTACCAATCGAAAAGCTCTATTCAGCTCGTTTTTCTTTCCAGCCATTCTCGCAGCTCATCTCATTTTACGCGCTAGAGTACATCCCGCTGTAAAAAAGAATTTTACAGCTTGAGGGGCCCGCTCGAGAGGGGGTGCGATCCACACCTATAGAGAGCCTACGCGCGTAAGTATCGTACCTCTGTTGAGCAGCAGCGTCCTGATGACCCTGATGTACACCTTTCCGTACTTGGTCCTCGCCACGTGGAAGAGAAAGTCCGTGACGCTACCCTCGGCCTCGAGCATGTCCGTTTCGGCGAGAGTCTCGCGCATCGCCTCGACGCGCTCGTCGGGCGTACTGTCGTCGGGACTGGCGAGTCCTCGGTCGAGGAACTCGACCACCCCGAAGTCCTCCCAGAGCTCGCACTCGCTGCTGGAGCGACGCCATCGACGGCGCAGCGACGCGTCGAGCTCATCGCGGGAGTAGCGCACCGGCGTCGAGTTCTTCGTCGGGCCGAAGCCCGAGACGTCGAGGCCGAGGGTGTCGAACGACCGCTCGCCATAGCGGTGCGTCGAGGAGCTGCCGTCGAGACACTGGTGTCGGGGAGACGGTACGGGTGTGCTGCTGTCGCTGCTGTTGGCTGAGTCGTCGCGAGGGTTCATGACAACATCGTCGCAAGCCGACGGACTGGTGCTGATGGCAATGTGCTCGCTGGGGTTGCCGCTTGTTGCTGAGCATTCGTAGCTGGAACTGTCGAGTCGCTTTGGCTCATTTTGGGCTCTCTTTGCGGGGAGATTTGTTTATCTCTGCGCGGGTTCGTTGACTCTTGGGACTGAGCTCGATGTGGAACACGCTTTTTGTTTATGAGAACTACTTGGAACAAGTTTGTTTTTTTTTTAGAATTATTGTTTCGGAAAGGTTCGCTGATGCCCCCGTTTTTGCGTCTCTGAAAGACAGTTATTGGGTTAACTTCTTATTTGAAACGACTGTGAACGGAGCGTCCGAAATATTTTCTGGACGCAGATCCCGGTTTTATGCGCCAAGATAGAATCTTTAATATTCTCAAAACGACAAAGTAACGCGAGTTCCACGTAATAAAAACGTTTACTGTGCAATCGAATGCTTTGTACGAAAACATTTTAATATAGGCTATACTTTGTACGTGTATATCCCGTTTTCGAAAAACTAAAGGGACCATAAACTCTGACGATAACTATGCACATTAAACTCATTTTCACATTATCATCCCTACTGTAAGGTCAATGGTTGTTCTTCGTGTTTAACTTAACGACTTTCCTAAGTTTTTCCATTTACTACGAACCCACCGCAATACAGCCGACAGCTGTGTCCCGTTAAAGCTTCTTTAAACGATGAACGAAGCCCTATCCGGTCACATACATATAACAGCCGCAGAATTTTTCAAGATTTCACAGTCCAGTTAGCCGCGCGAAAATAATTCTACGAGCGCAGATTTTCCCGCGACGAGACTCGTGACCCGAGACGCAGTCGCCGACTATCACTGCGTGCGATGTCCGATCTCACGCAGTGATCCTCTCGACCTCGAGGTCACGTTGCTTTCGCTTCTTCGTGATTTGTCCTACGAATGACTACGTAAACGCAAATAATATAAATCAAACTTCCGTCGTCCGTCAGATGAAAGTTATGAACGTGAAAGACATGCTTCTCGTGAAATTTGCACGTACGTACCCAGTCACTACCGCATTATCGCTTTGAGGAATCGAGGAGTTTTTTACGAGAAATCAATAAATGTAAGCGAAGACACTCGTCGGAGCTTCGAACTGTTGCCGCTTACTTTTCCGTTAGACTCCGCGGGCATTGGAATGGCCCCGATAAGTTCAGTGGACGATTTGTTGGTGCATTACCGAATGAGTTAAGGAATTACGAATTTATTAAAGGTAAACTATAGGAGGAACAGTAGGCTTGGTACGCTCTTCAAATAGACACAATCGATTCGCAAACACCGAAAATAGCCATAGAGAAAAACTACCTCAAGGATACGCACGCCCCGAAGCCACAACCCGCCCGAAGACACGCCAGTCACGATTTCAAGCGCTGAATTTCACCTCGCATTCTCTAAAACCGACGATTATTTAATTAAAAAAATCCTTATAGCATACTGGAAGTGCCGACCTTGACGCCCGAGAATATTAGATTCCCACAATAGCTGTTCGACGGAGCGTATATTAGCCGCAGAAGCGAGATCCCCGTCAAATCAATTGGCTGGAACTGAGCGGCGTCATTAAGAGGAAGCGAAATTCAAGTGATCGACCGATAATGCGGTAAAAAGTGTATCTCTCGCGGATGTCCGAGGAACCGACTCTTGGAACCTTGTTGCTGATCAACCGATTCCCGCAGAGCCGACTTTAGTTGGCGTTTATAACGAAAGTAACGATATAGAGCGGCTCCAAATTGACGCGTAACTCAAATCGTCGCAAGCGTCGCCGGCGCAGATCAATTAGAAGAAAGTGCTTTTGCCAGAGAATGAATTTCGCCATCTGGAGGTAATTAATTTAGAGTGTCCCAACGATGATTACAATGCGCCGTAAAGACGTGGGTCTATTCTGCGTAATGCTGTTTTTGCCGCGCAGCGTGCAATAAAAAAGAAATATATATACGCGGAAAAAAAGACTTTAAAGAGATTGTTTCCCACAAAAGAGAAAAAGCGAGGATATACGCAACGTCATTTCATCGTCCCAGTCGCAGAGAGCAGCCCTTTCATCTTCTCGGGATCTCTCTTTCTCTCCTCTTTAATTTTCTCAACTTTCTTCCCTCTTCCGCGCGGCGAAGCTCACACAGCGCGTCAAAGTATGGAAGCAGCGATCAAAATACTCGTCGGATGCATTTCACAGCCTACATAGCGATTCTTCTCTCTGTACTTTCCCTTCGCTCAATCAACCCGCGCAATCGCCTCTATTTTCCTAACGTGAATAGCCCATAAATCGAGTAATATCGTATACAATAGAGAGCCCGCAACCGAGCAATATATATATGTGCGGCAAGTGCAGAAAAAATATAGCCATTACGAACCTGCCGTAGTAGCTGATTACGAACAATACGTGTCGGGCCTTCTATCGTCTAACTTCATTATCAAGCCAGTTAATGCTCGTGTGCAAGCGTAACTAATGGCCGCGGATCCGGCTGACTTGCGGCGCGATTGGCGGCTGTGCAAAGAAGCGAGAGAAAGAGAGAGATGTGTGACTAAGGATCAGGTGTTTGTTAAGCCTTTCGCTTGTGGCCGGCATATAAATACAGATAAACGCGAGTTCGTTTCTTGCTTATGCAAAATGTACAGCTTAACAATTTCGTTTTTCCCCTCGCCCCGCGGCTTCTCTGTCTCACTCTTGTGAGCTTGAGATATGCGGAAATCGAGCCGCTGTTGCGTTTCGCGCTGTGATGCTGATGATGCTTTTTATAATTTCTTCTGGCGTCGGATTTTCCTCTAATTTTACTGGATTCCGACGACCACGCGAAGTTTCTTATACTCGCACACCTTCTCGAACGAAGTTCCTCTCGAGCAATCGGAGCATTAACTCGTCCGGCTGCCGGTCGAGCGGAATTATTTCTTTCTGAAGTCTCATTGTCTTCCCAAGACGCGCGCGCGCGCGATCCGATAAAAAGGACGAAAAGGCAACAGATTATACGGATGACTTATAATTATACAGGCGACGGGAGAGAAACGTTTATCATACCGCATTTTTCGTTCTACGCGATTCCCGCGTAGTCAGCTGCATCTCCCGCGCGTTTCCGCCGCTCAGTTCCCCAGCTTCCCAGAGCCCCGCGACTGCAGCTGCGCCCCCTCGAGTGGATATTCCGCAGCATCACGGCTTTTCACGCGAAAAAGAAAAAAGTCCCGAGGAGTATTACGCGCGCGCGCGCGTTCGTTCGAAAAAAACGTCGTGATGTCGATTGTTAATTAGCGAAAGCTCCCGCGGCAGTGCGGCGCGCACGTTACAAGAGAGCTAATTGGAGCGAGCCATCTGCCGCTGCCGCGCGCGTATAGTCGACGCCAATTGGAGTATCAAGTTCTTCTGGTTTTTCTCTCTGTCTTATAAACGCGAGCGCGTATTATATTCATGAGAAGGCGGGAGTCGATTCGTGCGGAAAAGCGGAGGTGCTATGCGTATTCGGAAACGCGTCGGCATCCTTCATTTTCTTTTTTGCATTTTAGAAAGTACGACGGAGAGGCCGCGTACGTTGTTAGGATTTTATCAAAGTGGATTATAAAAGCCTTGGCGCTGCTGTTGCTGCGCTGCTGCTGGCGGGAACAATCGATCTCAGAAAGGATGAATTGAAGAGTATAAGCTGGCGGCGCGCGTGTTATATAGAAGACTGCATCCGTGTTAGATATGCCGCCTCGATCCTTATACGCGATGGCAAAATTTCTCTCCGCGATATATGTGTTATTGACCGGCGTTGTTATACATTCTCAGGCGGGTCGCCGCGCGCGCTCGAAGCTGTATAATAATGGGTTTATGCGAGAGAATTTAATTGTGAAAATATATACACAGAGAAAGAATCGGAACTAATACTTATAATTTCATCGACTTTTACTGCGGCTTAATACGCTCCAATTATCGAAATATAAAAGAATTTCTAGTAATTTATGCCTTCATTATACGTCAAGCAAATTATACTTGTACTACACTGTTACTACCACTGCTACACTACTACTCGTGTACGTGTGAAACGTACACGTTGCCTCTGACACATCGAAACGACCCACGGCGAGTGTCCGTCAGTCTCTATCTCTCCCTTTCGAACGCCGAGCGCGATCGACGTGGAAAAAAAAGCACACCGACAGCCTGCAACTATAGCTATAGTTAGATAGAAAGGCTTGCACGGGAAATGCAAGACGGTATATACTTCCTTTATACCTTCGCCGTCTATGTCCTAAGGCTAATTATTCTCGCGTCAGATGTTCTGTCAGCGGGTGTGCAGTAGGATTATAAAGGTGAAAACGATATGCGGAGAGAGAACTCGCCTCGAGAGACTTCCTCCGCGTATTCACACGGCTTCCGTGCGGTGTTATCGCCTCTTCTCTTCTCTATACTTCTCCTTTTCCCCCCTCGCAGATATATACATGCAGACTCGCTTTCGAAAATAATTGCGCGCAATTCGATAGCCGGCCATCGGCGCAAATTTCACCGTTTTAATAAGAGCGTTACGCGCGAGACCAGATGCGCTCTCGTATATATATGTTATTTTTTGTACAATATATAACCGAGTCGCTCATGCGTTTGATTATCATAAGGTTAAAAACGCCGCAACGATATACAGATGGAAATTAAAAATTACGAGATTATAACTCGATTATGCAAAGCGCGCGTGAGAGCTGCGCTGAAAGCGTCACGTATAGTATGCGTGTTCAACCTCGTGCGCGTGCAGTGCGCTGAGAGGTAATGCAGAGGACCGCAGCTCATTCGAATATCGTTTGCCGCATCGAAGCGTCAAATGTATGAAAAAAAAACTCCTTATCGTATGGCGATTGAACTGAAATATTATGCCACTAACTAAGAGAGTGTGTAAGCTTTTACTTTTATTTGAATATTAATTCTCTCGAAAGGAGACGGGGGGTAAGAGCGTGAAATTCGCAAGACGCTTCTGATGCTAATTGAATTGGACAGAAAAAGTGGAGAGAAGATCGCTGCGCGCGCAGCGGGAAAGTTTGCTCTTGAGACGCAAACAGGTTCGAGTGATTGAATTTATTAATAGTGCATAAACAACAGCTGGAGATATGCACTTGAAATTACGAGCGCAATGCGCGCCCATTATAAATGCAAATTCGTGCGTCTGCGCTAACGATAGACCGACCAACGATTGGAACGCCGCTCTGTGTGTATATGGAAATATTATGCGTATCAGTTTCTTTGTGATGAGAGTAAGTGTTCGACAAGCGGTAACAATGAAGCTATAGACGTGCACAATTAAACGCGAATTTTTCATCGAGCTCTATTGCAGGCAAAAATAAATGGATCGAGAACATCAGTATAGTACGATATATGCATATATGAGATACCTGGTGCGCGACTCAATAAAAATTTTCATCTCTATATACCTCGAGATGACCTTATGCATCGACGTACGCGTTCAGCTACAGCTATATTATACGTACAGACTCATGCGCTAATTTCAACTTCCGTCACGCAGCCCCAAATAGCTATTCCGCGAGTTTACAAAACCAACTAGCGGCTCGAGCGAAAAAGCAAAACACAAAATCGAGTCGCACACGCATATGTAATAATCGAGGTCGATACTTCAAATCGAAGAAAAATATGCGCTTCTTTAGTTTATACGTTGAACATGCGAGTTCGAGCTTTTTTACGTAAGACTTCGCGTGTGTATTAGCCAAGACAATAATTGCATAGCATTTTCCCGAAAAGTCGGTTGATTTTTTACGTTATCTCAGCGACGACGCGGTCGGTTATTTTTCGGATTATCGAAGGATAAAGCCTTACATGCTCGACGATTATGCGATTACATCTTTTCTTTTTTGCGCATCAACGATTATTTTCCATAACTGTTTGGAACTTACACAAGTGTCAGGTTAAATATTGGTCAGTTGAAAAGTAGACTGATTTTCCGTTAGAGTTTTATCAAATAACCGAAAGAGAAGTCCAATCGACTAACGAATATTAATTTAATTCTTTGTAATACTGTACTTTCATCTGACAGTCGCATAGTACGCCCAGCTAACCAGCCACAAAACGAGAAGCTCGTAACAAATTACCCGCGGCCGTGCGAAACTAGAAATGCGAAAGGTCTAAATTGCCTCTTGCACTATGCGTTCGCGATTCCGCTGATTATTTCAGTCGAAACGAACAAAAATAAACTATTCCACGACGAGCGGAGCAGCGCAAAATGCTCGAGATGTAGAGGCTACTAAAGAGACCGAGAGCTCAGAGTGGGTCGTCTCCTCTCGCGGCTCAATTTTAACTCGCGCAGAGCATGCGGTATTTCGACTACTTAGTTTCTCACAGCAATACACGTCCGCGAGCCTCTCGGGAGATAAAATTGTTACAACGCAAGACTCGCTGAGTGATTGCATTACTCCGGAAGTTCTCCATAGCTTAGATGCGGAGTTTTATTCTCGGTGTATAAGATATATTATAAGATACAGACTATACAGAGTGTATAGATCCGACGTGTATTCCTATACGAATCTGCGATGAGTCATCGCTTACAGAGATACAGCCCCAATGCGCCTGACATTTGGGACAAAGGCTAAATTGGCGAGTGACCAGTCTCGCGGGGAGTTCAATGGCACGTGAAGGAGATAAAAAAATTCGCGTCCCAGAGAAAATTATAATGAGCGTAAAAAGTGATTTTGAAGAAAAAATTTCTCTACAACGATACGCGGCGTCGCTCGACCCGTATAAGTACTCGAAAGAGCTTTAAAATCTCTTGCGTCAATATATAGAGTCTGTGCAGTAGAGTCCAATTACGAAACGTTACTCATCGCCGAGAGAGCCCGCGATGATCATCAGCCCGCGCGCCGCGAAAGCTCTCGGCTGAAAGACGCGTGTACCACGAAAAAGAGAGTTCTGACCCGGTTAACGAGCTATTCGCTAATGGCTTATCGAGATTCAGATAGCTCGTGAACCGGCCGCCTAAGTATCTGTATATACGTGTAGCTTTGGCGGCCGCGCACTGGCTCTTATTGATCGATGATGCGCGCGCGACTGGCCGGCATCTGCTGTATACATACCGATGTAACGATGGCTCGGCGATCTATCAGCCTCGACAGTGACCTTTCACTGTGTGTAACGATCGCTGAGAACCGTGCGCAGAGTCGTGCGAGGTTCATCGTTTCAACGGATGAAAGGAGCTTTCGATTCATCGGTCACTTCTCCAAATAGAGCGAATGAAATAGTCGCGCGTGATTATTGCGCGAGAAAGTCAGCGCGAGTAAAAGTCTGCGTGATCATATCTACATCGTGACAGAGGCTTATCACGCTTATACGTACAGAGATAATGCTAAGCGTACTCATCTTTATCTTCCACAGCGATGCGTGATTTTTCACGCTCGGCTTCTATATACACACACGCGCAGCTCTTGTATATATACCTAACATAGCTCTCGCCGAGTTAAGAAAGCATCGCACGCCTGCAGGCTTTCACAAAGGGCTCGTCGCGATAAAGAAACCTCCGAGGAATGTGTTGGCTTTTGAGATTCTTTCTCCTGAAGACACGTGAGTTTTTCGAGGCAGTCCGGGGCTTGCGCTATAAAAAGAAGGAATTTAACAAGCTGCCTTTGCCTTGAGAACTTGCTGTGTGTATTTGCGCGCAGGCGCGCGCCGAGTTTGTCGGTGTACAAAAGGCTCTTCCAGAAACATTCTAATTCCGAGCGTTGTGATAATGACGCATGTGTGAGTGTGGTTTTTTTCTGTACCCCGGAGACTCTGATATTCCGCTGTGTTTATACGCGGATGACGGGAAGACTAATGAAACTAGACGAGCGCTTTGGAGAAAAAGTTTGTCGGTTGTTCTTTAATGCCAGGGCCATGCGCAGTGTCCGGGAGTTTAATTTTCGAGCTGTATAGCGTTGGACGTACAATCAAAAACATTGTTTCGTCAAAATATTCTGAAAAATTTCTGAAATAATTTGAATCAACTAGCTTAGATAAAATCACGATGGAAAGCGTGCGCTGAATATAATGTATTTTTTTTCCGATTGTTTATGTTTCTGGAATACAGCACAAGCGTGACCCTCGACAGTCGGCGAGATGCACGTAAAATTTCACAATCATTTTCTGCGTGTATAAACTCTCGGTGATTATCGGTCATTATGTATTACTTTAATAGAGATGTTTAAGAGGTAGAGAAAAAGTTTAGCAATTGCGATGTCGGATATTACGTTTGCCAAGCGCATGTCGACAAACTTTTTCCACTGAACTATGCTAATGTACGATTAGCGAGTATATGCTAATTGAAAAACTCGAAATCATTTTCCTGTGGAGAATCCAGCCAAATTGCGTTTGTTTTACTCATTTAAAGACAAAAGACTGATGTTTACACGCTCCGTTATTTCTTTGCTGTTGTAACTATACATAAATCTTTGAAGAGATAAATTAACCTCCGTCGCTGTAGCTTGAAATCCCCGGAGATTCCCACCCACGCTGTATACAGCGGAGACCGAGATGAGAACGGAATTTTAGCGCCAAAGTCCATTTTCTTGAAGTGACTCGCGCGCGTATCTAGCCAACACGTAAAGACAGATATCAGGTTAGAGAAAAAGCGAGATGTATAAGACTGAACCTTGGAGTCAGCTATATCGCGTGGAATGCGTCGCTGTCTCTCTCCGCATATGTACAAGCATATATATCTCCAAAGACACGAGAATGACTCTAAAACGATTCCAGCCGCTCCCTTGGAATATCGACCTTCGCTTGGGCGGTACATGTTTGTCGTATTATCAATAAATCCTTTATCTTTGTTACTTTTCCGGATATACATAAATCTACTTGTATATGGGCACGAGTCTCAAACGAAAGGACTCCGACGAAGTTTCGAGTAGACTTTCGACTGTCTTTTGTGTAGACACCAACGCTCCAGGGCGCTATGTATTCCAAATCGTATATAAAAAGTCAGTATTGAATTCTTTAACTTGAATCACGGATGTATAAGCCCTCTTCAACGGAGTTTTGAATTTAGAACTAAGAAAGTTTCATCTTTCGACACTAACTGTGATGGGCAATTGTTTGATTTTGTTTTTGTTTTAGATACTATGGATTTCTCGTCTCGAGTTATGTGCACCTGTCAGTTTGTTAAATTAACTTTTTTTGTCCGCATTGTCGAAGGTCGCAGCCGATCATCAATGGACTTACGCAAGTGATTTTTGTTATTGAAAAAAGTAGCAGTGCAAAGCTCGGGTAAAACATCGTATTTGCAATTCAAAGTAACAGTTACACTCGTCGATCGCTCCTCGAGAGCGTAGCTCGTCTTATCGCTTCGGCCTTTTTATCAGCGAAATAATCGCCGAGACTGTCTTAACGTAAATACATCAACGTCTGAACAATAAATTATGCAAACGTCATCCGCAAAATATGAGTAATAAACAGACTTGTTCCAATGTTCTCTTAAAAAAAAAACATGAAATTGTTCCTCGATAGGCAACAATGAAGCTCCCTGTACATTCAAGGAAACAATCCACAATCGTCACTGCTCAACCTCCCACAGATTCCAACCCGTCGCAGATGATAAACAGACGAGAGGCGCCGGGGGAAAACCACCAGCTGATCACACGCCGCCGAGCGTTCGCTCTAAAAATCCTTCTGCTCTTTTATCGCTCAGCGAGATTCGCGCGAAACATTCCTCATCGGCGATTCGCGAGAATTCGCGCTCCTCTCCAAAATCCATAGAATGACGTTGCAGCAAGTCAACGTAACATTCCGGAGAGTATGCGTCGATCGCGCGCGCGTGTGTCACATGGAGGTTATGTCACGCCCCATCAGCGCCTCTCTTTCTCTCCCAATATGTATACGTAATACATATACAACGCGAGTTTTCCAAAGCCACGTTCTGCTGCGCTCCTCGTCCCGTGAATAAACAAGTAAACGCGCTTATTTATACACGGAGGCGAGAGCTGCGCGCGTGAACATTGCGGACTTTACGTTGAATACATAAAATGAACAACTACCTTCACTTGCGTTCCTGAGCCGAACGGGCGACTTCCGCGCGCGCACTGAGAAATGCGAGAGTGAGCTGATATCTATCGCTCCATTGATCAACGGCACTGTATACCGCGCAGGCGAGCACAGGGTTCGCGGGCCGAGCGACTGCCCTACTCGAGAAGACACTCGCGACCGACTTTTGCTGCCGAATTCTCGCGTTGCGCGTGGTGCGGCGGAAAAGAAAAAAAAAATCGGCGAGTCCGCCGCGAGGAGAGGGAACCGAAAGAAAGAGCCGCGAGTTGTATGAAGAAAGAGAAAAAGTGGCGAGCGATTAGCTACACGTACAGTACGTATACTTATACTTATACAGCGGCTACATCGCGCGCGCGCACATGCGCGATCGACTCGCGGGAATGCGGAACACACACATTCACACTCACACACACACGCACGCACACGACTATATATACGCGAGTAATGCTGCTTCGAAACGCAGCCGACGAGGCCACGAAGGCGACTAAGCGCGCTAGTGCTCGCTGCCTCTACTCTCTCCACTGCCCCCCAGTAGCATCAGCAGCAGCAGTAGCTCCAGAGTCTCTCTCTCTCTCTCTCTCTCTCTCTCTCTCTCTCTCGGTCTCGGCCGCGCAGATGCGACGTCATTGGTCGTCGTTGACAACGAGCGCCGCGAATATTCGTGCGGATTTTATTCGCAGGTCGAACGGGTCGGGAGAGAGAAAGAGCACTTGCTTATTCGATACACGTTTTCGAGGGGGGCTTCAGCTAAGAAGGACTGTCCTGAACTGCGGCTGTGCTCTGTTCGACGATTTCTCTCCGATTGGATTTATAGTGGCGCGGTCGCTTGAAAAGTTGGCGAAAAGAGAGAAAGTTCTGGTGGGGGAGGGTTAGTCCTGAGTGAAAAGATCGAGCCCCTTTACGATGGGGCCTGATGAGGGCCGGCTTATAGGCAAACTATTGTTTTGCCGAACAGCTGAGCTACCCGGAGTGTACGCATTGCTCGTGCCTTTGGACAAAGCCGTCTGCGAGGCTTTGAATAGGACCTTAGCCTGTTGGAGATTGTATTTTTCGAGCAAGTGCATCGGGGTGGAATAACACAATTTTCCAAACAAAGCTTGTCCTTGACGATGCAGATTTAAATTTTCTTTACAGAAATATTTATCTGCTGTATTATGTAAGCTGGACATGTACACTGTACAGGTGTTCATATACCTGTATTGGTCGGTGTTTTGATTATTTATGATGCAAAGTAAACGTAAACAAAAATTTTGGCAAGTCAGATTTCCAAGTGACTCATTGAATTTACGTCCTAGTTTTGTTGACCGACTGAAGATTTTCAGGACGCGAAACTGAAAAAGTTTACGCACTTGCAATTGCAAGTATTAGTGACATTTGTGTTGCTGAACATTTTCAGTCCTAGATAACTGTAATTACGAGTGGGAAGTACTCATGCATATTGCGCTAATGCCGATTCCAGATTCCGCGCTGTTTAGAAATCTGCAAGTATGTACCAAAGGCCAGCAAGAGCGCTGCGTCTATATAGGTATACCGTTAATCCTCGAATGTCTTTACACGCAATGAGCTGCAGGTGTCGTCGATCACGCTTTATGCCATGCAGCTTGACGTTTGTTAAATTAATGAAAGTTGTATGTTTGCATACGACTTTTCGTTTATTCTATATTTGAACAATCAGTATATAAATTAAAAATATATTTTTAGATTTAATAGCATTGCTAGTGCAAATCCATTTGCTATTCTTAACAACCACGTAATAGTATTCAACTATTCTAAGTTAAAGAAGACATGAAAATTATTTTACACTCTTCTTTAACACAAATTTTTAATTATTTTTTAAATTTTAAATTTAGAAACTGAAATTTTAATGATGTCGCACTAAATTATTTAAACATTTTTTATAATTAGTTTTAGTCCAAGTAAAATAAAAATTAGCATTAAGTCAGACTCAGACGCATAGATCTTATTCACTTTTGTTTCCTCGAAATAAAAATTCAACCAACGAAACTGCAGCATCATCCTATTTAAGAAACCAAGCGGTGTGCTTGTAAGCCTACAAAAAAAGTCACAAAAGACGGGACCACTCCCTCCCCTTATATTCAAATGACTGCTTCGAAATTTGTCTCAAAAACTTTAAGAGGCTTTGAAGCACACGTCACTGTTAGCAAAAAGCATTCGAAAAGTATTCCTGCGTAAAGGCATCCTACGTGATGTGCACGTATAAAACCGATTTATTCAAGAACAGAATTCAAGATGTGAATCACAAGTTGCATTCGTTGAAATACTATAGTGTACTAAGGAGAAATTAGATAAAAAATAGAAGCTTGCACTGGATGCTGATGCACGAAATCGTAAACATAAAGTCAGTGCAAATTCCTTAATGGAACAGTAACGGTGAAAGACTCGCTCGATCGCGGGAACCTCTCACGCTTTACAGTGAGCGCGTGAATGAATTAGACGCGCGCAAGCTTAACAATAGATACATGGAGCCTATGCACATTCGTGACTCTATATGGATGCAAGAGTAACCTGCAGTTTTTTTGACTGAGGACGTGAGATTAGTTTCATTTCTAGACATAAGTCGTGATTACATGTCATTATAAAGTGTTATACATAGAAAGCTAGTCTGTACATTCTTTGAAAGTAAAAGTCTGAGATATATGAATACAAAGTTAATTAAAAACTAAAAATTCTATTGCATTCAGCTTTTATACATTTTTGTACTGTCAATTTTGTAGATATTTGTTATGACAATTAAAAATTATTGAAAAAATTATTCTCTTCGATTTTATTGTTTACAATTTCATCGATACAATGTCGTATTATAAATAGCTTGCTTAGTTGGTGCAGACGGTTAAAAAAATTTTATCAACGAATTTAAAATATTTTCTTTGTATTACAAGTGAAAATTAACTGAACAAATTAATGTCCCGTAACAACTTTCGCCAAGATTATATCAATTAGTCGTAAACAAAAATAAAACGAATCTCGCGTAATCAAGTACAAATTTAATGCAGGTCTTATAGATACACACGTGCGTGACCTTTAGTATAGTTATCGCAGCTGCTACCGTTTCTTCTTCTTGTCTTACATCTTCTACACATTACGGTTCATGCGAAAACTCGCTACCGCAAGGTCAGTCAATGTGTTATAAACAGTTTGTGCATTTGAAGCATTACCAAACAATAATGATATGAAGTTTTCTACTAGTTCTTTTTCTAGCAAGAACTTATCATACGGAGTTTTTTAAGTTTACAAGAAGCGCTTGATAAATGAGGAACAGTTCACGAATTGAGGTCGAATGTTCTAAATTTACTCTTGAATAAATCAATATCAGTGATCTTATAAGTTTCTATTTTTGTTTTGAATTGCCGTTACTGTATATCACAAAATTTTTTTGTTCAGGAATGCTTTTAGACACATTTTAATATCTAATTGAAAATCTGTAATTTATCACTGTACAGGCTAATGAAAAAAATATAGAAAAAATTTACAGATATTATAGAAGTTAGTAAAAATATTTTCTTTTTTGAATTCTTGAACATTTCTAATGTTTTGTAGAAACTCAATAACGACACGCTGCAAAGTAATACATGCGTTTCTTCAAAATTAAATTTTGTCTCCGTTTAACAAATATTTGTATTTAATATCTAAAAAAAAGTTACTCATGAGAGATTCAACATAACACATCATTACAACCACAAACAGAATTGTACTTTTTAAATCTAATTTTACACAGCTGATCATAGACATTCAGACATACATCTCTTTTTCAAGCTGATGTACAAAAACACTCTCATCCAAGTACGTAGTAGATCGTTAACTCGATTAAACTCCTTTCTCCCGCAGCGGTGATCCTCATTTCCATATAAATGCTCTATAATTCACCATTACGACTCGCGTAGAAAAAATAACGCTACTGCCATCCTGGCGGTGTGTAAAAAATTCCCATTCGTAAAGAAAACTGTCTTGGCGCACGCAATGTGATAAAACATTTCTCAGCGCTGAGTTGTGCTGCAGCGAGGGAACGAGCTGAATCTCGAAAAGTAGTTTCCACGCTCTTGTTTACGCTAACGGTCGTTCGATCGCACAAAAGTGCACATTGGACATCATACAGTTTCTTCTGACACTTCCCAGTAGATTAAATGGTTTACTAGTTTAGAGCTATTGTTGCAATGATTTCTTTGTTAAACGTATTTTTATTACTACGTGCGAAAAGATTTAAGAAGAGCAGCTTATATTAAGACGTTTCACTTTTGAAAATGATCTTACCTTGTTTGAGTACAGGTTTACGTGTGAATGAATTTCTAGTGAGCAATGAGTTCAAGTGATTGTCGAAATTAAGTTTTGTTTCAAGCGTTTAATTGCAAGTTGTTTTTAAAACTTATTATAAAAAAAATTTGATTTACAAAATGTATACGCAAGCACTAAATCCATTATCGCCGTTAAAATAGACAGTATTGTCAAGTGGTGCTCAGCATAAGTAATAGTTAAACCAATCATTTTATTATCTGAATTTCGACAGTACAACTTGAATCGTTGAAAGTAGATAATGAAAAAGCAGGCTTGGTACTTACTGAAGTAGTTAAGTGTCTCCCGGATTTGATCCGGTGATAGTTTTAAATCTTCGTCCTGCGTTACTTTGGCTGAGGGTATAAACCAGTCCGCGTTTTCGTAACCTGAAAATTATTAATTATTAGTTTGTGTTGAAAATTGCAATAAAAAGTCGATAGTGAACGGTAATCACATTAAAACAAAAATGTTCATCAAGCGAATAGCATGTATATTACTGCAGAAAATATCTGCACCGATATAAGTATATAGCAGTAAAATTAGAAATTGCGGAGTACAGCAAAAATAACTCGAAAAATAAAAAAAAATAAGACAAGACCGGCGTCAAAGCTTACCTTGAAATTGCGTGAGGGTGTCAGCTCTGAGACGGTACCTCGGTATCTGCTCCTCGAGAAGACTGATTATTTCAACCTCTGGCAGCTCCTCCCCGCTGCACACCTCTGCAACATCATAAAGTTCTTTCACTTTAGTAACCGCAACCAATGGGAGCTCGAGTTAGTACGTCTGCCATCGCCCCCCATCACTGCTCTTTTTCCGCATTATAACATTTACTATTTACGGTCTCGTATATCGATTTGGCGCCTCTTCTAAAAATGTCTAACCTCGATCTGACGCGCGCTCGAGCATTGTTTTGTATCTCGCATTGTTTTCTCACGCTGCTAATTAAGGTGATTTCCCCCCATGAATGAAGTTCCATTCAGACTGCATGATTTTTCTGAATTTCAAGCTGTCTGGCGCTGAACCATACACACACGAAACGGAGCTGCTCGAAATAATTGTATTCAGTTTCTAGTTTTCCATCGACCGAGAATCTAATTCTTGTAATCAAGCTGCATTTCTAAAGCATGACTGCCAAAATGCGGCAACGGGGGACGCTCTTACATAGGCGAATATCGACAACAGATATTTATTTTTAGACTGACGATGTAGTTGTTGGATAGTAAACGTTGAATGAAAAGTTCGGCTAAGCGCAAGAGCGCGCGAATTTTGAGGAAATTGGGGTAAAGAAAGCCTTAGTTAGCAGAGTGTATCGTATAATGTGCTGTGCATGTGTCTGGCTCGAGCGTATTTAGGATGCGACACGTTGAATAGAGCGATGACATTGGCCAACTCGAAATAGACATGATATTCTCGGTTGTCGTCGACCTGCAGCTTAAATGGCACGAATAGTGCGTAAGGCTGTATACCAACTTGCATACGTAGTCGCATTCTTGCAAAAGCTCTGTGCAGGGCAACGGTCTCATTGTCACGATTGCTCAATACATTAAGATTACATTTTCTGGATGCCTATATTTTCTTGTAACGTGGCATTTTTCAAGTCTCGAATACAGTCTAGTCCGTTTATAAATATTAGAAAGCTCGGCTATTGTGTAACAAATTTATATAAGATAATTCTTGTCAGTTTCAATGTTCATTTCAGACAATATTTTCAGTCTTTCTATTTATAATACGTGCCGCATATAAGTACCGTTGTGAATGAATAATTAGTAAGTTCATTGACAGCGTCCACCAATAGAATGAATTACAAATTTAGTACGACGTACGTTCACATTCGGACTTTACGCGCAACGAGTATCCAACTATTTATATCCTTTATTTCGTTAAAGCATCGGAGATGCGCGTCGAGCGAGCTAAGTCGAAAAAACTTCCTACATCGTCGCCTATACAGCATATCAAGCTCCGATCAAGCTCGCAATTAGCAGCTCTAGCCTGAAATTGTCTAATTAGCCGCTCGTCGAAGGCAATACTAAGCAAACAGCCATAATCGTACGTGAGCATCGGACATGTGCCGCCCGAGCCGAGAGCCCGCAGGCGCGGCGAGTACATAAAACGCGGGGCGTAAGTACAGAGCAATAAGACAATCTAAGTGCGCGTAAATAGGCGCGCGAGCAAAGCGCTTTTGCTCTCGCGCGCGCCAGCTGCGAAGCGCCATACCATCTCGCCATTTTCCCAGTATAGCCTCGCGTCTCTGCTGAATGTCCTTGAGCTTGGCCGGGCCCCTGGGCCTCTTCACTCTCGCGCTCGCGCCCAAGGACATAATCTACCGGAAGACCGCTGGCGCCTCGTTCTCCAGCGTCGATTCATTCGGATGCACTGGGCGTTACGCACTGCTTATCCTCTCCTCTGCCACAGCGCGCTGTACTGCCGGACGACGATATAATTTCCCTTTGCAGATGTAGAGCCGGACTTCTTCTGCGGTTCAGCGCTGGCGCGTCTCCTCCCGCTTGGCATTCACACCCCGCATACAGTTTTGCTTTTCAGTTCAGCTTGGAAGGGTACTTTCCTCCAGTCGTCGCTCGCGCGCACTAACGACAAGTCGCGGTGCAGCGAGGTAACGTTAATCGAGAACGAATATACGCGCGCAAAACTGCTCGCGGCTTGTCATGCTTTCCAAGAAACTGTCAATTTGGAGCACGCGTCCGCGTCCCCATCAAAATAGCATCCGCACCATTTGGCAGCGACGGATCTTCATTCGCACCTAAATACTGCGCGCGCACTGCAACTGTCTTCCCTGAGAATAGCGCCAAGCCCTTGCACGAAACTAATGCGCGCAGTAATACATAATCTCCCGAAGAAACGCGCCGTATCGGTATCTCGTTTATTCTTTATTTTCTCAGGCGAGAGTAAATGGAAGAAGACGGCGAGGGGCGCGACGCGACGAGAATGTCGGAATCGCCTTTGTCTCGTATCGACGCACCGGTAATTCGAGTTCCCAGCGCGACGATTACTGGTGCGCGACTAGCGCAGCGACGACTAAGCTTGCAGCGATCTCCTCGCGACTCGCCAAAATAGACTCCTGCAGATCTCCGCGACTCCTTGGCTTGGGGCCAGATGCTCGCGGGGCCCTTACACACACACACACACACACATGCATACACACTGTTATTCCGAGAAGCGTCCGACAGAGAGCTCGTGCAGCAGCAGCAACGGACGACGGGGCACTTTGAGGGCGCGAGACACGCGGACCTTTATGTTTATGCGAAATCCAATTGCAGCCGACGCCGCTGCTGCTGCTGCTGCTGCTGCTCTAGAAAGCGGACTCGGCTCCCCCGTGTGAGTGACGTACTAATGGCTGAGAGAGCTCTTTCTCGCTCTGGACTTTCGCGGCTCTTAGCGCCGAGCGAGGAAAAATAGATTTGCTAATTCTGATGCATGCGGGTTTACTTTGCACGGATGTGTCATTCAGAAACGGGCTCTTCTCTCTCGGGCTGCCCTCTCTTCGTGCTTGGATTTTCAGCGAATTTCTCATCGAATCGCGCTCGTTCGTTCGACAGCGACGATTTCGCAGTACTGAAATATTACAGCGACCTGTTCTAAATTAAGTAACAAATTAATGGGCGACGAGCGACGATTATGGACACAATTGTATTGTTTCGTAACAACGGAGTATATAGAGTGTACAGGTGGTGCTGTAAAATTCCATAACGATCCCAATTAAGTTAACGCGCTTTTGTATATTAAGAGGCCGCAGAAACCGTTCGCATGAGCAGCCTAATAATTAATCGTGCTCTACAATGCGAAGAATCCACAATGCCGCAAAACTTAATCGAGCTCGAGAGCTATAATCGGTCGCCGCGAGCGGTTCTCGCTGTGTAGGATACAATCAGGAAACGCCTATTACTCGTAGACACTCCGCTCTTCCACTCGGCGCAGCGGTATACGCGTACGCATCATCAATTTGACACAAGTGATTACTTTCCACGGTATCGCCAACGATTTGCGTGCGTTTTCGCAGCGCACGCAGACAAAGCGCTAACTAAGAGCTCTCCAGCTATACTCCTCTATAACCGACCAAATTAACTCATCGCTATTTTAATCGTCCATTAGATTGCAGGAGAACGCACGCCTATCTCGCGAGATGGATTCACGATCCAGTGAGGCGCGCATATATACATAACATACAATGCATCGGCGCGAAATAGCGTGAAAGACGATCCCAGTCATCCGGAGCACTCGGCTACACCGCAGAGCCGTAATTTTGACGCCTTTCGGTCATGCGCTCGTGACGCTACTCTCTCGGCTCTTTAACGGCGCCTCCTAACGACAGTGCAAGCGAATATAGGCGGTTGCGTAACCCGGCGAGTGTTTCGCGACTGCGCGCACGCGCTCGCACGGCTCTTCGACAAACAAATTTTATGTCTCGCGCGCAGACCTACACGATTCTATACAAGCGACGCACATACATCATCGTCGTATACGTATATATATTAATCGCGCGCGCAGAGAGGCGCTGTCGCGAAATTGCGAGCATAGGACACGTCCTTTCGCGAGAGCTTCATTCTCGAGTAGATGTGTACGAGAGCGATTATCGCGGACTCTATACACAGATTAATAGGCTGTAATTTCAGTTTTTAGCTGAACAATTTTAATTAGGAGATTCTACTTCTCCGCGCGAGTTGGTAATGGCGTTTTCTGCTGCGGGAGATCGTTACATGAGCTTAAATTAAAGTTCAACGCTTGATTCTTTCATTGCTATACTGATGTGGCGTTTTACGGATATTTTTAGAAAGTAGCTTTTTGCATTACTGATGGCGAGACCAAGTCGCACAGCTGGATTGCAGATGCAAAAAATTCATCCAGTAAGAGGAAAACGTACGCTGGGAACTCGAAGTTAAAACGACGATGCCTGTTTTATTTTCGTACAATAAGCAATATACGGATTGCACTGTGAATATACTCAAAAGATGAACTGTGAATTACAGACCAGTAATTAAATAATAAATAGACGATGACTCTATTATCTTATCTTTCGTTCAAAGAACTGCACTGATTTTTTACATTATTTTACCGTCGCCTGCAGTTCAAATATATTCATCATGCAAAGTTAAAAATAATACACGCGTATTTGTGTGTGTACACTTATTCAGCTTTCAGCTTTGAGCGTCAAGCTGAAATGTCGAAGCAAAGCTACCAAACTATGTCCTTGCGGCTACAGTATACAACCATATATACAAGCGCTTCGAACTGCTTGACACGTGCCGATAGAAGCTCTCGCACGCAACGCAACGCTGAGCGGCAAAAATGCTGCGCCGTAATATGAAAGAATCGTAAAAAAAAAACTGAAAAAATGAAAACGACAAAGACTAGCCATGCTCGAGCGTTATGCTCGTAAGGATAACGATAACGATGATGATAATGATGATTGCCGGTCGCCGCATCTCTTCCAGCGAAAAACGATGATGATGATGACGGCGGCGAGAAATTAGAAGTGGAGGAAGAAGAAAAAGACGGAGAGCTGGATAGAGAGAGAGAGAGAGAGAGAGAGACGAGCTCGCACAGACGTGCGCCGCGCGCGGCGAGTAATGATGATGATGATGACGGCGGGAGCTCCGCGCGCTCACGGAACATTATGCTCCGCTTCCAGCTCTCCTCCGCGACGGCAATCATCATTTGGCCTCCTCTCCTCGCTGCCGGCCAATGGGAAAACACCATGGGGGCTGCTGCCGCAGGTACGGGCACACATGCGCGCAACCGGGCAACCTATAGCTATATCCTCGCGCGCCTGCTTGCACATAAAATCGACGGCAGCGATGCGATGGAGTACCAGTGTCTTCCCGGACTGCGCCGTGGTGATTTCGGAGAATAGCCTACACGAGTGCACGCTGCACATGCTCTCTGGCGTCTATTCCAGCGTTTCCGCCGTCGACTCGATCCGCCCCGAGCCCGAGCATTGGCGCCGAGAAGTGCGCTGCAGGCTCTTACACATATCTGCATCGTTCCAAGTTCAACAATTCACGTAGATGACGTTCCAGTGCATCACGCGTGGATCTTGAGAGCTTGAGGCCGGCGAGCGGTCGCGCGGTGCGTGCGCGCTCCAGAGGAGTGGCGGCGGTTCATTCCTATCGCCGGATCTGCCGGATCTGCAGTGTTGCGATTGCCGATCGGTCGACACTGCACAGATACACGTCTACGCGTCGAGTTCAGTTGGTAAGTGTCTGTTTGGATGGAAGCTTTCATTTGCCTATACGCAATTACATATTCATATAATCTGTGTCGATGACATTGTGGACGAAAAAGTATAGAGTGATCGATACATACAGTCTGGTCGAGCAACTGAAAAATATCGAGGTGCATTGCAGATTAAATTTTTGACAATTCGAGCACGGAGAGACCAATCGAGATAAGGAGAGCAGGTCTCAATCAAGGTCGCGTTATCAATCGAAATCGCACGGAGACGATTCCATTTCGCTGCTGATAATGGAGCGCACATGAAACAGAGGCATGAACAGCATAACAAGCGCATATACGCATAGATTGGTTCCTTTTACGCTGGCGGAGCGTGTACACCAATTGCGATACTTATAAAGCAACAGATGACTCTGTCTCGGATAGATATCTGTGTGTCGAACGCATGCACGTGAATAAAGCGATTGCTAGAAATCTTACGATGCTCTTGAGATTGAGTCGGCTTTTCTCGGTAAGCGTTTATCCAAGTAAGGACAATGCACACATCGATATACGCGGTAAAAATCACCATCGCCGTAAATACATGTATATACAATTATATCTATCGAGATATACGTATATGTCTATTGCGCAGAGAAATAATCATTCCTACTTAACAAAAGCGCTTATTCAGCTTCTATAACAATACGAGAGAGCCGTTGCGGGGATTTGAAAAAGCTGTTGGCAGCTCCCACAGTGCTTTTATCGGCAACTCTGATTTGAAATATTTAGATCGCTGAAATCCCTTCTAATTACAGAGTCGGTGCGCGCACTGCACGTTCACTTTCGCCGGGTGAGCTGCGCTCAGCGACCGATCGAGTGTCGTATATTTACCGGTTATAGTCTCGGCGTCGCGGAAGGTCCGGGTAGGCGCGTTGATCCTCGCTTTGGAGAGCTTCTGCAGCGTTGCCCTCGTCGCAGGTGAAACCTTTACGGAGGCGGTTGGCGAGGCTTCGGGCCGCTTCGGACCCACATCCTCCACGGCGGCCAGTTTGGACGCAGCTGTGGCGACGAGGGAGATCGCCTCACCTTTCTGCACACGAATTCAAAAATGCATTAGTTGTCGGTCTTTGGAGTTAATTCGTTATTAGTTATTCGTATAATCTATTCACTGGTATTCGTGGTGTGCTGCAATGTAAGGTTTTTTTTAGAGATAAATATCGTGTGACCACTGCAGTATTAATACTATTATTTTTTTACTGTAGAGTTTGTTAGGATTTTGACTTAAATGTCAGAGGAAATTATGCAATCGAGAATTGAGGGGGTCGCAACTATAATCATATTTTATGAGTGCTTTGACCTCTTATACCCCTATGCTGTATAAAACTAGTGTATAAACTGCAGAATTTTAAAATATATTTCAAACAAATGCAAAATGCAACACATATATACTAAAAATGTAGAGGTGTTTTTGTTTTTGGTAATCACGACTGCAGATCTACTTATATAACTTTAACGAAATGTCAATAGACGCGTAATTAGTATACACTTGTATACGTAGACTGCAAATTATTGACTATTTAAAATTGTTCCAATTACATACATTGTATTGTATTGTATTATCGAATAGCGAAATCCAGACAAATTATAAATTAAACTTCCTTCGGCACGTTCTCCCCTGCATAATTATTCTAAAAAAAAGAGCTTCTAGCAACGCGTCCCTCTCGAACTCGAATTTCATCTACCGGTATATTAGGCGAGATTTCCAGGTTCTATATTAAAGGGGCTCACATTCTCCAAATAGTCGCGACCGGAGCTTGAGGCACTCGCGCATGTGACACACATATGTACATAATATATATCTATAAGATACAAGCAAAAGCGCCGGCGCGAGAAGCCAGGAGGAAGACGAGAAGCCCTCGGCTTCTGATCTGCTGGTAAACATCGCGACCGGACGCGGTGGTTTAGAATACTATAATATACGTGACGCGGCTGCGGCTGTACACCTATTAGTATATATATATGTACGCTGGCATATATGCAGTATGCACGTATACAGCATGTGCGCAACCGCACGCGAAGCTTACGTAACATGGCTTTATATATGCAGCCGACTTGCGTTTTTCAGAATTCATGTCGCACGCTTGCTCTACGATATATAGCATTGATTTCTTTTTAAGGGAAAAATCGATAACAATGCGGAATCCCATTGTAATGCGTCGATATTTTACGGTAAAACTTGACCGACGTGTATGGCTTTGATATACGTTAAGGAATTACGCTTGTTAGCTTTGATTTTCGCGCCAATACATGGCGTCGTGTTCATTTTTAATTCAGATTTTATTTCAGACAATTTTTATCCGACGCGAATTAGATTTTTTGAAAAAAAAATTCGGTGAAATTCTTTCCACGATCAATTATTTCGTCGAAAGGTGAAATCTAGACTAGGATCGATAAAGCAGGACTACATACTACAGTGAGAAAATTAATTTCCATAAGTAAGAACGAGTATGACGCCGTATTGCACCACAAAATTCCAATTTTTTTGTCTGCAAAATTTACATTTACCGTTACAGAAGAAAAATTGTAAAAATGTTTAAGTAATAGGTAACTGCATAACTATAACTACGAGGTTCGATTGAAATTTAATAATGTATGAAGATACAATTTACACCTTAGCTTTTGGTGTGAACGGAGTAATTTTGATTTGAATGTTAAAAAAAAATTTTCATCCTATAATGTTTTTCATCCTTTTTTTAACCATTTTTGAAAGTTATTTTCCTTTATAAATCTATAGAAATGCATAGAAATTCAAACAAAAATTCTTTTATTTTAACCAAAAATTTTTATGTGAAAAGATTTTCCTAAACTTTGGAACTTTATCAAACCGTGTAGTCACATAAAATCACGAGGACAAAGCTTTCAATTGATTTGCATTTAATTTTGAAAATAATGTTGTGTTTCGTTTTTTGGATGTTATACCCGGCCCTCTAATTAAACTTAAAATACGTTATAATACTACTTTTAAACAATCTCATACCAAAAAGAATCTGCAAACATGGAAATACTTAGTACTTTTTGCATAACTGCATGATGCGTCCGCTTAGACACGTATTAAAAGCGTTTATATTTTAATTTTTTTTATTTGATCTTCAACGCCAAATGGTGGATTTGCAATTACACCACTTGCAAAAAAATTTATTAAAATATTGTAAATTTATAAAGAACGTACATCGTGTTATGCGTATATACCAAAATTAAAAGTTCTAGACTGTTGTCGTTACAGAGTATAATAATTTTGTACTAAAATACACTTGAGCGTACAATTCGAATTTGCCTCACGAGTAAGTATGTCACCGAATTCTCCTGGCTTACCGCATAATAATGATTCGCTGGCTATTATACGTTATCGCGACGTGTATGTATATATATCATAATTTAATGCGAAGTCGTTCTAGAATTAGCGCAGTGCGTGCGCCTCATGGATTTTAGTACGTGCAATATATACAAGCGTGTTCACGGTACCTCTCGCGTGAAAGGACCACGTGTTGCTGCCTATATACCGCTACAGTGACGCATATATACACGCCGTATATGTATATGGTTTTGAAAACACGCCTCGAGACATATGACGTGAGTTGTGCATTGATATTTTATCATATTTCGGGTAACAAAGTAAATGCATTTTTTTCGGACGTACTGATGGAACGAAAGGGAGATCAAATTTTTTTTCAAACGCATGCAGCCGAAAATAAAACATGCCTCTAACTGTGGGCTCTCCATACGTACAGAGAGTGTAAAAATAATCTATATGTCAACAAACATCCGACAAAGTTATTTTTATTATTCATTCGAAATTCGTCGAATACTATCCACTGTATAACGGCTTTCAAACGAAAAAATATATGTAGATTGGCCTACAGATTGATAAACAATTTATTTGTACCGATTCCTCTCAACGTAATATGTACATTGTACATACATCGATGCCAATTACGAACAAACGTTATACCACTCCGGACTGAAAAAAATCCGTCAAAACTCACTGGAATCATTGATCAAACACCGGTCACTGGGCAGTTGCAGCAAGGACCAAAACACAGATCACACGCCAAAAGAAAACAAACAAAAACTCCGAAAACAAGGTATCAGCGAGTAGCAGTAGCAGTAGCAGCAGCAGCAGCAGCAGCAGCAACAGTACCGCATAACAGGGCAAAATCACAGACAAAAAGCGCGAGAAATAAACACAGCAAGGCTCGGCACACGGACGTCACGATAATTTTACGATCAGAGCGACGACATGAGCCACGTTCGTCCACGGCATGTTCTTTAATATTGGAGAAAAGAGCCTCTCGGACGTCGGACGTTGTCTCGACTCTGCGGGGCGACGCGCGCTGTACGGATGGAGATGTACTGCAGTACGTGCGAGCGAGACGATTCCCGTGCGTTGACTGCCGGCTTCGTCATTCCCTCGGGCTAAACTCGTATATATTAACGCGGTCGTCGTCGCCTTGCGCTTGCGGCCGGTCTCGATGGACCTTTTCGCGTGTGCAGCGCTCGTCGGAGTAGGGCGTGTATCACGTGGCTGCCCAGCCGGCAGCTCTGGATTTCGGCTGCGTCTACTAAGGCATCCCAAGCCCCTCCATTTGCGCCTATGCGGCTCGGACCCTAAGGGGTCCGCGCTTAATTGCAGGCCCATTGTTTTCCGAGAGCCTGCGAGAAGCTTATCGCCGTAAACGGACCCGATTTATACGATACTCCGAAGTTTAGGTATACGAGCGACGATGAGTGCGGGAGTACAGGGAACGATCTTTTTTTGCGGGGATGGCTTTATGATCTGGTGATTGGTCTGTTTGTTTGAATCTGGTTGTTGGGGTGACCAGTGAAGCGCATCTGGCCTGCGTTTTCGATTGAACGGCGACTTTGCGAGAGGTAGCGCGCTCTCTGCGCGTTGCTTCATGTACGGGCCTTTTGATTTTTACGAGTTGTTTTCTAGAGGAAGAGTTTGTTGAGCTTACTCACTGCACTATAAGCTCTATCAATTCAACGATCATTTGTAGATTTTAATAGCCTATTTCTTGTTATGTTTTGGTATACAAATTAACATTAGAATAGTTTAGATTTGCAAGTGCACATTTTTCATTGTATTTGGAAATGATTTAATAAGACATATTTTCGAACAAAAACACGGTTATAGTGAAAACATTACGTCACGCAAGTGGTTATTTTTATCAGAAATGTGCGTGATCCTGATCACGCTGCTGGATTTCGAAAATTCTTCATCTTTTGCATTGATGCATTGGTCTGTAAAATTATGCGAATCTGAATTTATGATTTATCAACTTGACTTTATATACCTAATTTTAACGAAATTGAAAAAAAAATGTTTTTAAAAGCTATAGCCTGTATCAGTAAAAAATTAATATCTACTTCTGTCTTTACCTTATCTCATGTCTATTAATGTAAGATATTATACAGATTACTTTTTCATATATGTACACATGTATTATTCCACGAATAATTCCATTTAAAAATTAAATATGAATTGAGAATTCTACAACTTTTCATTTGCTATTGCAAATAGTGCAGAGATTTAAAACCTAGAGACTCCTATAAATCAAATAACGAAAATTTATGCAAAAAAACATAATTTTTTATATGGCAGCACATGAGTATAAATCTTCAACAGACAATCCTCATAACAATAATTCAAAAAACACGTGTTAAGTGCATACACCGATGACGCAAAGCGAATTTCTGTAAAAACGTTTCTTCAACTGAATGATTCATCAGGTCCCAAGATCAAATAAACGCGTAGACGCACACTCGCGACTATATGTACTTCTGTACTATGATGCCAAAAGTCGCAATTCTCGTTTCACGACTTCTACCCAGTCTAAAGAAGCTCGAATAACTCAAGGTTTCACCAACCAAGGTCCACTGATCCTCCTTCATATTTTAAATCCGAAACCAAACACGTTTTTTTGCGCGGTCAAGTAGCGAGCCGGTAACAACAGAGCTGGAGTGAAGTGATCCGCGAATATTGCGTAATCTTTCCTCATCATGGACTTCAGTGTACGCGCAAGTCGAACGTTCTTTCTCTTCAACAAGTTCATCCAGAGATAACGATGCATTATCGCTTGTCTGTTCGCGCTGTTTCCTTTTCAGTATTATTTTATCTGTCTTTATGACTGACTTGTGACTGCGGCAGCTGCTACCATTACTGTTTACTGATCGACAACACAAGGACAACACATGCATGTTTAAGCTTGAAGCGTTCAGTGTAAACTCACCGTCAGTCAGATGGTTAGGTATCGAGGTCCTGGTTTCCACTATAGAAACCTGGAAGTTCACCGATCTAGCTTGCGCTGAAGCAACTGAAAATGCACAAAAAAACAGTGTGAAAAGGCTACTCTAATTAGAACGGGGTGTTTTTTTTGTATAAACAAAGTAATAAATAAAAGTCAGTGTGTGAATGAGTACATCTAGTATTGCTGCTGAAGCATTAAAATATTTTTGACTTAGGTGGTTTCTTTTTACACAATCAATGAACACCTTGCAAACATAAAAACTGCTTTGAATTATGTAAAGTGATTGGTTCAAGAATCTGTGAATGGTTGTGTCAAGCGCAAACTGGACATATGAATAGTCTCAAATTAGTGTTATAGCCTTTCGATGCTGAAGTAACTTTTTAAATTCAAAATAAACCACAATGAAATATCACAACTCAATGAAAATAATCAAACCAAGTGTTGTTGAACACACAATAGTACTTTTTTATACAAGGAACTGAATTGCACTCAATCATGATTCTTGAAATTAAAATTGAATTAAGATAAAATAGTAGTAAATATTCAGACCTTGAAAGAGAATTCATTAAATTTAAAAAAATGAAAAGAAAAATAGTCTTATATAACAGACTGAAGCATGTCAAAATCGTTACTTTTACTTTGCCAACATCATTTATTAAAATTCTGTCAAGAAAAAACATATGATTGCAATAAAAAATACCCTTGTGTCACTATATGGTAGCACTGGTGTTTCAGAATAAAAACAACACAAGCCCATCTCACTGAGTTCCAATGCCCTCCTCAAGAATCAATATTGAAAAATCAATAGCGGTGTCTGACAAAGCAAGCATCTGATTTACCTCTCAATAAAAAGGCAAGGGCGAACCGTTATTGTTTGAACTGGCACTGTCACAAGAGCCCCCACCCGTTCTCGCGATTCGCCAAGATAATCCGTGGAATTGGGGGTTAATCGAAAACATTGCGACCTCATGCGCAACCACACACACTCTGAAGCGGCTGCGAAGGGGTTGAATCATCGAAAAATCCATCGCGCGCGCCACCAAGGTTACTGCCAGGGCTGCGTTCGGCTCGCAGCTTCTTCCCGCGAAAAAAGCAGAAGCTAAAAAAGCGTAGGAAGCACGGCTTAGGTATGTTACTTATATACGAGTTGTGCGCCTTTGATATATCGATTAACGTCCTGCGTGTGGCACGTATAGCCTGGGAAAGCTTTGGGCCACCCGCACCCTGGGGCGCGCGCGCGCGCCTGACTATATTGCATGCAGGTATCGTATATGGAAGCAAGCGAACCAGCTATCATAGTACACACTGTGCAAAGTATGTACAATGCGGAATGACTGGAGAGTAGGTGGCAGCAGAGGGAGAGAAGAAAAAACGCGAGAGTCAAGCCTCGCTAGGGAATTGGGTTAAACGATCTGTTTCGCAAAAGCAATAGCTACACTGCTGCTGCTGCAGACGTGACTCTGTACGTGTCTCTCTCGGCGTACATCGATTTGCACCCTTGGCAGGCCGGACGAATGTATGGAGGAAGAAGAGAGACGGAGCAAAACAAGCGTGTGTGGCGCGCCAGTCGAAGTACACATATACACAAGAGCTAGAGATTCCCGTCTCGTCGTCGTCGTCGTCGTCGTCGTCGAGGAAAAAAAAGGAGCCAGGCAGAAGAAAGAGCACACTGCACTATCCGTCAGGAGCATTACGAAACGCGAGACGAGACGCACACTCATCGGAGGCTTTTTATAGGTTCGTCTCTCCCGCTCTCTCCCGAGAGCCGCGATCACTCACCGTTCTCGGGGCCTCGCTACGCATCCTCGCTCTTGCAGGCAATCGTTATCTGTTGTCTACAAAGCTGACGCTCGTTCTCATAGCTGGTGCTGCTGTTGCTGTCGAGGCTCGCGTACACACACATGATATTTTCAGAGACGCACACGGAGATATTTACGGGCACACTCGATGGCCGTCACGAGAGCACCGAGACTTCACAACGACGATTCCGACGGTTATCCTCCAGCATTGTTCCTCGTTTTGGATATTATATTCTGGCTGGAAAGGCTCGCGCGCCACTTGCGTCACCGTATAAGTATAGGAGAGAGAGAGAGAGACTTGACGGTTAGGTGCGCTGCGCTCTATGCTGACAATGGATACTCGCTCCTCCGCCGAGAACTGACGCGCGCTTGTACTCGGGGATTTTGCAGCTGCTCGTCGAACGCTGATCGGGCTGACTGGAGAGCAGCGATGACCCGTGTGGAAGTAACTCGCGGCTGCGTCGCGTTTCTTTTTTTTTCTCAGCAACCGTGCTCTTGGCCAGTACACTTGCTTGTACTGTCTGAAGTCTGTGCCTGCACGAGAGCTCTCCACGAGCAGCGCGGGATGTGGACGAACGAAATAACGAATCCGAAGGATAGAGAGAGAAGGAGAGAGCGCGAGAGGAGATAGAGCGCGAGAGCAGCAGACTACAAGAAAATGGCCGCTGCAGCGAGCGATGGCTGCCAACCGTCGCTGTGCAGCGAGCGCCAAATTCGAACGGGATTCCTCCTAGACTTTCGCTTTTGCAAGGAAATCATTTTCAAAGACGTTAGTTGAGCTATTTCCTCTGACGGACAATACTGAATTTACAATAAAATATGCAAATCGCGTTTATGGTATAACGTACCAACAAGTGCCAGCAGACGATTTATTATTGAACAACAAAACTATGTTAAAAACCGCCTTTTCGCTTCAACGTTCATTTTTTTCGTAAAATAAATCACTATACGATATGTGTCCTGCATGAATCTTACAAGACTTCTTTTCACAATAAGTTTTTGTATACTGTGCACAATTTAAAAATGAATCATGTTTATAAAAGCAAGAAGAGTGCACTTGCATAAAATGCTTTCCAAAATATAAAAGCTCGCATGACTGAGCAACCATATTAATTTACGAAAGGATCAAACTTTTTTTTTATATTTATGTGTACACAGTTCTTAACATATCTACACATAAGTATTAAATGACACCTAGAACTAGAAACATAAAATATTCATTTGGTAATTCTGCGTATAGTAACTTTACAGCGCCAATCGTGCAATTGAGCTTTTTCTCGCGAAGCCAGACGCAATCGATTGCATTATCCGCGTTTCCAAAATTTAAAGATTCTCCCTCGACTATAAAAGTCTACTCAGCGTAGTTCATTTTCAATGAAATTCTCACTTTTAGGCACTTGTTTCAACGAAAATCGAATGAAAGCTCGTGCTTGTGCAGCGAACTGCTCGCACGCGAGCAATGAGTCGAAAACTGCTTGCAGCTTGCTTATCGAATTAATGGGAGCAAAGTGAGGGAATTTTCTGGAAGTTGGCAACGCAATAACGCCACCGGATATGCAACGACGGCGCGCGAAAGCTCGAATTGGTGAAATTTCGCTTTCTCGATTAGCAACGCGAGCCTTCAAGATAATGCCTTTGCAACTTTCGCAAGACAGCGGAAATATCGTTCGTAATGCAAAAATCATCGGAGCATGGGAATATCAAGGGATCGATTGACCGTGACGATTCGTTCAATGAAAAGGACCTCTCAGCTCAGTCGCGAGTGTCGTCTGGTCGAATACCGCGACCTAGTGACATTTCGTACATTTGTCCTGGTTAGCCTGGCTATCGATTGTCATTATTTATATCGTACATTTCCTCTTCAATCATCGATTCACTTTTTACATTTTACATTTTTACAGTAATGAGGGAAACAAGTTTAGTTTAGCCCCGGACGGCACGGCCGAGTTTCAGAGAGAGAGAGAGAGAGAGAGAGAGAGAGCGAGAGAGAGAGAGAGGGAGAGGGAGAAGAAGAACAGTAACAGCAGCAGGGCGAACCCATGCGCGAAAGCAGCAGGCGCTAAGCTCGAGTGCGAGCGAGCGAGAGAGAGAGAGCGCGAGAGCGAGGGGGACACGACGACGAGGAGCGAGTGGACGAGGAGCGCGGTGGAGAGAGGAGGAGAGAAGCAGGCAGCAGTAGCGGAGGCAGCCAGACGAGAGCAGCAGTGTGCGAGCCGAGCAGAGAGCGTGCTGCGAGGCGAGAGCGGAACGCAGCAGGCGACGACGAGGAGGAAACATCATCATCATCAGCAGCAGCAGCAGCAGCAGCATTAACAGCAAGAGCAGCATCAGCAGCGCGACGAGCTGGGCCGCGACGGAGAGCAGATCAGCGCGCAATGACGGATAGCAGCCAGCAGCAGCAGTTCTGCTTGCGTTGGAACAACTTTCAGGCCAACATCACCAGCCAGTTCGAGGCGCTGCGCGATGACGAGGACTTCGTCGACGTTACCTTCGCCTGCGACGGCAGGCGGCTGCAGGCCCACAAGGTCGTGCTCTCCGCCTGCAGCCCCTACTTCAAGGAGCTCTTCAAGGTTAGAAAATGCCTCTTCCTTCGAGACTCCCCCTCCCCCCCCTCCCCCGCATTCCCCTCTCCCCCGCCTGTTCCTCACTCCCCCGCAGACCGCCTCACCCCCTCGCGAGTCCTCCGTCTGCTTCTGTCTCTGTGGCTATGTGACTGCCCGTGTGTATGTGTGTCTCTATGTCGTTCTCTCTTCCTACGTGCGCTCGCTGTATAATATACCTATACCTATACGTACGTGTGTACCTGTCGCTGTGTGTGCGCGCGTCCGTCTGCGTGTCTCCACCCACCTACCCCCGCGCCGCCCCGTCCCTCTCGGGGAGAGCTGCATGGGAGCGAGCGAGAGGAGCAGTGGCACCCTTAGGGATGGCTGATGCAGCCTCTCTCTCTCTCTCTCTCTCTCTCCCGCTGTCGACGTCGCGCAGCAGCAGCTATAGCCCCCCCCTTCCCTCCCCGCTTGCCACCGCCTCCGCCGCCTCACTCCTCCTACGCCTCGTTTCCCCTTCGGTTTCGTTTCGTCTGTCTATCCGTCTCTCTCGCACTCGCGCTGCTCGATATCCCTTTCTCACTCTCTGCATACTCTCTATATCTCTGTCTCGCTTTGCATTTTGTGTTCTCTCATGATGCCAGGGATGGCCGATCGGCTGCTGCCGCCACCGCCGCCGCCGCCGCCGCCGTTACACTGGTGTCTAGGACCTTGTTTTACCGCATCGTGAAAAAAATACTGGCAATGCCTCCATGAGGATTGAGTTTTTCTCTCTCTCTCTCTCTCTCTCTCTCTCTCTCTCACTTTTGAAACACACCTATTTTCGACTCACGCGCGAATCATGGCGCTTTCGACGACGAATCGAGAGCTTGCGATTTCGGTCTGCATTTTTTACGAGGTCGCGCTCTCGCGCGAGAGCTGATTTCATTTTTCATGGCTGTTTAAATACTTTCGGAGCACGCGCTATATACGTGTACAGGCGAAATTGATTTCGGCGGAGGGAGCTTGTGTAGTTGTAAATTCGTTGCGCTGTGCGTCGCTGCTATACTGCAGAAACGTAAACATTGTCAAAATTTTCGCGAACGTCGCATTCTCGGCGGCTGCAACTATGCCGCGATTATTCACGTGTTTTGGGAAAGAGACGGCAAAGCGCTGATGGCGCGAGTAAGGACAATTTATTTATGGCCGCTTAAAAATTTATTTGTTTCGCATTGATTTTCGCGGCTCTCTCACGCCCAGCATCTACTTGCATATAATGGATATGCACGAATAATGGCAGTATATATACTTAATTGGGAGAATAGTTTGTGTAAATAAAGCGTATGCAGTACGTATAGAGCGAGAACGCAAGGAAAATGTCACGCCCGAGATATATTTGGAAAATTGAGCTTTTGGGCGTAATTAGTTTACGTGGAGATTACATTCGATAATTTACCCGGCCAACCCTTGCTCCCCTCGTCGCAGCTCTCTCGTCCACATTCCCCACCCCAAGCTTTTTTGCATCCATGATCCTTCGTTTCCACCAGTCGTTTCACTGTGTATGTATGCCTCTCTGTCTCTCTTGTGCTCTTTTTTCGTCTCGCTATCTCTGTCTGACTCTAGCTTTTTTGCGTCCCTCTCTCTCCCGCACTCGCTCTCGCTCTCGCTCTCGCTCTCTTTCTCTCTGTCTGGCTTCTCTTTCTGACTCGTGGACAGATATAGGTGTATATGTATGCAGTTGAGTGCACTTTTGGTCCTTGCTTGTATTATTCCATGACTGTACTTGCTGGTGCAGCCTTTTTACTTTTGTGTTGGTTCTTTTTTTGTTTTCCTCATTGTTATTATTATTATTTTTATTATTATTGTCACTGAGATAAAATATAGGGAAAATGACCAAGCATTGTTATGAAACTCTGGGAGACTTTGATGTCTGCTGTACCGTATATAGACTTGTCAATGTCCTTGCAGCTATTACCAAGAATGTTGCCTCCGAGTAAACTTGAAATGTTGGAATTCCTTTTTCGATTTCAGGCCAAGATAAATAGATATAGATATTTGTACGATTGATTGGTGTTGCTATGCTGGGCTATAGAGGAAGCAGAGTAACTTTATAGATTGCTATTAGCTGAGGATTTATATTTATTTATGGCTGAGCTAGGTACTCTTGGCACGTAATGCCGACATTGCAGCAATTACTTTGAGTAATGTCTTGGAAAATTTTATCTAGGAATGAGGGCCACCATAGACATAGAGTTATGTAACTCTTATCTTTGCACGAGCATCTACTTCATGTCTCAGGGACACTTGATATCTTAAACCAAAATTAGAATTTCAAAAAATTTCATAACAGCCATTTCTTCTCTTATGAAAACTACAATCTCTAACACACTTATGGTCTTATCAGACACATTTCATTGCTATTCTTTATCTTTTTAATTTCAGACAAATCCCTGCAAACACCCGATAATTTTCATGAGAGATGTGGAGTTTGAACATCTTCAATCTCTTCTGGAGTTTATGTATGCAGGTGAAGTTAACATTTCACAAGCTGAGTTGCCAACTTTTTTGCGCACGGCAGAGTCTCTTCAAATTCGTGGCCTCACTGACTCCCAAAGCAATCAGCACAACGAAAAGGTAAACTTTCACAACACATAATAGAAAAGTTGAGTAGTGTGTATTAAACGATAACATACTTTTTATTTTAATAACAATACATAGCTTGAGTTTAGATCTCTATGATTTTAATTACGTGTATGCGTTACTGGAAATTTATCACTAATGTAACTCTGTTTATAGCATTCGAAGGCAAACAACATCAATGCATCGAATGGTCGTGGACTCGTATCTCCAAATTTTGATGATGAACGCAGTAAAACGCCACCATCATCAAGTCCTCCACCTTTAAAAAGGCTGTGTCAAAGAAGTGATTCACCTCAGAACTCTAGTCCAGCACCTGCTGTACCACCATGTGCCACGAGTACACCTCGCTCTCGACCGCTCATCGAACCTCAAGTTCAGCTCGACTGCTACAAAGATATAGATATTGTTGAGGTAAAATTTATTTATTTTAATTTGATAAGCAGAATATTTACAAAATACTGAACAACTTGATTAATTATCTTTTTTTATTACTAGCCAAAAATTGAACTGCCAGAATATGGAAGTGATGATGAATCGAAACAAGATCTCAATACATTACCTGGAGGCTTTCTCAGTTTGGATGGTGGAATGGAAGTCTTACCTTCCTATCCACCAACGTATTCTGGTATGGAAAATGTGTTTTTTTTTATTGATTTTTCAAATGAACAATTTTTTCAACATAAGTACAACGTGATTGTATAACAATTTAGGTTAAATATTATATCATAATTTTCTAAAGTAAATTCTGAATTCACCTGTGAATTATACATAAAGTAGTTTCTTAAAAATGTACATTTTATAAATGAAACGTTTATGCACTTATGTTCAGTACAGTAGTGTATGCTTACTAGATATTGTAACAATTTTTTTTCTGTAGGTAGTGGAATGGAAGGAGGAATGCCTGGTCCGTCGCATGGAAATACAGAGTTAAATCAGGAGCAGCAGGGTGAGTAACTTATTGACATTGTTACTTTAGTAGTGCGAGCACCATTACAAACAGCAACAACCTAGCCGTTTACATCACGAATGTGAGTAGTTGAGAGAAAGGGAGAGTGAAAGAATAGAGAGAAAGACAGAGCAATAGTTGGAAAGCAAGATACTGTGTAAAAGAACGGTAGAAAGAAAGATATAGATAGAGCGAAAGAAAAAGAGTGAGAAAAGGAGGAGAAAACAATATCCTGACGGTTTGAAATGGTAAGCTCGTGTGTAGCTCGGTAGGTCTTGTGGTAGGTGTTAGGAGAGAGAAAGAGAAAGAAAAAGAGAGACTGAGAGAAAGAGAGTGAGAGAGAGAGAGAGAGAGAGAGAGAGAAAGAGAGAGACATTTGACACTCGGAGGCGGCTTCGACGGGCACGAGTCCGTTGCAGAGTGCAGTTTGCAGCTATAAAATCAGCTGTGATGTATGAAAGATTAACTGACGTTTAACCTTTGATTCACATAAAAAATTTTAATGGAAAGATAAATTTTTTTTTTTATACATTAACCACAAAACATTAACAAAAACATACATCATATGTGTACATAATCAGTAATCCCTGAATTTCCCATCTTGCTTTATTATTACATCCTTTCTGTTTTTTCATGCTTCCAGTCACGCGTATACGTCTTGTAAATCGAAGTTCTTCCAAAAGAGCACACTATAATACATTCATAATTTTATAGAACTTTTTAATGCTAATGAACGATCGCTTTTAAAGCTAAATTTAACACTAGACTTCTTGCATTTATCTAAAACGAAGCAAAATAAAGGCTATCGTTTAAATCATCAATGCATTATTTGCTTTTATCGTCTTAAAACTAATGTACACATTCTCTTTTTTCAATTAGATGCATAATTTATGTATCAAAGATTAGTGTATGATATTCTTCTGAAAGCTAAAGAACGCTTTTCTCATAACTGGCATCGATTTTATCGATCTTGTTAAGCCCTTAAATAGTACTACTTACTATCGCAAATAAAAGTTTACATATTCTCCAATTTTCGGCTGTTCTTTAATTCAAATATTATTGATTAATGTATCGATACCAAATAATAGACGTGGAAATCATACTTATGAAGTTTTTTTACGCCTTGATTCCTATCGCACTTACACTGAACGGTAACTCGAAAAAACTGGCATTGGCTTTTACAAATGTACTAGAAAAATAAAAGGAAAATAATAGAACACCCGTTTCATCGCCGTTTCTTATTACAAGGATATGGACAGGTGAATCTTTGAATGTTTAGTGCCACGCACTTATTGTAGTTTAGCAATTATGTACACAGAAATCTTTCAAATCGGAGACTTATAAGTACCATTAGACAACTGTACCTGCCCGTATCCTTGCGGGGGAAAAGTGTCTTGTACGCAATGAGAGACAAAAGAAAGATTGGAAGTTGGACACTTTTCTCTCCAAAAAGAATAAAAAATGACGAGAGAAAACGCGAGCTGGTAAAGCCGGCAGGCAGCAAGCGCAATGACTGGGTGTAGTGCTAATAGGAGATCGTTCGCTGGTTGTTGCTGTCCTGTGGTGGGTGGTTATTATTCTCATTATTCTACTTTCTCTAATTTTTTTTTCTACTTTTTTTTTGTTGTTGTTCATTTCTTTAATTGCTGTTGTCTCATTGTAACTTTGTAACGTCTCGCGTGCAATCAGAATAAAAAGTAAAATAAGATATATTTTCAAAATTATTATGTAAAGTGCAATTAATGCAATGATTGTAAAGCAAATAATAATCTGGAATTTCACGCGTTTTGGTTGCTATTGCTGTGGTATCTCTTTATTTTTCTTTGTTTTTTTTTCTTGTAATTCTTAATAAAAATTAACGTGCTATTGCTGTGGGCCTTTGCTATCGTCTCCTCGGTTAGAGCAAGATTGTGTGTGTGTTGCAGCTGACCTGCGTAAACTGCACTCGCTGGACCCGCGCCCCTGTCCTGTGTGCAACCGCATGTACAGTAACTTGTCCAACCTGCGGCAGCACATACGCCTCATCCACAACCCCCAGAGTGTCACATGCCCTCTATGTAGCAAGCCGTTCAAGACCAAGCTGTACCTGAAGCGTCACCTGGTCAGCTTCCACGAGCTGAGCGTCGCCGACCGTCAGCGCCAGGAGGAGATCTACCACCAGCAAGCAGCCACCGGTGGTGGTGGTGGTGGTGGTGGTGGTGGTGGTAGTGGTGGCGGCACCAACAGCACCAACACCAAGACCGGATCCGCCAGCGCAACGAACAACAATAACAACAGCGGCGTAACGACACCGGCTTCGCCGGAGAACGTTGGTAGTAGCGGCAAGCTGGTGCTGAGCCAGGGTCTCAACGACGTTGTTGTTCACGACGACGGTCTCATGACCTCGGCCTCGAGCTCGAGCGCGACTGCACCCGCCGCTTCTGCAGCTGCCACCGTTGCGGTGACAACGGCATCCGAACAGCCGGCGCCGCAGCAGCAGCAGCAACAGCAGCAGCAGCAGCAGAGCGGCGCACGCTTTCAGACTCAGGGGGACGGGCCTTACGCGCTCGAGCTTTCTCAGCTCGCGAAAACCAAGCCAAGAGGCTTCGATGGAGGCATGCTGCAGTTCAACGCGACCTTTCACTAATAGAGCCTCCCCCGTCTTTTTTAACGCACTTTTTTTACACGATTCAATCGTTTTCTTTTCGCTATAGCTGCTTCGCCGTGAATCTTCACGCCGGATTAAGGGTTGACTGAGGCTGCTAATAGATTGAATGAGCCGATCGAAGATGCAATATAACTTGACGCTTCAATGGCGTTTTATATAAAGCGCAGGTCAATTTCATACGAGCAAAATGTATACAACACTGAACAGTAATGTGATTATCCTTCCTACGCAGATTGTCGTAGGAAGAATATTTAATATAATTATATGAGCAACCAATGTGATAGTAGATAACTGTAAAATACACAAGACAATAGACAATTAGAGATGAACATGTAACAGATTACAAGACTACTCAACATTCGATCGACTCATGCACTCTTGTTTTTGTATAGACGTATAGCAAAGGAGCTGATTACTAATCCATGTTGTCGATTCGTGATGAACTCCTTAAGTATGCAAGCTTCAGTCCTAGCGATCTAGCGTGAAGATTTGGAGCGTCCAAAGTTATATATAGCGTTTATTTATTGTTTCGCTCAATTGCCCAGTATCTTCTTTGTGATATATACATTATATTATACATATATATTTGTACAGATGTCGTCGGACATCGGCGAGTTATAGGTTATTTATTGCGTTACAATACTATTAGTATTTTTTTATTGCTCTCCGTTTTTATCTACGTGTCGTATAGAGGTTTTAGCGAAGTGTGCAAGATTCTACGTAGGAAACGTAAGACATTTAATCAACAAAAGCAAAAAATTTTACAAGACTAGGATAGTCAAGAAATCGAAATTTTGTAGTAGAATATGAATTTAAAAGAAATATACAAGGCTGATTCTATTTAACGATTAGGGCACACAGGATGATAAAAAAAAAGTAAAACGAGCGCGTATCGTTCGCTCGTGCGGCTGTACAGTTAGCTGTCATAAGCGCACGCGCGCTCGATATGTCGCGCTGAGGCACACAGAAAAGCAAGTAAGATATATATATATAAACAAAAAAGGCACTCCCTCGCGTTTGCACCTTTGCCACACGTAACTATAATTTTGCCGTAGGGGAAACTCGCATTAGCGCAGGTTTCAGACGAAGAGGAGGTTGAAACTATATAAGTAATAATGATGATGAGAGTCGCAGGATGAACGACGTACATGTGCGTGTGTACATAGGATTAATAAGTGAAAGAAAGAAAAGCTAGTTTTTGCTCGTGTATTGGAGATGGTCCCGTGCCTGTTTGTCGTGCGCAAAATGAATTTTAAAAAATACTACTAAGACGGAATAATAATGTGGGGCTAAACAGAACGATGAAAGGGAGTAATAGATGCGCACGATGAACAATAGTAACGAGGAAGTTTTACAAAACGACGGTGGAGCGGCCACCCCACCTCGTACCGGTTAAATACTTCTCTGCAACACACAGCCCGGATAAATAATAATAAACAAGACTTGTTGTTTTATTTGATGCTATACAGTGTTACACAGACTACAGATATTTACAACAATATTATATTCTTACAGAGGATTATATTTACTTTAATAATTATTGCAGATAATCGCGATGTGCAATTGAAACAATTGAATAGGCTCGTAATAACAATATATTTTTCACAATAATAAGGATGCGCGCGCAGATCATTCATCTGCTACCCGAAACTAAGCAGCCAATCGAATGCAAACTCAACAGAGTGATAATATTTATTATTAAAACGATAAAAAAAACAGTTATTGATCGAACAGTAAACAGTGAAAACCGTGATTGCAAACACAATGCAGCAGATTGAATTAGATAAATGAATGAAGAAAGGAAATAGAAAGCAGTAAAAAAAATAATAAGAAACGATATTATAATAAATAAGAATGATGTGACTTCGCGTTGTGCGTGCGAGACTTGTCCATGTTGATCGAACGGCTCTCGGATCGAACGTCGAGATCGATTTGTTCCTAATACAGGGTTCTAGTAAGGTTTTTCTTCTCAACTTAATGCCGATGCGTCAGGAGAATCGCCAATCGCTCTCTTATTCCTTTTACACTTACATGCCTTTATCTTGTACAGAGTTTTATACTGAAGAGGGTTCGTTGCAATAGTCGAGAGTCGGCGAGAAGCGCACGTTCGACTAAACGACGCGCTCGCTGACTCGTTCAGAGCGATATGACCTGTTTAGATCTACTGTGCCAATAGGATACCAGTTAATAAGCCACAAGACATTCCTCTTGCAGAATCTATCGTTGTCGATTGGACACGCATACTTACTGTTGTGCAGTCGCGTCGATTAAGTTTGTTTTCTCAGCTTTCCATTGACTACATATATGGTGCTCTTAATTCTTATGGTGTGAGCCTTATTAATCAATGCCGTATTTTTACATACTGGGCTTAAAAAGCTCGATCGATAATCTTTAATGATCGCAATATTATACAGATGATACAAACTATAGGGATAATTTAGTCAGTTGAACTGAACGCAGGATTAATAATATTAATAATAATAATAATAGTTTATTTTAAGAATAAGGGTCACATCATAATATCGTTATAACTACTACAATTCAGTTTGATACTGAACAATAGAATAATAGAATAACTTCATGCAAATATACAGTATATTTAAAACAGAGTCAGATCGCACTACTAGTACAACACTGTTAAAGTTGTCTTACATATTAAACTGTTAACGCCGTGTAAGCGTTTTTGTGAGATTGTATGAACACGGGCCGTACGTTTCGTGTTACTTTTCGGATTGTTATTTCTAACAATGCCTGTAACGATGGGACTAACGTTAGAGCAATTTTATTTCAATGCAATATCACAAAAACGTTTGCTCTCCTATACAATGCTCATTTGAAATAAAACGGTTTCTTTTGCCGCTTGAATATAAGATGCTATATTTATATATACTTCATGAAACCTGTAAAATAAGCAAACACAGAAGGCGGATACGTAGCGTTCTCTCGTCGCGTCGCTCATAACAAACTTTCAACCCACTCACTCGCAATAGTGATTTCATTGATGACATATGTGCCTCGTTATTACACAGAAGTAACGGTGATCTTAGGTATATGAATATTTATATAAATAATAGGCCGAGACAGAGCAAAACCTGAAACCGGTGTTTTGCGTTGCCACGACGATACTGTACTACTACTACGGGTTCGTTTTTTAAATATGGATGCATATATTCACCACTGCGAATAATAGCGTAATAAATAAATGAACAAACACAGGAATGAAGCCGCTCGTTCGATCAGCATGGACTAACGACGATTAATTAAAAAGTAAATAAAATAAAGTAATTAGCAACGCGAAAGTCCGCCAAACGCAATTCCCATAGCCATAGTACCACGCAGTACAACTCAGGATTTTTTATATTATATTTTACAGATGACAATAGTTCCGTATATTTAACAGATTTAAAGCGAATACAACAAACACAGGCAAAAACCGCATCGACTCGTATTGGTGCGCGCGTCAGTCGATCCCGACGACCAGTATAGTGGTCACCCGTTAGAGATCTGACGATGTCTCTATCTCTCGGACTTTTGTATACATATTTAAAATAGACATGCTTATATATATGTAAACTATGGCTTCGTCGCCTCTTGCGGGCATGAATCTCGCGGCTTCGGGTTCACCGATTGACGCGCGTGCGCGAGCCGTGTGGCCATTTTTTCACCGCAGATTAAAACAAACAAAACAGGCTCAATACCTCAACAGAACTAACAATCAAATGAAAGCAAATTAATGTGAAAAAAAAAAACGAAACTTTCAAAGCAAAATCGCAAAGCAGCTTTATATATTACCGAGAACTAATGATATATTTACGTATAAATCGAGTTTTTGTAAAACAATAGAAAAAAGAAAAAAGCAAAACAAGGCGCCCGGTCGATAAATCATAGAAATGAACACGTTGCCCGTAGTCGCGGCGCAACAACTGCGTCCGCGCACAGCTACTCGTCTCAAAATATATATAACAGAAATCGAAAGAAAATAGCAAAACTGTTGCAATACACTCTGAACACATTCAAACAATCGGATTTTTTATTGGTACAATTTAGTATTAGTAAGCACACTAGTACACAGAACACACATACACTTGTAGGACTCACATTCATTCACGTAGCCACATATTCGTACGCAACTGTACACCCATATACCATAATACAATGGGGTTCATTTGTATTTATATATCTCTGTTACTATGTTGATAAGGGATTTCTGTAATAATGCGATTCCCCACCCCGTGGCCCCCTCGACTTTTCTCGGACCCCCTCCCCCCTCCGCGTAAATCTGCGCACACATGATGATTATAAAATACCGTGGTTATATGTATGATCGTTGAGACCGCGATGATCACTCTGAGTATTATTATTTCCCAGTTACGTATGTTATTAACGATGAACAATAGTGAACGATGGATGCCCAGCGTGTAAAAGCAGACAATTTTTACAATGAATACCGATAATAGGCTTAGATTATAAATGTTGCATATCATATTAATATACATAATTGTTATACGTTTACGCCAGACAGGCGTCAACACAATGGACTAAGCGCTTGGATTCTGCTGTCGTAGTCTCGTCAATTAAGACAATTTAACAAGCTTTGCATTTTATACCTTTTTACAATCGTAAAACCACATGTCTGCGAGAAAATAATGATGACGACGTGTAACTGGAACTGAAAAAAACTTGTGCTGAAAATTTGCTGTCGCAATTTCCATTTCAACAAAACTAGCTTATTTCCTTGCCTTTGCATTTAATCGTGTCTTCCTATGAAACTTTTTCAAACATAATTTTTTGTTTTTTAAACAGTGCCAATGATTTGTTTACTTTTTACGTAAACCTTATCGCATTGATTATCGTCAAAATACAGTAATCGGAGTAAAATACGAAAACATCATTTTTCGCACACCCTGCAAAATAAAAAAAAATGAGACTACGATTCGGAATCCAATCGTCGCCCTCTTCTTACCCCCGTATTACGTACATGAAGCGAGAGAGTGAGAAGCAAACGTGCGATAGGCTCCGACATAAAGCATATAGTAGTGCAGCTTATAAAAATGACACTAACACACTTGACAAGAACACTTTAGAGAGGACATAAATGCCGAATTACATTGCTGATGTTGGAAAACGATAGATCAGAATTCTACTTGGTAGGAGAGCACTCTTACCAAAGCGAATGTATGCGGACTACTCTTTCAAAAGTTCCTTGCGATACATACACTTTTGTTTCGACCTGACTATTATACTTATTAGATCACTTTATTGTTATGTATATGCGTTTACATACTTTCTTTTTGTTAACTGCTTTGGCAGTATAAAAATCATGTCGAAATTATTATTTTTATTGTTTCTGTAGATTGTTATGATTTTGCGAATTTGTACAGTATTATTGATACAAGTTTTTGTATTATTGTTACTTTTTGATAAAAATTTAGGATTTTTGTTGGTACAATATGAATTCTTTTATTTCTATTATAAAAAAAATTGAACAAAAGTAAATTTGATTTCGAAATACAGAGTTGACTTTATGAGTCCTTTGTTTCAAATTGACGAAATTCGTGTGTGCCAACATTCGCAAGTAATTCTAATTATTACGTAGTAGAACAAACAACTTCATACAAGTACACACATACAAGAATTAAATCAATACTATCATTTCCATAAAACCATATCTACAATTGTGTGAGTGTGTGCACACGAAGCTCATAATAAGAATTTTTAACTATACACCGAAAATCTGCGTACGTAGAAAAATATGTTCAAATACTTTAACTGCTTTTCATTTATAAATTGCTAACTCCATATATATTAACTATTAAGTTGTTAAATAATTTTCAAACAGAACGCAAGGAGCAAGATTTTTAACTCAACAAGTGTGTATATAGAATTGCTTATATACCGTCGATACAAAACTTACTCACCGACTGTACATTTTTAATTATTAATTATTCTTAGTGTCATTGACACAGTTAACCAAAGCGCAGCGGCAGCAAAAAAATCATCGCCATTAACTCGTTTGTAAAGCATTTTCCTTCTCGTGTACACGCTCGCATAAGACACTTGCGCGCACACACGTATACATACACACATTCACACTGGCACGTACACTCACACCAATGCAATAACAGAAATAAACTCAATCGCTGCGTACTCGAGGTTATGCGCGCGCGGAGCCGTGTAAAGCGCGAATCCTTGTACACAGGCTGAACTTCGCTGGGCATTAAACCGGTTAACCTAGTTATTATATCCTCAGCCACAATTACAAACAATCGGCACTTGGAACGAGTGCCGCGCGTATTAAAATAGAAAAAAAAAACACAAACACACATACCCACACAGATGATACGGAAGGAGAGCACGGCGGTGCTTTCCTCCGCCACGGATTTTTCTTTTTACCGTCATCACAGCAAGTGCATTATATATATATACACATATATGTATTGTACAGCGACGCAGGCTCCGAAAGCCGCGCACCATCCGCGTTAATTTTATTTCTTCGCTGGCGCATGCCGGCCTTGAGAAGCCCACCTTCTTACTCTTCTTCTGCTGCACAGCTTTACGCGCTGCAGAGGAGAGAGTTGGCGTGTCATCCCAGAGTCGGCCGCGCACTGATTTTCCTTCTCCTCACGCGGTCACCTTTCAATCATTCATTCTTTTTTTCCTTCTTGTTTCTTTCGGTAATTCCATGATCTCCCGCCGATTATTATATATGAATAACAACATTCACATACATGGCAAGATAGGACGGATTTCCAATGAAATGAGACCGACGTCGCGAGTTTTATCTAAACAATGAAATTCACGGGAAATTGCAAAAACGCAAAACAAAACTGATCGAAACCAAAAAAAAGAGATGATGAAAACTCATACGAAAATAACAAAAATGCGATACGAGCGCACGGCGCGCTGCAGAAAAAAAAGATGACAAAAATGAAACAATTTTTATCGAAGGCTAGGAAGCAAAATTTCTTTTCTTCGCAATCACAGTTTGGGAAACATTGTTGGCGCATCGTGAGTTAAAGCCACGCAACCTTTTTGCATAAACCTTCCGTTCGGATAAACCTTTTTGTGAAACGATAAAGTTTGATGATGAAGAGGAGGCTGAAAAATAGCAAAAAAAAAAAAAATCTTGAGAACTGAGAAAAGTGTTATTGGAGAGATGTTAGAGATCGTGTAATCTTTCGGCATCAAAAGTTTGTAACATACGATTTTGTATAAAAAAAACAAGACAGAGTGAGCAAATCGTAAATTTGTAAAATTTACATATTATTTTGTTTGGATGTTAAAAAAAAAGAAAAAATTATGAGCGCTCGTATTTTTGAATAACTAAAATTTTCGACGCGATTATGAATAGTAAAAAGAGCGCTCAGAGCGAGAGAGGGAGTTTGTAAATTTGTAAAATTTACGCGAGAAAAAAAGACATTGTTTTGTTTGCTTCTGATAAAGCTAGCGCTTGTATACCTTTAGGCAATTATGACGTTATTTCGAACGAAAAAGGAAGAGAACAAAGAACGAAAGCGAGGAGAGAAAAATAACCCCAGGTAACACTTTTCTCCGCGAATGAGCGACGACTAAAAAAAAGATAATAAAGGAAACCAACACCTGGAGATATCCAACAAAAAAACTAAAAAAAAAAATGATCGGTACGTTCGTTTGTGTCCTGTAAATATGTAAATTTAACTTATAAGCATTTATATTTCGGCGCAAGCAACAGTAGAACCGCGGGCCGTTTCCTCCCATATAAAACGAGGCAGCGGTTATCCCGGTTTCGCGATTCGCTCTCCAACAATATAGTTATACATTTAAAAAACAAAAAGCAACTATCGTAGATGCGCGTCACGTGGCTCGGAGCGACGTAGACTGTATTAAGAGAGAAGCGAGGCAAAACATAATAAGTACTAAACAAAGAAACAAGAAAACCTATAAAAATATGATAGAAAAAAGCATTTTGAATCCGCCGAATAAATATTCTATATACATAAATATAGTGTAAAGCGCAATATAATATACATATATAGACGGCGGCGCGTCTCTCGAAGTCTTATTCGGACAAGGACGGTGTAGTGAAAGTATATTTTTTTAAAAATTGAGCCTCCCCCTTTAGGCCTACGTAAAACCGTTCAGAAAGAAAGCGTAAGAAACAGCGTGTAAAGAACGAAAGAGAAAAAACAAAGACTATCCCAAAGCGACAAGATGAGCGTACGCGTGTTGAACTTTTGGCGACGTCGGCGAACGTCTCATTCGTTTTTTCCTTTATTCGGGCGCGTCGAAAAGAAAGCAAAATTTTCTCACCTAGTCACTTTTTTACGAGAAAGAAAAATGAAAAAGGCACACGTGTAGTTGAGCTTTTTCCGGTCAGTCCCCCCCGCCCTCGGTTCTCTATAATACGAGCTTCTTTCGGCAAATCACACGAGCTTTTCACACGGCGGGGGAACACTATTGGTTTTCTACTTTGCCAGCTTGCTACGCGTCAAGGGATCGTCTGTGAAACGTAGCCTTGAACTTCGACACGAGCCACGTCAAATGAAAGAATCCTCCTCTTTATTCACGTTTAATGAGTGCGATCGCGTTCGGTTTCTGCAGTAATCATGCAACAATCTTTCAAGGCATTCGTTGATTTGCCGACGATATATCCGATGAAAAATCTGCAATAAAACTCAATCTCCATAGTGCAATCAGAATAAACAGTGAAAAACGACAAAGTCCATTATACAAAGTCCGGTCAAAGCAGGAAGAAACGGATGGAATAGAAATATTATGGCAGACGAGCCCGATCGACTCATTTCACTTGAACTTGAAAGCGCAAAGTTAAAACGTGGCGCGTGGCTCGATGCGGCGACGGCGACTTTGTATGCGACGAGTGTAAGAAGGAAACTCTATTTCAAAGTCCGATAACCATAAAAGTAGAGGCAAAAGCGACGTCGTTTCGCAGCCCTCGTGCTTCTCACAGACGTCCGCGCGATATTGCTTTGTCCGAATAAGCGTTAGTTTTCGCATTTACGTAATGGATTATCATGCTAAAAGAATTGTGCGTTTTTTCTTTAAGATTATAAAGATTAGATGGTAAAAGAAAAAAAATGAGGCTGCGCCCGACATTGGTCGCGCCGCTTTTTAAAGAGGCTTCTTTTGATGGATTTCGCGCCGTTATTTATTAAACGACTCCTCGATTTTTCGCTCGGATGTTTCGGACGTAAGTGACAAAATTTGCAGAGCAAAAAAAGTTACACATAAAGCAGCAGCAGCAGCAGCAGCGGAATTGAATATATAAATCCGTGATCGTCGGTACATTGTTCAGGAATAGAGTAGTGCAAAGAATATTTATAAACGAAACGCTGCGACACACACTTTTAATGTCTCGATGCGAAATCTAAATTCTCTTTCGGCATAAGCACGTATTCTATGCACCGACGGGCAAAATTTTCAGACTTTTGTATGTAAATAAGGAAAATGATAAAAGTATAAGCAGCGCTTGATAATAGAACGAATGATGAGGGAAGAATTTTAAAATAACGGTTAGCCTCTTTTGAAAGACTCTAAAGAAAAAAAAAACAAGTACACGTAACAAGTATTAAGTAAATTCGCTTCAAAAAAAGTAATTAAACACTATCCCCCCCACGCTGTATTCTCTCCCTAAGTGAAACGAAATCTATATATTCATTGGAAACGTGGCATACCCAAGGTAATTTATGTAAGCTTTAGGTAAAACATCACTCAATTACAGGACACACACATTCACGCGCACACACACGCATTATACACATTCACACTCACCTACACAAGCTACTCACTTATCTACGTCCATGCATTTAACGAGTATAATTATTAATAATGAAAAAAGCGTAAGAACAAGTAAGTCATAAAAAAAATGTAAACGTTAAATTAAATTAAACGCATAAATACACTCTCACACATATACACACACATGCAAAATCATACACGGTAAAAATTATAATTAATTATCATCTTTATTATTGTTATTATTAAACCTACACACACGTTACACTTATGAGGTAATTAATGATGAAAAATAAAAATAAGGCAGGTTGAAACAGAATAATAAGGTATTAAAGTATAATAAAAAAAAACCACGCGATATTCCGCGTATCGAGCAAGTATTCGACATTAAAACAAAAAAAAAAATACAAGTACTATAGCTGTAACACACTTTAGCCTGTAAGTGCGACTGATATTATAGTGGGGCGCAAGTTTTATGCGAGTGCGATGCGTGCAGTCAGAGTGAGAATACAAATAATATACAATTTATATTATGCGCAAGAGAGTTTGGTTATCTATCGGACTGGATCGACTTCCCGCGGACGTCTCCTCTAATTTTCACCGAGCGATTCTCTCGTTCGTAAACCGCGACGATTTTACAGCCACTCATCCAACTCGCCCAAGTCCATTCGCGCGAAAATTGAACGATCGAGTTTAAATAAACAATTGCCATGAGACTCGCGCCGTCGAATGAACGATTTCGTTAGCCTCGCTATGTCTGCGGGAGAAAAAAAAATTTGGTGAAAATTCGCTTAGGGGAGCCGTCCGCGCCGAATGAGCTCACATCAAAATTACGACAGTACATTCACACACCACACACACACACACGCACACACACACACACACATACGTACGTACACCTTCAAACAAGAGCACTTTTTTCGACGAAAAAAACTCTACGAAATTTCCGATGCGACTGGGATGTATGACATTGAAGCTGCATACGTCTGACCCAGACCGAAAAAAAAACAACAACTACATACACATGTACACTCGTCGCGGTGATATATGACTTGCGTTTTAAACACGCTCTAGACGTTTAAGGAAGTAACCTTTAAGTCTCCGAGTTGATACAAAAAGAAAAAGGAACAAGCAAATCAGCAGAAAAAAAGGTTTTGATAGGAGCAAGTTGCACCGTTTTATACGGTATATATACGTATAACGGAAAAGCGAGGAAATTGACGTTTCAAGACATACATCTTAGTTTATATAGATAAGCGATAACGGGAGTACAAGGTGTGAAGGATGTGAGAGAAATTGAGTTTCGATATGTATGCGGGAATCGAGAGAAAGAGAGCAATATGCTGCGTTTCAAAAGTGGTACAACTGTATAAGTGCGGTCGTTGCCGGGAGACTATGTAAGTACGTGCTGCTGTTGAAAGCGAGCGAAAAATGCGGCGAGCTGACAAATGCTGACAAGTCTTTTCGACTGTTGTTTTTTTTTATTCTTGTTTCTTTTCGTACACTCACAGAGAAATGTTGTTTTACAAGCCATTCCATTTTTGCCGTATATTAATCGTTATCCGCGCCACGAGTCATAGCAAATTTACTGCTTTTTGTGAATTTATCATTTTTAATCTTAGCCTACGAAGCAAGTTGGATTTGTCAAAGCCGCAATTTTTTTCGCCGTACGGAAAAGCACATGTATCTCTTCCAATCCTTAGTTGAAGCGTTTGAGTTGTCAAATCTCCCGTCAATGGTGTATCAACCGAACATTATAATGTAAGCCTCGTATACTTTGTACACATACACGCACTTTGCCGTTAAGAGCGTATTTCCGTCCGTGTTTTTTAACATTGCGTTATATCCTGTAAACAAGGCACATATATGAGTATTGAGTATACATGTAATATGTAAGAACGGCGAGCTAAGCGCCGTCGACTTCGAGAAGACTGTAATACAAAACAAATGAAACGGCACAGATTACTTAAAACGATCGCCACAAAGCAGTTGTACCTCAAAGCGACAAACAAGCGCTTCACTGAGATCGAGTATTTGTATTTACGGATGCTGCATGGCTGCAATGAACATTTTTCTTGTACGTCAAGCTCTCGAGCATTAAATGACCAACCGGAACTTCGATCAATAATTTCAAGAGTCATGCAATTCACAAGCGAGATTCACTATATTGGCTCTACCGTAATGCACGTGACTGAGCATTTCGGCGCGAAACTTTCTAGGGAGTTGTGCGACATACGAAAGCGTGCAAATGGCGTCCATCTCGCTGTTGCCCAAGTATTTCCTACTATGTATTACGATAAAAGTTCATTGCTGGCTTGTGAAATTTTAAAAGTGTAAATTGAAGTTTCGAGAGAAAGATTAGACTTACCGCCAAAGAATAATGCCCTCTCTTTGCTTGAATCGTTTAACGCAGAGCTTTAGATTTTACGATTTTTTTCCGTCGTGCTCCATTTTTTTTTATAGAAATAGCCTAGGATGATCCTGAGCTAACGACAATTGAAATTATTATTGATTTTCTCTGACATTATTCCATTCACGACTAGTTCTCTTGCATTATTAACAGCACATCTGATTTAAAAAAAGTTCGCTTTTATGCAAGCAAAGAGAGTATAAATATAATTTGCAAGATGGTCAACTTAGAGTTATCAACCCTTAAACACACGTATGTGTCCATGTATCGATGAAAAATGTTTAATCGCTATTGAGAAAAGAGAATACCAACTTTTCCGATGAGAAATCTTAAATCTTAGACGCACGCAATTTAGTAAAAGCTTTCGCGGCGATATTACTGTATGGCAATTATTTTTCATTCGCGATTGCAGTCGCAAAGTCTCTACAGAAAAAAAAACAAATTCCATATTCGCTTGCATCCTTTTATATCCGTTTGACAACCTGTGAATAAGTCCCCCTCACCACACAATTTGGCACAATGAAAAGAAAGAAAGCAAACAAAACAGATAAACGTGAAAAATACAAGGTTATAATCGGATTAGCGGCTTCTCCGTTGGCATCTCATTTATTCGGGACGCTTTTTTGCTGATACTGTAGCAGATTAATTTTTTGTACAAAAGTCAACGTTTCCATGAATTGTGATTCTGTTATCTTCTTTTGGAAAGTTAAATTCGTTTCGCGGGTGTCAACGGTTTAATCTATACGAGCTTTTCCTAACAATTTACCGCCCGGAAGATTATTACGTTTTACACTCGAAACTCAAAACTTACGCAAAAAATGATATTTCATTAAAATCCATACGCGTCGACAATGCAGTATAGCCGACGATCAGATTGTAAACGAGCCGTTAACTTGGCAATGTCCAGCCTAAAATTATCCGAAATTTCCAATCTTAACAGCATTTCCAATGACGCGTGCGTCGCTCAAAGCGATAATCATTGTTAAAAATTACACGCTTCTCCGAAATGAGCCGCAGTATAATCCGTTCGGTCGCGAGAGGTGCAATCAGCATCAGCAATCAATTTCTCTTGGCGCATCGCGCGCGGCGAGCTGCCGCGATCGCTCGGCGGCGCTTATTTCGCCGCAGTGCCTCGCTGACAAAGCCCCGCGATGGCGTCCTCGAAATTTCGTCCCAAACACGCCTCCCTTCATTAATCTCCCCCTCTCTTTTCGCACTGCGCAGTGCCATCCCTTTCCAGAGCCATCCAGTTGACCGCAACAAGCGGCGGAACGGTACATATACGGTGTCCATGTACGGTAGCATACGTTATTTACGTCGAGCGAACCCAGCCGCAGGCTATCATTGTCCGCGCATTATCGCCGCTGACGCTTTATTATTTGGCGTGTCGTGCAGATGAGCTGATGCAGAGAGTGTGTGGGATAACGAGCGAATGCGTGAAAGTGAGTTGTGTAGCGAGAGAGAGAGAGAGAGAGAGAGAGAGAGGGCTGGAGATTATGTAAATGTAAACGCGCGCGTCGGCAGCTGCTGCTCTTCTGCGGTGGGAGCCGGATGTGCTTTCGATTTCGAAGATTGACTTTTGCGCGAAATGAATTGCATAGGCACGCGCGCGAGAGAGGACGAACTCGATGGCTTTTATTGCGCGACGATTGCGCGCTCCAGTATCTAGTGCCCCCCTGCCCCCTGTGCAGGCCGTTATAAATGCGTACTGCTGCAGACACGGACACTCGCGCGCTCGGCCAATCGAACGGAATCGCATACTCGTGCAGCGCGCGATGAAAGCCACTCAAGTCCTGTGTATTGCGACGGACGCGCGCGCTAAATTCGCGCCGACTCGACGAATACGGCCAGCTGTGATTCGGCGCGATCGACACGCGCGCGCGCGAGCACGCCGCGGCGATCGCTCGGGATCTCGCTGCGCGCCGGCTTCGCGTCACACCCTCCTGACTTTATTCGAAATTTTTATAAGACTGATTATGGATTATGACCTTATTATTTATATACTTTACGCTAAATTCGAAAAACGCTTTCTTATTATAATTGTAATCGATATATCGCGTGGAAAAAATTCGGCGATCGTTCAGTTCGGGTACGTGGACGTTGACGTTATTTTCTTTTATTTCGTCGATCGTTCATCGGCAACGAGCGGCGAACCTTTTGTACATCGGCGAGCGAAATTCTGCAACGGAATAATGTCGAGCTAAATGAGATGAGAAATGAAAAAGAAGTATCTTTCGATCTAAGGCATATCGACTCCTTTGTAACTGCGTGTAAACAAAAGATGACGAAAACCTGAAAAAATCAATGTTTATGAAGAAAAATGAGCGAAAAAAGTAAAAAAAAAAAAAAGTAAACGCAGCGACACGTTTCTATGTATGTACCATCATATTGTAATTTCATTATTATATGCGATGGAAGACGATGAAGAATAAGCAGATGCAAAAAAGCAAACTCACACGAAACTCATTTAAGTCGTCCTTGTCTTTTTGTCACCGTGTTCTGATAAAAAACGAATAAACGAAAGAAAAATTTCATGGTATACTCTTATTGTCGAATTTTCTGATTTCCACTGACTTTCTCCCTCACACGTAAACACAACCAGTCAGTATAGAACAAGAAAACAAAAAGAAACAACCTCCTTTTCTCAGATGTCTCTCTTTATGTAATATACATGTATGCAAGTGCAGTGTAAAATGAGCCTTTCGATACGAGTGTTTGATACGAGTGTATGTCTCTCAGCGGAATACAACGTACTTCTATGTACACAATGGATGGCCCCCTGTTCTCTTTCTTATTTCGGATGATCCGCAGCCCCCCCCCCCTTCCCCCTTTACCACCCCGGTAGCTCTAAGATGATTCGCTATAAGGTCGGATAAATATTTGCAGCCGCGCGGAAGAGGATTACATTTCGAGAGCCACTGTGCGCAATGTTGGATTTCTTCTCTTTCGACTGAAATAATACGCTCAGCGGAAGATCTACAAACGAGTTCTCTCTCCTTCACTTTTAGAAGCCGGTATTTTTTCGGGTCTCCACGCGCGCAGCAGTGTTGTTTCACGCGGATTTGAAAGATTCTGGCGAAGGTGCGGATACTCTGCCTGGATTCTAATGAACTTGGACTTTGAAGCGGTTCGGTACCGCTAGCGCGCGATTAAAGTTTCAATGATCTGGGATATCAATTGGTAGAGATTTAAGTATTGTTCAAAAAATAGAAGTTGGAGAGACTCGACGATCGGTCCCATTATATTCTTTGGAATTTTTTATTGAAACATAAAAGTATAATTAGTTTCAAATATTTTCAAATTAATGGACGCGTTAATAGATGTCGCGCGTTAATATATGTCGATCTTTTTCATTATCATCAGAATCAAGGAGATTTTTAACGTACGAAACGGAAAAAACAATCGTGTAAAGCAGAATGTTTAAAAGCTTTTCAAGCTCAACGAGATCAGAGTATTGACATAACTTTATAGTTTCCGAGCTAATTGTGCTGTGTAATAGCGGTAACTGGAAACAGCAAAGTGCATGTAAAATACGAGCTTGCGTAAAGCTCTCGCTTACAGACAAGTATAGTTTCTCCTTGATAGTGTAGAACTTCGGGACCCGCAACTATATATAGTTATCGCGAAGTCAATCGTTCGCTCGGATTACTCGAGAGGAACGCGATCGCGCGCCGTATTATTTGTACGTCAAAACCTGAAAGCTTAGTTAACATCAGTTTCTTCGCTGCGTAATAATGGATCTATTAATCTTCGCGCAGAATAACTAATTTCGAGCCTGTATACCTCGCTCGATCTTTCCAATATATAATGGCTCTATACTTGCGCGCGAGTGTAAAAACGAGTGTACGTATAGGTAACTGATCGATCGTCGGTCGGGAGGACGTACGCTGCGGCTTTTGTCTTGTAAAAACGCTCGCAAGAACCGGACACACACCGAATGTTCGAGTCAAGTGGACAGGATGCTTTACGGCATCGGCGAGCCGTTTTTTGCCCGGCTGGCCTCTGATTAATTAGGCTTACTTAAGGGAGAAGCTTCTCACGCCGCGTATATAGTGATACTTGCGGCTTTGATCCCCGGAAGAGCTTTTCATTTTGAATAAGGCTCTTCCCGGGACGAGCTTTCACTCTTCCGAGACCTTGACGCGTGCGGCAAAATATTATTATTGCCTACAATAAGAAATGACTTAATGCCGTATCCTCATCGCAAGTCGTGTTGCCAATGTGTCACTGACTGAAAAAGAGGCGGGAAGGAATATAAGAGACGGTGCGAGAGAGAGAGGAAAAAATAATTTTCTAACTGCGCAACGGTCAGCCATATCGCGTCGGGACGTGCGAGAGCATATAATATTCGCCCTCTCAGCATTCGCCATAAATACGCGTTGACGTCTAAATCGGGAAGAAAAATTTGCCGAGGGTGACGATGACGAGTCGTAAATTACGGGCGCCCGTTGCCGAAATTAATCCACGTTGGCGGTGCGCTGCGGAGTAAGGAGGGAGGGAGGGAGGGCAGGAGCAGCTCCTTTTTCCTGGCCAAGAAAAGCCGGAAGTCTGTCGATAGGTTACATTGGAGCATGTGTGTCTTGCTGCGTTGACGATTTTTACGTTGCCGAGAGGCGAATAATGTTCCCGTTGTGATTGACGCTGAATTAATCGTAAACTTGCGGAAATTGGCTCGTTACGCGCGCGGAGCTTGTTTATGTCTCGGCAATTTCGGACGAAACACGTCTGTATATTTGTCGAGTTCGTATAATTGGATATCCTTCTCGTGACAAACACACTTTCTCGCTCTCTCCAACGTTTATATATTATATGCGCTTTACTCGGAGCAACATTTACTGTTTAGCCACACGTGTACAAGGATTGACGCAATTGCAACGCAAGCAATTTCTGCATATACGATTGATTTTACAATCAGTAAGTTTTTTCGCCGGTAAATCGGTAATTAGTAAGGACAACAAAATCGCAATTGGTGTACACGCTGCTACTGCGTTTATCGACGACACAAACAGCTGCCATTCCGTCGTTGCCATATACAATAATCGCGTCTTTTGGAAACTTACAAATCTCGCCTTTATTAATTCTTTCCTCGATCGCGCTTACAGAACGCTCGGCTTGCTGCCTTGGTTCGGAGATCAAAAGCGCATTACTGCACCATTATTACGACTTATTGTTAAACAACTGCAAAATGTGCAAATTATATTGCTATAATTGTGCGCTAATAATGGTGAACAATACTCGTTCGAGCATCCCTTTACTCATCGTAACAATTCCGTTCCATGTCGGTTATATTATAAAGTGTACATTGTCCTCTCTTTGCACGTACTATCTCTGCCCACATTATACTCGTACGGATATTCCGCTGAAATGGAAAGTACTCCAATCGTTCGGCAAAGCCGGTACGCCTGAGAAGCTTGCGCGAAGGTAATCTACGAAACAGTATTAATGTTCGTGTCGCCAATTCCGAATGTCGTTCCGACAATCGCGTCGAAAACGAGCCGTCTGAATGATCATTCAATTCCTTGGATATTCTGACAGAAGCCGCGCCCAGACGATGGATGTGCGCGAAGCTTTAAAAATTGTTCGGGGCTCGAAGCGAATACTCGAAAAAAAATTCCGATTCTTCGGCATTCCTCGATCTTTTCCCACGCGTTTTACGCGCCGGGACGAGGAGCTTTTGAAATTGTTGGCGTCGACGCGATACTCGACGAGACTCGCTCAGCGAACAGATCGCGAAAGCACGTCGATTCTTCGGCGCTCCTGAATTCTCGCGGCATTTCAGATTCTACGGAGAAACATTATTCGCTCCGCGGACAATGCAACGCTCCGCAGCCGCGATAGGAGCTGCAACGAAGACGAGAAGCGCGCGTGTGGTCCTGTAATCCAAGCCGATAAATAAGTCACCCGAGTCGACGCCTTGATCCATCCCGCGCAGGCGTGTGACATAACAGCTTTGGCTAAAATGCCTATTATAACAGAGAGAGAGAGGGGGGGGAGAGGGGGGAGAGATAGGACGTGTATTTGTATCACATGTCTCTGAAAGACGATGTCGAGTCGAAGTAATTCCGGAGGCAATCGAGGCGGGAAAAGTAAAGTTGCGCTCGGTTTCCTGGCGCTGCCGCCACGGCTTTGTGCAGTTGCCCGGAATGTGGACATACAGCGGGGAGGAAGATGGGAATCGGTTGGGAATGCTTGGAATACGTGCGCGGACGTGCACTATTGTGGTGACTTGATTTCGCGCGCGGCTTCGAGCTTTCCAGCTATACGCTTCGGCATGAGAGGAGGGGGCGGGGGGGGGGGGATACTTTCGCTCGACGAGAGTATTTACGGATCGGCTTGGATTTCGCGCTTAAATGAGTAATTGAAAGTCAAAGTGAAGTAATCTCGGCTTGCAGCCACATAATTCGCGAGCGCAATCTACGCCTGGAGATCGGGGCCGGCGAGTGAATGGAAAGCTCCGCTGCGCCTGGCTGTATATATACGCGTACTTCCCTTTTTTTAATTAAAAGTTTGCGCGTATATAAGTTCACGAGCGCGTAACGAGAGAGAGAGAGAGAGAGAGAGAGAGAGAGAGAGAGAGAGAGAGAGAGAGAAAGCGGAGAAAAGAAAGCCAGAGAAAAGCTAAAAATACGGATATCAGGTCGTTCATTCGAATCTTCGGGACATTGTTAAACTTTATTCTTAGCGAGAGTAGAGGTTTAAGCTGTTGGATAAATAAAGTGACTCACGCGCGTTCTTATCTTCCTTTTCAGCAATTACGCTGTGTGCCTTTAGTGTACACTTACAGCGACGCTTATATGAAAGGAAAATTAATCGTGGCAAGTAGTAAAAGCGGTGTATAGTCAGCCCAGGCCCAAGGATTGCTTATAACTGTACACGCATCTCGTGAATGAACTCGGTGAAAGCAATGCTTCCGCGCGCGCTTACTCAACTCTTCCTTTGAAATCCAAAGCTGCGAGCACAACAAGTGGGAAACTGGAAATATATTATGTATTTAGTTTCTTTACTTCTTTTTCTACGTCTAATTCTCTACAACTCTACGAACGCGTGCTCCAGGTTCAAGAAAAAAAAAAAAAGAAGAAATTATTAACAGCTCCGACGAAGGTGTGTACACGATCGTTCAGAATCCCATTCGCCGTGGCAGAGCTGCGCTTTGAAAACGGAGCCTCGTAATAGCGACGCTGCTCTCCGTCGCCGTAATGACAAACACTTGCTAAACCGAGAGCGGAGTAGTGAGAGAGGGCGTGGGGGGGGGGGGCAACGTTTTATTGAATTAGTAAACGTGTTAGTTTCCGAAGCCGAGGCAGACACCGTGGCGTCAGAAACTTGCTTCGTACGTGCCACGGAAACTTGGCCAGATATAGAGGCACGTGTCCCCGAGACTGTGTGCTTGACTCAACGAAACATACTTAGGCTCTTGCAGCGAGCACAAGAAGGAGTACCAGGCACTACAAGAATATGCTCTGAGATATTAGGGTCGGATGCTAATTGTATTATCTCGCGCTAAAAGAGACGTACAAATGCACGTTCACTATAGCTGTGTAGTGCGCAGTTAAATCACGTAAGCTGTTAATATACTTCCTGACGGGGGGTGGGGTTTCTATATTGTTTATTGGCCATAAACATTTTTTTTTGTTTTGCGTTTTTTTTCTATGCTCGAAACTGCTTCAACTAAAAAGCGATATATTTTTACGGCTTATTTTTTTTTTAATGCGAATAATCGGATCCAAGTATACCACCAAATTTCAGTGAAAGCAATAGTTATATTTAATTTTTTTATTGATGATGGTACGATAAAAAACAGGAGACATATATTTTTACGCAAACTATCAAACGATCACAAAGCTTTCGGTCAACAAAGTAACTTCGTTCGAGTTACCTTCAACAAAAGATCCTGCGCTTTGAAACCGTTTAAAAAAAACTTTAAATCAAGGGATATACACTGATCCCCCTCGAGCCGTCGAAACAGCTCGTAAACTTTCAATATATATCCCACAGGATCGCGAAGAGGGATCGCGAGAGAGGCGGAAAATCCGATCGACCCCGATCACGAGATCGTGCTTTAAATCCCGATCATCTCTGTGTGTTACAGCAGCGGCGGCAGCGGCGGCGGCGGCGGCGGCAGGTCGACGAGTGCGACGCGGCAGGCCGCGACTCGGCGTCCGCGGCGGAAGACAGCAGCAAGTGGCAGCCGCGGCGCAGGCAGCGCAGCTCCAGTCGGCGGCGGCGGTAGTCGCGGCGGCCACCCACGGCAATTCACCCTCGAGGGGCGACTGGCTGCCGTTGGACATGAGGACGACACCGCCCGCGATGCCGGCCTTCCGCGGCTTCGACGACTCCGTCTCGGCCGACGGCGTGGTGAGCGTCTCGGCGACTATTGCCACACCTTCTTTTGGCGAATATCCGAGATTCGGCTTGACCCGTGGGAATTGCAGTGGAAGACCGTTTAATTATTTATTTATTTATTTTTTTTAATGAAAAATCTAGGGTTTCAAAGACCAAAACAATCGTACCCAGCTAGATCGAGTAGCATGGTTATTTGTCGGCTCAACTTTTTGTGGTCTGACTCGACCTGATAATTTTTAGATCTTCTCATCTCCGTTGCGTGTTTACCATTCCTCTATTTCTTCCCCGTAACCTATGTTTGCGCATAGTGGCCGTGGGTGCGTTTATAAAATGAAAGCAGCGTTTGCGTACAGTTAAACGAAAGTAAATGCGTGCGGCGCGCAGAGCCCTTTGAAAAACTTATGTGCTGACGATGTTGACGAAAGAAGCCAGAAGCGGCGAGCGGATATAGCGGGTCAGTAATTGGCGCTAAACTCGTCGGTGAACTATGCCAAAGCGAATTCCCGCGCTCCCGGGGATTTACACGCCGAGCCAAGTTTATCCGCGTGTAATTTCCACCTTGCTGTATATGCGCCGCGCACCTGCGCTCTGCACCAAGAGTATACGCGCGCACAGAGGGAATAGTGGCCGAATTCCCGAAACGCGATTATTATCCCCCCGTCGTTTTCCATACCGGTGCGCAGCTTGCGATTTACGCGACTCGATGAGATGTACTATTGCGTGCGAGAGTCGAGATGTTATCTGCCATCCGTGCGCAGGTTTGCATTACTCACCGCTTCGCCTTTTTACTGCAGAGCAGAGCCATAAAATCCGTCGACTCATCGAGCGAGAGAGACTCGTCGTGGAGACACAGAAGCTCAGCATCAGATTACACACTTGGCGCGCATTTGCGCGCGTTGCTCTCTCTCTCTCTCTCTCTCTCTCTCTCTCTCTCTCTCTCTCTCTCTCTCTCTCTCTTCCCCCCATCGAGAGAGTGAGAGAAGAAGAAGAAGAAGAAGCTCGACAACAGTATAGCATCAGCCTGCAATGGCAGTATTCATTCGGGCCGAAAGCTCCCCGCGGCGTATAATAAATCTAAATCACAAAGTGTATACCTCCCAGCGCGCGCGCTTTTCATCGGAGAGTATACACAGAGAGAGAGAAAGAAAGACTTTCGCCGATGGTATCTCCGTCGGCCCCGCCTTTGTACAATAAAAGCGCGCGCTCGCCGCCGCGCAGTTTTGCCCTCTCCGCGGCTAATTTAACTACATAGTAGGCGACCTCCCGTCAAAGATAGCCAAGCGCTGCTATCCCCGTTATTAATTATCACGGCACAGCCCACAGCGCCGTCCGAAGCTAATGGCCGATTAGCCTATCGGCCGCGAGCGCTCCTCCTCGTCTTTGCGCTCTCGCTGTATGTGCGAGCTTTATCTCCTCGTCCTCGCGACCCCCCGCACCGCCCTGTACTCGCTGTACTGTGCAAGTGTCTCTCCCTATGTATATAGCCATATCTCGAACTGCACTGGAGAGATGGAATAGTTGTAACGAGGAAACTTGCTTGTCTCGGAGAAAAGCAGCATCTGACAGGTTGAGGGGGAGAGAACGTCGAGCTGGCTTCTGTCGTCTCATTTATCTTCCCTACCGATGCGCTTTCTGTACTTTCTCTCCGGTGCGCGCGCACTGACGGCCGAGCAGCCGAGCGGTCGAGCTGTTCTTCTTCTTCTTCTTCGTCTTCTTCTACTTCTTTTCTGCGGGGGGCGTTTTTTCACCTTCTCCCGCCGCGCTTCCAGTGATAAATATGCATTTCGTCTTTTCTTCTCGCGCACGAATTCGCGGATAATCGCAGACCTACTCGGCTCGTATATATGTATAACGATCCGTGCCCGAGTACAAAATCTTTGTTTTTTATATCCGCCTTGAGAAGAGGGAGCGACACCGAGCTCCGCGCATAAATCCTCGTCTCCATTTCCCGGTATTATTTGTTTCTGTTTGGCCAACTTCCGCCCTTCCGAGCTGTATCGAGAGCTTGTGTAACAAACTCTTCTCTCTTCTTATGCTTTATTTCAGAGAAGAGAGCGTGAGCCGCCTTACGGGATGGTATATAAAGAATGAGGGGTTCGCTCTTTCAAAGGATACTGTAAGAGGGAATTTCAATCTGTGTGCGTGTGTATATCTGTGTGTATCTGTGCAGTGGAGACAATCTTTGCAAACTTCTCGAGGGGATATTATTAGCTGCATCGGAGTGGCGGATTTTATTTTTAGACTGTCGCGCTCACTTCTCGATATTTTCAGCTCTTCTCTCGTTTATCAATCTTCCTTAAATCGAACACAAGTCTTCGGTATCCGGAACAAGTTGACACTAAAGGAAACAGCGTAAATGCGAAAATGTTCTCGTTACAAGCGCGACTACGAGAGCGGAAAGTGAGAAACGAGAGCAGGACGAAACAATACACATGTTTGTCTCAGACTCATTCCGTCGTCGTAACATCTCGTTTAAACGTGTAGTGTGTATACTTCTAAAAATGTCCCATCGATGACCGACATCAAAATACTTTTTCCCTCCACTACGGTCGACGTCGAAATCGTCCTTCGGCTGCTTCTATACCCACTTTGCTGAGAGCTTATCTTTTGGAGATCTTAAAATAAAAAGACAACAGATAATTAACGAATTTCTCGATTGCCGAGGGTCTGTGTTTGTATACGGAATGAGAAATGTTTCGTATACAGAATTATACGAATTATACGTTTATTCTGCGGCCTCAAGTGTCTGTTCTTCCATTCGCCGCTCTGTATTTATAAGTAATTTCTGCTAACGTTGCCACGACGTTGTTTCCACGATGTAGACGTAAATTTGCGTATACTAAAAATGAAGACTTATTTTAGTAGTCTCGACTCTACATTGTATTCGCCCATTTAGCTACCTAACCATCTAGTATACATACGTAGTATCATACAAACAGATCAAAAAACTTTCTTTTTCCTTCTCTTCAATTTCCGAGGGAACATCCTTAACGCATAGCTATATGTGCGAATCACGTCTCGGAAACAGTCCATGAAATTCTCGAGAACCTTGAGCCCAATCCGACATTATCTACACACCCCTTCACACGCCTACCTTTAAGGCCCTCCCCTCCCCCCGTTTTATCTATTTCGCTCCATGTCGCGCATTACCTTCTTTTCTGCATTGTGCAAAATGTACAGGGCCTCGTAAAAGGTAACGATGTGTGCGCCTCGATTAACGTGCCACTTTGTTCTTCTATGCGCCGGCCCGAAATTCATGGCCCGTTATTATGCGTCATTAATTTCCGGGTTCTGTTTTGCGTGATGAGAAGGCTCGTTCGAGGCCTTTTACACTTACGCACGTACTCGCGAGATACGTGCGAGCAGCCATTATTTTCCCTTGACCGCATCGGCTTGAAAAGAAAGAAAAACCTCGCCGACTTTTTCAGACGTCCGTTTTATTTGATACGCAAATGTCGTGCCGAATTATTGATGAGCACGATTTCCGTGTTTCGATACGTATCAAGGTTTGAGCTCAGGCTCAGCGAAGGAGAAGGCGCGTGGATCACCGAGAGTGAATCGCGAGGGGGACAGATTATCAATCGAACATCTGGTGCGCGCGCTTCAACTTATTATATATTGTCCCATGCGCCAGACTGCTGATAAAATTACTATAAGGCATTAAAAGCAGTTCAACTCGCTTCGAAGTTTTATACGAGGTCATGCGGATTTGAAAAGTTATTTGGAATTCCGTCCGGTTACTTCATAAAATTGCCCCTTACACCATCGCCAACTGCTAACTGTTGTTAGCCCCGAAAACTTGTTCGCCGAGACAAGCACTGGTGCAGGAGTTTGTTGTTAAATAGTTTTTGTGTGTACATTAAAAATTATGCCGGTATATTATAAATGAAACATTGAACTTAGTTTTCAATTTAACGCGGTGTTTTAAAACTTGTTTCGAAACCAAAAGTCCGTTCGAGACTTTCTTCCGGCACAACGATTCATCAATCTAAATTAAATTCAAGTTACAAAAAGTTCTTTAGTCAATGATTAAAACATCGATGTTGTTGGAGGAATCTATCGATCTCTCCGAGACAAAGAGTGTGGGAAAAAGTGAAAATAAGTGTTACGCCATTTTTCCTTAGATTAACGTTTTGGTCAGCATTGTCCACCTCATCAGGAAACAGTCAAAATTTATTATAAACAAAACAACAAATGAAATAATAAAAAATTATAAGAAGCGAAAAATATCAAAACAAAAGCTTACATTGCACATACACCCGAGTGCAACTAATTCTGCACAACTGAAGGTCACCGATACGTATTTGGGGGAGTTTGCATGTAATATGTTGAAACGGAGAAAGTGGGAGCGCGAACGCGCGAAACATAATTTTTGAATGGTATAGTATGTTTATTGACTAATCATGAACAGAAAACATTTATTTTTAAGTTTAAAAATGCAACTGCTTCCCATGATGTGTTTTGCCCATGATTAGTCAATAAATATACTATACCATTCAAAAATTCTCTTTCGCGCGTTCTCGTTCCCAATTTCTCTGTTTCAACATATTACATACAAACCCCCCCAAATACGTATCGGTGACTTTCAGTTGTACAGAATTAATTGCACTCGGATGTACGTAGAGTGTACATACATTCCTGATGTGCTCTTCCCCGACCAGTCGCAGACGGGGGTAGGAGAAGCGAGAAGACGATCTCTATTATATTTCCGGCTTTCTCGACCACTGTTTCGGCAATACGGAAAGAATATAGAAATAGCCGTTGCTTTTATGTCAACGAAGAGTCTCGCAAATTTTCGAGCGGTTTGTTTACAAGTGACGTCACGCGCTAATTGGTTATAATCCGTTTTGTTTTTCAAACTGTATCATCAAGTGTGCTTCATTTTGATTGATTCCGTTGTCTTGCATTTGTACATGTAACATTTCAGATGAAAACATCGCGTACACCGCGCAAAACAATTCGTCTGACGGAGCCAGCTTTTTTCCCGGAAAGCAGTAGTACACGTATTAAACAACCAAAGCGAAAAGCCAAGCCTCTATATCGCGAGCACATCGAGCAAATGGACTTATTCCCCAAGCTGACGTTAAAGCCGGCTTGGGAGTAGGACAGGCGCGATTTCAAAAGCGAATATAGAAAACGTCAGTTGATACAGGTAAATCCTGCGGACAAGTGCGGCCGTTCCTTGGCGTATATCTCCCAAGCTCTCTCTCTCTCTCTCTCTCTCTCTCTCGCTCTCTCTCTCTCTCTCTCTCTCTCTCTCTCAGACTATGAGACAAGAACGAGTTAGAAAGGAAGAGAAGCGCGCAGAAAAATCCCCGTCAACCATTCAAGTCACGTAGGAATATCCAGCTTTCGGCTCATCTGTTTACAAGTGACGGCCGCGGGCTAGCCTCTCCCGCGCGACTTTCGTTTTAAATAGCTCCTTTCCATTTTCCATGCGCTCGAGCGCGCGCGCGAACACCCGCATTCCGCAGAGGTCGTCGAGGAGGAATCAGCCTCTCGTAAAACTAGAGCAAAGATATCCGCTCTTTGAAATGCTTGTTCGGCTCGCGTTAAATCGGCGCGCGCTTTTCCTCCTCGCCAGAGTCGATCAAAGCGCATAAGCGGATCAGGCAAGTATAACATGCGCCAGAGAGGCGAAACAGGGGAAAAAAACCTGATCCACAAATAACGAAGCCAAATAACTTTCGCGAGGCTTTCTTCGCGGCGGTGTACAGTGACTTGTTGCTTCGGCGAGTGCGCATCACGCATCGGAGAGCGATGATATGCGTAAACACGAACGAGGAGAAAAGCGCACGTACATGGCCGCGAAAAATAAAATTTGAAAGTTTTAACTGACCATCCGGATTCGCAATCCGGCTTTTAGCGTTATTTCTTATTTATGCTTTTTGGGAGTTGCGACCGCCCCGTCGGGGGGGGGGGGGGGGACCACCGCCGCTGCCGGGATAATTCAATATTTTGTGGGGATCTGCGATGAGTACCTATAGAGTTATAATACGTAGACACGTGGGGAGTTTGCGCATATACGGAAAGTACTGCGTTCGTTTCGACGTCAATCCCACGCTTTGTTAATTAGGTCGCCATGAATATTGCATTACATGCAAGTTGACATGAGTACAATTGAGATGCATTGTGACGCATGGCAAAAAGTTGTAAAGTGCCAAGCGATCATGAATTTATAGAATCCACGAGCGAGGTTCATTGAAAATCCATAATTATAGAGTATGATGTGGTTAGGTGCGTCTGTACTTATTAATGCTTACCTATATTTATGAATTTATCGCTTTTAATTTATCAATTTATCTTGTATGCAGCTTTCAAATCTAGCATGAAAATCGATTGTTGGTTAATCCTGGTAATACTGAGAAATTCATTGATTATCATATTTAAATGAAACGTCAACTTTGATCATAGTAATTAAATTCAGAGCTCAGTTTGAGTGGGGTGGAAAAAATCATAGAATTAATTCAGTTTTTGAGGTCCCTAAATTAAAAAAGAAAAGTACTGTGCTACACTTCCCAGAAAACTTTTTTCTTGTTCTATATTCAAGATCTACAGAACGTGAAAAATAGTTTTCTCGCATCTCTATTTTATAGTTCCGAATGAACATTAAAAATCATTGTTTTCACGCGGTAATACTATTTTTACCGTATTCTGCATAGGTCCTACAGAATGAGAAGCGCAGTCCAGCACAACATATGTTTTTTCCAATTTTCAAATATCCCAAAAACGCCTAGAACAATTATTTTCCGAATTCAGCCGAATTCGAAGCACTAAATCCCAATAGGCCGGTTCTCTTATACGGATAGTAAACGGCATCATCTCCAGCCGTAGGCAGAGCGTCCCAGAGCCATCCCGATACACGATAATCGGGCTTAGCGAAGCCTTCGCGGGCGAATTAACCCATAATGATCAGGCTGTTCGTCGACAGGTACACCTGGGCGAGGGCATCGCCGTCTGCGAGGAGCAGCTGCGCGCCGTCAAGTGGAGCGACTATCGGAAGCTGACGCGGGGCTTAGCTGCGATTCTGTTCAGCCCGACGGAGTTGGCCACGTGCTCGGTCACAGGGCAGCGCTGGAGCCGCGCGGGCACGGCCACCGAGCGACCCGTCAAACCGGCACTCGACAAGGCCAAAGTCCAGGCCATCATATGTAAGTGTTTATCGCATTGTATACCCGCGGTTCACTTTACATCTGCGCCATGCCTCGACGAAGTCTCGTCGCGACAGACCGCGCGATTTTTCAATTTTCGAGGGCTGCCGGCTTTTACAGCTGGATCGACAATTCGCGAAGCGAATAGGCTCGCTGTGTAGGTCGCTCGATATAGAAAAGTTCCCTATACACGCAACGGCTTTGTCGTTACATTGTTTTTCCGAGAACAATGCTTCGCGGTCGGTGTGAGTTATTCGTGTAGGTTGCGTTTTGTAAGTTTGATACGTGTACCCGTGGGAACTCGATACGAAATGCCGACTGCAAGCGTATAAATGTGGGTTCTTGTGTGCGCGCAAAAATTTACAAGTGTTGTATGACTGATAGAATTTTTTTTATACTTGTTTATGCATATTTCTGTATTTTTAAGAAAGTGTATTTTATGCAATACTATACATTCATAAGTAAAACGTAATGTAAACCAATATGATACGAAGAAAGACTTATGAAAGTCGTAGCTTATATATACATTTTTTTTATTTCTACAAGAAGGATTAGAATTGTGATAATCAGCTTGAGCCCTTAGCTTAGTACACAATCTTTTTTTATACAAGTTTTTTAAATCATCATTTTAAATATATTCGTATTTCTAAAAAGTAATGTAAATTATTATTTATATCTTGAATGACAAATAACTATAAAAGCTTTAGATTTTCTGAATACGGAGAAGATTTTTCCATACGACAAAGAGCTTTTGTCTGCAATAAATATCCATCATTATATACAACAAAATTAATTGATCTAAATATATAATATTTTTAAAAAGCAATATATTTCATTTTAGCACTAATAGCTATAAATAATAATATTAAAAGATTTCATATATTCACATATATAATAATTCAACACATTTTATTGCAGAAACAGCTTACCTATGCAATAAACGAAGCAAACCAAACGAATGAAATTATATTATTTAAATAAATAAATAAACGAATGCATAAAATTCTATAAGCAATATAGGTTATAAAAGCGCAGATAAAAGAATCTAATCCAGAGTAAAGCGTCTAACCGCCAGGGAATCCTTTTTATGTATACCCCATCCACTGCGGCAATCTCATTCCTTGGATTTGCGCGTGGTTATACTCCGATCGACGCTGTGTCAGACGACGAAAACAACAATGTAACAGATTCTTGTTTGCTTTGAAGATTAAAGTCTTGTTTTCGTGCTTTTGTCCTTCGGCCGTGCTTTCGTTTTCAATTAACTTGTAAAAAATAGTCCTGCTTTCGCTACGTTACGTTCAATTCGGATCTCGTATTTCCGCAGGAATTATCTTTGGCTTTCTGGGATTTGCTTTTTTTTATGTTACGAATCCTACTCAACAAAGGGTATAAATGTCACGATACCTGAGCTCGAATGATATTGGGTAATTTTTAAGGTGCTTTAAGAATAAAACTGATATATTTACGCTTTGTTGGTGGAAATACGTACCTTTTAATTAAAATTCATTGTCACTACAAGGCTCCCCCGAATAAAAAAGATGCGAAAGTGAATTAGATGCAATTTATCAATTACGTAGATTCTAATTTGACGTAACAGGTGTCTCGAATATGGAGAAAAGAACTGCCAAGTATGCGTATTATACACAGGAATCTTTACTTCCAACGCCAATCAGCTCTAATCAACGTCATTGTGAATGACCCGTATATACGGTCAAATTTACCACCGACTGCGAACGATCCGATTTAATTTTAGCGCATGCAGTATACAGCGCACTATCAATTTTATAGAGTGAAGCATTATTTTTCATTCGTAAAAATCTCGATTGCCATTCAGAGGTCAATTTGGTCGACCAATAATACAGTTGGATCAAAAGCAGGATTATGTCACATATTCTGGGCCTCAAAGGAAATAAAGCTTTCAGTAATGGAAGCGCAGAATTTCATAAATGCAATTAACCGCCTAAAATGAACCGATATCCCCTCATCAGTAAGCGCTGCAAAGCTCCGTTGCATTATACGTGTCGAACGTGCAAACGATGCTGTATAATGTATATACGTGAGTCTCAAATTGTATGACCACGTCGATCTGGTTATACGCGTAAGCGCGTTCGAGTAAATTCGCTTTATTTACAAATATGCGACATTGAAAGCAATTGAAATTTCGCTGCGCGATTTGAACTTTTTGGAAGGCGATAAAGGTAAATGAGAAAAAAGTTTTTATCATTGTCGTTTCAAACATTTGAAATGACTATTGCATCATAAAATCATGCAAAACGTTATTTACACGATGTTTGTATCTTCACTTTTTTGCGCTTTTTGCGCGCACGAAAGCAAGTTTTAAAACATTTCGACACCTGCAGAATGGAACGTCGGCCTATCTCGGGTGGCCGTTTCGGAAACAACCCATCTCTCGGCACTTGGTTCGAAAACGTCCCATCTCTTGGCAGCCGCTTCGAAAACGATCTATCACAGACACCACGCTGGAAAGGCAAATTTCGTTTGCTATTTTTATTGAATAGACGCGACTGGAAATTCTAAAAAATATTTAATTTATTTCTTATTGTAAATGAAAAATAAAATGTACTTTTGTGAACAAGCATATTGTAAATAATAAGTAGATTAAGTTGAAATTCGTTGTTATTGGAGAAAAAAGCACGCTTGACATGAAGTTCACGATTAACAAAATCAAAAAGCTCATAAATAGTTAAATTTGTAGATAATATTTATTGAAACAAATATTGCACAAATTACCAACCATTTATATTCACTGAAGAATTTACTAGGCTAGAGCACAAAACAGTATTGCGTATACTTATTTTCACATAATTCATAAACGGCAATCTTTCACGCCTCTTAAATATGACTCTAGTGACATTACACCATTACACATGTCTATCAACTGGGAAATAATAAGAACACACATCATGCGTGCTTGATTAATCGTCTTATCGGTGAATGTACAGTGAACCTCACAGTATGTTACCCCTTACTGAAGAAAATTCTAAGAAAAGAAATTGGGAAAAAACAGTCTTTTTGATTGATGCAAATCATTTTGATTAAAATTTGAGGAAATTTCTAATCGAATTTCTCGCAGTTACCAGCACGTCGATAATGTTCTGCTCTTCCCAGTTTAATTTGAATTTTGAATAATCGAAGTAGGAATGGAATGTTTATATGTTTAAAATTTGAAAGCTTGCTACAGTAGATCGAAACTCGTTGCTGAAAATATGCGAACAATTGTAGTATTGAAAGCTGCACATCGTATTCGTGTTTGAGAATCTTTTAAAGCAATAACAATGATTATATCAGCTGCCCACAAATCGATATTTTACGCGAAAAAAATATTTAATTAGTATTTGACGAAAAACTGATTAATTCAAACAAATATGAATTAAATTATGTCTTGTCATTCAATACATAACTTTTCAAAAAAAGCTTGACTATAAAGCACGAATTCTTTTTAAATTTTATTATAATTATTTATAAACATTTTCAACTACTCGTTAAATTGCACGGAAACATGCAACGTATCAGATAACTCTTTCTTCTCATCTCGCACCAATATATCGCCGATTACGCTTATGCGACACGGAGATCTCATTTCTGGTGCAGCAAACTCAATTTTTTACGCGCCATCCAATTGCCCCCAGCATCTCTCTCTCTCTCTCTCTCTCTCTCCATCTCCCTCACTCTCTTTGCAAGTCACCCGCTAACCAGCAGGCGAAAAATTAAATCAAGCGCGCAGGGATGGCTCGGGGCAATAAAGTTGCGTAGGATTAAAATTACACGCTTAATATCGCGCAGCCTTGATTGCAAAGCCGTAGGTCGTTTTGACCGATGACCGTGTACACGCCAGCGACAACTCGGGCTCTGGCGCAGTGCTACGGCTTTATCCCGGAAAATGAACGGGGCGACGCGCGCGGCTGACGATATAAAAATCGTGATTTCCGCGACGCAAGTGAACGATTGCGGGGGCTTGCGAAGCCCTCGATGCGGAAACTCCAGGCGCTCTAACTGCCCAGTATAACATCTATTCTTATACGTATACGCGATCCGCTTGACAAATCGATGCTATTAGTCTCGGCTGCGCCTTTTGCTGCGAGCAATCGCAGAATTCGTAATAGGAGAAATAAATTTATGTATCGCTGCTTCGTAACTTTTACGATCGCTTATGAGAACGATGAAGAATGGATTTTGCGAAACTATAGGGGATACTAGGCGATGAGGAATGAAGAATTAGTGTATTTTCAAATTCGTGCACGCAGCATTTTCGAGAAACAATCGCATCGAGTGTTTCATTGTCGAGAGTGTACAGCTGAATTAATACTCTTTTAAATTTTAATATATAGAGAAATTTGAGGGCAGTGTAGTGAGAATAATAAAGAACAAACAGAAGTTATTTTTGTAAGTAAGCAAACAACAATAAACTAGATAGGTATATGAATCATTCCACGGGATACTGGAAACTTCTGGGGGCCTGGAAGATCGAAAAATTTTGGGTAGGGCACACTTGCCAGACCTATTTTTTTTAATTTCTGGGACTCCTCCGAATAAGAAACCGGGCGAGTTGCATAATTATCGGTTGCCACCCGGGTTTCCGATCGAAAAAACGCAAAAATGTTCATACATTTACTTTTGCATTTTTACTGTCGAGAGTATTATTTGTGTACTGTGAATCCTATGGGACCTGGCGCTATACTTTATATATACAGAACGAAAGTGCAGCTCAAGAGCTTTAAATCGAGCCTAAAATTTTTAAAATCGGATGTTCCGGTCACGAGTTACGCACGCTTCAATACTGCTAACTCTTTATACGGCTCTCGCGAAACTAATCGATTTTCACTTTTTTTTCAAATCCTCGAAACTTTTGATCCAGTGAATCGATTTTAAAGTTTAATAGCTTAGATTAAAGCTCTTTTCCTCAACTTTACGATTTTTAGGTCCAAAATTGATTTTTCTTATCTATTGAGCTATAAATATATATATATATATATATGCGTTCAGAAAACCAATCCGCTTTAGAAGCATATATATATTTTTACTTAAAATTCAAAAAGTTGAGGAAAACAGCTTTAATTTAAGCTATTAAACGTCAAAATCGAATCACTCGATCAAAATTTATGACCATTTGAAAAAAGTCATTTGGTTTGACTTTCACGAAATGGCTCGATTTTTCCAAAAATCAGACATTTTTCCCTTTCTTCAAATCCCTGTTACTATCGATCCAATGCTTCGATTTTAACGTTTGATAGCCCAAATTAAAGCTCTTTTCCTCTACTTTTTGGTTTTTACGTCTAAATTTAAATTTTTTTATCTGTTGATCTATATATATATGCTTCTAAAGCGGATTGGTTTTCTGAATGCATATATATAGCTCAATAGATAAGAAAAATCAATTTTAGACCTAAAAATCGTAAAGTTGAGGAAAAGAGCTTGAATTTAAACTATTAAACTTTAAAATCGAGTCACTGGATCAAAATTTTCGAGGATTTGAAAAAAAAGTTGAAATCGATTAGTTTCGCGAGAGCCGTATAAAGAGTTAGCAGAATTGAAGCGTGCGTAACTCGTGACCGGAACATCCGATTTTAAAAAATTTAGGCTCGATTTAAAGCGCTTGAGCTGCACTTTCGTTCTGTATATATAAAGTATAGCGCCAAGTCCCATAGGATTCACAGTACACAAATAATACTCTCGACAGTAAAAATGCAAAAGTAAATGTATGAACATTTTTGCGTTTTTTCGATCGGAAACCCGGGTGGTAACCGACAATTATGCAACTCGTACGGTTTCTTATTGAGAGGGGTCCCAGAAATCAGAAAAAATAGGTCTGGCAAGTGTGCCCTACCCAAAATTTTTCGATCTTCCAGGCCTCCAGAAGTTTCCAGTATCCCGTGGAATGACTCATATAAGAGTTAAAAACAATACTAAATAACATTTGATTATGCAGTTGGGTAAACTTTAAAGCATTAAGCAGCAGTAGGTAAGCGCTTCAAAATGTATTATGTCTTGCACTATTTTATTTAGCAGTCGTAAAAAAATAAAATACGAGCGAGAAGAAAGAGTCGGAAGTCGCGTCGTTGTAGAAAAAGGCGTATAAAAGAGAACATGAAAACAATATGATGCAGAATACGTTCACGTGTACAGTCGTCTCATTTATTTACACGTCTGATTTTCATTTACACCAAAACTGCAGCTACTTTCTAAAGGCATTTTTTCCCCCTCCGAAATATCAAGAAACTCATTGAATTCACTCTTATACGCAAACACACCAGTAAATTATTCAATCGTTATACATCTCACGCGATTCTTGTCGCCGCTTCCAAACGCGTGCGCCGCCATCCCGATAAAAAGTTTACGTTTATTTCTCTTTTCTCTCCGATGATTCATCATTGAAACGTTAACATCTGTAGCCGTAAACCTTCTCGCCGTCTTCCCCGTTAAGGCAAAAGGGCTCTCGGCTCATCAGCTATTGAAAATCGCTTTCAGCTTCTCGCTTTCTTCTCTGGCACTGCAGCTTGCAGCCTCGTCCTCCCCCTCCCTCGAAGGAAGCGCTGTATATTTTATTAGCCTCGTCGGAGCATGTACACGCAGGCTCGAGCTTGCAGCGCCCTTATCACACAGATTTATGTGCGCACTCGCACCGTGAAAAAGGCACGTGCACATGCATACAGCTATATATACACTCACACACACACACACACACATACACGAAGCTATGCGTATACAACGTTTTTACTTCGTTACAGCTTTTGTGCGCTCTTTGCTGCATTTAACATTTATGTATGCGAGATCCCAGCGAGAAAGTATAAGAATGCGCGTTGATTTACGCCGACGCGCAATCCTTGCCCTCATGCGTTTCCAAGACGAATTCAACTATATGCGCGCAGGGACGCCCTATTCTCCCGAGCACGGCTATCGTAGGCGATAAACGTATTTAACGCTTAATTTGGTATTATTCGTAGCTGTGTGTGTGTACGTGTATGTGTGTGTTTATATAAGTATATGGCGTTAACCCACTTGATGATGCTTGCCGTTATATTAAGCCTCTAGTGAATAGCGATCCTGAAAAAAGATTCCAGTTCTGGCACGTCTGTAGATTTTTATCACGAGGATGGGGGTGAGTTATAGGTCGTGATGAATGCTAAAATTTTAACGAATACAAACGAACTTAAGATAACTGTAGATAACTTTTTAAATCTGGAAGTGGAAAGAGAGAGAGAGAGAGGGACAGGGGAGGATATTTGCATACTGCTGAAGGAAAAAAATTAGTTACAACAATTGAATTGAAAAAATTTGAGTGTACTTTAATGATGAATACTCCTCTCCATAAATTGTCTTAATTCAAAAGTGGGAGGCAACCCTTGAAAATTAATTAACAACCAAGCTTCCTTTCCACGAGGCAATGTTTCGGCCTTGGTATAGGATCTTTTCAAACCAATTTTTCAACGTATAAACAAAAATTAAAACTATGACTTACTGATGAGCTGAAAATGCGATGACACGTAGCGATTCGCCTCATAGTTTTAATCGTTGTTTATTAAAAAATTGGCTTGGAAAGATCCTATACCAAGGAGGAAATCTTGCCTCATGGAAAGTTTGGTGTGGAAGTTTGATTATTCATTTTCAAGGGTTGCCTCCCACTTTTGAATCAAGACAATTTTTAAGTATATATTTTTTCATAACACGTGCATCGAAAGGGCTCTTTTCGCTGCCTCAAAACTCCATGGAAAGTCGAATTTTTCTATGCAGTGTTGTCCAAAAGCTTTCATTGTTGCGTAAAAGAGCCCTTCGATGCACTAATTATAAATAGCACGGTACACAACAAGGGGCGAATGATTTTCGCTCCTAGTTGTGTAATATACTATTGTTAAATATATTTCTCTCCAATACGAGAAAATATATAAAACACGAATATATATAATCTACATTTCATAATTGTTAAAACAATAAGTATACGTTTTTAAGTAGTGAAATATTTAAATATGTGAACGGCGATTTGCAGAAGCTAATTTGTACAAGAAATTACCGCAAATTTTAATAAAAAGAAACAGCTTCGCTTTCTCCATATTTTTCAAAACATATACATCCACACCCACGAATTCGTACTCTATACTGCAATGAAACAGCATCAACGTCAATTTTAGTTTCGCAATAAAATGAAAAAAAAATCAACATAGCTCCGCAGTCGAGCATCTCGAAGAGAAAGAAGGCGCGTGATAAAGCATGCCTCGAATACTCGCACACACAGAGACGAAATTTCTTTACCTCCAAGAAGAATTTTTTCCCTTATCTCGCGCCTCTTGACTCCTTCGACTTTATAACGAGATTAACTTGCACGAGGGTAGGGCAATAGAAAATGGAAATGAGTTCGCGAGAAAACGTGGAAGGGGAAAAAAAGTTCGTCTTTCGAGAGAGAGAGAGAGAGAGAGAGAGAGAGAGAGAGAGAGAGAGAGAGAGGCAGCGAGAGAGTATAAGGGAGAATCGACGAGCAATGACAATGCCTCTTTGATGTGTTTCAGCGTACGTGACGTCGAGGTTCCCTACCGTGGACGTGAGTAGCGTCAAGCAAGTTTTGGCCTATAAATGCAAGGAGAACTCCACGGCCTTAAAGATGAAGTCCATCCGATACATTTGGTAAGAGCTTAATTAGTTGTTTTGTTATTAAGTATCCCATGTGTTGTAGCGTACAATACTTTATGTCCTGATACTTTATGCGATGCAGGCCTTCTGATTAATTTTAGTTTTTTGGTTGATCGCGTTTGTTTCTGTTTCGATGTCTTCTCACAGAAAGAAATTTATACTTTTTCATCGAGACATCGAATTCGGGGAATCAAATTATATTCAACTGCAAAAATTAATGGAAAAAATAACGCCAGATCTATGTTGAAACTTTTTATTCAAACGCATATTTTACTCATCAACTAAGCCATCTGTCATTGTTTGGGCAATGACAGACTCTCATGATCGCACCTAGCCATAAAGAGACAACATCTGCAGAACTGCGTCATGTATGCAACTTGATAAACCCCCGCCAACTATATTATGACTACGATACACTATGTGAAGTTAAAATTTGAAACGAAAACACTCGCAAAACTATTGTTTACCACGAAGTTTCGCTTGACGTAGAGCGTGCGCAGGCGTTTCCATTGCCGTATGTAAAACACTTACGTTACATCGCTGTATACAATGCTCCGAGCATTGCGCGCATCGCTAAAAGTGAAATAAAAGCAAAAATATGCACGTATACACACACATGCACGCCCGTCACGTGAATAGATGCTAATGCTGCCCGTTGGGTATATTCGAATAAAAATATATGAGAAAGAATACTATAGTTCTTATTCCGAGAGCGAATGTTTTTTAAATTCAAATAAAAATTGTTCGTCGTCGGCGGCGGCATTTCGCGCTCGAGGAGAGCCTGATGTATAAAACAGGTGCTCGCTCTCTTTTAAATTTTACGGTTAAAATGTATCCTCCCACCGCTTGTCTACCAGAAGTCCAATCCATTAAAAAGCTACGCGCGCCTGGCACAGCATAAAAAGAGAACCTTACACCGTCGACATCGATGTCTTTCTTTTCTCGTCTGCCAATAAGGTGCCTACATGTGTCGCGTCAATAAAGTGCCGCAGCGCGTGCAATTGAGATCGAGCAAAAAATTCAACTTCCACCTTTGCTGACTGCACTTGTGTGAAAAACACGTGGAAACCCTCATGTTGGATGCATCAAAATGAAATTCCTCGAGGAGAGAGAGAGAGAGAGAGAGAGAGAGAGAGAGAGAGAGAGAATTGCTGACGCAGTCTTTTTCTATCTGTGTGTGCGTGTAAGTATGTGTATGGAGTTGAGATTGAAAATATGTTGCCTAGACGTTTGCGATTGTTGCGATACTGAATTTTAAATCGATGATGCCGCGTGTAAATTAGCCATTGTCACGATAAAGTGCTGCGTATTCCATGACTGGCGTATTTTACGCTTCATTGCACAAACTTTAGAAAAGGTTCGGTTTCTATGTAACATTTTACAATTACTTTCAATTGAAAAAAGTTCCGTTATGCTGGGAAACAGTTTATTAATAATTATAACAGACAAAGCCTTTGTTGCAATGAATTGCAATGATTCTCTTTTGATTCCAATTAAATTCCACGAAGAAACGTATTAAATTTCATACAAATCTAGACAAATACTTTGTTTCGTTACAAATGACAACGCACTAGAACGAACATTGATATTCATGCCATTTTCGACAGCGTATCTGTAACAAGCAGTTTATCTCCAACAAGATTTGAACTTTTCAATGTGTAATTGTAGCTGGCGATAACAAGCAGTTGTAAAATCAGTATACACATAGATCGCATAAACGTTCGCGTCAAAGAAACTGCATCGTTACCAGATTTATCCAGATTCGAGAGATACTCTTGACTATGTCATTGACACTTTAACCCGTTATCTCAGTTCCTCCTTTTTACGACAAACTCTATCTCTCTTATCCGAGCGCGATTATGGCACTCTCCTTTGAAACTTGCGACGAGGTGAAAGTTTCCAAACTAGCTAAAAAAAATATTCTTAACAGAGCATCAAGAAACCCGTACACTTCACACGGTGTCGTCGTCGCAGACTGGTTGAATAAAAAACTTTAGATTTAATCGGACACCTCTGTATACCCTTTATCTTGTTTTATACCGTCAAATATTTGTCATACTCGTATTTTTTACGACGCACACGTCAGATAAAGCCGAGCTTCAACGTATACATAAGCTTCTCGTGAAAGTGATAAAGAAATTTTTACTCGCGCGCGATAGTGGGCTTCGAAAGCCCTGCTTTTTTCCTCCTCTCCGCTCCGGTGTGTGATCCCATTAAATAAGCTATTTTGCAAAAAGCACACATCCATCGAAACGCACACGCACACTCAACGCACGCCCGTAAAAACCACGGAAGTTGTCGAGCCAATGTCCACTGTTTTATGAATACAACCTCTCTCGCGCTTGATGTCCCGTTGATTTGCGCAAAAGTCGTCTTCGGTCACTTCTCGCGCAATAATAAACGGCCAAAGGAGCAAAAAGCTCTGCCGCTCTCGATCGGGAGGGAGCTTTCGCATATGCCATCAGAGAGCGGTGGGGAGCCCTGCGGTGCCGAAAGTAAATCGAAACGACGAGTGACCGCGATAAAAAACATACGCTCTATATATAAGTACATACTTTGACCGTGGGGGTTGAGACAACGACCCTTGGGCTGGACTGGAAATTGGAGTCTATCGATTGCGCCTGTGCTTTCCGCGCTTATGAAGAGCTTTCTGTCAAATATAGCGACCAGCAGAATTTATAGGTCAAGTTTGGCGTATATAATACGCGCGACCGTGCACTATACCGAGATAACGTTACTTATTGTCTCGCTCTGGCTCGGGCTATCGCTGGTTGGAAAGTTTTCCGCGAGAAAGCGTGGCTCGTTTTATTAGCATTCGCATCGTTGCAAGTTTTTTGAAAGCATCGCTACGAGATAACGGGTTACAACGGGGTTTCTGGCGTCGCTTAATGAATATGTGCGCGCGATCCTCGCTGTTGCGGGCTCAAAAGGCTCGTTGCAACTTTGTCGCCGTGGAGTATTTTTGTTGCTGATGTTGTTGACGTTTCCTCTCGATGTATCTGTTTGTCCCTCTGAAACTCGGGTGCTCCAATCGTTTTGTATAATCTGTTGAAATAGTTTCGAAAGGCCGGACGATCGAAATCGTTTTGAAAAGGGAAAAGGACCGAGTGGCTATGGTTGGATTTGATTTGGAATGCCAACGATTTTGAGTGGCCCCGGCAGAAGTATCACGGAGACGAGAATCGATCTACCTTATTGAATCGTGCGAGGATGAATTCAGGAAATATGAGAGGAGAACTGCATCGAACGGTAAATCGAGCGCGTAAATAGAGAATGATGAAAAATGCTCTATTGCCTTGAATTTTTCTCTTTGCGCGTCTATTGGAAAAAATAAAGCTTTATAAAGTGCACTGCGATTTACATAACCTATCGTGTACAGTATGCTAATTTTTCAATTCTTGCCTCGAACAAATGATCCATTTGAATATGTATCACATTGAAAGCTGCTTTTGCAGCCACATAATACCTTGAATTATTTCGAGATGTATTCTGCTGCTTTCGCCGCGCAACTACGATTCGCATTCAGTTCGAAAAATAAAATTGAAGAAGGAAGACGTTTTTCTTTCTTTTTGTTTATTAGGCAGACGTGGATTCGTTCGAAAGTCCGATTTGCCTCGCAATACGGGATCGTAAAAGGAAAACAAAGGAATTTTCGAGCAGAGCTTTCAAAGGTTTTCTCCTTTAGGTTTATTTTTTTTATTTGTTGTGACGATTCAAGTCAAGATGAACGTGGTAAGTTCTCTCTTCAACAGCCAAGACCTTTCAATTGCAACTGCTGCCGTTTTCTTCCGTCTTTTCTCGGAACCCTCATTGAATCAACCAATCTCGCGAAATTTTCCGAGCGACACCTTTTTGTCTTTTGCCCCAGTTTTGAGATAGGTTGAAAATTTCAAGTTTCTCCGTGCTTTTACTTACTTTTGGTATTAAAAAATCCTAGCTGCTCTTTAATCCGATCCTTTCAGATAAAATAAAATTGGTTATATTCATTGGTGCAATAGAATATGAATAAAATTTACTGACAGCAGCGTTTAATTCAAGTCTATTTCCTTCAAATGCTGGAGATTACTTATTACATAGAATTTTTTATTTTTACCAAAGAATAATGTTTTAATATTTTTCCTTGCAATCTCATTATATTAACCTATAGCTTAATCATAGCTCTTTCTGTTTTCATTATTCAACATCGAAAAAAAATGTGGCAGCTTAATTTCTAAATAAGCGTTGCTGCGAAAGCTTTGGGAACAAGTTCGAGCTAAAGAAGAAGCGTAATCCCTCTTTGAATGCATAACAATAATATCATCCCTCCTGGGCAAGAATTAATAAGCGTCTACTCATCTGGGTCAGAGAGGGATCTTACGCTCAAGTTTTCCACTAAGTGCGTCTTCCTAATAAGCACTGTGGAACTTCGCACTTTGCTTAATTTTCAGCTGGCGGCGGTGAGTTTTTATATTATCCATGCACCCACGGCTTTGTAACTCTTATCGCAAAGCCAGCCCCAAGCTCATTTGTGCAGCGCTCTTCGCATGTTAATAATTTACTGCCGCGTAAAGCCATGCTTTAGGGCGCTGATATTGAATTCCGCGGCAAAAGGGAATGTAAAGCAGAATATACATATATAGATTAACATAGAAATGCGCCCTCAACAATTTGAATATAAAATATATTAAATTATTCAACTCCATACTCACTCTTTGTATGCTTAGCTAGACATACTCTATAGTGAAAGTTCCGGGTAAATGGATTTATGTAACGTTTTAATTCCATTTGGACCGACTAATACGCTCGCTCGTAAGAGCAAACGCACATCAATTTCATACGTACTCGCAATCTGCCTAATTTTCTTTTAATTCATCCAAAACTATGTAGCTACGGACGTATATCGATTTAATCAACAGCTGATCTCGCTGTTAAATCCACGAATTCATCGCGAAGTATTTACTTATATCCCCCGCGTATACACTAATAACAGTATACCATTCACTCTATAGTAGCAATCCATCTCGTTAATCCCCAGCAACATATCAACGCGTACGGATAATCCCGGCAATATAACCACGCGACAGTCCTCATCTGTACTGTTTTAGCCGCGTGTATAGACAAATACTTTTCTCGCGTCCTGTCGCCACACGTGGCCCTGTGACTTCCTCTCTCGATCTCAATCCTCTGTATCTCCAAACACCAAAGAAGATCTCATATACACGAGGCACATCGCGCACATATAAGAAGGGAGGGTGTTATTTTCGCACGTGAATGATACACTGAGGAGGAGGAGAAGCCTGTCGCCCGCGTGTGTGGCTTCCTATATATGTGCCAGTCGTGAGTCGCCGGGACGATATTGCATCAGGAGTTGAAAAACGAGCTTGGCCACGCTTGCCTCTTTCGCTTCCCTTTTCTCCAGTCGGTTCAGACTCCGTCCTATTTTTTTGCGTTGCTCTATATAGCTCGCCTCTTACGCTGCGCTGCGTGCTCTCCTGCATTTTTGTCGCACAGGATTTGCCGCCGTGACGAGGATTAAAATTTCGGATTAACGTATTCGCGGAAGTATAAGTATACTTGATGCTGAGGGCTTCTTAATTCAGTGTTAATTATAATTTAATATTTTATTTAGTTTAATTGTTTTTTTTTCTTTTTTATTTTAAAAATCTAACTAAAACTAGTTTAGTGAAATGTTCGCCATGTTTCTTATACTTCTACAATTTTTAAACAATTATACCACGACTTTATCAAAGAAATTTATTATTTTTTAGAAAACCAAGATCCATGTATGTAAATATATTTTAGTTAACATTTTACTTTCAAACTTACATCTTTTCTTCCTGAAACTTCATGGAATATTTTCTTGCGCCGTTGCTTCTTCAATATTTGTCAAAGAAAAATCAGTTACGCGCCTGATGCCTTAAAAGGCTCTTTATCCGATCAACTCGCAAAAAAGCGCTTGGAATATTTGTAAATTCTAAAAGAGTCGAGTGTGCTCAATAAAATATTACCGTCTACCCTCATTTATTTTTATGAACTTTTTTAGACAGTCGTACGTGCCGTCGTTATCTGTTTTACGGAACTGAACAAAATTAAAACAAATGTCCCTTGCTGTTTTAAAAAATCAAAATAGAACCGACAGCCAAATAATTTATGTTCATAGAAACGTCACAAATTTCAAGTCTCCAAGGTTTCGCATTTGATTGCTTGCGAGAACAAGGGAAAAAAATCGTTTCCCAGTATCGTTTTCCGTGTGAATAATTTTCATTCAGCCTGAACGTACTCTTTTTGTGCCCAGAAAAATAAACACGGAAACTGCCGGACACTAAGTAACAATTTTTTTTACTATCCGAATGTATGGGTAGAAAAACAAGCCATTAATCCCAGCTTTGCGTCGACATATTAACTCGCGCTATTTCCGTCGATTCTGTTCCTCCATTCTCTTCCTCGGCTCGGACCCTTACAGCCTCTGGTGGATTTATATTATTTTCCAAAAGCTGATAGCGGGTAATGCGAGTAGAGAAAGAAACCGCTGCATTATAATTTAATGCCAAGCCCAGTAATGAGAGGCCGTACGTACTTGTTTGTCGGTCGCGGTCAATTTAATTGAACGAGCTCAAGCGGCGGAAAGTGCCTGTGTGTATACCAGGGGTACATAACGTCGGAGAAAAATTTGAAATAAGCAAGCCGATGAAACCGCTCGACCGCGTGTAGGTATAACACTTTGTTAAATATCTTATTTTGCGAGGGCGTCCGCCAGAGACTTTGAAAATAAGTTGAAATTATATTCGATATCTCTTCGGCGCGGCGAGAGAGCATAATTGTTGATGAAAATTAATATTCCGACGAAGAGCGCATCATCCGAAATCTAATATTCTTGTGCGCGCCCAGTCGACCGTATCAGGGTTTCGGTATTTTCACCGAATTAAGCCGCAACCCCAAGAATTTCCAACTTCTCGCTTCCGTCCTGCATTATCGTTATTGTGCTTTTGTCGAAATCGAAATGATATATACTTTCGACATCGATATATCTGCGCAGGCGCTCCTCGGCGCTGATATTTTAGCTTCGCAAATGAGCGGCACGCTTCCTATACTCGCAATATATTCCTCCTTATACGCGTCTCTTTTACGTCATATTTTTCCATTAAAAGCGAACAAATAGCCTCCCCGGTAACAATAACAATTCCATACATCAGCGGGCCCTGCGAAAAAACAATATTTTCACCCGCTGAATCGACGAAAGAATTCGGCTTTCGTCGTCGTCGTTCGCACAGCCTCCGCAACGTCGGGCCATTCATGCCAGATGCCCCAACGGTATTATTAATCCTCTGGTCTCTCGACGCTACTGCTACTGCTGCTGCTGCTGCTGCTGCTGCTGCTGCTGCTGCTGCTGCTGCTGCTGCTACTGCTGCTTTCTCTGTCTCGAAAAAAGCCCTCCGAGAGGAAAACGGATAAGGGACAGAGACGAGTGCAGAGGGAGGCGGTCGGAGGAGAACATAAAAGTAGAAGTGAGGAAATACTGCGGCGCATAATGCGAAGAATAAAGACTTGGGAGTTTTGAGTGCTCATTGAAGAGCAATTGAGTGAATTTTCGCGTTTTAGAAATATTTCAGTGAGTATTGACTTTGATAATGTAGGAGAGGATTACTGCGTTTATTAGAGGAAAATGAAAATTGTCGATGAGGTCACATGAGAGCTTTTCTCTTGCGTTCTCTTTACCGCGTGCAGCTCTTCAACTGTAATATTTAGTTGGGAATTATACCCCTGGGTTTTAGCAAGAAATCAATAATATTTTGATAATTAGGCTGAGTTACAGTCAAAAGATATTTTGAATGTTGTTGCTTCAACATTCTACAGATCTTTGTTTAAATAACAATTGAAATTTAGTTTTTGTTCAAATAATTGAAATATATTGTGAACATTGAAATTTCAACAAATAATGCTTCCATTAAACTGAAACGCCAACAATAGAGGCATCGAAAAATTACTACCGGCGGGGACTACTAATTCCAAAAGAGGATTGTTTGAAAAAATTCGAATGGCCATCGCATAACAAGAGCTGCCTGCAGCGAGTGTATAGAGAGAAAAACAAAAGCCTGCAGCCAGTCGTGGAATCGATTTAGCCGACGCGAAACCCCCATATTTCAAAGCTTACGGAGCAAACAAGAGTTGCGCAAACACGACTTCTCTTGAAAAATTCATCACTTCGCATTAACCGGACATAGACCTCCAGACACGTCGGTCAAACAAGCATTATGCATACAAGATTGAAATAATCGCGGCTAACGACTTTAATTCCCCGAGCGATTCGCTTATCCCAGGCGTCTTCGAAGTCGTTTGCTTGCTCCCTCCCCCCCCCCCTTTTTCCCGCGACACGATTAGGAGGTGCTAAAGAAATCTCCCCCTCCCCCTCTGACCCCTTATTTTTATACTTTAGCGCTTGACTGCCTTCTTCTGAAACGCGGTGACTCGAAAAGTTTTCCATTTTTTCCCTTTTCACGTCGCGCGGTACGCTTAAAAGAGGAAAAGAAAAATTATTCACGATAGCGGCGATAATTTCATACTCGAAAGCCCGGTAAAATAAGCTGTATAATTACTCAATAAGTTTGAAATTTGAAATTTCGAACAATATTTACTTAACGTAATAACACTGAAACGTAGACTTACACACTTGCCGACGCAGTTCTCCGCAGTCGTGCCAGCTACATATACGGAGAACGTTTGATTTCCTATGGCTTTCGGATTTTCCCCACTAATTGTTAAAGTAATATTTGAACAAACAGAATGGGGCTAAATGAATCGCCGGAGCGCAGACTACACACCGAGAGGTAATTTCACTTCTGTACCCCGAATTCGAAATAGCTGTATTTACATTGCAATTCAAAGAATCTAATTCTCCGCACTGCAGTAGGGGCTTTTCATACATTAAAGCCGCGCGGCGCATACTTGAACGCGGGTGGAAAAGGCACGAATTACCCTGATTTCGATCGCCGCAGAGAGGGAGGGAGAGAATCTCGCATATAATACTCGCGCGCGCTAATTTCTTACTCCGAGCCGCGCTCGGCCGCGCTTGTAATCATGTAAATAGCGCACGTCTCGCTTAAAATTAATTAATCCGGCGATTAAAGCGTCGCAACATTAATTAACCGGCCAATGAAATTCCTGTCATCCGTCCGTCCGTCATTTTTCACGCCGCGCGATGCGCGCCTCGTGTGAATACAGCTGCGGCCGCGGAGTGCGGAAGATGAATTATTTGTGATACATCATCGTTAACCGGCGAGCCGTCAAAAGTTCTTCGCTTTCTTTCCCCTCCCCCCACACACACACACACCTCTCGGCGGCCTCGGGCTTTCTCATCGGCGCAATGGAGCTGAAAAACTTGCGCCCCCGCTGTATCTCGCACTTATTATTGCCTATTATACGTCTGCGCGCTGTATTATGTGTAAGCGCGAAACTTTGCGGAACGCGCGATCTTCGCCGGGAGGGGAAGCGCGCGCGTTTTAAAGTGTCCGGAGGAGTATGGGTGAGCTATTGCTTTTCCTTAAGTTGTTGCGTTTGTTGATGCGCGGGTATGCGCACATTGTAAGGATATTGACAAAGTGTTTCATTACGGTAGGCGGCGAACGCTCGCCACGGTGAACAATGATTATGTATTGTGGTCTTTTATCGGCTGCTGCACTTTTCCAGCCGTGGGGGGGAAATTGAGATATTGTGTTTGGGATGCGAGCTGCTTTTTACCCGCGTATAAATTATCGCGCGATGCTTTTCTGATGTTGACGGCTTTTTATAGTGTTTTACGTATACGCGCGCGGGTGGTGCTTAAAAACTTTTATAGTTTGGTAATACATCCGCTGGGAAAGAAAGTGTCTTGTACGAGTGAACAAAAACAAACGGTCATTAATCTTGCTGATTACATAAAGAGGGAGGTCTGAAAGTCGATTCAAAATTCTAAAGTTTCGCGTCATAATGCGCGGGCGGGTGTTAGGCGAGAAGAACTAGAAAATTAAATCTTAAGGAGGTTCTACGGTAACTATGCGAGTCAAAACAAAACTCGCTATATCTATAGATATGATGCGAACCTGAGTTTTCCAATGTTTTGAATTTATTGTTAAATATACATGTACCCTTGGAGATTTTTATGAATCAATACATATTCGTATACATATTTCTCTATTGTATAAAAAATTCATAATCCAATCTTGGCATCAATCACTTTGTAACATGAAGTTAAGCAGGTTAGGAACGAATTTTTCCATAAGAGCCTGTGTTAACAAGAGCAAAGTAAAAACATTTATTTCTCCAATTCTAAGTACTCCCAACCTTCTGAAATTTTACGTGTGGGTTTTTGGAACATCAAATAAATTTCATGAATTTTTTTTATCTTCTTGGCGCTATTTCTATTCACCGGACGATGGTTTTAAGTTTGTAGTATATAATTATACTACGTTCATTATAAGCAATACAGTTATTTATTTTTTGAGAAAAGCATCAAATTGTCAGAGCATGAGAATTTCTCATTTAGCTTAAGTTGTAAGAAATTTCGACGTAAATTTTTAGAATAAACAATTTAATCGTACAAAACCATTTTACAATTCCTCAGCAGCGATGCGCATCGAGTAAAACTGCAATCGAACGTTTCATCGATTAATGATCGCAGTGAGATTAATGGAAAATGACGGGACTGTTGTTTCTGCTTTCAGCGAGCGCCAGGACACGGAAACGTCGCCGCGCGCCGAGGCCGAGGACAAGTGAGTGCTCGGGACGTCGCAGGCTGCTGCTGCAGTGAGCTTAGCGGGCGTCGCGCGGGCACGGGAGGTGAGCGACGAGCCTCTCGCACCGGAGAGCGGCCATCGGGACTACGGGGACGTCGGCGCCGACATCGCGAGCCTGCCTGGCAACGCTCTCGGTAAACTCGGCGCCATACACAGGGCCTTGAAGGCCACCCTCAAGGCGGCCACCTCCGCCGCCGCGGCCGCCACGTACTTCTGAATTATCGCGAGCGCCTATATATATATACAGAGATCCGCACTTATGTATACACACGCAGAGATAGAGACACACGCATATATGCATTATATACATATATATAGGCAGAGCGAGGGATTGTCGCTCGGGTTTTCGACCTATCTAGATACATATACATAGTCATATATACATACATGTATATATATGTATGCGTATGTATATTCTATACATATATATACATATACTGTTTCATTATATTGAGGGGACAGAGAAAGAGAGAGAGAGAGAGAGAGAGAGGGAGAGGGGAGGTTATCGAGTTTGCGAATGTTTTCGCGGTTGTTATGTGTAACGAAGAGGGGCTGCGTGTGTGATATGTATATCTAAGTTGTCGGAGTCCCCAAGTCGGACGAGCTTCTCCTCCCCCCCGGCCTCCCCCATGTGAGTTTTATATACATTGTGATATAAGCATATATCTACTATACGTCTATATTTCACGAACATTTGAGTATGCATAGTAGGCTCGTTTTTTAAGATGTAGAATGTGAGATTATATTGTAGTCTTGGTTTTATCGAGGACGGGAGAGAGAGAAAGAAAGAGAGAGAGAGAAAGAGCTTGCGGGACTCGCGTATGTTGTTGCTGCTGGTCATCCTACGTAGTCTTTCCTAATTATTTTTTTTTTCTTCGCGTTCTCACTTGTGTACACTGAGCTACCTACTGCAAGTCTCGTCGCGCGTAATATATATACAGGCGACGAGTCGATCCGTGATACGACGATTGTGATTTGTATGGCGGAAGCTCGGCGTTCCGAGCTCCTCGATTGCTTTTTGTTTTTGTGCGTTTCCCCCTCGTCGCACAGACGCGAGCCCGCGTCGGAGCCATATCTTCAATTTTCAAAATATCATCACCGATGAATTATTTTACCTTACTCTAGATACACACGTGATATAGAGAAGCGCGCACCTATTGCCGGAGGCGCCGCAGTCGCGTCCTCGACACAAGCGCCTTCCCCAACTCCAATTCGGTCCCGCGTGTACATAGGAATGTGAGCTGAAGCAGGATTAAGGGAAAAAAGTGCTCTCGCTGTTTGGAAATTCAAAAAAAGGTCAATTACGAGCAGAAAAAAAAATGAAAAAAAAAGTAAACGAAAAAGAAAGGAAGACTGCTTTGTGTCGCGGACAAACGATTCCGGCGCTTTCATCGCACCGACTATCCGTCATCTTCCCATTGAGAGCGAGGAACGCAAGGGCTATTTTTGCGCGCGCACCGGCCGGAAGCAAAGGGTTGCGCACCCCCTTTTGTCCGAAAGATCTTTGTTATCCCCCGGCTGGAGCTCTGCGCGCCACTTTTAGAAACCCTACGAAGAGGAGGAATCGTAAAAGCCAGAGAGACGAGATGCGTTCCGGGGCAGCGCTCCGGGCGTTTAATTAAGAAAGCCGCACGAATATCGAATGCTCGGCCGTTATTATTTTCGATCGACGACGTACCGTGCACCCCCCCTTGCGCCGAATTCTCCGAGATATAGATGAGCAGCCGTCGACTGCACAATCCGTCGGTGCGCAGATTCGAAGGACAGCATCGCGATTCTTCTAGTGCGGCAAGAAAGAGGCAAAGCCTCGGGAACACTCGAGCGAAAGAGAAAAAAATACTCTCGGTAAAACTGTCACCAGCGTAGCCTTAGGGCCGCGACCGCTCGATATAGTCCGAGCGAACCGAATGCAAATACAAAGTAGCGCTAAGTGCGCTCGAACGGGTAGCGAGTTCGCGCCGGAAGCACTTAGTCCAGGGGCGCGTGACTGCGCATTCGAGCCGATACGAAAGATCTCTCGCGGGCTCTCTCGTAATGGTTCCGATGGAAATCGCTGTCGCGCGCTCATCGTTTACAATGGCCAAGGGCTTTTTCTCCCGCGGGCGACTCCGCATCGGACTTGCATACTGTACATTCTTTTACAATCGATTCGAGGATAGAGCGAGGCTCGACTAAGGGACATTTTTTTTCCCCGGCTCACGAGAAAATCCGAGAGAAGGTGGATTTCCTTCGAGCTTTTCTCGCGATTGTAAAATTTCGATTTCTCAGCTGCCACTTAAAGTTTATCATCTCTCGGAGGATTCGGCTGGGGGGTGTGAGGGGCAACTTGCGCAACTTTTCTCGGTCTCTCGTCTCCTCCAAGTTTCCTCGGATTCAATAGATCCGGAAGCAGGAAACAGAAGGCGCGACTACGGCTCTCTGGGCCGGAGCGCTTCCTCCTCTCCGCTTATGTGATATAATACGTAGTATCCCTATTATACAATATACATACATATAGATTTATAATTGATTCGAAAAGTGAGATTTTAAGTGATCGTAGCTAAGCGAAGAGAGAAGCGAGCGTCGAGCAAAGCCGCGCGTCTTTTACGAGGGCAATCCCGAGCTATGGCGAGAAAGAAGCCTGCGGGCAGCAGAAGTACGTGGCGTAGCAAGTAGTACGAGTCAAGGAAGCGCCGGACCGCTGAGCCGAGTTTGAGCTTTGGAAAAGCGCGCCAGAGAGAGAGAGAGAGAGAGAGCCCGTATAACGCGCGCGGGCTCTGTGTGTAGAATAAAGAAAACCAAGTCGAAGAAGCCCGAGAAGAGACGAGGAGATACAATAAGCGTCCGCATACATGTGCCGCGGAAGATGTAAACGGTCGACGTGAGAAATATCCGGCTGTGAGGCGGCTCTTTTTCGCCGTTATGCACACTTTGTAATGCGTGCAGCACACGCGGGGCGGAAGGGCGCTCGGGAGCGATTATGTATTTGTTGTCAGGGAGTGTGCAGCAACTTGTATACGGAATATTACGTACGTGCGTGGGGATGAAAGGGAGAGCGCTAGCGTACGGGCGTTCGCGCGAGCGAGTGTTTGCGGTTAATGAGAAAGAAAACAAAGAGTCACATCATCTAGTGCAATAAAATATCTATTCCCGTAGTTTTCGTAAGTAGACGAGAAGATGAGCGACGGAAGCGTCGCTGTGGCTGGGAGTAGAAGGTTATTATACACAGTGCATATAGAGCGTGCGAGGCGACGACGTCGGCCGGTCCGTCTGTGAAGCTCCTCGTCTCTCCTTCTCTCCCTCCGCGTCCGCGCTCTGTATACGCAGCGATGCAAGGGGGAGAGAGACGAGGCGGCGCGGTGCCGACTCTTTATTATACATATTAAACGAACGTTAGTGATAAAAGAAAAAAAAACAAATAAGTATAATTGAATTATAATTAATTACGCTGTAAGTACGAGACAAGTAGAGTGAAAAAAATACATATATAAATATATATATAATATATACATAAGAGGGGAGAGAGAACCGGGAGGGGGGAACGTTTTACGTATAGATTTCACGCCGTGGCCCGAGATGCGACACGCGAGAGTGTGTGTGTGGGGCTGCTTTTGGACAAAAGATGTAATACACTGGATTGGCTGTGAGCTGTCGACGACCACGCGAAGATTATAGAAAATCACGTATATAGAGTTAAGTGGGACGAGGATTGGCGCGGCAGTGCGAGAGACGAGATGCGATTTGGAATATGCGAAATGCGCCAGCAAAGATATCGCATGTAGGCCAGGCAGAGATGAGGAGTAAACGAGAAAAAGGACAAAAAAAATTCATATAAAACACGTGCGAAAAAAATACAAACAAATAACCGAAGTAAGCGTATAATAGAGAAAAAAAATAAAGAAGCGAGGGGTTCGGCTCTCTCTCTCTTTCTCTTTTATCAATTCTGTAGTAGCGAGAGCCGCTCCGGAACCGGGATACAAGGGTAGCAAAAAAAAAACTTCACATAGATCAGCCTAATTATTATTATTAACTATTAATTATTATTCAATAAATGAAAAAAAAACATTATATGCGCTCCGCAACGAGACGGTATATACATACGTGTGCGGCAGGCGAAGGCGCGTGTAATAATATAATAATAGAGAGGCGGAGCGCACTTCGAGGATATAGATATGAGAAGTTCTATTATTTGTTGGGAGAGTATATATTATTATATTATACATATTTAATATAAATGTATATATATGTGTGTGTATACATGCATATATATATAAAAAATTATACATATATTATATTTAGGATATTTATTTGTTGAGTTGGTGATAATAAACATAAACATATACATATATAGATTATATGATTTTATAAAAAAAAAGTACATGATGAATAAATAAAAAAGAGAGGCCGCGCGCAAAACGGATCTAGAGCCAATAAGGGCCTACGCATACATTATTATGTAACACTTATATAATACGAAGGATCTAAACGGCAGTAAACGACGATTTGCATATAAGGAGAAAATAAAAATACAAGTGTTTAAAGCAGTCTACGATAAGCTAAAAGAGTAAAGCGTAGTAGCCGAATATAAATAAGCGTATAGTGAGAGGGTATAACGAGCGCGTCCGCAATATATCGTGTTATAAGAAAAAAACGAGTGATGAGTTATATAAAATAGGATATATAACACAATAGGATATGTATACAAGCGTCGTTGCGCGTATAAAAACGTCGAAAGTTCGACAATTGAGTTTATTTTCTCTTGCTTATTGTTATCCCTTTCGTTCATGCTGTTTTTGACGGCTTTTCAAAGTATTATAAAACATCTCCGTGTACAGACGCTCGATCGGACGGGCGAAGTAGGCGACTGCACGATTCTATTGTCTATTCTGTACGTACGCATGCATGCATACATCGAAAGAAAATATTGTACCATTCGAAATGCGTTACGCTCATTTCCGTGTACTTAATCATCGGATGTTCTTGCAATTTTTCTAAAGCAAAGCGACGCGTACGTGATTTTTTTCTTTTTAGCTAGCACGTAATTTACCTATATTATATACGACTATATATCACGAAATATTTGTGCAGCTACAGATTCTTCGAAATTCGTGAAAATTATTCGCGCCGGACGCGCGTGACGCTGTGCAGAGTCACCCCACACAAAAAACGCATACACGAATATAATGACACACGCAAAATCGTCCCTATAGAATTTTTACAATTGTTGTACAGAAGCGAAGAGGCGACTAAATCGACGCACGATTCATCAATTCCACAAGTGCGATAGGTGCTCGAGAGTATAAGCTATTGTACAATGACGGCGACGAAAGAAAAGGCTCTTGAGGTGTGTGTGTGTGTGTGTGTGTCTCTCTCTCTTTTTGTCGACGAACAATATCGGACACAGCCACATACTGCTACACACAGAAAACACACAGAACTGCACGAATACTTGAGCGGAAGAGTCCGCGCGCCGAAACGAATTCCGCGTGGCGGCCGGGAGAGCCGTGCTGGCCGCGGCGATTTATCGCCCTTCCAAACGAGCGCCGACGCATCGCTTGCGCGCGGCTTAATTATCGAGGTGAAAAATCGCCGCTCACCGCGCTCTCTCGACCGCCGCACGGAATAATAATAACGCGAAGAAGAGGAATAACCTCCGGATACAATGACCAGCTTGTTATATGTATTTGTCTAATACACGCGAGTCTACAATATAAAGCGACGTATAGCGACATTTTAAAACATGATTCAATAATAAAAAATTAGCTGCTTGTTAATCTTTATTGCCTGCACCCGCGCGCATTATTACACCTATGGTATCTAATAGTCTAGAGGACAGTCAGGTATCGAAGTTAAGCGTTTAACCGGGAGAAACGACGCGTGTTATGCATCCAGAACATTTTCAACCACGTCGATCAGCGCGAATAAATATATATATATATATATACATACATGCATATGTATAAATTTATTATAGTGTATAGGAAAGAAAACCACAAGACATATATAAGTAATAAATTATAAAAGAGAGTGAGAGAGAGAGAGAGAGAGAGAGAGGAAGTGAGTTAAATAAAAATTATAATAGAGTCGTGCCTGACCGTAGTAGGACCATCCTTGTAAATACGAGCCCGCACAGCCAATGCGTATTGCGCGTCGCTCGCATATTATATAATAATAATAATTATTATTACAATACTATTAACGAGTTTAAAATTAACGAGTGAGCGGATTTATCAGAAAAAAGCCCAGAAAAGCGCGTGAGAGGATAAAAAAATGGAGCAGAATTATTATTGAACGAGTATAAACAAATAAATGAAAACAGTGAGCCTGGAAAATTTTTGTGATGAAATGTCGAACCTTATATGCGTGCGCGGCGACGTCTTTAAGTAGTTTTCGATTAGTTACGGCCATTTGTAGTGGTATATTCAGGAATAAGCGACAAAAAGTGCGTGTGCGTGCGTGTGTGCGCGAGAGATAGAGAGAAACAGGCCGACTGACGGGAGGAGCTGCTCGGAAGGTGATTAGCCAATCGACGGGTGTGACACTTGATTGATGACGAGGTTCAGCCGGTGCGACGCTATCGAAAAATTCATGCACACACTCATAATTGAGCGATGCGCTCCCAAATTCATTGCGCCCGGCCTCTATTTCGTGCGATTTTTTTTTTAATTTACTCTATTATATCTTTAAATTGAGGGCGATAAAAGCCCCTCGTCGCTACTCTGTATAGTCTTTCGAATTTCCTAGTCAAAATTTTCATTCAGCGGAGAAAAAAAATCCAGTACAAATTTTATCGCTATTTCGAGGCACCGCTTCTCCCGTCACGCTCATCGACAATGCGCGCCTTTATAGCTAGCGTCAAACGTTAATGATCTATAAATAAAGTAAATAGCAGTGTGCGTCCAACGCGAGTGCGCACGAGGATAATACTTACGCATACTTATACACTCGTAAATTTTAGATGAAAAAAAAAACAAAAAAAAAACAAAAGAAAAAAATACAGAAACGTAGCAATACATTCTAGTTACCAACGAAGTCACTTGTGCGTCGGACTCGAGCGTCATAATTGTGAGGTGGTACACAGCGCAAAGCAACTCGAGTCTCCCACGCAAGATTTATATAATATTCGTTATATTATTATACATGAAGAAAAAAAAAAGTATAAAAGTACATTGTGTATATATCTATATTGCAATTATAAAGCCGCCAAAAAGCTTGGCTCTCGCGGAGATAATGTACCTATATGCGTGGTGTGTACGCGTGTACAACGCTCGCGTCGCGATGCTCGGCTCGAAAAATGCCGATCGCAAAAAAATTGTTATCTCAACGAGAAGCTTTTTTATTTTCGAGATCGTCTCCGCGCGCGTCTCGACACTTTGTGAATAAGAAAAAGGTCCGCAGAAAAACTGAGGAGTATACCTCCCTCTGTCCCCCGCGTCGGATCGGAGAGTCGAGCCATCGTTTGCAGCGCTGTACAGTGTGCGCACTTCTCGCAGGATCTATCTTGCCGCGAGACGAAGCTTGCGTTATCATACGCGGGATGAGAGAGAGAGAGAGAGAGAGAGAAAGAAAGAGAGAAAGGGCATGCGTGCACCGAGAGCAAGAGATTGATGAGCGACTGCGGCTGTTATACGAGAGCGAGCGATATCATACCCAAAGTCGGAAAAAAAGATGAAAAAAAAATGAAAAAAATAAACAGATATACTTGTATAATGAACATACTCCATGCCTTACGACCTTAGATTATTTATTAACCGTGAAGAACGACGACGGTATGGAAGATTCGACGTACGAAGCTTATACGTGAAACGGCAATGGAAGACGTGGGAAAAGTGTGTGGATAGGGGAGGGGGAGGGGGGGGGGTATGCACGCGGAGAAGGGGGGTCTATAAGCAGGGGCAATCGTTTGTGTGCGAGTTTAATAAAAAAAAAAAAACACGTAGATTTGAATAAAGTTGACAGTCAACGTAGAGCAATGATATGTATCTCGTAAGCCGAAGCGTCGCGTGCGTAAAATATACGAAATATGTATATGGAATATTATATAGTTTTTATGCAGCGCGCAGCTGAGATAATGCGCCATGGTGATACGAATAAAAATGTGACGAAAATAAAAGTAACGAAACGCGTGAGAAAACGTGAGAGAGAGCGCGTTCGAGAGGCGCGAGTCAAGTTAGCGAAGCTATGTGTGCATACATTATATTATTATTATTATTATTAGTACTATTATTACTTCTATTATTACTACTATTATTAACGTTATTATTATTGTTACTGTAATAATATATCCATAGGTTTATTTTATTTGTTGGCGCGAGTTTTATGTGCGACGCCGTGGAGAAGATGATTATGATGATGACGATGATAATGATAATGATAATGATGATGATGCCGATGATGATAATATTGTGATCTCCGCGGTGCGGGAGTTTATTTTTTCATCGACGCATCATTACCTCTTTTAAGGGCTTCGCTTTGTATACTATTTAATTGTACTTCTAATCTTGTTATGTTTTCTCTTTCGGCCTCGATTTTACATGTGTTTGATGATTTACCATTAATTACACTGTACCCTTTCTGTTATGGTATTACATTCTTATTGCTATATACGTTACATTACGAATAAATATGTATATAAATATATTATATATTTGTATACTTGTGCACTGTTGATGCAGCTGTGCGAGGTTGTTTAAGTTTTTTCAAATTTTATCAGACACGCAAGCGCGAGTGTAAAGTCGAGACTGTGACGAAGACCAAATGTTATATATATAACACACAGCAAAGAGCAATTTTTTCCTTTTCTTTTTCGTTAATTTCTAACTACTATACTGCGCGTATTATTAAAAAAAATACAAGTTGATGAAAAAGCTTACTATTACTATACGTTGTTCTTTCATGTTTCATTTGCAACATTTAGTACGTTTTATTGTGCGTTCAAAGTTATATGTTAGTAGAGGTTTACGTAAAATTACGAAAAAAAGTGAAACGATGGTTTACGATACACGCATTTTGCAAGGCGAACGTACGTAAAGTGTTGAGACGATTTGTTAAATGTAAAACTTTTACTGTATTGTTACGTACTTTGGTAAAAAAAATAATATTGTAGGGATTATTAAACGAAAATATGCATAAAAAGTGGCCAAAATATCGATCATCGCAACGACATAGTCGAACTATTTTTTTCCACAACCAACAATCACACACTGTCAGACCAGACATATGCTCGCAAATTGCGAGCGATTCCTTTTACTATATACCTTTTCCGATTAAATCCGACACCTTTCCTCTATATATACGTTAAGTAAGAAGCACACATTCGCTTTTTTTATTGCGCTTCAAAATGAGCTTTTATTGGAAAAAATAAGTGGATGGAAACTATGATTTCCTTCGATTCGTAACGAATGCATTCAAGCAAATAATGTTTGCCGAGCAACGCTTGAAAAAGCAAATTATGCGTTAAATATTTAGAAAATTAAAATGACAAAGTTGTATGTCAAAACTATTTGCTTGAATAATAAATTCGTGGTACAAATGAGATAATAACTCTTACTGCATTAGTTATATTAAATCCTGCCAGAAAACTTTGGAAAACAGAAATTTTTTCTACCCAGCATAGGCGAAGTACGGATCATCTATATATACCTGTTCCACTGATTTATACTGATGAAAAAGTTGGTTTTTACGGAATGAACTTGTGAAATACACAGAGGACGAATCATTACTTTAAAGAAAACTAAAAACTCAAGTTTGCTCATCTTCCGAACTCATATTCCAAGTTCATCAAAGTCAACTGCACAACTTTTTCTGCTCAGAATCGCCACGAAAAAAAGAAAATGACAACGAGTTTACGCACGAAAAATGTACTTACATCAAAAACAGTCAAACCATCGACTCTCGTCCAAATGCAGCTATATAGATCGACCATGTAAGCTTATGAGAATATCGGAGTGGTTAATTTATTTATCTGAATGTCGTTTCTTACCTGTGTTACCATGTAGTTCAGCACTCCGTATCGGTATTCTGTCTCATTTTCTATAACGTATACTATGAGTATTTATCCAAGTGAGTTACTTTCTGTCGCTCGACTCGTGTTCAATAATAGGATATATCAAAAATTCATAATGACTTTTTAAGAATTTCAAGTACCACCGAGTCCGATCTTGACGACTTTCGACGATTTATTGCTCGTAGGAATAGATTTGTTTTCAAGTTATGCGCATACACGCTGAAAGTTCGATTAATTGCCAATATAAACGATAAAATGAAAAATAGTTGAACAGAATTGCATTTTTGTGTGTTTCTTTTTTTTGCCGACTGCACAATCCCTGAAGCTAAATGAGAAAATTTCGTCCTTTACGCAAACTCGCTGCGCGGGGAATCGCCAATTTCGTGATTTACGTAGAGATGGAACGGTCATTTCTCTTTCCTCACGGGAAAGTCGTTATCCCGCTTTTATGCGTACTTGGAAAAAAAGTTCATCCCCTATATCCGATTGCGAGGTATTTTATTTCAAATTAATGGAAATCAATAGCTCCTTTGAATGGGGACCCGCGCTTTTCTGAAATCGCGAAAATCCGAATTTTTCGGAAAAAATCGAGAGTTGAAAATGTATAAAAGAACAATCCTATCCGTAAACGCCAGCGTGAGAGCAGATCAGAACTCGCCATCAATTTCTAAGAGCGTATCCGTCAACGAAACACAAAGTCGTATAAAAAAAACGAGGTCAGCCTCAGAGAAATATAGCGCAAGCCATCAAGTTTTACCATTTTCTTCCCTGAAACATCCCAACGGTAAACTTACATACCAGCTTTATTTTAGCTCGTCATTCAGCATATGCGGATGACAGTCGAGACGATAAGTGTATGCCGATGTCTCCATCTTATCTAATTCGAAAACATTGATTCGTGTATGTCGTCTGAACAGACGAACAATGCGAGGAGAGTCATTATTTGTAACAAAAAAAAACTCACGCGATTACTGACCAAAGTTTCGTAGATTTTCGAGGGCGGCAAATTGACTCGAACTTGCCTAATAAAATTGCCTTAAATTAATCGATAATTTCTTTCTCAAATATAGTACACAGCATATACGGTCCACGCGAGCCAAAAATTCATTCAACTTAAAAGTTTTCGTGTGTTTCCACACAGTCGTCCATAGTAAGTATACCGAATCGTTCTGTTCCCAAAACTTTAGCCTCAGCTCGCTCACGGTTGAAGCGCAAAAAATCCGGCGTAAAAAGCCACTTCTCCCCCAGCTTACGTTAGACGCAAAAGAAAGAACGTACATCGAGTTGTAGCGTAAAACCGCGGCGAACACAAATCGCCCGCAGTACTTTACCTCCTCCTCCTCCTCCTCCGCTTTGCGCTTGTGTGTACTTGCCGAGACTAAAGGCAAAGAAAAATAAGCGAAGTAAAGAGAAGTTGCAGCGCGGGGGAATGGAATGCGCGCGGCTTTTCTATAAACTCGGACGCGCAGCGTCGAGATTGGCATCTCTATTATTGCAGTTACCGGCTCTAATCGAATGTCTACATATATATATGTGCGTACTTGGTTACGAAGAGAATTTCGGAGAATTGAATTATTGCCGAATTCCAATCGGGAACCAATGGCGCGAAATCTCTGTTTAATTCTCGCGGGGGCTCTCGCTGTATACTTCGTTAATTGAGATATTTGCTGCGATGCCGTGAAAGAGAGAAAGAGAGAGAGAGAGAGAGAGAGAGAGAGAGGCTTTTGTTTCCTGGAATATGCTCCTTCCGAAACTTCACTCTTCTGTGTAAGGTCGGCCGAATTGTTGGAGTTTAAACTTTCCTTGATCGCCCTTAATCAGTTTTTTCCTTTTCTAGATGAAAATGGTTTAATTATATTCGTCGTAGATACTTTCTTCTGAAGTATTATCTTTGAACATGATTTAATCGTAGCATCGCGTGTACTGGGAATTAAAACTGTTGCCCTCATATTCTCCAGTCGTCATAGGCTTAAAGTTGGCCTTTCCAAACCACACGGCTGTATTACTATACACATAAGTTCGGCTATCATGTTAATTTCCAATACATAATACAAATTCGCCGTGTGTGCGCCTGGTTATTATTATGAATATTTTCTTATCTAACTTTAAAGTATTTTGTAAATTTAATTCGCTGTGCATATATTTTGTCGGTTACTGTGAAATCGCCTCATATTTTTTATCAATATAATATTCATGAAAATCCTTGTTGAACTTATCGATCTTTCCGAGAGAGGCGTAAACTCCACGTTAAAATTGGGAAGCAGGTAAGGTAATGTACCATCTGTAAATATATGCAAAAGAGAGTTTATGCATGAAACATGAATTTGTAAACATCGAAGATAACAATGGTTTTCTGGAGTATAAAATCATTCACACATAAATTAAAAAAAATACACTTAATTAACCAAGCATTTTTTTGTTCAGTTGAAATTTATTAATTCTGCTTCTAACAGTTAATTTGATAAGAGTAATTTATTTCATTTTGAAAATCGTTGCAACGATTTCAGTTGTTCAATATAAAAGAAAAAACTGTGAACACTATGGAAAATGCCAAAAAATGTACATGCATGTATTTTACGTTACACTTACTCTCGACTCGCGCCTCTCGTCTTCCTGAAGCCAAGCATCGCTACGAAGATTTATTTAGAGTCAATGAGAGAAAACGACAGCAATAATTACAATAAACGCGACTTCGGGCGGTTTCATTGCGAGGGAGGGGGAACATTTGAAAAGAAACGAATATTTATAAAAGAAAAAAATAATAAATATACCGCGAAACCGGGGGGATTACCGCTATGCAGCTGACGCTCGAGCTGCTCCCATGTGACGTGCAGGCTAACGATAATACCGTACTTGTGATAATTAAAGTAAAGAAGAGACCTTTAAACGTAGAGTTATATACAAATACAAGAAAAGAAAAAGCAGTTTAACAATATATAATTATATATATTATATATAATTAATAAACAATAAACGACAAAGAGAGAGAACGGCGTATATAATGACGATTATATTATATATAGCGATTTAGGCCTATAGTTCACATTTATATGAAGTAAATACAAAGAAATAATTATACGATATGTACGAGAGGAGTGGTTAGAAGAAAAACGTAATGTGTACTTATGTACAGCATACACAGCGGCTCATTGAAAACGACGTTGGGAGCGGGCTTACAAATGAAAATAAATCCATTGGAGCTTGGGAATTAGCGAAGCGATTATTGGGAAAGGCATATACAGGGATATATATAATATTATTATGTACATTACTGCGTGAAAAAAATGAAAATAACGGGAATATATAAGGTAGAAGAAGTGCAAAAATGACGAAGCGAGATGGCGAATGAAACGAAAGGGGATATTGTTCAAAATCTTCGTTATTATACGCTGTCGAATATATTACGGATGGAAATCATTGCGCGCATATATTATACATACACGTATAGTTGGTATATACGAATTTTTTAGCGTTTTTTCGGTAGTGCGTATACGAAAGCAGATAACCCAGAGAAGAAGAGTAAAAGAAAAAAAAAGATTAATGACATGAATAAAGTATTTAAGTATATACATATATTACACTCATGGCGGCAACGACGACGAACGATGGTCACATGTGAGAAATTTTATCAATTGTCACGGCCGCGCGAGTAATTATTAACACGTAACGGATTAACAATTGCAGTAAAATAAAGAAGAAAAAAAAATGGTCACACACACCCACACGGAGAAGCGGCGTTAAGGTAAAAGCCGCGGTGGTAACGATGTATTTGCTAGTCAATGTTCAATGTTGAGATATTTATCGGAATAAATGCGTATACGTTGTTTACACCAAAAATACACGCGTCAATGCGTCTGGGAAAATTTATTTTATCGCCCATACCGACTCTTCACGAATTCCTTCTCCTCTATTATTGCTGAATCATCGACGCTTGCGAGTACGCTTTGGCGGATATGTAACGCAGCGAAGATGTGTTTATTTGCCGTCGGCTTCGCATTTGCAGTGTCAACAAGGATTTTAAATTGGGAACGGCTTGTAATAACCGCCAGAAGTTTAGTCGGCTTGAAGAATTGCGAAATTACATATACTTTTTTATTTCGTTATGCTTGTAGCAGACACGATGTTATTGTCAGGTAACAAGTCAGGTAAACAAAGAAATTCTCGCGTGTCAATTCCTGTTTGAAAAGTTTTATTTCGGAGTTCATTTAACTAGACTTGAATGCTTTTAATTCTTCACATCATTTTTTAATTACACCTTTGCCTATCAAACCATGAAGTTTATTTAAAGTAAGCATTGACGCTAAGCTTCTTTACTTACGACTAAGTTTCTCACTAATCTGAAAGTAAAGATTTTCAACCTCAGCATAATTGCTTATGTAGACCGTGATGTTAATGTGCGCTTATTATTAGATAAGCACGCCTACGGAATTTCTTGCATTGCTTATTTTCCTCCTCGAGCGTATTTTTACGCCATGCACCGCGTTCCTCGCGTCGGTAGGAGTACGTGCGCGTAGATAAGTGAAGTAATTAAATTTAATTCAGTCGTCACAATTAATTTGTTAATGTTCATTTGTATTCTAGACATCTTTTTACGTCTTGTATAACAGGAATGAGCTTTATCAAAGTTACAGTATAGTTAAAAATAGAAAATTTTTAAATACACTCATCAATTAGCGAACAGCGTGTCATAAAAAACGTGAGGTGCTTCCAGCGGATACAGCACATCGAATCAGCTACATAAAAAGGAGTCGTGCACTGCGATGCATAGGAATGTGCTTTTGAAGCATAGACCTCGGTCGTATAATCTGTCTTTCTTTTTCTTTCACCGCGACCGCTCGCGTCTTCTCATTCATTTGTAACAAACGTATCCCCGATTCTTTGATCAGAGTATAATAAGGGAAGAAAAAAAAATCGATGATTAAAGAGCGCGAAGGAGCTGCGTGTAGAACGACATGGGTAAACAAGAGGACGGAGCGCAGCCTGCAGCGCGAAATAAATGACTATAAAAGTATCGCAAATTATTGGATTCGAGACACGCGAAATGTATAGTAACCTGAAATCTAATCCGTCGTTGGCAAAGCCAATCTATTATTGCTGGCCTGGTTTCCTTTTTTTTCCCTCAGCCTCGTCCGTCGTCCCCGACGAACAGCCGTGTCGCTGATAAAAATCACACCGTCTTGTCGTTCGTTTTTTCTCGTGATATTTTTGCTTTCTTAGGCATGTCGATACTTTACAGTAGGTTCGATAATTTTCGAAAATTGGAAGAATATTGGAGTAGTATCTGGAAAATGAAAAGAACGTGTGGCTTTCGACTCTGGTATTAATTTACTTCAAATGAAGGCGCGGTAGACCGCAGCAGCGGCTTCCTTGTATGTCGCTGTCATAGTCTATACATCCTGTATCAATCGCGATTGTGGCAAGATGCTCTGCACTGTGAGGCAAGCGTTCGAAATGTCACCGAATACGTGCCGCGTTTAATCGGTGTACAAACCAACAGTACATCATTCGGCTATTATCTATATCTATACGCTCAAGCTAAAAGCTGTAATATGAGGTGAGTAATATTTTTTTTTTCAATCTTGTGGCTGATCAAATCTGTACCTTTCCATTTTCTTTAATTTAATCTTCAACGTATGTGTAAGCTCAGAATAAAATGTTGTTATTCAACTACTAGTGATTGAGTGTCTTCTCTCTTTCTTCTTGGAGAGTCCGAAAAAATAAACGAATTTTTCAATTAACCGGGTGTAGCGGTTGTTAAAACCATATTTGTCAAATAAACTGGTACACTTCCAGCAAAAACCGTGTTCAAGGAAAAATATTGGAAATGTATTGGATAACTTTTTTTCGGTACTTTTTTTCGTCTCAAAGTTATCGCCTGCCAAACTCTTTTCCTCGACAAAATTATGTAACTTGTTTAATGCGATTCTTTCCTTTTCTTCTTTCAATTACCGTATTATTTGAGTACTTTTTCAAGAACACTGTCGTACCATCTAGAACAAAAATAAAATGAAGAAATTTTAATTTAAAAGTGCGAGAATAAATTGTCAGAAAAATCTTTAACTTTGACTTGAAGTTTGAATCGAGATAATAAAACTTTCTTTCCTCGTGTTTTATAACGATTGTACAAAAAATAATTCATCATAAAATCGCCGTAAAAATCCAAATTGTTAAAATCGTAGAAAAGAAGGCTACCTTTTACTATCGTAAACCGCGCGAACAAGGATCCTTTTTCCAGCCAAAAAAGCAGTCTACTATATAAAAAAAACTTATTCTGTTCCCGTATTTACTCAAATTTCCGCGACGTAGGTAAAAACTGTAAAGATATATTCTGGAGCGCATCACGTAAACCAGAACAGAGCACTGTTACGTTTGTGCTGTGTTATCACAGTCCTTCACCGGGACTGTCGGACTCGTAGCCCAGAGTTGACGGAAAAAAATTCATGGTTTTCCCTTCGTCTCACGTCCAACTCTTATTACTGGCCATATAACATCGACAGGGAATGAAGGAGAAAAAGTACGTAAGAGAGGAAAAAGCGCAGCTAGGACAAATTTTATATTTCACGCGAACGGGGAATCGCACGTATAATTCTGTGGTCAAATGAAAAGTCGTTTCTAGAACGGAATTCTTATCTTCTGCAGAGTGACACTGTATAGTAGACTCTATACAGAGATGTGTCACTGGCTTACGAGGGTCAGTAGACTGAAAAACTGAGCTCTCATCAATCGAGTCGTTGCAGAGAGATTCTCATCCATCTGCTCTACTTAGTTTTCGCTCAAAATCACGTCGGATAAGCGTTGTTTCTCTGGAAATGTGTGGTCGAGAGGGAAATTCCGATTGGAGATTCGCGTCAGATTGGAGAACGAATCAATGTCGACGAAAGCATTGAGCTTTTGAAGTCGCATTATATATGCAATAGATGAAAATAAAACATATGTAGAAAAATACGCATATGTCGAATTAAAAAAAACGCACTTTTTTTTGGTCTAGAATTTGAAAAAAAATTTTTAAGCTGAAGCTTTCGGATCGATGAGGACTTTCTTCTGTAAGCTAAGAGATCATAAAAATATCGAAGAATACGAGAAAATTACTGGCAACCATATATATGAGCCGTCTACGCTTTTATTATTTTCTGTTTTAAATGGGCATAACTTTTGATTAAAGCATCAAAACTTGGCATACTTTTTTTTAAATTAAAGCTCTCTTGTAATACTTTATTATAGTGTTATTCGAAACTTTATTCATGCCTCGGGAACATTCGTAGTTGTTATTATTCCAGTGTTTTGACGCATTAATTTTCTGTCAAAAAAGCGTAAAATGGCTCAGAAATATGGTTACTAGTAATTTTTCCCATGTTCCTTTGCACTTTTGACTATCTTTCGGCTCACAGAAGAAAGTAGGATCAGTCCGAAACCTCTAATTTTAAAAAATTTTTTTCGATTTCTAGACCAAAGAAAAGTGCATTTTTTCATTGAAATTCGACATATATATGTCAAATTTTTAAAAAATGCACATTTTTTGGCCTAGAATTCGAAAAAAATTTTTTATACCTAAAGCATCCGAACCGATGGGACTTTCTTGTGTAAACCAAAAGATGATAAAAATGCTGAGGAACATGGGAAATATAGAACATGAAAATTTAGCATGGGGAGGTACATGGAGAAAAAAGAGAAAATCGGCTATTTGGATTTTTATTAGTATTTTTTTAACGGGCATAACTTTTGATCAGAGCATGGAATCTGATTTTTTATCATCTTTTTGGCTTATAGAAGAAAGTCCCATCGGTCCGAAAGCTCTAATTTAAAAAATTTTTTCCAATTCTAAACCAAATAAAAATGCATGTTTTTGTTGAAATTCGACGTACAATAGTATACTATACGATACTTAGTGGCATAAGTCGTACTTTACGGCACGACGTGCATATATAAGCGCGCAAGGGTATAGCGAGTAAGGTTAGAGTTGTGTGGTGAGGAACGGCTTATGACACGCATATTGCATTATATTTTATGTCACGTAAATCCACAGCCACGGCTAACTGTGTCATTAGCAGTCCAATTTGGTAACTTGAGGTTAGCGTACGATCGTATAGCCAGTGCGATTAGCTTATACGGTGCCATAATAGACTACTTATGATACCAATATCCGTGGCATAGGTGTGGATTTATATGCCATCCAGTGTTATATTAAGCGTGTAATGCACTTGATCCTTATATTTTCATCGCTGTATTTCAATTGGTGCCTCTTTCAAGATAAAGGCATCCACACCACCGAATAATCCGCAATGCACAAGCGCGAAACTTCCTCGCTCTCTTCGGCTCCCTTTTGCCTCGTTTTCTCTCGCCGGGGCGCACGAGAAAAAAGGAGCTCTCGCGGAAACAGTCGACGCGGGAGAGCTTGCAGTTACACGGAATAATCGAACCTCCAGGACTCATTTTGAGCACTTTGCATCACGCGCGATTTTGATGTTCGTTTTAACTTACTCCTATGCATAATACGTATATAGGTATATATATATGCACGCGAATCTTTTTTTACTACTTCAGCTTTAATCATCCGAGTTTTATTATTCGAGCTTGATTTCTTTTTCTTTGACACACGATACACGTCTCTTTGTTCATGACTAGTATCGCGTTATTTATAAGCAAGGCGTAAAAAATCAGCGGAGCTTTTTCTCTGTGTTTTATGAGGAATTATGGATTTTACTGATATTTCTCAAGTTTCACGCTTCTTCGCGCGGGCACAAGAAAGTTTTCACGGCGAAGAGTTATTGCTCGCCGACAAGTTTCTGGAAGGGAGACGAGGAGGAGGGGAAACGGTACAGTCTTGAAGGGTCCTTTGGTCCCGTTAGATCTATTGATAGGTCTCCCTATAATATAGCCACCATAACTCTTATTATCGAGCATTGTAATTTTGGTTTATTGCGCGTCTGTAATTCACTGCTTCTCGTATATTGCTCCATGAAAAATCCGTAAGTAAGTACAATCAATATATATTTCTCTTCACTATTTCACGAGATTCACGAGCTTTTAAATATAGATGTGTACGTATAAGTAACTTGAGCGGTTATTTTAAGCGGAGACTAAAAAGCTACGATACAAATTTCAAGTTTCAGCGCGATTCCAAGAAGCTTCGCAATTAAAACTGCGAGCTTTCGCGCGTAGAAGCAGATCCTTTTGGCAAAACTCGGAAAACAAGTGGCCGTGCAGCCGCTACATCCGAAAAGCTGCCGTAGAGAACCGCCTGATTTATTAGCTCATTAAAGCTCCCTTTCGGCTCATTCTCGCGCGGCGATCGCCAGCCGGCTAAAACGAGAATTTTGTACAGCAAATATCCATTTCCGAAGCGATAATTCTTCCCCTCTCGGTCATCCGACGAAATCGATGTCGGCCTGGGTACGAAATAGCGATCGTAAGTGTCAGCGCAAGTGTGCTAAAGAGCTTTCGCGCGTAATGGGCTCGCTGTATGTACCGTCGGTCTGCTCGGCAGAGAATATCTGTACTTTATATATGTTCGTTCATGCAAAAAAAAGCTTGCTTTGTTCGCTTGCTACTCTCCGCTCGAAAAGGAAAGGGGATCATGTTGCGTTTAATTGAAATTTTAAATTTTCGGAAAAATCATGCTCCGCGCAGCAAAGAGCTTAACATACACGCTTTGTTGTAAATTACTTTCGTTCGCCGAGAGAATACGCATACTACGTGAAATTCCAATTAGCGTTCACATGAATTTTGCATCAGCTTTTTTACGTCAACATCCACTGCAGGCTGAAGCTTGCACGCGATACGCGCCAAGTATACAGGCAGTTTATGCTGTTGCATTGTTCGAAGAAAAAAGAGTGTCACACCGACTCTGTCCTCGAGAAATAAGATAGTCTCGCAGTTGCAGTCCGATTTTATCTTCAAAGGAAAACAATTTTTCAAGCTCTCGCACACACATCTTGACCCGATATGTGCTGCAGCGGTATAAACGTGACACGGCTGCACTTCACAGAGATATGTGGAGCGCGCACTGTCAAAAGTGCGCGCAAACAAAGACTCGGACGGCCTTCGCAGTGGATTTCTTCAGCGGCGCAGAAAAATGCTTAAAATACATGTATAGAGGCGAGCTTTAATACAGTTAAAAATCGCATCCGCACATTCGCTCAAAAATTAATTAGCTCGCATTGGTGCACACGATCGCCGAGAAATCGATAAATTACTTTATATATATGTGTAAATCCACCAAATTTCGGAAACAACTCACACGAGTAAGTCGCAAAAATTTCTATTGAAGGCACGCCTACTAGACCTATTTTTCTCGTTCGTCAGATCATTCTGAAAGATGAAAAACTCGCGTACATGGCCAATCGTAGGTTATACTTTTTTCCGGAGCAAAAAGGAGACATAATTAACAAAAAAAGGATTCATACTTTTTTTAAGAACTATGAACTTTTATTATATTTTTTATCTTTTTTTCTTATTTCATAAGAACGAAAATGTCTCAAAATTCATCAAAGATTGCTCTCAAATTTTTTCAATCGATCTTTTGTGTATAGAAAAATCTAAAAATGCCGAAAGATCGATTTAAAAATGAAAATTTTCAAAAAATTACATTTTTTTTTTAATTATTTTCGATTTTTGTATGAGAGCATGGAATTTTAGAATATTTTAGTAAGTAATTAAGCGCACTTGGATTTTCGATTTGCTGGCAGTATCGAGTGTCGTCGCGGGAAAGCTCATAAAAAATGTCCCTGCCATTAACAGCCTTTAATACATCGAAAATAGTTATTCCTAAGTTTTTCCTGTGCGACTTCATTAGACGGTGACGGCTGAAACTTTCGAGTCGAAATCTTTCCTTCTGAGTGTTAACGGAAATCCCATGTGAAAAACGTATATCCTACGATTGGCCATGTACGCGAGTTTTTTTCTCTTTCAGAATGACCTAAGGCACGAGATAAAGTAGGTCTAGTAGGTGTGCCTTGAATGAAAAATTTGGCGTCTTACTCGTGTAAATTGATTCCGAAATTTGGTGGATTTACACATATATATGTGTGTATAGCCCCGAAAGCGATCGACATTTTCCCCACTCATAGGGGGGCAGGCAAGCGCAAATCCTCTTAAACACTTGCCAGCAAACCGCTTACCTTGCTCACGGACTTTCCCGCGCTAATACAAGCGGAGTTAATAACGCCTGCTCTCTCTCTCGCGCACAGACGAGACAAAGGCCCTTGGCGTACAATGCCGATAAGGCATATCGTGTCATGCTATCGTGCCGCCCCGTCTTGCAAGCTCTCCCACGAGGTCTTCATTAACATCCGCGAGGGGGAGGGGGCAGTTCTCCGAGCCTGTATGTATAATACGCACGTAACATTATACGGATACTCGATTCGACCACTGAGCATATATGGCTCTGAAATTCAACGCCTCGAAAGTCCGACGAGCCTATAACCCGCGACGAGCTTTTTAATCCTCACCGCGAGCTTGAGGGTCTGATTTCGAGGCACCCGTTTCTGAGGACATGTTGAAATATGGGATTTATCATCGAATTATACGTAAGTATAACAAAGTTATGAATTTTGCGTAGTATTACTAAAATTTAAGTACGAGATAACTCATCGATAAAAATACTTAAATCTTTGCGCGCAGATACTCGCGGGATAGTGTAGATGTTAGTGCTGCGTCGCTCCGCGTTTAAACGAGCTTTTTCTAATAGCCACTATAGCTCTTCGGCAGGGCAATTAAAAAGCAAAGAAGTTTTATACGCAGCGGGATATTCTGCAAAAAATTAGCCGACAAAAAAACTACGAAGAAGATTCTTGCTTGTTTTCTTTTCTCTCGCTAAATCTAATTAAATTCTGCGAGACGAGGATTTCACGAAGTCGACGCTTTAAAATTGCAAATTTACCATCCGCACATGTATATAGGTAAGAGCAGCAGTATAACGCGAGGAGAAGCGCGATAACCGCGAGTTTCGATGAAATACTGCGCTCCCTTCTGTTCCGCTCTTGTTCTTTTTGCTCTCGCGCTCGTCGATCGCGTTCGTTATGCTCTGGGCTACGTCCCATCTTGCGCGGAATTGATTTCCTTCGGGAAGACAAGCTGCGTGGAAAGAAATAACGGTGAAAAGCAAATGGATAGGACCCTGTGCGTAATTCCACTCTGAGTCTCTTTTTCCCCCTGTAATTACTTACTTCTGCCGGCAAAACAGGCACACTATCGGCTTCTCTCCTTCAAAATTAATTTATACCTTGCTCGACTTCAGCGTTCCGTTACACGCATATATTATATAATTGTATGTATATATACGGGCAGCGGACACCGACTATCTCGTTCCAGATTAAGTATTACGTTTATGCGACTCGTTGAAATGTTGAACTGTCCGAGCTGGATCAGCTCGACGCCGATTGTACGTGGCGAGACTTACAGTTTCCTATATATGGACCGCAGCGCGCACTTGGATTTTCGATTCGCTGGCAGTGTCGAGTGTCGTCGCGGGAAAGCTCATAGCGTCCGTTTCCGTTTTTTCATTCTTTCTTTTTTCTTTTTTTTTTCTTTTTTTCGAACTTATTTCATCGCGCAATAGTCTGGGACTTTGCGAAAGCTGCTTCTTGTTCTTTTATCGGAGCTTTCGAGTTTTCGAGCGAGGAATTGGAAAATAAGGAAAATCGAGTGTACGTCTTTGAAATATGAGAGCTCGAGTAAGAGAAAGTATATAGGCGTGATGTGACTTGCGTATTATACGCTTTGATAAAAAAAATCAACATCGTTTGAAAACGGCGATTTCGTTCTCCGCGAATAAATTGTGAAATCATGCGGTTCGCTAAAAACAGAAAAATAAGAAAGGTCTAAGATTAGAACCTCTCAACAAAACATCTCAATCAACACGGATAAAACTGTTTCTGGTTTCTGCTAGTTCTTTTTAGATGAAATTGCCGTAATATTTCAAACATCAATGAAACAGCGGAGTAAATTTATTTTTGAACGTTACCCCTCATCGTTGAAGATGTACATGCGTACATACGGATAGCGTAGCATTGAAACTTTCAGTTTATATATGTTCCAAAAAAAGCATCTACAGCCCCATGTCTTTAATCATTATTTTACGCTATGCACAGATTTTTCCGACAAATATGTCAAGAAAAAAATTTGCTCTCCCAGAGTGCAGGAGTCTCACTGCATGCAAACGACGCTTTACGTATATCCCAAAACATGAATAACAATATTCAAGAATTCTCTAGAGATATTGAAAAATCCGAACTACCTCAAAAATCATGCGATAGTCGTCCTTTCCATTTCAACAAACATAGTCATCTCACATCCACGTTACATACTTGCTCACTGTATCTCCAGCTCGTTCCCTCGGATTTCCTCCTATCCCGACTGCATCAGCATCCGTTCCGTTACACAAACTCGCGCCACGCCTTAAAAAGATTCGCCGAGAAGCTCCGGTCTTATCAAGCCGTTTTCACCGCTCTCGCATCGCATTTCCTATTACCAACTCCGATGTCGCCCGAAGTCCAAAACGTTTCTCCAAATGACAGAGAGGGAGAGAGGAGAGAGCAAGCGAGAATCTTTTATGCACCGAGCGCTGATCCGCCAATGCTCCTGCTCGATCAGGCATTTGCCACACGTCGATCGACTCTGCGCCAGTCGCAACTTCCCTATATCTATACATTGCTTCGCGAGGCATTATAGATGGGGACTGCTGAGAGTGTGCGTGTGGGAGAGAGAGAGAGAGAGAGAGACTTAATAGAGCGGATGTCTAATTCCCTGCTTGCATGGAAGGTCATCCCATCGCATAGAATGTAGGATTAAATTCGGCAAGTTTGTGAATTTAGCGGTTGTTTGCGGGCGGTTTTTCATTATCGGTATGATTAGAAGTTCGTCAGAAACGCAGTGAAAACCAAGAAAATCCATGCAAAATTGGGTAAAAATTATTCTATCAAGAGATAATTGAAAAACTCTTTGTGAAAAATTTCAATTTAAACTCTCGTTTTTTTACTTTGTCAAAGATGGAAAATTTCGAACTCAAAACTTTGACGAATTTCAATGTTTTCGATGCTTCTGCGTCATAGGAAAATGCATTTTAAAAAAATAAAAGCACCACTGACAATTCGGACTTTCACCTCTCTTCCTCTCCTCTCCTTTGTTTTCTACTTTCTGTTTTATTCCGACCCAAACTTGAGCGAATTTCTATAGCAGAGTCCATTCCATTAATTGCGTTTCAGCAGAAAAACGATTTTTATCAGCTTTTTTCTGTTTCCAAAGGCGAAACTTTGCAATTGTACAAGTTTGAAGGTTGAAGTTATACGGCTTTCTCATAATTACTTATAGAAACGATAAATTAGCTTGAAGCATCAACGCAGCCATGAATTCGCGGCAGTTTTTATTCAAAGACATTCGGATATTATACTCTCGCTATGTAAAGCCGCATTGAAAGTAGAGAAAGGCCGAAAAATATATTCACAATAATTTATGAAACATCTGGGACATGGTGTATACCTTCTGACGGGGAATGTGATGGATTATCCCCCTATGCAATAACACATTATTCGCCGTCTTTTCGACAAATCGATTGCTTTATTGGAGAATTACATTTTGCTCGCACACACACACACACATACACACACACTCTCATGATTGCTTTCTCCGCGTTACAGTCGCAGAGGTGAAATTCTACTTATCGCCCAGCAAGTCCTCACCCAAATGAAAGTTCCACAGCCTTTACACAGAGCAGCTCACAGCTGAGCAGAGTAAACAGAATAAACGACTCTCTCTCTCTCTCTCTCTCTCTTTCTCTCCAGGCAAGTTGAGCGTGCATCGCGCAGACTATCTCGTTCGCTTTGGCTTTGGCTCCAACAAAACTACGCGACAAAGAAAATTAAACTTGTCCTAGCCGCTCTATGTATTGCTGAGCGCCGCTCGGATGCGACAGCACAATATCCTCTATTCCTCCTCCTATCTCTTCCAGCGCGACCGACAAAAGAGGCCATTTCTTCTATCGCGAGTTCGCCTCTCTCTCTCTCTCTCTCTCTCTCTTTCTCTCTCTCTCTCTCTCTCCATGACGCTTGATTCCAATCTCTCGGGCGGCAGCGTTACATTGAAATTTTCCGGAAAAATGCAGCGTACGGGGTGTAACCTTCCATTATCACCTAGCGTGCACGCGTGTATACGTGTCGCGCTGCAGCAGAGGAATATAGGTGTACCACAGCGCAAGTGAGAAGTCAGCAACAATTTATCGTTCTTTATCTCGCTCGAGCGAAATCCTCGCGCGCAGCTTCGCCCTCAGATTTATGCATGAGGAGCCGTAAGGGAAATTCGCTCTTTCGACTTTACATCTGTATAGGGGAGGGGTGGAATGCTTGTTAAGGAGCCGCCGGAGGAAAATTAAAATGTTTACGGCCCGCACTGGGTTCTTTTTTTACGCTCGCCGTGTTGTATGCAAATTCAATGAATTTCATATCGCGTCTAGAGGCATTCGAAATTCACGGAAGTTTTATACCCTTCTTACGTACAATCGCAGCTCCCTATATACACGCGTCGAGCGCTTTGCCGCCTATTCAACGTGGAACAATGCGGAGTTGCAGCAGTAGCCTGCATAGCAATATTGTTTACTCGTCGATTCGTCGCTGCACTCGCTGCCGTATGTAAACATACCCTTTCAAGCTTTCTCGCTGCAGCCCACTTTGACACACTTCAAGCGCCGGATATATCACTCGTTCCGAAGAAAGGTCTGAAGGAAAAATCTGTGTGAATAACGATTAATGCAGCGAGTAATACTAGGGAGTACAACTAGGGGCGAAAGTTGACTTTTTCAAGCCTATGGCGCCCTCGACTCCCCTTCGTGCTTAATCATCATTCGTGTCTGAAAAAGTCATTCGCCCCTTGTTGCAGTGTACTGTGCTTTTTATAATTAGTGCATCTAAGGGCTCTTTTACGCAACAACCAAAGCTCTTGGACATTGGCTAGTACACAACATATTTGAAAATTTAAAACTTGTGAAATAAATATTTAAAAATTTTTGAAAATTTTTGAAAATTTTTGGAAATTTTCAAATTCTTAAAAATTTTGAAATTTTATAATATATATATATATATATATATATAAATATATATGAATAATATATATGGATATGATGTCTTATTTTTATTATATGTATGTAATACATATGTATATCTCGCAGCGGGAGGTAATAGTATATTACGCACCTAGGGAGGAAAAAACTTGGACAGTCCATATCTCGTGTCAATGGCAAACACGAGATATGGGCTGTCCGAATTTACTTCCGTGGAGCGTATACTATTTTTCCTCACACTAGCGCCGAAATTACCAATTGCGCTCCTGGCGCCCGGGAGCGAAAGTGGTACTTTCGGCGTAGTGTGGAGAAAAATAGTATACGCTCTGCGGGAGTAAATTCGGACAGCCCATACTTCGTGTTTGACACCCTCGCCTTCGGCTCGGGAGGCAATTTACACGAGATACGGACTGTCCAAGTTTTTACCTCCCTTGGTGCGTAATATACTATTACCTCCCGCTCACATCGACACTGCATAGAAAAACTTGACTTTCAACGGAGTTTTGAGGCAGCTAAAAGAACCCTCTCGATGCACGTGCTATGAAAATACTTATCTTGGAGTGAAAAAAGTTTTGTGCGTTTACGATACCGTATATATCCTATTTCTTCGATGCGCGCATGCAGCTTCCTTGACTGGCTTCAAATGACGAATGGCACACTCGTATATAGGCGCGCTCGCGCGTGTACGTCTGTTTCTCAAACGCGCAGCTCAAGTTTTCGATTGCCTTTTACGAGCTGCAGTTAGCGCGACTTTTTTTATGGATTCGCGCAGTGTACATGCCGTTGCGCGTCGCACGTCGTTTCCTTATCGCACGAAATCAATTTCCTTTGCGAAACTCGCGCGTCGATTTGCACACTCGACGCTTATGCAGATCTTTTGCCCTGCGTGCTGTGTATGCATGTGCTTTAACGCACTATGCGCGCGTTTTACGCTCTTTTTCCGTTTTTCCACTTACGGGAGCATACGTTTCCGAGCGTGAAACAGATGTTTTGCTATATGACTTCGTTCGTCATTCTTTTTTCTGCTTCTCGAAAATGAACGCCTTTATTCCAGAATCGAAATTTCATCCTTTTCGGTTGCGATAAAAGACGGGAATTCATATGTTTCGTTTAGTGTATATTGTACTTGCGCTCTTTGATAGTTTAAGTCATGCAGTTATGGTAATGTAGGTATATTAAACACTGAATGTAGTTTTTCAATTTTGCCAAATAAAACTAATTATGTTAAGCTAAAAATAGTATATCACATATGTATAACAGAGCAAAATTGAGCGATTAAAATATGTGAAAAAAGTTTAAGTCGAGTATATATTGTTGGTACATCGCATATCCATGAAAATTACTTGAAGGCGACTCAGTGCTCAGCCACTTAGTGGCTGTCATGTTTACGTTAACGGATATTCTTTGCGGTTATCATCAACTTTACATTCACGTTAACATTTTATTCCTATACCCGAGGACTCGTTCGTAAAATGAAAATAAGCGTTAAATTAATTTTACAGCGTGTAACTTTACCATCCAGTGTGCATATATTATATATGAAAAAAACCATTAACATCGCAAATGCAATCGTTTAAAATCTATTTATCCAAGAATTTGTGCAGAGCTAAATGTAGAATTGGACCTCTATCGTAAATTTTTCGAGAAAAATTCCGGAGTCGGGCTCTTTTTTGCTGAAAAGTGGAAACTGAGTAATTTTTAGGGCCCACTAACCGGACTAGGCTTTTTACAGTGGGTGTAGAACATCGGCACCCTATGCCAATAAAAAGTTACGGGCCAAAAACTAAAAAAAATCCGTCAACTTTTGCGTTTTTTTTTTCATTCTCCTACAAGTCTAATAAGCAGGCCGTATGTTAAATCTAAATTTCAATCAACCAAAATAAAGTACTCGAAAAGACCTTTCATTTAGATATTTTGTCTAAATTCGATGCACTGATCAAAAGTTTCGCATTTTAGAAGACGACGAACTTGGATTCAGGCTTTTACGAAAATAGTCGATTTTACCTTTTTTTATTAAAATCCTTCTAACTTTTGATCCAAGCATTCGCTTGCTTAGTCTAAAATTTTTATTTATTTCGCAGTGTGCTATATATATATGCTTTCAAAGAACGATCTATTTGAGAAGCATATATATAGCTCATCATAAGCGAAAAGAAAAAAAGCTTCAAGTAATTATGAAGTACAAGAGAAAAACTTTAATTTGACGTATTGAACGTTGCAATTGTAGGAGTACGAAAAAAAAACACAAAATTTGACGTATTTTTTTTCATTTTTTGGCCCGTAACTTTTTATTGGCACAGGCTGCCGATGTTCTACATCCATACATCTTTTTTCGCATGCCGTAACGAGAGTAAAAAGCCTAGTCCGGTCAATGTGCCTTCAAAATTACTCAGTTTCCACTTTTGAGCAAAAAAAGAGTCCGACTCTCCGTAGATTTCCTCATATATGGCTTAAAGAAGTTTTGAATCTGTAACCAAATTTTTGGAAATACTGATGATCTCCAGCTAAAGAGTGCGCCGTAATTCCAAATTTATGGGTTGAATTATTTCTCGCTAACGAATAGCTTGTTTCCACGTTAGCTTTTAATTAAAGTGTCACATAGTTACGCTGCCGAAGACGTGCGATACAATTTTAACGGTGTATAGCGGCAATCATGACTCGCTTTGAGAGCAACCGAATAGCAAATTCCAAAGCTTTTGATCTGCTTCGACTTTGTTCTCGGTCACATATATATGGAGCAATTATTTCAAGTATATGTGTGTCTCATTAAAAATCTGTGAAATTCATTTCAAAATGAATTAACGCAACTTCAGACAAGTGGATAAATATATGAAACTGGAAAAAATACGATTTTTGTGAGACGACTGTACGATGCCTGATACTTCTGGAACTTCCTTTTTTCACTTAATTTACAATAACTAAAGCGAACTTTGCTGACAAACGGACACGGCAATTTTACATCGCATTGAAAATAAATTAAAAAAGCTCTCGCGACCATTATAAGTGGCTACTTTAACCGTAGCATTCATTGCGCACTGTTATATTCATTCTTCCTAGTTAGTATTCTCCCTATCACAAAAGAGACCTGTTTTCCGGACAATTTATTGCATCAGTGTTCCCTCTTCCTTCTACGTATTCCACTCTTTATGCCTGCTTTTTCACTTTTTATTCCATTTCCTTTTTGTTCGACTTTCCGTGCTTTTACGCATTATCCTCCTCTATGACTTTATCTATAATTATCTACGCTTCTTTCCCTCTATGGCAGCTTTTGTTCCAAATAATTATGTCTCGTCTCTCCGCGATGCCTCTTACTTTCGCTCGAGTATAATTTTTTCACGTAGCTCCCGTTCGTTCATTTCTTTTTTTAGCTTTATAGAGATCGAGATTTCAGAGCCTTTTTTCGAGCCATATACTGAAGCAATATCCTTACGAATATTGCAGCGAACTTCTGGTTGACGTTGGATTCCGTGAAGTTGAGATACTTATGATGTAAATTAATAAAAATTCAGAAGATCACGTAGTTTAAAAAAGGAAGAATCTATGCCATCTCTTCGAGCTAAACTGTACTTTATTAAGCTAACGTTTCGAGCCTCACCAGGCTCCTCTTCAGGGCTAATAAAAAATACAAAATCACTTAGAACATCAAAACCAAAACATGAGCTACCGCTACAAACCGGCGCATGAATAAACTCGCAGAACACTAGCCCGCCGTGTGTCCAGACGGTGATGCGACACTTACAGAGGACAACGACCAAGTGAGATTTTGATGTTTGAAGTGATTTTGTATTTTTTATTAGCCCTGAAGAGGAGCCTAGTGAGGCTCAACGCGTTGGCTTAATAAAGTACAGCTTAGCTCGAAGAGATGCATACATTCTTCCTTTTTTAAGCATCATTGTCATCGAGCGATAGAATCATTATCAACAGATCACGTAGTTCTCCGAAGTTTACCTTTTTCCGAAGATGGATACAGTATAATATATAGCGAGGCTATGCAAGGTTCACATATATTCTGAAAAAATTTGAGTGTTTTTTGAATAATTTCAAGGTTTTTTATTCTTATGAAATTTTCATGAAATTGCAGTTTTCAAGAAAAAAAACTGAACTGTGCTATTCTTCGCGGGAATAATCTGAACCGTGCTATTCCCCGTTAATAAAATAAATCGTGTTCATTTTCGATGGAAATCTGAGCGGTGCTAGTCTTCGTACGGAGCGACGATATGATGTAGTATCTACGCAATAGGAAAGGTGAATGCCCGCACATACCTCCCATAACTGACGTCAATCAGAAACGGCTACTTTAATTTCTCCCGTCAATCAAAAACGACTGCTTCAATCCTTTTGCACGTTGTTAAAAGTTTCTCATACACGTCAACGGTATTATTAATGGAACTGTAACAGACACAGAAGCTTACGCAACCAATTCCTTACAGCCGCTCGAACGGATTTCATAAACGAAAGCCCCCAACATCCACCCACGCAACCAGCGCTGCTCTTATATTTCGATGATTAATACATTTCGCGGAGGTGTTCTTCTTCTTCTTCTTCTTCTTCTTCTTCTTCTTCTTCTTCTTCTTTATGGTCCCGCGATGCGGATGTTATATCCGATGATTCCTCGGTTTATCCATCCCATCAATCCCTCAAGGTTGCTGAATTCGCATTCACGAAACGTAAGTCCACGTCTCTGCCTCACAGTCAATACAAACACGGAAACACGCTTCGACTGCCGCGGGAATCTTCTGCATGATGTGTCAGTGCTTGATTGGGGATCTAATATACTTGGATACGAAGCTTTGGGATATGGACACAGAACATGTAGTTGTGGTCAACGCTGTTGCCTCTGCTAACAAGTAGAGACTGAACTACCAATATGGGATTATTAATTCCGATTGCGCTTGGCCAGCTGCAAGCGCTGGTGTCCGCTGATTGAAAAGCTGCCCATAATTGCCTGGTTGAAATAAGTTACTCGCATTGAGTTTCTGAAAACTGTTCTTCTAACTCTTAAGTACCTTCGTACTGGAATCAGTTAAGGGAAGTATATTTTCTTACGGAGAAAAGACTGTTAATGAGACACTGGGGTTGTAAAATACAGTTTAAATGTACGCAGTGTTGCAACAGAAAATCTAAACATAACTTTGCCGTATGTACATGAGACATTCAAAGAAAATGGACTCGGAAATGATACTCGCAAAAATTAAGTGCAATGACTATATGAACAAGAAGGAAATGGACTGGATAAATCGCTTATCTGATTATTGAAAATAATTAATCTACAGAGAGTCAGTGAATTTTTTTAGTATGAAAGGATACGTCGATCGATTGTATTTACTCCATCTCACATTTTTCTCAATCGTCAAATATTCGCCATCGAAAAGTCTTCGATTTACTTTTCAATAAGAGAGTAAACCAACGGAATAATCACATTTCAAAATGACATGGAAATCGGCTGTCAGTATAACTGATACCGCTATATTCCTTTCAATCCATCACTCTTTCTTCGCAACATCTCGTCATTCCCCATCCGTAGAATTACTAAAATCTGCAAAGATGTCCCTCATGGAGTACAAAGGCCTGCGTGCAAAAGTACAAAATTTTCCTTGCTACTCCACTGAAAACCGCAAATTCACAAACAAAAGAGAGAAAGAGAGCCGCGAAGGTAGAGGGTGAAGCAGCGAGTCGAAAATGTCAAATGCAGGTGACGTGTCAAACTCGGTATAATGCAGTCCAACTGCTCGCGGTGACATTGGCTGCGGAGCGCGAGAAAATGCTCGAGTATACTGCTGCTGAGCGGCTATACATACGTTGACGTTGAAAGGCTTCTTCTGCTCTTGTTAGCATCGCAAAGAATAAAGCGGAAGTGAACGTATAGTGCAGCTCTTACTTTCCACTACCGTCGACCTTTTCCGGATGTATTCCATAGCTTATTATCTTTTTCTTTCAGTGCGTCCACCCTTGCAATGGGTGTATAAGGCAACTCGTTTGTTTGCTTATGAGCATGCGCGTTACTGGCGTGGCTTTGCGAATTTTTCATGTTTATGGATCATGGAACCTGGATTTTTTCCGATGCTCCTGTCTTTGCCCGCGAAAATGTTTTTCAGGAAATGCAATGCATTCGAACTTTTCTCCGAAGTAAGATCAAACTCGATGTTCAATGATCTTCTCAAGATATTAAAATGAATCACGCGATAAAGGCACATGACAAAGCGATGTTTGGAAAGAAGTTTTCGAAAAGCATCGAATCGTCGTGTAGAAAAATAAAATTATGTCTGATAACGATAAAGAAATTTAGCATTTATTCCTGCACTGTATATTACATTTATCAAAAACTATTTTATTTTGTAATTTTAACAGCGCTTTCAAGTTCAGTTTTGTTTAGCGAAAATTGGAAGTTTGCTTTAATCATTTGCCAGCATCGCCAATTTAAATTTGCGCATGGACTTTGTTGTTTTGAAGTTATTTCATTAAGGAATTCGGGGGAATTTTAAATGAATTTGGTAGTTAAACTAGGACTGCTTTAAATACGTATTTTCTCTAAACAATGGGATATTTAATTTCGTTTAGACTTTGGGTTTTCCCCTTACCAAGTTTTAAATCAAATACCGGTCGATCGGCGCCTGTAAACTTTAGACGAGTTGAATACACTGCTTCAAGACAATACTTGCATTATATTGCACTTGAACATTTTCAACTTCATGTTATTTTTCCTTCACAGTAATTGTGATTTAACGAATCGATTTTCTATATCCAAGTATAAATTATAGACGTTTTAGAATCAAAATCTTATCTAGCAATAAGGTATATCAAATATCTTCTTGTTCCTTACAAAAATATAAATTCTGTAGAGCAAGTATTCCTTTATTTTCTTTAAAAAGTGATTTCTTGAAGCTTTCGTTATCTTTCGAGCGTAAATTTGTGAAAAAAAAAATACAAATGTCAACAACGTTTTTCGGTATACAAACTGCTAAAAATGAAATCGCTCATCTCTTGTGTAATGTTTTCCATAATAAACACAAAGCATATTATCCACTATAAACCAATGCAAAACTCGAAACAAACAAGTAACTTGAATATATACATACAAATTTGAATATGAAAAAATCAGCAGTATCTTACAAAATCAGAAACGAATCGCTGCGATTCTGAAATACCATTCCTAGGAGAATTCGTCCCTTGAGTAACAGCTCACGGTCGTGATTTGAACTTTTATCTTTACCGCGTCTGGCAAAAAGGTAAGCCGTTGACTCGTGCGCACGGAGGCTATTTTCTCTCGTCTCGCTGGTTTTATACCGAGAGAGTTTCAGCCTCCGACTTAAGGAGCACCTCTTATCAGTTCGCTGGGCGACTCTCACAAAAATTACGTCCTTCTGGCATTTCGTTTAGAGCTTAACCATCTCGAAGTAGGTGTGTCATGCCATTGACTGACGAAAACTCTCTGTCTAATTATGTAATCCAGATATCTTCGTTTTCGTTTTGGTTAATCGAATAAGATCCTAATCGATTTTCCTGATCTGCAGTAATAAAAATAAATTACGAGGGCTCATTTATTTTACATAATGCAGGCATTCGAGTGAAACTTTTTTCAATGATACTTGTTATCAGTGTGAATCACTCATTTATGCTCATTATCAAAAACCATCTTAAGTTCGCTCATTAAACTTTCGATATGCTTTACAAATTTTTATTTCCCACTCTTTCAATGAATTCCTCAAGATCTGGAAAATTTATCACAATTTTTCTTGTATTTTTAAAATAAATTTAATCCATCAATAAATAGTTAACATTCAGCCGCATATAATGTAAAACGAGTTTTTTTATAGTACACTTATTTCTTATCGTCCAACCCATATTACGAGTATGTCATTTGATAAATAGCTGCTTTTTTCCATGTAATACCGTCGCTCTAACACTGCATGTACATGAAGCACAAAAATGAAACAAAGAAGGTAAAAATGAAAGCTTGAGAGATAAGTATTCAGATTACAGTCAAAGAAAAAACATGAAGCGCGCTTCGCGTTTTTTGAATAATCCCTCGAATCTCTTTATTTACATAGGATTCTTCTTCGCTGCTGTGCTTCACTGTTCCAAAACATTATAGATGTATTCACACTTGCAATGTATACAGATCCAGTAGTATATGCGTACGTATAGAGAGACAGCGTAAATCGCTCCACAAAGCCAGGATGTACGGGCTTTGATGAACATTGTTCTCAGATATACGGGAAAATCCGTTAAATTTATTCCGTTTTTGGAGTCCCAAAATTTTCAAAGTATGCCTCTCCTAGCTACTTTGTTTCCCCTTCTCTAAGTCCCAAAGAACGGGAAAAAATTGTTCCGTCGTCATGGAAGGAGCGTACATATAAAAAATACATAATATATGAAAGAATTGACGAAGCTCCTTCGATTTCACGAAAACACAATTTTTTCACGTTCTTTTTGTTTGTTTGATTGCTTTTATGTGTTTTAAGCCGCATCCCCTGTCGGTATTAGCGACTCTCATTCCTTGCGTTTTTGCGAGTCTTCAAATAGTGCATTTAGTCCACTGTTGAGCAACTTGCAAATCCGCAAGGGAACAGGGACCTACAATTTTATATGCAGTGAAATATACACGTTGTACACAGTGGAATCCGAACCACTGGAGCTCAGATGTATAAACACTTATGCAAACAAAGAGGTGTCCCCAAAATCGTCAAGAGTCAGGCTTGAAACCCAGGTCCTCTGGATTTCTAGCCTGACACTCTACCGATTGAGCCATCGTCGTTCATGTTTTTTTTGTCTTAGAAAACAAAAATATGTAGTATTTTTATGGATTTTTCCATGTACATAATTCCTTTACGCTACAATATACTCTTTTCCATAAAGAAACGCTGTCACGCGAATATGAGATGAGAAAAATACACTGGATGTACAGAAGCATCATGGGGTAAAAAATATCGGAAAGTGCAGAATGAGAATTCACATTTTTTAAAGGTACATCCTACGCTTCATTCAATCATAACCCGTTTTGCCTTTCAAACGTGTTCGGGATACTTGAATCACACACACGCGCACACACATACATTCCCTCTGTTTTTCTCTTTTTATATATTATTTGAGAGAAAGAATGCAATGCGACAATATATTTTTTAATTTTATTATTTTTCTTTTTATTGATGCGCAATTTTTTTATTGTCAAATATTATTTCTTTTATTTATCAGGCTCTGCGAAAGATAGTTTCATTAGCTCAGCAGATACTAGAAACTGTTTACTACAAACTGTTTTGGGTTCAACTTATTGTTTAAAATTATTTCATTAGAATATGTCTTATCTTGTTCTCTTAACCGTAGTATTTTGGCGAAAATATGTTATTTCAACTTTCTCTTTATTTATTTTATCTCGCTTGACATCTTATTTAAAGAGGTTCTACAGTGAATAGAGATAATGCCAAGAAAATTTTTTATATAATAGAGAAATATCTGACGAATATGTATTGATTCATTAAAATCTTCAAGGGTACTTGTATATTTAACAATAGATTCAAAACATTGGAAAAGTCACGCTCGCATCATATATATAGATATAGCGTATCCCACGTACTACGCGAATCAAAACAAGAGAGTTTTGTTTTGACTCGCATAGTTACTGTAGAACCTCCTTAATATTTGTAAATTTGTACAACACAGTGTATGTAAAATAAGATTAAGCTAATATACATTATATCTGTGGCTTACAGGAAGAACCACTTAAGTGACATTTTCGTGTTTTCGAGAAAAAGCGATTTCAATGTTTGGAGTAATATGTAAGATCGAAATGTCAGAGAAAAGATCTAAGTATTGGCTCATTTGATTAGGTATCTGATACGAATACAACCGTAGTATTACATTTTGTAAATAGTTTCTTTCTCGACGCCCAAGCTAAACAAATTACTCGAGTTAAGTGGTTCTGCGGGAACTTTGCAGATAAGTGGTTATGCAGTCACTTTCTTTGAGGGCTCGTAACTAATGTAATTTGCGATTTAAAAAATTCGGGCGGGGCATATTTTTAAAGTTTAACTCATGCCCTTTCCAATGGTATAATTAAAATTTTCGAAAATTGTTATTAACTATTAGAAAAAACGGTTTAAAGGAAAAAAGCATGGTTTTTCCACAATTTTTTGTTTTAATTTGAGATTTCAAGAACGTTTTCATTTGCAATGTATCTGGAACCCCTCTCACCAATGGGATAAATGTCCAAACCTAAAAGATACGTGATTTGGGGATTGATTTTGAACCTCGGTGTGGTCAAACTGGCGCATATTATAATTGAAAATTTTTTACGAAGACTTTTACGAATTTTTTAATCAGAAACCACAAACTTTTGGAAAAAATTTTCAAGAGTAATAAGTTCTTAGAATCAGCTAAGGAATACGTATGAATTTTATCAGAGCGATTCCAGTAATTTTTTTGTTTTTGCAAATTGACAATTTTTGAAAAATTTAAAAACATTAAAAAATTTGTTTTAAATTTAAAAAAACCGACGAATACATCGGTATAGGTAATTAGATATATATATTATACCGCTTTAATGTACTCCACACGGTGTATCTCGCACAAAAATAAAAAAACAAGTGCACTTAAGTGGTTCTGCGGTAACATTTTTACGAGAGATGCAGTTAAGTGATAATGCAATCGGCTGGCATTTAATATATTTGTGCATTTCGGAAATCCTACTGTTGTACAATGAAAAAGGGTACTAAGAGCACCTCGAATTCGACATAAAAAAATTTTTCGCAAAATGTCACGTAAGTGGTTCTTCCTGCAAGCCACAGATATATTCTAATGTATTATTAGTATATTGCGCAGCTTTATTTCATTATTTATTCAATAATAAACCAGTTTAAAAGCCCGTTTACGCAAAAATATAAGTTTAAAAAAAAACTTTACCTCATTTTAAGTGGCATCGTGGTCTGCCGTGTCCACTGTCTCGTGAGAGCAGGCAGTCATACTAGTGATGAAGGCTACTGATAGTCGATAGCTTAAAAGATTAAGCAAAATCAGTACGATCACGCACGAAACTGCTCATTGCTTGGTTTGACTTACAGGTCCAGTACCTAATCATTTTAAGTTGAACCGATTCAAGTCTCCGCCTGATAAAATCCTGGTAAACGGAGCCAAAATGAGCGCATAAAAAAATTTTTTTTGTAAAACAAACAAGCCTAACACATACATTCTGAACACTAATCATTCTCAGAATAAACGTAAAGTCGCTTGATACTGATTTCTTAACACGTTTATGTTTCAGCTCTCTGAAATATCGATTCGCCAATGCAAGAAGATTGAAGAGAGGACGAACGTTTTCGAGGAAATCGACAGCAATAGATAGTGATGACTCAATTGACCTCACGCGCATCGGTGAATCGTAAAAGAAAACCCTGTATACCGTATACTTTTTGATATCGTATAAAAGATAAATACAATACCCGGATGAAAATCGCACTTTCCACATCGGGTATATAATAGAAGAGAATAATACCTTTCCGTGATACTTTGAAATTTCATCCACTTCCGCGCAAATAAACAAAGCTACTTTATTTTGCGACGAAAGATAAGCTCAACCAAGTTGCTCAGCTCACCTGATCGTGTTTTCCTTTCACGATAACATAACAGATTAATCGTCGCGATAATAATCGTTCCCGAGAACGTAAAAAAAATGTAGCACTTCCTACTAAGTATACTGTTAAAAAATCAAATTTACTAAATCGTCATATGATCCAATCTGAAATATAATCTAACTCTAACATTTCTTTATTTCTTCTCATCGATATCCGAAACTTTCTTTCCACTTTGTATGACAATTCATCTCTTGTTTTTCTCCAATTTCTTAAAATGAACTCCGTTCTTTGGACCCGCGAAGTCATCATCCGTAAGTCTCGATTTATCTAGGATCGCAACGTTGGAGGAAGAAAGATAGGTCAACAAGGCCGACATTATGGGATGCAGCTTTAGACTCATGACTTATGGCGAGGGATTACGATTGAGGCGGGAATACAAAGATAGGAAGGAAATACCGTGCGACTAATAAAAATAAATGCAATCCTAAGGCTTTGATTTTATTTTTATATTATTTTTAGTTTTATACCGATATCAGAATATTTGTAACCTGCAACATACACAAGTATAGTAATTAATTTTATAATTTCAAATCTTTTAAAAATTATTAATGTAACAGCAATTATACCATCACTTAATCATCTCATGGCGAGAACTTCATTGAACTCGGTTCAAATGTAGCAAACACACCCAGTTACTGAGTATAACACTTTTTCAGCCACCACACGCACGCGTATACCTCCGACCTTTAATCGATCAACTTCTATTTTTCGACGTTTATTCGACAGAATACGTGTAAGGAAAGTACACGAAGGAAACGCAAGATTGACGAGGAAGGATTCCGGCAACCTAACAAGCTTCCATTTTGTATGTTTAAGACTTTAAGTGTAATACCTTGTTCCAAGTCGCCAAAGTTTTCCCGCACCCCGACGAAGCCATCATCCCTTTTAGACTGGCACTGATCAGAGATTAAATTAAGACTTTTGTTTACTTTGAGGGGACTAGATCGTAAGATTTAAATAATTAAACGAAGATTCTGCTCTGTATTAATTACTGTATGCTGTATTGTAATTGCATCCGTCTGCACGTAAGAACAATAAAGGATGTGTACCGTCAGTCGGAGGATCTGCCAACGTTAATTAAAAAAAACATCTCATAAACAGTACGACTTTCTCAAAACAAATCAATCAGCGCAAGAAGAAACATAGAGAAAACTGCACTATACTATAGAAACAATCGTATCGCTGTAAAGTCGCGAGAAGAAGTGCGCGTCTATAAAACCGCCCTTCCAACGAGCTTTACGTTGAAACAAGTGGTAACCCTCAACGAGTAGTTGTTCACTGTCCGCTTGCAACGCAGTCTTTACGACTCTGTCAACAACTCTTCGAATAACAAAGTTTCGGCTCTATATAGAAAGCTCATAGCGATATAATGCGCTCGAGAAGAAGGGAAGACGATCAGCGATATAAAATACAAGCGCGGCAAATCGAGCGTCTTCTAAAATCCTTCCAATTTTAAACAGTTTCTACGTTCGAGATTTCCGACGTAAGCCGCCAAGACGTCGCTCGCGGTCAGCGACGAGCCCGCGAGCTAGTTTCTATTGCCAAGCGCAGATCCCCATCCTCCTGACATATTTTGCCGGTCTCACATCGTTCACGTAATGAAGAAATAAATCCGACTCGGAAAAGAAGAGGACGCAGTAGGCAAACTGTGCTTTTCGCGTGGCCGAGAACAAACTTGGTAATCCCGTCAAGGCTCGGGGGAGAAGCCGCGGAAAGTTTTCTCCGACTGTCTGTATTATAACGACTGTAAGTGATGTATATATATTGCATATGTATGAAGAAAGAGAGAAAGCTTGTAAGAGAGGCGTAGAAGAGTAAAACAAACTTTAATCAGACATCAAGCGTACCTTGATCTTGACGTGCGAATTTTTTTTAATCCTCCACGCAGAAACTCGTGCCTTATACGCAGAAATAGAAACGGATGGCAAAAGGACAATAACGAGCATAAGGTAGAAATGGGGGATCCAGCATTGATTTCTATTAAGAGATGGTACATGTCTGTAAGGCTGCCAAACGCCAAAGCATGCGGGAGCTAAAATAGGAATTTTTAAATTAATATCACAAGAGATTTTTCAATTTTGTAAGAAACGCTGGGTCTTCGTCACTTACAGAGGCCAATGTATATTTTGTTTTTACTATTAAGTTACTTTAAAAGTTAAGTGAAATGTGGATGTTCTCGAGAAAATAATCCAGAGTTTTGATTTGATCTGTACAATCATAAGATATTTATGGAATTTTTGATAATATACAGAACGATATTCGCACCAACTTGGGTTTGCAATCAAACAGCAGTGATTAAAAAACATATTGCGCTAATTTTAATTTATACCCGTAAATATACGGACAATACTGTGAATATTATCTTAAATTATGTAAAAAGCAATTATTTTGAGATACTTATTGGAATATAAATTAAGTAAAGTTCGAACGATATGGTATCCATAAAAAGACAATATTCTCATAATATACATTACATAAATTATTCTAAAGCGTATAAAAGTTGAAATTGCGGTATAATTTTAAAAAGAAAATAGTGAATGCGTGCAGAAACTATAGGGTCGAATTGAATACAGATACCAGAAGTTGGCCGCTTAAGATTAAATTTCACTTTCTTGTAATAAATTAAAATACGAAACATTATTTTTAACAAAAAAGAAGAAGGTCAAATAAATTTATCCTTCAATTTCAATTTTTATTTTAATATTATGACTTTCACAAAAACATGATTAGCATTTATATAAAAAATTCTCATGAATGAAAATTAATTTTTCTCCACTCGATATCGAGCCATCTATATCCTGAGAAATGAAAGACTTTTGCTTTAAATTAGGTGATCAATCGATGCAAAACTACATTTATGCATATTATAAGACTTTATTACGTGATACCAGATATTTCTGGAACTCTTGCATTCGCTTTTCTTTGTATCAAGTGATTCATTGGTGAATACCTATATTAAAGAATCGAATCAAATTCGATTTGATAAATATGAGGGCAAAAGAGAAAATAACAAAATAGGATGAAGTTGTACTACACATAGGTAAATTTTACTGAATTTAAAAATTGCCTTGTCGATTTCTGAAGAGCCGTCCTGTATAGGATTCCAATTAAATTAAGACAATGCAGACTTTCATACCATATGGCACGTTAGATAAAAGAATTTCCAATGAGAATAAAGAAATAAAATGAAATAAAGTTTGCGGTAGAGTAAAAGTATGGAAGCAGATTGAATAACGCGGACTAACGAGCGAAATGATGGATAGTGCAGAAAAACTAATTTTGGAATAAACGCTGGCGAAAACAAATAAGTCGTGTAATTAAAATGTCAAACAGAAGTGCGAAGGCGATGGGTTCAAAAATTAATGAAACTTACACTGACATCACATTGCATACTTACGCAACGATATAATATATATATTTCATGTTTAGTCCATACATTTGAATATTTGCTGTACTGTTTGTGACTCTGCATTGGAATTTTCATTTACACTTTTGTCACTATACATTTATGTAAAGTACCAATATAAATCAGCATTCGCTTTGACAAAACTAATGAGTTTAATAAGGTATAAGTTATGTCAGTATCACATAATAATTATAATTTACAGGTATATGAATCAATGATAAAACTTTCATATTATAAAACACAATCATAATATGAAAGTATGGGATAATAATGCCCGTAAAATTCCCGATGATTTTATAGCAAAAGTCTAGGTGGAGAAATAACGATTTCAATAATAATTTATGAACTAGCTAATTAATTTATCGATATATGTTAGTTAAAAGTAAAGTTAGTGTTAAAATTAATAGTTGACGCTTATCAATACATTTCAAGTTCCTTCTATTACACCTGTAGCTGCTCATTGACTCGACTTCTATACTACTGTATCCACCGCTGAAATTTTTCGATGCTCCAAATGGCTCAATTCCACACACTATGTCAATCTTCCTTTTATAGAGGAAACAGCTTTATACGTTTCAGATTATGTACTCAGGGCAACAGTTATATATTTGTCTCCATCGCTGATGCATTAGTTGAGCGTAGAGTAGTATCTCTAAACTAGCGCCACATATCCTGCGGCGTAACGAGAGCGTGACCACATAACTCTCGATTTTAATGCTCAGTCAATTGGTCAGATTCTCAAGCTGCACGGCAATATTAATTGTGCTGTGGTTCGCAGTGCGAGGAAAAAATTTAGAAAGTTGCTTATCGCGACACCAAAAAAATGAAGAGCGGAAGTACGTATTAACTGCCAATTTTTTAGCATAGGCAATCTTGTTGCGCAGCAGATAGTACTGGTTTATACGCTTCTCTTGTGTCAAAAAGCTTCACACTGGAATTAATCACGTGTACGTCTATAACGCACGAGAAACGTCGGCGCTTGAAGGTTGTATGAGGAAAAGGTTGTTCACCAGTAAATCACGTAGCCCGTCACAAAGGTTCGCCACTGACTAAAACAGCGAATAGATCGAGCTGTATAAATTGTTGCTTAAGTTACTTACGTTACGCTATTTCCGGGTCGTACATCTATTGTCGTACAGCTATTTGTAATTTTTTTAGTAAGAGCTACTTTGAGTATTTTATAGTAAATTACAGAATATTTTAGTGCACTATCTAATTAAAGGAGATTCAAGTAACTCTACAGCAAACGGATAAAAAAAGGATTCTGTAAAAGAGATACAATGTACTATTTTATTTGATAAAATTGCCCGATAAATCGCTAATAGTTTGGTTATTCAGTACATTAAATAAAGCATTTAATGAATATTCAACGATTGTCTAAGAGGCTCTCAATAAACCGCTCGTTGAGTTTATTATTGCATGTTGTGTTCACTCAGTCGATGATGGCGTTTGCTCCAACATCAGCATCGTCGTCGTCATCATCATCATCATCATTATCATCATCATTGTGCACATAACATGTATGCAAAGTACGTTGGCTAAAATATTTGTACGAAATTGTTTGACTAACACTTAGCAATTTTCAACGACCAGTACGTATAAACAGGCGTTTCCCTCAGAATTCAAGTGACAGCCACGGCGATTCTTTACGCTTTAGAGATCAGTGCAGAGAAATTCCCATTAGCGCAGAAAAAGCGTACTACGAAGCATACATAACGACGAGCTAGTTGTGCTCTTCTATCGCGTGTAATTGAAATGAATTTTATGGAGGGGCATTAGAGGCAACCGCGTCGCGTTCCCTGCAAATGACAAATGGATGAGCATGCACGTGTTATTGAGCGAACAGAAAATACCTTCTCCAAGCTATAAAGCATTCATAAGGCAGGATCGTAAATTCGAACATCACCTCCATTGTTTCGCTCGATCCTTCGAGATGAAACTGATGATCATTAGAATGGACAGCAGTTTTTTTACGCTAGTATCTAGAAGAATGGATATTATTTCTGACGGAGTGTGGCTGACTTTGGATTTAAGCGTTATTTTTTATTTTTAAACTTTAATCGGCGAATGATTGATTGAATCAATTTTTCTTTCCTGAAAATTTAAAGTAAATATTCTTCTGTATGTTAGTGAGACATAATGTTAAATTTCCTATTTAAAAAAATAATGGCCTTTGTTACTAAGTATTTAATATTATTGAAAAACATGTGAGCGAGCACGAGTTATAGCTAGATATGGTATATCTTGTTTGGTTAGCTTAAGAGAAGGCCCAGGCCCTATCATAAAACCTTCTCGCTCGCTGACTGTGTGAACCGCGTTGTAATCTTAGCCCTCGAGCGCAGTTCATATTTGTATTTTCCATTGATACTTTGTCACTTAATGAATAAACACTAATTTTTACTTTGCAAAACCTGATTGAATTTATTTATTCCGAATAAATTGAATAGATTATGGGCCCAGGACGTTTCTTGCTGTGCATTAGTGTTTTGTTTTAAAAAAACCATGTGCAAATTCAAATGTACAGCAACATGTGTTTTTTTATTCCGAGTATATTAGTGTCTATTCACGATGAAAGACAGAGATTACTTGGATATCACGAAGCTAGAAGGTTCGAACAACTATTTGGCTATGTGGAGGGAACGATGGAGCAACCACCAGCGGACAAGACAGCTGAACTGAGATCTTTTAATAAGTTATCGTCTCAAGCTGAGTCGATGATTTTGTACTCGATTGCTAAAGATCTACGAAGAATCTTATTTTACTTGTTTTTAAGCAAACTTGTAAAAATCACAAAGCTTCCTCTTGGAGAAAGCAAAACAAGATAAAACGTGTACCCCCCTCAATTCATTAACCGATTGGACAACATTTAATAATAAATTTCATGCTAAAATTCAGCATTTTCTTTAATTTTTTACTCGGAAACTTTCAAGACCATTTCTATAAAGACTCAAAATATTTACCACGTTTTGCGTTATTGACTAAATAATAATTCAATTTCTGAGAAATCCGTTTCTTTTAATTAAAACATTGTGACAAAATTATCTAAGAGCTGATATAGTAAAATATTCTTTAAATAGCTCAGCCCTACTATGGAAAGTGTTTCAGCGCAGCAGATTCGGTGCCTTATATGATTTTTTCGTGACACTTATATAAAAGGCTTGAAATTCAGGCCCGTGCCGCCTAGTGGCCATATATGTAACTAACACTCTTCATTAGGCAAATAAGGCGCTCAGCTTTTAAGTGAGTGATCCTTAATTAGGTCGATAATTACAGAAAGTAAATGTTTGTCATGGAAGAATTTGAGTCTATTAAGAAATTGCATAAAAATTGAGCGACGCGGGATTTGAGCATGCGACCTGGAGATCTCTAGACACACACTTTAACCACGAAGCCAGTTATTAATGCCATCATCTTGAACATGCAACTTTGACATTTTCATAGAATACACTATTTTTATTAGGATTGCCAAAGAATTAACTAATATTATCCATAACGTCATGAATTATTAATTTTGCTTTCTGAAAGAGAAAGCTTTATAACGGTGCAAATTTAAAAATTGACAATTCCGATGAATTTCCATGGTTTATGTATTTTTCAGTGAGAAAAATATGTTTTTAAAAAATATATGTATGTACATACGTAAAAACATGTCTACTTGTTACCAATGTATCATTACTGCTGGCTTTTAACGGCTACGCGGACATTTCACAGCCGATTGATATTTTAATCTGTACAAGACGTAAAATTAATTAAATATTACAAAGAGCAACATATTCTTACGTAAAAAGACCTGCTCTTTACGAATCTGAGATAAGATTAAATAATTTGGTACCAAAAATTACATGTTGCCGCGTAAACATACCTAAAATTCAAGCATCGGCTGTGCACTTTTTGATTGAATTTTTGGTTTTTTAAAAAAGCTTTGTAACGGTGCAAATTATAAAATCGGAAATTGTTATTCATTTCAATGTTTTAACTGGTTATGTTAGTTTTTTGTAACTCAAAATCATTTTCATATACTTTTAATTCAAAGTAATTTGCAATAGTAAACAGTCAAAGGAACACATTTTCTTTCAGAAAACATACTGCTACTCAGTTAGCAGCGGTTTTTTGTGTTTAAATTAAGCCATAACGTTAAACAGAACTACTATCATGATAAAATATTAACATTTTATTTATTTGATTATTAGAGCCTAAAGTAATTATGTAAAAAAAAAATAATAAGTTTAGAATTCCAGTATTTGCGGTTTGGCAAACAACTTACAGTTTTCGAAATGTGTCTACCTGTAATGCTTTTATCATAGTCTCCCTCTTCCAATAGAAAGACAGTAAGTTCTGTAATCGTATGTACCCATCCATTAAAACCGGTTTCGTCAACTGCATTAGCCACGCATTTATCATTATCATTTCTCCAACACTGCTCTGTCCTCTTCTCCAACACAGCTCTATATCCATATTATGAAATTCTTTTTATAAGTTTGTTTTTTAGAATTAAATATTTACGAGGATTTTTAGAAGATTTTCACGTTGTACTGAGAGCTATTCTATTAAAGGAAAATTTACCTGGAAGGGGAGAGGAGGAGATATTTCGAATCCGTCTACCGATACTGGTTGGAATACCGAGCTGTCGAGCATGCTTCAACACAGATAATAGTCCAAATGGATCAACAGTCTCATCGAGAAAGACAGAGCGATAATATCAAGGAGTTAAACGTAGCATTGATTAACCTGTACACGAAATAATTGCTTCAAAGCTTGAGTTCGAGGGGTGGAAAAAATAAGTGCCTTTAAGATTTTTCCAGCCAAAGGATCTACACGAATAACTGGAAATTAATATTATCTATAAGTTTCGCTATAACAAGTAACAGCCTTGTTTGAATCATTTTTTATAAGTTTTAAATTTTTTCAGCCGGCCAAATTTTACGAGCTGCGATTAAAGTTTTTGCTACAAAACTTTTGTCAGTCTTTCCATTTTTATCACTTGAATCAAAGATTTTTGCATACTTGTTTTTATTTATGACCTCGACAATAAAATACGGCACAGCATCGGTGTCGCACTATCAATCGTAAGTTTTAAATCTTTAAATTCCTAGGGATTCCTCCAGCGCCTCTCAGATTGATTACAGTCCTTAGCTACTTGACCGTATCAGGAGTAAAATTTACGGCAACATCGGCTTACTCTCTCAAGCTAATCACTGTATATCTGAACATCCCGATCTTCCTCTGTACGTGTCGAAATTCACGAAAAATGCAATTTCTGTAGGATCTAAAACAATTATAACAATTTTTCTCAACACGTGAATAATCATTCAATTTTTTCTCTTATTTGCCCAATTGTACGTTATTTTTTGCAGATGCAAAAGTAGTGAATAACACAAAGTAACTCTTCGTATGCTAATTTGTGTATCTTATAAAACGAACTGCAGCATGAAGCACATCTTTGGACTTTCAGAATAAAATACATTTTTTTCGTAGACTTTGGCATATTATAATATACACGAAGCATAGCTCTGCGACCTTTAAGCACAAAAAGCCGAAAAACTTCGTAAGATATCATACGGAGAGCATAAAACTTTTACGAAGATGACTCTGAAGCTTTGCGTAAAAACACGCTTTGCCTCTTTCACCCAGCATCAGTCGTAATTTACATTGGAGAGTCTTTTATATAGTAAATTCAATAGACGTGTGTGTGCGAGGCTATCCTGCTCCTCGCCTTTGTGATTTTTAGTATATGAGAGTGTGCGTGTATGCCTGAAAAAGGTAATCGGAAAGACCGCGTGGCGTATAAATATTATATTATCGCGAGCCCATAAATAGGCGCATCAATTTTCAAATTCTCAAGGTAAAAAGACACTACCCAAGAATATACTACGTATACACAGCTTATACGAGCTTATATTGTCATGGGAGGGGAAGGGGGCGGAGAGGAAGACGCAAGTCGAGTAATCGATTTCGAGGAGTACACGGTGAGATTGTCGACTGTTTTCCTTTTCGCTCGAGTGTCCGCTTCATTTCAAAACATTAGTCTAACAGTACAAAAAGCTTTACCACACCTGCGTCGACAATGCATTGCTCTGAAATATGACCACGCGGCTATCGCGCGTATACCTATCGTTGAATTGAAATATAACGCTACAGGTTAAAAAATTTGAATAAAAATCGCTCCTTACCACTCGATCTTCTGCGTTCTTCAAGGTAGTCTATGCAAGAAGAGCGACGCTCTCCAAGGAATCAAAGGTATACCAATCAAAGATAGGGCATTCCCGGCTTTTCCTCTAATGAGAAAAGTTGGCACTTTCTTTCAGCATCGGTTTACTTCGAGATTGCTTTTCATTAACGCAGTCTCTCCTCGGTCTCCAAGTTTTCCCGTAGTCTACCTACACATCTCGGTGTAAGAGAGAGAGACTTATTCTTTCTTGATCGTTATTCGCGTTCGTCAGGAGGGAAAGAGCCGTCGACTCTCCTATAATAAAAGGCGTAAACTATGACTGTAGGGATTCAGCGCTAATCTACTCGAGCGGCGCGTATGTGCCCGACAATTTTATATATTATTATATTAAATATAATAAAGGTTCGACTCTTCGCGCCTTGTTTACGCCCGAAGTCCTCTTAGTGGGCGAAATCCGCCCAGTGGATCGAAGAGAATTAGTTTCTCGAAATCTCGGTTCTCATGCTGCTCGTTCTGAAAAATACAGCCCTATACATCAGCGCCGACTGACTCTGGCCAAGCTGTGTACTGTTGCAGGTGTAAGTATCTTCTTTCCTAGAGAAACTCCGCTACTCTCGGTTCCCAAGAAACTTAAAGCATGAGTGGATCGTTAATTTACACCGGAAAAGTAAAACTGGAAAATGTGGAGAGCTTTTGTGGATGCATACACAGAGAGGTTTGCAGGTGGAGCGTTAGAGCGCTGATTGTTTAAGTATTCGCATCTTGCTTTGCCTCCAGTCGAGTAAAATAATCGTGTTTAAGACAGCTTTGCCTTAAATACCGCGATAAACAAATTAATTTCTCGCTACGGTACCAAGGCTTTACCTTGTTTCTCTCGTATACTGTTTTGCTCCGCTCGGGAAAAGTGAAATTCAAGAGGTATAGCGAGCGCGACTTTGGCTTTCCCGCAAGGCTGCTGTTTGTTTGCCTTTCTCTCTATTCGCTCGTGTCTACGACTTCTTGCTCCATGAATTTCTCACCTTTAACGCCTCTCGTTTTCCCGCGCTGTGGAGAGAGAGAGAGAGAGAGAGAGAGAGAGAGAGAGAGAAAGTTGATTGTGATGTTGATAGTTCATTATACGAAGCTTGTTGTTATTTTCAAGGGTGTACTCCAGATTGCGAAGTATTCTATCCAAAGAGTTTCGCTCGAATCATCTTGAATACTCATTATGATAATTCTCATTATGATAGTAAAAATTTTATTAGTGTTTAATATTGTACAACTTATTATATACATGGTTGCAATGAAAGTGTGTTGAGTAATTAAATGAAAGATTAAATCATTTTTAAGATAATGTATGTTATTATTCAGAAATAATGACTCATACCTCACCTACTTACGCTTCCTCGATTACGTTTCGGCGATGCAACTATTACATAGAAAATGTATAATTTTGAACACAAAATAGTTTATTATAGTACATTTCGATGCTTATTTGTAAACTGATTATTTATTTCGCATGACATTTTTCGCACGAGCGAAGCGATTATTTTTCAGATTTTTATGCTACGAGAGCCTGAATCATGTCAAAGTTGCGATTTTTAGAGTGACATAAATATATTATAAATAGATTTTAATTTTTCATAGTAGATAAGGTAACATGACCCTACTTTGGGTTAATATTACGTTAAAGGGCTTTTTTTTAACTTTGATTTTAGAAGCTGTAGGGTACAACAAAAAATTTGGATTTTTACTGCTAGTAAATGCAATTATTTGTATTTGAGCATTATTCTCAACGAACATTAGATTTAATCTTCTGTTTTTCTGAACTTTCTATTGATTTCAACTAAAAACATTTCGGCTTTCACAAATCATATGCGCACGCACGCACGCGCGTACGCATGTATGTATGTATGTGTACGCATTTCGAATCGAAAATCTTTTGATTGCCAGTCGTGTGCATCTTATCGACTTATCCGACAAATGTTTTCGAAAAATAATGTCATAACAGAAAAAAAATTCAAAGCAGAAAAAAAAATCATGAAGCAGAAAAAGTATCAGTAAAGCTGAGTAAACTAGATCAGAACATATTAGAATTGAGACGATCCAAAATCAAGCTGAAGTTATAGCACCCTGAAGTTTAATTTAATTCTGAAGCAGTATCATCCTGAAATAGTATCACCCTGAAGTAGGACCATACTAGCTTATTTGCTATATAATTATACATAATTTAGAATTTTTTTAACACACATAAATATTTCGACACCCCTAGAAAAAATCCTTTTATTATTTAGTTGAATAAATTAAAAATCCTTCGTTTATCTAAAACTTTGAATGAAAAACATTCAAGAATAGGTACGTGATAACCGAGATTGCTAGACTTTGCACAAATTAAAACAATTCTCGCATTCTCGCATTTCCAAGCCTTCATAGCTCTACCCTTGTATCTGCTGCATAACGTTGCTCTTTGCTCAAATTGTTCAAAACGTACATGCAGCAGAAACGTCGCAGCGACCGTTAAAAGCGAAACGAGCTTCCACCCACACATCAGGAACTTGAATATCACACGTAGCCAAAAACGTCTTGTTTAAAATAATAAGAGCAAAAACATGCAACTGACCGTTGCCCTTCGCAAGTGAGGCGCCTCGCGTGCGCGCGCACATGAACGAGAAAGAGAGAGGGGAAAGAGCTAATTAAATTCCCGATGCCCTTAACAAACTTGGAATAGGGTTGGGCTGCGATGAGCGACCGGTGATTTTTCCTCTGTCAGTAAGGCGCACATGCTGCACTGCATACGGAATGCAATTTCGTATAAATAATTAAGGGCAAGGCGCGAGGGAAAACGAGTTAGTGGCGAGTCGTAAACTTTCTTCATCATAGAGTCGTAAAGCTGTGCATCTCCTCCCTTACACGTAGCCCTCTCGGCTGATAATTAATGCCGGGAAATGCATTAAGGGTTATGCAGATGTTTAATATATTCGAGTATCCATGTTTAATTTTATAAAATACTAAATCGCGCTCACTTGCTACCGTCCATCAAAATTATATATTTAATATCTACAAATATTCAATGCAAACTGTTTAAGACTTTGCTTCGAATAAATATATCAGGAGAAGTACATTTACTTAGACTGTAAACTGCAAAGAGGTCATAAAAGTAATGCGATAATTTCTATAAAATAAATATATGCTCTTTATAAAATGCTATGAATATATAAAATACTGCGTTAATCGTCTCGTAGTAAAACTAGAAAAAATTGCCACCATATTTTTCTATATTTTATTATTATTTTTATAGTTTATTTCCATACGGTGGGTATAAAAATAAATAAAAGATAGATCAATAAATAACACATTTTAATCTGACAACTCAGCGAATATGATTGGAAACTGGATTATATTCACCGTGAAACAATAGAAGTTAAACAAAAAGTCTTACAATGGAAAAAACAATATCCAAGATAATCGTACTATTTCGGTCACTTCAACAGGAAAGTTCGTTCTGTATGCATTTACATACTTCAACTTTATTGCCTTGTGCATAAATATACACCACTGTTTTCACATACACATACAAACATAGACTTCGTTATGAACCTGCTACGTAATAAATAGGCTTTATACGAAAAAATGGACACTTACTCATACTTAAAGTAAAATCGAAGTTTAAATATTAAAAAAAAAGTTATAGCCGTAAAAACTTACTTTAAAATTTCGCTCGACTACTTAAAATTTTTAACAGCTTAGTCGGTAAAAGTCAAGGAAAAGAGAGGCGGCAATCTGATTTGCGAAATTCCGGCGAATTGTCGTGCAGCATGCACGAGAGTCTTGGGGCTGAAAGTGGTATATAGCCCGCTTCAACTCACATCTCCTAGTATACATCTGCATTATGCAATCTTCCGTAGTCTACTTTCTTGGTTCATAGCGAGGCTGCGTACTTGTCGCGCGACTCGAGAAGGCGAGATAGCTCGATCCTACTTCTCCGGCTGATTTCCACGAATTTAATCTTTGTGAAGAGAACCTCGGAAGAGAATACTTACCGTGAAAAGCGGTTGAGCTGTGCACTCGAATAAAAGAATATTCTTTATTTTTTTTTCGTCGACGATATTTTCAGATGCAGGTGTGAAGCTATGTGTTAATATTTTAAAGAACTTTAAAATTTATAACAACATAAGTTAACCCCGACTTCAAAGAATATATTCTTTTAGAATCCCAATTCCTTGCGATAGGCACGTGTATAGTGCACTTGACCTGTATCGACGTTATCGACACACCTTTTTAACGTCTCCGATTTCAAAATTCATTGGCTTTCAATTGTGTATGTACTTCCGTTATTTTTCCTTTATTTTTCTTCATTATTCCATTTCTTGCCGAACTAATTACTTTGCTTACAAATAGAACAGTTAGTATTACGTACAGTCGCCTTATCAGTGAAAATTATTAATTCATGAAAAAATTAGATAAACAACGTCTTATTTATCGAAAAATATTTGTAAAAAGATTGAAACTGTTTGTAGAAAGATAATTAAGAACGAAAACTGTGAGGAAATGAAGATGGCGAAATTGAAATCATAAATCACTTCAGAAATTTAAGTTCACAAAAGTGATAAAGACGAAGAAAATTAACTGAATGATTACAGTAGTAACATTAATAATTAGTCACTGAGTAACCGAGGTCGTGTCTGTCTGAAGTCCTTATCTCACATTCAAGAAGAACAAACTGTTGTGAACAAACTATTTGATCGGAAGCCCATAAAAGTTACTATCTACTAAGAGTCAACCGCACCAAAAGCGATCACCAACTTTTTATTATACCAGTAATGAAAATTCTCTTGGCAAAGCTGTATTCGTCAGGCGTTTATTGCGATCGGAAGGCATTATATTTACTGAAACTCACACTCACACAGGAAATCGAAATTGCAAGAAAAAAGAAAAATATAATTAATAAGTATGTAAAGTTATGAGAACTAAAATAAATTTCGTACCTTACACAAGCTCTTTTTGTCTCGCAATGCTCGAGCCATAAAACACATGGGATAAGGAACACTTTTGTTTTTCCCAAGCACGTGCTCTGCACAGTTGATAGCCGTCTTAACACAGTAGCAGAAGGCCCGACATTCTTTCCGCGTGTGCTACCCGCGGTGCAAGAATAAAAATCTCGAATTCTTCTTCTCTAAAACTTTATCATTCCAAAACTATTAGCCAACGCAAGTCAAGCAGCTACGAGAGTTGCGCGCATTTGCGCTACGTTTTCGTTATAACAGTCTCGACCGTCCGGAGGTCATGTCCATTTGCTCGTGAAACCCGCAGTTCACGACCAAATGTCCGCGATGGAAATCCCCTTCGGCTAACGCGGCCATCTCTCCGACGCAGAAGAAAAAGAAATAACGAAATCGCAAAAGTGTGTCTACGTGATATATATATATATATATATTTCCGCTGCTCACGGACATAATGCCAAGAACAACGTGTGCCGATCCATCAGAAGATACGTGAGTTCGACATCAAGCGCGATAATTTCAGTATACATTCCGAGCGTTTCTCCAGCGATGTGCACGCGTGTAAAGCCACGAGAGCGATTACATTGGCCGCCGGAGCTTAAACAAGGCTTAACAGTCGGAAGTCAAGCATTATTGCGCAGTTTAAGGGACCAAGCTGTGCGTGCGTGTATATATATATATATATATATATATATATATATATATAAAATAGTTATATATATATATAAAACTGGGTTGCTATAGACATATGTTGCGTGTGCGTTTGCGACAGAAGGGAAGAGGATCAAAGTTCAACGTGTCCTTCGGCTTCTCGTATAGCTTCCATGTTTATCAGTGAGAGTTAGACGTGCGCTTGATGTAAACGTTGTAAGCGCGCGAATGTGCCTGAATAAATCAGAGCTTTTAGTGCCTGCAGTTTGAATGTTTTAGAATATACTGGACTGTGCGGTGGTGTATCGGTATACTTTGGAAAAGTAAATATACAGTTGAGTACATACGTGGATGGATTAATTTGGGATTTTCGATGTACACTGCGTCTGACCGAGTTCGGGCGTTTCCACTGGAAATCATGTTCACGCTCTGGCGTCTTATCTTTGTAATTGTATACTACGAAGAGGTCGTGTTTATTTTAAATAATGAGGATGAAACATTGAGAACATATAAATTCTCTTTCTTTTGAATACTACGATTTTTTGTTGATATCTATAGTACTTGTAGTGTGATGTTAATAAGCTTATTATAATTGTAAAAGCTTTAAAAAAGTAATGGGTAGTGCTTCATATTTACAGCGCGCAGTACAATACCATCAAAGACATATTTATGTAGAATAGTATGGCAAAGCAGATTTAAAAATGTTTTAATCTATATACCAAACAGAACGGCATAATATTAAATTTTATGAGCATAAGAAACGCGAATTAGAATATGACTATCGCTTAAAGAATATTGTAGCATCAGTTTATTTAACGCAAAATACCGCGTAATGCGCAGCGCTAAAATTTACAGCCTAATTTGAATTTGAATGACGAGCTATCGTCTAAGAGGCCATTAGTTTTCTCGCTACAGGTAGCTTCACTCCCTGTCACGGCTCTTGAAATATAAATATGTATCTCTCCACAAGGTTCCGACAGTCATAACTTTCGGTGCCAGTCTGCTCTCTAGCCAGCTCAAAAAGGACAATCGGCTGAACAATAAACGCACACGCTTACAGTTCAGCGGTAGATTTCCGTCGCTCGATCACAGGGTTGTTGACCGTGTCAACTCTTCGTGCGAGAATCTTGTGCTACGTGTTTAAGGGAATCTGCTGCGCTCCGCTGGGCTATTAAACTGTTATCGTGTTAAGGAAGGAGCGCGACCTCTATTAATTTGGGGAGTAGGTCTTAGTTGAACGCTTGAATTTATTCATAGCTTCATAGATATTAACGTTATTGTACATATTAATTTTAGATTATACGAACCCCGTTGTCATATTTTTATTTTCATTTTTTATTGAGACAGTTTTGTGCCGTGCATAATTCTCAGCGAATATTTGTGCCCAGTCTTTTGCGATATTTTATGAGCTATACTAAAAAGTTAATACCTTACTTTGTCGTAAAAATGTTTTTTTTTCTGCTCGTTGTAGTGAAGTTATTTCATTGATTACGGATTTTCAAGAATTAACAGTTTCGAAATCTGAATAAACTGATTTCAAAAATAAAACAGATATCGAAAAAGCAATGTAATAGCTCTTTATGTTAAGAATGAGAAGAGATCCTAAAAGACTGGACAGAATAAAATCAGTTCATCTTGTAAAGTACTTACATCCGAAAAAAAATTAATCACAGTGACAGAATTATTGTGTAACATAAAATTAACAATTGTGCATATTCTAAATACTAAAGGAAAATATAGTATAATAATAAATTAATATTGATTAATTCAATGCAAGCATTTCTAAATGATATATTGAATACAATTTTCCAAGTCGTTCTATACTAAGAAATTATGTAAAGAGGTAGATAAGTATACAAGCAGCTATTTAATTGCTTAAATAACAACTCAATTTTTACGATTTATTATAAAAAAAAACAGTTATTATTTTCACTATTTGACAATTTTAACATTCAATTTCGCCTAATAGGATCTTTCCAAAAAACATTATTTTAGAGTGCCACTTCGAAAAGGATGAAGAATTTACTAGTTATTCTGATCGGTTGGAACGGTAAGTCAATATCTAATGATTCTGTAATAAGTTACACTGCAAACGAATTTTTTTTCTACAGTGTTTGCAACAGTATTGGCTCAGACTTGCCCATGTAACACCAACACGGTATCAACAACGCAATCACTTGTATGTGCAAGCAACGGAAAAACTTACTGGAACGCTCAACTAGTGACCTGCCTCAATAGGTGCAACGCTGCGAGTAAGAGCTTTAATCATTATTAAACAGCTTTTGAAACGATAAATTATTATTATGAGAAGCTAAAAAATAATTTCCAATCATTTATCATTAAATAATAATGATGTAGTCAGCGCCGTTAACTCGGTGGTTAGCTTACTAGTCACAAAAATAACGACGCTCCAGAAGTCGAGGATCGATTCCCAATGAAAGTAACTCGCTTTTTTCGAGGTGTTTTGAAAAGCTGGACAAATTACTCTCAACATCGGCTGTTTTAAGGCAGATTTTTCCTTCAAAATTTCCCTTCAGAGGATTTTCGAGTGTAAGAACATGGGCGAATGCGAAGTAGTGCTAGGGAACAAAAGGATGATCGATAATGTATGTAAACAAATATCCGATGCACTAGGCAGGGATCGACCGACCTCACTGATGAGGAGCTGGTTCCCTATAGGGGCCTTCTCCAGAATTGTCTACCAGCTTTTGGAAATAAGAGAAGGTTGAGTGTACTGAGTAGTATAAATAAGAGGTTGGAAAAGTAAGTATACCGATGGATAAGACGTAATTGTAAAATTAAGCAAAATTCCCTCATAGCGTTGGTGGAAAGCCCCCCTGCTGAGCCGAAAAATTGCGGGTGTAAATAAATAAAAAAAAATATTAGATAGTAATGAAGTCGAGAATGCAAATAAATTTAAAAATTAATTGATCAGAGGCTACCATACTGTTAGAGTATTAATATGATTGCATCGTCTAAAACCATCAACTATTAATCAATAATTAAAGGTAATACGTTTTGTTTTTGTAGTATTTTTATATTTAGTTTAAGTTTAATTAAGGGGTTGGGTTTTGTTATGATAGGGTTAGCGATCGAAAAAAAAATTTTATTTTGAAACCTGTAAAAATTTCATTATTTATGCAATCATAATGAAACTTCTTTTATTTTAAAGTGTTCGTTCAGACCGTCAATTTAAGTTATTGGACACTTCAAAATATTAATTTTTCATTTCACAAATCTATAGCATTATTAAGATATATTTTTTTGCGGCGTTCACGATTCTAAGCGTTTATTTTACTCCTTAGAATCTGCACTACAAACTAAGTAAACCACGTTTTTAATAAAAACAAACATGTTAATTGTTGATTTAATTTGCAGTGCAGATTTTAAGGAGTAAAATAAGATATCAAACATTAAATTTCGTTTAATTAAACGAAATTTAATGTTTGATATCTTATTTTACTCCTTAAAATCTGCACTGCAAATTAAATCAAGCAGTTTTTTAATAAAAATTTTTATTCCATTTTTTCAAACAAGTTTATATCATTTTTTTTAAATGTTTGAAACGAATTTGAAAAAATAACATCAACATGTTTGTTTTTATTAAAAACGTGGTTAAAAATTAATTTTTAAGAGTTCAATCTTAAATTGAAGGTCGAAATGAACACTTAAAAATAAAAGAAATTCAGTTATAAGTAATCAAAGTCTATTGTTATAATTGCATAAATAATTTTTTTTTCCCCAAATTTTTACAGCTTTCCATAAAAATTTTCTTTTCGATCGTTAACTCTATCATAACCCCTTAAATTTATTTATTTTTGTATTCGCTAGTTGTATGTACAGATAGTCTATCTCTACAGAGCGAATCATGTATTTTTAAATGCAGATAAATCAATAAATAATCATACAACTTTGCATTAAAAAATTGAAAATTTTTCAGATTTGTTAATATTATATACCGGGTCTTGCTCTAATTCTACAACTACTACAACCACCGGTTGCCCTTGCAATACCAACACGGTGCCAGCAACGCAAGCACTTGTATGCGCAAGCGACGGAAAAACTTACTGGAACGCTCAATTAGTGGCCTGCCTCAATAGATGCAACTATGCGAGTAAGACCTAAGTCATTATTACGAGTACAACTTTGTATTAAAAAACAAACGTTAATTTTTCAGATTTGGTAGTATTACGAACTGGGTCTTGCTCTAGTTCTACAACTACTACAACCACTGGTTGCCCTTGCAATACCAACACGGTGCCAGCAACGCAAGCACTTGTATGCGCAAGCGACGGAAAAACTTACTGGAACGCTCAATTAGTGGCCTGCCTCAATAGATGCAACTATGCGAGTAAGACCTAAGTCATTATTACGAGTACAACTTTGTATTAAAAAACAAACGTTAATTTTTCAGATTTGGTAGTATTACGAACTGGGTCTTGCTCTAGTTCTACAACTACTACAACCACTGGTTGCCCTTGCAATACCAACACGGTGCCAGCAACGCAATCACTTGTATGCGCAAGTGACGGAAAGACTTATTGGAACGCTCAACTAGTGGCCTGCCTTAATAGGTGCAACGCTGCGAGTAAGACCTATGCAATTTTTTTTTTTTTTTTTTATTCACTTACACCTCTACAGTCTTTCGGCCCAGCAGGGTGGACTTCTTATCATTTCTGAAAGGAAGTATTGACTTACTTTCCAACCTCTTTCTAACCATCTTTCATTAATCAACCATCAATCAACTTTCTAACCATCGCTATATACCTCTTTTCCTAACCTTCTATTTCTATACTGCTAACATTAGCAGTCCCAACCTTTTTCTCCTTCCCAAAAGCTTTTTCCGGTGAAGACATCTACAATTGCTCCGTGCTTATTAAGTCATCATTCTCATTCTTTGAAAAAGCATCGGGTCCGGCTTCTGGACTGGACAATTCCAGAGAAGGCCCTTGTAGCGAGTCAGCTTCTCGCCGGTAAGACCGGTCGATCCGCCTACAGTGCATTAGATATTTGCCTGCCTACTTTATTGACCATCCTTTTGTCCCTCAGCACTGCTTTCATTCGCTCAGGTTACTCCTGGAAGGCAGGAAAAAACCAAATTGCTGAATAAGAAATTTCGGGGGAAACCTGACTTAATCTTCTGCTTGATGGCCTTAAAAGTCACCGGTGTCAAGAGTACTTTTTCCGGCTTTTAAAAACACTTCGAAAAAACCAAGTTGCTTTCACCAAGAATCGAACCATCGACCCCTGGAGCATCGTTGTTTTTGTGATTAGCACGCTAACCACCGAGCCAGTGACGCTTCTTGACCTAAGTCATTATTAAGTGTACAACTTTGTATTAAAAAACATTAAATTTTTCCAGATTTGTCAATATTACGAACTGGATCTTGTTCTAGTACTACAACTACCACAACCACTACAAGCACTGGTTGTCCTTGTAATACCAATACGGTGCCAGCTACCCAATCACCTGTATGTGCAAGCGACGGAAAGACTTATCAGAACGCTCAACTAGTGGCCTGCCTCAATAGGTGTAACTTTGCAAGTAAGCCCAAAGTCATTTTTACGAGTACAACTTTGTTTTGTAAAACGTTAAATTTTTCAGATTTGGCAGTATTACGTAGCGGGGCTTGCTCTAGTACTGCAGCAACTACAACTACTACAACCACTACAAGCACTGGTTGTCCTTGTAATACCAACACGGTGCCAGCTACCCAATCACCTGTATGTGCAAGCGACGGAAAGACTTATCAGAACGCTCAACTAGTGGCCTGCCTTAATAGGTGTAACTTTGCAAGTAAGGCCAAAGTCATTATTGCGAGTACAACTGTGTATTAAAAAACATTACATTTTTCAGATTTGGTAGTATTACGTAGCGGGGCTTGCTCTAGTACTGCAGCAACTACAACTACTACAACCACTACAAGCACTGGTTGTCCTTGCAATACCAACACGGTGCCAACTACCCAAGCACCTGTATGCGCAAGCAATGGAAATACTTATCAGAATGCTCAACTAGTGGCCTGCTTGAATAGGTGCAACTTTGCAAGTAAGAACTTACATTGGAAAATTTCAAAGTAAAAATAAAGTTTTGCCTTTTCGTCTGCTATATTGTCGTGTGAAATTTGATTTTTTAATTGACTTTATCGTTCCCTTAAACGAACAGCTTTGTATTAAAAAACGTGGAATTTTTTCAGATTTAGTAATCGTACGTAGCGGAGCTTGCACTGTTACAACCCCGACTAATACGTTTCAAACTTTAAGAACTATATGTAACTGTCCAACTACGCCGTATTCACCAGTATGTGGCAGCAATGGACAAACTTACCCCAATGCGGCAAATCTCGTATGCAACAACAGATGCCGTAACACGAGTAAGTCACGTTTCGTAATGTAATAATAAATAGCGTTTTCCAGACGTTTTTATTTACTTCTACTTTTGCACACATTCAAGCATTGAACAATCTACAAACACGCAAAAGAAGCATTTGCTTTTGCTTATTCTGATGCCCTGAGATTTTTTCTTTTCGTAGACCATCGCATTATTAGACAAGGAATTTGTCCGAGCAATCTCTGTATTTGCACCAACTCGAACTATTTCAGTCCGGTTTGTGGCAGTGACGGAAGAACCTACAGGAATGCCAAGATTGTTCGATGCTTGAATGTATGCAAGAGGAGAAGTAAGAAAAAATTGTCATAATCTACTGTTTATTATAATGGCTGTGTAGAAAATGTGATCAATGTAAAGTTTTATTTATTGTTTTCAGATATATCGATTTTGAAGTATAGTGCATGCTGAAGCTACGATTTGAACAATATCTGCGAATAACTTGGAAAATATACGTACACATGAGTTATTATGTACCGTTTAAATCGCCTTAAATATTTCTCCCCTCATAAAAGAAAGAAATTTTACTGCCAATGTTCAAGCATCAAGCATTAAAATCATCTTAGCGAAACGATGATAACAACATAACCGAATTTATTAATGTATTACCTTACCTTCGTAAGAACTTTATAAACTCCATAATGATCTCCTCTTAATCCATTAAACGCCTACTTAAACTTGTAACTGAGCTCGAGCTAATGACACTTTGAACTAGTCTTTAAAGATTCCTGGAGGAATAAAAGAATTCTTTTGAAATTTAACTTTCAAAATTAAATTTTCTCTCTCTCTCTCTCTCTCTCGATTGAGAGAGTGAAAGAGAGAGGCGTTAAATTCAACAGTATCAACGCTGGTTTAATCCGACGAAAAAATCTTCTTAGCCAAGTGAAATTGATTCGAGGAGCTGTTTATTTTCTCATATACACCAACTCGCTTCACGGATGACAAAGTGTTGCAATTTGTCGCAATCGTTGAAGCTTGCGAGTAACGACGTTATTGTTTTCACCCACTTGAAATAAATCTCTCTAGCGAAGACGAGAATAGCTGGGATCCTCGACACACAATGCGTAGCTAATTGAGAATTATGCATCCGCCGTAACAAGCGCAGGAGCTTCGATTGCTACGTGGCAGAGAGAGAGAGAGAGAGAGAGAGAGAGAGAGAGAGAGAGAGAGAGAGAGAGGCTCGTTGTCTGATAGCAGTCTTTGTCTTGGATGGTCTGGTGTATTTTCAGTTGAGCGAGTTTTTTTTTATTTTCACGTTACTTCGTGTTTGTCTTTCGAATTTATGAATTTTAATTAAATTATAAAATGTAGTGCTCCTTTAATGAACTATTTAAACTGAATCAAATCTACGAACTTGAACGCGTGGAGTACGACTTTAGGTTTTATCACATCGTGAACGAAGTCGTGCATTCGAGTAGATATTTTTATTATTATTAATAAATAGTATTAAAATTGGCAAATCAATGCGAGAATATTTTTTTCATGACATCCAGAACATAAGTTTCACTTTCTGTAAAAACCTTTTTGCCGTACATTTTATTTCGATAAAATTGTTAAGCTTTACAAGCCATACCAATATGGTGCTTTATTTTTATCTTTTTTTCTATATTTTCAGTAGATATATATCTGTGGCTAACAGGAAGAACCACTTAAGTGACTTTTTCGTGTTTTGGAGAAAAAACGATTACAATGTTTGGAGTAATACGTAAGATCGAAATGTCAGAGAAAAGATCTAAGTATTGGCTTATTTCGTTAGGTATCTAATACGAATACAACTGTAGTATTACATTTGCAAATAGTTTCTTTCTCGACGCACAAGCTAAACAAATTACTCGAGTTAAGTGATTCTGCGGAAACTTTGCAGATAAGTGGTTATGCGGTCACTCTTTTTCAGGGCTTTAACTAATGCAATTTGCAATTTAAAAAATTCGGGCGGGGAACATTTTTAAAGTTTAATTCATGCCCTATCCAATGGTGTAATTGAAATTTTCGAAAATTGTTATTAACAATGACAAAAAACAGATTAAAGGAAAAAAGCATGATATTTCTACAATTTTGTTTAATTCCAGATTTCAAGAACGTTTTCATTTGCAATGTATCTGCAACCCCTCTAACCAATGGAATAAATGTCCAAACCTAAAAGATACGTGATTTGGAGGTTAATTTTGAACCTCGGTGTAGTCAAACTAGCGCATATTATAATTGAACATTTTTTACGAAGACTTTTACGAAATTTTTATTCAGAAATCACGCACTTTTGGAAAAAGTTATCAACAGTAATAAGTTCTTAGAATCAGCTAAGGAATACGTGCGAATTTTATCAGAGGGATCCCAGCAAATTTTTGTTTTTGTAAATTGACAATTTTTGAAAAATTAAAAAATTTTTTTAAATTTTTTAAAATTTAAAAAACCGACGAATATATCGGTATAGGTAATTAGATAGATATTGTACAGTTTTAATGTACTCCACACGGTTTATCGCGCACAAAAATAAAAAAAACGAGTGCACTTAAGTGGTTCTGCAGTAATATTTTTACGAGAGACGCAGTTAAGTGATTATGCAATCGGCTGACATTTAAAATATTTGTGCATTTCGGAAATCCTACTATTGTACAATGAAAAAGGGTACTAAGAGCACCTCGAATTCGACATAAAAAAATTTTTCAATAAAAGTCACTTAAGTGGCTCTTCCTGCAAGCCACAGATATAGTTCAATCAATTGCGAATAGCTACCGCAGGAAAAAATTGTGTCAGCAAAAGCGTCATCGAAATTGATAAATATTCATTTATTTCGAGATGCAAGGGCTGGATTTCTAAAAGCAATATTTTTTGGTAACTGTAACGTATTACCGAATCGCGCGAACGAACGCTGTTTTCAAAAACTATTTAGCCCACGAGACAAGTGATAAATTTCGGGATGGCTTCTTCACTTTTTCGATTAATTGATATTTATGAAGCATCGCTGGTATAGAGAGAAACTTATCACTTGTAAATCACGATTTTGACGTGAGAACGTACTCCGCGCGATTCTACTCTAAAAACATTTCAATTAAATTTCCCGCTTGGCTGGACAAAAATTTGTCCTGTTATTCGTTCGTAAATCGAGATGCTAGATTGAGGGCTGACAACTACTCATTATATTAAATTTTGTAATATCGAGCGAGAGAAGTTAATAGAGCGAATGACGCATGTACCTACCATTGAAGCATGTTTCCTAATGAAGTCAAAGTTGCTCCATGACGTTTGATCTTCATCGTTGATATTCTCTCCTCTGATACGCAAGAACTGTCTTCTCAACATCGGAGCAAGCATCCAATTAATGGGCGTCTAATCCAAGTTCCCTAGTTCACTGCTATAGACGTTTGCCATGTCACAGCATTGCCCCTTTGTTCACTCCTCTCTGACCAAATCGTGTGAAAGTGGAACAGTCGTACTCGAAGGCTGCTAAGTTGGGTCCTCGTCAATTCAGGGCTATTTAATTAGAGCACATGTTTAGTGACCGGAATCAATAAATGATATTCAGTGAAATTTTTTTTAATTAGAAGTCATTGTTTTCCAACTTAAGAATTTGAGCATGAACTGACAATGGATTTCATTCAAATAACTAGGGGGGTATCTACTCCTTTTGTTCACCAAACTTCGAACTTTTTATAAATATACGTGCTTATAAATTGTAACATTTAATAAAATTTGTAAATGAAAAATCGCTACCAATTCAATGTCATGTAGTTTCTTTCAATCTGTTTTATTGTTTTTACACGTAGTACTTATTCTTGCACAGTTTCAAGTAACGGCATTTTAATAATGTAAATGGAATGTAATAATCAAAATCATAAATGCGCATTTCGGTGCAAGACATTTCAGTATGAACTTCAAACTTCTTCAAGTGATAGCTCTTTGACGGATGGCAATTGTAATCTATTATCGTAATTTTATTTTTACTATTGATAGACAAATCGTTTTCTTTTATATACTTTGAAAAATCAAAAAAACTACGAGCGGTTTCGAGACGTCTGGTAGATGCGAAACATAGAAATCAATTTTTATCGAAACTTTTGTTATAAAACATACAAAAAATATATATTTCACGTAAAAAATCAGTTTGTATTGCTATAAACGTTTATAATCATTCATATTATTCGACCGCAAATTTTTTCGAATAAATTTTTATGTTTTTCAAGATATTGAAGTCAAATAACTCATTTGAAAGTACTTGCAATTGAAAAAACCTATTTAAAAGTGCCATAAAAAATTATTTGAAAGTTTATTGGATGAATAAAATCAAGTCACTTCCAGATGACGTTATTTTTTCAAATGAGATATGTGCTATAAATGATAATAGTGTTTGATTTCTATAGATACCGTGAAAATTTTTAAAATATACTCGAAAACACTTGCGGTCGAATAAATGCTCAACTTTGGTGTCATATGTCAGCTATAACGAGTCTCAAACTCAGGGCGCTGTTTGCTTTGGCGATAGCTTTGAGATGAATCAAATCTGTTTCCAATTGCTGATGTCTGCAAAGTATGGCACTAGCTCACTTGGTCGATATTTGTAGTTATTATGATGTTATTGTTTACTTTTTTGTCTTGTCCTATTATATTAATTTTATTAAAAATTAATCTAATTATATTGCTTCATGTCGAAGTAACATTAAAATTTGTGTTACAGTGCATCTATACGGCTTAGAGTTCATTCAATAGCTCAGTTCCCCTCTCGAGTTGACAACATAAATATCATCAGCGCAGGACGTATAAAAGGAAGTCCAGTGCAGCATTCCAGCGTAGCCGACTGTAAGACTTCGAGCGTAAAGGACCTTCTCTTTCAGTCTGCGCTCGCTTTGCAATAAACTTATGTGACTTGGTTCATCGTACCTGTCAGTTTTATATGTTGGCTAATAGAACTCTAACTAAAATTCGAATAATCGATTATTGGAAATTTTTACTCGATTAATAATGCAAGAGTCTAGTTAGACAACGAATTTTTTGCTGGTATTCCGATAATCATTCCATTTCCATTCGATGTTCAATTACATTCAAGCATGCGATATTTCAATCAAAGCTTAATACCTTACAAACCACGCTTACCATACTTATCAAACTGCAATGAAAGCCCAAAGATGTACGATCCCTAAGAAGCTTAATTAGCGGTCTTTAACAGTTGAGTGCCTATAGTGATGTCGTGTGTACCATGGGTTCATCTAATGTAAAGTAGTGCAGATCAATAGTGTAAGAAAGACATAAGTCGATAGTCAATTTGCGAATTTGTAAAGGATAAAAGTTACTTAAGTTGAATATTTCCATTAGCGTACTTTTTAAAAATGTGAAGACTCATAATTTCTGCGGAATATTTTTGTATAACAGAAGCTTCGAAATGGAAAGTATTGAAAGTTATGAAAGCGTGCATAACGAGCTCTACTGATGGTATATTATGAAAAAATGACAGAGTTTTATAAGATCGAGCTAAGCTTATATAACCAAAACTTTTAATACTCGGATGAAAGAATCTGTCAAGTGTAGTTTTCATTTTCGGCGCAGTGTGGAGAAAAAATAATTTTGCTTCTGTCGATGTGGAATAGGCTTTCACTATTGAATATTACTCGCAAATGTTTCTTTTTCTAACTTTGTTGGGCATAGTATTTTTTTCGTACTATTTATTGTAAACATTCATGAAATTGATCGCAATACATTTTTCACGCTATTTTGAGTAACGGCACAATGCTCCAAAAATGCTCGCCAGCCACTTTCTGCAAAAACAATAAGTTAATACATTGAACATAAATCAAGACACAAACATTCTTCATCGCGAACTTTCCAACGCGAATTTGTCGAAATCCAAATTCTGAAGCGTGAGACGCATAAGCGTTTCGACATCGCTTTTAGCCATACAACATCGAGAGAGTACAGGTATGCACGATAGAGCAATAGACGTTGGGTTGCTTGCGTTTAATTCGATTTGCCCTCCATTTAGCTGGCTATAGCACTCATGTTTCCTAAGGCTTAGAAACAAAAGGACTAGGCCGAGGTAGCATCTGGTGCTTCGTTTCTCCGATAGATTACTCGTGCAGACGAGGCGTATACCGATGACGTGAGCAGATGTAGAGTTTAATTCATTTACGCCAGGATGCGATGGAGAGGAAACACGACAGATCAGATCAGTGTCGTTTTGACTTCTGATGTAGACGATGAGATGCTTTTGTGGAAGATGCATCAAGATTTTATATCAGATCATATTGGAACGTTGCATCTAACGGTTCGACTTGTTTTCTATTTATGCATTGTATATAAGTTTGCATTTCGCTTGTTAAGCTTTCTTTGTAATGTCATGGAGATTCTTAGATATTATATTCTTCAGAATTAACAGAGATAACATCTTCATTTAATTAAATCAAATGGCCTGAACAGAACTATAGTTTCCAGTAGAGGACACCCGAAATCCAGTGATATATGAGAATTGTTGCTGAAAGTTCTAGTGAATCCGACTGACCACGACTCATTCGTTTCACTGCAGCTTCTATGCATATATTCCAAAAGCTATTAAATTGCATCGTTTCCATTAATGCAGAAGTAAATTTAAAATAAATTTTTCTTTTTTAGTTCTGTAATCGGCTAGAAACGAAACAGATAATTCTTTTTTTTCTTACACGCAACGCCACATCATACCATGATGAATTCGTAGATTTTATTTGTGAAAAGCATGCGTGACTCACTGTAAAGCTAGAAACTGTATGTTGCATGTACATATAACGGGTAGAGTGTGATATATTTTTTAAAATAAATAAGACAGCGGTTGATGTCATTCTGTTGGAAAATTGAAAAGACGCGAGAGAGAATATTGAGAAGATTAGTCAAACATAACTGAAATTACCCGTGGTATGAACAATTTTAATATGAACGAACAGTGTCTACTTAAAGGAAATGGGAACGATAAGCGAATGAGTTATATCACATATTTCAAACATATTTACAGTATTTATGAAGGTAAGTGAAAATAGATCTTTTTTATAGAAGGAAAAACTATTGGAAAAAAAACTTCGAACCAAATTCATTAAGAATGTATAGAATTCTAAATTCTTCACGTAAATTATCAATTATACTAGTCCAAATTATTCAAGGCAAAGCTCAAGATCTAGAGTAGGCATAGAACTACATTTAATATACAGAATAAAATACGGCGAAGTTGAACTGTCGTTGCAGTCTCTGCATAAATTATGTGGCATACGGCAGTATAAGAGGTGTTGTAGATGGTTACGTTAAGTTAGTAGAAAGAGGGGGACCTATAAAGTTCAAAAGTTACATGGCTATTTTAAAATGAGAGTTTTTAAATTGAAACTTAATTTAATGTAATTAAGAATTTTTTTTCACACAATTGGTTCGCCTGAGTGCTTGTTCTGACTCATCCTCGAGCAGGGGCCGCCATGATCACCTTTAGGAACTTAAGAAATTTTTAGTTGCCTGATGTCAATCACGGTAAATCGTTTGTTAAGGAATACAAGGAAAGAGAAAGGGGGGAAAGGATCGGAATACTATGCATGATGGGGAAGTAATGGACTAAAATATGTAAAAATTAAAATTCACGCATTGTTTTATATAATTGAATCACAATTTATAGCACAATTTAACGAATCATTTCTCGATATTGCTCATAGCTCTCGACTGACTCGCAATATGTCTCTCTATAAACAAGCAACGAGCCTTTAGTCTGCACAACGGCAATATTTCTTCTAGATATCGAAAAGATTTACACCGCGAATATCTGAGTGCTAAAATCGTAATAAATAAACTGTACATGCAAATTAGTATCAGCGAGATCTGATGGAAAATCAAGGCAGCTCTACACAAACTCGTCTCTTGAAGCTACTCTGTAGTGACTGCAGCGTCGTTAAATATCCTGCGCTGCATGAGCAACGGCCCTGGAAACTACTGCATTATTAAACATTTCACGCATGAAAGTGGCAACATTGGTATACCAGCTTAACAATTCTACGAAATCCCCAAAGTGAGTTTGACGTAACCAACATATTTAAATAGTAATAACGTCACTTTTTCAAATATTAATAAATTTCTTTCATCTTAAAAAAAAGGCGTGTAAACTTTCTGATAGAAATTTTTTTAAATTCCAACCAATACATCATTAAATTTTAAACCATCTTTCCAAATACAGTTTTTATAAGTTCTGAAAAAACGTTCATTTTTATCCCAATCCGAGATACTGGAATAGCTCTTTAAGACTGTTTTATGTCTTCGGCAACTACGCATATTATTTATAAAGTAACTCTCTGAAAAATTAAGAAGTGAAAACTTTTTTCTACTAAAAATTTACTGTATTACTTGTTTAGGAAATAAGAGTATTTGAAAACGTGTTTCAAATATCAATGTATTGCTTCCGAAAAGCTTCTGCACGTTCTCCCTTATTCATCGCCCTTCGATGTTTCAGTAGCCCCTCTTCCCTTCCCCCATCACCACCAGCGCTATAGCACATCTAACCCAGCTCATGCTGCTAAGCCACCAAATTTTAGTTTATTTCAATAAACCAATCTATTGAAATTTCCTTGTACTTTTTCAAGTCATTTCTAAAAAATTAATTTTTTTATGATTCATTATTGCGTAATAAAAATTGTTTATTTTAGTCGATATTTTGCAAAATATCAAAATTTATTTGAAAAAGATTTGTGGTCCCATTCTTGACTCATTAGTATTAATCCCATTTATTATAAAAGAAACACCAGTAAATGTTTTTCTTTTAATTTGAAAAAGTATTAAGAAAATTTATTTAATATTGTTATTTAAATTTTTTAAGAAAATTTGAAAGAATATATCGTTCAGAATAATGGCTTGCTTTTTCAACGATCGAGAAATTCTTGTTTGATTTTTTAACAGCCTTTGTTCATACCAAAATTGAATTCATGTAGCACCCAATCAACACGATTCGAATATAAATAATGAGATACACAATATTGCCACGCTGGCGAGTAACAATGTAAAATGTGATGCGAGAAAATTGCAAAGTTCCTAAATCACGACTGAATGATTGCATAATAATTGCAAAACTACACTTATCTGCAGACATACGTATATAAAACATATACTCGATCGAGTAACGCATGTGCAATAAAGCAGCGAGTAGGCAATCGAGGACTAAAACTCGTCTTCCGCATGCAGAAGACCGCATGCACGCAGTCACATACACGTACGTATGTATATATACGTGGGTTATCGGTAACCGATAATTGAGCCACTCGTCGCATTGCAGTCGACTCTCTCTCTCTCTCTCTCCCTCCCTCTCTACATTAATTTAACTTTATCTTGCAAGCCTGGCTATTAGCGGAGTTCAAGAGATGCGTGACCCGGTCAGCGCAACTATGTAAGGGTATTATCGACAAACAATTGAATCCATTACAGCATTAGACCTTTCGCACATCATATATTAATTGAGCTATTAAGTTATGTAAAGATCGAGTATCGTGTCAATCGTGTGAGTAGTTGATTGATTAATTCGAGAGATGCATTTCGTTTTCCAGTGGAGGTATTCGAAAGAAACCTAGTTATACACTTAATTTTTTGTACCAGCTTACTTCACATTATTAAAATATTGTATAGATAGCAAGTAGACACCACTCATTTTAACGGAAAAAAGTGTTCGAGTACCGAATGGAACTGATTTTTATTTTACTTAAGAAATCCTCGCAAAGCTGTGCAAAAGCTCAGCTGTGTATCGAGCGTAAACAACGTAGCCGCAATTATAGTCTCTGCATCTACAGAGCCTATACACCGATACCGAGCTTATTAAGTCTTGCCATAGACTTGGGATTAGAAGGCAAAGCGAGACAAATTAGTCTCGAGAGAAGGCTCGGAAAAAAAAGGGAATGAGTAGATATAATGCGGCGCTCGCGATCTGAAATTCCAATTTAGTGCTGCAGGCTCTCTGACGGAGAAACCAATAAGATCCGCCTCGCTGTGCAGGCTCTGATCTCCGAAGCTTTGCCTTGCTTATTTGTTTGTATCGGAGCGTTTAAACGTTTTATTTGAGGCACGCCAGTGGCTGCGTAACGTCAGCCGAGGATTATTCGTCCTCTCCATCTCTCTTTTCTTTCGGCGAAGAATAAGCTTTCAAAGGCCGCGGGGGTAGGGGGTTTTAACTCAGCGGAAAGCCGAGGGTGAATTCTCATTGAATGCGAAGCCGGAAGGCACTTTTTCAGAGTGGCGTGCAACGGCAGCCGCTGCGCACATCTAAGACAGCTATCAACTTTAATGATTCTGAACTTACAAAATTGTTCTTTAAAATAATTGAATTTGTTTAATTTTTTTTATACGAATTCACGACGCGGCTGTGGATACAAGACCTGTTTACATTTTTAGCTTCAACTGAAGCTTCGGCATCATCCATCATTATAGTAAACTACCCTGAATGATCGATAAAAGCTTTTTTTTATATTAAGTGTGGGAGAGAAATCAATAATGACAGTAATACTTGACCTAAACACTACAATAGTCGTATCACATGTGTTCGTTCGGGAATTCAAAAATGACTTATCGATCAGTTAACTACTAGTAGATGAATCATCGTAATTGCGAATCAGGTCGTCGACAAAAATAAAGTTTTACCAGTGCGAGGTGCGATTTCTGTGCGATTGAAACTTATTCACATCGTGCGCGTCCCAATGAAAATCAAACGTCTACAAATAACACACAACGAGGAGGCGAAGCGCTTTCTAGAATTACAAAGCTTGCTCAGCCAAATCCGAGGCCAATTAATCCGGGGGAAAAGGCTTTGGAACAAGTCACGAGCGCTTAATAAAGCCAGCCACTAGCGACGTTAAGCGACTTATTCCGGTACGCACTAGCCTTGCTCCCAGCAATTAAGTGGACTCTGCCACGTAATTGCACTCTCGCAATTCGTACTAAAGGCGACAATCGTTAAACGAGCAGCCAATTAACTTGCGGTGCGTTCTGCACGATACCTGCTCTGGTTTTTCACTCACTCACAAATGCTCCTGGACCGAGACGCGAGAGCCACTGCAATCGAGCTATTTGTTTCTATGTCCTATTCTCTGCGGCTGTTTCATTTGGAATAACTACTGGAATCACCCTAGCGGGAAATTAATTAATTTTGCTTGTACGAATATTTGTTAAATGAAAGTGTACGAAAATGATTTTAATAGTCATAACTTAGTGTTCGCGAAGAAAATAAAGCCTGCAGCTTCGTGTGCGGGATTGGAAAAGAGGCCGCCCCCCTCGACACTTTTTCCAATCTCACTTTGCCACGCGACGTTACCTTTCAGCGACACCGCGGGACCAACGTAATACAGGTTTCTCGTCTTACCCCCCGCAATGCTGGCTTCTCTGCTGAAGTGCTGACAAACAACTCTAATACCCTCGAGCGTAAGCAACGCAGTTTTTCAAGCTTAAAAAATAACGTGCAGCTAAAATTATGAATCATCTCGAAAAATACACATTCTCGCTCTCGCGTTCACTCAACCCGGCGCTCTCGCGACATTGCACGACGAGAGCAAGCCTGCCGAGAAAATCCAAGTCGAAAATATTTACTTTTGCCTCTCGCTGCGGCATTGAACTATCCGAAGCGCTAAAACTGTCGAGCCAAGTCCAAAACTATAAAGCGTTAATTCGAACGAGCACGTCGGTCGGGCCAGGCTTGGTCAGAATCGACCGGCGCTTCTATTCGGCTGGTCACTCCCCCAGCCGCAGAACCTTCCGTCCTTCCGTAACTATCTGGTCACAAAGGAAGCCCGTGTGACGCCTCTGGCCTGCTTTGCTTATCGGTTTGCTTGACTGGAGAAGAATAAGAGCAGCCCCTCCAGCGGGCCTCTCGGTCGCCGTATATGCGCAGCTTGCACAACAGTTCTCATATAATTGCTAAGCACGCTGGAATGTCTGATTTAGCTGCGCTGCGGACGAGCGACTCCCGATGCGTGTCGGCTGAAACTCGCGATAAGGAGGAGACGGGCTAATTTAAACCTGGCCATGCCTGCATTTTGAACTATGCAAAAACTTTGTCGGGAATAACTTTGCTCGGAGTTGTCCTTAAAATTGTATTTACATTGTTCTTCAAAGAAAAATTTTATGGAAATTCATTCTCGTTGTATTTATTTTATCTTGTTAAATAATCGGGACGAGTTGGTACGGTTATTTTCGTGATGTCACTCGTAGTCAATTAACGGACAAAATATTTTAAAGTGAACTTTTCAATTTTTTACTCTATACATATACAAATTTAAAAAAAAATATTGTTATCCCTACAGATTGAGATTATAACTGCGTAGGTTTTACATGAATCCAATTTTTATTACGGCTCTATTGATTCTGTCCATCTCGCGCTTGGTAAAATTATACGCAGTTGACCTCAATGAAAGGATACAAATAAATACACAAGTATTTTTATATTTGAGAACATAAGCACAATACGTACGCTTACTATTATATACAGATATAATTGAGATTACGAACAATGCGAGACGACTGCCGCAAATTGAATATGATTGGTGGACAGTGTTTACGCAAAAATAAATTATGTCAGAATATTACAAGCATTTTATTTGTTTTATTTTTGAAAACTTAGTACACTGAATGCTATAAAATTAAAATTTGTTATTTTTCTAAAATTATTAACATTTCGTTGTTTGTATATGAAAGATGATAATATTTCGCAACGGACTCTATCCCGCCAAATCGTAACTTGTAACGGCCATAAAGGTACAACTCGTTTCCTTTATTATAATTGCATGCTATATATATATAGTAAAAATGATTAAATTCAAGAGATATTCGACGGCGTAGCACGTGGACACACAGAGAACTCGGTCACCAATAACAGTTTCCATCCGAAAAGTTGTGTCGATCAGATCTATGATACTGCAAACTCTTTTTGCAATGTCCGAGGGCAAAGTGAGAAATGGCTGTGCTGCGACGATCGAAGTTCGAGTGACGGACGACGCGATGCATTTGCTTGACATCTCTGAAGGGACAGTAACATTTATACAAATGAAGCCTGTTTCAGCGAGGCTTTCAAGGGATTAGGACGTATTTGTGGAAATTCGAGCGAACGGGCGTTTATTTTAAACAGAGGGGTGATTTTCAATTTATTAAAACGTTGTTTTTATTCGAAAAGGTACGTTATGTTAAGTCTTATCTTTGAAATTTCAATCTCAATGAAGGCATGTATTTTAGTTAATTTTGCATGATATCTGATAATCCAATTTTATTTCTTGTTTGTTTTTATGAAAGCAGAAAATGTAGTATATGGATTAACTTGATAAAACTTCCAATTGTACGTACTTATAAATCTGTGACCTCAAAACGTAAATGAACATGTGATATTTTCATGACAATTGAGATAATCAATTCAAACACATCTCTATAAGTGATCCTTATCGGACTTGCACATAATCAAATCATATTTTTTCGAAGCATATCTGAACAAGCACACTATTCTTAGTTTCTTTGCGGATATAATTCAATAAATCCAGAATGTTTTTATGAAACTCGGCTTACATCTAATATATTTTATATTTACGGACTAAAGTGATGTATTTTAGGCTTTCAAATAGATAAATACGAATCGCAGTTACATGCTCATAATAGATGTACTATACTCGCTTAACTAGCTACAAAGTATAAATATGTGTATAGATGTAAGCTATAAATGCTTGATATTGCTGTCTAGTTTAATCCCAAATGTGATGTAAAAACACTGTATTCTCTGATTTATTTACTTGCCAGTTAATTTCACGAGATAGCTGCACTTGTTAAACTGAATACACATTGTGGAATCGGAATGTGTGCTTAATTCGTTCTATTTACATACCTAAATGAGCACAATGATAGTTTCTATAATAGTGTTAAAATTCGAACTCAATTTTCACCAAATTACGATAAATACGTGCATTTAGTTATGCCTTGGACTATTTATAGAAATCTATAAATAGTTAAATGCGTTCTGTATTTTTTAAAATCATTATACTCTATATTGATCTCTCGAACTTCTTTACATGTGTATATTAAACACAAGCCTATAAACAATATCTATGTGATACTGAAAAAAAAACAATTTATAATTATACTATATTTATCATAAAAACTAGTTTCATAATGTTATCCATTCATAGAGAAACCATCATCTTTTTTTTTACTTTAGATTCCAGGATTTTAGTTATTTTCCGGTCACCGCATGCAATAATTCTCGTATGCGAATTTCCCGCGTTTAAATGAAAATATGGGTTAAGCAAATACATGTTCCGTACCAATTTATTCGGATTCCTATAATACCTGCACTCTCGAAAAAAAAGTGTATCCGATTTCTCGCCGACTCTATCCCGCGCACTTGCACGACAGTTCCTGTCATTTCCAATACGGCGTCTTCCTCGCCTTACTTTTTGTCTTATCGCTCGAACCCTTCGTACCAGACTATACGCTTCTTATTTATGTCTGAGACTGACATTTTTAAGGTTGTTGTGACAGACGGGGACAGTACATTCCGATTTTTCAAACGGATTATACAATCCCTCTGTGCTAAGAGTAGCGACATTTAGAAAAAGCTTTCAATCTAATATCTATATGGATAATTCATCGAGACTTTAGCTCTTAATAGCTTTTATTCTTTGCAGTACTCTTGAAATCAACAGATTTCATAAATCTTTTTTATTGGCAACTAAATTGAAATGTGATGCTTTCAATCCATTGTTGTAAAAAGTATGATATCTTTCGTGGGAGAAAAGACGGTTAGTCTATAGCTCGTGTTGTCCACCCTCGTCTTTGACTTGGACAATGGACATCCATTTACACATTTGAAACATGTTAGTATATCTGTACTGTAACTTCAATGATCTCGAATTCGTTTGTTAGCAAATTCGAGATTAAAATACAATGCATGCAAACCGCTTTAGTTCAATATTTATAATTTTAAAAAGTTTTATACGATCGGAATTTGATATATATTGAGATTTTATTTTGAATAAGATTAATATGTATAAAATAGTAAAACAAAACTCGCATTTAAAAGTCTCATAAAATAAAGTAAAAGATTAAAGAAACACGAGTATCGGAAAAATGTGGCGAAAATTCAACAAGTATTTAGAGATTAAAATGGAATGTGATAATCGGCCTACATTTTTTGGTATTTGTTAGCGTTAAATATGCATGGTTAAACATAAACAATTCTCTTGTATTAAGAGGTATACGCGAAGTCGCAGGGTCGCATCAGTGCTGACCGAATAAAGCACGACACGAAAACTCAAAATAAGCTAGGGGTAAAATGATCAGTATGGAATATGTACATACGAAATCTACTTCCATACTGATTCTAGGACTGGTTCTAGGACTTGGATAAGCTTATAAAAAGAAAAATACCTTTTACATTTGGAGATTGTAAGTCAGTTTAGTCAAAGCAGTTCCCGTCTGTAGGAGGGTACAATGCTCCCATCTCTCCTTGCTTTACAAACGTATACCTGAGTCGACTAGTCTCCGAAGCTTAGTGTCAAGTTCGTGTATTAAGGTACAGGAAGAGGCAATACACCGCTAGCTCTGCGAGACAAGAATAAATAAATTAATAAATAATAAACAATGGCTTTCTCTTGTTATTTATTGAAGTAGGATTTAAAGAATGTCCTATATCTTGTTCTTATTCAATAAAAAGTAAATGCGAATTTGACTTAATGTATAAGAGCAATGTTGATCAAAACATATACAGTTTTGAAACTGATTTAATTTTTTTTACATCCTGAGTACTGAAGGTGGCCTTTACATTAAAAAAAAAAAACAAAATACATAAAAAGGACTCAGGTGATATTGTGCACAAACATTTTGCACACAGAATGTGTACTGTGCACTGATAATTACCGCACGAATGAAGCCAACTCAGATATTTTACCTGGGTCATAAAAAGAGGACCAATGATCCGGTCTCCATTTATTTCTTGCATCGTAAAATTTTCCAGAACCTTGAATTTCCATTAAGCGTAAACAATCGTCTCGTTTTATTCAAAACAAATAATCTTTATTCAGTTTGCTGGTTGCCAAACAAATCATATACTTCAAAAGAATTGTAGAACACTCAGTAGATAAAATCAAATAGACAAAGCAAAACGAGCAGTCGAGTCAATGAATTTTTTGACATAAACATCGTGCTGGCTATCGTAATCGAGCAGAATTTCCACGCAATCCACTCTCATTTTGATATGACGCTTGTAAAAAATAGCTTTAGTCTTTCACAAATGATTGATAGATTCGAAACAGTCGAAAGTTAAATATTTATTTTCGGGGTGAAAAATTTGAGACAGTTATATGTTCGTAAAGAATTCAAGTGGAAATATGAAAAAAGATCAATTCAGAGAAACGATAGAATCCTTTCTCCCAGTGAATAAAATGTACAAAAATGCACGCTGCAGGACATTTTAAATCGCATAAAAATCATGCCCTACTCAAGCAAAAAGCCGTCATAAATCTAAGCGCAATCTGCTTAACTACGTTAAAATTTGCATTCCTTACCGTACTTTTCTCTCTCCCTCCCTTCCCCCCCTCCCCTAACTAAAAAAACTCATAAACCAAAATGTCCCGTCCACTTCTAAATTGCAAGCGTCCTCGGATTTTCGCTCTCTCGTTTACATCCACTTCTCCGCCCTAATTCTCCCGATATCAACTCACAGCTTTCGCTGACGAAAACTTGCGACCTAATTCCCGGCGTTCATCGCGGAAGCACCGATGCATGACTCGCACGCCACGGTATGCTTATTCGTGAATCGCTGTTTATGCGAATGTAACGTAACGATATAAAACGTACGCGTGTATATTGTGTATTATGTTAAACCGCGCGCGAGGGAGCTTGCGGCGATTTGTACACACTTGCAAACGCGCGCGCGACGATTTGGGCAGGTATCGATGGTAAAAGCTCGCGAAGGTTTTGTGTACTTAAGAAATACGGAAGGGTGTCAGTTCGTATTAAGGGCTTGAAGACGAGTGGACTATATATAGTTGGAGGCGAGGTGCGTGTTTTCTTTGCTATTCTTTGTAAAAGGAAAAGACTGTACATCCAGCTTAAGTAGGTTATTACTATGAAATACTACTTGGAGATTTCACTAATCAGATCTTATAACCCCAGTAACTTGAAGTTATCCTATTTACTTCTCTTTGAAGTGGGTGTACGTTAAGTCTATCGTACAGTTAATATTTCAAGACGTTGGGTTTCTCACTGAAATATGAATTTGTGAAGTAATAATTTTATTTTCTTTTTTCACAGAGAGTATTTTACAATTGAAAAAAATCTATTGGCTATGTTATTTGGAATAACAGCAGATGCGGATATATAAAGTTGAAAGAGCTTACAATGAAATTATCACAAAAATTGCATTTTACTATCTACTCAAATACGTTGCTGGCATGAATTTATTTATTTAAAAACAAAAAGAAATTGTAGGACTTCCTTAAATACACTTTATGAAAGGAGAAAAACAATCAATACACGATCTTGTTAACTTGGTAGTAATAAGTCTATTAACGCAAACAGGTCAGCTTTCGTGCTCCACTTTTTATAATTAAAATACAGTCTAGAATTGATTGCGTTAAAAAAATAATACGCAGGTCTTAGAGCGCGTTCAGTACAATATTATAGACTGTGAATGCATTTTCATGCTGTATATCATACAATAAATCAAACTTATGAAAAATCAGAATTGCCAGTGGATAAGTCAATTCGGCAATAATACGCAACTCGATTCAATTGCAGGACGAAAAGATTCAGCTTTACAAATTTTAAACAATGGAAAGAACACTATAATCTGTTGAATAGGCATTGGCCTCCCATTCAAACCGAGCGAGAATGTGTGTGTGTGTGTGTGTATGTGTATACAGCAGACAGGAAAATAAATTTAGCAATGAATAATACTCGCGCGTATTGACGCACTGTAAATGTATTCCTTCGATAAATCATCATTTCGCTTTCGAAATATTTGCAAATTACCCGATGGAACATTACGCAATCAGATCTCGCCGGGGACGAAATATTTCCGAAGATTGCTTTCGGCGTGTCGATGGGTTATACGATGTTGCGCGATCAGGAGGACGAGGACGAAGCACCTCGACGGCACGCGATCCTTTATGTAATGGAATTAATATTTCCATTAGGTGAACGAGCTTTTTTTGCGCTTTGTGTAATAGACTTGCGAGGAAGTCGGCGCTCCGGAATCGCCGCACAATGATTCATTCTTTTGCGCAGAAAACGTGTCGCAGCGCGTAGGATAAAAGTTCGCGCGACACACGCGTGAACACGAGAAATCGATTTTCAGCGCTATAACTTCCTTTACGACGCATAAACGCACCGATGGCGCACATGATTTAGATACTTTCCTCTATCTTTATAGTGTGATAAAGAGATTTTTCACCTTTAAAGTACAAATTGGAGAATTAACATTCGAATTCAGCAAATGCTTTACTTACAATTGTTTTACGTTGCTCGAAATTGATTGTTACGTTCGATCGCGGACGCGTGAGAGCATTATTTTTATCTTGATTAGCATGCGCTTACATGTAACTTTCAACCATATATTATTATTTTTATCATGCTTTTATAATGTACGTATTTGCGTAGTTTTTATAATGGATTCAAAAAGCGTCGCATGGTAGTTAGCGTGGGCGAATAAATGTTGTAATCAATATCTCTCTCTGTATGACGGAGAAGAAGCAAGGCGACGGCTCATTTATTCCCGGAACACACGAAGCTCGTTAACTCGCGGCTTATTCGCATAACGAGCGTATCATTTTGGCAGTAGCTGAAGCTGTGTACCTCACTTGAATAAGTATCTAATGTACTAGACCGACGCGACGCGAGACTCATTTTTGATCCTTTTTTTTTATTTTTGTCTCTAGCTCAATGGCCACGCGAGCTTTTTTCCGAGTTTGCGAGAGAGGCTGACGTAATACTGAATCGAAATTCAAAGTAGTTTGTGAAAAATTATGTAGGCTTATATTTCAGCAGCATGCGAGTTAAGTTTTGAAATAATTGTACGGACCGTCGGGTTTTGTAATATATGGAAAAAGTTTTAATTTATCAGTTACATGATCGTGCGATGTACGTAATGGGGTTGGGTTAGGATACTAAACGTGTATGTCGTGCAGTCAGGTAAAATAAATAAATAAAATAATTGTTATTGATTTTTTATTCGCAATTCTCATAACAGATAGAATAAATACGGAGCTTCGTAGGTATACGCGCATAAACGAAATGTAAAAGCTTACATGCATGCGGCTAAAGCAAATAAAAATGTAAAAACCACACATTTCCACAACAAAAGAGCCGTATAAAAGCCAAATTCAACCGCCAGGACTTTTCTCAGTAGCCTGCAAAAGTAAAAAATCGTCGCATTACGAGCTGCTAATTAGTCGCAGGAATATTCTATATACACAAACGCACAGCCCTGCAATCGTCCACGCGTCAAGAGCACATGCGACTTTTTAATTATTAATTAATTCACGGACGCTGCAAAAGCACACGGCGAGAGGTCGAAAAGCGTGAGTGCTCAGTTAGTGGAAATTCGCGGAGAAATAAGCTCAGCCCAATTAATTGAACGTAAGCGAGCACGTGGTAGTATAGGTGTACTTCCTCGAGCGACCGGATTGGGATCAAAGAAAAACTTTATCGGATTTCTCTATATCGAGCGTAGTTTTCTCGTTTCGCGCGAAGCTCGAGAGAGCCTCAGAGCGAGAGAAAGAGAGAAGGAGAGAGAAGTTTCGACGTAATGCATCGTTGAAACCCGCCTTGGGAAGGACAAAGAAAGCCTTTCGATTTTCATCGCGAAATCTGGCTCAGTGTGTCGTGCTCGTTACGTATATATCCGAGCGGCGAGACCCGACAATCAAAAGCGATGCGCAGCGACGATACCGATTATAATTGAAGCCTTCGCAGGTGCACATTTTTCCCTATACCCACGCGAAAACGCGCAAACTATCGCGTCGCATGCGCAAAGCTCGTCCAAAAACAGCTTGAAATTTCTCATTCTCCGCGACTTGCCTGACAACAACGAAATGGCCAAGACCACTGATCTCGACTCGCGCGTTGCATAAGCACTTCCTTCCGGCACATCGGCGCGGTACATCTCCTCCCGAAAGTGAGAGGCATCGGAGCGCACACAATGCCGCGCGTACTTACGCTGCGCGCGCTCGCGCGGCTGGCGGGAAAAGTCGCTCGAAAATTCAAGAGATAGTCGTTGCGTATACGGCCGCACTCATCCGTCCGAAGGCTACCGGCAAGATCTTATCCAGTGGCTCGTAAAGCTTGCGGATGGACTCTTTGGAGGGCGTATAGCTGTATACGGGCGGACGCGTATACACAACACGTAATGGAAAAAAAAAGACGAGAGAGGCGCCGAGTCTGGCCGAGCGTGAAAGCTGTAAACAGCGATAACGAGAGGGCGAGTTTCATGCATTATTTACAACGAAACGGAACGGAAGGATGGGAGGGAAGAAGGGCATGGACAGCTGTGCAGCGAGTGGACGGCGGATGATTTCATTCGGAGATTGATAGGTTTTTCTTTCCAGCCGCGGCGCGGCCGCCGGGAAATAGATTATATTTTCGGTCCGCGAGCATTACGGGCTTGAATTTTTTAACGAGGGCGCGATGCGCAATCGACTAGAGTTATAAAACAGCCTCCGTGCGTATACTCTCGGGAGACGATCCGCGCGATCTCGTTATAGGTATACTCGCGTACACGCGTACATTATCATGCGGTGCAGTCTATGTAGGTCAATTGTTTTTTACCTTTTCTTTCGAGTGGAGCATAAAAGCTCGAGTCGCGAGCTTGGACGAAAATCGAAAGAAAGCCGATTAATTATTCATCCGCGACACGGCTGCACACGTGCGAAGCTATATATACGCGCGCTGCACACAGCTGAGATTGAAAACTCCAGGGAAGTCCGCCAGTAGTCGACTATTAATACTGCGGCACTACAGCGATTCATCATTTTTCGCGTTTGACTATAAGTCGTGTACGGCGGGCCATAGACGGAGACACGCGCGGATCACTTTGTCGGTATTTGCAATCCCTGGTGTAAACGTATATACAAAGCACTAGGGAGAGCTTTTGCGGGAGCATAGCCTTTAGTTCTTGCTTTTACTCGTAAGGGGGGCTGCCGTATAAGTATATATCGCGGCAAAGCCGTCTGGATTTCTTGGCTGCGCTCTACTCGCAGCCGCGCGCGCACTGCACACAGTTTTCTTTGGCGCTGCGAAATCCTAACGACCCGCCGGGAAAAGAAAAAACACCGCCTACGCTCGCCTTCCCGTAAACAGAGTCGAGCTCTCGCTCATCTGTTGCTTTTCTTGAGGAACGCTATAACGCCTCTGCGGATTTAAATATTTCACCGGGCGGGACGATGTACCTTTTAAGCGAACGCATTGGGAAATCATAAGATCCGGTATATGCGTTGAGCGAAGTGGCTGCGTAATTATTTATGGGAAAATATTCTGTACAAGGCTATATATTCGTTATTTTCCTTGGATTCTGCTTTATTTTTGCAAGGCTGGGTTATAAGATTGTAAATCTTCGATGGATATTATCCTGGATTCTGGGGTGCGCACACAGTCGTATCGAGTGAGAAGTAATTGAAGTATGCGCTGATTAAAATTAAATATTCGTAGAAAGTTGAGCGAGAGCGCAAGTAACTCGAAATGACGTCTATCAATCTGAGAACAATCACGAGTCTCATTATTCAGAAGCGGCGTTTCAAATCAACTACTCGCGTAAGTAGTTATAACTGCGTAATGAAACTAATTTCATAATTCAAACGTTATATTCAAGCAGTTAGGATGTCTTTTAACTCAATGTGTTTTCGAAGTTCACAGCGAGAAACAAGGTCGTGCTAATGACTTTTCCGAAATTCCCATCGAAGCCTCACTCTCTGCGAAAACTTGTGCATTCTTCGAAAGTTGCCCATAGTCGCGAAACGGCAACGCTCAAGTGATTAATCGATCCGCGATAACGATGTGAAGCGGATCGGTCAAATTTACGAGATCGAAGCGTATACTGACGTGATGCGTGAACTCCTGACTTGTACAGACGGTTAAGATGCGAGGTGACCCCCGTGTAAAAAATAAGTCTGGCTAAATTCTGGCTAAATAAGTCTGGCCAAAGTCTCGCTGGTGGGACGATCCCAGACTTTTTCGCAGGCTTACATTAAAAAATTTGGGAAATTATCCAGACTTAAAACTACCTTTTTGCCACGATTTTTTAGTTAGATAAAAAATCTGCACAAATTTCTGGAAAAATTTCAATGTTCTCCCAGACTTTTGTGCTTGTCATTGCAATTGATGTTTATGTTAAAAGACAAGGCCAACGAAGACACGTAAATTATAACCTAGATTTAAAATTATTTACCAAGAAGAAAATAATGACTCCGAGTTAGGGAGTAAGTCCACTGAGAAAAAGGCGGTCGGTTCAAATCTCGCCTGGGGAAATTTTTTCCTAAATTTTCTTCACTTGCAAACACTGGGAAAATATTGAAATTTTCCCAGACTTTTTTATACAGACTTTTTAAGATTGGATGACTCCCCATATAAATATTAAATAAATATTAAGTAAATTAAAAGTGAGACTTTGGCTAGACTTATTTTGCCAGACTTTAGCTACGCTTTTGCCAAACTTGAAATCGATTGAAATCGTGGCGATTCGTTGATCAAACGGAAACTTCGAAGCCAACGCAGTATTTTCCATTTCGCGCGTCCACTGCAAGGTCGCGAAATCTCGTTACAGACCAGAGTAAAAAGCAGAATTTTCATCTCGTGTAACACAGGATGCAATCGATCGATCATGCTTAATCCGATGGCAAGTTAATGAAAGTTGAAAGATTTTTGCGTTAGCCGACAAAGAGCCCAACACTACTGGCTGTGTGCGTGCGTGCACGTGCGCGCGCGTGTGTGCTCGCACCTGTCAATCAGCCGTGTCTCGCTCGCAAGGATTTCTATTTCCTCTCGACGCGTAGTGTAGCGAGAACCACTTGGCTCGACGTGGAGCTTGCGCCGGGGGCGTATATATGCGTCTCTTCGGGGACTTCTCCCATTCTCTCTTTTCTCTCCCTCCTCCACACGTGACATGAGCGACGTCGGGGCTAACGTCGTTTTCGCCTGACAAATTGCTTTCTCTTTGCCAGCTCGCGTCTAATACGACTCGAGCTACTGTTGCTGCTACTGCTGCTGCTGCTGCCGCCGATGCTGCGGCACAAGTACCAACGTACACGAGCCTCTCCCGATATATCCGGAGAGGGGCCAGGGACAATAAAAAAATACCGGAGGAAATGAATGGAATCGGACAGCCCGTGGAGTGCGTGTCCTCGATTTGTGTGACAAGAAGCGCTGCATCCACTTGAGTTTGATTTTTGTTCGTTTTTTTTTTTTTAGATTTCCGGCGGCGCACTTTTTTTGGTGGACTTGAAAAGGGCCTACTCGGATTCGGGTTGAATGCGCACGGGAGAGCTGCTTTTCAGCTCGGAGCGAATGGAGCGCGAAAAATTTCATTTGCATGCAGCACCGAATTGCGCTCCATGAATATGCTAATGCTTTATCAGCTTTTCGAAGCGGTTTGGTGCTGCTAATTCGTCCTCTGTCGATCGATAATGCGGGCGACGCTTTTTTATTCGTGCTTTGGAAAGCGAACGTGGAAGATTCGAGATGTATGATGCGGTCAATTAATTAAAAATTTTATAAGTTCAGCTTGGCAATTTTTAATTGAAGAAGCTTTGAGATATTTAATTAAGAAAGTTGTTATACTATTGAATTCTGGCTGAGAACAAGTTGTGCAAACTTCAGATAACACTGGTGGTTTTGGAGCTCGCAGGGCACTAATTAACATCAGAACAAATACTTATATTTTAGAAACGCAGCTATAAGTTATTTTCTGAATTTTCGTGCATAACGGCAATATTGGGCGCACTACATCGATGTCAGAATTCTAATAACGATAATTGTTCTACCGAAAGATTAAAACCAAAATATATAAAAAACAAAATACTGGAATATCAAGATATTCTGCTATTTTCATTTCGATATTTAGTATTTATGAAAATTTATGATTAAAAAGTTATTTTTGTTAAAATTTTTCTACATATGCTTTATTTATACCAGAAATTTATTTTCACTAGGGTGAAAAATGCTCAATAAAAAAAGATATTGACAGTTTGATTTTAGTTGTCGAACAACAAGGTTAACTGGTCCTAGTTCCCAAAGTTGTAATCGATCAAAGAGTTTCGACGAGAAGCAGAGTTTTCACAGTAGAAAAATTTTGATCTCCGGAAAATTTTATATATCTTGGTTTAAAAATAATTTAACGACATTACTTTATATCGTAGTTCTCAACTTCCGATGAACTGGGCGGTTGTCATTTACTGACATTTTTAAACAGTAGTAAAAAGATTCTTTGCCTTTAACACTGGAAGTAACAACGTCAAGCGTTTATTTATAAATTAATATTTCCTTTTTTATTAAAGTAATGTATTTCAAAATTATAGTTTTTCATCATTCAGCGACCTTAGAACATTTTGTAATATTCTTTATCCAGGCTTATTATATTTACATTTCACAGTCAGAGAGCGTGGCTAACAGAACTTTCTATATAACGAAAAAACAAACATTATTTTCATAAATTTTTTTCATCGTTGGTATAAAGCAAACTCTCAAGTAGAACGAGACATATCATACAGTATAAAATAAAACACGAACAAACATGACAACATTTGCATATATCTATATTTTTGTTTTTACATTGGGATACATACTTCAATTTTATTTTAAAAGACATATCTTGCGTATATCCATGCTGATGAGATTTGGAGAAAGCGTTATTAATTTTTTCGTCTCGAAATACTGGAAATGAACGCATACTTTTCAATATCTCTGTTTTTCTATATGGTTGAAAGCAAATATGCGACGAAATTATAACATACTTCCAACCAAAGTGAACGTGAATATGTAGAAATCGAATTTGTATGACGAATACGAACCGATTTTTCAATTGTTAATTTTCGATTTTGTTAATAACTTACAAGCTTTCTTTCAATGGTGTCATTCGTATTATATAAAAGAATACTGCTGTACAAATGGTTTTTTTTAATGCAAGTTGTTATTAGTTTCAAGTGCCTTTTTGGAGATTAGGAATTCATATGTGCAAAAAAATGGCTCATAAATGCGAACTAATCAAAAATCAAATCCATTGATTACAATGACCTTTTTAAGAAAGAAAACAGATTAGGATAATAGATTACTTATCGTCTCCAGGTTATGTCAAATGATCAAACGCTCACTAGTTATACGCAGCGCATTTACGATATATATTTATGCACGCGATTCTTAACTTGATACTTACAATAATTTCAATGGATATAAAATCATATATAAAATCATGCGAATTATTTAATCTTGTATTTAATTACTAAAAAACTATGAAAAAATGATCGATCAATCAGACGACTTACAAAGAGGCTTCATTGATTATGAGTGGTAATTACTACAAAATTTATAAAAGAAACAACATTCTATCAAATCAAAAATCTAATTCCCATGCATCGACCGTATTGAAAAAAATGTGTGTAACAGAGAGTCCGGATAAAATGGCATATCTGAGAAGAACTGCAATCGCAAAATTTCGAACGAGCTCTGCCCATCAGCGTGAAAATTGAGTTTCCGTGGTTTCGATCGCGTTTTCAGGTACATTGGCGAGTAACGTCTATGTGTGCTTAGTCCCATAATCCATCACCATTATTACACAGGATTATGCAGCATTAGCTCAAGATGTTCAGAGTCCAGTAAAGTGATTAGAGCCGAATCCATATTTCAGGAGCTTTCGGCTATAGCGATTCTCGTGGCAGGGCTCGCGTGGGAGGGGAGAAAGAGAGGATAAAAATGTAGCCGCATTGCACGACGGATTTTTCTCTCAAGATGACTAATGGGCTGAGTGGGAGCGCCTAGCGCGCCGAGATGATATGGCTTTTATGCGCACTGATGCGCGAAGCTTGATGCTCGCGCACGGGGCAACTTGTTTCCCCGATGTATTACGAGCTTTGACTCTTGGCAGTAATGCGATGCCCGGTATTTTACTACTATTTGCACGTTTTGATTATTCGCGCTGATTTCGTTTTGCTGAGTCAGTTGTTTTTACGTTTGACGAATTGTCAATGAAAGGGATAATTAGTAGACAGAAAAATTACATTCGAACGTTGCACTCTCTAAAACTAAAACTTTCACTTCCGAAGCAGTGAAATGATTAGAAATTGAAACTTAGAATTTTTCAAATGAAATTCGAAATTATTGTTCTATCTTCGGGATCGGTCTCAAAAAATTCATAAACATAAAAGTATCTGCGCTACTCCGAAAACATACCGTGACCCTTTTAACCTTAAAATATCCAATAAGTTTTTTAGTAACTATGCCTTTGAAAAAAATACTTTTTTCAACTCATATTCCCTTAAGCCTAACACAAAAACCCTTATTTTAAGTTTCGGTTGGGTTGATAGAGGCATGGATTTACGGATTTATAGGTTAAAGGATTTATATAGGTTAATAGATCTGTGGGTTATAAATATTGGAGCTATTGCTATTTTTGTCGAGTACTCGAGACCGAGTGGTTGAATTTCCGACATTGATATTGTTTTACCTTTTGGTCGCTAGAAGGATTAAAATTTTTGTTCCCTATTAGCGAAATATCGAACACTCACGATAGATTTAATCTACTATATAACCATGTACAATTGTGTTCTTAAAATACAAAGACTTCTACAGAGAACAGAAATAATTCAGATAAGTATCTGAAATTAATAAGCAATAATTGTATCTATAATGAGCTTTTCGTTTTGTTTCTTTATTTTTTACTTTTAAGTGCATAAGTGGAAAACATCATGACAGACTTTTATATTGATTCTGGAGCATTATCATTGAGCATACTTTCAAATAACTTGTAATGAATTTAACAATATGGTAAGTAGTACAAATAACTGCAAGCATTAATATAATTCGACTATGAATTGATAATGATAATTTTTATTTTATTTCAGCTTCAAAATGCGATTATCAAACAACATCCTATATCTAGATCATCAAATATACTTTATTGTATATTTAAATACATAAATCAAATCAAGATATGATACGATATAATCTAACGAGCATCAGCGAATGAGGTAGATTACTATATCCACTTTTGTTACATTATTTAAATTTCATATCAATAATAAACAAAATAGTCAAGCAAGCATAAAATTAAAAATATAATAAATAATATACAAAAAAACATAATTTTCACCTAACTATGCCCCTGTCATAACTCTTTAAGAAAAGTTTCAGCTTTCGAAAACGTTCTGTGCATAATTTTTCGTGAATACAAATTTTATAACTAAAAAGATAAATTATGTCTTAATTATTTAAAACTATATATTGGTAAAAAATAGTTCTAGAAGTGTAGTAGCACGACTTAATTTAAAAAGCCCATCATCTGAATTAATTTTACGGATTTGCCTGCACAGTGAGAATTACTTCGCTCTATAACTCATGCAATAAGAATGCACCTACGGCCCAGTACTGACTCAATAATGGCAGACTCTATAGCAGTACTGACAGCGAGTACTTGCCCATTATTGGACCAGTATCGAAATGATAAGAACAGTCAAATACTGCAGAAATTTACTGGCAAATTACTGGAGACCAGTACTGTGCCGTTAATGCAGAATAAGGAAAATGAAGTAAATGCAAAATTACACTCACGCACAGAGAGAGAGAGAGAGAGAGAGGGGGGGGGGGGAGATTCATTTAAAATGTATATTGATCATTATTTTGTACAAGAGCGTTTATCGAAGGCTAATGAGATTTCCGTATAGGAAGAAAGGCAATGCGATCGCGGTATAAAATATGAAATGCATCCATGCGGTCGTTTATTATTATACGCTCTCATATGCAGGTGGTTAAGTTGAACGAGAAGATCGGATTTTTATGAAATAAGAGGTTTGGGCTCAAGCTTTTACGGTTAATCGATCGTATAAAATCTCCAATTAGATTCGCTGTTCTCTATACGCCGTATAATGCGTTTCGCTTGTGCGTATGTCAAGCTACGAAAATGCATTATCATCGCCGTTGACCTATATATCATGAGAAAACTGCATAAAAGCTCCATACCTCCAGGGAATAAAAAAGCTCACTACAATAATTCTAGCTTCTGTGTGTCCCAGCTTATGTATAACTCTGTCTTTATGTATACGCGAATCACGACGTGTGGTGTATGTTTACGTGACTTAAGTTCGATATATAGCGAACCGATCGAGCATCAACCGGATTTTCGAGTGTGGAACGACTCTATAATCGCGTCTAACGAGCTGCAAAGCGCGATCTCTAATGGGATTCTCGCGGGCTTAATTATTGCGAGAAACATGCGGCGATGAGAAACTAGCTGCAAGGATTAGCCATATGTGTGCATATACTCGATTATGTTATTTGCGTGTTTGTATATATAAATTAGGTTTATCAGGTATGATTAATAGTTTTTCTTATGGATATCGTGAGCTTATTTTTAACACATATGTTGACGGTAATTACAACGGCGTACGCTCGACAAAGACATTGTTTGACGGTACCCGATGGTAATTAATACAGATAAAGAATAAAATATATATCACTCAAATGCTGAGCTTTCAATTTCAATCATTTCTGCCTACAAAACAAAAATAAATATATTATAATCTTTGTGGCCCTCATGTAAAAAATTGAGTCAGGTTCTATAGTAGTATTCATAATAAAATCATAAGATACATGATTTTTGGTATTGTCTATATACTTAATGGACATTTTTGGGAAAAATTTTTACGTTGAACTGCAGTTTAAATATGCAGAAATACAGCTTCTTTCGAAAATGTCAAAAAACATGTCCATTCGTAAAGTAGTAATAATTTTGTTTTAAGTGCTAAACAATCAAATAAATCTTAAATACAGTCGTATAATATAAAAGACTGAGATAATAATCTTTAAAAATAAATTGAAAAAGTTACGTATTTAATATTAGTGATAGTGCAATGAGCTCCACCGTCGATAAATATTAATTTATACATTTTTAAAAAATACTGGTTAGGAATACGGGTTGGCTTGTTTAAATCAGACAAATTCGTTACTCGAAACAGTAGCTTAATATATAAATAATGTATGTAATGTATATGTATACTAAATGTATCTATATAGATATTCGCAGGATAGAGACAAGAACGGCAAGTTTTGCGGAGGAATGATAAGACCACTGGCTGTGGTTTAAGTGCATTGTTTGGTTAGTGAAGTGTGTGTTTCTCGACTGAATGGATTTTCTCGCGTGTGGGCGAATGCCGCATAACGATAAGAATCGACCCCCTGCAAAAGAACACGTGGATAAATCGAGTAAGTGTTTATATAGGCAGCTACTATATACACTGACAAAAATTGTCCTTCTTAATCAGATGAAATAATCTTATATTTAAGATAAAGCGATTTCTTATTAATTAATTTATTACATTTTTATAAGAAATGTATACATTTGTATACGGACATTGACACGAGCATTTAACCAAACGGTCTACTAATCCAAATTTATAACACTTCCGAACATATTTCTCATCATTAAAATGATTTTGGTTCGAATCCAGTAGTTTCCATTGTGCTTTTTAAGAAAAATGAATAATTAATTTAATATTTCTAGAAGAACTATAAGCAGTAGCAAGTTTTCAATTAACAAAAATATAGAAAATATGTTTGTCGGAGAAAGGTTGGAATCGTACTTTTGTACATTCCAGATTTCCAGAAATTTTTTTTTCAAATTTCAATAAAGAACTTTCACTCGAAAGGATCAATAAAGTTCATTTTTCCGAAAAGTTTATTATACTATAATACCCACCCTTTTTTTACAGAACAGGAAAGCAAGCTTTCAATGTGTATATTGATTCCGTATAGAGAACTATAAAAGGATTAGTTCAAAAATTGATTCCTTGCTACAAAAAGTTTCGTTCCTCGCTTATTCCAATAAGATTGTTCATATGTTCTTGGTTTCTCTTGAGATAATTTCTGAAATCAAGATTATTTCTCTGCTTGCAATGTAAGGTTCGTTGATGACTGCAGAAAATTTGTATTTACACGACTTTTAAAGAGCTTTAATCGACGTATAAAAGATGAGCATTTCCATAAAACTGCTACATAAGCTGGTTTTCAAGCGATTTGATCTTAGTCGTAAAGTCCATATACCATACGAATGATCATAGGCGAATCCTCATTACACTAATCCACATCCCACGTCTCAAAAAAGAAAAAAAAAAGAAAGAAGGAAATCCCTGCATAACTTCGAAAGCTGCACTGTAATTGAGAAAGGGATTTTAAACGCGCAATAAAAGGGAAATTTAAATCTCGCCTCGAAGATTCGTTGCTCGAAAGAAATCGGGAAAGGGTGCGCTGTGCAGTAGCGCTTGATGACTTTGTCGAGGAGAAGTAGAGGTGCGATCGCGCAGTGGAGCGTGGAGAAGAGTCCGCGAGAGTATAGTGAGAAAGCGTGGATACGGGAGCGATATCGTGCGCCAACTGATGCGGCGGCAGGCGCGCACGTCGCGCTCCTCTATACAGCCGCAGTATAGCAGCAGCAGCAGCAGCAGCTGCCGAGGCGCTTGCGCTTGCGCCGCCCGGAGTGACTTTTCCCGCCTGGCGATCTCGAGACTTGGCGCTCCGCTGTCATTCGACGCCCGCGCGTCGACAGTCGCTACCCGACTGCCGTCCCTCCTGGTCAATCTGCTGGTGCGAGCGCGCGTGCGGTGAACCGTGTTGTGCGCGGCGCTCTCGCTCCTCATGAGCGAGCGACTCGCGGCCCATTGCCGGGCTCGTCCCGCCGGAAGAGCGAGCTTGCGGCCGGCGGTGGATCGCGGCCCGCCCGAATGAAACTGCAGCCGAGAGCCCGTGACAATCGTGCGTAGCAGTGCTTGCGTGCAGTAGAGAATCGCCGACTTCCCCAACAGGGACAGAGAGAGAGAGAGAGACATGTCGAACGCGAGTGCGGAGTACAACTTCACCTGTGGCAGCGGCATCGACAGCTACCACAGCAGGTACGTGGCGATCCACGGCTGGGCCAGCCTCCTCGTCTGCATCTTCGGCTCGATCGCCAACGGGCTGAACATCGCCGTGCTGACGAGGCGCGAAATGTCCTCGCCGACGAACGCGATACTCACGGGGCTCGCCGTCGCCGACATGCTCGTGATGATCGAGTACATACCCTACGCCGTCCACTCGTACCTCTACCACCGGCCGAAGCGCGAGAGGTACAGCTACGCCTGGACCGTCTTCGTCTTCTTCCACTCCAACTTCGCCCAGGTGTTCCACACGATCTCGATCTGGCTGACGGTGACGCTGGCCGTCTGGAGGTACATCGCGGTCGCCCACCCCCAGAAGAATCGCGAGTGGTGCAGCTACCGGCGGACGATCATGGCCATCGTCGCCGCCTACGTCATCTGCCCGATCATCTGCCTGCCGCTGTACGTCTCGACCGAGGTCATCTCCAGGCACGTCGTCCTCGACGAGAACGACAGCTTCCTCGACCTGGGCAACGACAGCGTCAACGCCACCCTCTACTACGTCAGCTTCACCGAGTCCGCGCGGAACGGCCTCAACGACATGAACTTCTGGATCTACAGCGTCGTCATCAAGCTCGTCCCCTGCGTCGCCCTCACGATACTCAGCCTCCGGCTCATCCTCGCCCTCGTCGAGGCCAAGAAGCGCCGCAAGAAGCTCACCTCCACGACCATGCTCAAGATGGAGGAGTCGATCAACCTGGCCGAGAGCAAGAAGCGCAAGCGCAAGGCCTCCCGCCTCATGGACAAGGAGAAGCAGACCGATCGCACCACCAAGATGCTCCTCGCCGTGCTCCTGCTCTTCCTCCTCACCGAGTTCCCCCAGGGCACCCTCGGCCTGCTCAGCGCCCTGCTCGGACCCGACTTCTTCAAGACGTGCTACTTCAAGCTGGGTAACGAGCTCGCTCTTCCAATCTCACCTCTTTTGCCGATCTCCAATCGCACTCGCTCACACGCACGCACGCACACACACACACACACACACGACTCCGCTAAGCCGGATAATGAAGAGCCGCTCGGGGAGATATTGCTCCGAGGCTTAATTAGAGGGACGGATTAGCCGTTCGCGGATTGTCGCCTCGCAAGCTCCTTCGCCGTTAAATCGGACGCTGGCGCGGCGACTCCTTGCCGCGCGGCTTTTTGCTCTCGGGACACTTTTTTCGGACTGTTGGTTGCCCGACGAACGGTGTCCGATATATCCCGAGGGACAGAGGCAAACATTTATTCGTCGAGGATCGTTTGCATCCGACGACTGTCCTGATTACACAGCGGGAAGGATTAACGGATCAATGGCTCCCTCTCGCCGAGGAGATGAGATCTGGAGAGTAGGGAAAGGGCTTATTCGCTGAGCTAAATGGATTTCGCCGTATCTGCAGTAATTTGCCTGGGAGTCGCTGCGCGCATCGGGAGAAGTATACTTCATTGATGCGGCCGATGCGATGAATTTCCCTTTTGCCGTATTTCCTTTCGGACTTTTTGCACTCGTTACACGGAAATCCGTGTATGGACGCATAACGACGTGTACGCGTCGCGAGTCGATCAGCGAAGGCGTTATAGCGAAGCTTCCGTCGATTGTTTCTATTGTCGAAAATTTATAATCCACGCGCAGCCAGCATACAAATACATTATTGCGGCGGAAACGCCGGACCGATAGCTTCTATTTTCAGTCTTGCAGCCACGCGCGCTCCGTTATGTGTCTGGCCAGATGATACATCTGAGCTCGTTTTTCATTGCTCCCTCTCGCATATACGCGCTTACAAAATATTGTTTTTCGCGCAAATCTAATTGGGAAATCGATGACAGATCGAAAGGTCGTGAAATATATCCGATGATAGGCGCGAATCTCTGGATGAGTCGATGTGTAACGCTCTTAATAACAGCAGACATTGACGTATCGTCATGTTTTCGCTTATTAAAAACTACAACTTTTTTTATAATTTTGGCAAATATTCTTGCAGATGTGTGGATTCTGTCATGTCGGTGCATCAATAAATTTCCCAAAAGATTTTATTTGGAGTCATCCGATTGGTCATATATCATTTGGAGTTATTATATCAGATTGAAAATGAAGGCTATGGCGAATGCATTAGTGGATTGTCGATCAATTCAATCTTCGATTGATAAATTACGTTTCTTTTATGCGACTGAATGTGTGAACGAAATCATAATTTCAAAAAATGAAAACTTAGAGACAAACGAAAACAACGCTTGAAGCATGTTTAAAATTTTGCTATTATTCGTTGTAACTAGTAACATGTAATTATTATATTAAAATTATTGTAATCAAGATCAAGATCTTTACAAAATCATTCGTACATTATCAATTTGAAGCATGATAGGCCAAGCCTCCTAGCTCAAAAACAAGTCATTTTTGGTCACGAAACTTCTGGTAAAAACGGGCACTGCTGTTCGAAAGATAAAAATGCGTAGATGACGCCTATATAAATTTCGAAAACGAAATATTTCCGGAAATTGACCAAACAACGGAAAAAAGGTACGATTTTTCGGTTATTTCCTTATAAGTCGAAAAGTAAGGGAGTAACGTGAAATATAGAAGAGAGCACATTTGTAGCTCTTAAAATTATGAACAAAATGACGTATCAAACGTCTCGATCGAATCAATAGAAGCGGAGATAGACGGTGCGGAAAAGCTTGCATATCTATATATATAACTCTCCTCTCGCCGTTATATATATAGATATGCAAGCTTTTCCGCACCGTCTATCTCCGCTTCTATTGATTCGATCGAGACGTTTGATACGTCATTTTGTTCATAATTTTAAGAGCTACAAATGTGCTCTCTTCTATATTTCACGTTACTCCCTTACTTTTCGACTTATAAGGAAATAACCGAAAAATCGTACCTTTTTTCCGTTGTTTGGTCAATTTCCGGAAATATTTCGTTTTCGAAATTTATATAGGCGTCATCTACGCATTTTTATCTTTCGAACAGCAGTGCCCGTTTTTACCAGAAGTTTCGTGACCACTGCACATGCTAGGAGGCTTGGGCTATGAGTGTAGTTGAAATAGACATTCAATTAATACCTTTTCGTTTCTTCTTGAGAGAAGTTTTCTCACGGCAATAATTTAAGTTTCGTTCAATCACTCTAAAAGCATTTTCAGAACTACGAGAAATTTTAATCGTATGATTTGAGAAAATATCGTTACGAGCACGCAAATATATTTCAGCTTTTTTCGAAAATTTTATAAAAGTTGTTACTTTAATAGTTTTTTCGAATGGTCATCGATAAATCATTTTTTAAAATAAAAATTGTATGGAAATTGAAAACAAATTTACAAAGACTTTTATTCTTTTCTATTTTTAAGAAAAAATCAATATTTTGGGTGTATTAAAAAGAATTTCGTGTTGTTAGAATGAGGTGCAACAAAAAATTGGGATTTTTACTGCTAGTAAATGCAATTGGTTTGAGCATTCATTCTCAACGAACGTGTTCTATTCAATCTGAAACTTTCTGTTTTTCTGAACATTCTATTGATTTCTATCGAAAAAATTTGGCTTTTGCAAATCGTGCGCGAGTGTGTGTGTGTGCCTATATGTGTGATTTGCTGGATTCCACGTGTATACTTTAGTTACAATATTAACGTTTCCATACGTAAGAGAATTTAATATCTTTGGCCAACAATATGTATAATGCTGTCATAAAACTCGCCGTTTCCCCTACACACAGAAATTGCAGAAAACTAAAGGAATGTGACGTTTCCCCACATAGGATTTCGACTAAACTGTATAAACGCCTACGCGCGCACATCGGCCACATAAGTTTCTTATATTAAGCCCGGCGGCACTGGGCTGTGATATTAGCCATTATCAAGCATGCAGTAATTCGAGGCCTCGCCTGAGGAGACTCTGAGGTCTGAGCCGACATTCACACGCACACATGTACAGACACACTGCAGCGCGTATACGTCGCGCGACTACATATATAAAGCTCAAATGGATACACAAGCACACTGCAGTTACGTATAAAGCTCGATCCATATGAAGCTCACATGCCTATACCCAAACCCAAACCCAAGCCCGCGTTACACACAGTTACGCGTAAAACTCACATGCACACACACACACACACGCACACACATACATACAGTTATAAATAATGCACAGACTATCCGCGGTTAGTTTATACCGAGCGTAAATATTGTTAATGATCCATCGAAGCTGTCGCTACCGGCAATCCCATCAATCTTCCGTTTATATACACACGCTAGAGGTACCTTCCTCCTTGTGAAATTCGTCGGGGTATCCCCCGTCCACCTTATACGTTTCTCTTCTGTATTCGGACGCACTGGCTGCGCGCTACCGACCTTCCACTCTGCTCCAAGTGTTTATGATGGTTTATGCGTCGACTTAGAATTTACGAGGTTTACGCCGCGAGCTGTGTACTTACGACGCGCGTCTATATCTACATGTATATATATACACGTACACGCCGTAGCGAAACTGCGGGGCTGTGTAACGCGAGCTTATAATGAAAATTAAATGTCAATATAGAGCTGTTGGAGGATGATGACCATTGTATACAGCGCTTTGTTCGGTGCGGGACTTAACTGGCCAGTGAATGGTCAATTTAATGGCACATGTTTGTGTTTATCTAGACTAGATTTCTTTTTCCGGAATATTGAGATACCTCGTTGGGGCATTTCGACGTTTCTTTTGTCGGGTACAGGGCAAACTTCGACTTCGCTGCTTTCGACTTTATTGCGAATCGCTGTTCGCACACAATATAGTTTGCATAATCCAAAGATTGAAAAAAATTGACTGCGAGGAAACAGGTCAACTGTAAGTCCGTGACTTTAAGGACACAGCGGAGCTATCAATACCGCGTTAAAACGAGCATATCGCTTACCGCGAATTGCAAAATACATTAGTTTTGCTCGAAACGTAGCGGTGAAAAGGACTGCCTGCCGACAGTTTGATAGCTCTTCAACCATCAGGTCAAGATTACTATTCTTCTTTGTACTCTGTGCTCTACATAAAGTTGGATATCGATTGCAAATAATTAAAGTAATAGATGCCTGCCCAGTGAATAATCAAACGTATGTACAACGTGTTTGGACTTTTTCGTTACCTTGACATCATCTTAACTAACATTAACAGCATGGGAAATCTTGGAAGAAGTTGAAACGGGCTTAGTTTCTATTAATTACATGGTAGTCAACTGGCATTTACAAATTAAATTCGAATTATCTTGCCATACGTTGTGGAATAATATGCTGATATGGACATTTACCTTGTGGTATTATGATGATATGTAGGCCATTAAATTCTTCTTGAACGTTCATACTTTTAAAGTTATGAGAATCTTTCGCTTCCCTATCTTACAGAGGTTATATAATAGAAAATTTTTTGGAGATTTCGTAATACTAGAAATGCGTTTTGAAGTGTCTCCATCCAAAATACAGCATTTTTGAAAATTGACTTTTTTGTGGTAATGTAGATATTTTAATAGAAAATATTATGAGACATAACGTGAAATAGCTTGAAGTTACTTAAGAGATTTAAAAAATGATTTCTTTTTTAAGCTAATAGAATTATTTTGTCCCTTTACTTATTAATGTACTGAAAAATAGGTCACATATTACAATCCTTGAATTGGCATAGATGTAATAATACAAGAAGTCTCGGGAAGTTTCACGGTTTAGTAAACAATGTATAAGAGCTTTTTAATTACTACAGAGGCTTTAGAGGCTTACTGTGAATTTTAACCACACTGTCTCCCGAATTTTCTCCAGTTTATTTACTATTTTTGAGGCAAAATTGGCTAATAAATTTTGTATACTTACGTAGAAAAGCTCTGAAAATATTATATCTTATACTAGCACTTTTTCAATTAGCTTATCGAGCAAAATCAATACTAAAATTCCACTAATAGTATCCATAATATCATAAACATAAATCTATAAAATGTCTTTGAGAAAAAATCGCATAACTTTTCTTCTCATATCGGCTTCTCGAAAACAAAATTATAAAGCTCGTAACAAGCGCAGTTGGATCGTCGACTTTGAAAAGCGGGATCTTTGCAATTCCCACAGAATAACACAGGCAATCTCCATGTTAATCGCCCGCTACCCTATACAGCATACATACGGACGCACGCGCCAACCCACAAATGATAGAGACACGGGCGCGCTCAAAAAGAGATCCCGCCGCTAAAGTCCGATTGCAAATAATGTGAAAAAGACAGAAAGAGGGATAAACTCCCCCCCCCCCCCCCGAGAGGTTCGCGGCAAGGATGTGTACCTTCGTCCCCGGGAAGCTGCCGCACGACTGCATTTGGTCGTCGTGTGTGCAACGACGAAGAAATTGATGAGCTCAAGTCCAAAGAGAGAAGGACTGATCGTATGCGAGATCGGTTCCTCGATCTTGGAGGAGAAGAGGTATACGATTCCTTTTGCCCGTTTGATCTCTCCAACTGGATGGGACACATTGGCTTTCCTGGCCGGGGCTCGTCGCTTTTTCGGGATTCTGCTAAATTTACTAGCGTCAAGCTCTTCTCTCTGCGCTCCACACTGCCGTACACTCAACCTCGCTCGATTTGTTCGCCGTGTTTACGGCCCAAGTTTCCTAATGGATTCTTTGCAGTGTGCCCTTTCTCACTTCCCGAAGTCACTCGCTTTTTTATTTTAGTTTCGCTTGTGTTCCTTGTTCTTATACGAAATGTGAATGATGACGCGGAATAAAAGTTTTTTTAGCAGCGTGGTTAGCGTCCCCCTCTTGTGCTTTTTATCGTCCTTTGCTTTTATGAGCTTCTGCTTAGTGTTTTCATTACTCGCAAAACTCGCCTCGACATCTCTTTACTTTCTCCGTGTTCTCTCTCGCGTTCCTCTTTTACTTTTGACTTTATTTTGTTTACGTATTTCTATCCACGAGTCTACTACGTCTTCATTACACGCCGTTTATTCAGTTATCATCCTTTAAGCTTTTAATATTATTCAAATCGTACTAAAAATCTTATAATAGCAGCTACGATAGTATCAAAAACTTCTGAAGCTTTCATCTTAAATTAGCTCTTAACTTGGCAGAATCGAGAACTGCGACTCTAATTAAGAAATAAGATCGCCGTAAAAAGCTTCTACTGGAACCATCTGGTATATATGATTCAGTTTATGTTCCTTAATTCCGTGGAGTTGTCCACGTGTTTTGGAAGCCAAACACGTTTTCTTTCAATTGTGTATAATACCAGCATGCAAGCACGTCTCTGACGCAAGGCCATTATTGAAAATATAACTCGAGGTGGACGATTTTCAAATAGAGATGTTCTAAAAAGACATCGTATCCATGAGTTTTTATCTTGGAAGTTTAAAATAAGGATTCATGGATAAATATCATTGCAACCTTAAACCTGTAGTCTATATATATGATTTGCATATCTCGGTGTAGGTATAGGGGCATCATATTTGTTGATTTTAAAGTCCTGCAATATGTGTGAAGTACCTTTCGTTCTTTAAATAAAATTATAGTGAGTTCACAAATCAATAATAATTACTTCTTAATAAAGACTAACGTAACCACTTTTTGAGCAGAGTTCTGAAAAAGCTCTTATTAATTTTTGCCTCTTGCACTAACAGTTTGTTTTAAGAAATTCACTTTTTTACTTCTTATAATGAAGTACATTTAATAAATTAACCCACATTAAGTTTGAATAAAAATATACAATGAGGCTCTTCAGTGCTATAATATCAGTTAGTTAAAAAAGTTTTAAATTTATAAGGAAACTTTTGAAATCTATGGCTTACAAATCGCTGCGCACCTCATGTATGAGTTGCATAAAATTGAAGCATGAGGATTAAAAGTATATCGATTACGAGATATAAATATCACGCTCATGGAAATGGAAGTACAGTGATTCAGGCTGCAAAAACTCGATTACGCTTTTGTTAAACAATGCTGGAATAAACGTATAGAAATTTAATGTTTATCTCATATTACCTTATCAGTTTTCATTTTATTTAAATTTACATTTCCTATAAACACGTACATTATGGTCGCATTAGCTCAAAATCAAATAAAAATGATCGTTAAAATAATTAAAATTATAGTAAGTAATTTTACAGTTCTTTCAAACATAATACTTAACACAGTATCCAAATTACATAAAAAATTTAATATTGTATTCCCATAACAAAAGTTTGACAGCAAATTACATTGGTTTAAATGCTCGCAATTGAATATGTCACTCCACAATACATCTCCCAAGGTGTAAGAACGACACCTCACATTTTTAACAGGACCTGGATACATGTATATTATTTTAATCCCTACAAGTTCGATGTAGACCATAATCCATATAGAAGCGTTGCACTAACATGTACACAATTTTTGTTTGATTATATTTACAAGGAACTATCGCCACATGGACCATATGGACTTCATCGATTGACTAATACGTCTCTAGAATTTACAATATTATAAAATAACAAATTTATGGCGAATTGAGAGGCACTGGCTTATAGTTTATCATTCTATATAAAGTACACTTAGAAATTAATAATATCTTTAGAAAGAGAGAGAGATAGAAACAGAGAGAGAGAGAGAGATAGAGAGAGAGAATTCCAAGTCAAATGAAAGGATGCAGTGCTCTCGAGAATTGTTTGCGAAACTAGGGGAAGTGGCTCTTATCCCGTACGCAGCAATAACGATGGAGCAGAATATTTTTAGAATGTGAATGTTGATTTTGCGTTCTAAAGAGAAAATTTAATCTATAAAAACACAATTTTAGTGATAATTTTAATAAAATGTTAAAAGTTATTATCATGCTTCAATCAATAATTAATTTTGGAATCTAGTAGATACATGTGTTAGTTTTTAAATATTTCACAATTTAAGACTAATAAACATCAGTATTGTTTGATACACTATCGATGACACAGTTTTTTCGAAAAAGCTTAAATAAATTGATAGCGCCTTTTTGATATTTAATAAAGGGTGGGCTGATCTATAACAAAGTCTTAAAAACATTATTGCATTACTGTAGCTAAATATAACATACGTATTTTTGGAGATTTTCTGTATAAATACCGGATTGATTCGGAAATTCATCTCATGGCAAATAGATCAATAACTAGACATTCGCAGTTCGCTTTTCAATCAACTTATCGGAAGTTCGTGAAAATAGCAGTTGCAGAATCGTTTGCTGAATATATTTGAACTTTATTCAATTTCCATACTCACCTTCGAGACAAAGTATACAGATAAAAGTCCAGGATTTATAAATCTGCTGCAATATTGTACAAAGTTCAAAATCATTTTTCGCCAGTCGTAAAAGAATTTCATTTCTCAAACTTCCAAGGATTATAGGTAATTGCTTTTAAAATTTCCACCTGCATAGGAAATGCCATCGCTCGAACGAAAGAAATCTAAAGTTTTTTATAGGACAAAGTCGAATTTTCGATTTTCGTTTCACGAAACGGAAGTATATATGTATAAGCAAGTTCATATTCATCGGGAAAGAATTTGAAACTAGAAATCGAAAAATTTTTCGAGAGGTGCATCTATTGGATCAGTTTTTCCGATCCAAATTATAGTTGTGATGAAGTTATAATTTTTTTGCTCATCAAAATTATGTGATTGGTTTAATTCGAGTTTTTACATTTTTTTTTAACTATCGTATTCTTTAAATATTTAGTTTTAATTTAAGTTTAATGTTAATTTATATTAAAACATCTAACGATATTTCTCATTGTATTAGCTATGTGTACATATTGTACTTTAAAAAATCATCAAAAAAATAGTTTTAATTATAATATTAGGGTTCAACAATTATATGGATCGAAAAGTGCACCACATCAGATTTGTTATTATTTTGAGCAAATATAGCCTTTGAACAGTACATCCAATCTGCATATAATTTTTTTTTAAATTGAAGCTCTTTTAGCGTAATTTATTTTTTGACCTTCGAACAACATGATACATGAAGAAATAATTTATCTGTGAGATATTTTAAAAGTTTAGCAATCAATAAATTGGGCAGAACTTGGCATCATTTAGTGTTGAGGGCACTTTAAGACACTAAAAAAAAGTGATTCTATAAGTGTCCCCTGTACAAAAATTTCTCGACTTCCAGTTTCAAGTTGTTTCCACGTGAACGTGAACTTGCACCACATACATTTATAAATCCCGTATATATGCGCACAGTGCATACGCGCATCATGAGCTGCAAATAAACAAGTTGATAAAGCAGCACGTTCAGCTCGTTGAAAGTTTCGAGGCGAACTTTCCGCCCACTCGTACGAACACAATTCGCGCGTCCGAAAATTCACTCAATTTCCATTTGGTTATGCCCACTACAATGGAGAGACGCTTTAGCCAACTTCCTGGCCAACTGCACCGCACACGATTCATTAACGAGCGCACTTTCTCCCTTTCTCTCTCTCTCTCTCTCTCTCTCTCTCTCTCTCTCTCTCTCTCTCTTTCTCTCTCTTTCTCTCTGGGATATTTAACGAGAGATTATTCGTTTCGGCTCCTTTGTCGCTCTTAGTCCCGCCAACAAAAGCGGAACGCCGGATGAAAATCCCGTGTGTATGGGGTGTGTGCGCGTAGAGTGTACGTGCGTATGTGTGGGTGTGAGCGTCGCACGTATAACGACTTTCAAGTTTGAAAGAACTCGTAAAGATACGCGTCAACCTTGGTAAAAAAAGGGCTTGGATAAGTGAAAAATGGGGAACGCAGGCTCGCTGCGAACGAGGCACGTAACACTCTTTCTCAGTGCATCATGTGTATACTCAAGAGAGAGAGAGAGAGGGAGAGAGAGAGGGAGAGCTAGCCAACGCGCTCTTCAGAGCAATAAAGTTGCAAGTATACATATAGATATATACATATATCTGTACGTATATATATACATATATATATATATATATACACACACACATGGTATATACAGATACGTCGTAAACGTCGTGGGGAAAGTGTTGTTTAATGTCTTCTGGACCGCCGTTAATATTTTTCAATTAGATCAATATATATGAATTAGAAATGTTATATATGAATTAGAAATTAGTAAAAAATTAGTTTTTACCTATCCAAAAATATATGGAAGTTTTTTCTATCAAGTACCGTCGAGTTACAGAGGATCAAAGTTCATTAAATTCGTGTTTTTTCCATTTTTGCCAATTTTCATTAATTCATAGCTCTTTAAGGAAGCATTTTTCAACAAAAGTGCATAGAATACTTTTTTTAGTAAATTTCGTCTATTTTACAAAAGAAAAATGTTTTTAAAGTCGTATATATTATATGTTATCATTTTCTTATATCGAATTTAAACTTTAACTTATTTATAGTTCAAAATTTCCGGCAAACTTTTATATATATATATATATATATATATATATATATATATATATATATAAAAGATGGGACAATCAATTGACTAATGCCAGTTGGTTTCTGCGGCTTAATGAAAAACTTTTAAGTATGTATAGCTTTATAAGTTGTGCCAATCATGTGGCTCGTAATAAAGAGTTTATCGTTTTTGCGAAGCGCCAAGGCTCTTTTATGCTATAAAACGTTAATTAAATAAAAATAGATGGATAAAGTCTTGCACGCGCCCGCGTACGAATCGTCGGGCAAAGGACAATTGTTATGTGCGATGTGCGGCTCACCTGTGTATATATATATATATGTGTGTGTGTGTGTGTGTATATATATATATATACACACACACGTGTAGCAACGAGTAATCTGTAATAAATTTCAATCGTTACCTTAAAGCGAAATCGTGGTTGCGCTAGCAGCGTTTGCGTATGAAAATTTCATAGCTCCTATACCCGAAACGAGAGCTGTGTATACGATATCATAATTCGATAATAAAATAAACGCCACGAGTAATACCAGAAAAGAAGCTCGTCCGTACTTAAATTTCGCAAAGTTCCAGATACAAGGGGATGCCGCTTATTCGTCGTAGCGTGTCGAGCGCGCTTTATTCGTCGATAAAATATCTCGCGCAATAAGCTCGGTTCAGATCGAAATAAGCACATGAAGCACTTAACGCCAGCATGAATCGCTGGTGCCAATCGATATTTTTTTCTCCTTAGGAATAGAGAGAGAGAGAGAGAGAGAGAGAGAGAGAGAGAGAGAGAAAGTCTCTTATCTCGAGGGAATAATAATGGCACGGAACGACAGCGAATAAGTTCGGTAATCGAAACACCAGTGCCACGTGCCAGTCTCTCCTATTCTCTCTCTATCTTCGTATTGTGTAGTTCGAGGAGGGATGTATATATATATATATTTTTTGTCTGTCTTCGAGGAGAGGATAACTTTTTAACGTCGCTAGTGTTGGCCTCGCTCGGCTTTTATCTCTTAGGCGCGGCGTGACTTTTGTGTTTTTCGATTTCGGCTATCTCCGCGCTCGTATACGCTCTCTATAAATCTGTATCTCGTCCGTTTCTACGCGTGAGGGCGCAAGCTCTGACAGTTGGAAGTGAAATATGACGCTTGGAAACGTAAGATGCTCTCCGGCCGCGAGAAAATCGGGGACTTTTGCAATTTATGGACTTCTCCTCCCGGGCGTAAGAGCCACTCGGGGATCGATTTTATTTTTCCTCTTAGCCGTCCTAATCGAAATTCAACCTTTTTCGCTGATCGTTCCTGCGCTAATTATATGAATTAAATTAAAAATTATTCATTCCACTTGAAGTTGTAACAGCTGGAACAGAGTTCGAGTATGAAGAATTTCAATTCCACTCTCAACTGCATCCAATTTGTCATTTATCGTTTTTCAAATTTTAATCGTAATTGTTCTCTTAATGCTTAAAATTTTGTTTACACAGATTTATAAAATTTTACTGCTATATGTATAAATTGATTAAGGTTAGAATTGGATAAGGTAAAATTAATTATAAATTCTTATTTAATTCACTCTATAAAAAAGAGATAGTGATTACATGTCGAAGAGAGCCAAGCCGAAGATTCAGAGTGTTGTCGTTGTTGGTGTCGTGTAGAACGGTGAAACGATTCTATAGATTCTGTAGGAACAATATTAGTCTGTTCAGCTATGCAAAAAAAAATAATTGGACAATTTCTCTAGTATATTAAAAAAATGTTAATTTTATAAACTCAAACCGTACATTTATTTTCGCTGCAATTTGTTAACTGAATATACTTTTACATGTGAGAAAAAAGCGAGAAAACCTTGAAACATCGACAATGATAGTTAGCAGAGTTACATTTACAACATAGAAATTCAATATCGATCGCAGCTTGAACCGATTGTGAAGATTTCTCTCATCGAGCATTCCTCAAGTGTTATAGGGGGAGGAGAAACCGAAGCTCTTCCCCAAGGTATCATTTAGTCTCGCCTATTTGTTGTTTTGTCGGGCTAGCCGCCGTTACGCTCAAGGTTTATCTGAAACAGTATCTCACGAGAGTTAATGCAATAAGGAGCACGTAGCCAGATATGCAGCTGCGAGATTTCGGACTTTATAACGAACTTTCCCTCCTCTGAACACTATATTCCACCTTTGCGTATGTATGTATATATATATATATATATACGCATGTACAGAGAAACACCGTATACAAGCGTTAGCTTAGGCGTTTAAGTGCCCCGCGAGTTTATATCCAAAATGCACTTAGCGCAGATTGTTATATGTCTCGCGGAGTTATGTCGATGATTTGAGGCGCGATTTTCGCGCCGCGTATCACTATATTATATGCTCGCTTATATATATTATCGAATGCCAAATGGAGTGAGAACTTAATTAAAGCCACTCGCTTATGCATCAGTGTGTGTAATTGCGTACACATAATTATGCATATAGATATGTATATACTACATATATAATATATATATACATATCCGCGCGACGCTGTGTGAACAGCAGCGGATATACAGAGCGCAAGTTATCTCGAGCTCATTTGGATAAATATTATAGGCGAATCGCACTAATTATTCACTGATGCCTTGACTCCGTATACTATGTATACGCGGAGTGCAACTATGCGCACATGATACTCCTATTCCAAGTTTATGGCTATGTTTAAAGTTTAGCTTTTCCGCGCTATCTCTCGATGTATTAGCATAAAATGGATCATCTCCATTCGGCTACAAACTTCTAACTGGAATACTCACATATAACAACAACGGCTTTGAATGCATGTATAATTTCAAATGGGACTTTTGTTCGTATCCCCTGATTAACTGGAATTATCAGTTATTAGAATTTTAATGGGACATTTTGTACCCCGATGCGCGCGAACCAATGATATTATCCCAATGTTTCTACACATGCACACACGCGAGTTTCCACGCACGAGAGATGAATGCGCGTGTATGGAAACAGCGCTTGGCTTTGCAGCTCTCGTCTCGAAATTCTCTCGCTGCTTTCGAGCAGAGAGAGAGAGAGAGAAAGCTGAAATTAGCAAAATACGCTCGCCAGTCGCATTTGTGTATTAAAATTGCAACGTCGCGTTTGTCGCGCGAGTTTTCGCGTTTAAAGCAGCGCAATATGTCCTCGAGTGTTATATTCCTTGCCGCGATTGCTATCGCACAGTTATAGTAGAGTCTCTCTCTCTCTTTCTCTCTCTCTCTCTCTCTCTCTCTCTCTCTCTTTCCCTCTCGCGGGAGCGACGGTTATCTATAAATTGAGGCGGACCGCACTGAAGCGCCACAATAAGTGTATATACCGTCTTCTCCCCTCTTATCGATGTGCCGAGTCGTGATGTATAGTTTGCCCAAATGCGGCTGCACACGCGTTACTTCTGCGACTCTCGGCGCAAATTATTTCTTCCGACGCGCATAAAGCTGTGTGCAATAAAAGGAGCGTGCGCCAGCTGCGACGAACAAATGCGGCGAGAGAACGCGCTTCCTGGAGAAAAATTCTTGGCGGGATTATATTGTAAACAAAAGAGATATGGCGAGCGTTATGTTCGTTCTGTGATTGGTCGTTGCATAAAGATTAAATTTTAAGCCTAAAAATTTCTATCTTGGACGACTAGATAATAATTTCGGCGCAAAAAGCGTATATTTTGAAGTTGACGCCGTTTCACGATAACTGTAAAAAATTTACATAAAACCCAATGGAAGAGTGGAACTTCAACTCTTTAAAATTACAATATTTAATATATACTAAGATATAAAATTCTGAGTAAGGATTTCATTCCAAAAGTCCTATGATTTGAATTTTTCACGTAAAATATAGTTAAAACTGAAATGAATATTTTCTGGGATTTTATAGTATAAAATCATCACCAAAAATTAATTAATTTATTTTGTTATTACAGTTAACTTTAATGATAATACAGCAAGTATTATACGTAAACTTGATTCTCGAATTATCTTTTCTTAAAAGAAACAGGTTAAAGCTCGAAGCAATGAGACTTTATCTCTTCCGCGTGTCTGCAGTCAATGTTGTACTAATCGACATTTATTTCCTTATCTTCAGAGGGTAGGATAATAGTTATATGATGACGCTAATATAAAGTATGCCACTAGAGCTCCGCAGTCTGATTAGTTTTAATTCGATAAATCGTGCAATTTATGACAGCAACAGCGCAGAGAAAATAAGCGGCGCCGAATGATATGCGAGTATAGTTTGACAACTGAAGAGGAAACGAGAATTTAAGTGGTTTAATTCATCAAAGTACGCGGAAGATAAAGGCTTTTGTGGACAAAATTATGCCCGCGGCTTCTTAAATAAGGCTTTGTTGACGTTCGTGCGTTGTCATCGTTTATCTTACTTTTGATATCCCCACGAGAGCATTTGCACTAATTATTTAGAATAATTTGTGAATAATTAATTATCTCTTTTAATTATAATAAATACACGAAAATTTTTAAAATGTGCACAGTTCATAACCACTACACACGTACTTAATTAACAGGTTAAAAATAGTTACAATTTTTTCTCTCATAGTTGTAGACGTACAAAGCAACAAAACTGAAAAAGGTAGCTTAAAAATAATAAATATACCGTATTGTATATGTTAATACTGAGTACACACTAACGCACATATTTATCAAAATTTTCTCTGTGTTGTGTCCAGAAACATCTCAAAAAAAGAACTTGAAATCTCTCTTGTTTATTTACAATTATAGAAGTAATAAACAAATTGGAAGCCTCAAAATATTCCGAGCTTTTCCAGCACTTGCAACACCTACTGTACACAGTACTTTCTCAACAATACATTTCTGCGCGTGAGCTTCCGAGTACGTTGGCCCACGCAGTCCGTCCGTCCAGTAGTGAAACTTTTACTTGAGGCTCGTATACGGCCAGCTCTCGCGCTGGACGACCAAACGACTCACGTATATATGTATATATTTACGTACACTAATGCGCGCTAATGCCCAGCGACGGCAGTTCAAACCCTTGGAATATAGCTCTACCCCAAAAAAGCTCGGGCCGTGTTCTTTTTTTTAATATTTGATTCGTTAGAGCTGCCTAGAGTCGTATTGTTTCACTGCGCGTAGTGCGGTCGCGCGAAAGCTTTATTTTTTTTCTGCATCAACGGCCGTGTAAACGCGAGAGGGAAAAGCGAAAATTGTAAAAATGGCAACGCTGTATAAAGCAGGATTTATTCGTGCTTAGTCGAATACGTGCTTGCGTACAGAAGTCGCATCCCCGCTCCGAGCGAGTTCGTTAAAAAAAAAATTCGAAAATGAAAGGAGTTGTTCGATGCTTCGCGTGCGATTGAGCAGTATTGAATTTTTTTTTTCCCCTTTCGACGAATCGAAATTTTTTTCTCCGAAAATATAGAACGGCAAAAATTGACACAACAGCGAGAAAACCCGCACGAAATAGTGCGCTTCGCAAAACCGACCATTTCTCGTCGGTGAACCGGAGAATTGAAAAAAAATAACAATAACTGTCCACAAAAGATTATATCAACCGATACAGAAAAGTTTCTTAATTTAAATCACGCGATTCCGAATAATACACAAGAGTATTATTCTAATGACACTCGGTACCCTGAAAAAAGTTTAATTGAGCGTCCGCAGCCGAGCGAATAGGCCGAAGTTTAGTCCGTAATTAAAAAGGCCGTTGCTCTATCGAGTACAATTAACAGGAGCTTTATTTCCGAGAAATCGAGAGGCTTTAGCCAATAGCCCTATACCCTATACACGCTTGCCGCGTGCGGGTAATTAACTTTCCTCCGAACTAATGGGGATTCAATCATCGCCTGCAATTTTTCACGTTTCGCGTGTATATCTGGGGAGCGCGCGATTAATTGAGCCGAGCTGAAAAATCACTTGACTTGGGATCCGGCGCGTCCGAGACGACAAGCGAGTTCCATCGCGGAATTCGCGTGTTTTATGTATACGTGTTTGCGTCAAATTTATCGCAGAGCCTCGAATCAAAGCGAATTTATCGCGCGTGCTATACACTCCGCCGCCTATACCCGTCAATTTCAGTGCTATAAATATATATATTAACGTACAAGAGCTGTCTCCTTCTCACTTTTGGAGCAGCGCATAATTGCATTAATTTCGCGCCACGTCGAGTTCGCCGAAATAAAGGCTGCTCGCGTACAAGTCGAGGCACACCGTACGTATAGGGTATATAGGTAATATACCTCTAGGAAGCCTCTCGACCAATTTATGTTTACCACTTAAGATGACTTATCGGTCACACACGCGATTCGCAGCTTTATTTTTTGCGGAAAAAGCCGCAGAGGAAAGAAAACGCCGGCGTGGATGGGCGAGAAAAAAGCATTCGTCACCACGTGGAAAACACGGAGACTAATTAGAACGTCTCGGCGGGCCAGCTAATGCAGAGGAGTTCGCCAATTGGTGATTAGACGACACGGTTATATATAGACATACGGCGATAATACACAAGTGTCTCGTAAATATTTTCCCTTCTCTCACATTTACTTGTGTTTCTGTTTACTCTGGTCGATGTACGAGGGTTGGCAAAGTAATAACCGGCTCGCGCATTATCCATCGCGGCTCTCTCTCTCTCTCTCTTCTCTCTCGCTGTTCGCGTCGAGCGATATTTCGTTTATAGGCGGAAGTCAATTTTAACGATTGGCTTATCGATCGAGGGTCTCTACCGCCGGCAATAGAAATGTATTCTGGAAACCAGTCTCTCTATACCTGTGCAATGCTTGTTACAGTCCCCCCCGCTGACTGTTTTACACGGACAATCGTGTGCAAGCACCCCCGGTGAATTTTTAATTCGTTTCCGCGACGACAAGCGCGTGCACGCGCTGCTGCGCTCCATGTACATTTAACGGAAACAAGCGCGACTCGTTAATGTTGGCCAAAGTTTTGAACGCGCGACACGAGAGCGAAAAAAATGCTGGGAAGCGAAATAAATTGTTTCGCGAAACTTGACCTGCCGTTACCGCCGCCGCTGCCGCCGCCGCCGCCTGCCGAGCGAGTGGAAAGAGAGCGCGTCGCATCCGCAAGAAGGGTGCATCAAACTTTGCCATCAAGGCTGCGAGGCAAATACGCGAGGCGAATCCCGCGCGCGCAAAAACTCTCAAGCGCATCGTATCCGTAACAAGCTCTCCGCTCTCTGGTGCAGGGTCGGCGGAGAGAGAGAGAGAGAGAGAGAGAGAGAGAGAGAGAGAGAGAGAGAGAGAGAGAGAAAGAGAGACATGGAGAGAGCGACGATGCATATTTATAAAGTTGTGATTTGGCCGAGGGTTTACCATCAGCCCGCGGACCCCGAGGGAAATGCCAGTCGCTTCTATGCACACTTCGATGATACACAATTTGAAAACTCGCGCGCTCTGTCCGCGCGGCATATAAAGGCTTTCGAGCTCGTCGAGTCGCGCGCTCGCACCTGCGGAAAATCCTACTTTCAGTGCACTATTTTCCCATGGTTGTTCAACTCGATTATTTCTAATCTCTTCTAATTACGAGCCTGCGTGTGCCGTACGCGTTGCCGATCGAATTGAATTAAACGACGGCCCGAAGGTGTGCGCAGCGTAGGAGCAAGGGAGGGGGGGGGGAGCTGATTTATCACTGCTCGAGAGTTGGAATTAACTTTGCATTGCTAATGCGCGTCTCTCTCTCTCTCTCTCTCTCTCTCTCTCTCTCTCTCTCTCTATCCCTCTTTTTTTCTAATCTTCGCCATTACTTTTACGACTTAATTAAATGATAAAGACCGTGATTTTTTAACAAGCCGTGCGCGCAATTGCCGCGATTCATAATTTATGTCGCAAAGCACGCATATACATGGATTTTGGCGCTAATAAATTGTTGGCTACTCTCCCCCCCGTCGATGCTCGCGTGAGCCTTTCGCATAAGCCTTATCGGCCTCCTGCATTTTTTTTTTACGAGGATAAAAACACAGCGAGGAGGTTTATTTCCCTGCGTTTTTATATCGAGTTCCCGCGTCGTTACGTGCATACAAAGCAGACGGCCGCGTCCGTTATTTTTCACGCCGATGACGTTATATAATTTTGCGAAATTTAGGGAGGAAAAACGATACGGTTATATGACGCAAGCGTTTTGTTATAAATTTCAATTTGACGGCGTCGATATATAAGCAGTTCGATAAAACGGGTATATTGCGTAAGCGAAATCAATTCGCAATCGGCATTGATGTCCCCTCTGCCGTTTTTTTTTTATTTTAGCGTCGAAATAAATCTTTTCAATTGCCGCGACGCGGTGTATTCCTTTGAAAATGAACAAAAAAAATGGTTGACCGAAAAACGAAAAAAATAAAAGTAATGGTCCGCGTAGAGCATTTAAACTAGAGCGACTATACTCTCTCGAGTTCTACATACACTTGCACGCATCAGCTCGCGGTAACCGACGATGATTTATGCGTATCCTCGAAAGCCATAAAGCTATCATTCGCATTCGGAGCACCGGAAAAACTTTGAGCCTCTATTAAAGCTACGTATTTATATCGAATGTATGTAGTCGGTTTAACATAGATTTAAAGGCTTTGCGAAATAAGACAGCTCGTGTAGCGTGTGAGTAAAAGAAAAGTTGACTCAAGTTAAAACATTCAACGAAAGAGAACGCGAAAAAAGTGATCTCGTAGGTGTGTCATAATTTATTATATTATGTTTTTTTTATTTTTGGGAGCACGAAAACCAAATTCATTTTCAAGACTTTTATCGATTTTCGATTTGTAATAAGCTGCGATAGGCCTGCGCTATTTTCAGTATGCTGCACCATTTACAAATTCGCAAATGGTCCGGCAAAGATGAATCTCGAGTCGCGATCTATCATTTTCCGAAAGAAGCTCCGCAAGATATTGGGCGCGTGACTGGAATACGACGCGCCGCCGAGTGTCAGCACAAAAACGATTGAATATGGCCATTGATTTTTCCTGTTAATAATCTATGCAGTCTATATGGACTGGATTGATTTATTGGACGGAAAATCGTGTTGGATATTCGATTCAGCGTAAAGTGAAGAGTCACGCTAAGCTTGTGGAAATCGAGAGGCGTATGTAATTTTTATTAGAATAATACATCGATGGCATTTTGATGGAGCTCACCTATAAACGGTATATTTTAATTAAGAATAAAATTCAATTTGGTTAGCGAGTATTGTAAATAACTCTTTCGATTGCAATAATATTATGCATTCTGCAGAGAATGAAAAATATGGAATAGCGAAGTGTTCTTTTTTTAAAGTTTTGCCTCTCTTTTAATGAAAGTTACATTTCATCAAAACAGATATTCGTTTTCGACACAAAGGCCGTTTCATGCATTGAAAATTATTTCTAGAAAATCAGAACAAATGTAATGGAACAAGAAAAAATTTTTGAGAAAAAATACGTGAAAAATAAATAAATCTAAAGTAAACTCGACAATTCGGTATAAAATTGACTTTCATTTGACATATAAACGTGTAATTATTTGAGACACATATTTTCTACGAAGAAATTGTTTAACATTCAAATAAAATAAATGAAAAAGTTTCGGAACTACAATAATCATTAGACGAGTTTGTGTAGTACAGCGTATACCGAATTTGAATTAAAATTTCCTTGATACTCAAAAATATATATGGTTTAATTTATTTTCTTTAATAAACCACAAATTATAATGCACTTTTCCAACATACACTGATACATTTATTTTGCATACAACTTTATTTAAAATATAATTCTCATCAATATTGATATCAATGTGCAGCTGTTCCTTAAACCGCTTAATTGCTACTCAATCATGTTAATTACAACTCACGTGTTACACGAATCCAGAAATTCCGGTCCGAATTCAATAAATTTTCACAGAGATTCAAACAAAACTTTTAACGATATATAACACTCCATTCGCAAGCTCATAAAAAAGCTCTTACATACCCGTGCTATATCTGTTCCGATATCTGAAATGCACCGCCGCGCCGCACGTCGAGCTGGAATCGGAGAACAGTGAAAAAGCCGAGAAGTTGAAAAAAACATTCTCCCCGAGCGAGTTTTCCTCCGCGACGCTCACGGGAGGCGGGGGGAGCCCCCCCCCCCCCTCCCCCGAGAAGTATAAGAGCCAGTCACTCGCAAGTTTCCAGCGTTACAGTTTATCCTTCGGATTGACCCTGACGGAGCCGCTTTCATAATGGATTAGAGCGCGAGGCGCGCGTTTTGGAAATCCCTCCGTCGTTTCGCGCGATTGCACATACGTTTCGCACATCGCGTACGCATATCTAGCGCGATGTGTGGAAAAAGAGAGAAAGCTCTTTATGTAATGAATTTATGGTCGATGAGGATATAGGAGGCTGTTTGTCTCGAGGAGAGATTTATAGTGGAAGAGAGATGACCGTAAGTGGGACTTTGTATTTGGACGCGATAGAGACGATATTTTTGATATCCACGCGCTGCTTGTTTCTCTACTTGTTTGCGGTGTAAGAGCTTTTTGGTGTTCTTTTTGACTCGTAGGGACTAAGGGAACGATTCGTTCGGGACGAAGACGGCTATGACTTTTTTTTTAATGATGCATGTGAAAGGATAGTCATGTGGGTCAAGAAAAGTCAGTAATGGTTACTTTTCTACGATTGTAATAAAAGCAGCTCTACACACGGCAGTAGCATACATAAAACATGACAAATAATATAGAATAAAAGTGCACTAGGGGGGCTCCAGGCATGACGACTATTACCAAATGACGAATTCGATTGCAAAGAATCTTTTTTTAACCAATGCCGCAGAGTTGATTAGAACGTGATGCACGTGTTACGCTCATCGACTGGCAGTAGAAAAAGCCAGACGTGATAAGACTGCGCTCGACTGCAGCGGGATCTGTTATTTAAGAAAAACACCGGCGACTCTTCCCTGAATTTCCCCGGAGATGCGCGCTACGGGACAGTATTTTTTACCTCCCGACACATTTGCTCTGTGTTCGCTGCTTCAGCTATACGCAGAGCTAACAATAAAGCTCTCGAAGCTCGAGCTAAATTATTCTCAGCGGGCAATTATCGAAATGCCGTAAGCCATTGTTTTATACAAACAATCGTCGTTCTGCGAGCTTATACGTTTACATCTATACGGGCTTCACGCATTTCTCGGGTAATCGCTCGAATACTCAGGAACTCATTGCATTCCCGCGCTCGTTTATCGCAAATGAAATCGGAGCTGACGCAATGTAGCGAAGTCGATAAAATCAAATTAAGCGAGCTTTCGTGCCTTTGGATACTGAAGACAAAACTAGCACGCATTGCGATCTGTAATGCACAAGATCTATAGGGTAGTAATCAAAACTTAATGGATTTTCGGGAATGTACGATAAAAGGCTTGTAGTTCTTTAGTGAAAGATTTGCCGTAGAAGATTTATGTTACGAAACAGAGACGCAATGGACGTTCTTTTTTATAAGTCTGTTTCTTGGGAACTGTGCATAGTGTTGCGGGATGCGAAAATAAAATTCGTGCTGAGACTTTTGATATAAATATAAAACTAATGCTGTGAGAATCTATTTCTGCTAATCGCGACTTCCCTGTGGTAACATTGCAGTTTGATATTCAACAAGCCCATTAGAGATCATTGGCAAAAAAATTTTGTTTCGGTTTGAATAATCAAGATAATAATAAAAATTTAGGGAATAAAAGAAATATTCGATCAATATAAATTATAGCTAATAACTTTATTCATATCTTTCTGGAATGAACTTAATCGGGTAGTTTAAAATTCAATAAAAACCGCACTCGATTATTCGAATCGTCTTATTATGACTCGCATAAATTATTCCAATCGTCTTCGCTTATGGGGTCAAACCTTGGTTAACAAGAAAAAAATTTCTTTATAGCATTGCAGAAAGGTTTCACTCTAAAGATAGAATATTTCCAATGCAACTCTATTAAGAAAATGTAAAATGTTTTTTTCTTTATCATAATTCAGGCTCAATTCCTTATTGCAATTGCTCTCAAAATTCAAGTGTATAACCTCATGAAGCAAATGAAAAACATGAGCAAAAGGTATTCTTATTATGCATTAATATTGAACTTTATTTTGTACCATAAATTCTGAAAATCATTTGAAAGTTGCAATTTTTAAATTAAAGTAATAAACATAATAAATATAATATATGAATACTTCAATTTTGTTCATGTTTATAAACTAACTTTTTATGATCCTTTTTATTTATATAATTAAATTTTACATAATATAGTCTATGAACGCAATCAAATTTTAAGAGTACAGAAATGTTAACTGAAACCCTTAATGCGAACACTCAAATGTAAATTTAAACTCTACAACATGTAATATTCACGCTCGAATTTGCGAAAATTCACCTTTACATTTTTACATGTGTAAAGGAATGTTAGTATTGAAAAGTTAAGGGTATATATTCAAATGTGCATATAAACATGAATATAATTAGAATAAAATACCCAAATGTTAAAAGCGAAATGCTTATAACACGCAGAAAATTCGATAATGATCAATAAATTTTTAACAAAGTTACCAAGTACCAAAGTAAAACTAAGCACAATAAAAATCTTATTGGAATAACGAATCATCTGAATTTTATTTATGAGACAAATCAATTCTCCATAAAGCAATGTCAATGCGTAACAGAATATCTACGCGAAAATAATTCGATAAACGTGAAAGCTTTTTCGCCTCGACTCCAGCAAAAACTCGTTCTCGTTACTACTTCTCTCCACTGTTTCGGCCTCTTTCCGGCAAACACGTAATGTGGGTCAATTACATTGTATACAGCCGCCCAACGGTTGACTAATAAAATCTACTGTTTTTGGGTATACTCTTTGGAAAAACAATGAGCTTTCCTCGGCATTTCAGAATTTATTCATTGTAAACTTCCATTCAAAGGTACAGGTAATAAAGAAGAGCATCCTTCTTTACTCGTTCTGATTTGAGACGAAATAACCGCTTATAATTCGGGGATATTTTCATGATACACGTAAAGCACGAGTATCACACGGAAAGAATGTAATATAGCTATTTATTGAAGCAATAAATAGCGCGAAATAAATATTTGATATCCTTTTTGTATTTTAATATTGCATTTACAACTCAAAACCCGTATAATATTAATATTATACTTTTGCCGACCTGCTCATAATTAAAAGGGTGATAAAATGATATTCAAGAAATGCAATAACCAGCGATATTTTTTAATTTTCAGAAAATTCCAATAATATAACTCCCAATCATTTCATAACACATAACATATAATTGAATTATTTTTCGAAACTTCCTCTGGATTCCCTTCTTGTATCAGTTGTTCACACCTTCATCAGGCGGTAGTCAATATCCGGCCCATACGTATATACTCACTCGCTTCATGTCATCCGGATCACATACATCAACGAATGCATTCACCCATCCTCTGTACGTCTCTCGGATATACGTCCCGGACTCTCTTGGTTTCCGTGACGTGCTTCGCGACACAGCGGGATTACCGGGAATTAATCCTTAGTTCGTCAGACACTGCATAGCTGTTCCTATTCAGGCTGCGATGTAATAATCTTCGCATCTGAATCGCATAACTTTTAATGATGAATAATGACGCCTCGGAAAGACGAAGCGATGACAGTTGAACGAAAGGATTTGTTATCTATAATGAATGGATTTTTACGTTAATGCGAGCTTGTAAAAATTCCCCTATAAAATCTTATTTGATATTATGTAAACATAATGTGTATATGTGTATAAATCTGATGCGTACATAAAATCTTTATGATTTGTCTGTTGCGGTTTTTTATTCCAGCAGTGCCTTTAACAGTAAAGCGAAACAATATCCTTTCAATGTTGCGTTTACTAACTCAATGAATTGATGTTTCTTTCTCAAACAAACTCGCTGAGTCTTCGAAATAGATGGGGCAGAAGATACTTTAAAAGTACAGCTTTCCTTATTTCGCGCCTCATTGGTTGTTTCAACTTCGGTCTCTCAATCACCCCATATACTCAGGCTTTCCAACAAAAACATTCACGGTCGCCTCGTTAAAAAGTCAGTCTGCTGAAAACGACAAATCATTTACAAATAAACCTGAAAATCCAAAAAAATATCCTGGAAATCCCAAAATCGTCGCAATCAGCGCGATGATTAATTATCCAGTATCAAATGGACGGTTCTTGTACAGCGCGAAAATACATTGCATTTAAATAATGCAGACTTCGATGGCTGATGAACGAGATACCGTTGCCAGCGTAATACGCACCGCTGTCCTTGGAGGATACAAGTGTGTCGTCGACTGCTAAATAAAACTGAAGCTCTATGCGTTTATTCGTTTCCCCTGCACAATGGGCCGAGAGCAAAAGTGCTTTCACGAGGGATTTTATCCACACGCAAATGGTAATGAAAAGCCATGTCCCCCGACGTGTCTTTTAATCGCCTGAACATTTTTTTCCGACGCTTTTAAATCGCTCTTGACGCTTTAATCGAGGATTTATTAAAGGAATAAATAACGCTATTTGCGTATAGAATCGTCCATGCGCTTTAATTTCTGCCCCTCAATGTAATCCGCGCAATTTTCCAATTAATAGGCTGTCAACAGCTGCCGTTCCGCGAAATCTCCCCGAAACTCCTCTCGCGCCAATTAAGAGTGTCTATATCGTAGATTCGCTTAATGTCGACAGCCCTGTAGGGATATACCTATACTTGATATTTTAGTTCGCGCCTCTGCGCGCGAGAAACTCGAGAAGTTCAGCAGTGCAGCCCTAGCAGGCAATATCGTTTTTTGCTTCTAGTCCAAGATGGAAGACATCGAGATGTCTTTGGTGTAATGAGAAATCTTGACGCCAAATTTATAGCTGCGATGGATCGAGTGTTTATACATGCTAAGATCGTATTTTCGATTTGCGATGAATTTACGACTTTGATACGCTGACGTTACGTCAACGCTTTAGACTCTTTAATTAAACAATATTTTTTTACCAGTTTGAACGACAGCTGCTTGATAACGACAGTGAAAACTTGACACCCGGTGTTCTCTTGCAGATTGCGCTTTTCTCATACAAGAATAGCGTCAGACGTTGGGGTCAAGGTTTTGGCTAAAACTTCAGGAACTTGTTCTTTATCAAAAAATTTTCATGCTTGCAGTGCATATTGAAAACAGTATCTATATTCTATATACATATAATATATTCAATTTGCACAAAGATAGACAAATATCTTGGTTCACGAAGCCTATTTAGTTAAAAATCATATATATATATATATATATATATCCGTCTATTTTGAATAAAGAACGATTCCCTGAACTTGCAGTCCAAGCCATAGATCGAGCACATTTCTTGTTAGTCAGTGTCAGTTCAGAAATTTATTTTCAGGCACATAGTTAGAAAACACCAATAATTGTCTAATCTTGTATTAAAAAAAAGTCTTGGACCAGTCTCGCAAAAGTCTTGATCAAAAGTATTGCAAAAGTCGCGATAACTGGATGATCTAAGACTTTTCCGAGACTTTAAATTTTCGTGTATAGTGAGTCTTGATAAAATGCCACACTTTTCCAAGACTTAAAATTGTGGTAAATTTTGCATACTTTTGCGATATTTATTAACATGATTTATTCATTTCATTATTTAATACTGATGGTTGAATTACGTATATTTTATTATCTATTTATATTTGAAACAAAACTTGTACAACAAGATAATTGTGATTTTAATAAATTAAAATATTAATATTACTATTTTCAAATTAAACAAAACAAATTCATATTTAAGTTTTTTTTTTTTCAAATTCTTCAGTGTAGCATACATATTTTGAAGCACCCTTCTATGCTGCATTTTGGTTCATTTATTTATGTTATTTGGTGTTTTTTACTAGCAAACATTGAAATACAAAATATGTTATTCATAACATGCATTAAAAAAATTATATACACTTATTTTGAATTACTTACAATAAAATTACACACTGTGAAGGAAAAATGCTTAGAATACCTCCCTTTTCTATGGGAGTCATATGTCGAAGATTTTCAGAACCAATAATTAGTTTTATCAATCGTCGCATCAGCCTTTTGACTTACTGCGCCACAATGTTTTTAACATCTGAAGCTCTACTTGATCAATAAATATGTTAACACCTTTCCAGAGCTATACCTAAAACAGATTTTAAAATTACAAATTTTAAATTGATTCGAAAAAAATTTCCTCCCTTCGTCGCAATTTAAATATTGATTTACAAAATACTTACGTGTCCTTTTGTGGGACGGTCTGAAACAAAACATTCTCTAATTGAAGAACCTTCATGAATACATACTGCTGAAATTGAAAAACCGCAATAAATTTCGTTGTCAATAAAGTCTGAATTAATGTTATACGTTCAATATTCTCTTCAAATCGAACAAACGACTATATTGCATGAACATTCATACCGGACTACATGTGAATAAATCTATAATGCCAAAACAAAAAAAAACGGCAAAAATTTAACAATAATGACAACAATGTAAGAATATTCCATTACGCGAACTGTACACTGGATCAACAAACTCGATTAGAGAAACAGATTATTTGCGAATTCATTCTCATGTTAAATAATCCATTACACGGCTGATAAGCACGTACAGAGCGCCATAATGCTTATATACAACGAAGTTTAAATCGTAACGTGCAAATGAATGGCTACAACGACTATAGTTCATTCCTCACGTATTTGTAAGAATTCTCGCTATAATATGAATTTTTCAAAATACTCTAACGCATAACTTGCTGTATCTACACTTATAAATACACACGAGAGCTGAGCAGAAGCGTCTAGCTGTATCACGTCTCTGCCGAGCTAATTTTGGAAGTTAACGGGCGATTAAGCGATTTGCTAATCGACAAGACGGGAAATACGAATTTCAGACCGGAGCGAGTTTCGAGGTAACTGGCCGAACCGCCTGTTAGTTATTATACGCGCTGCTGGACAAATATGGACAGGATTTGCACGTGACTGAATTCCAAACTGGCATTGTTACGCGATAAATTTAGTCTACATCTGCAGAGTTACTTGTGTTACAACTACAGCACGTAATGAATGCGTCTGTCTTTGGTCGCTGCAGTGTGGCGTTACTCTGACACGATAATCGTAGCAGAAAATTGATTAATCGCGACGGAGGATTCATTTTTCATACTGTACGAGGAAGTACGACAAGTCCAACATAGGTAACGCAATGTTCCTAGTAATACAATACTCGAGAATCTTCTTGTACAACGAGACCTATTTTTAGGACACTTATACGAGAGTTACTGGGCGAAGTATCGATTTTTCTTCTAAGTAGCAAAGTTCATCGCTCTGCAGAGTATTGTTACTTACATGCTTGTTTTTTTTTTTAAATTATGAGTACGTAACAATTATTAAATTTAACGTACAATTACCTACATATACTTCTCACTTGGGAGATTAGAAAATATATTGCATGTAAGTGCGAAAATTGAGATTTACGTGTCGAAGCTATGATATACCTCTGAAAACCAATCGATCGCTTCAGAATCTAGAGGCTAATGAGAAAACATTATTAAATGTTTCAGAACAGAACCGCAATGTAAAAAAAGTTTAAAAAAAGAGCTAGACTTTTTTGCGCAGAAATAAATGCTATCAAAATCGTGAGGACGTAACGCTTAAACTTTTACGGGATCTCTCGTATTATGATCTTTGCATATTACAACGGCGCGGTAAAAGTCCTTCTATCACGTGTGATAAAACGCGCGAACGTGTGTGCGCAACAGATTTCGAGCTTTACACAGCTAAGCTATTCACTTTTTAAAAAATGATCAGAAAAAGAAAAAAAAATAGGCGGCACTATTGGCACAGCCGTGCGATTACGAGATATGGCACAAATATGACATCGAATGCAGAGCGAATTCGCGCAAGCATATTCCAGCGTGTTACTTTCACTCAGCGATATAGTTTGGTTATGTTTCGTTAGACGCTTTACGTACGATTGAGCGTAAATTTTGCGCGGAATTTTTTTATTCTACGAAAGAAAATAAAAATTTTTTATTGCCGGAAAAATCGTCTCGAAAAATTTATACGGCCAATAAAAAAGTCAATATAAATGTAAATGTTTGATGGCTCAAGCGAAAATTTTAATTTTGAAAGGGAATGACTCGGGAGAGAAATTTTCGCAAAGTGCCTTTGGTCGTGAAAGAAATCGACCTGGGCTTACGCTTAGCATGATTAAGCTCACCGCTGCGTGTGTGAAAGGTGGAAAATTTCGAAATTGTGTGGTGCTCCTTGTAACCTCAATTTCATCGTTTTTGTTGACTATGCTTTTATCAGCTGATATCTAAGGATCTAATGATTGTGTATAATTGCTTTTGATTTTTTTTACTCCTGCCATTTTTAAACGCTCTCTGGCAATGTAATATCGGCAATTTATCTCACAACTATAGATAAAAACTGTAAAACTGCAATAATTTCGATAACGAAGCTATTCACAATATCTCGATACTACGCAATAACCATCGATTCCCTACAAGAATAAACAAAATAACTGCTATACTTTAATTATGAATGATATAATGTGTCCTTCCCAACTCGGTTAGTACAATAAGCTGAAAAATTAATTGCACTAAGTAATAAACTTAAAATTTTAGAATTACAAAGCTTTCTCTAAGGCGAAACAGAATAAATTGATTATGTCGCTCTCGATGTTTCTCTCGAGCAAGCGCGGAAAAACAATTTTTGTTGAGTGAGCGTCACTACAGGCTATCGTCATCTCGGCTTCATGAATATTCGATTATTCACCTGCAAATTATAATCATAGATCCATGTGATGGATAATCAATTGCAGCCTATTAGGATCACGCATTAGACACTACTTGCAGCGTAGGGCGAGAAGCAGTCTCTTTACAATCTGAATTTTTAAATTGTCAGTGTAGAATACTGTAAAACTATTTGGCGCGCACATAGTCCGAGTCCGAAATGACTTTTGTTATCAGCTCGCGTTTTAGTTCAAGATTTATTCAGCACACGTTCACGCCATAATCCTGGAGGGGCCGACCATACTCGGATGTTTCTACTTAATCGTATATTGCCCCTCTAACGCAACCATTTATCCACTCACGGAAAATGCTCGACTTTCATTAGGATGAAATCCCCCGCTTCTGAAAACAGTTAATCATTTAAAAAATGCTAATATTTTCCCCCGGATCGCACACATATGGGACACGCGGGAAAAAAATGTTCAAACTCGCGTACACACAGCCGGGTGAACTTAACGAACGTGGCTGCACTTAAAGCGTCTAATTAATGTCACGTCCGGTCGTCGGATGAAACAGCTGCTGAAAGGCCCTCGGCAAAAAGGCGAAAAGGCGAAAAGGCGAAACGTCGCCCGCCGACTGCAGCGACTGCCGGCAAATTATAAAGAGAGTTAAAAAGACATTGCAGAGCGGAAATACAAGTATACCAGCCGCGGTACATCGCATCTGCTCGCTCGCGTCGCCGAGAGCAAGTTAATTCTTTTAATGGCTTGTCTTCGTTTGTTCGTTTGCTTGACTTTCTGCGGCTGGCGAATCCTCTCGTTTCCTCTATTTTGTTTTCGGATTGTTACTAGCTTATTAGCTATTTTTCTCAGACGAATTTAATCTTGTTAATTATATGTGGACTCGGTTATACTTACCGCGGAGCTTTTGCTGCTGTACAAGATACATAATGGCCCTCGAGCATGCGTATAATATACAGATATTCTCTTAGGTTTGTTGATATAACTAGTGAATGAGAAAACTGTCTGCTGCTTTGTTTCCAACTTCTAAAACAACGATCGCAATTATGTTTTAAAAGAAATATTTGTCATTGTTTGATGAACTTTTCATGTAGGGTAATGAGTTTTTTAAAATAATTATTTAGAGATGATCGAGCTTCCGGATTATAGTTAGATCGATTCCTGTAAGTCTAGGTGTTACTTCAAAAGTTCAGAATAATGTAATGAATATTAATTACTACAATATGTATACTAACAATAACCATAATAGTATCTTAATTAAAGGCCCTTGAGTGCGCATACACAGAGGTACAGATAGAGATAGAGAGATATAGGTTAATTATCTTACAGGATGTGCATTGTACATAAATCAAGTCGCTGCACTTCTGATGTTAGAAAATGTTTAAAAGATTCGACGTAAATTACGTAAGTTAATGTCTTAGAGTCCTTGTCTGCATAGTTCACTTTAACTCATGCATGTGCGTATAGTAAATAAGAAAAACGTTCATTTCTTGCGTTCAACTTTTAAAATTACGGCTGCACCCACAAACTAAAAAGGTAGTGTGCTAATAAACTCGATAAGATATCACAGCTCAAAATCCATAATCATCCTATACCACGATTTTACGCAATCATGCGATATGCGCTATTAATTTTTTTAAATTTATTATGAATCATTTACTTTAACTAAAAGGCTATCCAATTCGCTTTTCCTTCCCTGACTAACAAGCTCTTTTTAAAAACAGGCATAAAATTTTACTTTCTTTGTAAGAAAGCTATATAATGTACGCGTGTTTATGTTTATGTGTTTGCGTGTGCTCTTTCCATTGAAACATAAACAAGTGCACAAAAACGTATTCAATTTTTAGTTCAAAGTATTTCAAAACATTCTTTACAAAAATGATAGTAATTGAAGGGAATAAAATACTAAATTATTAAAAAAAATGTTTTTTCGAAGTCAAACTACGATAATAATCGATAATAATTATCTTTCGACGATTTAAATTTTTTTAATTATAAACTGTTATAATTAAATCGAAGAATACAATCTTGCTCTGTTATCGATTTTCCTCAAGCTGCAGTATCAGATGCAAAGCTATCGCAAAAAACTCCAGCTCAATAAGAAGAAATTTCCCGCTGATCGTCTCATCTCCCCTTCGCTAGTATACCTTATTTACATTTATCGATTGACTTTTTGCAGCTATCGCACACGTTACGCCAAGCCCCTAAAAGATCTGCGAAATTGAATCGTAGCAAAACGTTCCATTCATGCATATACGTAATATCCAACACTCGGCAGGCCAAAAATACCCAATATCCACGTTCAATTTGATCCCTACCCATCTCCCCCCCCCCTCTCTCTCTCTCTCTCTATCTCTCTCTATCTCTCTCTCTCTCTATCTCTCAGCTCCATGTCTGATTTATTTATTGGATCTCTCACGAGGGCATAATCCGACACACACACATACACGAAATAATTGCTTGCACGAAGGGTAGGTAAGGTATTGAGTTAAGCAAGGCTCTCAATATCGCAGATCTGAAAATCCTTTTAACGCAAAAAAGCTCCACCTCTATTTCCAGCACAGAGAGACGGGAAAAGCTTTTTTTCTGTTATGGCTGATATGTTCAGCCTTTGACTTTCAAGCAATATCCTGTCCGAGTAAAGGAACAATTATACGCGCATTCTATATCTTGACATGAGCTTATAAATATTCTTTTTCACGAAAAAGCACTATATGCTTACTTATTATACACTCAGGTATCGTTAGCTTAAAAGTATGGTTAATTTATTTAATAAACTGAAAAGGTATTAACTTTTTACCGAGTTTTATTTACCGATACAATTGTTTAATTATTTTTATGGTTGGAATTTTTAATAATTGAGATTTAGCGATAATAATATACTAGTGATCGATAAAGTTTAATTTATGAACCTCAAATCATGGAATCAGTTCGTCCACAGTAGTTATAGACGAGTATGATCAGCCATTAAAGTTCGATTGAAATTCATCGCAAGTTACAAAATTTTCCACTCTTTTCGACAGAAAATGATACTCAAAGGAGTGACTATTTCCATTTTTTTACACACTCATGACAAATAAAATAGCAATGCAGAACAAATATTTCCGATGAATAAACAAGGAACGTAAAAAATAATGCAATCAAGTCAGGACAGACTGTGAAGAAAGAAACGTTGGGATAAAAGCACGTCAGAGAAAGTTTGCACAGTTACAAGTTATACAAATAAAAATTAACGAATATAATTTAGTTATAACACCGTTATGAAACATCTTTAAATTTTAAATACATGAAGTAACTTTTGTTACAAAATATTATGACGCAGAAGGTAAAATTAATTGAAACATTTAAAATAGCATTTCTAATAATAAATTATTATTATTGAAGTTGGATTGTAAATTTGAAGTCATCAATATAAAATAGTATATTATGCAACGGGTTCGGAAAGGGTTTATTTACGAAACGAGAGATTACGGCACGAGCCGAAGGCGGGTACTGTAACGAGTTTCGTAAATAAACCCTTTACGTACTAGTTCCATACGATATTTTATGCTACTATAATCTGAAAATCAGCAACGAAGTTGCGATTTTTAGGTTAGAGTGGCATAAAAAAAATTAATTCGTATTTTAAAATTTACACATTTACATAACAAAACTAATACCTTTGGAGTATGAATATAATTCTAAATTTAACTCTCCTCGAGCAAAAAAAATTTTTTAAAAGATTGAAATTTAGTGATTTTTTCAAATAATATATAAGTGCGTGTCGCCCCGGATTACTCGCTGCGGGCTCATCAGTACGATGACGACTAGTCCTCTCTTAGACGCAACATGATATGCCTGGAATGAGTGTTACTTATGGAAAAGAATGATAAATTAAACTAGTGGATCACGAAAAATTGTGATCCATCTATATTTGTCTTATAAAACTGTTGGAATATGTTTACCGAAATGTAGCATAAATGCATGAGTTAAGGTACGCTCTTAGTGTCAATATACTCACAGTGAAACCACTACTAGTTTCGGAAACACTTATGCAAAAGTCGCAAGCAAAATAATATTGCATGTATATACAACTTGTGCAATATTTAAATTGTTTCACTAAAATCAAAAGAGGTATATGTAGCAACATATTGAGATGAAAAATATGTGAAGCAGAAGATGTGATGGGAAGTGCATTTCGCGGGTTCGTCAAACGCTTTTATTGTCAATGCGATAATACGTCAAGCATCGCTACCAAGGACATAAAAATACAGGTGCTGAGTGGCCAAAGACTCAGTTGGGGATCTTCCTTCCTTTCGACCAGCACAGTTCATTTGTGAGGACTTAGGGGCAGCATTTACACAAATCTCTCTTCGATTCCCTGAATAAATCTTATGACCTCAAAACTCTTTCCTAATACTCTTACACGCCCTTCCTCACCATCACGCGCTTAAACGAGACTTGAACCGTGATCGGCTCGAACACCATCCCATAGATAATCCGCCCTCCCCCCTAATACAGAGTAATGATGTTAAATAAATATATCTATTATGATTTAAGAGAAAAACAAACTTAGCTTACCCAAAACATGTGTTCATTTAAAAAAATTTTATTCGCCATTAATTATTAATTATCTTAGCGTATCATGCATCTCTTAATAAATGTAATGTTTACAAGTCACTTTATAGCCTGTTAACAATATAAATCATGAGCTGTCGTATTTGCAGTAACCACTTGCAGCACATTCATTAAGCACCTCATTAATTTACAGACCAATTTCATTGTATCTAAAATCAATATTATATCATAATCAAGCCGCTTATATATATGGACACATAATTTATACAAAATACATTATCTATACAGACAATTCTATTCAATCACGTCTGAAAATATTTATACAATTATTTAGATACTCTACTCCTGGCAGATAATTAATTGGTCCGAATAATTTTGCGATATTCATTTTTAACTATTACTTTCTCGCTAAAGGATATAGTCGTTGTTGCTTCCTCCTAATAGAGGAAGCTTTATGATAGAGATTTTATAAAATTTGCTTACAAATACTCAAAACATATTTCTAAAATATCTGGAAGTGCAATCGAACATTTCTAGAAAATGTCTGTGTGGATGTATAATGTATATGAGTATGTCCAAGTTTCGGAAACAATTCGGACGGAAAAGTTGCAAAAAATTTTCTTGATGACACACCTACCAGACCTGTTTTTTCAAGTTCCTTAGGTCATTCTGAAAGAGAAAAAGCTCGCATGCATGACCCATCGTAGGGTATACTTTTTTTTGGAGCAAAAACGACTCAGCGAATAACCGGTCTCTATCAATGATCAATGACCAATTTCCCACATTTTTTCTAAACTAATTTTTCAATACTACTACTACTACTATTATACTATTATTATTATTATTATTATTCAATATTTTATTTGCAACAAATACTCTGCATATATAATGTGATAATTTTTAATGATAAAAAAATCAATGTAAATGTTCGAGCTCAAGTATCGCGTCTACTAAATTGAAATCTTTTATAATTAATTTGCATAAGTGTCATAAAATTTTTATGCATTATTTATATTCGTATACGTATTAAGGGTAGTATGTGCCATAACATATGCACTTGACCTCACATCCGTATATATGGAATGCATATGTGAATCAATTTACATACAATTTTAAAAATAATTATTAATGAAAAATCTGAAGATATAAATATATCTTATAAAAACACTTGAAGTATTGAATTTTTTATACGAACTATTGTAAAATAAATGACTATACTATACGATATACAATTTTTTAACTATCCAGTTTTACTCTAGTTTTTTGTTATACGAAATGTTTAAAGAAGCAAGTTCACATACAATTATTATACAACTGTCAAAGGGCTTGTTAGTGTGTCTACCAAGGACAGTTTTTTCCTAGGACCTGTTCTGAGCTACCTATTCTCAAAAAAGTACTCAAGTATCAAGAGACCCTAGAAATTAAATTTCAGACACAAAAACACGGAAACTTTTAATCCATTTGCCATAAAATGCGCGTTGCAAATATGACAATTGCGCCGACAAGTTTTTATCTGAGAAAATTGCATTAAAGGGAAGAGTTGTAAAGATCAAAAGAAACAATCTGATAAGAATCCCTCGCGCTCTCTCTCTCTCTCTCTCTCTCTCTCTCTCTCTCTCTCTCTTCTCTCTCTCTCCCCGCCCTCGTTTAGCAGAAAAATTGTGTTTACGCATCTCGCACGAAGAGCTATCGTCCTCGCGAGGAATTTAAAAATAGTTAGGCCACTGATGGCTGAGCTTAACTTTTAATTCAAAAAGTTTGCAGCGCAACCTGCGCGCGGTTACAGACGAGAATCCTCGTGAGAATCTCTTTCTAACCGACAAAGAGTGTACGCAACCTGTGCTGTGCAATCAGTTTAGAAGTTCATAGTCAGAAGAAACCGAGGCATCTCCCACACTGACACTGAGTGGCTGATAAATATTACATAGCTCTGATGTACAGACTTTTCAAAAAGATCTGAATATAATTAATTCACTAATTAACTCAAGCTTCAAATTTTATATGCAAGCGATTAAAATTCATAATAAAGTAAAGCGTAAAGTTTCATATCATTTGCATTGCATATTAAACCTTTAACGTCAACATCCCATTTTGTCGACCTCCTCGATTTCAGAATGCCGCAGTCGATGAAACCGATAAATATATAATCTAAAAAATGTATAATTCCGCATTTATGTCTAATTTGTTGCGTGGAATTTTTATAATTAGTAATTTTATCTTGAGACAACTTTATAAGTTGTATTGAGCATAAAATTCATATCAAAAAAACTATTTCTAACGCGTGGTAATTTTAATATTTATAGTGCATCTACTGATTCCAATCAATAATCATTGCTTTTATTCACTCTATTTCTTTCATTTTAATTATTCCTTTCAAAACAATTTTTTCTGCTCAACAAACTTTCTCACACAATTACGGACGATTACACAGTATATCCGGCGTCTATCCAGAAAATCATTGTCAACTCAGCCGTGCACAATTAATCAAGCTGCTCGTCGTCTTATGAATATATATAAGTTGCTTGAAGCTAATGGACTACGACGGGATTGTACTAAAGCCCACTGCAATTCACTCAAAGAAAGCTACACTCGAATCCTGTTGGGAAATCCAAGAAGTTCGCACTAGCTCTAATGAAACTTTCAACTAGTATCCTCCCGATGATGATTTCATGCAAATTGTGTGTTTAGGCACACTGTCAAAAAAGATCTGAGTTTCAGTTCTCTTTTTAATAATAATAATAATAATAATAATAATAATGATAATAATAATAATAATAATAATACGAATAAATTTGCAAAAAGTTTCGTACGCTTCAAAGCTTTCAAAGCTTTAATTAAGATAATGCATTGAGGAATAATTTGGTAATAAATTATGATCACGTACAATAAATCTGAATTATAACGAATTCGTTTCTCTCATTGCAGGCGAAACAATGGACATCCTCGCCCTAATCAACTCGGCCATCAACTTCATCCTGTACTGCGCGATGTCGCGACAGTTCCGCATGACCTTCAACCAGCTGTTCTGCCGTTGGAAATTGCTGGGCCGCTGGCTGCCCGTGCCCCAGCACGTGGAGAACAACAACGGCAACATGACGACCAACCACACGGTGACCCAAGTCACCCAAGTCTAGCATCGACCCGCCCGGCGTACCTTTTGCTGCTGTAACCTCTAAATATTCTCCTCGTGCAGTGCGTGTAACACGTATCAATGGACAGGTGACAAGAGGCGCAACAGCGACAGCGTCGCGCAAGTGTCCCTTTATTCTCTCGTGCAGCAGACATAAGAAGAACTGGCTCTCGCGCACCCCATCCCCGTCGCCATAAGCCTTCCTCCTTACTCTGCCGAGCAGAGTCCATTCTCATTCGCGTTTTCTTCTTTTCCCCTCACTTTATGCATCTGTAACAGAAATGCATGTTTGTCCGGTGTGCAGAGCAGGATGTAAGAAAAGCTGAATTTCGATTGGAGAATTGCTCTGCTCGGATCGCGATCAAAGTTAAGGTCTATAGAGTCTAAGGGAGATATGCGACCGCAGAGAAGCTTCTTCTTTCGCGCGTTTATTTACCGAGAGAAATATATGGTCGTCGGGCGAGTTGGCTTTATATAATTACTCGTTTGTATTGCGTACAAGAATATATAGATATAAAATCCGTATGTTTAAGCGCTGCGAAGACGCGTATAGTGTTACATATAAATTTGCCGAATTTTAATGGAAAAAAAATCTGACGTATATAAATAGAGAGCATGTGCAGCGCGAGATTCGATTGCGTCGCGGGAAGGAGGGAGATGGAGTCTCCGGCTAGAAGTAAATTGTGAAAATTTGCATATACATATACTTTCCTCGATATGTATTTCATTCGGTTCGCGCTCGATCGGCGATTTATGCGCAGGTCCTTTTTCTCGCGATTCGCGCACTGTGCGCGCGTCGACGCGAAAAAAGAGAAACGTATACGTAGCATGAATACGCGTTTATTTTTTTATCTCGAAAAATGATAGCCACCTGCGAAAGTGTACGCGCTCAGCTCAAATATTTTCTCCGCGGATTCGAGCGCACCGCTCGAGAGCAAACAGAGGATAGAGAAAAAAAGGACAATGGATCGCGCGTCCCACTTGAGCGGACTGGTTTCCGCGCGCAAACAAGGACCAGCCGTGAAAATCTTGGCCAAAGTATCCACACAGCAGTCTCCGCAGCCAGCGTGAAAAACTCATCGGGGCGAACTTGTCCAATAAGTATCCGGCGAAGCGAAAAAAAATTTCCTCGCGTCGGCCAACTTTGGAGCACCGCTGTGTATGAGATATATCCGACGAGATGTTCCTCGACGTACGTACGTGTGTATATAGGTGTGGGAGTATATAGTGTGTTTCTGCGGGGAGAGATGGTATTGAAAAGCGTCCTGCCATGTGAATCGGTGATGAGTTCGCTGTGGTAGCGTCGGGTCGTCGAGCCGCAAGGGGTGAGGGTCGTTGTGAGTCATGGGGATGTTGGATTGAGGAGGAGCAAGGGTTTGCATTAAATGAAAGTATAAAAGTATTTATAATGTGGTGGTGATAGTCTTACATATACATTCAATTATTGATGACAGTGAGTATGATTTTATGATATGAAAAAAAGATGAATTCTTAAGTCGTTAAAGTTTCTACCAGGACTTACATATACGGTTGTGTAATATCGAATTTAAAAGCTGAGAGTTTTAGTAAATTTAATTATTCAATCGCCATGGGAAATTGAGTTATTTTTAACGTCGTCAAACTCTAATCGAGGGTATCGGTCGCTAACACGATTACATGTAATATTTACTGATCCAAGTTCCATGTTACTGTAACTTTCGCATCAGTGAACGTATACTTCTCTCTCTCTCTCTCTCTCTCTCTCTCTCTCTCTCTCTCTCTCTCTCTCTCATTCTTCCAAACAATCAGAGAAATACCTCCAAGAAACACTCAGACTTAAACTTTTCGCGTATAAGCACAGGAAAAACTTCCTTTATTATTGGTTATACCACCCCCACCCTCTCGCTTTCTCTCTCCCTCTCTTTCAAGAAAAGCCAGCGAATGCACCATGAAAGATTCGGCCGTGCGCAAGCGAATTTCTGCAAATAAAATATATAGAAGGGAGGTAAAGTTCGCGTGACTACTTTGCGGGAAAATGGATTTTTTTCCATCCGCCCTTGCGGCTGCTTCAGGCTTATAATGCAGTAGTAAGTTAGAAGCGATGCTTATCAATTTACAGTTTCTCGCCAGGATCTTCATCTTCTATAGTTTTGCTTTCGCAGCTCGATTTTCTGAAGAACAAAACAATCCGCAGGAATTTTTGTGAAGACTCTGTCAGTAATGAAATGTATAGGGATGTAGGAATCAATTCATGGAAGCGTTATAGAGATGAAACGATCAATAATCCAAATTGAAACAAATGAGTTATTGTTGTGTATCTACTAAATAATCTTGTGTATTTATGTGCTGCAAGAATAAAACCTTTTTAGCTCCGGAACTAATTTAGCATTCGCGAGTGAATAATTAGCCGAGGAAAAAGAAACTTTTCATATAAATTACAATTTTCTTCTTTTATGCGTAAAATACAGCGGACATATTTCTCGCAAGAAAATAAACGAGGATAAAGAGAACATGAAATAAGCAAGAACCGCGAATTTTTCACCCTTTGTAGCAGCACGTATGTCATTAAAAGCAGCTTTTTAAACGCCCTTTTCTCCTTCCCCCCCTCTCTCTCTCTCTCTCTCTTTCTCTCTCTCCCTCCCATATGTGGAATATATTTTGCGATTCTTTTAACAAATTTATTTCCCTTAATTAAGTCTTTGATGTTGTGAATATACCCATGTGAATATTTCTCCATACTATTTTACTTGAATTATAAATTGCGGTGCCCTTAATTTATTGTTACAAAAATATGGTTAATACCATTGGCGAAGTTTCAAACCAATATATTCTCATTATTAAGTGATAATCAATGAAAAGGTTGTTTCCGTTTCGAACGGAAATTCACTGAAAAGCCGCTGTGAGAGCCAACACAAAAGCAGTATTTTGAATTAAGTAGCTTAAGTAAGAAGCTTTCAGATATCGTAAAGCTATAGTATTATCATAATGTAGTCATAATAACCACAATAAGTGGATTTGTATACTTAGGCTAAAATTAAATTTGAGGAAAATTATATAGCCATGCAATTTTAATCAGTTGCAGTATAGTCATAATAGGTTGAGAGATTCTTTCAATTTAAATTAGTTTATTCTAAGCATCAATGCAGTAAATATTATATCATTATGCAACGAAAAAACTTAAACAAATTTGTATAGAGCAATATTATTTAGCTTTCTTTTAATCAATCAAGATAATATTGTCTAAATACATACACAGTGAAAAAAATCTTAAAATTTGTTTAATGCGATACTAAATCACCCCTTGACCAAAGATTTAATCAAATAAACAAAAAATATTCAATAATATTAACATAATCAATTATTTAAAAGAAATTCACTATATAATAACACAAATTGTTATAACGCACAACATCGCATAAAAATTAAAAAATGTTACATCAGTTCATTTTCATTCAATGGAATAATCAATTATTTCAACAAAGTTTGCGAATTCTGGAAAATGCATGCAGATGGAAATTGCTGATGAATTTATTGCCGATGAATTTGCTGATGAAAATTATATTGAATATATGTTTAGAGAAATGAATCATAAATGGTTCTTAAAATTGAGAACAAACACTTTTTCTTTTTTTTTTAATTAGGTCAAAAAGTGTTATTAATCAGAATATATACAAAGACGTTATCTATTATTGTATTCATTTAAACTACCCTGGTACCATGAAAAAGAGCTAGACCTTAATTCATACCAGAACACGTCTAATCGACATATCTTATAAAAAGGATTGCCTTAAATTTTTCACTCGGATTATTAGTTTAAAAAATGCAAAAAAAAGTCAGATCGATTTCATCCTAAATTTCTAAAAATTTCCTAGAACTTCAGTAGTAAATAAAGAGGAAGGTAGAATAACTAATATGATATTATTTGGCAAAGCTATGAGAAAAAAGCTTCATCAGCTATTCCAGTATTTGCATCAAAACCTAGAGTAGCCAATCTCGATTTTCTAAAAATCCTTTTCAGAATTCATTTAGCCGATGAAATTTCCAAGTACTTAAGGCTTAAAATCCGACAAAACTAAATTAACTCGAGCAATTTGCGTCACTTGGACTGAAAATCAGTTGGGCTCAGCTACACAACCTGCATACACACCGTGTAAACGGACCGGCCTTTAATTACCTATTAATAGCATTTCCATCAAAATAATCCTGTCGAGCCTGCCCCTTTCCCATTAAAATTTCCGATCGGACTCGCGACTTAATGAATAATTAAAATACACAAATTTAAGAGTCCCAGTGATCTCGTTTAGCGGCCTAATTAGGGGCGCGCTCCGATGTAGCGAGGCCGCGCTCACGCTGTAGTCGTTAACGCGACGATCGTGTTCGCTCTGCCACTGCGCGCAGCATGTACAAGTAGATTATAATTCTTCGGCGCAAGCGTCACATAATTACGCGGCGATAATCCATTCGCGCGAAGCTCATCGCTTTCCTTCCGATTCCGAAAGACTGTACAACGTATTCATTTGAACGGTGGAATCCGTCGCCAGGAGAATTCCATAGTATACGGAAAAGACGCGCTGCGAGGATAGCTGATAAGGCGACCAGGTTACGCATCTGGTTATTAATATTAAAGTTTAAGAGAAAGAGAGAAAGAGAAAGACGAACTTCGCTGTTTGTCGTGACGAACATACGCGCGGCAAGAGGCGCATTCTTGCGATGCTTCGCTGCATTTTAATACAGTCGTGTTAAAGGCGACTTTGCTTTGATGCGCGCAGAGAGAACACTCCGGGAACCGGTCAGGCGCACGCGCGCGCATACCGCTGTATACCGAGTAATAAACTCGCGAACGTGTATTCATCTGCGAAATTACGGGGGGGGGGGGGGGCGTTGGGCTTCTTTACTCGGGAAATTCGTGGAATAGCCGGCATAGCTGCACGCGCGCAAATTGTCAATTATGTGTACACACATGCGCGATGTTTTTTCGATAAAATTCAACATTGAGAGCAAAGACAAACAGGCGAGGCGAAAATTCTTTTTATTTACGAGCTCGCATCCACGGCACGTCGCGCAGAGAGTATGCATACACAGGCTCTCGTAGTGAGGGGCTAACCGCGGCCCGTATACACAACGCATACGCACACGTAGGCTGCACACGGACGATGTCGCCGGCAATGTTTTCACTATCCTCCTTCTGCGCGTATACACACTTACTCGCGGTTGCGCGCATTGTTTATAGCTATCCGCTGCAGCGCTGGAATAAGTGAAGGAATAAAACTGAGCGAAATCCGAGCAACGAATTTATAGGGCTGCCTTTTTTAGCGGGGCCAAGTCGGGGTAATAGATACACACATATACATCTTGCAGTTGAAAATTTCCAGTGGAGAGCACTCGCGCACTTCGGCTTTCCCTCTCTGGCCAAAGTTTTCGAGTGAAAAGTTGGGCAGAAAAATACTGTAGGTATATTGCAGCGCGGCGAAATGGATGTGGCCTCGTGTGTGTGTTTGGTCCACCATTGTACGCGTGCGAAGCCACAGAGACGCGTATGTACGTGTAATAGCGTCGATTTGCAGTGCGCGCGTGCCTGCTGCAGGCAAAAGTACCGTGAGGCTTTTCTGTTTTCACCTAATAGGGAGATATGCCTACTTTATCCCGACTAATTTTAAGTAATGGCGCACAAGGACGGCGGCGGGGTTGAATGCGAGATCGTGACGGATGTATTGGTGACCTTGGCTCGCACTGGAGATTCAATTTGGTTCGGGCTCCGAGCTTTTTCGTCAGTTGCGCGCGCGCGCGGAGAAGTAAAAGGAAGTGTTTACCCCGAAAAGTTTCTTGCGCTCGTTGTATAAAAGTTTTATTCACTTCGGGTCACGTGGAATTAATTGGTCACTCAATTTTCTGCTGACGCAGGGCTGTCGTCTGTCAGCTTTTTTTCGACAGTCTTTCATATCGATACATTGTTGAAAGTAAGCTTGCTTCCGACAGTTTTCAGGATCGCTGCTTAAAAGAGTTTGGCAAAATTCTATGCGAAACAATTCGACCCTAAGTATTTTACTCATACGTATATTTACTATATTAGAAAACGTGCTTGCGATCTCCCGTGATTTTCCGAGTAAATTGTTAAACTTGTAAAAAATTTATTTTCGTAGAGTAACTGCAAGATCGCAAGTTCCCAATGTAAAAAACTAACAGCGAATTCCGAAAAGTACACGTTCCGCGTGGTTTTGTCAGTCAAAAAAACCCAGCGGAAGAATCAGCAAAAAAAAAAGCACGCGCGCACGAACCGAAGAATACGCAGGAAAACGTAAAAGTAAATATCGCCGCGGAAAACGAAGCCGAATCAAAACGTTCGTCAGCAATCACAACTTGCAGGCAGCAAAACAAATGTCAGTTTCCGAATATGCACAATTCACCGGCGATACCCGTCTGCAGTACATATCGGTTTTGCGCGCAGCAAAAAGTAAAGAGCGAGAACGCGCCGGGAAGGGAAAAATGGTAGTAGTGGTGCGCCGGATAAATATGCGCGCTCGACAAAAGACGTAAGATGCCAATCGAATTCGAATCAAAAGCTGAGGCCTATACTTGCTTTGAAGCGTCAATGTGAAATCGGTTCGGGATTGAGTTAAATGAAACGGCAAGAACGCGTTAATCGCTGGGAAAGTCTCCCGTTATACCAGCTCGATAATAGGCCGTGCAGGAAAACTAGATTGATAGAATTATATCTATGCCATTCCTTCCGAACAATGGACATACTGAATTTAATGAAAAACTATTCTCTTCCAACGGGAAACGTCGCTCCCAGGTATAATGTTCCACGCGGAATTTTCCGCGTGCAAAGATATCGCGTTAGAAGCTGCGGAAAATAAAAGGAAAATTCTCCTTCTCGCGTTGCAGCCGATGCTTTCATAAATGAAAGCTCGCGCCCGAGTGCGTTTCTCCGTTTTTTACGCTCTCGTCTGCGTCTATGCGCAGCAGCGAGCGTTCTGCTTTTTTTCTCTCTCCCTCTCTCCTAAAGGCGTTGCATTGAATCACTCCTCTCGAAGACACGCTTTGTTTCAAAAGAGCTGCATTCGCATGTATGTATACGTCGTCGCTTTTGTGCGGTCGGTTCGTGAAATACGGTTCATCGATTATAATGCAGCAGCTGCAGCCTATAGATTTTTTTTTTCACGCGCAGTTATATCGTTATTTATTTCGTCCATTATGATATACTGCGTTCGCTCGGTAAATCGTTTGTCACAATGAGTATTCTTGATCACATGCAAGCCGTTTAATTACCCATTTAGGTGCTCTCGTTCTGTCCGCTCGGAGAGAGATTTTTAAATTCCAGAGCACCGCATGCTCGAGTCAGTTTATGATTTAGTTTCGCGAGGAAGAGGAAAGCGTAATTTTTTTTTATTTTTAATTTTTTGTGCAACCTTGCGAGGAAATTTGAGACCGCAAATATACAGTTGGTTGCCCGAATTAATGCACGTTGCATCAGGCGACTTTTTTCCGGAGATGCACACAACGCAATTACGAGTGCGCGTATATACTGTTTTCGGCGAGTAAAAAATTTTAAAAAAATCCACGGAACATGCAGAGCTATACGGATTAAGAACCCTAACGATTCGGTGCTGCTCTGCGTCTCGAAGAATCCCGAAAGAACATTCGAGACACGCACTAGCGTCATTAAGGGAATGGGACAAAAAAAAAGAGGCGTATATATCCTCCGAGACGTGGATGTCTCTTTAGACAAGCCCATGCACATATAGCCCGAGCATCTGGGGAGAAAACGCGAAATTCCCTCGTGAGAGGCCATTAACGCTCCTCAAGCCACACGTATATAGTGAAACTGCTCTGACGAGAGAGCAGCAGTAGAACAGCGGCGGCGGCGGCGGCACACACAGCACACACACACACACAAGCGCTTAATTCCCCTTGGCTAATCTGGCGATTTTCCCTCGCACCACGTCGCACATTCGCTAACGAGTATACCCCGAGTACATCCGAAGGCAAACATATCCCAGGGAGTTTCTTGCTCGAGGACGCGTCGCGCGCCGGTATAAATGTCTCTCCCGCCCTTAGACTGTACACAACGCCACCGCCGCCGCCGTCGAGTTAGTTCGAGGTGCGCGCGCGCGCGCGTGACGGAATTTTCCGCACGTGAGAGCGGCTTTTTCCCTCGCACATGGTTTGCCGTTTCTGCAAGGTCATCGTCGTTAGGACTATCCGTTTATACGGCGAAGGCTGTCCCATTTCTATTGATGGCTATGGACGATAGAGAAAGATAGATAGATAGAGAGAGAGAGAGAGAGAGAGAGAGAGAGAGAGAGAGAGAGAGAGGGAGGGGGATGAGCAAAAGAAAAATTGAGTAATCGTGGGCGCGTGCTGCGGGCGAGTTCTTGGAAGGGAAAAATCTAGCTGCGGACCCGATTCGAGATTTGTACGGCGGCATCTACTGCGGATCACGTGCACATAATACGCAAATTCGGGGCGACCCACGCGCGCGGAATACTCAAGCCGCAGAGCGGCCAGCGCGAAAAATCGGCTGGAATAAGTGACTCTCGCTCGACGAATCGATATAACTCGAGCCAAGTCGCGTGCAAAAGGGAAAATCCAGACGAGAGACCGCATACAGTGTAGAGGTATTGGCAAGGAGTGTAGAGGCGAGTAGATCGGATTCTTTGCGAATAATTTTTCGATCGAAGGCGCAATTTTCGGAATTTCGGACGTTTCTACAAATGCTTCGAGTATTCCTCGGGTTTGCCAAATCTTTCGAAACTCAAGAGAGTTGAAAGTTATTTAAACAAACATTGGGGTTGTTTCAAAATTTTGGTAACTGAACGAAATTCATGCTTTAATTTAAGTAACTGCTCATTCTCTTTCTTAACAAAAACAAAAAAAAAGAGCCGTAAGAAAATCCGGACTAGAATCGTGTATGAATCTTTCACACAAGTTCTTATATAAAATCATATTTGGTTGTCAATCAAATAAGATTTTTCATAACGCAAGCATCAAAAGGGTCTTTTTCCCTGCAGCGGGAAAACGGTTTCATTTAAAAATATCATAAAATAAATGTTTCGACTGAAAAAAATTGTATAAAACGTATCTCCAATTTTTACAATATTCAGTAAACAGTTCTCAATTTCCTATTACTTTTTCCAGTACATAAAAAGAAAGTATTTACGCCCTCGTCATATAAAGTGCTATATTTGATAAGAGAAGTGGCTCTCTTTCAAACTCGAATAAAAGTCAAGCACTAGTGGTAGTGGAGAACGCCGTAGGCTAGAAAAAGTCAATTTCCCTAGTTTCACAAAATGCACTATTACTCAATTCTTATGAATTCACTTCTCTATAAAGCATTCAAAAAACCTGTATGAACGTTTCTTATTTTGGTTTTCTGCTAATAATCCAAGCATCGCAAGTCTTCGGAATAATCGATAATACATATTTCTGGTTATTTTAATTTAATAAAAATTTAAAAGGCTTAGAGAATCGAAGAAAAAGCCGATAAGCAAACACTGATGTCAGTGGATAGACAATCATAAATTGAGATCGTCGATAGCCTCTTTTCTATTCGATTGATTCATATACTACTATTATTTACACTGCTGATGTTGCCCTCTAGCAAAGTCTAAGTCGTTCCCTCTATGTGACGCGTTGTTTGTGTTTCAATCGTTGATACACAACGGAGAATCTCGAATCGTGAAATTTACTTATAAGCTAATAGTGTTTCGACCCCTATTGACGGAAGAACGAAATTGCAGCTGACGATTTTATCAAATTTTAAAAAATCTTAAACTTTTGCTTTTGTCCTTTGGTATGATATGCTGTTAATTTTCAAGTATGGAATACGATATCTACATATAGATGTGCGTGATCTCATTATTGAGTAATGGAATATAGTTGCTGAGCATGACATACGATATACATGTGTTATTACGTTTCGCTAACGAAATCCGCAGGATACTCGATATTACCGAATTCTTCACTAGGTCAGCATTGAGTTCTTGAAAATTCCTCCGTCAGAATTGCAATTTCAAATGTTTCTTAGAATCTTATCTTCAGCCACTGAAATTTTCTGTTAGACGTTTCTCTGTGCATATTTTTTATTCGGGACCAATCGATGCGCGCACCTCATTGAAAATGTAAAAACCCACGAAAATAAAAAATAGGAAGGCACTCTGGAAATACAGCAGCATCAAGTGTACAAGTGAGGGAGAGAGAGAGAGAGAGAGAGAGAGAAAGAGAGAGAGAGACCGGAATTCGTGAACAGCAAGATTAAAAAGCGCTCGAATGAAAAAGTCGAAATAACAGGAGTTGCCCCTTCGCAGATCGGGAACAAAGGTCGAAAATCACGAGGGAATGAAAAATCTCAGTCGACGAGGCGTTGTACCCGCAAAAAAAAACACGAAGCTTCTGATAAAGAGAGCCGCAAAAAGGGTGTCGAAAATCGTTCCCATCCCTCACACAACGAGTTCATGCAAGATACATTGTTCACCGCCGCGATTCAAGCGAAATTGATGGAACGATCATCTTTCCAAAGAATATTCCTGATAATGCCTCGGAACTATCCGATTTCAAGGGAAAAAAAGATAACGTGTAGCTTCGAGTATTATCATGCGTTAGAAAGAGTCGAAAAAAGAGGGTCTGTATACTCGTTTATACAGAGACAAAAAAAATTGTATCCCGAAACAAAAAAAAATAGAAAACAGCCGCAAGCTCGGTAACCATAACCCAACCCAAGCCAACCCAGAGCTTTCATGATAAATTGCTCTCGCGCACAAAGGTCATGATCAATAAGCCATACTCGACGAAAGTATTCTCTCTCGACATACCCCTATTCTCAACTGTTGCAGCTGTCCCGAAAATTCACTCGCCCCACATATCGAGCGCGCAAGCTCATCTTTTCACTCTCTCGGGCCAACGAGCTTGCGCGCGTGGTCTCGGATTTTTCCAAAGAGCCAATCTCCATCGGGCGAGAAGCCACTGCTTCGCTAATCAAAAGCGCGTCAATGTCTGCGGCAAAGAAAGCGGCGCCGCGCGTCAAAAAAAGCCGCGCAGTAGCCGAGAAGAGGAAATTCCCGGCTGTGGGCAATCAATTTCCGGGGCGCTCGCCTCTCTCTCTCTCTCTCCTCTCTCTCTCTCTCACTTCCTCGGCGCAATGCCTTTAATTTATCATTTAAATTCATCGCGGAATCCTTGGGATCGTAGGAATGACCCGCTCCTTTCCGAGATAGAGGCCCCGAAATAGAATTTCGCGCGTCGCCGAGCAGGGCAGCCCACGATGTCGCCGAGCGTTTTTCCGCTCGCGCGCTCCCGCGACGCCATTTGAATTTTAAGCCCATCCTGCGTGCCAGGCTATTTCGTCGGGCCACGCACACAGGCGCTCGTCGTCGTGAAAAATTATCCCCCGCGTACGAGGCATAGTTTTCCTCTTCCTCGCTTGCGGAGCGGGTGTGACAAGGGCATTGTCGACCGTCTAATTAGTTTGAGCTGGGAGAGCTCTCGCTTTGAGCGATGATTTTTCCGCGTGTTTATCGCGGGGAACAGAGCTTGACGGCGGGGAAATATGAATAATTGCGGCAGCTTTTTCGCTGAATTTGCGGAATTTTATTTTCAAAAGTTTTAAATTGACAAATGATTCACTTACAGTTGATGAGCTCTATTCTCTCCTGTCCCGAACTTCGCGAGAACGCAGGAATATAGCGATTCTACAATTCTCAATCAGCCTTATAGCCGCTCGCGCGTAAAAGCTTCAGCAGATTGCACAAAATGACGACTTCGGATTGTAGAGAAATCGACCAATTCCAACCCATTTACATCTCCATTCACGACCCATCAATGCACCTCCTCCTGAATCACGTAATATTATGCGGCACCTTAGTCCGTTACGACATCATTTACCAGAGTATTATATTATTATATATATGCATATGTATGTATGTGGGTGCACATACCTCGCGAATTGCACAGCTCTCGACGGACGTGAGCACCGGATGAAAGATGCAGGGATACAGGAGAAAATGCATGCGAGTAACGCATCAACGGAACCACCTGAAAAGAAATCTTCTCCTTTCGGACTTGCCCATTTTTCTCGGTCGAGCGGACTCGGCGCGCATTACGAGCCTTACGTGTCCCGCTTGCAAAAGCGCCTATGCGTACACAAGTGTATCCGTGGACGCGGTTCTTTCCGCTTACTTTACCCTCGATTTCTCCTTGTTCGCCTCCTCGTTCGCAAAGTATTCGTTCTTATCGTTCTTTTTTTCTTTTCTCTTCCGACTTTGTACTCGATGCTTCGCTTCGGGGTAGAAATGCCGGAAGTCGCTTAAATACGAAATATGAAAACGTGTGTTTAACAACGGCGTGGAAGGTAGAGGGGATTAAATGACTTTGTAAGTAGCTGGAGGGAAGTTTAAAGGTCTTGTCGTGATTCAGAATAAAATTCACTTTTATACACGCGTCGACCTTTAAAGCAATTGGCTGAAGATATCTCTCACTCTCCGATCGGTCTTTCACTATGTTTACACATAATCTGTATTTAAAGAAATCAAAAATTGCCAAAATGTGACGTTAAAAGTCGTTATTTTATACGGTAAAGGATATAGATTTATTCTTCTTTATTTCAAATTTTGTACGTAATGGCTACAAAAATGAGCTGTGTTAAAAGATTATGAATGGATGCGTTTCTTATACATAGATTGTAACGTAGAAGATATGCGTCTTTCGCAAGCTCATAGAAAGGCATTTTGAAACAATTATTTACGAATGATCGAGCTCCCTTCTCTGTCCAAATGACGCATCGGAGATAAGAAGAAGCAATTTTTTGTGGATTATATAGATGCGATCGTTACTTTGAGAATAGGAGGGGACGAAACTAAATATATATATATATATGTATATATAGTCAGTCATACACACTCACACGCACACGTGTGTATGGGGCGCACCAGATTTTAAAAACATGTGATATCCAAGGCAAATTGAAAAACGCGAATCGTTATGCATCAGAGAGGAATTCATTAACTATATTAAAGTAATTTTGGCTTATTCTTGGTGCGGTATAATTATCGATTAACAAAAAAACGTAATATTTTATCTGCATATGCTTTTTGTCTTCGTGTATGTGAAACATTAAGTTTACTATCAATTCATATAAGCTCATTTCAATTAAATTTTCAATGGAGAGTTTCGTGTAAATCGTTCTACTAATATAGCAAACGAATATCCTCCTCTATGTAAAATTGATTCGTTATCGTCCGGGTCGTACATCAAGGCAAACAAATATAAACAAGTCGCACGAGGCAGCTGTAATAGCGTAATTCAAGCTTTCCCAATCTAACGCGAAGCGAACTTTCCCGTATCTTATCAGCAACAGTAGATCTGCACTGCGAACATTAATATTCGATGCTCCTGATTTTTCTTCAGCTCCGCGCATGTATAGATGTGCACATGTACACCCATAGACGCGTATGTTTCCTCATTACTCACGATTCCTTTTGCGCGTGTTGTTTAGTGCCAGCTATCGAGATTTGTCAAAGCGCACGCCATTGCGGCGACTCTCTTAAAATGCCTCTCGCAGCGACGTTGAAAACAACTCAATTTCCAAGCTTTCCTGCACACATCATTTTCTAAAAAAAAAAGAGGGAGAAAAGCAAGAGAATCGACAAATTTTACCTGTATACATGCGCGCAACAGGTTCACCGGGATTCCGTTCCGCGCGGAAAAAAAACGCGGGATAGCTAATTTAAAAGAAAGGGGGCGCAGGTCAGTGTGTATCCGCTATTTACGGAGGCGCGTCTCGGGGAGGAGGAGAAAATTGAACGTGCGTAAGCACAATGGGAAACAACGTTCGGTCCGCGCCGGTGCGCGACATCATTTATATCGGGAGGACGTCACACGGCGCTACAACAGCATCAGCAGCAGCAGCACAGCGCAGCAGCGGCGCTGCTTCATCGAGCGAATGAATTTCCGCGGAGATGAGTCCAGTCGGGCTCGTGAGATGGGAAATTCCGTTAGCTGATTGAGTTTGCTGCTGTTTCGAGAATATTGAACGAAACACACACACACACAAACACAACGTGCGTCGTGAGGAATATTCTCGTCTCTCGTTATTATGTTAAATTATGTATTGATATATTATATATTCGTATATACAAATATAATTGTACACACGCGAGAGCACGTTGCCCGTAAGCCGGGTATACGTGCGAGCATTGAGCATATTTTATTATAGACCTGTGTATTCTATATGTTTGTTTGAAAAATCTCTAGGATATTTATATTTATCGTTGAACTATTGGTGAATTTAATGGAAAAAAACAACGCGGTCACCGCGCACTCTGAACTCGGAGCGTCGTCAGCCAACGATTTGTTACATTGTAATAAAAGCTCTCTATATAAAAAAGAATGCAAAAATGTTGATGCACTTTAAATCAATGAAACCTCTAAAAAAATGCAAATATGTTGACACACACACTTTAAATCAATGAACGTATGTAAAACATCTCTCCAAATCCCGAATGAAAAAAATGAAATTGTTGTGTATATATAACATAAAATGACACACTCACGCACACACACAGGACGAATAGAAGTTATGTAAATAGTCCAAACGCAAATTCGTGGCAAAGACGCCAGTCGGCGAGTGTTTACGTTAATTAAGACAAAAAGAGTAGAAATTGATAAACAACATGTAAATAAAATAAAATCAGCCGCCGTGACGCAGAATTTTGTGATTGATGTACATATATGCATACTCGGAAAATCGACGAAATAACGAGTTTTCCTCGTTGTTTATTTGTGCGAAAGAAATTATGTAACGGCTTTGTTATATCATTCTCAAATTTTTTTTCCAAGTTGTATATCGAGAAAATTGTAAATTATCCGGAAAGTAAAGGTAATCCTTGTCGCACATCTTGCCGGATTTGAGCTAAAAAAGCTCTACGCCGCGCGAAATACACAGCGCAGTCGTTTGCAACGACATCCAAGCCATGCGACGAGATATACAATAATAGCGCTATTATACGACTCAGTGCATTCGGTAATGGATCACGCAAGTAACTCGAGAGGTTGTGCAACTTTCTACATTAATATTGCATCGCACGCATTATCCAAAATTATCTTGTCTTTTCTTTCTATTTTCACTCTAAGACGATCGCACAAAATTAACGCTAATTGTATGATTGACCATAATTCTGGTACTTCGGAAAGGTATATCTAATATATGTTGAAACTTATATTTTCTTCGCTTCCGGATTATTTCGAGCACGTATTTGTATATTAGTTATTAAGTCGGCGTCGTCTTAAATGTCAGCGTTATATCGATGGGCGAGATCTAATTTTCCGAATTTATGTTTAATATATACATATATATATAGTAAGTGTATACGAAAAGTTTAGCGATGACGAGCTTTATACAGGAGACGATGAGATAAAAGTTTTATCGTCGTTGATGGTAGTATTACGGTCTATTTATGCGTACGTGTATAAAGTCCCAAAATAATTTACAATGATATGTATATTCGTGCGCAGCTCATGTTTTTACACGGAAGCGGAATAAGGGGAGAATTAAAATTATATGCGAGCGTTATGTACTTGTGATATATAAACTGTAAATATAAGGGCAGCAAGTTCGCGCCAGCGTAGATTTAAACGAGGTTTGTATGATGTTTTTTCATAGACTAGAATATCTATATACTTATGTAACGAGGGAGTATGTGCAGCGTGCTTGCGTGTGCGGCGAAGAGTATGAAGACAGCGAAATTTAAAAGTATAAACTCATTATTTAATCTATATTTACGAGAATCAACACTTTGTTGAAAGCCTCTATAACTATACAGTACGCGATATATAATAATTTTCAAGGGTCAGAATACAATGAGAAGAATTACCGTAAAACAAAATGATGATATACCCCTTAAATAATGCATGAGCGCACGTATAGCCAATTAGGTAAAGAATTAGAGCCCGTCGTTAATATCGCGAATCGGAATCAACTCCAAGTAATAATTCCTTTCAAGAAAAGCTCAACTTCCAATTGTCGGATACACTTCTGCTTCCGCACGTTTAAGCTGCAAGCTCGTAGTATACGTCCTGTAACACGTGACCGACGACAGATGCGTGCGTCGCATGCGAAGGAGGTCGCTGATGAGGGAAAGGTCAAAGGTGAAGGTGAGAGGACGTGAATTGTACGCCTATACATATATACTACATGTCGAAGCGTGGGATCAAACGTACACGAGTGTAAATGTGCTTGCGAAAGCTCCGTCGTCCCCCGAGCCCCGGGACGAGTGAGCTTCACCTTCGGCGTTAGTACGTTTCTCCTCGAGTTCGCGGATAGTAAAAGTCAACAGTGCTTAGCCACCTGTAGGAAAATTAGATGTGCGATACCGAGGCGACGTCGGGTTGTGAGAGCTTTTCCGAGTGACCAAATGACATTAAGCCTCGCGATCGATTGCAAATACTCGCTAAATTTGAATGAAAAGATAATGTTTGCTGCGGTTTTCAAAAGATTACAAAAAACAGTACTAAATTTTGTGTATTTTTATTCGATTGAAGATTATTAACAAAATCTCGTGCGCGTGTAATTAAGTGCGTATTTATCGTCGATTGCGAGGCTCGATTCATCGTCGGTTCGTATAAAAAGAAACTAACTGATTACCCATTCAGCGCCAACGATATCTTTGTCTCGAAACGATGCCGATGCATGGACATGAATTCAAAAATACGAGCCTCTTTCTCGTGCACGCGCTGTGTGCGTCGTGAACGAGATTTTTCATCGACGATTTAATTCGAATTACAATTCACCAGGAAATGCTTTTTCACTCGGAGTAAAAAGCTTTTATGCGAGAAGCTATGCGGCATTATTTATATTTTTGCATTAAACGTCGTTAAATTTTAATAATCAGAGACCTGCGCGCCGGCGCGACGATAAATGAATTCCGCAAAAAAGGTAACATACAAGAGAAGCGAAAGGCGCGCCGACGCAGAAATATACGCATGAATCAGTGCATTATCTATTGTATTGCCACGGCAGTCGCGCGCGCGCGAGGAAAGTAAAAATTGCTCCCGTTAAAGCGTGTATCGCGCGCGTCAGTCTCGCTAAATAAATAATCCCCCGATAGCATCGAGGCAATTAAGGATATCGCACGAAATCATCATCATCAGGCATTTTCAGCGCAGCGATCCCCGTACTTGAAAAAGTATCATTATCTACATATGCGGGGAGGGTAATAAAGAAAAATTGCGATTGCACGCAAAGCCCGTATTATCGAGTCGCGCGCGCGCGCAGGTGTGCCAACACACACGGGCGGCTGCTTTTTCCCCGCGCGCAGCTCACCGCACCCGAACCAACGAAATCCTTCTAATTCCTCCGGCGAAATCGACGCACGTGCAGCATGACGCGAATACCGCTCGTTATAGGTATTAGCGTCGCGAGCGCATTCTGGATAACACTTACGCTCTGTATACCGCGAGTCATCATTCTCAATTTTAAGAGCGATTGCGAGCACTTTTTTTATGCGGAGCGATCGATGTCGATCCCGATTACGGTGCGATTGTAACGATGTTGATGATGATGATGAGAGAGAGAGAGAGAGAGAACGTGTGCTTAACGTACGTTATAGAAAGTAAGAAAATTATATGTATAAATAGATTATATGATATATTATTATAGCCATAATATATATTATAGAGAGAGATATAATGAATATACTATAAATGCGATCAGCGAGTCGCGATCCTTTTTTTGTATCGAAAGTGCTGCACTCTGCTCTGAAATAAATATGATGCTTGTTTGGTTAACAAAAACTCGGAATATAGTTTCGAGAATAACCTTTACAATTTATTTCCTTCTGCATGTGCGTAATATACATAAATATCCTTCACGATGCGGAAATCACTTTAATTGATTGGCATACATATTTTTTGTTGAAATTCGATTTATTCGGAATTCTCATTGCAAAATACGATGACTAGTTGTTTTATTTTTTTTCACAGCTAGAGTGATCTGTTTTTGCTATCGTGCAGCATCATTGGAGGATTTAAGCCAGAAACGCTCGTGTCTTAATTGCTGTGCTGAGGTAATTAGCGAGGCATTTCGAGGGTATAACTTCTCTGTCATTCAGACGAAAAATGAAGTTGCGCCCGCCAATGCATGGAATTTCATCAGCGATTAGTGTCATTGCTTTATATTTTTTGCGCGTACTTTATTTGATATTAATAAAAATTCTTTTTGGAGTAAAATTTTTATGCTGAAATATGCTCATTATCGTGTATATTAAATTATTTTGCTTAGTGTTGACAACAAATAAGTAGAAATTCCTAGGATACTTCCTTTTACGTTTAGATTACTTGTTTCGTTTTAAAGTTAATTTAAGCTTCTTTCAATAAAACGTGGACAATTTTTTAAATTGAATTTTTTATCTTTGCAATATTTCAACTGCACTCATACCGGTATTGTTTAAAAATAGATATTTGAAAATTTTTGAAAATAATTATTTTCACTACTATGTCAGACAAAACCATGTTTAAACTAACAACGCACGTATCAAAATGATTTACTGGTATTTAAAAATTTTCAAAATTAAGAGTATATATATATAGTGTTCCATTTTTACTACATCACTTGTCGCTATGACAAGCTTTGTTACATCGTTATAAAAAGTTTTTTACGAATCCAGCAAAGTAAAAAATCTTTCGATCCCCAGATATCTAAGGTAAATGAACAATATCCTAAAAGAGAAATTTTGGCTTTCGATACGGATGGCAATGAGGAAGAAGTTTCCATCCCTCATCGTGTCCGTTCTGGCATACCGGAAAAGAAAAAAGAGAAAAAAAGATAAAGAAGCGATGTCCTCTAATACAAGTAGCGTAATAGAGGAAACGCCTGCGGAGATAAAGTTTGCTCTCGATCTATAATAACCGAAAGCAACCCTCGTTTCCCCTCAGCTGTTCTTCATTTCGTATAGAACGAACAAGGCAGCAAACGAGCCGTTGCGACGCGCAGTATACGATCGTCACAAGAAGCTTTAATTAGAATTTTTTCCAGCAAACTATACTTTTTCACAACGTACGTAGCATGTAATCGTATGAACAATTTTAACAGTTATTAACTCACGGGTAACTGTACACACATACTTGCGTGAAAAATTAAGGACATAATTAGCTGAGCCATCAGTCGATGTAAATATGATTATGTCCAACTATTAGTAGTAAAATTGCACTTCTCTTATTACCTTGGCAGAAAATTCAGTAAGTTTTAAGCGGAATTTCGCTCAGTAACTATCAAAATTCGAATTCCTGATATCGAATTTTGAACAAAATATTTGCTAATGTCAAAGGGTAACTATATTCTCATATTTTCTTTTGCTGTCATTGTTTATTCTAACTAGCTATTCAGTTAATTATAAGTATACATCATTAATTAAATACATATTATTCGCTAGAAAATAATGGAACGGTAGACTGCATTAAAATAATTATTCTATATAGTACAGTCTAATTTTGTGTACATGCTAAATGCAAACAATTAAACATTTGATTGAATAATAACTTGAAACTCAAACATTACTAGGTCATTTGATCAAGCTTTCGGTCCAAAATAACTGTCAAGAATAAACGACTAACTTTCTCTCTTCCACACTATTTCGAAGATAAAAATAAGTCTGGCACACATTGCATTACTCCAGTTGCCACAAAACAATCATGTGTTCTTGAGACGAAATAAAAGCAATGCCTTCAACAAATAATGCAGAAACATATCCGCTTTTGATAAATGCTTTTCACCCTCGCCACTGCATACCTGAACGTATCAAAGAAAAAATAACCATCCCGCTACATTCCACTACTATGAGCACAATGCCAAAGTGTGAGCATCAATGCATAATGTACGCGTGAAATTCCGAGGCTCGCCAACTATGAAGAAAATTTTCCAGTTCATGCGAATTCCAGATTTTCGTGTGAGACCCCGCCTTATGGAATCTGCGGAGAAAAGGCGCAAGTGGACGAGTGTTGGATAGTTTATTTCGAAGCTCCTCCGAATCATCAGGTCATCGATAAAGAATCTAGAGATATCGGTATACATAAAGAGACTGAGATTACGCTAGTAGCTAGCACCTGCTATAGAAACGACTGCATTATAAATTCCAGATACGCACGTAGTAAATATAATTCACAAAGCAACTATTCTGCGGGCTTTATATATCAGAATATAGATTGCGTCATTTACACAGTACACAGTACTGATGTATACGTCGTGCCCCCGTTTCCCTTTAACGCGATTCTTTTGTCACGCGCGACTTAATTTAATCGCGACCGTTTCACGCGAGCAAAAACTAGATAAAAGCTCGCTCCGCGAAGCTTCCGCGCTGCACGTTCGTTGGATCGATTTCAAACTGTAAATTCATTCGATCGCTATACTATGCGGCTTTTTTTTATTTTTCGCCAGCTTGTTCCCAGCCACGAATAATCGATTTTTACACTGCACACATACGCGTACGGCCTTCCAATATACAGATCGATCGAAATGAAAATGCGCTTGCTCGATCGAAAAAGTTCATATGTCTACTATAATGCATGCGTATATAAATCGAATAGACAAATCGCATTTTTTCCATTTCCGTACACTGCATTGATTACACTTTCATCTTGTAGCGTAGAAAAGTCTTTTTGCACACGATGCGTGTAACGGAAAGCAGACAAAAGTGAAGTATACATAGGTGCAGCCGTATTCACGGCTTTTCGAGCGATGCACACGCATAATATATGTGGAAATTCACCAAAAAGTAACACACGACTCGATCCAAAAGTTGCACATTTTTATTTTTCAGGCCACACTTATCGGGCCATGCTAGTTTTGTTTGGTAGCTCATTTCAAATAGTAAACCATTATGTGCCTAGTCAAAACCCCCCTTCGTCAACAAAGAGCTACAGGCGAAAAAACGAAAAAAATTACCGCGATTTTTGCTCTAAAAATTAAAAAAAAAGGGCATTATCTACAGTATTACAATTTTTTTGATTTTTTTCATATACACAGACTTAAAGTACACTAAAAGACCATTAATTTTCATATTTATTTGTCTGGATCGGATGCACTGATCAAATGATACGCACATTGAAAGACAACGAACTCTGTTTCAGGCGCTTACGAGTGCGCCGTGCGCCACCACATGTTTTGGCTTACGCGCGGACGCGGTCCTCTCTGCTTTCCTTCGGGAAAGCGCTTTCGCTCAATCGCAGTTACTCTTGTATATATATATAAAAATATAATTTACGTGTTTCTTCCTCTCGCATTTGCCCAGGCATAGCCTGTGATGTGGGAAAAACTCGACGTGTTTGTTGCGTCGAGAAAACCCACACCGAGAGAAAGAATTACAATCTTTCGGCGCATATAGAAATCCTACCCGTGCACTACCGACTACACCGTGTGTTCAGTGTACCCCGCAACAGGCCGCACTTCTTCAGGCGTACCTCTCTCGGATACAACGTATCTGTGGCCCCCAGAGCACGAGAGAAAACATTTGCATGTCTCGCCTAAGAGCTACGTGGCCAGTGTAGCGCCTCCTCTTATAAGCCGTTATTGCTTTGCGCATCGGGTGTGGAAGGTAGCGGCAATCACAGATCTGTAGACTGTGACCCGCGAGCCTACACTACGTTATCTGTAGAAACGTAGTGGCGATACGTTTACCCGAGAGTATGCGGGGTGTCGGGAACAAAATCCTCTTAACTTTTGATCCAGGCATTCTTAAATTAAAGCTCTTTTCTTCTACTTTTCTTCTAATAAGTCTAAATTGCCATTTTTTAATGTCGTGTGCTATATATATGCTTTTAAAAAATCATTTACTTGAGAAGTATATACATAGCCCAGTACATTAAAAAATTTCAGTTTAGACTGATTAGAAGAAAAGTAGAAGAAAAGAGCTTTAATTTAAGCTACTAACCGTTAAAAACGAATGGGTCAAAAATTAAAAGGATTTAAAGAAAAAAGCGTACAATTGGCTATTTTCGTAAGCGCCTGAAACAGAGTTCGTCGTCTTCAAATGTGCGTATCTTTTGATCAGTGCATCATATCCAGACAAATAAATATGAAAATAAAAAGTCTTTTAGTGCACTTTAAGTTTGTGTATATGAAAAAATCCAAAAAATTGTAATACTGTAGATAATGCCCTTTTATTTGATTTTTAGAGCAAACATCGCGGTCATTTTTTTCGGTTTTTCACCTGTAGCTCTTTGTTGGCGTAGGGTTTTGAAAAGGCACATAACGGTTTATTGTTTGAAATGAGCTACCAAATAAAACTAGCGTAGTCTGATAGGTGACCCTTAAAAATAAAAAAGTGCAACTTTGGACCGAATTGTGTGCCACTTTCTCCTTGATTTCCACATATGTTTATATTACAAAATCCGCCAAAATAATTCAGATAATTGCAGCCGAAATCAACCAAAATCTCGTGAGCCTCGTCTGGGACATCGTCTTTTTATAGGACCCCCCAGAACACGAAAAAAATAGTGTTCCCATGAAATCGAATGAGTGTTTTTGGGTATTTAGATATTTGTATAAAAATTTTTTAAAAAATTCGTTTTTTTAAGCATTTTTTTTTTCAATGCGAATTTAGAGGGAGGAATTTTATTTTTAAGGTCGCAAATATGCACAGAAGTTCACAAAATATCTGAGCTTTTCAAATTGGTCAAGTTTTTTTGTCTATGATTTTTTTAACAAAATGACGGCGGTTTTTGTGAAGCAGCGTGATGTTAAACTTTGTTAGATGATATTAAATTTGATTTTTTTTCTCGAGAAATAGAACCTTAATGAAAAAATGTATTGCAGAATAAAAAAATCCTTAAAATTACTCAAAGAATATGTATGCATTTTTTCAAATATATTTGAGTCATTTTTTAATTTTTCAAAAATAGTGAAAATTGAAAAAATTTTTAATTTGGTCGATTTCCGCTGCAATTATCTGAATCACTTTGGCGAATTTTCCCGTGTGTGTGTGTGTGTGTGTGTGTGTGTGTATATACTAGGGGGTACCCCCCCTGCTGGCTCCGCTCGCCAACCCCCATTATTTCAGTTGTTATTTTGGTAATGTAAGCGACCACACACAACCCCTATATATCAGCTCTACTCAACACTTCAAACCTTTACCTATCACCTTGACCCATGACCTTTTCATCCACCTACATCTACCCATAAACTCCACCGTCTCTCAGCTATTAGCACCTCACTCACATCACCTATAATCTCGACCCATGAGGCTGATTAAATCATAAAACCTACCCTTTACCTATGACTTTCAACTAAAATTATTATTCTCTGCGTATGTTCTCCACCTATCACCCCAATTTATTACATAACGCTCCACTTATTACACCAACCTTATCTTCTTGACTCTCCACCTATCATTTCCACCTTCCATCTATCGCCTCCAATCACGACCTCTAGCCTCCCACTATTACGTCTAATCATGAAGTCAACCATGAAGTCTACCAACTACCTGTCACTTTCACCGATAATTTCTATCCACTACCGATTATCTACAACCTTGATCCTGAATATTTTAATCTTTACTTATACCTCGACCTATGACCTTCTTATTCTCCTATTACCTCCACTTCCTATCTCGACCCATAAAGTCTACCGTCTTCTAGCTAATTGACCTACCACTTACAACTTTCACCCATAAGGTTCACCACCACTTACCACCTTCACTCGTAGTTTCTAACGAACACTTATTCCCTGCAATTATATTCCTCGTTTTCTACTTATCACTTATACCTTCCACTCATAACTCCAATCGTGACTTCCACACTCCACCTATCTCCTACACTATCTACGTGAACCACACACACTCCATTGCTACAGTCATAACCACCACCCTTTACGCATAATCTGCAAATATGTTCACACTTTCTGCCTAGACCTATCACCTCCACATATGAATTCCACGCACCACCTAGCATCTTTACTCGTAACCTCAAACCGCACCACCTATAATGTCGACTAATGAAGCGTACCGACTAATTAGCACCTCCACTGTCCATCTGTTACTGACAATCCAGTTCTCCTACTCAGCGTGTCACTTTCCCCTTCGACTTATGACTCCAATCATGACTTCTGACCTCCACCTGTCACCCATGATTTTCAGCCTCCATCTATCGCATCTAGCCATAAACTTCCGGTCAACTTATTATCCTACACGGCCTCTACTCAACACCTGCCATTTCTAGCTCTGAAATCTACCTTATACCGAGCACCTCTATCATCCATCTATTGCATTCAATCATGTCCTTCTTCTCCAGCTATCCCTACAACGTCCATTTATAAATACAATCGCGATCTCCACCCTCTACACATAATCTCTACCTATCTCCTACATCTATGACTTTCTGATTACAGTTATCACTATCTCTGATCATGTCTTCCGACTCCAATTATAATCTACACATTCCGCTTATGATACTAACCATAATTTTCACAACCAAACCTTTCACTTATAACTTCAATCGCGACCATTACTCAACCTATCCCTACACCGTCCACTTATTACTACAGTTATTAACCACCACCCTTCACACTCTCCTCGACCCATGAAGCTGACCTTCTACCTAGCACCTTCTCCTGAGGGGGGGGGGCTGAGGGGGCACTGAGGGGGGCCAAACGAGGTGGGGGGCGAGGGGGGCAAAGCATATAAAAATAACCAAACTTTTGAAACGTTTCTTGGTTCTTTTGAGGGGGGGCTGAGGGGACTAGTGAGGCGGGGCTAAATTCCAGCGCTGCTCAAAACAACTATATAATATTCTAAGGAATGAGGGGGGGTAGAGGGGAGGTTCGTGAGGGGCGGGAGGGGGCGATGAGGGGGGGCCGTAAAAATAACCAAACTTTTGAAACGTTTCTTGGTCATTTTGAGGGGGGTAGAGGGGGCGGAAGGGGGGGGGTTGGGGGCAAATTCCACCTCAGCCCAAAACAACTATATAATATAGTAAGATATATATATGCGTATGCGATTGCCGAATGCGTCAATCGGGAGGAAAGTCAGGCTCGCCCGTCAAAGGATCGCGTTTGAATGACAGATGTGAGAAGGTAAGCTTAAAATAGGGGCAAGCTTTTTGTGCGCGCAGCTCTAGCGGCCTTTGCGCAAACATATCGATGCTCGGAATGTTTATGGAAGAGGAAATTTGCAATACAAGTTGGATGAAAGCTCAAAAAAGCTGAAATGAACTGGTGGGCTCTTTGTGTATTTCGTTGATTTTTGTTTTGTTCACCGTATCGCACGTTTAATTGAAGCCCCACGCTGAGAATAGCTGCCGAAACGAAATTGCATTAGGAAAGTTTCCCATATTGTATTTAGTACAATTGATGAGAGTAAAGAAAAATCGAATGAAAACGTTTGTGTTCGATTTCTGGTGATAACGTGCGTTAATCAACGACTTGTGTTCATGAAAAAAGACACGTCTCCCTGAGTGCATTCATTCCGTTTGAATATAGATAGTTACGCGGTTTATTTTTCTTCAATCAAACAAGTTACATGTGCAAAGTCTTTCGCTTGAGACGCAACTTTTTATCGACGCATCTGAAATGAAAATGTATTCTTTGCAATGATTCGAGGCATAAGAAAAATGAGTTAGAGTTATAATGTTTTCAATTATGCATGTTTAAAGTATTTCGTTTGTTTATTATTGAAACTTAAGTATAGGTATATAGCATTGTTTTAATTATTTGTAATAAAACAATTAAAATAAAATGACTATATTTCAATTTTTCATACACTCAACTGCTTTCGGGAGATCGGCAAACTCAACAATAATTTTTATAATTATTATAAATTTAATTTGCACAGCTTGTGTTAGGCAATCAAATTTTTTATCAACAATTTTTCTGGGTGTGATCAGGAGGTCAAAATACCCATAAAAACCTTGGGCGTGGAAGAATACATCGGATAAAAAAACCCTGTGGCGCCCTATTTATAAAGTGTTAATTAACTTTTGTCATGCTTCAAAAATAATCATAGATTATTTACTTGCTCGATAAGGCAGGCCACAAGAATAATTAAAATTCATATGGTTGCTTATCACGAAAATGATGGCTTTGAAATATCCAGTCGAAACACTAGCACTTTGAAAGCTTCCGAAATTGATGAGTAATTAAAATGTATGTATTTAAGAAACGTCATTAAACAATTCTTCTCGAAGATTATAATGAGCATATTGCGCATAGGCGACATGTTATTGCAGTGGCTTCTTTACTAAGAAGTTATCAATAAAAATAGATTTTTCCATGATCTTTTCACTTTAAAAAAAATTTAAAGTGATTAATTTAAACGATTGATAAAACAGTGTTGGAAAGCATGATTGAGGAAAAGTGTGCTAAAAAAGTAAGAAATGAAATTCACTGTGCGAGCAATAATAATATTTTTAAGAGTAATTGGTTCTGTTACAAAGAATCTTTCGCATTGGTTTTTCCACCTATAAAATGCACCATTACCGTAACACTGGCTATCTCAAGCTATTATATATAGTTATGCTACTACTTTTCAACAATACTTTATTGAGTAAAAACACATAAATTTAAGAAAATACGCGTATGCATCTAGAAATTTGTTAACTGATTTAATTGTTAAATTTAAATTGTCTAGATCACTATAGTTTTGGTCAAAGAAAAACAAGATACAGGATTAAAAAAATTCAAACGAGCTTGTCTAAGACAAAAATGAATCTTTCAGAAAACATCTAAATAATCAAAATTATTCTATGAAAAATTAAATACGGTAGCACTTTCGTACATTCATGTACGCTCCAACTATTTTAGCAATATTAATGTGTTTCATCAGTACCTACAGGTGCGAAATTTGAAATGAAACAGCGCTAAGATAACTCGAGATCACAATAGGGGCGACATCTGGCGTACTAACTAAAGCACAATCTACGCACAAAAATAATTTTGCTCAATCGGCCAAGCGCCAAAATGAGATTCTTCGAGAGATTTCTCGAAAAAGTAACGATCAAGTTGATATATATATATATGTGTGTGTGTGTTTGTGTGTGCGTGTGTGTGTGTGTGTGTGTGCGTGTAAGGTGCGTGTGTGTGTGTGTGTGTATAATACTTATAATATAAGGACACCTATATAAGGATGTTCAATTTCGTTCTGAAACAGCTGTTAAAACTGCTCCTGTAATCCATTTTCACAGTCAATTTTTTTTCTCAGGGTTATTATTAGTCGAGTAAGTATATGTTGTGAACTTGCTTATTCCTAAAATATTATTCAAGCATAATCATAATTAATACTTACAATAAACATAGTTTTACTAACTATCTTAGAGTTGCCGCCGCCCGCTTTATGAAAATTCAACATTTTTTTGTCAACCGCTTCGATGTTAAAGATTTTTTTCCATTCCCAGAGTTATTATTAGTCGAGCAAGTATAAAAAAAACTATTGCGATTGATTCACTATTCTGCATGTAATTATCGTCATATAATTAAAACATGCATAAAAAGTATTATTTTACTAAAAGCAAACAAATGTTTATATTTTAACAATTTTAAAAAGATTTAATATAATTATTATAAGTGCACTTAATTACTTTGAAAATACCTATGAAATATGATTACAGAAAATATTTATTTACAATTGCACTTAATTGTATGGATAAAATATTTGCAAATAATTAAAATTATTTCAATAATTTTACCTGTAATCATAATAATAACTTATCGAACCATTCGATATTTCAAGTAGACCGCCGTGAGCGTGTTTTACGAGCTACGCTTATATATATTCCAAAAACATTGGCTCATTCACGACGAACTACGCCGCCGCCACGCGGACAGACTCTGTCGACTATCTTACTGTCGTCTGTCATTAGTCACTGAGAAGTTTTCATTGAAAACCGATCTCAGTGTGCTATCCCCCTTTGGGAATACGTTCACGCAGAATACAAGTGAGAAGTTTACAGGTATCTAATCAGAGACGTATACATATTACTATCGCGCCGGACTATCGTCGCGGTAAACATTCCTGGTCGCTCTTTTTTTATATATAGTGAAAATATGAGCATCGAGTACGATCCTGTACGATTGATGAACAACATTGACAAACTGTGCAACTGCACGGAAACAAGTTGCCGCTGCAGCGACGATAATGAAAGTAAGTATACTATACACACCTTCGGGGTTATGTATACCACGTACGTAAAAACAGAGGTGAAAACGTATCAGTGCGTGTGCATATATATAATTTAAATATTGAAATCGCAAAGTGTGCGTGCCTCTACTTATATACATTGCTGTGTTCCGGACATTCGAATCTCAATAGGCGTTCAAAAGTTAAAGATATGCGTGACGTTTTGCTAAACGGAGAACAGCTGATTCGACAATTTTAGCTCTACGTATAAGATAAAGACGTTTGCCAATAAACTTGAAAGCTGTAGCAATTCAGTGCAGTGTTTTTCCTCTCACGTTAGATTAGAGCAAGGGCATTCACCGTAATGCTATGATTTCAGCGTACGAGTGGACATGGGATAAATCATTCGAGACACCCAGATTACAGCTGGGCGAGAAGAATCTGGAAGTTAAGTTCCATCCTGGCTACAGCGTGGGCACAGCAGCTATCAGAGGGAACAAGACAATGTCAAGGGGCAGACATCATTACTGGGAGGTCAAAATGATCACACCCGTTTACGGAACAGACGTGGTAAGTAGTACAAAAACTCAGATTACAACTTATGTGTGTCAGCCAGTGATAGCATTGTGCAAATAATACTTGAGTGCAATGATCTTTTTATTTCTCAGATGGTTGGGGTAGGAACAAAAAAAGCTGATTTGACAAGCACATTCGATTCTTTCTGTTCCCTGCTGGGTAGGGATGCAGAATCATGGGGATATTCGTATAGGGGATACCTTCAACACAACGGTCAGACTAAGGAGTATACTGCATGCTTCAAACAAGGAAGTTTGGTCGGTGTTCACTTGGATACATGGAAGGGAACACTGCAATTCTTTTTAAATCGAAAATCGTTAGGTACATTGGACAAAAGAGTACTTTCATTCAAATTGTTTTTTATTGTGAAATATGTTACTTAAAAATTTAAGAATAAGTGCACAAATAATTTAATGCCGCATATTTCATTATTTCAGGTATTGCTTTCACAGGCTTAAGAGGATTAGATTTGTATCCTATGGTTTGTTCTACAGCTGCAAAAAGTATAATGAAAGTAACGTGCAGTTGTTCGATGCCAGCATCTTTACAAACAGAATGTTTGTCCATTTTAAAACCTGTACAAAGATATTACTTGAAAAAAGCATTCCCTGGCTTAAACTACCTATCAAAAAGTGTGTTTGCAGACATACTTAAAAAAAGTGAAGGTAAAAGGTACTGTCGAAAGACCAGCACCGTCGACCGTCGACGGTCGACGTTAGATGGTAGACAAGATATTAATAGCGATATAATAGATGTTAGGCGATACAATAATAGACGATACCATAACTGTTGCATATTCGTCAATGGTAAAAGGATTGACTTTTCGAGATATTTCGCTCGGTCACGGTCGACGGTTAACGGTAGACGGTAAGCGGCACAAAATAATTTTGTAAACCGCAAACGGTCGGCGGCGTTGGTCCCCAGACAGTGCTAAGAAATATTATGTTTCTTTAGCAGATATGTAAATTGGGATTGTGCATGAGGTAATGGTTTTTTTGTTCTATTAAGATCTTGAATCATGAAAACAAAACAATAAAAAAACTGGTTATAAAAATTAAGAAAAAAATAAAGCAGATACAATAAAGATTATGCTAAAGATTGAATTGTCAAAAATGGAAAGACTCAAAATAAAAGCCAAAGCATACGCAATAAAGTCATGCAAAGTCCTAATTCAATGTACTTTAAACCAATTATTTTTACTCATCGAAATCATTTTTTCTTAAGATGATGATAATGAAGAAGACTATGAATTTCCAAGTGAATATTTAATACTAGACGATTTTGATTTTACCTTGGTCCGGTGTAAAAAAACAAAGAAGAAAAGACGCATAGACCAAGAATATATATCAGAACTTCCAGCTTCAACTCTTCTTCCATACAGCACTTTACTTCTCGAGTGTAGGGAACTATTTTTTAATGACCATATCAGAGAAGAATCTTAAAAATCATGAAAAATTATCATGAGTTTAATGTGTCAATTTGATCTGATACAGATCGCAAAATTTTGTAATTAATATATTTTGTTTATATTTTATAAAAGTCATGAATACTTGACAATTGTAATTAATTTATGTAAAATAACTGATATTAATAATCGTATATTGCTTGATGATGATATATAGTATATACGGATACTTGCATTTAAGATCCTTTTACATTGTAATCTAGGTTTAATTGTTACAATAATTTTCGAATAAAAAACGTCTTTTAGTCAAAACTTCACTGTTATTTTTTAACTTGAAACCTCGTCATTCAAATCAGTTAAATCACTAGAATTTTGTATACTAACTTTAATTTTTGAACATTGTCTTTTATTTTTGGAAGCAGCACGTTTCCTTTGTCTTTTACTATTATTTGAATTAATTTTAACGCAAAATACAATAGCTTGAGCCCAACCAGCTAGTGGACCCCACAGTTCACGTAAATGACAGCTAACTTCCTGATGAATTTTTGGCGTTACTGTTTTTTGTTTTCCCAAGTGAGGCATATAATTAGAACAAGCAACTTGAAATATGTGGGTGTCTACAGGTATAGACTCCAAGTGACCCAATGACATAAGGCAAATGCAATCAGCTACTTTAGGGCCTATACCTGTCAGAGACATAAGACTTTCTCTTGCGTGTTCATAAGTTGCACCATTCTCCTTTTTCAATCCTAAAAGCCAGTCTTCTCCTAAAGACAGCAACTGTTTTGCACTTTTTACAATATACCCAGCTCGATACCCAAATCCTTCTTTTCTGAGAATACTTTCCAACTTTGGATTAGATAGTTTCTCTATCGTTGGAAAATCATAATAAGCTTGGTCTTCAACTGTACATATATATTCTCCGAATAATCTACATAATTTATCAACCATACCTGATATCCTGAAAATTGTAAAACATTTAACAACTTTTAAATTCTGTACAGATTAGAAAAATATTTCATGACTACCCTTGCAGAAATGCTTACCATCGTTGACCACTAAGTAGTAAATTTTTAAAATCACCAGTAAATTTTTAAAATGGTGTAACAGTTCTACCAGAGTGTATCATCTCTATAACTTTGAGTATGAAATACCTTGTTATATTGTTGTTTGAACTGCAAATAAATGAAAACAGATTCTCTACAACATGCTGATCAAGTATCCTAACTGCACCTATTTTATCATAACTTGTTTTGAAATGCAAATCAGTGTCAGCCCATACTTTGAGATTTTCCTTCAACGACAAATCCAATCGAAAGTATTTAAATAGTGCTTCATCGCATGGAAAATTCTTTCTTGACCCATGTCTTGTGTAACACAATTTATTGCTATCCTGAGAAAGCGTCCAAAGGGCACTACCAAAAACTCCACGATAACTTTTTCCATTATTGCACTCTACCCATCTGCACATTAAATTTATAATTACATTTTTACCTTTTTTTAATATTTTTGATATCATAGTCAGATCATTTTGACATGATGATATTGAGGTATATGGTAGAATGACTTGAAATAAACGGTTGAAAATACTTTTCATACAAATATTACAATCGTGAAAGCAATATCAAAATAGGGTTATGTGGTGCACACAACACTAAAATATTCTTAATATTTATGAAACGTGAATAAATAAAAAGTTTACCTAAAGCTTTGCCCTCCTTTTAGTGTTATCTCCAAATCCAGCTCACCCTTTTCGCAGAAAATGTAACCACTTGTTTCGTTCGTACAAGATTCTTTACTGTTACCGTTAGTCAATGACATTTGAAACCGTGATTTGGTAATCCCAAAGATCGACGAACGGATTTTTTGCATTAAATTATTTTTTTAATAAGTATGTGCTTACACAATCGAGTAAGTAATAATATTCAAACAAAAACATTGTTGACTAAAATAAATCAGCACGAAGCGAAACCGCCGAAACGTCCGCATGGCGCAGATTGGCGCCTTTTATGTAGTTATATCATGTATACCTATATACAGTATATATATGCAACGAAAACAAACGCGATCGATTTGGCATTTGACGCCAGCTTAAATCGGTACAGCAGCGCCACATTGAACTCTAACTTTCAAATACAACTTTTGTTTGAATGAATTATTATAAGGAAAAGAACTCAATTCTATCGATATAAGCAACAATTTGTATCTATTAAATGTGTAGATAATACTGATTCCATCCTCGGCATGAGCTGTAATAAATTCTTAATAAAGTACCTATAAATAATCATGAGTACCTACCTAATACCTACACATCTTTGTTCATAGGAAATAAAAAAGAGAAAACATAACATAAGCGCATCTACGTAGCTAAAAAGACTTGATACGACAGCAAGGTAAGGCAAAACGAGAGCATTATGACATTTATGAATTTTATTGGAAAACGGCAAGCTTGATAGATCCATTAAATTAAACGAAACTTAAGTTAGCCCTATAATATATACATGGGAGCTTATTGCGGGAAACGACAGAATGATTTATTGTCTCGGAAGAAGAGATCGCGAGATCGCGATTATTTGGAATCACTCGCCTTGGGCTAACTCGTGAGTTTTTGTGCAAGCCTCCTCCGACAACTCGTGAGCGTTCCTCAAGCCCTCGTCGTGTTTGGCCGGCTGTCCGTGAAAAATGGGCTCGTTCCAGTCTTGCACGTCGGCACTGCCGTACACAATGAAAACGAAATTAGTGAGGAGCGCGATGACGAAGCCGATCCAGAAGGCCAGCCTCCACTCGGCGATCGTCTGATTGGGCGTGAGCAGACCGACGATGTAGGGAGCGACGAGGCCGCCGAGCGCCCCGACCCCGTTGCCGACGGCCATCAGGGCGCCCGCGTAATTCGGACTGAGGTCGAGATTGTTGACGATGAGACTGGGATAGGCGCTGCCCTGGAGAGTCAGTCCGAGGATGAAGGCGGCGACGACGACGGCTCGATTGCAACCGGCGTAGGAGGCGATCATGATGAAGCTCGCCGGTCCGATCGTCGAGACGGTGGTGAGGAGCTTCCTCACCCCCGTCGTGCTCATCCAGTTGTTGGCGAGGATCTTGTCCGACAGCCACGAGCTGAACACGGTGTTGAGCCAGAGGCAGAGGTAGGGCAGGGAGGAGAGGTAGCCGTTGTCCTCGATCGGCAGCTTGATCACGCTGCTCATGTACTTGGAGAGGTCGGCGGCTATGGTGAAGTACGCCCAGTCGCAGCCGGTCATGGCGATCACGAACGCCCAGAAGGGCTTGCTCCGCGCGATCTTGCCGTAGGGGGCCGGGGGCAGCTTCTCCGTCGCGTCGTACTCGCCGAGGTTCTCCTGGAAGTAGCTCAGCTCGAGGTCCGAGATGAAGGGATGCTGTCGCGGATCGTCGTAGCAGAGGAACGCCCAGAACGGAACCCAGAGGACGCCCAGGCTGCCGAAGAAGTAGAAGACCGCCGGCCAGCCCTTGCCGGAGTAGCGGATCAGGAGGGCCGGCAGCGTCGTCCCGACCACCGAGCCCAGGGTGAAACCGGCGAAGATCAGTCCGCCCATTCTCGCCCGGTCTTTCGGGATCGCCCACTTCGAGACCATCATACTCACCACGGGGTACATGGCGCTGCTGAACACTCCCATGAAGACTCGCAGGACGATCAGAGCCGTCGATCCGCCCCACTCGATCGCCACTGGCGTCACGAGGGTGATGCTCGCCGGGAGCAGAACGGCCTGGCCCAGAAGGTACTTGCCGCTCAAACGCTCGGACGTGAAGGCGTAGAAGAACTGCGCCATTATGTAGCCCCAGTAAAACGAGGACAGGATTATGCCCTGCGTGTGGAAAGCGGATCGATCGTTAATTCCTCATCGCGCAAGATCCTCGATCCGCGCATCAAAATTCATATAAAGGATAAAAAGCAAAGAGTTACGATTAATAATCTTGCAGCGCATTAATGCGTATTCTTTAGAGAGATTCATCTTCTTAGAGGGCTGGACGGGACCCTCCCTTTTCTCATTTATTATGCATTTATTAAGCTTACGAATTTTGCTGCGTTTCCTCGCGCAGCAAAACTATAGTCGGTTAGAATACTACATATAATAGATAACAAAAGAAATCAATTAAAAATTAAACATTCAGACATAACAGTTCAAATCAATCATTTTTTCTACAACTTTTTATCGACCGTCATTCATTTTGCGGAATATTCCGAACTGCGATTAGTCCTAAAATATTTTCATTTACTGCATACCTGCGTATATTCGTCCCAATCATACACTGGTCCAGTTTTCACATCCATCTCGACATCCACGATACTCGTATTATTAGAAACGTCAAGCTGCGAATGCGGGCACGTTTCGGCCACTGTAACCGTCGTATTTAAAGGTACAGCCATTTCTGTTATCGCTATCGACAGGATTGATCGCAAAGAGTTGTTGATCCCTAACGCTATAAACGCCAATACGGTAAAAATCCATCGTTGAGGAATCGACGAACCTGAAAATATCTGCTTAAGAATAATCTGCCTTCATCGCGTGCAGAACATATGCGGTGCACGGGTAAACGCCGTAATTTTGTAAACTGCGCTTTCACAATGGATATACTTTATTTGCAATTTAATCATTGACTGCGGTCCAATGGTCGTACGACAAAGTTAATGCATTAAACAAACAAACGTTAAATTTTCGAAAATAATTATCGCATTTTTTTAAAATGAAGATTTCAAGCACTTGTCGCTTTGCAACGTACCTGGAACCCTTCTCACCGATGGATTAACAACGATAATTGTGTAGTATTGCCAAAATGGCGCCTTAATTGCAAGTTTTTTGTGAAACTATTGATAAATTTTTAATAAGCTACGCACTTACCAAAAAATCGTTAAAAGTTCTTAAAGTTGAACAAAGAATACACCTGAACTTTTCAGATCGATTCGAGCAATTTTTTCGATTTTGTAAATTAACAATTTTAAAAAAATTTTAAAACTGTGCAAGTCACTCAGAAAAAGTTTAGGTGTATTCTTTGTCTAATTCTACAAAGTTCCGAAACTTGGACATTCTCTTCATAAGTTTATTATTTTCAAAAAAAATTCCCAAGCATTGAAATGGCTTACTGCATGCCTGTTTACTACTTGAATGATTGAGAATTCGTTTTTTTAAATAATAAACTTTTGGAAGCAATATCTAAGCATATAAAGTTTTTATAATTAATCAAAGAATACACCTAAATTTTTTCGGAGCAATTTGAGCAATTTTAAAAATTTTTAAAAAGTTGTTGACTTTCAAAATCGAAAAAATTGATCGAACCTATATGAATATAGAATATTTAAACTTTTCTACTCTTTGATTTTATCCAAGGCAATGCGTTGTGATTACTTAATTGTAATACATGAAAATTTGTTTAAGATAGTAAACAAAACACGTTTTCTGATTTAGATTGCCGGTTAATCGAAGTGTAAAGCACTGAAGCACTCTTACAGGGAAAAGAATTTGAATTGAGAAAAGGGAAAAAACACATTTATATCTGTCATACTACTTTAATGCATCAAATGATTCATATTGAATTGTGATTATGTTTAATGCTTACAGCAGCTTTTTCGAGACGCCAGCATGATGACCTTAGATGATATTCTTTTGGAAAAGTTTAGCTGGTTATATCCTCCTAATCAAAGAACTGCAATTTATACTATCGCTAAAAATGATGAGTTCAAATATACCGAAAATTATTTGTTACGTTATCATTTTATTTAATTAAACTATACCGAAGCAAAGACATTTGTATATCACGGCTAGATATATGAAGCGTCGGCCAAGTAGTATGAAAAACTTAATTAACACTTCGCCAACCTCAAAGTTCCAATTTCAACATAATTGGAGGGTCCGCTCGGTATAAAATACAAATCGAAACTAGTGCGCAACTTCTTCATGTCGAAGAAGATTGTCAGTTCGCATGTGCTTCAGTCGTGCCTAAAAGCGTCACACAAGATAATAAATACCTTCTCCTCTGGTATCAAAATATACTAAATAAAATAAAAAACAGTGTCGAAATTGTTCCATCGACCGAGCGAACTATATCCTAAATAAATTTCCATTAAATGCTCCGTATTGACACGAATCGACAGCTATGTGAAAAAATTAACAGCATTTACGGCGGCAAGCAATTGTTACCGATAATTCAGTCATTTGTAAGATATATTATGTTTTTATTTTTTATTTTTTAATCTTTCTCAAGTCTTTTTAAGGGGCTCAGACAGCTATAAAGATTTACTGGTTTTAGAGTTAAGCGACTATTGGACCACGCGATAACATATCTGAATATGAAATTACGCTTCAAAACTGTTTTGAAAATTCGACGACGCTTGCCTTTTTGGGATATTATTTTCCTCGCATATCATTAAGTCATCGACATTTGTCAATAGAGCAAGAGAATAATAACGCAATGTAAATAATCTTGGCTGCTTTAATCGCTCGAGATTATAATTCGCTCGGATTCTTTATTGTTGCGCAATTCGTGGGCTGGCACTTGCAGATCTTCCCAAAAAACTTGCATCGCGCTCATCGACCGATTAGGATCGTTACATAAATAGCTCGTACCCAGACACAGACGAGAGATAAGACTTCAGCACACAACGATCCTCCTCAACGATGCTTGTACTTATTTACATTTCTAATCACATGACTATCGCGAATTGAAACTCACGCAAAGGGGATCATTTCAGTTGGGTTAACAATTCTGTCCGCAGCTTCGGATACACCCCACGAAGGTAACGGTAATCGAACAAACTTGAAATTTTAACGATATACGCTGTGGCTAATCATTCATTAATGTATGCATTGCATGTACATATCGATTTATGTCATTGAAGATAAAAACGGGGATCGGTCACATTATTATATATTGCTAAAGATAAACTTGTAATTGAATTTATAAGAACATATCAGCGTATGAGTGGAAGAACATCGTATAATAGCATCTATAATTGCCTAGTTGAAGAACTTTATACTATCTCAAAATCCGCTTCAAGAATAGCCGATATCAATAAGGTACATCTCAAATACGTTTTGTTTTTAAATTTGGTCTACTATAAATGTAGACTACAAAAAGTTCTCTAAAGAAATTTGTTGCGATTCTAAATTTTCTGACTCTTAGAATCGACTAGCATTTTATGGGAATTTTCAAATCAAACCCGTCTATTTAGCGAAAGTTTAAAAAGAAAACGTTTTTGAAATAGAACCTTTGCGAAAACGCTTTTCAACTGGGGTTTAAGATGGAACATTCTTTCACTGTGGTGCCGATCTTTTGTTGCTTATAATTGGGCATTTACATTTACATTACATTTACATCAGCTAGCCGAAATGATTCGATGATTTCATTTATTTGTTGTTATTCTTTGTTCAAGGCAGTTGTTATTTTACCAACAAGCGCATCAATTTTACGATACTTTTTTTACTTTAAAAGGTTAATGCGCTACTGCTAAATATGCTAAATGCGCCATTGTTTTATTCCCACCATCACCGCTAACAGACAGCATTAATTCTTCAACTCAGTCCTTCAATTCAGTCCTTGCATTATGATACTGTAAACTCGACGCTACGAGTTGTTTGTGCGAATGTGTTATGTTTGCATAGGTATTTACGAGTAATCTATTGAGGAAGGTCAAAAACATTGAAACTACACTGTTAATTTATGCAGAATCTTGTGTATATTCATTCATTACGTTTCATGTACAATTTATGCTCAGTTAAATTTCAGATTCACACCCTAGTATTTTTGCGTTTTTTTTTTTAAGGACGTTTATTTATAAAAAAAAATAGATAATCTCATGGGCCTACAGCCATGGAATTGCGTCAGCAAAAATATGTCCTCGATATAAAAAAATATATATATAACATAAAGTCTCTATGGCATTAAATACTTTAATAAAAAATAATTCTTTCTCTCTCCCTGTCTACATAAAAAAACAATACAATCTCGCGCACTGCTACACTCAATCGCACATTCGTACTACGTGACCGTGAGTAAGTCGAAAATTTGTACACTTAGTCGTTCATACACACAGACACACACATACATGTACAAACACACACTCGCACACACACATACACGCATCCACAAATCTAAAAAACACATTGAGCTTAAAGAGAAAGGCTAAAGTCGTTTCATCAAAAGATCTTATCTCGAGAGGATTACGGAATAACAGAGACGATTTAGAGGCTAAATAGAAAAGAAGGATCTGTAAAAACTAGAAGCGCGCGGCGGTCTCGGCGTCGTGCGCGGTGGCGGCGGCGACGATCGCCTTGAAATTGTCCGTGGTGACGACGGCGAGCTCGAGCGGGCTCTTGCCGGGCGCTTTTCTCCTGCCGCGCACGAAGTCCGGCTCGTTCCACTCCTGCACCTCGCCGCTGGCGTAGGCGATGTAGAAGACGTTGGTGAGGACGTTGATGACGAGGACGATCCAGAAGACGCTGCGCCACTCGCCGATGGTCTGGTTGGGCGTGAGCACGCCGACGACGTAGGGCGTCATGACGCCGCCGAGGGCGGCGATGCTGTTGCCGATGGCCATGAGGGTCCCGGCGTAGTTGGGACTCAGGTCGAGGACGTTGACCATGATGCTGGGGTAGCAGGGCCCCATGAGGCTCATGCCCAGGATGAACATGACGACGACGAGGAGCTGGTCGCACTCGGCGTAGGAGGCGCCGAGCATGAAGATGGCCGGCCCGACGAGGGAGATGCTGGCCAGGAGCTTGCGGACGTTGGTGCGGCTCATGAGGCCCCGCTCGAGGATCTTGTCCGACAGCCACGAGCTGAGCATCGTGCTGAACCACATGCAGAGGTAGGGCAGGGAGGAGAGGTAGCCGTTGTCCTCGATGGAGAACTTGACGACGCTGCTCATGTACTTGGGCAGGTCGCTGGCCATGGTGAAGTAGGCCCAGTCGCAGCCGATCAGCCCGACGACGAAGGCCCAGAACTGCTTGGAGGCGAGGATGTGGCCCCAGGGGGCCGCGGGCACCTTGGCCGCGCTCTTCTGCTGGCTGCTCTCGGCGGCCAGGCTCTCGCGCAGGTAGGCCAGCTCGCTCTCGGAGATGTAGGGGTGCTGCTCGGGCTCGTTGTAGGTGAGCAGCGTCCAGAAGGGGAACCAGGCCATGCCGACGGCGCCGACGAAGTAGAACACCGCGGGCCAGCCCATGCCCGAGTAGCGGATGATGATGGCGGGCATCGTCGTGCCGAACACCGTCCCGAGCACCGCCCCCGCGAAGATGAAGCCCCCGAACTTGCCGCGCTCCGACGGCCCGGCCCACTTGGCGATCATCGTGCTCACCGCCGGGTACATGGCGCCGCTGCTCACGCCCATCAGCACCCGCAGGACCATCAGGGCGGTCGAGTGGCCCCAGTCCACCGCGATCGGCAGGCCGAACGTCAGGACGGACGGGACGAAGATGCCCAGGCCCATGAGGTGCTTGCCGCCGAAGCGCTCGCTCAGGAAGCCGAACGGGAACTGCGTGGCGGCGTAACCCCAGAAGTACGACGACAGGATTATCCCCTGCAACACAAAGTCGAGGCGACCGCAGTCAATCATTCCGCTCACTCGTCACGATTGTTTCTCAACGCTCTCCATTCATGCGCGACTTTTTCCAATTATAATCTCAATCCAAAGTCCACTTCCTTATCTATTGCAAATATTGCATTTTCCATTGTCGTAAACTTTCCTCGACTAAGTAAATTTTGACGTTCAAGAATTCTAGTGACGGTTAAATTTCACGGAAAAAAAAATGCACCCTCACCTGAGTGTACTCGTCCCAGTCGTAGACTTTTCCGACGATGACCGTGGCGTTCCTGAGATTTCGAGGTTTCTCAAAGCTCGCGCAGGTGCTGTCGGTGGAGTGCAGCTCTTCGCGCACTGCGCCGACCATCTCCGTGATGGTGATGGAGAGAATGACGCGAATACTGTTGCCGAGCCAGAGCCCGCCGAAGGCGAGCAAGGCGAAGATCCATCTTTGGGAGTAGCAGAGGCCTGGAAAAAATGGAAATCGGGCAAAAAATTAGACGCGATCGCTCGCGGGCGCTACGAGCACCAAAAGTCTACAAGTATTTCGTGCTTTCACATCGACGGAACAAATCGACACTTGCACAAAGCTCTCAACAGTACTTTCATGGCTTCTTCTTTTCTCTCATGAAAATACGCCTTTTACGGATTCGGAGAGAGAGAGAGAGAGATGTGGACGGCACTTGTTGGTGGCGAACAATAGTGCTCCCCCCGGACGATCGTTTGCTATTTCACCGTCTGAATTCGGCGGGCCGCAGAAAAGGCGCGGAGAGGCTTGCGTGATGTTTCGCCAGCGTAAGAAAAACTATAAATAAAAGGTTATCTCGCGGAGCCGCGAATGTCTTTATAATTCCGAACGTAATCCCGCTATTGATATATTACCGACTAATTAGGCAGAAGCCGTTTCCAGCGGAGAGCACGAGTCTCTCTCTCTCTCTCTCTCTCTCTACCGAAAACGACGACGACGACGACGCCGACAATGATTACCTAATATTACGCGACGGCGGCGGCGGCGGTGGCGGCGAATTTGTACATAGAGATAAATGCGTAGAAAGTCAAAAAAAAAGTCACATGTGGGTGGTAAATGCGCTACTTACAGCATGTTCTCCAGGTCGATACCATGTTTTCGCTCTCCCTATATCACGTACAGCAGGCCTTTTCCAACGCACACCAGCAGCAGCAGCAGCAGCAGCAGCAGCAGCCGCTCGTCGTCGCGCTCTCTCGTTGCATAGACGCGCTCGCGCGGTGAAAAATTCGCGGCAATGTCAATGCTCAAGATAAGACATAAGACTTGTCTACACTAGCAGTTTTCGCGCGGATGTAAATGTGTCAGGCGTTATTAAGCGCGCGCGCGCGCTAGAATTTATTTGCAATTACTAGCTTGTCAAAAGGCGGCGAACTCGGAAGATTTTCGCCGACGGGCGTGACATTATCCCGATAGACAGAGATTGAGAGCGAGAGAGAGACAGCGACGGCGGCGACGACGACGACGACGACGACGACGACGACGACGAGGAGGACGATCATCGACGCGACGACGCGCGCGCGCACACACACACCTTACACGCTAAATTCTTTGGCACTTGAGCTGAAGCTTGCTAACGAAGCGATTTTTTTGGTAAATTATTTTGGAGATTTCGATAAGCATCAACGAGTATAATAATATTTTTATACTCGAGCGGCTTGTGTCACGATCCTCCGCCGCGTTTGCGCATGAAGATCTTGGTCAAAATGCTCAACATCTTCGATTTCGGATTTCGTCGCTCGCTCGATCCCGGGACTTGCTCGTTGCGGATATTTTGGACACTCGTGAATTTCGCGCGCCGTCCGTACGTAATTGTATTACGCTGCACACTGCAGAGAGTTTTCGGGAGCTGTATGCGCGCAAGCCGTGTGCTGGACGATCGGGTTCGGGTCGGGTCGGTTTGATCGCAGAGCTTGAACTGTTCGGCAATCGGCTCGGTGCCCGTATATATTAAACGCTCGCCGGGGCCCCGACACTCGACTGCGCGGGCTCGTTAAATATCGATTTTCCCGGAATCCGAGCTATTCCTCATTGTCACGCTCATACGAAAGGAGAGTGCCAAAGGCCCGCAGGTAGTAGGTTTTCGATGTATATACTAATTTGACGAAAATTCCTCCTTTCCGCGCATGTGTTTGTGTACCTCCCTCTGCGGATAGAGAAAAGCCCGACGTGTACGGAATATACTCAGCGACGCTTCGGGGACCTGTTCTCGGTATTGGCTTATGTATAATACCTTCGGCTCGATATCTCTCAAGCGCCCAACTCCACGTACTTTTGCCTAATGCTCTTCCTCTCGCTTCTGATGGCTCTTACTTAAGCTCTCTCCCTCGTACGGCGCGCACGCGTTCACGATTTTCAGAGAACAGCGTTTAATGCACCATAGTTGCATAACTTGCGCTAATAGGCCAATAGAGGGACGTTGTTAAATCATCGGCATAACGATCATGAGAAAATTTTGCAATAATTTACAATGCCACATTGCGTGATCCATCCCCATTGGATTTCTTTGTCTATCGTGCGAAACGAGATTTATAATCTCCTTACCAATGGCATCTGACACATTTGCCACGTCTTTAATTTATCGTTTCATAGATGCTTGTAACTATAATTCTTAAAATACATCGTGCGTGCAAGGCAAAATTTTTATTTTTCTTTTCTCCTCAATATCGACTGCGGTCGTTGACTGGATTCTACACTTGCGTCGCATTATCGCATATTAACGATTTTAGATCACACAAGTATTTCTATATACACGCAGACTCGGGTGTTATTGCGGCGACTTCTATATACACGTACAAACGGTTTTAAATTGTATAATATTGATGAGTTCCACATGATGAAACAACAAAACGTTTATGGACTACTCATTACATTAAGACGATTACGTTAATAACAATATTGTTTTATAACTGCAAAGGTCAGATTCGCTTCCGCGAAAACAGCGTAAAAGTAACTATAAATTTAAATGTTACCGAGGAAGTTTTTCCTTTCAATGAGATTCTCATCATACGAGTAATGATTTTTCAATATTATATACACAATCGCCTTCGTTATGATCACTATCGAAACAGGCGTAGCAAATTTTACATCATCGCGGAAATAGCCGTGTTTGCAATAATTTGAAAGCCAATCGGCATCGCGTCAAGTGCGAATGCTTATAAATGAAGGAAAGCTGCTATGACATTCAAATTAATTAATCATTTGAAAAATATTGTACGTTAGATTTAATCAATCATTAGAAAGTTAAGATTTGCAAATAAATTTTCACCTACTTGGCGCTTGACCGAGTACAATTTTATATTTAGCGCCAATTCGAGAATAAAATATAATATACAAAATGAAATAAAATTCCTGAATACATTTTTAAGATAAATTGTATTTTCATTATTTCATCAATGCAATCATACTTAGCATATAGTATAAGTGACGAAGAATATCGACATTATACTTGTTTGAACCCGAAAGCAGGCAGCCAAGGCGTTTCACCAAATTATTGCTCTCTATTTATAGATCAATCAGGAGTTTATTGTTGACATCCCATTAGTTCGGCACCTCGGTCTGCCCCAGAATTGTATTTGAATGAATTTCAGACATTTCAGCTACCTCAAATATAATGCATTAGAGCGAAATAACATTATTAATTTATTCCTTATAGTTCAAATATCCAGCAAGTTATTGTCGTAGGTCAGACGGAATTGCATATGACGAATCGCGCGTAGAAGACTGACTCGTTCACGTGAACATAATGAAAGACATTAGCTTTATCTATTGTTGTTTAATGACATAAATAAGAGTAATAAAAGTATTACGATGTCGTCATATGTAATCTGCATTTTAAGTCTTCAAGAAAATCCGAACAACTTTTTTTTTAACTTCGAAGCGGTATCCCCCACGATGGAATTAATTTCAAGATTATATCTATTTGCATAGTCGCTAACTGTCTGTATGTTAAACATGTAATGCAAACTTCTATCAGACGCTCTAATAAATAAGTCATGAAATATCCCGCTAATTTGTCTTGAATGATCCTTTATGAATTCACGTCTGTTGACAAATTCACAGTGTATCACGCTATCGCTGTACAATGGTTAAAAAATGAAACCAAAATTTAAATTAACGCCGCGTTTATGAATTTATATAATAGCATTTTTCCTTGAATTTTATTAAGAATCAAAATAATTATCCAATTTCATATACTTAATTCAAAAATTCACCTAATGCCCGTCTGTCTTGACACTCCTGTATATGATATGTTTATTTAAAACTAATGTTTACTTAATGGTTAATAAGAATAAACCAATAATTTTTGTAATATTCATCGCAATTTGTTTAATTTTCGTATTAAACAATATTATTAATTCAAAACTAATATAAAGAATAGAAATACATTTTTAGTTACGCCGAACACCAGAAACAACATCTTCGAACACCAAAATCCAATAATGTTATTTTTGAAAATATTATAAACTTTATTAAATCTGAGCATCTAAAAGCACTTTTATAGAGATAGATATCTACTTCAAATACATTAATAAAAGAAATAAATGTAGAAATAATAAACAAATTCAACTAGTAAAAGTTATCTACAATTTTCTTAAAAAATTAAATGAAAATTTTAGAGTCAAATATTGTAAAATTTATAATTACAATATATTGGATTTTGATCTTCGAAAGTTTTTACTTTTCGTGCACAATATATGTATGTACATGTACAAACATGTTTTATATTAATTAAAGTACATTCGCGTTTATAACATTGTTTAATATAACAATTATATAAATTAAGATGGCTATAAAAAAAATTCAATTTTCTTCACACTGCGCCGAAAGTACCACTTTCGCTCCCGGGCGCCAGGAGCGCAATTGGTAATTTCGGCGCTAGTGTGAAGAAAAATAGTATACGCACCACGGGAGTAAATTCGGACAGCCCATATCTCGCGTTTGTCACCCTCGCCTTCGGCTCGGGTGTCAATATACCCGAGATATGGACTCTCCAAGTTTTTTCCTCCCTAGGCACGTAATATACTAATTTTCGAGCATATTTCGATAATATAAGATTATGAAATACTCTTAATATATAATTTCAATAAATTGTAAATAATAGCGTATACATTTTACGGTCAAAAAAATGGATTAAATTCGAGTAAATATTTACTTACTTGATCCTGCTACAAAATATTATGAATTGAGTCAAAACGAGAAATAAAAATATTTTGTAAATATTTATTAAAGTAAATATTTATTTAAATTTAACAATAAAAATATTAAATTATTTAATTTTTATAAACGTAAATAAAAATTTGAATTGTCCGAGCTGTAAACGAATTGCAAAAGACTTCAATTTTTATTTGTAAACAAGTGTGTAAAGATATACAATACACCTGTATATGATGAAATACGCTCTTTTGTTAAAGAAAAACATTTTACAACTCCAAAACAGGAACTCTATTTTTTTCTTGAGATTTATATTGAAATTTCAACCCAGAACTTTCGAATTAAAAATCAGTTTTTAACTTTTTGCAATCAATTCATTCGCTTCATTTTTATTTAAAAAGAATAAATGAAAAATCAAAATTAATTAGATTTGAACATTTTTTAAATAATTTTTATGATAAAGCGTTCAATTCAAATTTGCTTAAGTCAAAGAGTAAAAAAAGCTCAAAAGCATTATTTCGGCTGCTAACGCGTTAGTCGTTTCCAGTTAAATACCTTAGCGATAAGTTTGGAAGATGTAGAGTTAACACTTTACTACATAAATTCAGTCATTTTCACTCTATAAAAAGGAGATAGCGATTATTATCGAACAGAGCCAATTCAGAGTGCTTATGAGCCAATTCAAAGCGTCATCCAAAAATTTCATTAATCGATAGTGTAGAACGGTGAAACGACGATTGACGAATTCGTTTTTTTGCTTGTTTTTAACGTCAAGGAAAAAATAATCAACACACGTGGTACGAGCGCTTGGATAATTTCTCTAGTAAATTCAAAAAAACTATAATAACAGGTTTCATACACAAACAAATTTTACAAAATTGTAAAAGTGAAATTTATTTCAACTTTTAAAAATAATTGTTATCTTAATTCATCATTTTAACTAAGTTGCATCAAATATTATAAAATATATATATGGGTGATTCCATGTGAAATCGAAAGAAATTATTTTTTACCTATCCAAATATATATGGTTCTATAGAGTGTCAAAATATCTCATGAATTTTTTCAGATTTTTTCAAGTACTTTCGAGTTACAGAGGGTCAAAATTCATGAAATTTGTGTTTTTTTTTCATTTTTTGTCAATTTTTATTAATTCATAGCTCTTCAGGTATGCATTTTTCAACAAAGGTGCATAGAACATTTTTTTTAATAAATTATGTGTATTTTACAAACAAAAATACTTTGATAGTCATATATACATGTTGTCATTTTCTTACATCCAATTTAAACTCTAAAATCAATGAAACTGAGATTTTGATGCAGAGTTGGACAACCAAAAAATTCATGAAAGAACCTTGTTATAGTTCAAAATTACCTGCAAATTTTCAGAGAAGGTCACAAAGATTAAAATTTAAAAAAAAAATCAAAATATGAATTTTTATAAATTTCTCGTCGAAAAAGATTACATTTAAATAGAAAAAATATAAGAAAAAAAGTGTTCTTATTATTTGTTTCACTGATTTTAGAATTTAAATTAGAAGCAAGAAAATGATAACATATGTGTATATATGTGTGTGTGTGTGTGTGTGTGTGTGTGTGTGTGTGTGTGTGTGTTATCATTTTATATACATATGACTTAAAAAGTATTTTTTATTGTAAAATAGATAAAATTGACTAAAAAAAGTATTCTATGCACTTTTATTGAAAAATGCATCCCTGAAGAGCTATGAATTAATGAAAATTGACAAAAAATGAAAAAAAGGCGAATTTTATGAACTCTGTAGCTCTTAGGTAGAACCTCTGCAGAACCTCTGTTAGAATCTCTGTAGCTCAAAGGTACTTAACGGAAAAAATTTGAAAAAATTTGAAAGAATTCATGATATATTTTGAACCTCAATAGAACAACATCCATATATTTTTGGATAGGTAAAAAATAGTTTTTTCGATTTCACATGGAATCACCCATATATTCACAAATATTTTGTCATCTTTGCAAATCTTCTTTAGTAAGAAGTACAAATAATACCCAATAAAAGTATTTTATGATTTGATCAAAATAGATGTAAGCAAAGGATTTTTAGTTTTGAACGATTTAATAAATTTGTTTATAATTTTGAGTAATTAATGGTATAAAAGGAGGATTTTGGCATAAAAATGAATTATTAATAAAGAATTAGACTTTTAAAATAAAAAAAGGTAATATCACAAGTACAACCACAATTTACTTTTCACTTATATTTATTCATCACAATTTCATACTCGATTTCGTCGCGACGAACTCGTTGATTTATCCTTACTTTTTGTAATAAAAATTATATAATTCGATTAATAATCTTCGTTTATATGATATACCTATTCAAAAATATTTTATCTCTTGAAGAGTTTTTACGCTTTACGTGATATGACCGTTAGTTATCAAGACATACATGTAAATTTTCAAGTAACAAACTATTTTAGCCATCACAGATAATAAATTTAAATTAGAACATCAAAAATTTCGTTAGTACATTTATAACAGCTCATAGTCATGATGCATCCTTAATTAATAACAAATACAATTTTGAAAAAGAAGTTCAAACTTTTGATCTTGGAATATTTTTCAATGCGATAAACAGTATCAGCAGAAAAACTTGAAATAAAAGTGTATCTTCTTTAATGCTCTTTGAGATTACTTTAACTTCAACACTCGCTTCCTTATGTCTTTCAACTTTATAATAGTACAAAATCTTGTTTCGAGGACTTATACACGGTGAAAACATAATAAACGCAAAGATACATTACAAATAAGCTGTATGTTGGGCTACGCATTGCCATTAACCTATTAACTGGTAACTAAGGATAAAAAAAGCTGCATCGAGATGGTAAGCTGTGGGTGGCGACTTCATGCTACTGTGTTACATTACACGAGATGCGAAGACGTGGTACACGATGTGAAGTATACAATTAAAAAATTTTATATATCTCTAAGAGATTGTCACACAGCGTAATAATAAAGTAGCCTGAGTTGTTTCTACATAATAACCTTGCGCTACGTCGATTCGATTTCTTCGACCTTCTTGTTCTTCCTTCGTCTCCTCTCCTCCTTAACGAATTCGGGATCGTTCCAGTACTCAACTTCGCCGCTGCCATAGAGGAGGAAGACCAAATTCGTGGCTATGGAGACCCCAAAGACGATCCAGAAAACGGATCGCCATTCGTTGATGGTCTGATGGGGTGTCAACACGCCGACGATGTAAGGTGTGACGATACCGGTCAGCGCCGAGATCCCAGTTGGTAAGTGCCATCAACGTACCGGCATAATTTGGACTGAGGTCAAGAACGTTGACCATGATACCCGGCAGTGCTGTGCCCATCAGAGCCATACCGACGGTAAACATAACGACAACCATGACCTTGTCGCAACCAGCGTAAGATGCTCCAACGATAAACAGTGCCGGTCCAATTAAAGCGATCGTCGAGCCGAACTTCCTGACCCCAGTCATGGTCAGATGTCCCTTGGCAATGCACCAGTCGGCTATCCAAGATGTAACCAGACTTCCCAACCACATGCAGAGATAAGCCAGGGATGAGAGGTAACCATTGTTCTGAATAGAAAACTTGAGTACGCTGCTCATGTATTTGGGCAGGTCGCTGACAATAGTGAGAAAGGCCCAATTGTGGCCGATTAGCGCGACGATCAGAGCCCAGAGTGGCTTCGAGGTGAGAATGTGACGCCAGGGTACCGGCGGAGGCTTCTGGTGCGTGTGGTCGCTTAATCTCTCGTTAAGGTACTTCACCTCGCTCTCGGAGATGAAGGGATGCTCTCTGGGATTGTTGTAGCACAGGACTACCCAGACCAGAAACCAGAGGACGTTGACGCTACCGAAGAAATAGAAGACTGCTGGCCAGCCAATGCTCGAGTAGCGTAGAATGAGACCCGACACCGTCGTCGCGTAGACGGTACCCAAGGGTGCACCCGCGTAGACGAACGAACCGGTCTTGGAACGCTCTTCCGGCGGTGTCCACTGGGCCAGCATCACGTTCACGGCCGGATAAGTGGTGCCCTCGCCGAGACCCATCAGCAAACGGAGGATTATCAGGGCCGTCGAGTCACCCCAGGCCACGGCGTTGGGAGTCAAGAGAGTGAAGACTGCCGTGAGGAGGATCCCAATGCCGAGGGTGTACTTGCCACCGAATTTCTCGGCCATCATGCCGCCTGGTAAATGGGTAACGACGTAACCCCAGTAAAAAGAAGACAAGATCACACCCTGTGTGGAGTAATAGAGAGAATCATAAGTGAGTGTTTGAGAGGCTTGAAGGACGATTGTCTACGAATTAGTTTGTACAGCTGGAGATTTTCGACTGATTGGCTCGTTGATTGTTCATCAGTGGGAAGTCGATTAGATCAAATTGATTAAGGCAATTAACATGGACGGATTAAAAGAGCGAGTTTTTCTATCAAAATATTTATCTTTTGTCTATGCGTTCTAATCAATAATATCCGCGCGTATCTTAGATTCTACGATTAAGACATCGTACGTATATATCATAATTTAATGGACTTCGGTAACGGCGTTAATTTATAAAATATCCACGAAGATAATTTATTAATTAACAATCGCGAAAGTGATCAACGCGAATCACATGCTCCCTGCACAGAACGAGGAAACGATATCTCGATTTCTTCCAAAAAAAATTCTTATCCAACGCGAGAATATTTTTTCCACATACAGTCTCTCTCCGCGCAGCATATCGCGTCGATCGCATTAACGCCGCGGCGTTTCCAACTTTTTTTTTCACGACGTCAGTCTTTATCAGCAAAATCATCAAGATTGTGGGAGATTAAATTCCGAAAAATGAAATATTAGGTCGTTCGCGTCAATGCTTATATATACATTTATCGCAGCCATGAGCGCGTATCGTGCATCTTTCCTTGACTTTGCGCGCGCACCTGAGTGTATTCGCTCCATTCGTAGGTCCCCTTGCCGGTAACGACGGTGTGATTGCCGGAGGTGCTGTTGTCGGGGGATTCGCACGTATAGTCCGAGGACTCGATGGAGTGCTCCGTTGGTACGACCATCTCCGTGATGGTAATAGAGAGACAGGCGCGCATGGCGTAAGCGTTGAACAGACCCAGAAATCCCATCAGCGCGAAGATCCATCGTTGCGGAATATTTACGCCTGATAAGGACAAAAAAAGGAAAATGAGACTTGCAGTATTCGCGTTATCAGCGAGAATATCGATTATATTGTACAGTCTAATGCATGTTAATTTCGTGATGTTTATGCATATTCCTCGATCGGCGCAAGCCGCAGCGAGTGACGCCGTTTCCAGTTGGGATACCGCTTATCTGAGGGAGATGTAAAATTGATTGCGGGGAAAATGTGTGGATATTTTATTTATACACGCGCGGGAACATATTGACGCGCGCGTTAGGGATTAGATTTTAATGTTTTACTCGTGTTTCGTACAGAACAACTTTTGTAAATATTAAGATTAGTTCAGGAGGGAACCTCACATTCGTCGGTTACACCATGTAGCGCAATTTAATTTAGATGGCTTTTCAAATTCCACTAGCATATTACCGTCAGAAAAATTTGAGTTATGAATTCGTGCACTGGTGCAGTACAAAGATTCGTTTCTGATAAAGGCGCCTGCGTGAAATTAATGAAAGTGCGAGTCTTTTTTCATTAACGAAGCATTTCAGGCCGCAATGCCCGTTTCCGCTGAACGATCATGTGGAATTAGTCACGTAATGGTAAGCACACGCAAATTTCATCAAATTTCCTCCTAAAGATTAATATTATGATTCCAAAGGCAAAAGTTACAGTTATAATATCGCTAATTTTTCTTCAAACTCCTACTTTAACACCTGCACTGACTACACACAATTATGTTGTTATGATTTACGAGGCTAAAGATAACCTAATGCTTGTACACTTTGACGTCTAATCGTACACAGCGTGAAAAGTTCGAATGAAAAGCCTGCAGCCGTAAGGAGCAACCGATACACTCGACTCCAACGAATGTTTCATATGCCAGTGTAAACAAGCAAACGCTAGAGCAAGAGAGGGGGGGGGGGAGGAAGCCAAAGAAAGAGAAAACCGCAATGAATTTTATGCAAACACGTGAAAATCTACTTACAACACGATCTCCAGGCGTCCAACATCCCTCTCGACCTCATGATCGACTCGGCTCTCGGTATAAATCAACCGGTCCAACTGACGACTCGTGCCTGAATCACGAAACCGCTGCGCGCTCCCTCTCCAAACAGCCGATAGCGACGCCAAATATTTGCCTATGGTTAAAGGTAGCTTCCCGGGAACGCGTGTAAATCAAATCGCTCTCGCCGAGATAAAAGTCGAAAATCCAGCCCCTGCTCTCCGCGGGACGATCGATCGCTCGATCGGAAACGGCGATAGCGCGGGGAAGAAAAAAAAATCGGCGCGTCGCTCCCCCACGATGAAACACAAGCGATCCGCACGTGCGGCCGGTCGGCGGGCGAATAAGCCACCTTTCTCGCGAGTGAGCGGAACACACACGCGCGCGCGCGCGCGCACCCGCGTAGAAATGAGAATGCGCCCGAGAGAGCGCGAGAGAGCGAGCGAGCGAGCGAAAGAGAGAGAGAAAAACGGATAAAAAGACACGCCGCGGCGAGCGGCTTTAATTGATGCACCGCGGGTAGTAAATTGGCGCCGCGGCGGCCGAACTCTGCGCGCCACATGTAACGTTGAGCGAAAAGGAGATAGCCGTTATTACTTATTGTTGCGGAGAGCGCGCTGGCAATTAACGTCTTTGTCTATAATGTGCAGCCGATAAGCGGCGCGAGGCTCCTTGTACAGCTCTATAATACGAGATGGCCGTATCTCGGGGGGGAACATCTCCCGGTTTATAAGACGGGAGCGAGATATAGAGCTGCAGTGGCGCTGACATTCGCGGGACAATAAAGCCTCGATACACATCGTAAAGATCGCCGCGCTATCGCCGAGTCGCGCTTATCTTCTCTGCACGTGAATGTACAAGAGCACTTATTAATGTGCTCTCTTGCATCATCCCGCGCACAGCGACGGGAGGCACACGCGCGCAGGTGTGCAACGGATCGACGAGGGAGGGAATTCGCCTTTTCGCGCGATGGAAAATCCGCGAATGCCGCGCAGATGCAGTATACACTCCGCTCAAAAATTAAGCCCTTTCCCCATCGTCTCTCTCGTGACGCAAGCCGGTAGTGCGAATACATGGTATATAATACGCGTATCGTAAACGCCAGTCTACGCAACGTAACGGCTCACGACGACGACGACGACGACGGCAACGACGTAGACGAGAGAGGCTCGAGGCGAATTTTCGAACTGCTCGTAAATTGCCGCGAAATTGCTACCTTCGTCGCTTTGGAAAACGCAAAAAGTTTCTTCTCCCTCTCTCTCTCTCTCTCTCTCTTTCGTCCGCTCTCGCGAGAAATAGTCGAGCGCGCGCGAGTTCGCGCTCCACAGGCGCAGACAGGGAGCCGTGCGTGCAGCGCGGATTCCTGCGATCGGCATCAATTGCGGCGCTGCAACCTTTCAATTCAGCGAATCAGAATCACTTTACCCAATCACACAGTCGTCGCGCCGTTCTGGACGCGCGCGGCTATTTCAGCCAGTTTGCTGGTGCAGCCGCTGCGGCTCCAAATGTATAGACGCTCATATATTTTTAGCCGTCTGCGAAATTTCAGCGCCGGAGAGCGGCATCGATATTTCCCCTTCGAAGCGGCGGTGTAGGAATCTTTTTTTTTCTGCAGCGACGCCCGCGAGACTGAAGAAAGAGAGAGAGAGAGAAAGAGAGAGAGGATGAAGAATATTTTTTTTGTCATTTCTGCGAACGATTGTTTTTATTGCAAAGTGTATTAACGCTCGGACTACAATATCTCGCTCGAGCTCTGCGCGTGTACAGCATAAACAAATGTTTTAAAAAATATACATATATATTGTATATGCGCTCGCTCGCTGTGTATATCGCGAGGAGCGCGATCAAATATTGCTTTACAACTTGAGACGCAAGTCGCGCGCTCGCGTCGAAAAATTCGGGCTTACATATTTACATAATTTATACTCTAATGTCAACAGCCGACAATCTCTATAGCTTGCGCTCGCTCGATTCTGCGTTTCAACACTTTTTGTTGTAGCTCGCACGAATCTAGGCGCGCTCGAATAAATTACACGTATCTGTAGTTCTTAAGTTAAAATTACCGGTAGACGCGTATGCGCGTTATCGCTGTATATTTATTATTTACGTATATCGGCTGCGTCGATATACGCATAAATTTACAATTCATAATTTCCGAGCTGTTTTCTCAGCGGCGCAAATTCTCAAGGCACGCGATAACTTTGACGAATCTTGAGCGCTCGTCGTAAGTGCAGGTAGAAAAGTTAAAGTTTATACTGTGGGAGAAATGGGAAAGAGAAGAGGAAATAAGAGAGGGGAGAGAGTCAGGCGACTCGAACCTGCTCGATGGAGCGTTTCTTCTTCCTCTCGTACTCGGCGCTGACAAAGTCCGGGTCGTTCCAGTACTCGACCTCGCCGCTGCCGTAGAGCAGGAACACGAGGTTGCTCAGCAGCGACACCCCGAAGAGAATCCAGAAGACGAAGCGCCACTCGCTGAGGGTCTGGTTGGGCGTGACGATGCCGATAATGTAGGGCGAGGCGATTCCCGTGAGGGCGGAGATGCCGTTGGTCAGGGCCATGAGGGTGCCCGCGTAGTTGGGACTGAGGTCGAGAGCGTTGACCATGACGCTGGGGAAGGCGAAGCCCATGATGGTCATGCCGAGCGTGAACATCCCGACGACGAGGACTCGGTCGCAGCCGGCGTAGGAGGCCGCGAGGACGAAGACGGCCGAGCCGCTGAGGGCGACGAGCGAGCCGAGCTTCCTGACCCTCGTCGTGGACATGCGGCCCCTGGCGACGAGGTGGTCGGCCAGGCAGGAGCTGAGGGTGCCGCCCGTCCACATGCAGAAGTAGACGAGCGAGGTGAGGTAGCCGTTGTTCTGCACGGAGAACTTGAGCACGCCGCTCATGTACTTGGGCAGGTCGGTGACGATCGTGAGGATCGACCAGTTGAAGCCGATGAGGGCGACGATCACCGCCCAGAGCGGCCTCGAGGCGAGGATGTGGCGCCAGGGCACGGCCGCGGGCTTCTCCTGGGTCGTGTGCTCGCTCATGCGCTCCTTCAGGTAGTCGACCTCGTAGCGCGAGATGAACGGGTGGTCCCGCGGACTGTTGTAGCAGGCCAGCAGCCAGATGACGAACCAGACGATGCTCGTGCTGCCGATCGCGTAGAACACCATCGGCCAGCCCTCGCTCGAGTAGTGGAGAATCAGCCCGGACACGCTCGTCGCGTAGATCGTGCCGATGAGCGCGCCCGCGTAGACGAACGAGCCCGTTCTCGATCTCTCCTCCGGCGGCGTCCACTGGGCCAGCAGCACGTTGATGGCCGGGTAGGTCGTGCCCTCGCCCAGGCCCATGAGGACTCGGAGGACGATGAGGGCGCTCGAGTCTCCCCAGTAGACGGCCGCCGGGCTCAGCACCGTGAACACGGCGGTGAGGAGGATGCCGATGCCGAGGGTGTACTTGCCGCCGTACCTGTCGGCTATCATGCCGCCGGGAAGGTGCGTCACGATGTAGCCCCAGTAGAAAGCCGAGAGTATGAGGCCCTGGGATTATCGAGAAGCCGTGTCAACCGCACTTGTTTCTCTTTCTCCGCTCTCGCTCTCCTCTCGCTTACCTGGGTGTACTCGTCCCACTCGTAGGTGCCCCTCAGCTGCCGGACCGTCTCATTCGCGGGCACCTGCAGCTCGTCCCCGGCTGGGCACGTGTCGTCGAGGATGTCCTCGGCTCTGACGCTCGTCGGCAGGACCATCTCCGTGATGGCGATGGAGAGGCAGGCTCGCATGGCGTACGCGTTGAACAGAGCGAAGAAGCACATGAGGGCGAAAATCCATCGCTGCGGCACGTTCGCACCTTCATGCGAGCAGAAAGATATAGGGAAAGGACATGAGAGGCGCGAAAATTCAGTATCGCGATCCGATTGATATTGATATTTTTTGTTCGCTTACAGCACTTTCTCAATTCGCCGAGCATGGCTGCAGCTGCTGTGTGGCTATAGTTGGACGTCGTCGCGCACTGGGAGCTGCACGAGGAAACCGCGCGATGGCCAGAAGCGGGTGACAAACGATTTGTAATCGCATGCAAATGATGATCGGTCGTATCGTCTCGCGCTCTCGCGCACGTTGTTAAACCGATCAACTGTAACGCTTCGATGGAATTTCAGCGGCGTGAAGCGACCGCCGCGTAAAGTGAGAATAAGAGAGACAGAGAGAGAGAGGGAAAAGATGAAGTTTGTCATTCATTGCGTCATTACGCAGATCCAGAGAACGTGTGTGCCTGTTTCTCTTGTGACTTCTCTCTTTCTCCCTCTCTCTCTCTCTCTCTCTCTCTCTCTCTCTCTCTCTCTATCTCTGCGCCTGTTTCTCATGAGCATTAATTGCGGGTTCGTTTCAAAGCTATACTTTACCGTATTTTCCAAGAGTGACTGCTTAATCTTATCTTGTTAAATCTGTGGAGGAAAAATTTGTGCGAATGGAATAAAAAAAGAATGCTTAAACGGCTCGTGCACAGAGTGTAATTGCCGCTGCAGCCGATACGAAATACAACGCTAAGAGCCATTTTGCACACTCTGGAGAGGACTCGCGAGAGACCGCATCGAAATGAAACGATTGTATTTAACATTGGATTTCTCCGAGGCGTCGACCATGTAAAATTGCCTCGAGCTCGATGTGCAGAGCGCATTCATTTTGAAAAACTGCGCACAGAGAGAGCGTAAGTATAACTGCTCTGTTGTCTGTAAACTGCTGAAATTCTAGAACAAACGCAACTGCGGCGCGCGTTTCTCACTTTATGACAGAACAATTAAATAAATTCTAAAGCTGTAAAGTGTAAACGACGACGCAAAGAACTTGAATTTTTTACAATCGAAGTTTATCTCTTCCAAGCCGAGCCCCAAGCGTCTAATACCAGAATATATAAAATCAACGTAATTAATTGATAATTATACAGCTAATTTATCTCGAGAATCTTGGATCATTAGCGGGCTTGCTGTATACAGTCACGTTAAATGAAGCTCAACGCAATCGTGGCTTAAAAATATTTTTCTAATATTCTTACATCCAAGTCCACGAAGTTAACTTGCTCAAATTCTTCGCGGTCGTTTGAGAAGAAAAAACGAATCGTCGCAAAGGAGTTTCTCAAGAAGTTTAACTGGTTGTAATCCAAGGTTGATTGTTAAAAATTAGGTCACATATCTAACTGTAGACATTTATTAAATTGACAGATTAATGAGATAGACCGTTTATGCACAGAGTGCTTCTCAAGCCCAAGATGCAGCATGTCGTTATTCGATTTGATCCATAAAAACGTTATGCGCGATGCACATAACAAAAATACGCGGCTTTTTTGTCCCGCAACACACGCCTAAAGTAAATTGCAAAATACCATAAGCCATTGTTTCATTTGATCAATAATTAATGTTTAAAGATAAATAAATGTATGCAACAAAAATATGTAGTTTTTTCGTTTCAATACATGTTTAAGAAAATTGCATCACACAGCATACGATATCAACAATAAAGTTTAAAGAAAAAAAATGCTATAGAATACACATAACGAAAATATGCAGTTTTTCAACCGAATACATGCCTAAGAAAATCGCAAGATACCGCAAGCCATTGTTCCATTCGGTCAATAAAGCTGCAGCAAAATAAATGTGCACAAAGCACATAACAAAAATGCAGTTTTTTCGTTCCAGTGCACATATCTAAGAAGATTTCACGCTCCATTGCAACGATAAGATATAGAGTTATTTTTAAAAAGAGCGCGCATTTCGATCGTAATGAGTTTTAAATTCAGCTCGCACCACAGAGACGATTTCGATACAAATGAGATTAGCTTCCTGGAAAAGTGTCTTCTCTGACCTATTTGGCACAGAGGCTGCCAGTTGCGTTTGCAATTAACGTTACTGTCTACTGTGCTTAGCTTTCTTTGAACTCTCTTGCACACTTTCTTCCGTCATCCACTTGGCTGTCGTTCTATTGCCGCCGTTACAGTTTGTGGGGCATTAGATTATTTTATAGCCCATGAAGAGTTGTCATCGCGTCGTTAAACATTGATTTATTGAAGAATCGACGTGTCATGCATCTCCCGTTACAAGTTATCGGACAACTTGAATTTATCGCATTATTTCATCACTTGATAAAAAAAAAAGCTAATACCTATCCTCTTGAAATGGAAAATGGAAAATAAAGAATCTTGCCTTTTCTCTCGCAATTCAGATTTCAAAGAGAAAGAGATAAGCGACTGAGCGATCGGTGAGTTATTTCATCCATTTGTGGATAAAGATCAATTAGCCGGAGCTTCTCTGGAGAGAATTTCTCTGCTTGGGAAATAGCCATAGTCTGTATATGGGCAAGAAGGTGCACCGGACGACGCATGTGGAACTTGCATGTGTACTGCCTGTGTATATCTAAGTATACTGAATATAGACTCACTGCTTTAGCAAAAAGTTCGAAACACGCTTGTTATCGCGATTGCAAACATAATAGTACAATTACATAATATGTATTGGTAATTAAAAAATACACTGGGATTTTATTACAATAAAGTATAGATAATAAAAAAATGTGGAACAATCGTTGTGTATAACGAGTTATCGTTATAAAATTACGGGATAATGCCCTAACGTATTAATGAGTATAAAATTTTTTTTGCTTAACACATCTGTCGAACATATGTGCTTTTCGATGCGTTTTTCATTTAATCGCTCTTCCCTTTCCGTGTACGTCGTACAGGTCGAAATAAGTAAAAAATATTGCGTGTGCAAGTGCAGGTGCGGTCAAGCTTTGTTGGCGGTTTTCTTGTCGTCCTCCTCCTTGAGGAACTTGGGGTCGTTCCAGTCCTGCACTTCGCCACTGGCGAAGATGATGAAGATGGTGTTGGTGAGGAAGAATATGCAGAATACGATCCAGAAGACGAGTCGCCACTCGCTGAGCGTCTGATTCGGCGTGAGAACGCCGACGAGATAGGGCGTGAGAATGCCGGTCAAGCTGGCGATCCCGTTGGTCAGGGCCATCAGCGTGCCCGCGTAATTCGGGCTGAGATCGAGCGAGTTCACCTTGATCCCGGGCAAACTGCTGCCCATGAGGGTGACGCCCAGGGTGAACATGACGACGACGGCGACGCGATCGCAACCGGCGTAGGAGGCCCCGATGATGAAGAGGGCCGGCGCTATCGTCGAGATGCTGGTGTTGATCTTCCTGGCGTTCGTCTTGGACACGCATTTCGAGGTGATCATCTTGTCGGTGGCCCAGGAGATGAAGAGGCAGTAGAGGACGGCGCAGAGGTTGGGCAGGGACGAGAGGTAGCCGTTGTACTCGACGGAGAACTTGAGCACGCTGCTCATGTACTTGGGCAGATCGGTGACGAGAGTGTAGAGTCCCCAGTCGTGGCCGATCTGCACGGCGAGGAGGGCCCAGAACGACGGCGACCTGAATATGTGGCTCCACGGCACCGACGGCGTGTTCTTGTGCGTGTGCTCCTCGAGGGCCACGCGCAGGTACTCCGCCTCCTTCTCCGAGATGAAGGGATGATCCTCGGGCTCGTTGTAGCAGAGCGCCACCCAGAGGACGAACCAGCCGATGCCCAGCCCGCCGAAGAAGTAGAACACCCCGGGCCAGCCGATCATCGAGTAGCGCAGGATCAGGCCGGATATCGTCGTCGCGCCGATTATGCCCAGGTCCACGCCGATGAAGATCACCGCCGTTATCAGGGACAGCTCGCTCGGTGGCACCCAGTGCGCCGTCATCACGTTCAGGGCGGGAAAGATGACGCCCCCGCTGAAGCCCATGAGGACTCGCAGGGCTATGAGGGCCGCCGAGTCGCCCCACTTCACTGCCACCGGCACGAGGATGGTGAAGACGGCGCTGAGGAATATGCCGATTCCCAGGGTGTACTTGCCGCCGAACTTCTCAGCGAGGAGACCACCCGGCAAGTGGGTTATCACGTAGCCCCAGTAGAACGACGACAGGATGATGCCCTGAAACGTGAAGCAAGATCGATGTAGACCATGTTTCCTTCGAAGCTACATGAGCATTGGAAATAGCAGAGAATTAAAATAAAAAAAGGAAGCTGCGTCAATTCCGTTTGTCCTCTCATGCGCGTTAATTGTATATCCGCACATGCGTATTTCCCCGCGCGCACGACGCATAACACAGGGAAATCAAATGTACGCCGCAACGCCTGTGTTTAGATTCGAAAATATCTATATCGATCCAACGTCGTAGATACGATAGATCGGCAATGGTTTTTCCAAGAATAAAATTACGAGGAAGATTTCACGCCAATTTATTCCGCGCCTGGATTACCGCAACGTATAGAAAACAATTAAGGGAATGGGATGTTTTGGCTTTTGAACGCGCAAGATACGAAACAATATCTCATTTTAAGCGGCAAAATTGCAGGAAAAATTCCTTTCATCGCGGCTTTTAACATTCCCAAGTGTATCTTTATGTACTGCCATATCTACCGAAGAGTCTTTTTACTACTGCTCTTTTACTGCTTTATTATATAATACACTATATGTACCGAGTAGAACACAGAACAATACATACTTCTTTTTTCTTTTTCTAGCGGCTACATGTGCGAAATAAAATTCCGCTTCGTAACTGTGAATTAATCATTACAATCAAGTTTTATTCAATTACGTCGTTTGCTTTCACTTGTTATCGAAACGTCGTTGGCGAGAGAGCAGGTGTGGAAAGAATGAAGCAAAAAAATAATTTTGAGCTCACTGTAATTAAAGTTACTCGCAATTATATACAAACACGATTACACGTATTTTTAATACGACTATTAAATTTTTCCGTGAACCGCTCTATTAAACTATGTGTGTCATTTTAAGACAATTGGCACAAATTTAGCGCGTAATACATTCATAAATTCAATTGCGAGAGGAATTTCAATGAGAGATTTTGATAGAACCATCATTTAAATAATCGTGACGAAAAAGAACGATAAAATCGTCGAGGAACACAAAGAGAAATAATTTTTTTTTATTCACGAAAACGATAGCCCTATTTATCGAAAAAAAATGAATACGATAGCGGATTATCTCTTACCTGGGTGTACTCGCTCCATTCGTAAGTGCCGCTACCGTGAACCGTGGTGACATTCGCTAGCTGTTTGCTCGCCAGTTCCGAGCACGTGTCGTCGATAAATTCTTCGGTGATATTCAGAGGAACAACCATCTCCGTGATGGCAATTGATAGGCAAATGCGCATCGCGTAAGCATTGAACAATGCGAGAAATCCCATTATCGCGAAAATCCATCGCTGCTGTATTTGAACGCCTACGCAAGCATAGAAAAATGCAGGTTAACATTTTTTTGTTTTTCGCACGTCGGCGTGCCAATGCACCTTGTCGCGATAAAAGTCGTGCGTAAGTACAGCGCGCGCTACGCTTGCGCGAGCGTGAAAATTGCGACAAGTATAAATGGCTCGCAGCGAAAAAGTACGTACAGAAAATTTTCGTACGCATCGCCCATACTTACGCGTATACCTATGTACAGCGTATACGCGCGGACAATGCGAAATCGGTTTACTTACAGCAACTGGACCAAGTGGGAAACATATTTCTTATTTTGTTCTTCTTCTTCTATGCGCGTATATTCTTGGACACGAACTCACTACGAAAATCGAACTGACAGCGAGAACTGCTGTGGCATTTAGCGTGACCGCGCGCGTCGAGGAGAAATATCGAAAATGTTACTTATAAGATTTCATAGTACTACTACAGCAATCTACTACTGCCGTTGCTGATGCTCCAACAATACTGAGCGCTTGACAAGGCGGCCTTGGCGCTTACACAGACTTTCTCAATGCTTTGCATGATCCTCATACAGTATTGCGCTTGCCGCGACAATAATTTGTTCTATATGTATAATCTATCTAGCTTTCCAATTGCGCGCTGAAACGAACTGATTCGAAAATTCTGCTCTGCTGCTGTGCTCTGCTCCTTTCCTATTTTCTTTTCGTCTTTTTATGCTTCGTTAAAAAAAAGACCAGTATCGCGAACTTTTTGACACTCGCACACGCGCGCGCGCGCGCGCACGCGCACACGCACACAACGCGCGCTGTGCTAACGCCGAGGAAAGGAGTCCTTTCACCGCATTTATTCCAACGACTTATCTCGAATCCTCGCGCGTAAAAGTTAATTTATGTAGTTTGGCGCACTGATTATTATTAACCGTTGAGCATGTGCCTAATGCTTCGACCGCCGGCGAGATCGAGACTTAGCGCGCGCGCGCACGCGGCCATACATACTACGCATCGTTTTCCCAATTGAGAAAGTGAATGGGAGGAGCTGAAAGTTCAATTTCGCGGTGTCGAAGGCTATGCCGGGTGCCGACCTTGTCCATCAAACGCGAACGTACATCTTGTTGTGTACAACGTAGCAGCGGCCTCGGAAAGGGCCCCCCCCCCCTCTTCCTCGTGAGAATTTAACCTGCCGACTGAATTAAGCATACGCGTAAACTAACCGCTGTAAAACATTTTTCATCTGCACGGCTTTCGTCATTTTTCAAATGTGCGCACACACGTAACTTGGACATTTTTCATTTCAAGTGAGTGAAGGTGAACTACTGTGGCTGTTGGCTCTTTTTTTTCTCTATCTCTGAAACGCGCCATGAAAACTTGCCAGCAGTACACAATTACATTCAATCAGAATTTTTAATAGCTCAACTTGTATATATACACGTCGACTGACGAGGTATACTGTGCGTTTACCCAAACAAGTTTGTATACGAATATGAAAAGATACGCGATAATGTACACATTGTATGTTACTTGAATATTAGCAATAACAGTTTTCAAACGAGTATAATAACGCTTTCTGCATGCAATTAGTTGAATTTCATAATGCACGCACAACTATTCGATGGCCTAATTATTAGAATGGAATGTTTCTTTTAGTCGCTGATAAAACGAAATGCATTAAAGATAATGTTTTTTTATTGACTATAACTACCTCAAAATATACGGGTAATTTCAACTTCTAGGCAATGACTCTTTGCAATGATGCGAGTATACGTGAAAACTATTTACACGCTAATCTCGCCGATGAAAATATAATGATTACATAATTGAAATAAATTCTCTAAAATCACTATACAGCATAAGTAACGAGTTTACTTGTTAATAAACCTTCTCGTTGCCGGCTTGGCCATTCGCCAGAGAAACGGCAAATCCATCATTACGTCGCGTCGTTCCGCTTGATCCGCAGAAGATCAACGCTCTCCCCGGCATTCCCGGCGACGTTCTCGCTCTTGGAGTCCGGCCGCAGCGGCTCGTTCCAGTCCTGCACCTCGCCGCTGGCGCTCCAAATGAAATTGAGCGTCGTGAGGAGGGCGACGCCGGCGACGATCCAGAAAATGAGACGCCACTCGCCGATCGTCTGATTGGTGGCGAGAACGCCGACTGTGTAGGGCGCGAGGATGCCGGTGACGGCTCCGATCCCGTTCGATATGCCCATCAGCGTCCCGGCGTAATTCGGACTGAGGTCCAGCACGTTGACTTTGATGCCCGGCACGGCGCTGCCGCCCAGCGTCAGGCCCAGCGTCACGAGCGCGACGACGACCGGCACGTTGCAGCCGGCGTACATGGCCACCAGGAGGAGACCGCTCGAGCCCAGGCTGGAAATGGCGGTGTTGACCTTTCGCACGGTCGTTATCGTCGCCCGTCCCTTGGCCACCAGCCGATCCGACAGCCAAGACATGACCATGCAGAAGACGAACGAGCCTATCTGATGCATGGACGAGGCGTAGCCGTTGAGCCAAACGGGAAGCTTGAGCACGCTGTGCATGTACTTGGGCAGGTCGGACATGATGGTGTAGGAGGACCAGTCGTGGCCGGACTGAACGATTATGAGGGCGAGGAACGGCCGGGAGCTGAAGGCGCGCTTCCACGGGAAGGGGGCCGGTTTCTCGTGCGTGTGGCTGCTCATCTGGCCAGCCAAGAAGGCTCTCTCTTCGGCCGTGATGAAAGGATGCTGCCGCGGACCGTTGTAGACCAGGAGCTGCCAGAACAGGAACCAGACGATGGCGATCCCGCCGAATAGGTGGAATATCAGCGGCCAATCGCCGCTCGACTTGCTCATGATGCTGCCCGAGATGACCGACGAGACTATTATTCCGAATCTGATCCCCGTGTAAACTATTGAGCCGGTAAGGGACCTCTCCGCTGGCGGGATCCACTGGGACAGCAGAGTACTCATCGCTGGCTGAATCACGCCCTCGCACAAGCCCATGAGAAATCGCAGAGCGATCAGGGCGTTGGCATCTCCCCAGCGGGTAGCCGTTGGTGTCAGGACGGTGAGTATCGCAGCGATCAGGAGTCCAAGACCCAGTGTGTACTTTGAGCCGAATTTTTGAGCCAGCAAACCTCCTGGAATGTGGGTGATAACGTAGCCCCAGTAAAACGACGAGAGGATGACGCCCTGGAAGTATAGACAGTTTACAATACCGACAAATTACTGCTCTACAGCAATGACATATGTATTGAAGATTATTCCATCTTAACGGCTATCTGATTTATATATGTCATATATTTGTAGGTCATATACGCGCATTGTCTTTTCATCTTTATCGCGGGCTGTTTGTACGTGATGATACAGGTATACTCCGCTTTTATCACATACCTGTGTGTATTCGTCCCACTCGAAGGTACCTCCATTATTACGAACTGCAGCAGTTATTGTGGCATTCGCCGGAATGTATTCCTCGAATTCTGGACACGTATCGTCCAACAACTCTTTGGTTTTCTTGAGTGGTACAACCATTTGTGTGATCGCTATCGACAGGCATATTCGCAATGTATAGGCATTGAAAAATCCAAAAAATCCCATTGCGGCGATAATCCATCGTTGGGGCACGCATTGCACTTAATATTTCAATGGAATTAAACGATATAATTATCAGATCGTTGGACTTTATTTAATCGTATCTTTTTGGTCTTATTCAACAATGACTTATTTATGATACTCACAATATTTCGTAAAAGACATTTTCATTGAATTCACAATCACAAGCACGCGATCAATCGGTTGAATAAATTGCAACGTTTGTTCATTGCAACGCAGGTGAAATGCACTTTAGGCACATGATTTTCCAAGTCAATGTATTAATCTTATATTTCAAACGCGACTGATGAACTGTTTCATAAACCTTTTAATCGCGCCTGTCTAATTGAGTTTGCTAGATGATAAGATTTGATTTAAGGTAGTACTACCGATACGCAGCTAGTCAACACAAGTTCACTTTTATAATATTTTGCCATTTTATTTACAAAATATATACTGAATAATTAATATTGTACAAATGATTATAAGTTATATGATGATTGCGCATTTTTAGTAAGCATTTTCTTACCTTATTTATATTAATAAACAAATTCGCATTAATGCTCGTTTGACTCATTTTTTGAGGTTAAGCATTACTTTTCTAAAACGAGAAAGAAATAGTTATGCTCTTCGTTTTGATTAAGTGTTTATTTTTAGATGTCATTAAAGTTTTGACTTATAGATTATCTCAAAATTCGAGTCCTTATTTCGTGAAATTCAAAAACTTTCTAAAGTTTGAAAGTTTAATGAAGTCCGGAATGTTTCATCAAAAAGCTGTCTATATAAAGATACTTTACTACCACAATATATATAGATTCTGACCGAATTTTCTTCTTAGAGGCGGGTGAAAAATTATTAAATAATAAATATCACTCATTTTTTAATTCCACTTACTATTTCTTATACTCTTTATTACTTAACAAAGGCGAAGCCTGGAATTGTAATCGCGTACACGTCTGCATAAAGAGTTGCCTGGTCTCAGGCATGAACACAGACAACAAACTAAGCAATTTCAAAAATCGCGCCGCAACGGAATCGCCATGGATTTGAAGGACTTACTAATAATATAGATGTAAGAAACAGGTCATTTAATAGATATATAACGTTTACGATAATTTATAAAAATTGTTCACATACATAAATTTCCATTTTTAATACTATTGAATTCACGTATAAAACTAATATAATCAAGAATTGACAATATTTTAAAAGTGCTCTAGAATCATTTGAAATGAAAAATTGGATACATATATGAAATAATAGTTTTATTTACCTATACAGCTGCTTGTCACTATAAAATACATAAAATTTCATAATACTTTTCTATTTAAAAATTAAATTCTTTATAAAAAAATTATTATTTTTACAATTTTACTTGTATTTTGAAGACCATTGCTTGCGATGAGCAATCGCTGAGATAACCTAAATCTTATCTCTAAACATTAATTATTTCCTCCACATGAAATACATTTGTTCGTTATTTCATAACAATTTGAATAGCTATTCTTCTACTCTTTTACGAAAACTACAGAATACATAAATCGATTTATAAATCACAATCATGCAAAAAATAACTTAGTGTAAAATACTTTATGTCATTGCATCCATATATAGTCGTACTGCAAACAATTTTTATAATACACTTTCAGTTATACCCTGAAATTTCATAAAATATATCATATATATTACAGGACATCTTAAATAATCATCACATACGAAAATAGAATCATTCAATGACCGCACGTACACACGTAGTAAAGCTAGATGAAAACGAAATTGGCAGGCGAGTATACAATTGCACTATCCAATTTAGCAATACCTAACGAGTCTTAAATACTAATTTCAATAATGATCTGCGGAGAATCGCATTGATTTGGTTGCTTGGGGACTGCTGGCAACTCAGTATACTTCTGTGGCTTTACGCGACGCCTCGAATGCCGCGGCTTCCTGAGCCCTCTTACGCTCAGCCTTATTCTGCTTCATAAGAACAGGGTCGTTCCAGTCGGCGATTTTGCCACTGGCAAACATTAAATAGAACACATTGGTTATTATGAGAACGGCAAATATTATCCAGAAGACAACGCGCCATTGGCTAAGCGTTTGATCTGGCGTGAGTACACCGGTTAAATACGGCGTGATGATGCCTGTGCAGGCCGCAGCTCCATTACTGATGGCCATGACGGTACCGGCATAGTTTGGACTGAGATCGAGAGCGTTGACCTTGAGACTGGGAATACCACTGCCGAGCAACGTGACACCGCACGTGAACATGATGACAACCATGGTCCTGTCGCAGCCGACGTAAGAGGCTGCGATGACGAATAATCCCGGGCCCACCGAGGCAATGGTTGTCCCCAGCTTTCTCACCGTGGTAATGGCCATGTGGTTATTCGAGATGAGCCAATCCGCCAACCACGACATGAACGTGCAGCACAACCACATACCGATGTACGGCAGCGAACTGAGGTAACCGTTTTTGTCCACGGAATAATGGAGAACGCTGCTCATGTACTTGGGCAGCTCCGTGGAAATGGTGTAGAAGCCCCAATCGTGGCCGATTTGCACGGCTATCAGGGCCCACAGGGGCATCGATTTGAACAGGTGTCTCCAGGGCACTGGTGGCGGATTCACGTGGGCCACGGCGCTGAGCTCTTGCTGCAAGAAATTCGCTTCCTTGTCCGAGATGAAGGGATGCTCGCGAGGAGTGTTGTAGCAAGTCACGATCCACAGCAGATACCAAACGATACCGATCCCACCGAAGAAGTAGAAAACCGTCGGCCAACTGGTGTGCTTCAAAATCAAGCCGGATATCGCAGTGGCGAAGACGTTGCCCAGCGGTGCGCCCACGTACACGAACGATCCCGTCTTCGACCTCTCGTCCGGTGGAACCCACTGGGCGAGCATCACGTTCAAAGCCGGCAAAGTCACTCCCTCGCCGAGGCCCATCAGTACCCGCAGAACGATCAAAGCCGTTGACTCTCCCCATTCGACTGCCACCGGAATGATTATAGTCAATATTGCCGTGGAGAGCATTCCCAGTCCTAGGATGTGCTTGCCGCCGAACTTCTCGGCGAGTAGTGCTCCTGGCAATTGAGTGAGAACGTATCCCCAGTAAAACGAGGACAGGATGATGCCCTAAACAAAGACGTTATCTCGTCAGCTTTTTAATTATATATTGCGTGGAACGGAGGCTGCACGTGAGTCTGATATTTTTTATTTCAAAAAATCACTGCACAACGATTATCAGTCAATGATCCAGTAAAATTTCTACTGGGATGACCTTGGAGAATTTTTTTCAATCAAGGCCCAAACTTTTGCATCATTCTTTGCGCTCGTGATTTTTTCAAACAATTAGTCAGAGAACAAGCAAATTATTAACGCGACAATTGCGTAAGTTACTTATCTAAGATAAACGTAATTTTTTTAATATCACATTATCTTCAAAATGCAGTGACTGCTTGCAGAACGTAACATTAGTTCATTTGTAAAATTAATGAATAATGAAGGCGAAAACAAAGATTTTTTTGTTATAATATATTAGATTTATGTACATGCAAATAAATTTTCCATTTACATTTATAATCTCTCATTTTTTGTGTCGACATTTTTGACGTAAGATTCTAGATTTTTTATTTCTTTTTTTTAATTACAGGTGCTTTTTATCAATTATTAATGAAGGACACGTGAAACAAATATTTTGTCTTTTATGTTGAATAGTAAAATCAAATAAACAGCACGACGTTATCTTTTATCAAGTATAATATGGCGCGAAGCAATTGAGGCTGCGTAAATTTTTATTGACTTTTCAACTAACATTTTTTATGAATTTGACGGTAATATTTAACATTTTTATTGCAGGTTCATCTATCATCAACTATTAATAAAGTACACAGTATAAATGTTATGTATTTTGCGTTAAACAACGAAATCAAATGAACAAGGTGACGTTATCTTTTATCAAGAATAGTATGGCGCGAAGACATTAAAGCTCATATAGGCTTTTATTGACTTTTGATATGCGACTGATACATTGTTGTGAAGACATATATTATTGTGGCCTTTACCTGTGTTTGTTCGTTCCAATCGTAAGTGCCCGCACCAGTGTCTGTACCATTTTTTGGAACACTGGTTTCATCTTTTGGACAGGATTCTTCGTCTATCGCCTCGTTTCTTTCTACATGCTTTACCATTTCCGTTATTGTGATGGATAGACTGACTCGCATCCCATAAGCCATCACAAGAGCTAAAAAGCCCATTATAGCAAAAATCCATCGTTGCTTAATGGACACACCTGAACATTCATCAAATACATTAATGTTTAAAATTTATTCTGATTTCATAGCGAATAAATAATGTAATTAAAACTCCCAAAGTTCAATCAATTAGTATCAGAAATTTTAATTGACTTCGTTAAACTTTTTTGGCCAAAATAAATGATGGAGTAATGAAATGAATAAATGAACGTATAAACAGATTGAATATAAGTGAACTTGTTCAATTTTTTTATAAAAACAGACTATTAATAGTTCTAGTAAATTTAGTGTACTAAGAAAGTTATGCAAAATACAATTAATATAATAAAATTGAAAACGATTACTTACAGCAAAGGCCCAAATTGGTTATCATGCTGAATTGTTAGAAAATCGATACGTTAAATTCTTAAACTCAAATCGTTTTATATTGATGCATGATGAAATTTTTTTCAGGCTTACAACAATGTCATTAATCTGTTTTATGACGAAATTAAAGATAAATAAAACTTGTCGGTACACTTTTTTAAGTAGACCAAATCAATCTTTACATAAAAATGGATTATTTATTATTTATGTTTAGCACAAAATTCATGATGTTTATTTAAAATGAATAAAACCACAAAAACTTTTTTAAAATCAGAATCTTAAACATGTCAAGCGATGTTGTGCGCTTGCCTGCTCGATTACGACTGCGATTCTCACCTACTAATATCAGCTTTTAGTCTGACTGTTTGATAGGCGATAAGTACATTCTCGTGACAAAGAAGTCATTTTTCAGAGTCCAAAACTTGCATACATCCAGATTGATAATAAGTATCCGATAAAAAAGATGCAGAAAATAAAAAGTAATAAATTCAAGCGCAAACAATACAATCGCTTTTATTTCCTCACATTAAATTAATGTATTTTTAATTAATAACAATGGCCACTCAAGGCTAAAATAATATTCTTGCACTGGTATAGATACGTATTTTTAACTTAAATGTTAATGTTTTTATTTTGAGTAAGTAAGCTAAATAATATTTTATTGCTTTAATTGTAGGCTGCTTGTCAAAGTAAATTTTTTTTCAAAAAAACATGATATACACATAAATAATGACGAACAAATTTAAAAGTTGTCTTGACGAAATTTCTTTGAATTATACCATCGAACTATTTCAATAACTACAAATTCACTTTTTCTTTGAAACTGCAGAATTTCTCTATATCTCATCTAAAATCTATTAGTGACATTTCTTACCTTTCACAACGCTCGAAGAAATGATAAAGATAATGATGGTGCTCTTAATTTAAAGTCATTAATAACACACTTAACCTGAATAACTTAACCGTAATATTTGAAAATAAAAATGATTTTAAAAATTTCACAGTAAATTTGAATTTAGCTGGAACATTTTTTATCCCAAAAGATTTCTAAAAAGCAAGAAAACTACATTTTTTTGAGTTTTTTGAGCCTAATATATCTTCAAGACATAATACTCAGTGTTCGATGACTTTTGGCATTCTCCGTAGGATTCCAAGAATACGTATGCATAAAATAGTTCTAAATTTTTCCTACTGCATGCTTGTTATAGTATTAGTTATCGTATGAATGTAGGGATTTTAATTTGATTGAGTAGAAGATTTTTCTTCTAATCACTTTTTATTTCCTAAGGAATCTTTTACTCAATCAAATCAAAATCCCTACATTCATACGATAATTAATACTATAACAAGCATGTAGAATAAATATTAAACCATTTCATGTATGTATACTTTTGGCTAAAAGCAATTCTTAAAAAATTTAGATTTACTGCTTTTTAGCACTTTTTTGGACAAAAAATATTCCAGCTAGAATTACAATTGACTGTACAATTTTAAAAATACATTTTTAGTTTCAGATTTTATAAGTGTCAGGTCCTCTCAAGTTTTAATTATTTTTGTAGGTGCAATATTGCTACTAAATGAGCACGTATAATTAAAAATGTTTGGACCATCTCTACATTTCCAAATTTTTTGTATAATAGTATTTATAAATAGATAATATCATCTATATGCTTATATTTTATTATTTATTGTTATATAGTGCATAATATATTACATATTTACAGTTTAAGTTCTAAATTATTATAATCTTATGAATCTACGCATAGCTACTTAAACTATTTCGATCAGTAAAACATCCGTCAAAAGATATGGCTCATTAATATTTTATATCCAGGTTCCATTCATCATGTATATAACATCATTTAATCTAATGATCTAAAAATATGTATTTTCTACAAAATTTGTAATATTGTTACATTTTAACCATATGCGTATGAAATGCATCTAATGTGTTTACTAAATGATACCCTGAATCTAATGAATTAGCTTATTCCTTTAAATAATTAATTATTTATTTAAAGCTATAAAGTTAATTGGAATGTTATATATATTTATTTTTTCTTTTTTTTACTCTAGTCAAAAATGTCTACTTAAATATTGTCATGGTTTACTTTTTATTATTGAAGTTGAATATGACTAGGTCTTTAAAAATATTTCTTACAGCTCAGACACTAATTATTCAATAGACGTTTGAATTATTCACCACTATTTGAATGTGAATGTTTAAAAAAATTTATATCACTTGCACATTGTAAATTTTTTTTTTATAAAAAACTAAAATTTTTTTAAATTATTAAAAAAGGAATAGAGTAGCTCTGAATTTTCTAACATTATTGAATTTTTAATAAATATTTTTGATAAACTCTTTTCATTCTGATTCGCGTCACTTTTTTATCGAAAAAAAGTGAATTAAAGCTCTGGCAATTCTCTTATAGTTACTTTTAAAAAAGTACAAATAATGCGATTACATATATATAAAATTGTATATAATAAAAATAAAATGGTATGAAGCATAGAAAAAAAATATAATAAAATATTGATAGTACTATAAACAATAATCGAGTATATCTGTTGATACAATCAAACAGAAAATTCAAATAACGAATAAAAAACAAGGTAAACATGTGAATGTTTATTTAGCGTGGTAATGAAAAGACGCGTTATTAAATTATTAAATTGACAGATGAAAACTTAGCCTCTAAAAGATATTTACAATTATCTTCAGTTTTAAGAAAGCATCATCAGGACTGAAGAAAAGTAAAACTACGATTCTACAACTAACTTAAATATACATAATACCCTTCGTATGAGTAGATTCGATTGAATGATAATTTCTGATTTGCGAATGAGTCGGATGTGCATCCCTCGCATTTGAATTTGTGCGTTTAACGAACAATGTCGGCCATACAGTTTCCTGCAGAACATTGTAGGTACCGAAATCGATCACAATTTCCATTCGATTACCACACACTTCAACGAAAATAAATAAACTACAAATATATGTATATGTATAATCTATAAATAATATAGATATATACGGTTACGGAGAATCGTAACGCGAAAATCACTAATATGCAATGAAACGTAAACAAAGAAGACTATGCGGAAAAGAAAGCACACGTACGCGTAAGTTCACGCTTCACATTATATCTTACAGTTCAACAACTCATAACGCGTGCAGTGTGTGTGTGTGCGTGTGTGTGCGTGTGTGTGTGTGTGTGTACATCTGTCGTCCGAGTTGATAAGCGCAAGCTCTGGGATGTTACACAGTAACAAAATTGAAAAAATGAAACGTAAGTACCAGACTTTTCTTCGCGTCACATTCCTCCATACGAAAAAGCGCAAGCAAGAGTTTCTTACAACTTCAGTACCTAAAATGCCCATCAAGCCACGATCTCTCGAACAATCAGTCGGCGAACTTGCGCGGCTCTTGCGCTGCTCGGGTCCCTGAGATTCTCGCCGTTGCATTATATCACCGACGAGCTGAACGATCCTTAATAGACTGGCTCTGATCTTCAATAAGAGATGTTGTCTCGCAAGTATCCCTGCTTCTTGTACTCGTGTTTTTCGCATTTCCCCCACCAGGATCGTTTCACACAGATCTTGGACGGCTTCAGCACGAAACACTTGGTCTGGACCATGTTGAAGAATATCTTGCCGATCAAATTGGCCGATGACGTGCCCGTCATCTTTAGGCACGTTCTAAATCTGAAAGACAAATAATTCACCCATGTAATTCGATATGTATATCGAAATCAATATGAAGCTATACACAGTTATACACAGCGCGCTTCTTCGAATTAGCGAGATACCGAGAATCGCCGAGGATCTATTAGTGCTTTCGGCAAGTACAAGAAGAATTGCATCATGCGCAGCGGGGATATTTTAACGCTTTTTAATCGTTTATTGGCAGCTTCGTTCTTTTTTTTTTTATTTTCCACTCAACAAAAACACGCCGCGATCAGATGGCCAAGCCGTTATTGGCCCGTCAGTTACAATTATTACACGTTATAGCGTCTTCGATTATAACCCGCCGAGTTGGGGATTTTTAATAAGCTGCGTGTGGAATATTTATTGCCATTCGAATTTTATGTGCTTCGCGGATCGTGAAATCTTTCAGTGACGCGAATTGGCGGCTGCTATAAATTAAATCGAATTTGTACATTACTCGGTTTGCGCAACACCTTAAAGGAGGTCGCACTTTTTTATTGAATATATAGGTATAAAATTAAGTTTTTTTCGCATGGACGTTTTGAAAGATTTCAAAGAGAGACAGTTTATTTGAGCGGGGAGAAAAATGATTTCACAAAAATGCGAGTTAAAAAAAAACAAATATAATGTAAATGTTCTAGCGATTTTGTCTCGGAAAATTACTATTAAAACTACGCTTAAAGATATATCTCCATGAGTCTTACGTAACTGCTATCACTCAGGAGACAGCTAATCGGCAATGCTAGTCGATGAAAAAATATTTAAAGAATTATTTACGTTAAACTTTCCGTATATGACGTGTAATCCAACTTCCCCGAGTATGATTGTCATACAAATAATCGCGGACCCGATTAAAACGTGCGAGCTTGTCAGCACGCTTCATATCTTCGGGCGATAATCTAAAAATCGGCGGGCTTCCGGTGCGGGTAAAGCATCAGGTGTAGGAAATTGACTGATGACTCTTTCGTTTCCAAGTGCCAGTTTAACGTGACGTTTATCTGGATCGTCGGAATGTACTTTCACTATAATCGCATCGACGCGTAGGAGCAATAAAATAATCGCTGAAAATAAAATTCAAGCTGCTCGCGGTAATCATATACTAACGTAACGCCTGAAAACGTTTCACTCGTCCGTACGTTCGCGTTATTCGTGAAACGATCGGAAAATACGAGAGCTGCAGCGCGTCGCATGTTCGCACAGAGCTCTGCATTCTCCACTGCCCCTCATTCGAATCTCCTCGGGAATAAAAGGGAAAAAAAGTAGCCGGCTCCGATCGAACGCGTATATAGCGAGTGCATACAGTGAGCGATAGCCCCTAACGGGTCGCAAACAAGCGGCCGCGCGTCTGCATATACATATATAGTAGTTCTCGCTGTCTCTCTCTCTCTCACACAGCGGCAATCTCACCTTTCGTCGCAGCCGCAGTGACTGAGGGTGAAAGGCATGTAATTGAACAGTCCGTATCTCTCGGAGAAGGGCGCGATAGCCCGGGGACAATGGTCGTGGCGGCGGCAGCATCTGTCCAAGCCGTCCAGGGCGCCGAGGTCCTTGTAGCTGTAGGCCAATCGATGGGGCCCGCACCACTTGGTGCCCGGCGCTATCACCAGCTCGCGAATGCCCCGCTTCGATCGGCCCGACGACGACGACTTCTTCTTCTTCTCCTCGTTATAACGCGGCACTGCAGCCGCACTTCTACTGCTACTGCTTTCACTGCTGCGGCACACACACAAAGGCCGAATTAGTTCGCCTCGAGTCTATTGAGTGTGTTTCGGGGGGGGGGGGGGGGAGAGGAAGGGAGAGGTGATTTTTCATCGGTTCGCTCGGCTGAAAGCCGATACTCGTGGGGGATGACTTTGTGCACGGGGGGAGAAGCTTTTCTCTCCGTCTCTGTCTGTGCTCGCCCTGTCTTTTCACGCGTTCGAGTGTGTTTGCCTGCATGCCATTGATTTTCTGCGCTTCTTGGTACTGGCGTGTTTATGGTCTTTAGGAAAATTCATTTTACGCTGTCGGAAGGGAAAATTGAAATTTTTTGGGGAAAGGCCGGGAGAGTCGATTAAAAAACTCAAATTTCGCGCTTCAATGTACCTGATGATAAACAAGTAATTCGGCTTACGACAAAGAATGTACGTGAAACTGTAATAAATCACGATCATCATCAATCATTTCAAGAGTTTTTAATTTACGTTATACAATGCCACGGTGCATTAAGTTCAATTACTACAACTTTCTTATATTATGGCCTTGTATTATGTAAACTCACAAGTATGTACGTCTGAAGTGTTTACAACTAATAGTAATTTCATTCATAATCTATCGCGTACAAGCCAATCAGCCGGGAAATTCGAATTCTCAATCAGCTCGAGAGCAAAAACAAAAAAAAAACCCAGAAACACTCACGTTTTCGGCAATTCCAGGGCAAGTGCGCACCGCTGCCTCAGCTCGTCGGTCGTGGAAGTGAGCCAAGGGAATTCCGCGGGTATGATCTCGTCGCCGGCGGTATCGCTGGCATTTCCGTAGAGGGTCACCTTGACTTTGACCTGCTGCTCGGTGTCCTGCGCGATCCACTGCAGCTCCGAGGCGCAGACGTCCTCCTCCTCGCCGGCTTTGATCAGCTCCTCCGTGCAGTCGGTCAGAATTCGGTCCTGATAAACCATGTTGAGCTTGAGACGTCCGCCGTCCAGCCAGATCTCCCGCAGTGTCAGGTAGGTTTTTCTGCGAGAGCGTCGAGAGAAAATATATATAAACGCCAATAAATATGCGAGATTGTTTACGCGCGAGCTTTTCTCCCCCCGTTCGCAGCGCGTTTATCTTGAGACGGGAGGGCTTTCTCCCGATTGACGTCACACTACGGCGCGCGCGAAGACGCAACAAGTTTTATCGAAACGCAAAGAGGCGCTACTGCATGCAGGAGAGAGCACCGCGCGTTCCGCCTCCCGTGTCTGCTTATATTATTATACGTTACACGCGAGGCGTCCAGTTATCGTCCGAGCGCTTCTCGGATTATGACGCGCTCGCGCGAGTTTTATCGCGCTGCGCATCGCATTGTTCGAATCGCCAGTCTCGAAACTTTCTGCAACGGGAGCATTCGCCGTTTGATTTTCAGTAACCGAAAGCCAATAAGTAACTGCGCTCGATCGAACGTTAATCCTGCGCTGCGAGCGTTATTGTCGCCTGCTACACACGTCGATAGAGCGTAAACGGCGAATAAGCTCGTCGCTGTTTACCTTGGAATCCCTCGTCTGCGAGAACCGCTGCCAAATGACAACAAGCGAATCCTCTTATAAGACCTGCGAGAATCGAAGGCGCAAAGCCCGCGCGTGGAAAAAGGGCGAAACATCGTATATAGCTGTACAGAGGCGGCGTATATATACTTATGGAGCGAGGCAGAGGATATCGAGAGAGCTAATCGGTAAAGTGCAAAGTGTCGCTCTAGAGAACCGCAGAGCTGTCCCGCGCGGCCTAATCTTACTTAACTCGACGCTTTTCGGCTTAAAAGACTGCGCACTGGTGCGCCTGCCGATAGATCACCCGCTCGGCGGCTGCCAGTCGCGCTCTCGGCGCTCCCGAGTCTTTTTACGCCTTAAATCCCGCAACTGCGAAAACTACTCGGCGGCTCCCGGCAGCCCCCGCTCGCGTATTTAAGCCGAGGAAAGGGACCCCCGCGCCGTGCAGCTCGGTGTCACAGGGATTTGAGATTTCACGGGTGTTAGCCGCGCTGTTTGCTTTGGACTTGCCGCGCGGCCGTTGTTTGGATTGGGGATCGAACGCTCGAATCGTATAGAGGAGCTTCGAGTTTTCGGCTAATTTAAATAATTCAAAAGCTCTACCCCGAGAGAGAGAGAGAGAGCCCGGAGTTTCCGTTTTTCTTTTTATCTTTTCTTTTTTTGTTCTTTCTCTAAGCGAATTCGCGATAGCGCGTGTACCGCACGAGGAAGCCGGCGCAATACGCAATCGCTCGAGTCTTATTAATTCAACGCCGACAGACGCAGACGCAACGTCTGGCCGCCTCGGCCACATATTATATACGTATACTGTATGTACAGCACATCCATTTATCGGCGCAGAGGTCACGGCTCGCGGACCTTCAAATAGCGAGCAAAGCTTAGCCGCGACAGTTATGAAGATTGGACTTTCGTTCGTGTGAAATTTACGATTCGGCGAGCGTCGCGCTGCTGCCGGTGCTGCGTATCGCTCCTTAAACGACGCTTTATCCTTATACGCGAGTGCCAAATAAATATGCGCCGATCTCTCTCGGAGCGCGCGCTTCCGCGAGAGGGAATCGGTTAATTGTGCGCGACGCGGCAGTGGCAGTACAATAGCTTGTGAGACGTTAAATAAATGAATTCCTGGTGCGCACTGTCTCGCGAAAATCGCTCGGGATGTATTTCCTGTCGGCTTTCCACTTACGCACGAGCCGTCGCGGCGTTTCTATTATTCTCGACGGTGCCGCTCTACGATCTGCTTATTAGACTGCCAAACGAGCGCTATGCGCGCTATGAACGAGCTGCACGTGTTCGCGGAATATACGTATAGAGAGAGAGAGCGCGCTCCATTCATGCAACGGCGCGTAAAAACGTTCTGACCACTAATTGAAAACCGTATACGAGAGGAATCGCATCGAGAGCGGAATATGTAAGGGAAACTCACCCCCAATCGACGGCGACCTCCCTGGCGCAGGTCCCGTTCCACCTGACGATCCTCTGGATCTCTCCGTCCGGCAGTGACTTGATCATCGAGAAGACCTGTTTCTCGGCGACTCTCGCCGGTTGGGCCTCATTCAGCCCGAGTCCAGCGAGCAGCAGAAGCGCTAGCAGGAGCGCACCGACACCCGCACATACCGATCCTTCCCTCCTGGGACCCATTCAGAGCAAATCGACGCAGAACGTGGTACGTGCGCACAGCCGAAAAATCTCGCACTCCCTACCGTCAGATACTCTCTCCTCTCACTCGACGTCGATGTCGTATCTGTATATACCGGGGACAGCTTCTCGAAGCCTATAATGTTTCCGGCGATATCTCTGCGGTATATGGGTCGTCTCTCTGTATTGTACGTGTGCAATATGCGTGTATCGTGTGCGGCGAATATCGGAGCGGCGGGCGCGATCTATCCGCTACGACGTCGTCGGTGCGTTTGGTGCCCGGCGGACTTGGCGTCTCGGTTTTTCGGCCGCGCGCTCGCTCGCCCCCACCACCGCGCGGCGACACGCGATGCTGATGCTGCAGCAGGGACGAGCCCCCTCTCGACGAGAGAGAGAGAGAGAGAGAGAGAGAGAGAGCGCGCGCGCGCGAGCGATCGCGTGAGCCGAGACGAGCCCGCTGAAACCCAATGGGGATTCGCCAATTTTAGCGCAAAACCCGACTCTCCTCTCCTCTCCTCTCTCTCTCCCTCTTTTCTGCTCTCGCTGCGTCTCTCTCTCTCTCTCGCTCTCGTCTGCTCTCTGCGGCAAGTGTGTACGTAACGAGCGTGACGCCGCCGCCGCCGAGAGAGAGAGAGACTCGTTGAGATCTGGATCGAGATCTAGGATGATCGGGAGGAATGTATCGGATGATCGCTTCGCGACTGGCAAGGTCGTAGAAATCGTTAAGCTTTCGGGGGAGTTTCAGCGTGCGTGTATGGTGTTCTGGGAGAGGGGGGGGGGGGAGTTCCGAGATTTTGGAGAAGGATTTTCCCGTCTCTTGACGTATAGACGACAGTGTGTTATGTGGAACACGTGAAATCCGCTGTTCTTCGTAAGGATCAACGAACTTAATGGGCGATCATTGCGCCGAAGGGCGATTGCCACCTCGCAGAACCAGCAAATGACTTTTCCCGTTGCTCTTCGATCTTATCTTTGTTGTTCTTGCGAACTGGATCGCTTGTGATGTTTATCTTCGAGAACGGATAATATGGAGAATTCGTACTTGACGGGGGGAAAGAAAAAGTGTGTTTCGCGATATTTTGATAAACCGACGATTCGCAGAGCCGATACTGACGCAAGGTGGCACACCAGACGTCAGTGAGATGAGCTATTTAAAATTTAATGTGCAGTGCAGCAGTTATACATATTTGCTTCGCGCGTCGATTTTTTCCGCCGATCTCGCCGATCCGCGCGTGACGCGCGAATTCAAAGTTAGTCTTTCGAATCGCGATATCGCCGGAATTCGCGGAGAATCGAACGTACGATCGCGTATACAATACATATATTTACCGACGATAACGGATTTATTTGCAAGATCGCCCGATCGGAATCGCGGCTCTGATTCACGCGGCCGTGTAAAATCGCTTCGCGATAATTTCGCACGCGCCTTATTACCTCTGCGGAGCTCCGCACCCCGGTGAGACACTCGAGCGCGCGCGGCTCTTTACGATCGAACGACATTATTACCTAACGCGTAATAAGTAAGCGATTAGTTTCGCGCACGTGCCGGGTATGTATTATACGCCGAGCGCATTCTATTAAGTCTCGGTGTGCGCGAAAATATGCTGCGGCCGCGCGCTGCAGCCGCGGGAGTTATCGTTAATTCAATAATGCGTCCGAGATCTATTTCCGTAATGCGACGCCGTCAATCTCGTTCGACGCAGCGGACCGCAGCCTCTCGAAAAATTTCTTCCAGCTACAGAGAGAGCGAGAGAGACCGAGAGAGCGTTACACGCTCGTTTGTTGGGCAATCGGCCTCTTTACGCACAAATGCAACGACTCCGCGTCTATGCTTATACGCACACGCGCGACACGTAAATCTTGCGAGGCTCGACTTACCCGCCGCGCTAAACAGCGCACCGAGTTTTCTTTTCATCTTACGCGCGTATGTATACGCGTATACATTATGCATACCACCTATATATAGGAACTTTTAGTCTCGTGCAAAAAAAAATCGCCGTAACAAAAAAGCCTTTAACTTGCGTATACACTAGGCGCATCTCGTCGTGATTTGCTCCCTCGATCCCCGAGCGTCGATGTGTATGCGTATGACACGTATAACATATCGAACCAACCGATCTCTCGATGAGAAAATCGGTTCGGCATATGTATCGGCCGCGCATTTAAAACGGATCGAGCGAAAAAATCAACGACAATTAATCGAGCCTCGAGAGTATAGACACACGATTGATACACGCGACTGTCGAGCTCTCGAACTTTCTCGCATTCTCGCGCGTCGTTCGACTTTAGAGCACGCTGTTGCTGCTCGAGAAGCGGGTTCAAGGCGCCCTGGCATCTGCAGCTGCTATGCAGCTACAGCAACGGCAGCCAACTCTCTCGTATAACGCGTTACGCAGGATATATAATACAGCGGGCGTCGCGCGACAATCGTACGATCTCTCGTCGTAGCAGCCGCTCACGCGTCACTTCTCTCTCGTTGCCTATATATACCTTATATATATACAGCAGCGTTAACGGGAGACCCTCCAAAGTCTGCGGACGCAGCGCCGATAATGCGAATTTACGGTGCGTATTATACGCGGAGATACTGACGGGGGTAGAAATCGGGAGAGGAGAGCGCGTAGTGTAGTGCGTGCATTAGGATATGGGGTGCAGAGCGCGGATTGAATTTTCGTCCTCGCTATCCCCGTCTCGCGGCGGTGTGGTGGCGCGCTCGTGTCACCGTCTCTGGATACACGTGAGAGATAATACAGACGGCGCTTGGTCTTCACAGAGAGCGCGATAGATAAATTTTATTGCACGTCTCGCCTACTGCCGCGCTCGTTGTCTGTCATCAAGGTTCACGATACGCGCGAGCGCCTCTTATATTATTTTTATTTTGACTTTACGACTTTGCGCGATCACGCGATCCCTACATGTATATGTCTCTTGCAGTAACTGCGCCCGCGTATTTATACGCATGTGTACGCGCGTTCGTGTTGGGGATCGCGCGCGATGAGTAAGGAAAACGGGAAGGTGAGTAAGGTAAAAAAAAGAAAACATGAATGGCGTGACATCGCGCTGTGCGCACGACCACGTGGTGTATTATATTTATAAGGCACGCTTCGCGAGTCCGCGCGGACTCGGGTCGTTTTTCTCGCAGTCTCAGCGTCTTACGAAATACTTTCGCGCTCACCGCGCCGGCAGCTATTTACCCGCGTGTGCTGAGCGCGACTGTGCGCGCGGCTGTTTTGAAATTTGCACGAATTTCTTCGAATCGCTCGAAAATCTTCCCTCGATATTCCCATCTGTCTGTACGAAAATTCGCATCTGCCTGTACGACGTTGCGCGGCCTCGGTTCCCCGGCGCTGCATCGGCAGAATGTAAAATACTTGTATAGGTTCCTTTCGATCCGTGGGAACGCGACGAGACGCGAGCGAGGGAGTACGTATGTATATAAATAGTAGAGAGAGAGAGGGACAGGGAGAGAGCGACTGACACGTGGGAAATGAATGTGCGCGAAATTGATTGATTATTCATCGAACGCAGCCGCAGAGATTCGGCGCGCTCGCGAAACCGTTTCGGCGCGTGTAACGAGCCGCACGCGCGCGCGCGCGCGCAGTTGAGCTAGAGAATCGAGCGGAATCAAATGTATATTATGCTAATGCGCAAGAGGCGACGCGATTTTTCGCTGATTATCCGGGAGCATTTGTGTAGTTGATTAGACGCGATTGTTGCTTGTACACAGATTGGAATTGTTCCGCATGCTGGCAGTTACGGAATCGATGGCGAGAAGAATATTGGAGCTACTGACGACTCGATCGATTATACAAAAAAAGATACGTATATCGCTCGCAGAAACAGACAAAATCAATTTTTCTCCCGTAGCACGCGCCCCTCTCGCGTTTAATCGAGCTTTCTCGTATATCCCGCGCCGCAAGAACGCACGAGACTGAATTTTCTTTTTCTCATCGCCGGCCTCATCCTCGTGCTCGAAAATATTATTTTCGCGGCACACACGTTGCTCAATAGCTCTCTAGGCCCGTAAAGTTTTACCATGCGTCCGCGAGTTGTTTTCAAATTGCCGCTAATTCGCGACGCCTCGTAAAAATAACGTATATATACAACCAACGTCTCTCTCTCGTCTCTCGCGCCACACACGCGTCGCCGCGCTACATATATAATATATATATATATCTACAAAGCAACGACGTTAGCAGAGCCACGCGCGCCACTGGAAATTACAAGTCAGACGCACGCAAATATACGTGCGAAATGCGTAAGTCCAGCGTAAAAATTTCCGATTCGACGATAAATTACACAATGCCCGATCTCCGAATCGCGCGTTCACTCCGGCGGCAACGACTTCCCTATATCGATATACTCTATACGTGTGCACGTATCGTTTTATTGTTCCTCGGCGCGCGCTCTTACACTTATATACGAGCTTTCGGCACGATCGTAAGCTCAACGGCCCCATTCATCGCGCACTTCCCGCTGACCGACTCATTGGCAAACAAACGGACGAAAAATAGACGGACGCTCTAATAATAAACGAGCGCGCGCGGGACTCGGCGTACATCGCGAGTATGGCGCTCTATGCGCCGCGCGTATAAAAATAATGCGGATACGTGCCTGTAGCTTTTCAATTTTTTGTTCTCAACTTATCGCGCTAATTTACGCTCCACGGAAGAGAAAACTTCGATTCCGTCTTTAAGACGCGTTTGGAGCTTGCCGTTGACGAGTAAGCACTCGCGTGTATATACGCGCGGTATACAGCAGGAATAGCCGCTGTGTATATTTTGCGATGCGTTTCGCATCGACGCGCAACAGAGAATTCATCTGCTCGAACGATATTGTTTTTCTTTCGTTTGCGCACTAATATTTACGCGGTGACGACGACGACGACGACGACGCATTCGTTTGATTAACTCAACGAAACGAACTCTTTCGACATTAGCCCTGTAATACAGCTCGGGAGTAGTGTAAGATATTGCTTGTAGTGCCTGGCGGTAAGCGTAAAATCAAGTTGGCAAACAAATTGCACGTCGTCGCCGCGGATCTAAATACAGGCCTTTAAGTTGTAAAAGTTAGTGCGTCGTTATCCGCATTTTAACGCGTATACACACGTATCCGCCCACCGCTTAATATAGACGGCTTCGTATACGCGTATAGAAGCTAATCAGCCTCCTCGCGCGCGTGCGTTTATGCGCTTTGAAAATAGAGCCTCCGGTCAGTGCGTATATAAAGCAATAAAAACGAGGCGCAGCGTGACGCGACTCGCCGTTCCACTTGACGACACGTCGATGCGAATCTTATATGCATACGTGATGACTATCGCTTCGCGCAGCGCATGACTAAATCATCGGCCCTAACGCGCGCTATACCGTTCCACTGCGATATCGCTCTCCCGGAGAAGCCCCTGAAATTTCGAGCTTCGCCGCAAGCTCCAGAACTATCCGCTAGTGCTCTTAGCGCTGCGATAAATTATGCGAGCTACAAGCGGCCCGAATTTCTCCGAGAGGGAGCGAAGGAGAGAGAAATGAAGCTTCATCTGCAGATGCCACCCGGAAGAGAGAAAGGCCTGCGCACAGTATAGCCGGGAGAGAAAGAGAAAGAGAGACGACATGGCGAGCGGCCAAAGCTCGATTTTTCCTCTATACCTATACGCGCACACCCGCACCCCTTTCTTCTCTCCTCGATCGAGCTTTCACACGCAACGACTGCGTTATCGAACGTACGGAGTGTCTTCAGCGCCTGCACGTCGAGAAATGCAACATCGCTCCGAGACGGAGAAAAAAGAGATCCAGGTCACGACTCTCGAGGCGTTTTTCGAAAAAAAAAAATCCCCGCCCGCCCGCGAAAGCCAGTCGAAATCCGCGGAATCGTTAAAAAGAAATCGGACAAACGGCACACGCGCAACCGTGTAATAAGCGTGTGTTGCAGCCGGGCGCGCCACATGTATATACACACGAGAGCGAAAAGCGCAAAAGAAACGAGAGAGAAGCGAAAATCGCCCCACCTCGGCGTGCAGCGCGCGATGCGATATATACACACCAAGTAACACGGATACCTGCAGCGCTATATATAGGTATAGGAGCGCGCGGAACATCACGAGAGGGAAAGAGGAGAGACTTTAAGGTCGCGATTCTCGGACGCGCGCTGGCGCGACTCGTCGCTGATTGGCGCACGTGGCCGCGCGCTTACCGAAACGAAAAGTGGCGTGATGTCGATTATAGGCGCTCAGTCGGCCCCAGGATTCTCTCTCTCTCCCTATACGTGTGTCTCGCTCTCTCTCTCTCTCTCTCTCTCGTCGGCGAGCTGCTCGCAGTTCGCACACGTATGCCATGTATATGCCTACTTACCTCTGCTCTGCGCCCGTGTAAGAGAGGAAGAGAGAACGCGAGAGACGGGGAGAAAAGAATGAGCCAAGAGAGAGAGAGAGTCGGAGAGCGACTTTATAATGTATGCATAGGGAGTGAGATGGAGTCGAAGCTTCTTTGGTTTATACGCGCTGAGAGAGCGAGTGTTGCGGGTGATAAATTTTTCGTACACTCCGCTCTCTGGCGGGCGGCAAGGAGCTGCGAGAGATGCCGCTGTTATTCCGTTGTTGCAAAAAAAAAAATTCTACGGCTGTGTACAACAGCGAGCATTACGATTCGCTTTACATATTCCGCGGTCTAGACTTTTCGCAGACGGCAATATAACCGCCGCCGGCTATTTCGATGCATAGATTCGTCTCTGCAGAAAATTTGCGTAAACTCTTGCAGACGACTCGAGTCCCGGCTTGTGAGTTTACGCGGACGGCGCTTCTGAGCCGCATATGTGTGTATATACCTACGCTATGCCTGCTGGAACATATCCGTTGAAAGTATATGTACAGAAATATGCGTGTGCCATGCGCACGACTGCAGCTCTGTGGCCCGCACATTTGCGGCCGCAGTTTTTTTTTCGCGAAAGTGCGTATAAATAGTGCGGGTTGGTTTAATTTTTTCATTTTCTATTATACATACGCATTGAGCGAAGCTGCAGAGCGTTGCAAAGTCTAACATGTTTTATAGTTTTGTGTATTCTTATATAATAAGGTAATTTTTTGTTGATTTTTACGTATTTTTTTAAGCTTTTTAGACATTTTGAAATTTTGTAAAATGGATTTTTAAATATTTTATGTACAGCCCTCACGAAAAGTCTCCTACATTTGACTCGAAACGTCTGCATTGAATCGAAGTGATATGGGGAGTTCAATTTTTCACTTATACACCACACCATCGGGCGATTGAGACGTTTCTTATACGAAACGTTCCAAAGCCTTTTCACGCAGTATACAGCCTAACAATTTATCTTGCAGCACGATAACGAAATTCACGACGATAGCCTCGAAAGCAATTATGCGAGAAAATTAAAATTCCTATCTGAAGATCCATAGCAAAAATTTGACAAGCCATTGCGCACTAAGACTCGAAGGTGGTACACTTAAATGTAGGTCCGTACAACGCTCCGTCCACACACTGCACATACTTACACACAGACAGACACACGACATACAGCTCTTGGAAATTAATTGTAGGACCTGGAAGAATGGCACTGGCGGCGAAGAACTAGAAGAGGCTGCATTGTGCTTTCCATGCTCTTTTTTACGCTGACTCTCGCGCTCGGCTATACACAGGTCCTCTCCAACACACTCAATTGTTACGGCTCCCTCTCTTTTCTCTCTCTCTCTCTCGCTCCGTTCCGCCAGGCCTTTTTCTTGCTTCTCCCCCCCCCCTTGACTCGCCCTCTCTCTCTCTCTCGCTCGCTCGCATATATACTCACTCTCCTTCATTCACCGTATTGGCCCTTCGCTTTTACTCACTTTTTACTATAAAACGCTCGACCTCCCCTTCGAGGCGCGCTCTGATGCCTCTTCGCGCTGCATTCGTAATCTCGCGAGTTTTTCACTCACCGATTCTCGCCGCTCTCTCTCTCTCTCTCTCTCTCTCTCTCTCTCTCTCTTTCTTTCTCTCGAAAAGTCCGAGATTCCGAGGCGTGCGCTCGATTAAAAACAAGAAGAAAGCCGCGGCGCGATACGCACACACGAACTCACGTCCTTCCCCGGAAACATTGTATCTTGATCTTCGAATGGCTTAAAACCCCTCCGCGGCAGCACGTATAGAACGTCCGAGACACTCGACGATTCTCGAGTGCCACTCCGTCTCTCTCTCTCTCTCTCTCTCTCTCTCTCTCCGCCGGGGCAAACGGTATATATACGAGACGTGTGCGTGTGCGGGTCTGGGCTTCCACCAGCCAAAATCATCGAGTCACTTATGTGTGCAGCTCTTCGGAAGATCGTGTGTTGACGATGAATCCTCTCCGAGAGAGTCTCTCTATATACAAGACTGTTGGAGAGACTCTCGAAAGAGCCGCGTGTAATATATGTGTATGCATATCATAATGTTCCTCTGCAGGCCGCGCATAATGTATATATATAGCAGAGAGAATGCATTATATGCGTTTATATTTGAGTGAGCATCAACGCGCGCTTTCTTGGCTCGCAGCGGCAGAGAAAATAGAGAGCTGAACCTGTGGATTTCTCGGGAAATGTGTTTGTTTAAATTTACGCGCGCGCGCGCGCTACTATTACTCCCAGGAGCTTTTTTCGGGTAAAGTCATTCGTCGGCCCGACTGCGAATGGTAAATCTAAAGGATACATTTCTTGAAGGTGCTATAACGAAAATAATTGTTACGGCCCATACCTTAATTGCGGGGGTTTATCGATATTAGCTAGCAATGAAATAAACTATTAATTTTTGCTTACAATTATATCATTAAAGATTATATTAAATAACAATACCCAGAGAAAACTATATTTAATTCGCGCTCAGTGTAATTAATTCTTATGTATAGCGATTCGCGGAAATCGAACCTCGAACCAAACGCTTACCTATCATCCAGCGAGATCGGCGACTTGAAAAAAAAATTGAAAAAAAAGAGAAAGCTCCGTGCAGCAGAAAACGAAATGTGCAACAGCACAGTAAAGCATCCGAAACAAGCCAGCCTCTCACTCTCAAAGCTCCTCAAACACACACCACAGCTTTCTCAAGCCCAAAGTCCAACCACCTCGGTCTCCTCCCAATACACACGCGCCCATAAATAATCCGCTTCTCGTCAACTCACGAATGATCTACGATCGCACAATAGAAGTCTCAGTCCACCTGGTATGCATAAAGGGAGCCTTTTTCGCTCCTTCGAAAAACAGAAGCTCGCCGGCGGGGCTCGCGATGAAAAAATAAAAGGAGCATAGACGTGAGAAAAGAGTCTGAAACCCAATCTACGGAGCGAGCGAGCCTGCCGATCATGCGGCGTCGCGGCTCCACTCTGAAAAAGCCCTTGTAAAAGCAAGCCGGCGGAAATCAGGCGCGCGGCGCGCCGAGGAAATCGGACGGAATGCGAAGGCGTATCGAGAGAAAACCGTTAGACACACACACACACACATGCACCTGTGAAGCTTTCGTCGCGCTTGTACGTCTATATATTGTATATAATACCAAGCGCACTTATTCCGCAGCCTCCGGTCTTGCCCCCCCCCTCTCTCTCTCTCTCACTCACTCACTCTCTTGGGTGCGAAATAAAAACAGCGCCGGGATCTCACGCGACGCGGACGTCTCGTCGCGAATCTATTGTCAGACGCGAGTCGCGTTTATTTTTAGAATACTTAATAGACACTCGGCTGCTGTGGCTGCTGATGCTGCTGCTGCTGCTGCTGCCGAGAGGAGGATGTAACTCGGCGCGCGGAGGCTTTTTGCGCGCTCTCTCTCTCTCTCTCGCTATACTGCGGCTAACGGCGCGCTGAGTGCGACTTTGTTTGCTGTTAATGAGAGTCGTTCTGTTTTACGAGGCGTAAATTTTATGTTGCGGTATTTCAGGAGATTGCTTTATCGATCCTTCCTTTTTCTTTCTCTCTCTCGCTCTCAAAGACGACGATCCTCTCACCTGCTTTTAATTGCTCTCCCTCTCTCTCTCTCGCTCTCGCGCGACTTCGGAGAATCGGCCAGGATCGCCGCTCTCTTATTGGGGGATATACGCATCGTGTCGGAGGAGATCTCCGTTCGTTTTTCGCGAATTTTCTCAACATCCGATGTATGATCAGCTGTAGTGTACTTGGTTTGGTTATACGGGACGTTATACGCTCCTCAGCTGATTTACGATCGAAACTCGTGGAGAGTGCATAAATTTTTTGCTCATTCTTTATATAGGCGGTTGGACCTGTATATATCTATACAGGCTGTGCGGCTATCAAAGATCGCATAACACTTTTTGCGCTCGACAAGGAAAATCAAATAAATTTGCGCGCTGCAAAATGTGGAGGGTTAAGAGTAGTTTCTGCAGAAATTCTCATGTAAATTGCTCCAAGATGCAAATTTTCTCCGGTCCGCGTGGGGAATTGCAATTTATGTGGTTACACTGATTAAGCATTAAAATTAACGGTCGTATTGGTCATTTCACATCATTAATATTTATTAAGGTTGCATCGAACCCTAGCTGGCTGTGCCTTACTCTGAATTTTCATCGCTTTTATAATTCAATTACAAAGTACGACTGGTATATACATTTTGCGATTTTATTGTAGAATTCTATGCTTGAAATCAGTATGCAATCTTCACATGGATGGAATGCCAAAATCAATTAAAAATTCGAGGTTTCTGCCACAATATACCAGTATACGAAAAACAACTCATTGGCTTCTATAAAGAAATAATATCTCAAAACAATATCTCAATACAAAAATAATATCTCAAAATCGTATTATTCATAATTATAAATATAATTGCATACCTGAGGGTAACTACATATTAGCTGTTTTCTTTTTGTACTATATTTTATGGCGCGAAATTGGAATTTTTAATTGACTTTAACGGATTCTTTAAATTTAATTCTGAATTAGTCTAATCTCATTGGCTTATTAAAAAAAGAACAAGAAATCAACGAATCATAAGAATCAATTTCAAAGATCTTTCAGAATTAACTCCCATATCATCAGTTAAGCATCGAAACTGCATCAATAACGTTTTATTAAGACTATAGCAACTTGTGTGAGCCAGAGTAAAAAGAACCCCCAGGCTAAAAATAAGTAAAAAATTAACTCTCTTTGAATTGAAATTGACTCGTAAACTCAAAAAATGTATTAAAATTAAGAGCCTATACTCACGATCCTTACAATTACACATATACAGTACACGGGCACACGCACATATGTCCTCGTGAAATCTCGAGAAAAGCACAGAGCAGCCATGCCGTCGTAAAAAGAGCATCGATCCCAAAATTAAAAATTCCCTCCGAAAAAGCCGCGAGCCGAGGGCACGTAGACATTCCTACCAAACACACACAACGCACACAGAGAGCCATCATCACGAGACATGACTCTAGAAACGCGTAATCTCATATCTCCCGAGACACACGCGTATATGTAGAGGCCATACATCCCGAAAACTCCGCTCGTGACTGCGCCGTCGGCATCAACCGTCCGAGACTTAATTAATTTTTACGGCCTCGAAACAACGCGCGCAGCTTTTAATTCCTTTAATCCTTCAAGTTATCTCCGTCTCTCTGTCTCTCGATATATCCATACGGCGCAGCCGATTGGTGACACCCCCAGCGAGCTGCGATATGTACTGTATATCTGTATATAACGCGTGTGCGACGATGACGTATACGCGAATCGCGCGACGGGCCCACCGCCGGTCCATTAAAAGTCTGACGTAGAAATCGCACTGCGTATACAAAAAAAAAACCGCCGCGGCTACGCGCGCCGAGCGTTTAATGACCGCTGATTGCGCCCAATTGGATCGCGCTCGCGACACACGGTATATATATACATATATACCGAGATATACACGCAGATACGTATCTGCGCAGCCTGTCTGGTGCGCGTACGTATATGTGTGGATGCTCGTCTGGGGCCGCGACGATCGCACGATTGAACGCTTCGCGTTATTGCGGTTCTTTTAATATTAATAGCCTCGTAACGAAAACACGCGCGGCGCTGCGCCGGAGATTGGGAGAGAGAGAGAGAGAGAGAGAGAGGACTCCGGCGCTTCGTGCGGCTCTGCACCAGCTGACTGGATTTTTCTTTTATTTTTCATTTCTCGTTACATACCTCTCTACGACTTTGGATCATGCGTATGCGCGCGAGCTTATCGGTTCACAACAGCTTTTACACTTTTCGACTCCTTGCGCACCGATTCTCCGCTCAAGGCTGGCTGTGAAAGCTTATCTGCGCGAATCGGAAGAGTCAACACCTTCTCGCGGCAAGAGCCGCACGCGCGCAGGCATGTGTACATTGGACAATCGTGCGATAAGGTGAAGTTAAAATTAAGTCGTGTATACGGCACACTATTCGTATATAAACCTAATGAAATTTGCATTTGAAACGGCGAATTATATAAACAAGCTCTCGATTGAGATTTCTCGAAATGTCGGCCTTGAGAAGGGAGACGCACCGCCGCGCTCGGGCGCAGCGTTGGCAGCCACAGAACAATACGACATTATTATCCATTTCTAAATATACCTGCGAGCTGCAGTCTCGCGACGAGAGCAACGGCGTCACCAGACCTACACAACATAATATTGTTGGTACAAAAAATCGTTCAGCCGGAAAATCTCACATCTGCATCCGGGACCCGCGAAATTCGCGGACGCGTATTATGCGTGCTATATCCATATCCTATTTCGGAAACAACTCGCTGCACAAGCAAATCGCAAATTTTTTTATTGTAACCTACCGGACCTGATTTTTCTCGTTCCTTAGGTCATTCTGAAAGAGCAAAACCTCGCGTACATGGCCAACCGAAGAGTATACTTTTTTCCGAATCAAAAGCGACTCGAGAAACGAGAAATAATTAAAAAACAAAAATTTGTAGATTTTTTTCCTCGAAAACTATGGACTTTCAAAAATATTTCATTAAAACTAAAATGGTTTAAAATTCACCAAAGAATACTCTGAAATATTTTTCAGATTTTTAAATGACGATTTTCGAAATTTCAACTTTTTTTGAGTTTTCAAAACATCAGAAATTGTGTCGGATCAATCTGAAAAAATTTCAGAGCATTTTTCGATGAATTTTAAAATATATTTGTTCTAAAGAAATTTTTATAAAAGTCCATAGTTTTTGAGAAAAAAATCTGTAAATTCTTTTTTCGTTAATTATTTCTCGTTTTTTCGAGTTGTTTTTGCTCCGGAAAAAGTATACCCTTCGATCGGCCATGTACGCAAGATTATTCTCTTTCAGAATGATCTAAGGGACGAGAAAAATCAAGTCTGGTAGGTGTGCCTTCAAGAAAATTTTTTGCGACTTGATCGGGCGAGTTGTTTTTGAAATAGGATGGATATCTACATATATGTCGAATTTCAAAAAGAAAAATGTACTTTTCTTTGGTCTGGAAATTGGAAATTTCGGACCGATTAGACTTTCTTCTGTGTACCGAAAGATAGTCAAAAGTGCAGAGGAACATGGGAAAAATTACTAGTAACCATATTTCTGAGCCATTTTACGCTTTCTTTACAGAAAATTAATGCGTCAAAACACTGGAATAGTAACAACTACAAATGTTTCCGAGGCACCAATAAAATTTCGAATAACACTATAATAAAGTATTACAAAAGAGCTTTAATTTTAAAAAAATATGCCAGGTTTCGATGCTCTGATCAAAAGTTATGTCCATTTAAAAAAAATAATAATAAAAATCCGAATAGCCAATTTTTTCTTTTTCCTCCATATGCCTCCCCATATTAAATTTTCATATTCTGTATTTCGCATGTTCCTCGGCATTTTTCATCATCTTTTGGCTTACAGAAGAAACTCCCATTCGTCCGAAAGCTCTAGCTTAAAAATTTTTTTTGCGAATTCTAGATCAAAGAAAAGTGCATTTATTATTTGAAATTCGACATATATACAACGCGTTTGTACATCTTCATACACGCGCGAAAGGGTTGGAAAACGCGCGTCCAACTCGACCCCCCCGCGCGTTGTGCGGAGCACAGAGCTCAGTTTGCCATTTAAGGTTTGCGGCGTTGATCGTTATATCCCCGACGCGATAATTGCGCAATTCCCGCGACGTGTAATTTCCGTGGCGCGGTGTACGGGCGAGTGGTGGGCCGACCTGCTGTGCGCAAGGGCCACTTCAGTGCCGTGCGCTATACGCGCCCAGAGAGGGAAAGGGATGTACTCTCCACTTTTCAGACGCGGGGCGAAAGCGAGAGCGCGAGGTATTGTCGAGAAATTAAGGCAAAGCTTTATGGCTTTTAGTTGGCGGGGAGGCGAGGGACTGCGCGACGGCGTTTTTTTTTGCCCCGATGGGGCACAGGTTGACGAAGTTTCTCTCGGGTTCTAGGTTTACCTTTTTTTTTTGTTGGTTGGACTTAAAAGGTTTTTTTTGGAGAGGAAGTAGAGAAGAATGTGTCGGTTTTGGGGGAAACGTTTTGGGAATGAGTCATTTGTTCGAAATGCGAATGTTTGTAACGAAATGTCCAGAGGAAAGTGGAGGGGTCATTGTTTAATGGATTCGTTATTTGATTGGAAGAGTTGAGTTTCAATAATTCATTATCAGGTGGCGTCTGAAAAGCTTTCGAGAGTATAAGCAATAATAGAAGTAAAATTATCTCGCAAATTTTAAAATGCTTGCTTTCGGTTATGCATCTAATAATCTATCATTTTTCAGATTTACACTTTAATTATTCAAAGTTTTTTCACTCAGGTATTAAATCGTAAACTGGAAAGCGTGTAAAACGATAGATTTTTACATAACGCAAGGTATAGTAACAAGAATTTATTTCTTATCATTTGAGTTACATAAGCAAATTAGTGGTTCTTTTTTGCGCTATTCTTTACTGGCGCGAAATTTGCATTTTTATTAGGTTGTCGAATTTTTCCAAAACTTTTATTATTTTTGCAAACCGTTTAAATTATCGATTATAAGGAATATTGTAAAAATAACAGTCGCGGCATCTTATTATACCTATATAGTGTAGAAAAAGTACGATTCCATCATTACGCTATTATAACATTAAAAAAAACGAAATAATCAACCAAGACAAATAATAACTAACTTGTAACCGCACTGAACTCCCTTGGACAAAAGACACTCAACGCGCTAGACGCATTACATTCCACGTCTCCGAGTAAATAGGCTCAACGAAGTAACTCGAACGGCAGCTCGAGGGACGCGCAATAAGTGCCGATCGCAAGACAATCTTAATGCAGTTCGAATAAAGCTAATAACCGTCGCAGTCCATCTCGTCAGTTGGAAAACCATCAAAAGGGATCACCTATCGCACGCGCGTATATACCACTATGCGCACATAGCTTGGCGATAACGAGTAGCGCTGCACTACAGAGATCGCAATCGCAATAACGCCTCGAAGCTTTGATCTGCCTCGTAACGCGCTATGCTTTTTCTGTATCTCCGGTTACCTATATGTATACGTTCTCGTGGGCGGCAGATGGTCCCCGCAACGAGATTCGTCTCGGTCGACGTGTCATTGTTCGCATTATGCCGCAGTCTGCGTGTACGCGTATACACTCGAGGCGTCCGATCGGGCTTTTGTGCATTGTGTTCATGGAATTCGGCTGGTGACAATGTGTGTGTCGCGGTGGCGGCGGCTTATGACGTTCTTCCTCTCTTTCTCTCTCTCCGATGCATATACTGTAATATACTACAGGTATATACACTGCGCCGTAGCCGTGGAAGAAACTTGAGAGCTGCAGGGAAAACAGGCTTTTGAACGTTCAACTTTTCGAATCGCGCGCGCGCGCGCGCCGCAGTCCAAACGCGCATCGATCGAAAAATGATCGGCGAAGCCTAGCGCTAATTATTCATTGACAGGGGGCGAAAAGAAAGCCGAAGCTCTATATACGTATAGGCGCGGCGAGTTGACTTTGGCGAAGTTTTCCTGTCCCGAGAGCCGCGACTCGCCCGTGTGTATTTTATCCCGTGTAATACACGGAGCGAGCGCGCGAAGTTGGCGTTATAACGAAGTTGCGCTGTTTTTCCACCGGGAAAACTTGCCCGCCGCCGCGTTTCCATCGCTCCCGAAATTCCCGAGGAAATCGTAAAACGCCGCGCCGCGATCGTTCGCTGGATAAGAATTAGAAGAAAAAAAAGAGAGAAAGGGGGGTGGGGAGAAAATGTCGGCTCGGGGCGTCACGCACCGCTCGCGCGGCGGGGTGTCACGCTTAATTGTCCCCTCTCGCAAAGTACTCCTCGTCGAAAAATCAATTAGCGTACACACGTATCATCGTGGCGTGCGCATGTATGCGTAGACGAGAAATCGAACGGCCCGGTTACGCACGGCGAGCGCGACTCGTAAATCGTGTAATGCTCGTCGTATGGCAGTTATATATGTGTATTCGAGGCCCACCACCGCAGTGTACTGGACGTAACGTCTCTATGTGCGTATATGTACATTCGCGAGGAGGGTGGCCGATGTCAGGAAGGATTTGTATTACACCGTTCCTCGCAGTGCGCCTCGATTTATCGAAGTGGACCGTTTGGATTATTGTGTTGTAGGTCGCTGATGCCAGTGGGCTATATACGCGATCGAGGGGGAGACGAGTTTTCTTCAGCGGACGCTCTCTTTCTCTCTTTCTCTCTGTCCGGTGCGTGTGTGTGTACAAAGGCCGATTTATAATCGTCGATGCAGCAGCTCGTTTGCTTTGCATTATAGGCGACACGCGCGCGTGTATACACGGGGGATCGTCGTATTCATTTTTTACGATTTTCACGAACACAGAGAGCCGCTCTATAATCTAGGTATGCATACGAGCCGGCGCGTCGATGCGTCGCAGGAGAAAAATGGAACAAAGAATTCTTTTGAGAGGCGGACTCGCGAGTCGCGCGAGGCATGTATATAGCGCGGAGTCGCGCGTGGCCCCGTTCGCAAGATCTGAGCTGTCCAGCGCTGACCACCGAGTTGCCTCTGTGTGTGTGTGTGTAAGTTCGAAAGCATTTCGCAACGTAGCTCGTTTAATGTAGGTACTTATGGACTCGCGTTCTTGCGGCACGCGAATTTCCGTCGCGGGAGTGATAAGCTGCTGCGGCTCGGGCCGTCGCACGGCGGCCGCAACTTTCCTCAATAGACCCATTGTACGCGTATATATATATACCTTATATGTCTGTCTCTATACGTCTGCAGCTTGTCCGTGTAAAGCCGGTAGTCGCGTAATAATATAATAATGCGAGACTCTAGTCGGCCGCGGACGATTAAGCGAAAGCCGATGGAGTTTAATGTCTCGTCAGTTTGCGGACTCGTTATGCTCAAGTCGAATTGCCAATTTCTTATTTGGTTGTACGGTTATGCGCGGGGAATTTAAAAAAAACACACACATAGATTGGTTCTGTATATTACATTACCTGAGCTCGGGTTCTCGGAATCCTGTGTCGAAAGAATTAGCAGACTGTTAACGTTAATATCCAAAGGGTTCATAAGTAGTTTAATCTGCGAACGAAAATCAGAGAAGAAAGTTGAAAAATGTAATCAATATTTCCCTCTCCCGAGAGTTATCGTTTGCTTCAAATTAAAGCTCAAGATCTTTATCTCTTGCGCTTGGGATAATAGGTGGTTTTTAACATTTTTCATAATGTATACTCCAAAAGAAAGGTCGTTTCGCTCAATTTCGCTGCCAATAATGAAGTGGATATAAAATTAAATTGACAGATATATAGCCAATAAGTCATATAGATAAGTTGGCGACTCGAATAATTCGATCCTCGATCCACTTTACGGACAACGAATATGGTATTCTGTCCTCGTATTAAAAAAAATTCGATATGTAAGCAGAGGGAGCGAACGAATATCAATTTCAATATCCATCGTTTTTTTAATTATAAAGCTCTTTCTGCGTTGCAATACTATTTTTGCGTGTGCAGAAGTTTGGCAAGACTTTGGAGATTGAGAACTAATTTTACTCGCGTTAATACGCACTCTCGTACGGACATTTCCTAAAAATGACGCGAAAAAAAGCACACGATCATTTTCTCCTCGTATATAGAAACACTATATATATTTTCGGATTCTTCGGGTCGTCTCGCCACAAGTAGACCATTGAAAATTGAGCCCGCAAATAAAGCACGAAACTCCCAACGATTTCCCAACCGGATACGAGCGCGACTCTATGAGAAAAAGCGAGATTTCTCCGCATACACTGCGCACTGCACTAAAAATACAAAAGTCGCGTTAAATAATCGGACGTGTATATCCGAGTAAACGGAATAGCTCGTATAAATAGAGAATTCCTCGACCGGTACGGAGCGAGTTTGCGCTCCAAAATACGTCTTTTTGCGCACAGCACCGATTATAAAACCTGTTGGAATGTTTCTCGTTCTTTAATACCCGCGGTGTATACATATATACAGACACGTGTGTATGTATATATAACGTATACGCGCATCGGTCGTCGCGCTTATTTCTTTGAAAGCGCGCGATAAAGAGCGATACACGCCAAGTCTGCGATTTCCCGCGAAATCGCGATCGTGCCTGTAAGCGTGTATACACACAGTACATGTATACGCACGAGTATCGCGATGCGAGGGTGATTAACCGTTAGTTGCGGAGAGATCGCGTGATATTCTATAATTGCGTGTTATTTTCATTAGGAATTAATGAGCCGTTGATGCAATAGGGGCCGAGCGTTGTGTCAAGCGAGTCTCGCCACGCCTCGTCTTTTTTTTATTGACAACATTTTTTTTTTTTTGTTTTTTTCTTTTGACTCATTTCCTTGTAACTAGACGAATGCAGACTCTATCGAGACCTATACCTACACGATGATTAGACGATGCGCTATAATTGAGCTGAAAATCTAGCTCATTTTTCCGCATTGATGTGTCGACAATTTTTTTTTTTTTATTTTCGCCTGCTAATGAAACGATCGATTTATTGCACTGTTTTCACTTGGTTTATGAAGACAGGATATATACGGAAAAATAAACAAGCATTTCGGAGTCTGGATACATAGACGCGTATAACGTTGTTGTACATCCTGGTGGAGAGTCGTTAACGATAGGTTGGCTAGTTGTTAGTGGACATTAAAACTTTTTGCTTCGCCGTGGATAAAGTTTGAAATGAAAACTGGTCGCTCCGACATTCCTTCCGGGTCGTTTAGATAAAGCTACAATTTACGTCGTTTCGCATTACATTGTCATTGTTTTATTAACGGTCACATGTGACCACATTGCAATATTTGCAATGATAATTAATTACCGATACTTATTCGACTCCGTTTTAGCGTTGATTTTGACGAAAAGCAGCTTCTCCTTCTCGCACGCTCTTAGCCGTTTCTGTCGAAAGCTCTCTCGCTATAAATCTACGGGCAGACCTAAAAAACGAGCGGGAATATATCGGAAAAAACAGTTTTTTTTCCGCGCACAAGAAACACGTGAAGCGCCTCGTGGCACATGTCTCTCTAATAGATTTATTTACCATTTTCGCGCGCGGAGAGCTGCAATTAAAGCTCATTACAGCGCTTTATTTTTCTCGTCGGAAACAGAAATACTGAGTATAATCGAGCGAGCTGCAGGCGGCGCGTATATACTTACATGTGCACTGGTTATAATAAGTTGTATGCGTGGTTTCGAATAGGAAATGCGCGCCGCGTTCGATTGCATAGAAAACGTAAATACATCGAAGATTACGGATAATCGCCGCCGCGGATTTTGTATGTAATCGTCGCGATTACGTGAAATAAGGTCGAGGTTAATCAAGCTGCTGCGCTATTTTGCACGAATTATCTCGCGTGTACGCTAGACTCGCCGTAAAACTCTCGTTACACTCGCTCTCAACGGTATAATATACGCGCGCGCTCGCTCGAGAATCTCCCCGCAAAAAAAAAACGTTATGAGCGGATATTGCAAAGCCGAGACAGAGATACTTTATGTGATTTTCTCTCATATTGTCCGTAAATAATAAGTATACGTACGTCTAGACCTGTTGGATTTCATGTACGTACACAGGTATAGACATCCCAAATAAACGTCAATATTCAAATATATAAGGATAATGTACATTGAAACGATAATAAGAATTTATTATGCTGTGAAGAAACTCAGTTTCTCGTATCGATATGTCGGTCAATGCTTCGAGAAGGATCAGACTTACAATCGATCTGCCGTCACTGATTTATCTTGGAAAACATAATTTGTCAGGGAAAATATCTCGCGCGTACATACAGTGTCGTTCGTCTCTTTCCGCCGCAGTATACTAACCGCGTCTCTCCTTGTGTATACACGTACATACATACATATATACACGTATGTATATGACGAAATCCGCATTTTTCATTCACTTTTTTGTCCCCAAAAGTTGCGAAAAATAATGTTATGGGTAATGTTTTTTTCTGTTCTACAGGACGTACAGAATAAAAAAAAATAGTGTACCCACGAAATCGATCTTGTAACACTGTCTTTTTTGGACATCTTTGTGATTTTATGCAGAGATTATTACGCATTTTTTAGCAAAATATTCTAGATTTTTTCAAATGTAAGGCTAAATAGCCATATAACTAGGCTTAAAGTACGCTGAAGGAGCTGTTATTTGAACCCAAACTTGTCTAGATTGGATGCACTGATCAAAAGTCACGTACTATTGAAATACACGAATTTTGCTTCGGACTCCCTTTAGGCTGGTACCAAAATCCTCGATTTTACATTTTTTTCTTCGAATCCTCGTCACTTTTGATTCAGTGACTCGATTTTAACGTTTAATACGTCAAATTAAAGCTGTTTTCCTCTACTTTTTTTCTAATATGCCTAAATTCAAATTTTTTAATTTAATGAGCTATAAATATGCCTCTCTGGTAGATTATTTTTTAAAAGCATATATATAGCTCACTATATAAACAAAATTTAATTTAGTTAGTTACGAGGATTCGAAGAACAAAAGTTACGAGGATTCGAAGAAAAAAAATGTAAAATCGAGGATTTTGGTACCAGCCTAAAGGGAGATACGTGACTTTTGATCAGTGCATCCAATCTAGACAAGTTTGAGTTCAAATGACAGAACCTTTAGCGTACTTTAAGCTTATTTATATACTTATTTAGCCTTGCATTCGAAAAAATCCAGAATATTTTGCTAAAAAAATACGTAATAATCTCTGCATAAAATCAGAAAGATGGCCAAAAAAGACAGTGTCACAAGATCGATTTCGTGGGCACACTATTTTTCTCTTGTTCTGTACGTCCTGCAGAACAGAAACAACCTTACCCGGTCGATGTAGCCCGAGATTTTTTTTTCGCAACTTTTGGGGGCAAAAAAGTGAATGAAAAATGCGGATTTTGTCAGATATATACCATTGAGCGAGAGACGGCAAAGCTCGCAGACATCGCCTGATGTTCTTCGCCGTCGTCGCGACACACATATCGCGTCATGCGGATTCGAACTTGGCAGACGCGTCGTGCGCATCATCAGCAGCAAGTCTATATTTACTGTGTTTTCTTTTATTTTCATCGTTTAGTTACGCGGCGCTACGTTTGCTCACGGTACAGTAGATCAAAGATATAATATATATACGCGGCGGCGGCGGCGCGTCAGTGTACATAGCCGATCTTCGTCGTCGCTATATATATACGCAATATACATATACAATGCGCGTCGCTGTTTTGTAAGATGATAATGCGCGATATGTGTGCAGAAGTGAATTTCTTTTTTTATAGCGAATTTTTTTTTCGCGTTTCATCCTCTCGTATCGTACGAGCTTTTTACTCGTCGTATGTTTTGTAAGCGCGACGCGGTTTATTAATCTCGCGCGTATAATATAATGCGCGACGACAACGAGCAGATTGCGGTAATAAGAAAAAAAAAGTTACGCGGATCTTCGCTGTAAGAAGCGCGATATACGAGATGCAAACGATTGGAGAATTCGTCTCTCGAATCTCGAAGCTTTCGACTATTATTTTTCCAAGGTAAACACTTGTAATTATACAGAAAGAGCCAAGAGCGCATCGCACACTGCAATTATACGGCGCCGCGCTTATAAGTACGTACACGCCAAAGTGCTTGTCGCACACGCGAACAATAGCGATAAGTTAATCATACGACACCCCATTCAATTAGTCTCCTCGAGAGAGCGAAGAATGGGAGGGGGGTAGACGGTTCCTCGTTAACTTTATATTCACCGGACGTAACACCTTCTGATACACACAGGTGATGGCGCGTCGTTTTTCAGTGGTCGCCGCTGCTCAGCTCTCTCTTTCTCTCTCTCTCTCTCTCTCCCTCTGAATAATGCATTTCCCCCGCGAGAGCGCGTAGGTGCAGTGATCCCGGAAAAGCGGGAGGAAAAAAATTAATCGAAATCACAGACGGAGACGCGAGGCTGCGGCGATTCTCGTCGGTCCGGGCGATAATTCAATCGATCCTATATATGTGAGTGTGCGTGTCCTCGAAGCTCTCCTCTCTCTCTCTCTCTCTCTCTCTCTCTCTCTCTCTCTCTCTCTCTATCTCGCTGTTTTCGACAAAGGGAACTGCCGGGGAGAGACTAATCGCTGTCTTTACTCCACGTCGACGACCTGGAAGACTATATTTATCTCTAGGCTGCGTACATTGTGAATTATGTCCTCACCGCTGTCTCTTTATCCCGTGGGTCCCTGATATGGGGGATAAACTTGACAGATTTTTTTTTGTTTCTCTCCTGTGCACACAGCTGCTGATTCTGAAATTTCCATGGCTCTGCGCTCCGCGCTTGACTAATTGGCTAAAATTACACACGCTGCATTTCGATGCAGATAAGACAGTGTGTGCATGTAGTCGCATATTTGCAAAATGATATTACAACAGTAGGTATACCACTTGCTACTGCTGCTATGTGCGAGCAGAACTAGAGCAAACATATCAATTATTCCGCAACGCTTTATTGCACAGGAAATTCGTGCAACAGAAAAGAATAGAAATCGAAAAGGAAAAAGGCATCGATCGCGTATATGTATCTGCACTTGTTATGCCCCGACGTCGATGACGCTTGCAGTGCAGTGGCAGTGCGCGGGGAAGCGATATCGAGCGTACACATATATCGCAGTGGCCGAGACGATGATATTTTCACTGCAGGCCGCCGCCGCCGCCGCCGCCGCCGCATATATTACTCGACAATTTGTACGTAATTAATAATCAACAAATTGCCGATCCACATATTGCACGCGCGCGAAAAACAAGTCGAATGGCGCGCTTATCCCCGCGGCGAGCGGGAAAACATTCGATAGCCGCATAACGAATATAATTGACGTCAGAAGCACTTCTGTCTCCCGCGAGATCTATGGTAAACAAAGAATAAAGGCCCTCGATCCATCGACGCGGCAGGACAAATTGCCGGCGATTAATCAGCACCTCCCCCCCGAGGAAATGGGATCTGACGTTATAAAAGGACTGCTACGGGCAATGCGTGTACTGTGTATATGTATATCGGCGGAAACGAGTATAGAGAACGATATAGAGTATACGAGAGCGGGAAAATTCAAAAAAAGCTATGGGTAGTTATAGCTCCCGCGCGAAAAGAAAGGAACAAGTCCAAGGACGACTCTGGATCCTCCAATGCACGTCGACTCGTCGTGCTCATATAAAAGTAATAACCCACAAGAGGGTAACTACCCTCGGCGTGTTGCGTTTGACGCGATGAGAACAAATGCGCCAGTCTCCCACATCCCGTACCCGCCGCGCAAACGTATACATTATATTTATTCCTCGTCTCAGATACTTCCGTTATCGCACGCGGCACGACAAAGACCTGGAAAACCTAAAAAAGCTTATATACGTGCACCTATGTATATTGTATACCTTATACATGTATCGGATACAGCAGTTGGTAAATCACTCGACGAATATATCGAGCGCATCGTTCCATTTCCCCCTCCGACGCAATCGACTCGAGTTTTCGCGGTGTACACACGAAATCGCAGACACGCATATCATACATACATACAATATACATATACGTATACGCACCTATCTCTCGTTCACGCTCGAATGCGGCCGATCGCATTTGCGGAACCGCGCGCGCAGCACAACTATACGCCACCCTCGCGCGCGACGCTCCCGCAGCTCCCTTTCTTCTTCTTTCTCGTCCCCTCGATTACATCTGCTTTGCTTTGCGTTTGTTACAATGCGCGCATCTTCCATATCCAACGTATACACTCGCGGCAGCTATTTTTCACGAGTTTCTTAACTTGCTGCGTGCAGCCAGTAAGTTCATTGCTAGCGTGCGCGCGATAGGGAGTCTCTCGATAAACGGAAGCAGATAGCTTTCCAATAAAAATGCGAGAACGATGGATATACTTTTCTTTGGTCTAGAAATCGAAAACATTTTTTTAAAGCTGGAGCTGGTTTCGGACCGATCAGACTTTCTTCTGTGAGCCGAAAGATAGTCAAAAGTGCAGAGGAACATGGAAAATAAATATTACTCCATATATATTTCTGAGCCATTTTACGCTTTCTTTACAGAAAATTAATGCGTCAAAACACTGGCATAGTAACAACTACGAATGTTTCCGAGACACCAATAAAATTTCGAATAACACTATAATAAAGTATTACAAAAGAGCTTTAATTTAAAAAAAAAACTATGCCAGGTTTCGATGCTCTGATCAAAAGTTATGCCCATTAAAAAAAAAATAAATAATAAAAATCCGAATAGCCAATTTTTTCTTTTTCCTCCATTTGCCTCCCCATGTTAAATTTTCATATTCTATATTTCGCATGTTCCTCGGCGTTTTGTATCATCTTTTGGCTTACAGAAGAAAGTCCCATTCGTCCGAAAGCTCTAGCTTAAAAAATTTTTCTGCCAATTCTAGACCAAAGAAATGTGCATTTATTTTTTGAAATTCGACATATACAGCCGACGAAGACGCATTTCCGGAAATTCCATGAAAATTTATTATTGCCAATTTTAAGAAGTAAGCGTTTCAATAACGGTCGCTCTTAATCGCGAGTTTATAGATAGTAATTTTGTTGCATATATATAAATGCGCCAATCGATTGACGTACACGCTAGTCTAAACTAAACGTCGATTCCCGCATTTTTCCTCGAATCCGCACTCTTCTGCGTACGCGCACGACAACATTGCTATTTACCAACAGCGCAGTTGCACGCTCGTCCTACGTACGTATTAACGATAAAAATACTTTTGTTTACACTTTCATTCAGCTCTCGCGCGGGATGCGCAACAGAGAAAACTGCAATCAAAGTGCCAGAGCAGCGCTTTAAGCGCTGCATTAATACCGCACCGACTGCCAAGCGATTTATTAGCAAATGAAGCTTTTGTTTTTTATCATCGGTCCGCCGTAACACTTGACACCCCTTTAATACACAAAAGTATATATATACGTATAGAGAGAGAGAGAGAGAGAGAGTGAGCGAGTGAGCGGCATATAGTCAGCGCACATAACGCGGCGCGCGGAGATTTTTGCCGGCATCGTTCACGGCCCCGTCGTAAAAATCCCCGTCAGGAGCATATATCCTTTTCTTCCTTGCTCCGCTCGTAAAACTCCGCGCGCGCTGCCTCCGCCGATCTCTACAATACGGCTCTGCGGCGCGCCTTCAGCGGAGGCAACCGGCGACTCACCGACGCACGTCTCTCTCTCTCTCTCTCTCTTACTCGGGCTTTTTCTTTTATCTCTCACTCTTTCTCTCGCTCGCTCCCTCCCCTCGTGCCGCGCGCCGAAATCGCTGAATTGATTTACCGCGAAGCACCTCGTTGCAGCGGGGCATTATGCGATAGGAAGCGCTTTTAATTTGATTGTTTTCTTTTTACGCCGCGGACGCGAATTTCGCGTTTTATGCCGGGCTATCGGAATATATTTATCATCGGATCATTCGTCCCGAGAGAAAGAGAGAGAGAGAGAGGCTTAGGCTATTTAACTGCTGAAGGCTATAGTATACGGGTGCGTTTAAGACTGGATTTTCATTCCGGAGATCGTAAATACGTGCTTCAGCTGGACGTCGATGGACAAAAGTCAACTCTGGGAATTCGAATTTCGCGCGCCTCCGTGGGGCGGACGAAACGACGACTTTGTCGATTATTTGCGACGGAGAATCGAGGCAAATCTGCAAAAGATGGTTGCGCTACACACGTTGCGGAATTGTCTCTCTATTACTTTACAAAGTTGCGATACTGCATTGCGATATCTCCTCGAGAAAAATTCGATAAATATATGCGCGCACGAGTTTTTTCCATTAATCGAACGGCATTACGGAATATGAACTTGAAAACGACATTAGGTCGTCACGTAACGGAAGTCTATTAAGCATGCCGCGATTAAATTCGATTTCATTTGCATTCATTATCAACGCGGCAAATTATTTGCCGTTTCATCCGCTGTACACTTTGGCGCGAAATTTGAATTTTTAATTGACCTGCACCGCTCTGCATCCCGCGTATTTTTGCGAGATTACCGCAGACTTGAGAATATAATAATATAGAGATCAGTCGCGGTCGGCTCGCTCTTTTCTTCCAAGTGGGATGTGTGCTATATATGCGGGCAGGTGGGCGGTAAAAAGAGAAGAAACGCGTAAATCTTGAGAAGTCGCACGACTGCGGATTTTCTTACGACCGACGGCGATAAATCATTCGCAGCATTCCATTTGCAAACTCCAGAACTCCGGAAAGGTCGAAATAGTACAGCGTCGAAAGGGAAGAAGCGGAGAAGAAGCGGCGATAAAATGAGACAAAAGCGGTGAGGCGAAATTTTCGATTCTGATGTGCGGCTTCAAAGTCGTCGACTTGATTTCCAAATGTGATTTTATACTCCTTTAAAGTTTCAGAGCACTGCAGCTGACAATAGTAATGGAATGTGGGAGTTTTCGACAAAAATATTTCCCGCGCACTCGAAATTCAAGAAGACTTTTCGTCATTTGGATAAACAGTCAATTTTCTTTTCCTATCGGAAAACAGCAATATGGGTTCCATTCCTTCTTCTGCAGAAATTTAGCGTGTTTTTTTAATTTTTTTTTTTTTTTTCAAATTTTAATGCGCAAAAAAGAAAAAACTTATTTTCAACTCTCAGGCCTTACACTTAGTCTAAAAGGCGCAACTTTACGCTCCTGAGAGACAATGCACGCTTTTATTTAATCGAGATTGGCCTAAAAATCGTAATTGCGTGTGTATACATAACTGTTTTTCCCCCCTCAGCTGCGCCTTTGTGCGACATTACATGCTCCCGATGCAGGACGGTCAATTGAAATTCAAATTGCACGACATCGCGTATAATTCAAAATTTCAATTAACTTTCGAATCCCCCTTAAGGACGAATATCACTGATAATTTAAGCCGCGCGTCGCCGCATCAGACCGGGCGCACGTGATTTCCTCGCGCGCGCGTAATATAAATTCAACGCTATACACAACCCCGAGGATTAACGAAGTCGTCCACGACGTCTGTTCGGCCCGATCTTCATAAAACTTGTAGCTCTCGTTTATTACACCTACAGAGAGAGAGAGAGAGAGAGCGAGAGAGAGAGAGAGTGAGAGACGACGAGCCAAAGTCCGTCGAGGCATATATGCTAATGAACCGCTCTTACTCTCTCTCCCCGCACAAAGCACCCGCTCAATTCGAAGAAACATAAAGACGCGCGCTAGCTCTCTTTGAGCTCTTCTTTATTCCTTCACGCGTAGTCGTTTCCAAGAAAAATCCACGTTTTCTCAAAGTTTTGCTGAAAACAATGCTTTTATTGTTGTAGGCACAAACAGGCATATAAGTGTAAGGCAAATATTGTAAAAGCTCGAAAGACGCCAGGAGAGTAAGTATACACACAATAGCGCTTCATTATTACATCAGCCGCGACGTACGAATCAATTTCGCGAAGAGGAGCTTCCAGATCAACGAGCTGAAGAGGTATAGTGTAATACGCGCTCGTATAGTCTGCCAATTCCGTCGATTATCGGCTTCGCGCGCTTTTCGCGCAGAAAAGCATTACTTACGCGCAACGGCTTATCAATTGCGTCTGACTATACCCGCGCGCGTTACACATTTCAAACGCTCGCGACACTGCACACTCAGTGGACCGACTGGGGCTTTGCAATATTTTCTTCTGTTGCATAATTCGCCTAACCAATTGACGATGCGCTTGCATAATGGATTTTATTATGTCCGACAAGAATGTGCGGGTATAAAGGATGCGTTTTATTGGACGCTGCTTGCGTATGAATCTGGAATTTCAAGAGAGTCCAAACGAATTAATTTGGATTAGCTTCGGAGCGTTTCTTTTACGCTCGTTGCGAAATCATAATTTGTGGACTATTAAGTCTAGTCGGTTGCGAAAGACGCGAGTGTAAATCGTAATTCGCTGGACGATCGTCAGTTGCAGTTGCGGAAAGATTGAAAATTAAATGAACTCCATCGATACTCGGCGGGAATTGGATCTCTGCGTTGCCGATCGAAGCCTAATCTCAGTAGGTCTCGGCAGCTTCGAAAAGCCGCCAGTTGGATGTCGCGTCAGTTCAGTGAACGTGCCCCGCAAACGCAATAATCAGCCCATAAGAAGGAGTTATACGAGCTGCCGAGAGAGCCATCGCCGCCGCCGCGCGCAGACCGCACACACGCTACTGCAGATCCGATATCATCAGCCGAAAAAGCAGTGCTGCCATCGTGCTTGAACGGAAGTCGCGTTAAACAACCGGCCGCGCTGACGTAAGGACTGTAGCATGAACGAATGGAAATACCGCCTCCACGCCTCCGCGGGCCAGATTGGCGAGTGTGCAAGGGACAAGAGACTGTAGACTGCGGCGACTCGGCAACGGCGGGCAGCGCGAGCGCGTAGCACGATCCCTCCAAAAGCGCGATCCGATTGGCAGGCCTGCGCCGGGCGGTCCTCTCTCTATCTCTCTCTCTCTCTCTCTCTCTCTCTCCGTCTCCGCGCGCTGCATTATACATATTCCAGCAGCATCGCGCAGTTCGGTCTTCCTTTTATATATAGCAAGCAACAATAGCAGAGAGTCGCCGTCGACTCGAGCACACGCTCGCACGCCTCGAGCGCGGACAAAGACAGAGATTCGTGACTGTAGCGCCGCGCGGGCGCGCTATACTGCGGCTTGTACTCATATATCGCTATATATCAATAGGTCGCCATATATGTATTCGTATACAGACAGGGGGAGTGCAGGACTCGAGTCTCGCACACAGGCGTAGGGACGGAGTGATCGGAACGGAGCAGCACATCAACGCGACTGCGCGCCGCGCAGCCAGAGAGCAGGAAGAGAGAGACACGGCCGCGCACTCTACTGTGGTAGTGTAGTGTAGTTTACAAATAAAATGGCCGATACACGAAGAAGGCTCTTGTCCGCGGGAGCGAGCTCGAAAATGTGCGCGTCCTCGAGGTGAGCGCGCGAGCCGCCCTGCCTCCCGGCGCCAGAGAGCCACCTTCGCTGCGTGCGCGCGCCTATACGCACGCACGCACGCACTCGCTCACTTTTTTATTCTGCGTTTAAGGTGACGAGTCGGACGGCCCATCATCAGCAGCAGCAGCAGCAGCAGCGCCGACCCATCAGAGGTATATACCTACAGAAAGTGTACACAGAGAGAGAGAGAGAGAGAGAGAGTGAGGGAGAGAGCGCGAGCGAGCCGCCAGCTTGTTGGCCCTCTTCGTCGCCGTCGGTGTGCGCACGCACACACGCCCGGAACAAGAGAGACGGCGAACGCGGCGCTATCAGCGAGAGCGAGACGGAGCGATAAACGCCTCTCTCTCTCGCGCGCGCGCGCGCCCCCGGGGAGCCCCGCGCCACCGCCTTGTGTCTGTGTGACTGTGCCGTGGTCGCCGCCGCAGCCGCTGCCTGCCGCCGTCGTCGTCGTCGTCGCTGCTGCCGCCTGCACCACCGCCGCTGCCGTCGGCGACGCTCCGCAAGTGCGCCCCGGTACAAGTGCAGCCTCTGTAACTGGTGTGCGGGCCCACGAGTGTGCGAAATCGCGGAGCTGGTGAACCGGCGTCCCGAGTGCGCGCGCTTTGTCAGTGGCCGCGGCTCTCGTCGTTTTTCTCGCTTTGCTATCGCGATCAGCGGATTTCCCCCTCCGCGCGCGTGCAGCAGCGAGACTGTGCTGTAGTGCCGCACGAGCGGCGAGTCTGTCCTTGTCCGTTTCCCGCTGCTCTCTCGCGGAGCGCACACACGCAGAGAAAGGAGCCGCCGCGAGCGAGCGTAGGCTCCTCGTGTTTCCTCTTTTCACTTTCGTTGCCGCCGCCGCCGCCACCGCGATTCGTCTGCCGACGACGCGGCTCGGCCCCCGTGCTTCCACGGCGTTGCGTCCTCCTACAGCCTGCTGCTAAGGCCGATCCGCGGACGAGGATCCGGGGCCTTCGGAGTCGGGAGACCGATCGGCCGACTCGCCGTATTTATCTCGGATCGGAGTCACGATCGAGCGCGAGGGAGACGGAGCAGCGTCGAAATCCAAGTGAGCGAGAGAGAGGGAGCGAGGAGGGACACGAAGACGTTGTTGTTCTTTAAGGTTAGCGCGAGCGCGCGCGCGCGCGCGCGCCTATAGTCGAGGGACGCCGCGAACGAGCGAGCGAGCGAGAGAGAGACGGATCTAGTCCGGCGCGGGGGTGCGCTCTCGCCGATTGCCCTCCGTGCATATTACTATATAGAGCCGCGCGCGAGTGTGTTGTTTGTTTGGGTGAAGAGGCGGCGGACGCAGCTTCTGGCCCTTGAGCAGCTCCGGCGCGAGAGGTGAGCGGGTGAGGCCGGAGCCGAGCGAAGGACAGATATGATCCTCGCCGTCGACGAGCCTGCAATTTGGGATACTGGAGCGTGACACAAATCTTGCTCTGGAGCCGTTAAAGATATTCCCCGCTGACCAGTTCGTCATCGTGGAGCAGGTGGTTGGCCCTGAAGATGTATTGACTACTGATAGTGAGGAGCCCACTGTCACTACAGCTAGTAGTCAGGCCAACGCCACTATAACCACTTTGACGAACATGTGCACCACACCTGGGAACACCGGTCCCGGGTTTGGCTATGCCACATGGTCATTCAGCGGTCCTGGCAATGATAGCCGGGAGAACACACAAAGCGACATCTCCGGTACCATCAGTTATGCAGCTGTTAACAACAATCAGGACCAGGCCTCCAGTCCCAAGATTCAGATTGACGTCAAGCCAGCCAAGATTCAGAATAGTGCACACAGAAGGACCATGTTTACTATGAACGAGAGCTGCCAACAGACACCGACTACTGCCCACCACGGACACAGCACAGGAGGAGCCCATAATCAAACCAGCCACTCGACGCACGTCAGGACCAAGAAGCACCACGACGTCTTCGCCTTGACCTGTGACAAGGGAGGTTGCAACTGTGATGCTCACCACTCTACGCCGCCACCATCCCTCTTTCCCAATACCTTGGTCTTTGCCACGGACAAACACACTATGAGCAAGCACTTCATGACTCCCATAGGTCCTCTCCAACTCACAGCCGAAGAATGCAACGAAATCCTTATGAAGCGAGCAGCCGCTGCTTCCAACCAGTCCAATAACGTGGCCTCCAGTCAGACGGAAACCACTGCTCACTTTGGCCATGTTCTCACTCATGTAAATACAAGTCAGATAGATACCAAACCTAAGCCACAGCAAGACATAGGGTCACAGGTGAGGGTGCCCAAGGAAAGACCCTACTCTTGCCCAGAGTGTGGCAAGTCATTCCTGCTGAAACACCATTTGACGACCCACGCGAGGGTCCACACCGGCGAGCGGCCCCACATCTGCGTGCACTGTGGCAAAAGTTTCGCGCACAAACACTGTCTCCATACCCATCTTCTGCTGCACAGCGCCGAGAGACCGTTTCAGTGCCGGGAATGTAAAAAGTCCTTCACGTTGAAGCACCATCTGGTGACCCACATGCGGGTGCACACCAGAGAACGGCCGTTCGTCTGTCCAGAGTGTGGCAAAGCCTTTCCCCTGAAGCGTCACCTCGTGACGCACAGCAAGTTCCACACGGGGGAGCGGCCCTTCGTCTGCGAGGAGTGCGGAGAGTCGTTCGCCCAGAAGGAACACCTCACTATGCACTCGCGCTTCCACGGCAGCCTGCATCCGTTCGTCTGTCCGGACTGTGGCGTGAGCTTCCAGAGGAAATTCGAGCTGGTCAACCATGGCCGGCTGCACGGCAGGATACCCCACTCTTGTACAGTCTGCGGGAAGGAGTTCCTGCAAAAGAGGACCCTGCTTGCGCACATGCGGCTCCACACTGGGGAGACGCCGTTCGCCTGTACTGTCTGTGGAGAGGCCTTCCCCAGGAAGTCCGATCTCATTGCACACTCCAAGATTCACAATAGCAGTAATTCTGATTCTGATTCAAAACCATTCACGTGTCGGTGAGTTTCCGCTGCTCCTCTTCAATCTTATCTTTCCTTCTTTCCTTCCAGTCTCTTATATCTTGCAGTCTAATATCTAATTTTATCCTTTCAGGGAATGTGGACTCGAGTTCAATAACAGGGAAGCTCAAACTTTGCATTTAAGGTTACATTCTGCTGACAGGACGCTTGTAACTGATCTTTGTGGACTGGCTGCTACATTTCAACAAACTACAGGACACTTTCTTACAGCCAACACTTCCAGTCATCAGGTAACTGTTCTTTCCATTGGTAACATTCAATCATAGCATCAAAATCATCGCACACAGTTTATTTATCATTGATTTCATTAAATAAAAGAGCCAGCACTGTATGCTTTAACAGGATAGTAAAATCTATTTGTTAAACAATAAAACATAATCATAGCCTGGACATATTATTACAAATAACTTTATTTTGAAGCATCAGATAATTTCTTATCAGAGCTAATGTATTCTTTGATAATATCCAAATATTTTTTGCATTCTACATCGCATCACTTGGTAAGTAACAAGAAATTCATTTCATTCTTGTTTTTCAAACAATACATGTATAATATCAATTAAATTCATTTTCCAGTTTAGTCAATCTAAACAAATGTAGAATAGCATTTACCATACTTTAAGCAATGAACGGAAAATTAATTATTTTTGTGATGTAAAGTACAAGACATCACGTAATTTAACGTTAGCAGCTTTAACAAAAAGATTTTACATTAACTCATTCACAATAGTGTTACTTAAGATTCTATTTGGCTTGTAGAATGAATACTTATGTATTTTCTAAAATATAGGGCTTTAAAAATATTAATCAGCTAAAAGATATCGTAGTTATGTAGCATAGTACCAAACATATCAAAGAAGGGTTATCAAAAAGGCTCACGACGTACGACTGTATCAATGAAGGTATGCCGCGACCAAAGTTTATTTCCAACAGTTGGATTGTTCCAATAGAACGCCTCGTCGATAGCCCTCCTTGTGTCTTAAAACTCAGCGATTAACTGTTGCACACCCTTCTAATAGTCGAAACATTCGTAGATGAACGGACCATTAGGCTCGTCAAGCACTGTAAGTCACATGCACGGCGCTACCCAGACATCGCCACCAGTGGGCTCGGGTCCTAAACCCAAGCCGCATATCTGTCCGGACTGTGGCCGAGGCTTTGCTCAGAAGCACGGACTATCTCAGCATCAACGCCGGCACACGGACGGTAGCTGTCACATCAGGTCGCACGTCTGTGACAAGTGTGGAAAAGCCTTCTTCCAGAAAAACCACTTGCTACTTCACCAACGTCAGCACATGGATCCACCACCGAGCATAGTGCGCCAACAACAGAGGCAAGCGGCACAAGCGGCTGCACAAGCAGCCCAACAAGCAGCAAGCGGTGGAGGTACTGTCATCACCGTCGACGGTTCACAGACCTGTACTGTGGATACGAAAGCAATCGCCCTCCAAGCGATACAACAGGTACAACAGCAGGTGCAGCAGCAACAACAAGCAGCCCAGCAGGCTGCTCAGCAACAAGCCGCTGCAGCAGCTGCTGCTGCTCAACAGCAACAACAACAGCAAGCAGCGCAGCAACAACAAGCGGCTCAACAACAGCAAGCCGCAGCGCAGCAGCAACAAGCTGCGGCACAACAGCAGCAAGCGCAGCAGCAGCAGCAGGCTCAGCAACAAGCACAACAGCAGCAACCGTGTTCCGTGGATAATAAAGCAATACAGTTGAATGTCACCATGTGAGACGCTTGTATGAAAAGTAATGATTGTTGGCGAATTGCTACCGAGTCGTTATCCGCGCATAATCCACACCCGCTGCCACCAACCAAACCCTCTGCACGCACTTCTCTTGTACTAACAATAACACAATAGTTATATTTATTATCTTTAGATTTCAAGTATGATGAAGTAACCGATTTTATTACAAGACAAGAGTATATACATGAAGAAAAAAAATTATACATATTCTAAGTATGTAAGGCTTGTAACAAGAAATAAAAGTAACCATATATTAGTGTTTTACATATACTTTATATATTATATATAAATATTTACTTTAGATACGTAAATGAGAAAGAAAAAGAGTGAACAGAGAGAATGATAATGGAGCGCGGTGAAATTAATATGAATTAATTCTTGGCTACTGCTCTGCTATAATAATATGCTAGGTTCTGCGAAAATCTGTTGTACAACTGTTTAAACTAATAGTAGAAGTAAGTCGCCTTAAAACGTCGATACTTATAAAAGACATGCGCATCTATTTATTTTTGTTTTTGTTTTCTTTCGATATTTAATCTTGCTTTTATCAATTTTCTTGTACAAACCACAATGAACTTTTACCAAGTGTCAACTTCGATTCTTAACATTTGATTTTGCAAGCTCTAACTATAAACATACAAGTAAAAATTTAGAATGTAAATTTCGAATTCTTGTTGATTTGTAACAAAGAAAAGAAAGATATATAATCTATATGAATGGAATATTAAGACGACGCTAATAGCGTCGAACAGACGGCTCGTGCAAAGCCGCGTATGGTGAGAGAGGGAGGAAGAGAGATGAACGAAAAGTAAATAGAGAGGAAAGCGAGGAGGAGGTGGCAGACGGTGTGCACTTACGAGGCATCTAAAATCACAAAGGCGCGCGCGCTTCTCGCTGCGACGCAACACGTTGTCGTGGACAAGCGCTTCGCAACTGCTACCGCTTTGAAAAAAAGTCCTCGAAGGCCAGCGTCCTGCTGTTTTATTTGCTTATTAACGATTTGGAACCGGGAAATTGAACCTTATAATATGTATTTGGTTCTCATTTTCGCTTAAGAGTTTACCGATTTTTTTGTAAGGAATCGAAATGAGGAAAAGTTATGTGGAAAAGTACGTTTGCGCCATGTTTTTTTGTTAATCATTTATTTTATAACAGTTTTGTTATGTAAAATTTATTTGGAAAGCGATGATTACATATTTAAATATTGATCAGGCGTATGAATTGTCTAACAATTGGTTTTTTAAAAACAAATAATGCAAATTGGTGATACATTTGAATATGTAAAATTTTATTGCGTTCGCGTACTATCATTTTGCAATTACAAATTTGTTAATTACGTATTATACATATATACATTTATTTTGTATTTTCAAGCTATCATTGAAATCTTTATGAAAAATGTTTTAAAAACTAGAACGACAATTTTGAAAAAATTGTTTTGTACAAATTCTGGTATATAAAGTGCCCTAAATTTCGGTTTCTAGTAATAATACTAAAAAGTATTATTTTAAAATTAAAATCATGTTTTTCTAAAATTATTAATGAATTTGCATTCCAAAGTGAAATGGTTCATCAATTCACACTTCTGGATTTAAGAATTGAGAAATGATTGCATTTAATTTATAAATGAGAATGAATGCCGAGAATAAATGCGGTAAATACTGCGCCATAGTATTGTACGGTGTAAAGAAAGATTATTTTCTAGACGTTCATATTTTTACATACGTTTCCTCATTGCTTATATTACTTAAAACAACTGAATTTTTGTTCTGTATAGTGAAATAGTTACTTTTATAAATAAGAATTTAAAAAATAATAAAAATGGTTTAAATAACAATTATATTTTACTATGCTGGTTTTTAAAAAATTCAAAAACTTGATTATTGGGGATAAAACTGGACATTTATTGAAATCAGCATATTTTCATAAGAATAACACTGCTTATTGTTCCTTCAAGAAAAAAACAAACTAACTTTAAGGATATTCTTTTAGCGTCTTGTCAAATATACCAGATCATGCAATAGTTTTAGCCTGATTAAGTTGTAAAATACTGGATTATAATTTTAAACCTACTGCTTCTTTGTAGGAAGATCATTACAGCTCTCAGTAAATAATTTGTAAATACTGAATTATCTCTACAAAGTTTTAATTAAACATGATAGTTGCATCATACAAATTTTAGGGCGCATCTGTGTAGTGTAATAACACATTTATACCTACCTGTAGTATATTTATTTTCAAAATAAATATATTATACATAACAAGAAAATATTTACCATTATTATAATCCATACAAAAGGTGCCCTAAGATTTTTCTATAAACTTGAAAAATCTATAAATATACATACTCCACAATTTATCGTTTCAGTTTTTTTCTAAATACGTAATGTGTAATTTCAATTGTGCATATCAATTAGATGAGTCAAAGGCTTCTAAATCTGTAATTATAATATTCGAATGACATATTTTCTTTTGGGCACATTCGTGCTTAGAACTTGTTTTGAATTTAAGATCGTGGAAATGGCGACTGGAACTTGAAAATAAAAAGGATTTACAGAGCAGTGGCCCAGAATGTACCATAATGTCTGTACGTGTATTTTTACGTTTCGACTGTGCCCTTTCCTTTGTAAACATTCGCTGTCACTTTCTGCTTCGTTTATCAATTTAGAAAACAATTCTCAAAAAAACGCAAATTAAAATATTATGCAGAAATCATATGTTACTGCTATGTTGCATCATTAAATAGACTCCATACTGACCAATAAACTTGAAATAAATTTTGTGAAGCATCATTCATGGATAAAAGATTAGTCTTTCTTTGATTACTAAATATCAGCTTAACATTTTTTTTTACTAAATCATGTAATTAATATACCTTTTCCGATTTTTAGACTCAAGAAAACATTGAGCTTTATGAAACGTTTGAAGTACACATAACAAGATACTCTTTGTAAAAAAGACTTATACGTTAATAACAAGAGAAAAATATTTCTAATCAAAGAATAGATAAGGACTGTTTAGCAACTATTTAGCACAGTAGTTCATGGCACACAATCCTTAAACGATAAAGAAAATATGGTCAATTTGCAATCGGCACATATAAATAGATGTGTTATGTCGTCGAATCGGAAAATGAAGACTGTATCTGAACGATATTTTGTGATTTGTTTCCGGCGTAATTTCAACGACTATTTTCACAGCGAAAGTGCGATTGTTGATAGTGCATAATGCATATACAACTTAAGAGACCAGTGTAGAAAAACCATACGTTGTGTTGCTCATACAAACTCTTCAATAGAGCATAAAAAGTTCATCGCGTACATACAGTGCGACGCTTGACGGGTGCCGTCAATGTTTCTTAATAGATCAAGTGTACAGCTTTTCTCTTGATACGCTCAAACGAGTTATTCGCACGTACAAAATGATCTTTTATTTCTGAAACTCACGTGTAACTCTGCAAACGTGAGCGAAAAGTATGATGGGTCATCACGTTACATGCTACATATACATAAAAAAGAAGACCACTTGTGTATACGTTTCTAAAAAACGCGTAAAGTTTTTTTTATACGTTTAGAGTATAAAAAGAGATGAAAAGCTGTATGTGCTTCTATAAATAAGCTACGCTTCGAATTTTTCACGTGTAAAATAGTGATGTTCTCCGATTACGCTATTATGCCGTAGTTGTGAGCATAGTTTTTTCCTTTCATCAGCTGCCACGATCCATTTTCACCTGATTAATCAATGTTTTAAGTTCTCGTTAGTTTTAGAAAAGGTTTGCTCAGAGAGTTATGAATGATTATCGATCAAAATTAACCATTGAAAAGAAATGAATTTTATACAAAGTGTACAAGAAATTTAATGTAGATTTAAGAAAGTATTTAATTTCTTAACTGAAAGGGTCATTCAAGTGATTTGAGGAAATCTACTCTAAAATAATTAGAGGTGCTAGACATTGCAATGAGAAAGAAAATTTTTGTAAAAAGTTCTGTATACTTTATAGATTGAAAATAAAAGAAATACCTACGGTAATGATAAACAGATGAATTGTGTATCAATCAAATCGATAGTGCTGTCTTTACTTGTTTGCAAAACTTTTTCATTTCTTTTCTTTTTCTTTAGACATAAAGAATAAAACCATGTTACCATTTATTTTTTTCAATAAAAAAGTATATACCATATTTTATAATTTTCTAAGCATAAGCGTGTAGAAAGAAAATTATATATAAAAGGAAAATGGGCCATACCATCATGAGTGCAAGTGTGTGATCTATATATCGCGTGAGCGAAAGAACGAGTGAAAGATACTTAGTATGAGTGTACATCAACATCACATACGATTAAAGGGGATAATGAGGGTGAAGTCGCGCGTCAGGTAACAAAGGTAACATTCACGTGAAAATCGCTTAGATACATCCGAGAAATATGATCGTATGTACAAGATAACATGCTTGCCCTTTGTACATTATAATGCTTATCTATACTATGCATGAAGCGAGTCAACTGTACTCGCAAATATGAAAATGTGAATCTATAATATGTGAGAGCGTGATCGCCTTCGCATTTTCTGCAAAAGTGCACGTCAAAAGGACAAAAGGAAAAAAGCCGAGATAAGCATCAAAAATTGTGTAGCATCTATAATATTTTATTTACGACTTACCTCGTGAATAAGCCTTAGGCAAAAAATAACACGCTAATAAACGATTAGTTTTTTTCTTAAGTGTGCTTTTTTTTCTCATTAATTATACTCATTTGTACGATTTAAGAATAAATTGTTAATGTTAAGGATATATTTGTGTGTGCAAAAACGTGCATTATACAAGTATATTAGCGATCGGTTTACAATCGTTTACTTGTTCTGACAGAATCGGATAAAATCGTGCAAAGTTATACGATGCACGCTAAAAATATGTAGCAATAGTTGAGTAATTTACTTTCTCACGGCTTTCAAAGTACAGTGTTTATTGCAAGTATTGACGCAACTTGATTAACTAGGTCAGATTACATTTTATATCGAAATGTAAACAATACTAATATTATTATAATATTATTTAAATTAGTATAAACATGTGATTTGCTTATATAATAATTTATTGTTTTCGTGTATGAATTATTTTATCGGTTGTAAAGAGTTTCATAACAAGTCGTCGTACATTTTCAGTTATTTTGTTCATCGTAATATTCGTTTTTTAATTGCATTATAAATTCCACTTACAAAATATCATAGTTATTGATTACAAAGATTTATTGAAAAGTTATGTTATCAAAAGTTTTCATTTAAAAAAAAACCGCTGCCAAGTCTGTGGCACTTAGTTTCCTCCTGATCAGGTCGACTTTGGTTTTAAACAATTATTCGCTTAGGTGTAAATATTTGAATATTTATTAAATTTCAGAAAATGTAAATATTTCGGATCCTGATAAGTTTTATAAGTTGCGCAAATATACAGTTCAAGACATGTGAAAAATGTATTATTTTTGAAAATTTCAAGTGCATCGAAACCATTTTACTCGCGTAATCATTGAAGAACTGAAAAACATGTTTTTCAATTTTCTAAATAATTATTCCGAGAAATAGCGTAACATTTTCCCACAATATGTCTCTAAACGTTCTACATTAACATAATTTTTTTTAAAAATAATTGGTTGATTATTTTCCGAATTAGAAGAACTTTTGCGAAAAACACGATTTCATTAATAACTCAAAATCTATAGCACCATATCTGAAAACTTTTCCAGTTAAAATGTTGATATTTTAATTCTCTTAAAAATGGGTTTTGTACCCTTTAAAAATATTTAAAATTACTTTTAAAATACATCAGATCAAAATTTTACGAAAACATTAAATTGACTACGGCTTAAAAACGGATCAGTAAAATAAAAAATGCTTTCTTTTGGACAAGCAAGACAAATGAAAAACACTTCGTTGTAATGCAATCCAATAACCACAAACTGAGATCTAGCGGTATGCTTAGGTTCATACGTACATATATCCAGACGGACATTTTCTGAAAATGCTCGATTTCACTTCCAAACATCTTAGAATCTTATTTTAAGTATTTTTAAGCAAACTTGTAAAAATTACTATCACAAAGCTTCCTGTTGGAGGAAGCAATATAAAAAAAATTTTTTTAAGTAGATAAAAATTATTGGTTGATTAAAATTTTGTCATGAATTGAAACATATGTTTGGTATGCTGCAGACAATAAGATTGTGATGAACACATTTTAAACTAGCAGTATAGAAAAATAGAATAAAAAAAATTACTTAAGTAGAAAACGTCCAGCTTACTCAGACCATTGAATTTGCGGGTGTGACTTTTAAGAATTGTTGGCGCTATACCCGTGAAACATAATAAAACTAGCATTATACCTGTTTCGTGAAACTGAAAATATAATTTGCACAGTCAGTATACTATCCGCATCAATTCACAAATGTAATAAGTACGTAGTAACAGTAGCTTATGATGATAACGTAACCATGCAATTCTAATACGCGACTACGTTATCCACTGCTAACAATTCAGCCCATTGTTTAAGAGATTCTCCAATTCTGGAAAAATTATTGCTGAATCGCCATAAAGTCGCGCTGCATACAATATTTTCTCGGCGACTTATATACTCAAGTCACTGTCTAATTAAATTTAAACTTTTTGTTATTGCCTCGTCGTCGCACCAGTGCATACACATTACACGTGATACTAAGCAGGAACATTCATTTGCAGCTTCTACAATGCAGAGTCAAGGAAACTAAGTACGATTCTCCTCGTAAAGGCGAGAGAGCGCGAGCGCGCAGTCTTGTTCGAGAAAAACACTGAAAAAAGCGTCACGTACGTATATAGTCGTCGAAACAGCCGCACACTCACGCCACGAAGAATAACAGAATCTAACGGTACTCGTATCTCCATGAATCGTTTTCAAAACTCAGTTCGCGTGGATGCCTCACACACACACACACACACACACACACACACACACACACACACATACAAACACATTAACACGATACACCTATGTATACATATATACATTGCACATGCATCTCCAGCGCTTTTCTTTGTTCGTGAATCACGCGCCGCGAGCGAACGTGAGACTCTGAAAGAATCGTGCGCTGTGTGTATATATACGTACATATACCTATACCAGCATAGATGCAGCGCGCGATAAGAGCTCTTTCGCGAAATCGAAAATTTTTTAAACGATGCGGCCAATAAGAACGCGAATAACAGCCGCGATGCGCACAGACACGATGACATTAAGAGAGTAAGTTTAGATGAATTGCAGGGCATACGACGCATAAGAAATAAGAGGCGCGCATGCAGGTGCGGTCGCCGATAAGGCGCGTTTATCTGCTGAGTGCACTCGGCAAAAAGTCGCGTTACTTCCTGGCAGGACACCTGCTTATAGACGTCGCGTGCGATCGCATCCGATCTTTTCAACGTGTGTATCAAGTGTATGTGTCGCGCGGGGCGGCTTGGCGCAGAGAGAGCGCCGCATCAGGATATCGTAAACTCGCGCGTTATTGTAGGGATATCACCGGCGCGCCATCTCGCGACTGTGTCCGCAAGCTCGAAGCGCGCAGGCGCACTCCTCCCCTCCCCCCCCTCCTTCTTCTCGCGTCCGCGCAATCTCTATTGCAAGCGCGCTTGTAAACTTGTGTATACTTATACATATATGTTTATTTTCCATCTCTCTCTCGCTCGCACTTTTTCGGACTAGCTGTGTATAAGTATATGCGAGTACTCTTTCCGCGTCTACATGCGCGGGACTACTCGTGTTTTTTTTTTCGGGCCTCGGCCCGCTGATACGCAAGGCCCGAGTGAATATTATACGCGCGAAAGATGAGGCGAGGAACGGCCGAGCGCGCTTCTCGCCTTTGTTTCTCCGTCTCGCACTCCGTTTTTTATCGGCGCTCGCTCCGTCTCTCTCAAAACATATAAGTATACAAGAGAGGGAGCCGCGTATAGCGTACGCGTAAAGCCGCGAATCCACCTGCTCTCGCTGGAACAATAACATTGGCTCTCCGGGGGCTGCATCGGAGCGAGAGGTCCTCTCTGCTCCTTGGGCGAGCGACAGGTGCGACGGGCGGACTGGATGGATCGGGCCATCGGAGCCGCGGGGGAGCTTCGCTCCGGAAAATTTAAAGGTCCGAGTGGGCGCTCGCGTTCGGCGTAGAAGCTGCACAATCGCGAGCCAGCTGCGCGGCAGCGATCCTCCGTCTCTCTCGCTCTCGCGCGCTCGGCCAGCCAGAGCCACAGCCACGGCACAGCAGCAGCAGCAGCAGCAGCAGTCTCTCGGCGCAGCAGCGCGACCTACACTCGACGTCGGGTCGCTCGGCAGCTCCGCACATAGCAGCAGCCAGCAGTAGCAGTCAGTGTGTATTCGCTCGGTCGAGGAGCAAGAGGCCTCCGCGTTGACTCGACTGCTGCAGCGGGCGACGGACCAAGTGTCTTGTTAACGGATCTGCGTACACACCATATAGATGCGGACGAATCGAAGCTGCGGAACGCCAGCTACTCCACGAGCGGTAGAGCGCGTTTGTTGACTCTCCGGAGACGCGCTCGTTGTTCCCCTTTAGCATTGGCTTGCGCTCTTTCTCTCTGGCGTGCGCGCGCGCGCGCGGAGGAACCTGTTGTCGAGTGTGTTGCTGCTGCTGCTGCTGTTGATGTTGTTGTTGTTGTTGCTCGTCAGCCGCGGCAAGACAGAGACGTAGAAGGCACTGCGCGCGCTTAGAACGGGAGAATAGTCGAGGCCGTCGGGGAGATGATCGTGGAGGCAGCGGCGGAGAGCCAGTGCAAGGAGAAGACGGAGCAGCCTGGCTACTCGTCGTCGAGCAGCAGCAGCAGCAGCAGCAGCGAGGCGGCCGAGCCGTGATCCGTTGCTGCACGACAACAACAACGGCTGCAGCTGCCAGGCAGGAAGATCCTCGGCTCCACGGATGCATATGGAGGTGCGCATTATATATACATATACGCGGAGACTACTTGTTTATTATTGTCGCGTCAGCTGCACCGCGCGCTATTGTCTGCAGCAGCGTTGCTTATAACACACACACACACACACATCACATACATATATATATATATTGCGAATACATACTCTAGACTCTCTCTTTCTCGTTCTTTGTTGTGACACGACGCGCGAGAGCCCGAGATAACGATGCACGCGCGATTTTCGCCCGAGATTTCTCTCTCTCTCTCTCTCTCTTGGAGTAATCTGACGCTTAAGTGTACACATAATCAGGATATACAGTCGAAAAGTCGAGGCGGACACATACACGCGTTCTACGCGAGAATTGCGCAACTGTATCTACTACCTATATATTGACAGCTGAGCCGCAGTTGTCGGAGGAAAAGCTTAGACCGCGAGCGTGTATATATACGTATATAGCTTATATACACGAGCCAGCGCACCGAGGATTATATACGGAGAGCATACAGCAGCAGCAGCAGCACGGCCGGGTCATTGAATTCTGCTGCGTGCTGCGAGGGTTCTCTCTCTCTCTCACTCTCTCTCTCTCTCTCTCTCTCTCTCTCTTCGTGTCTCTATATACACACATATATGCACTTATACATGCTCACGTATACGTGCACATATAAACGCAGCAAAGCTCGTTAGCTCCGAGCACATAGGCGAAAAAATCTACATGTGTATATACGTACGGAGCCTCTCTCTCTCTCTCTCTCTCGCCTCTTTTTTTCGCAAAACGAGAGCGAGCGAGAGGGGAGAGACCTAGTTCGGAACGAGCGCTTGGAGACTGTGCAGCGCAGTGTATATAGCAACCCACTGATGTTTTCTCTCCGTCTCGCTCTAGCCCAGGCGCCTCCCCTCCCTCTCTCTCTCTCTCTCTCTCTCCTACTTTCTCTCTATGTTACATAGCCACTGCATCCGCGCTCTGCTGCTGCTGCGACTGCTGCTACTGCATCCTTTTGTCCCCGCTTTCTCTGCTATATGCTGGGCATCGATCACTATGCTGGAGACTCCGTATGTGTCTCCGCGTGATGTCTCTATATATCACGCAATCAAGCCCCCAGTGTCGTTATGTATTATACTGCGTTTCGGTCACTTTGGAAAATCGAGCGAGCGAAGAGCCCCAAGAAGTCGAAAACAAAGGGAGCACGCTGCCGATCGATCTCGTTATACATTCGGGGGAAAAATAGACTTTTTTCGGAGCAATCCAGTGACGTTTCCCTACTGCTATGTGTACGCATCGGGCAATCGTGCTGCCGATTGTTTTAATGAGCAGCAAGAAAGAGGGGGAGGAGAGAAAGAGAGAGAGAGTCGCGTGACGATAATTCGCACACAGGTGCCATTGACATTCTCTCAACGGGACATCGCGAATCGAGCTCTCGCCGACATGCTTCAATTTTTCACTCCGATGAAAAGCTTTCGCAATATTCGTCGTTTCTCTCTTGTGTGCACCTGCAATCGGCGAACGAACTCGAAAGCGAGGAAGAATCGGAGCAGCCACGGTTCTCTGTAATTGAGCGAAGAGTAGTCGCTCTTTCTCTTTCTTTTCTTTATACAAAACTCGCTGCAATTCTCAGCTCTCTCTCTCTCTCTCTCTCTCTCTCTCTCTCTCTCTCTCTCTGTCTCTCTCTGATTCGATATCCGAAACCCGAACTATAAGCTTGCATCACATCGAGCGAAACGAAATTCTCTCTCTCATTTCCTCCGTATCTTTTATTCTGTTGTGTAATGCACGTAGACGCTGTCATGTACCCGCGTTCGATTACCACTTGCCCTTTCCGTAATTACTCGCGAAGGACGCGCGCGCAACGTTTTTTCTTTCTCACTGTTTCCTTTGAAAAAGTAATGATAGGTACCCAGCTGTTCTGTGTACAATGAACATGTACATAAAAAAATTAACGGGTATCAGAAAACACATCGTTGAACAGATGTGTATTATATATGTATATATCATATACACACACACACACATATATACGCTATTGGTTTTCATCGATTTCTGTGGCGTACTGCACTTTTGTTGATGAACGCTGGGAATGAGACGCTATACGTATATAGAGACGCGATAGTAGCTTACAATTTCAAAGGCAATCAGGCAAATCCATAGTCATTATACCGAATACCAAATGTAGCTCCCAATGAATTTTGCATTTCTTCATCGGTGTGTGTTAGGGAGAAAAAGCTTGTTATGTTTACCTCCGATGTGCGGCTTGAAAAACGCTTCTTTTTCAACCATTTCGATAATACTGTTCGACTGCAGTAAAGCGTGGGTATGCGGATATACGAGAATAATGCGATCGATCATCGAGAAATATATAAGCACACGAAGCTCTTTGCCGAGTGCAGGGAAAAATGAAAAGTATAAGTTTAAGTTGTGCAATCATACTTGGATTGATAACGATTATGGTAACTGTGTGCACATGGTGAAGGAAAATTGTTGCAAGCATCGAGAGTTGGGCGTTCCTTAGAAGTGAGAGATTTTCGAGCCAGCGCAAACAATTCCAATTGAGCGTAGCAGAGCGCAGAGGAAATCAATTAATTTCAATTGAATATATGCGAGATACAGCTTTATATATATACATGCGTATTGCGTAGACAGCTATATAATAGACCGTAGACGTTTTACGTAACTAATAATTATAAGATCTGCGAGCGACTGAAGTTTGCCGTAATTAATTAACAAAGATTGAGCTGGGCAAATATTGCCAACAGTCGAGGATCAATAGCCCGAGAGCTTTTACATTTCAATCGTAATATGCGCATGTAACATATATAAGTACCCCAATTAATTTATCGTTATAATTTATCGTAATATCCCGACTACGTTGCAAAAGCATCTCTCGCAAACTTCTCTAAATTCACACGCGGCATCTCGCAATGTACACTCGGCGATATTTTTCGCGCCAACCTCCAAAGAAACACGAAAAGCAAAAAAATGCAAGCCGGAGCAACTATAATACACAGGCTCCGCTTCTCGAATCTTCGGGCTCGCATTATTACAGGCTCTTTGTCTCCCCGCGCGCGCGCTATATATATATATATATATATATATACTCTCTTCGGTCTCTCGGCTCTGTTGCCGTGTGCGTCGTCGCTCAGCTGACGAGAGGCGGCTCGTCAGCTGCCCCGCGAATTCTCTCCTCTCCCGCCGCCGCCGCCTCCTCCTCCTCGCCTCGTGTGCAGCTCTCTCGCCTGCTGCTGCCGCTGCTGCTGTGCGCGTATGCGCAGGGCAGCTGCGAGCGCGACTTGCTTTTCCCGTTATATATACGCCTATTATACACACGCACTTGTATAGATATACGTGTACAGACATACACACATAGGTGTGCGTGCGCGCGGACTTTTGAACGCGCGCGAGTTTTTTAACCTCGCGCGCTTATGCTTTTATTCGACCCGGGCGAATGAACTTGCGCGCGCGCGCCAGAAGAAGGCAATTTTTCTCCGACGCCATCGAGGCTGATGTGTGCGCGCGCGTCTGCCTCTGTGTGTGTGTGTGTGTGTGTGTGTGTGTAAATGTGTGCTTCTTTTTTCACGGACCGACACACAAGCGCGCCACGGGGAGTTTCGTGTCGGAGTCCTGTTTTTCTTCCTCCTCGTGCAGCGCGAGCGCTCTCTCTCCCTCTCTCTCTCGCTCTCTTTCTCTCTCTCTCTCTCTCTCTCTCTCTCTATCTCTCTCTCTCTCTGGCAGATTGCCGCCCTGGACATGGAACTTCCTTTGAGTGCCGCTGAGGATTTCGGGAGAGAGAAATTCAGGGAGACAGAGAACAGATAAGGGGAGAGTACAGGTGAGTTTTACTGCTGTCTTGGGCCATGTGTGCGGTGGGAGATTGTCTATTTGTTTGTTTTGAGGAAAGAAAGATTAATGCGAATAATAGTAGCTACTTTATTCGCTTATTGCGTGGCAATGAAAGTAGGAAATAGTTCGTAAAAGGATAACAAGAATGGGACAGCCGAGTGGAGAATATTTGTATAAAGTGGGTACGGTAAATTTCGAGATTAAAATAAAACGTTTGTTATGTAAACATCAAAATATTTATTTAACGAACGTTTTATTTTAACTTCGAGCGGTCTATATTGGAAACATATAAATATTAGCTTTACCATTCCACAAAAATAATAATACCGCACAGTTTCGTTTGTAAAATAAGTATAAAAGTGAAAAAGGATAAATTTTTCTCGACTCTGGAATACCGACGTTGTTAACAAACTTTGGTTATTTACAAATACTTATAACTGTTGTTATGCTGGAATGAGTGTGCTCACGTTGCGTAGATTTGAGAGAAAAGACAAGCGATTATTTTGAATTTTCAGAATTTTAAAACTTCGAGTTTTGGAGATAGTGTCCGGTTATCGATTGCGATAAGTTAAAAATAGTGATACAAAACTTTTTTTTCTCGAGCCCCTCGCTGAAGCTCGACGAGGTCTGAGGGGTGAACAACCTTTTATCACTTGCGCGGCGGGCCTGTCAAACCTGACTATCTGTATAAATTTACCGTTAATTGAAAAAACATTTTATCAGAAGACGTTTTCGGCATTAACTTTGTATACGTATGCACAACTACAATTTTGTACAAAACATATTCATAACAGTAATTACGTCGTAATGTATATGCTATATATATGCGAACTGTTATACGTATCCAATTATTGACAAATTAATAAGGAACGAAGAAAAATCCCGGGAAAGAAGCCAAGAGCAATATTTTCTCAAAGAAAAATAGCGTATCGAACTGAAGCGCCGTTGGAAAGTCATAAATGAATTTTCTCCCGTCACCGGGTAATTTCGCGGAAGTATTTGAAAACTGTCAGTCCAGCTCTCCTCATCGGAAACTCCGAAAATGCACTCGAGAATTTATAAAAATCTTATTCAGCACTCGCTACACACTTGCCCGTACGACAAACATACCAACTCGCAAGGAAATCCGCGTGAATCACAGTGAAACAACAACAGCGCAGCATACACACACTCGTCGCTGCGCTATTTCCGTCTTAACGATGTTAGTTCGTTCATTTTCGAAATTTCGCGCGATCTCCGCGAGCTTTCCAACGGAGTATAGCGCAATGCGGCGACTATTTACCCTTCGAATTGAATCCTCTCCTCCTTTGAGAAATCATACAACATAAAACTCGACTCTTATGGATACTCATGTATGTGTAATTGTGTGTACGTCCATATACATATGTTGTATATACGGGAGAGAGCGAAAGATTGAGAGACGCGCTGAATTACGCTCGCGACTCGTGAAAGCGTTAAATAAATCGCACTTTCCTCGCGGACTCGATGAAAGCGAAGAACACCGTATAAACATTGCATATATGCATGTATATACACGCACACACAACGCGGTGGTCTAATATAACGGACAGTCTATATAACGTTATATACCGGCAATATACGCATCTTTACCAGAGCCAGTAATAATAACTGTCGGTTTTATTTACATACAGATGCTGCACACGTCTATATTCTTACGTAAATTTTCTCAAACGTGTATTTATGCTAATTCGTTACGCGAGAGGCAATGTAAACAAGAGGCCGATCTCTTAAGGTCGAGTCCGAACAAAGAGAGGCTCGTCGTCGTGGTCGTTCTCTCTCCTCTGCTTCTACCATATACGCCTGTAGGCAATCATCACAATAAAAAAGAATATTCAATTTTCAATCGACCTAGAGCTAGCCTTTTTTTGTTAGTATTCGAATCGTGTGCGTGTACGCGTGTGTGCGCGTGTACACCTCGATCGTTTTTTCATGATAAACACACGGACAGATTAGACTTTCAATCGCTAATTGTATCGATCGCTTGGAAGTGTATTAGCGCGCGCGCGCTGCGCCGATCGATCAATCGATTTTGAAATTATGCGCGTCTCTATGCGCGAGGTCATCATGCTAGAATACTTTGGCTTTGACTCGCGCTCTCCTGCTGTACTTACTTTACTATACATAGTGCACGGCCCATTTTCGTTTCTCTAAAAATAGAGTCTAAGCAGTGGAAATGTCGCGCACACGCGGAGAGAGTCGCCATATCGAAACTCTACGACTTCCCTATGAGCGTGTGTGTGTGTGTGTGTGTGTTTGCGTGTGCGTGTACAGTGTACAATTCTACGCGTATGTATGTTAATGAAATCTATTTCGAAATTTTCTCTCGACGCGAGACGCAGGCGTTGAGCATGTGCATTCGCAAATGCGCATTAAAAGACTCGTTGTTTGGAAATTAAACAAAAGCGTAGTGCGAATCAGCCATAAATAGCGTAATAACCCCCTTATTACTGCACGTCTCTTTGTATAAAGTACAACGCTCGGTAAAACGTCGAGAAAGTCTTTGGCGCTGCAGAGAGAGAGAGAGAGAGAGAGAGAGAGAGAGAGAGAGAGAGAGAGAGAGAGAGAGAGAGAGAGAGAGAGAGAGAGAGAGAGAGAGAGAAAGAGAGACACGAGGAAATTCTCGCATCCCGCGTATTATAATAGAGAGCGAAATATAGGAGCGCATTGTGCCAACTGTATAGGAACGAACGTGACGCATGTACATAAACGTGACTCTCTCGTGCAGTGCATTGCACGCACATCCTCTCTGTATATCTGTGCATGCATGTATATGTATATATGTCTGCAGTGTGTGCGCGGCCTGTGTGTATACGATATACGCGGCTGAGTTTCCGGTTTCTCGCGCATCCTTTCGTAGAAGGCTTTTCTTCTTGTATAATATACAGACACGCTGGCTCGGACTTCTTTGTTGTCGCGTATGCTCCTGACTTTTTCAATCAAAACGCGTACGAGAGACACAGGTAGAAAGGGTGACGGAAACGGATATAACAGAAAGAGGGAGAGAGAGAAACTTGCCAGAGGATTTTCCCGACTACAATCTCATGTTCCCGCAGACGCAGCCATGAGGTTAAATGCGAACTATGTTTTTTGCAGCTTTCCTTTTTCGAAGGATTTTTCTGTCTGCATGCATGTACGATATACGCTCGAGGTAAAATTAAATCTTACGCAATTATCCTCCTCCTATTTTAACAAAGTGATTGCGCCTTGCCGCGAGAACTTTTTATTCCTGCGGGCTTTCCGATGGTTGTTGGTTCGTTAAACGCGCACGCGCGCGTTTTGCTACTTTAAAATCTCATTTGCATTTTAAGATTACAATGGTGCATATTACCTGTTGGGTACACGGATAGACTTTATTTGAGAAAAGAGAGCTTTATGGTCCGAATCGCGGGCGCGCCCTTGCGAAGGTGGTATAGCAAATACTGCGCACAAGCCTTTTCGAATTTTTTTTGAAAATTTGCGGCAAATATATATTCGTATATGATATGTGTAATTGTATACAGATTTCGAATGATAGGCCGGCTGTAGAAAATTAATGATAATAAATTCTATTCAATGACATTTGGAATAGTATCATCTTCAGGTTGGTAATTTTTTTTTTTTAATTAAGGGGATGGTAGTTTGTTGTTCTGATTTTTTACCTGCACATACATATGTACGGACTCTCAATTCCGAAAAATGAAAATTATGAATAATATATGAAATTCGTGGTAATAATATGCACATAAATACCTGCAGTTAAACTTTTTGGTTGACTAGTTGGAAAAATCGAAGAATAAACGTTTAAATAAAAATTTCACTGGAAAATAAATTAAGGGTTAACTTTTCATATATGCTGAAAATATGTTTTTCGCCTTCGATCGTTCTGAACAATTATTGTTGACTACACAGTAAAATCCTTTTTTAGACGGATGTATAATATGCAGAAGTTAACTATACAGCACATAGTATAGAAAATTGTTTTATAATTGTTTCATGTGCAGCCGTGCTCACGATTTCCCCGCGCATTTCAAAAGCTGTAAAGCACGGAATAAAACTTTTTTTTTTAACTTTTTCTGTATACACATTAGATTATAGATTAACTCGTGTATTTTCTTCCGTTTACAACGGAATACATGTATACAAAACAATGTTTCCATCTTTTAATTAAGTTTTACATTTTATCAGCGCCTTAATCGAATCCTATATAAGTATAGTGGAACAGAAATAATAAGCGCAGCAAACTGGAAGCAACTAATAATCCATAAAGCGAAGGAACTTCCCCGAAAACGAGAAAGTTGGCAAACAATCTTCTAAATGCGCGCAACGAAATTCTCCCAACAATCAGCTCGCAAGCTTTCCCACTCAATATTATAATGTACGTTGTGCAAACATCGAGCGAGAAAGTACGTCAAAATTACAAAGACGAAACGGAAGTTCGCAAGCGCAGCAGCGCAGCACAGCGCTGCAACGAACTTACTGCGAATCCTAGATTCTTCGGGTTTGAGCCGTATATAACCCGCAGTACATAAGATCTATAGAGCTGCGCGAGAGAACTCTATTACACACCCGAGGCGAGAACTGATGTCGTCTCCCAGCAGTGTATAGACCTCTCTTTCCACTCGAAAACGTTATATAGAGAGTGAAAGACCTGCTTTCGGCACGTAATCGAGAGCCGACTTTTCCAGACTACCGTCCAAGACAAAGATACTCTCCTTCCACGCCAGGTCTTCGCTCCTGCAATTCTCTTTGATGATGCTCTTTGTTTGAGTTCTGCCGCCGATGAAAAAGAAAAGCGAAGCATCGCAGAAAAGCGAGATAGAGATTTTCTCGCGCCCGCGCTCATTTGTTCGCCAATGTATTCATTAGATGACGTTCGTGAAAGTACAGCGACGACGATAGCGGCGACAACATGCGGTTATCCGTCATAAATAATAAAGTGTGCAATGAGCGCCATTGGGAAATCGATTGAAGCATTGAGCGCGCAGTTGACGGCGCGAGTCATGCTCGGAGACGACGCGCACTTTGAGCTCTATATACGTCCGTGGGAAGTTTCTTTTTGTTGCCAATATGAAGCGGTAAGGTGAGCGATAAGGGAGAGCTAAGATATAGATGGTTAGGGAGAAAACTGGCGCGTCTACCCATTATATGTATAGTGTATACGCGCGTGTATCTACGCGCGGAGTCGTATAGAGTTTGCTAGAATGGCTTTTTCGTGTGAATACCTCGTAAATGGAATCTTGTACGTTTCATCGTAACCTGGTTTAGCGGACGCGTTTGCATGTTCAACGAAAGCGTAGTGGAACTTGCACAAAGCACCTCTTATACAAAGATATTGTACAATATGCAATGCGGAATGCCTTGCTGCTGCTGATAATCTCCTGGCTGCGCAGTGTTGAACCCTTTTACTTCCTGTCATTCTTCTAGTGTCAGATAATTGTGCGTTTGAAAAATAATGTTATGATTTCATTATCACTTGGGACTGCTGCGATGTAAATAGGAGACAAACTATCTTTTCTAACCAGGATTTCCATTGCTTGACTTTAAAGCTTTGGAGCTCTTAATGCGAGACGAGTTTCAATTCCCATTCAATTCGTGTTTCAATCAGCTGTTTGTGTCGATGGTACTTGCGAAGCTTTCAGCTTTTAATCAAATCTTTGAATAGCAATTTTCATTAATGGTCTATACGGATTCCGGGATTCTTTCCTTTGTTCTCCAGTATCAGTGTCAAAGAAATGTTCATTAAATTAAAGTGGTCGTAACTGGAGCTGGCAGGTTAAAATGATCAAAGCTGTTCGCATCTAATACAGATCGACTACAGTCACAATTTTGAAAAAATGTATATGTTATTGTAAACATTTGTTGAAATATCTGCTATAATACTTGACTAACAGTCCCAAGTAGTTCGTATTTAAAAACAAGGATATATTATTGTGGGTGTAAAACGTATAAGAGCTAGAGAGAGAGAGTGCACATCAAGAGCAACCGAGAGCGCGTGATTATTTTCTAAGACAAAGATGTTCATGTACGTTTTTAATATATTTTAATTATGTTTCAAATGTACGTGAGACTTATTCAAACCTCCTCCCCGTAAATATCCCACATTATTTTATTAAAAAGAAATTAAAAAGAAATGGTATGCAGGAAACAAGCTATATTAATTTTTTCTATACATCAAAGCAGTTAATAGTAGAAAATATCCAAACTTAATTTAATCGCCACCCAGTCTGCGACATACCCACCGGGAATTAAAAACTCGATAATGCATATGCATCCAATATTATTACCGGGAGAATTTCCTTATCAATATAGCGAAAAATATCCGAAAATTCAATAATCTCGTCGGGCCCGTTATATATGTAGGAAAGAGAGAAAATGGAAAATAATTGCGAGAGTCGCCAAAAAGAGAGCCGATCATCAATATCATTCACTTTCTCCATTGTGTGCCGTCATCTCGGAATTGCTGGTGCCAAATCTTTCGGCGCATCATCAATCAACATCCTCTCCCTACGACGCGCAAAATCATTCGCTACAAGCATTTCCTCGCTAAACTCCGCGTTTCCGTTACATCACTGCAAACAGGTCTGAGCCGCGTATACATATATACATTCGATTCGATTATATCACTACAGTAACTAAACTAAGGATTACGCACAGTTTACTGTAGCAGACTGCTTTAACCCATCAAGACCATACAACATTTCGTTGAATCATCCTTGCCTACGAGGTCATCTACTGCGGCGCTCAACGTTTGATCGGTATAGGACATTGCTTTTCTCCATTCGATCGCAGGCGCGCACTGTACACATTCGAGCGCTTATACTATTTGCGTTATACTCTGCACCCGCATGTTGTCACCGCCGCCGCCGTCGCCGAGGAAAAAAAAACAAGCGCGGCGCAGCGCGCAATAACACCCGCACACGCTCCGCTGCGGAGAGCCGATGCGAGAAAGTTCATTGTTATCGTTGCTGCTCGCTACGATATATGCATGTCACACGCAGTATAGAAAGCAACTCTCTGCAAGGATTTTTCTCGTATAAGCGCGTCTATAATATATACTAAACGCAAGTTTCCGGAAAAAGCTTCTAATCGGGCTTTCTCGTCGCCGCGACGAAATCAATCGCGCGCCTGCAGAGCGGTTAATCCGTCTCGTCGCGCTGTATATAGCTATATCTAATCGACTCTCCTCTATATGTCTAAATCCACCCAATTTCGGAAACAACTCACCCGAACAAGTCGCAAAATTTTTTATTGAAGGCACACCTATTAGACCTACTTTTTCTCGTTTCTTAGGTCATTCTGAAAGAGAAAAAAGAAAAACCTCGCGTAAATGGCCAATCGCAGGGTATACTTTCTTCCGGAGCAAAAACGACTCAAAAGAATTTATAGATTTTTAAATGACGTTTTTCGAAATCCCGAATTTTTTGAATTTTCGAAAAATCAAAAATTGTATCGGATCAATCTGAACAAATTTGAGGCATTCTTTCATGAATTACAAGGCATATTTGTTCTAATGAAATTTTTACAAAAGTCCATAGTTTTGATAATTATTTCTCGTTTATTCGAATGGTTTTTGCCCTGGAAAAAAGTATATACCCTATACGATCGACCATGTACGCGAGTTTGTCTCTTTCCAGAAAGCCAATGCACAATTAGCCAAAGACACAGTTCTCATCCACTCATCGGACGCGTCGCGAAATTGTCTTTTCCCATGCCTCGCGCGGAAACACATTTGCGCAGAGTATGTCCGAGAGAGAGGCCAGACGACACGTGTCCGCAACTCGTGCACGTGCCCCAGCCATATCACACGTGAATCTCTCTCTCTCTCTCTTCTCTCTCTCTCTTTCTGCGCTTTATATACTTACACGCGAGCGATCTGACTCCGCTCTGCCGTCTCGCAGACGGAGACACTCGCGGGTATACATCGATGTATTATAGACGGCTGCCCGCACACGTACAATATACACACACGGCCGTGTTTCTCGCTGTTAAGTAACGACCTAATTGTGCAATGCGAAAGCTCGATGTCAAGCCTGTCTCGCCGCGGCGTGTATTGCTGCTGCTGCTGCTGCTGCTGCAGCAGGGGCCGGCGTGTCGTTGATTTCATCGATTCACGCGCGGCTCTGTGCAGCGCAGCGGACCTCTTTTCCTACTCCTTCCTCGACCGCAGAGCACAGCGGCTACACCGTCGACTTGCATTATGTGCGCCGCCGACGACGACGACAACTTGGGCTATTACCAACGGTCAGGCGCGCGACCCGACGCTCTAAAAGGCGAATTGATTCATACAACATCTCGTATATGTATATTTTCCCATTTTTCAGTATCTCTCTTCTCTCTCTCTCTCTCTCTCTCTCTATCACTCTTTTCCTCTATCTCTTATAAACATGTTATAGGTGGGGTTCTCTCTATACATATGGACGTCGAGTCGTTCGTCATCTCTGCGGAAATGGCTTTTCGATGCGGCGTCTCTGTCTCTTTCTGTGATGAGGTTGTGCAATATAGCCACTATGTGTGTGTGTGTGTATGAGACAGAGAGAATGCGAGCTGAGCTCGTTCAGTCATTAGTGTTTCTATAATCGTTTCTTCATGCTCTGATACCTTGAGCATAATTAAGAGCGAAGACCTCGTTGTTATGATGCGAGCGCAGAGCTGCTGCGGATTGATCTTAATTTCTTTTTTAGCGAGTTCAATATCGTTACGTTGCGTCTTGGATATATGTGTACACAAGTGTATATGTATACAAGTTCGTATGCGTTGCATATATGTGTACTTTAGTAATGGACTATTAAGAACTCGTGTAAATGTGCGAGTTGGAAAGTTACGTGTGCTGAGCTTTGATTTGCGCGCTTCGCTCGAGTGTGGAGAACGTCACGTGAGGCAAATGTAATCTACTTTTGAATTACTATCATTAACGCAATTTTAAGGTCGCAAGAGAGCTCGGAACTGTGTGTGTGTGTGTATATATATATTCCTTAACAGCACCTGTAAGTTCGGCGCAAAGATTTAATTCTATTTTAATTCAAGCAAACTTTTTAAGAACACTCGCGCCACCGCTGCTTCATTTCCACGAAACAAGTCGAATGATCAATTCTTAAATATAGTTGCGCAGCTGATGTTAGTGCAAAAGGCATTCGAAAGCAGTTTCTGGGTACGCGATAATTAAGACGGATTTGCGTATTTGCTTATATGACACGTCGGCTCGTAGAATCAATTCTGTTAAAGAATAAATCCAAATGACGCGATAAACTTTCACTCAATTCGTTTAGCTTTAAAAAGTCACTTAAGACTTAAAAGTTTCGCACCATCGGCACAGTTGGCAAAAAATAAATGACTGATCATTGCTCTCCATTTTAAACAATGGTCCATCGATTTTACAAAGTTCCCGGCTGCTACTCTAATACACGTAGATGAATGAAAAACCAAAAATGTGTAGGAGCTATGAGAGTCTAAATTAAAAATTCAAATTACGCGCCATAATATATTACAGCCAGCTAAAAGATAGCCCAACTATTTGTCCTCCGTTACGTAAAAGTTTATCGATTTTACAAAGTTTGAGACTTATATTCCACTCTACCTGAACGAATAAAATTTAAAGAATGTAAAACAGTCACGGGTTATTCAAACTTTTTTAGAGCAGACATTACATTATGAAATTAAAACTTTGTACAAAATAATAGATAATTTAATTTCCATAACGGAGATTAGCCATCCTCGTAGTTTCTTGTAATTTGATTTTTATTACTGGTCATAACAGAAACGGCTAATTTTCCGTCCGCCAACATTGTTGCGCGCGAAATTTAAATTTTTAATTGACTTTTAGATTCCGTCCCTCTCAAACGCCCTCGACGTTACAACCTACTATGAGAATCGCGGCTCAATTAATGGAGCAAACTGTGCAACTTCCTTGCTTAATACTGCACGCATCTTCCATAGAGATAAAAGATTCGCGCAATAATATAACATTCACAGCGCGTCATTTCCATATTCAGTCCTTTCAATATACTAATCCAACTGTAACATCGCGTCGCCATCGGGATTACCATAATCGCATATATACGAAGCGCTATAACAACAGACCAGCTCGTCGCACTGCATAACGATTTTCATTTTGATTCGCGTTATAACAAGCTTACGCAATAATTAATTATATTCAGACGCAGACAGCGGCAGCGGCAGCAGTTTCCATGGCTGCGCGGACTATGTGCGCCAAGCGGTCCGGCATTTCGTTGCTCGCTACACACGCGTACAGTATACGTATGTGCACCTATGCACACGAACCCCCTGTACCAATTTACGCTCCATAAACCCCGAGTCGACATCCACACGACTGCAGCGGGCACCTCGTAAACGAAACCGTCGAAAATGAAACGCTCTTTATTCCCGCATCGGCTTGTAGATTGTTTACCCGCGCGCTCTTTCAAGATACGCTGCTGCGCTGCAGCAATGGCACACGCCATCGTACACTTGGCTTATACACATATCCATGCGCGCACGTATGTAATGCATATGCACACGCACACGTGCATCTATTAATAAACCCGATCTCTCGCTCTCGCTTCGATCCGATCCGTGCACGCGACGCACATGCAGCGCGACGAGGTTACACACGTTTCGTTTGAAATTGCGAGAGACGCGGAGAGAGATGATACCGCTCATACGCGCGTATACATATACGTCTGTACAGACTTATATACTGCAGACGCGCAGTGTAAGTCCGCGAAGCGCGCGCGACTTCGAAAGTTAAACGAGTCGTTAACCCCTGATACAGCGACGATATTCCCGTCGGAAAGGCGTTGGAACGCCGAGGAGAAGGAGGTGACGAGTGCACTTGAAAGCTGTCGCGGGAGGGAGTCGAGGAAAAAATCGAGGGACAGCGATATTTTCGAGAGAGATGCTCTTCTGCCACAGTGCAGCCAAGTAGTTACTGCGTTGTGTGCAGTTTGAGGTTCGCGAGCTGCGTGACCTCTCTCTCCCTCTCTCTCTCTCTCTCTCTCTCTCTCTCTCTCTCGCTCTTTCCCACCGCCGCTGCTTTTGCTGTCTGCGGAAGTCGCTATATAGAGTGTCTGGCGAAGCACACTGCGCTGGGAAATTTTCGAGGAAAGCCTTTTTACGCTTTAGTGGGAATTTCATCCACGCGATTGTTCGCGGTTCGCCTTGTATCTTTTTCTTTCTCTTCTTTTTTTTGTGCGGTGAATCACGCGAAATGATTATTCCGTGTTTTACGAGGTTCGGAAAATATTTTGAAAAATCGATTCGTCAGAAATTTTCCGAAGAACGCCGTCGTACGTTGCGTAACGCACTTTGTTCGGGAATAAAAGATGTTGCGAAAGATACCGTCGATTGAGCTGCTCTCCGGACATTTTATAACTTGTATTTAACACACGCACTGCACACAGCGCAAAGTGTGTGTGTGTGTGTGTGTGTGTGTGTGTGTGTGTGTATATATATGAGTGTATATGTTTGTACTTATCCGATGGTGATCTATTGCAAATTTAGCTCGTCCAGATGATCAATCGTGGACTGATTGTGCGATATTATACACATAAATTGAAATAACCTATGTTCTATCGCGGAGACAATTCGCGCGCATTAAGGGGATGTCGGAACCAGCGTGACGGGTTATGACTCCGGCCGTTCTCATTATTTGTTGAGCACGTGCTTAATATCATCACTACTCGACTTGATAATTGTTCGTAATCGTATAAGTTACCTCGGAACACAATGAAGCTTTTCTCATTCAATATCTAACAATTTTTAAATAATGAATTTATTGCACAAAAAAAGTGACGGTCACGTTACGGATTCCCAAAATTAATATCGGGCAGCTGTTCCCATTATTCGTAAAAATTATGAATATATATATACAGAAATCTGAAATGGAGTAAGTATAAATAATTGTAGTAACTACCTCGGAAGACTGCGCTTCAGTGCAATAAACAAGAGTATCTTCTTACTATTTATGATCAAATACAATTTTTGAGGTTATGTAATACCTTATTCAATTTGCATGGCTTCGGCTTCCCCTTAGACGCTGCGGGAGAAGAATTAATTCGTCCAACTGCTCGAATCTCTTCCAAGCGATCACGTGCAGAATTGTCGCTCACAGTTCGCCTTAAACGCGCAAGGAAAAATTTCGTGCATAGCCGCACGCGTAGCGCGTTTTCCGCACTCCTCGTCTTTATGCAAAGCTCGTTCCATTGAGCTGCGCCGTCGGTATATTATAGCGACTTCCTCGGAGCGCGCAAATTATCATTATCGCTGTCAGCGCAACGTAGAGTTCGCTATGCGAAAAGAAAAAAGAAGGAAAAAGCGAATGAGTCAACGAGCTCACACGCGACGGGTTGTGCGCTGTGAGGAGACAGACTTAAGAAAAGAGAAAAAAAGGAAAGAGCATATTGTATCGCAAAAAATAATCGTCGGTTTGGTAACTCGAGCTTGACCTGCGACACAAGAGAAAGAGAGAGAAAGAGAGATTTTTTCATGGTCAATTCTTATTTTCTTCAGTACTCCTTAGTTTTTCTCCACTCGTCGCTGATTTCACGCAAATACATTACTGCGGCCCACACGGTAGGAAAATCTTATCGTCAGCGTGTTGAAATGTTTTGAAATGCTAAAATTTAATTTACAACAAAATATTTCAATCGAGCTTCGATTTTTGTTTCAAAAACTATATTTTTTAACACTATACTATACCGCCTACAGCAACTTTTTGACACACGAATGTTATTATTTTTTAGTCAATCGATGCCAGTTGAGATATCGCATCGCGCTTCTACCACATTTTTCTTTGTATATGTGCGTCATGGAGGAGTAGCGATGCGTATATGGCGTCCTTGTAGCTTGACTGGGCTATTCAGTGGTAAGAAACCGCCGTTGGGGATGATATGCAAAAGTGATAAGAGTTCGAAGGGTGTGGGACTCGCCCAAGATGTATACGGCGTGCTTGTATATCTAGATTTATTGCGCTGCGGTTATTCGCTCCGCCGTAAGGGAGTATACGTGTCTGTGGGCGGAGGGAAGAGTTACCCTGAGAGGGTCATGCTTCTCGTAGAGCTCAATGGGTAATAGATTTTTTTTCTGTTTCTTTTTTTTTGTGAAATTCGAGCATGATTTTGCAAGATTCTTTGCCGGATGACCTTTGAAAATTTAAGCAGGTATGTGAGATAATGTCCCGGAGTGTTTACGCAGTTTTGGTTGTAAACGTAGTCGCTCGATGGTATATCTTTGAAAAAGAATGTCCTTATATAATATGTATATTTATAGTTTTGAATGGATTCACGGGTTGAACAATGATTTGTGAATGGATTCTCTACTTGATATAAACACACTTATAATTTACATTACATAACATAAATAACTAAATCCATCTTCTTGAGTATATTATCTACCAAACTAGATAGTCATTGGAATGGTCAATTCCACTAAAATATCCTTTCAACGCATTTTTTGAATCAAAAGGATCAACTTCTCTTAAGTAGTTTTTTAGAAGTTTCTTATAATACTTTTATCACATTAGCAAATCTCATTACTTTAAAATATAAACTGTATATATATGAGGATATACATTTCAAACGTTTAAGGAATACTGACACTAGTGATCCCCAAAGGATCCTGTTTATTAAAAATCTGAAACTATTAGAAGATTATCACAAACTGAAAATATTTCTTTGTGCTTTTGTATGCTAATCAAAAATTAAAATCACAATGCTGCAGACAGTTTACTACCTCTTTAATCAAGAGAGACAGTGTCGGGCTGTGAGAACACGGAAACTCTGCGCAGAACCACATTTGATAGGATTCGCTTATGCATGAGGAAATCTAGTATAACTTCGCAAAAAGAAGGAATGTTTATAAACAGCAGCCAACTATTGTTTCGTAACTCGACGGATGAAAGTTTATTCATACCAAAATTATATCTATATGCTACTTTATAATCACATAATTATGAAGGCATCAACCCCTGAAGCTTACCTCGTCACTGGGTATGCGAAAGAGGAAGGAATAAAATGTAATGTTTGTTTCAATAATTTTAATTTATTTTAATTTTTTAACCAGCAAACAATGTTAATTCATTTAATGTAAGTGTGCTACGTCACAATATACAACACAAATTTGACCAACTGACATCCGGGATAATGCATGTATAAAAGCACCTCTTCGTAAGTCTGGCCACTTAGAGTCCCAGTGGGGTAAACTTAGTTACCTGTTCATAGGCTCAAAGACGCTTAAAAAATAAACTTAGAATTAAAATTATACACGTAACCCTAATGCCACTTTCAACGGCTTAAATAGTTTAAATTAGTTTTAACTATTGAGTCACTTGTACATCGATTCGCAAATGTTTATCCTCATTGCCCTAAACATTGTGTTATAGATAATAGGGCTAATCCATTTCTTCGCTTTATTAAATTATCCGAATTATTCATATTGAAGGCGTTTAAAAAATTTGGAATAAGCTCATTAAACAAGCTTATCACTATTTTTAAGCTGCGCGATATATCTGTATACTATCTTTTTTCTTTTTATGCCATTTGAGTTTACGTATTTTTCACTAAGTATAGTACGATGATAAATTAACGACTCATATGCAAATAGTTATCTTATGTTAAGTAGATAATTATGGGTTACTTTATTTTTAGATCTATTATTTTCATTATTCTATTTTGCGAAGCTAGCAGTTTGTTTACGCTATTAACATAAGCTCTACACCACAAGCAATTATACGATAACTATAATGACCAAAAAAATGCAATATGCTAATTTTAGAGTATCGATGAATGAATTTGCATAAATTAATATTCATTATTTGCTCAATAAACCAAATTAACAATAAAACTAGTTTAATGAGTATTAACAGTCCGTTAAGCAACAATGGTTTAAAGTTGTAGCTTTTTCCTGCACTTGTGAGGGAATGAACTTTAACCCCATATTGCAAGTATTCGAATTTTATTCACAATTCAAGAATGAATCCCAGCCTTTCCGGTGTGATGCATTTTTTACTTAAAACAAAATTGAAATTAAAAAAATATATTCGAAGGAGAATGAAAAGCTCTATTATAGTCCGGCTTTTCAATGAAGAAAAGTGTTCCTTTTAGTGTAGACGTGAAATAAAAATTTCATATCGTGTTACTCTTCCATAATAGATTCGAAGCGCCGTTACGCTAAAAAAAATTATCAATAAAAAAGGCACATACCTTTCGCATAAGAAGTTATATCACAAGCTAACGCAGCAATAGAAGTATGTAGAATATGACCCTTTAATGTTCACCGGCCAGGCTTACATGGATCTATAAGCCTCGCATCGATCCACATTCTATTTCCACGCATCGCGCTCGCACCGAGGGTTCAACTACCACCCAATTACTTTCTCTCCATCTATCAGTCCATCTATTTCCTTCAGCTGAGCGGCCAAGGAAAAAAAATGTACGCTAACAAAAAAAAAGAAAAAGTATCAAACGCATTTTCCCTCCAATCCCTCGCCCATTAATTTTCTCTCGCTCAATTAATCGAGCGCCCCCGCGTAAAATGCTCGGCGCACACACCACGTGAAATACTCTTACAATTTACAAGAAAAAAGCGTAGAGCAAGCACAAGGACTACGCGCTGTTTAAAGGTCGGCGTTATCCCGTGGCTGATTGTACGCCGGTGTCGGGCCGTTGACCCGAAATAGAATATACACACACACACTCGCGCACACCCACACACACATGGAGAAGCCCCCCGCCGAGGGAACGACGCCACAATCTCAATTTCCTCTCGCGTTTCTTCGTCTTTCCCCTATACCGTCTTTTCCACATCTATCCATCTTATACTCCCTCGAAGATACCGCCTTCGGGTTCCTTACACTCTCTCCTCCTCTCTTGCGGCAGTGTACGCGCGCGCGCGTGTGTGTGTTTGTGTGTGTGTACGATGTTTATTTAAGCGCACCTTTGTTCTCGAGCGGAGGCTCTTGGCCCGTCGGTTAGAAGAGTTCAAGTGTGTATATATATTATATACACACACGTGCACACGCATACGCACCGGAGGGCAGCTCGCACGCCTGCGTGCAAAAGTTTTCTTTTCCGCGAGGCGAGACTCCGCAGCTTGTCGGAGGGGACTAATCGAACTTAAGCCAGGGGGCAGATTATGGCTGCCGGTAGCACTGGCTTTATACACGCCGTATATCGATGCTCTTCGACGACGACGACGACGACGACGGCGACGACGATGATGATCCTTTTCGCTAGCCCCCACATGGATTTCGCTTCTGGAGATACTCGAGGAAGGTGGTCTTTTTTTTCTTTCTTCCTTGCCTGACGTTGCCTCTGCCTTTTTATTTTATTTCAAGGCGGGGGAGCTGCGAGCTTGGTGACGATGGAAAAATCAGATAGTATCAGATATGCTTATATTCCTTATACAACTATTTTGGGACGCAGAAAAGTTTCTTCGAGGGGAGAAAAACCAGTTTTATATCTGTATGCGTAAGGGGTGCTTCTCATTAACTTATTGAATGATTCAATCATATCTATACAGTGTTTTCGATCAATAACGCAAACCTTTCATACAGAATTTACTTTGTACTTATACACTTGTATACTGAATGAACGATACACACACAATGAAAACATTCTAACTCTTTATTCCTATTTTTGTTGCAGGTGAGTCACGGAAACTGTTGCTCCAGTAATCCATCATCGCATTTATTGTGAGTTAAACTCTGCTCGAAGAGAAAAGAAAATCATAAATTTAACTCGACGTGTGGGTCCAAGCGTCAAATATATAAGACAACACCTAGCGTAAACTCACCCCAAACTCTTATTCAAATGGCGACTCGCGAATGAAAGCGGAATTCCAATGCCATTCTGCCTCTGTACAAGAGGAACCGTATAACCAGAAATATTAAACTCACAAATTACTTTTATCCGCGAGAACAAAGCCCAGATTACTTATGCGTGCATGAGCGTTTCGCAAGGTTTTTCTTCCTCCCAACGAAATTTAGTTTTTCATTTTATTGTTACAGCTGTTACCGCCAAGTTGGCAACATTACTCTGAGGCCGCTGCGAAAGTCTCGACCCGAAATTCTCATACCATAATTCATGTATATTGAAAAAAAAAACACAAATAGCTATGCACCCAAGCAAAAAGATTTTTGTCGCAATAAAAGTTGACAGACCTTGGCCGCTTACCTACACTTACAGCGGTTTTGACAAATTTTCATTCTGCACGTAAGACGATTGATCGCTTTGCATTGAAACGCGGTATATACCGCTCATTATACTCTACTGTTCAATATATTACAGCTTTAGAATGAAATATGTCGCCGGAACAAAAGATTTTACTTTAGACGTAAAAATGACTCTCCGCGCGGTCTAGGACGCGAGGATGCATCAGACGCGCGCAATTCATCGAAAAATCGAAAGAATCGACCCCGGGGAATTGGGCTAATGGCCGTCCGCACGCTCTTCTTACTGTATTTGGAAAGGGAACACACTGGCATTGTTTTCCAAGGGAAGGAGAAGAAGCGCCTCTTTCTCTCGAAATTGGCTCGAATTCGAGCGAAATGCCCGCAGATTTTTTCGAGATACTCAGAACCTCCACAGATTATATAGATATATAGACGCGTCTTCATATCGTCCACTGCACATATAGTGTGTGTGTGTGTGTGTGTGTGTGTGTGTATAGATCGTCGGGGATTGTTTTATTCGGGATTGCGGTTGCGGTGGATGCAGTGCATCAAAAGCTCGATCAAAAGTGAGATTGTTGCGGCTCCGGCCTACATGCGCGACTTTGACTTTTAGTAATCAAGTTAATTTTCACGTACGCGATTGCAAATTTGATTTGTCGCGGGCGTGCATTGTGTTGTATAGTCGCGAAACTTTGCAGGTATTTTCATCATTTGCGCAACTATTTGATTAAATCCACAGCCGAGGTCGTGCGCGAATGGAGTTTTTCGATTTCGCGCGCGCGCACAAACGAACGGATACAAAGTTCGTTACTGTATATTACGCACAGCGTCAAATTGCGAGCGCAAAAAAGTTTGGAGAGCTTTGAAAAAAGTTAAACGCCAGAGCTTTATTTCTGCGGGAGGCGGGGCGGGGGAGGGGGGAGATGGAAGTGCCGCGGTGTGGTACCCGAGATTTCAACCATTCTTTGCGGAGCAATTAAAATGCAAGAGCTTTCTTAAATTTCGAATCTGTCTTCGAGCTTTGTGTGCGAACCAGCGTTCATTACGACCCACTTTTCATTTTAAACCTCCTCCACAATATCCCTCGGCAAATAAAAGCTAATTTCCACAATAGCGAGAGCTCCAAAGAGAGAGAGAGAGAGAGAGAATATAGAATCTAGAGCCTTGTATCAACTGATCTCCTCCATAAATTCTCCCTCGCAAAGCTGCAATCTTGGCAATTTCTTGACATACCTAAGGGGTAACGAGCACATACATCGCTTCCTCTTTCTCTCTCTCACTCTCGGGTCGCGTTGGCCTTTACACCCCCCTCCTCCCCCCGGCCGCGCAACCTGCAGGTCATCGTGCGACGTGTGACTCTACTTCAACCCCTCCCTTCCCTCTTTCTCTCACCCACACACGTATACTGCACCGACTCACACTCGAGCGCGCAGGTGAAATCACGATAACCAGCTCCGCATCGGATCGATCCGCGCTCTGGCAAGCGAAGCGCACAGGTCAGGTCGAGCCTCTCCGCGAAAGTGAATCTATATCGAGCGACAGCGGCGGTATACTTCAGAATAGCCGTGCAGCGTCTATATAGCGCGCTACCTCTCCCGCGCGCGCGATGTCGGAGCTGTTCTCTGGCTTTGCGCGCGCGGAGCTCGATTTACAGCTGATCCAGTCAGCTGTGTGTCGATCTGCCGCGTCCTCCTTTTCGCGCCTTTTTTTCGATGCTACATTTTAACGACGTGTGATCCGCCGAGCCAGCGCTTCGCTCTTATAGCTTTCGCGCGCCTTTCTAAAATATTTAAGGCCGCCTGTCTGTGTGTAGATACCTTCTCTTCCTCTATTTTAGACAGCAGCTGTCTATCCGTCCGTTTCTTTCCGCACACCTACGACGCGCCTCGTGTGCCGCGAGTGCTCGATCATTATTTTTACCATTCATTCGAGAGTGTGAGAGGAAACGATAGACGCGCGCGCGCGCGCCCGTTACGCTCTGAATTTTTCATTTAACGCTACCTCCTCATCTGCATACGTGTGCTCCTATTTTCATTTCGGCTTTCGCCTCGAGTCTATATGTCGAATTTCCATGAAAAAATGCACTTTTCTTTGGTTTTGAAATCGAAAAATTTTTTTTAAAGCTAGAGGTTTGGGACCAATGGGACTTTCTTCTGTGAGCTGAAAGATAGTCAAATTATACTAGTAACCATATTTCTAAGCCATTTTACGCTTTTTTTACAGAAAATTAATGCGTCAAAGCCTGCGTTCCCGAGGCATCAATAAAATTTCGAATAACACTATAATAAAGTATTACAAAAAAGCTTTAATTTAAAAAAATATATGCCAAGATTCAACGCTCTGATCAAAAGTTATGTCCATTTAAAAAAAAAAAAATAATAATAAAAATCCGAGTAGCCAATTTTTTCTTTTTCCTCCATATGGCTCCCCATGTTAAATTTTCATATTCTATATTTCGCCTGTTCCTCGGCATTTTTTATTATCTTTTGGCTTTCAGAAGAAAGTCCCATTGGTCCGGAAGCTCTAGCTTAAAAAATTTTTTTGCGTATGCTAGACCAAAGAAAAGTGCATTTATTTTTTGAAATTCGACATATACACGCGCTTACGCCCACTCGCGCATATATACGACCGTGTACGAAATAAGTACAGAAATTTGTTGTACGTATACCCATACGGGAAAATCCATTCAATTAAATCAGACTTTGGGCTCTTCAAAAAAAAAAAAAAAAAAGAACGTCGAGCTAAACCTTCCGGGATATTTTTATCTTGTTTTCTATCGATAATATTTTTGTATATAATACTTGACGTTCAAAAAATCGTTCTCTTTTCTCATCTTCGCACGCTGTGCTATATGTCACGTCCGCAAGCTACATGAGCTCGGAACGGGTCCGGTGTCTCGCGGACGATCCGCTAAACCCTCACCTGTTACATATATATAAAAGAAGGAAAAAGCTACTCGGAAATAGGTGCGGCACGACATTTTTTCTAATTTCACGACCCAAAAAAATCGAATTTTATAAATTTTCTCACACATATACATGTATACCGATGTGCACCGATTATATGATCAATTTTCTTGAAAAAATGCACTTTTCGGGGGTCCAGAAATCGAAAGTTTTTTTTCAAAGCTAGATAGCCAAAAATGCAGATGAACACGGGAAACATGAAACATAAGAATTTAACATGGGGAGGTATATGGAGAAAAAAAGAAAATCGACTAATCGAATTTATATTTTATTTTATTTTTTTAAACGCGGACATAACTTTTTATTAGAGCATTGAATCTGGGCATATTTTTTTAAATTAAAGCTCTTTTGTTGTACTTTATTGTGCTGCATTTTGAAATTTTTGTTATTATTCTAATATTTTGACGCATTAATTTTTTGTAAAAAAAACGTAAAAGTTCTCAGAACTATGGTTACTAGTAACTTTTCCCATGTTCCTCTGCACTTTTGACTATCTTTCGGCTTACAGAAGAAAGTCTGACCAGTCCGAAACCTCTAGCTTTAAAAAAAATTTCGATTTCTGGACCCCCAAAAAGTGCATTTTTCTAGGAGAATTATAATCGCATAATTTAATCGATTCGCAGACTTTACTATACGTGCGAGCTGTATTAACGTATGTGTGTGGAAAAAAGAAGGAACATTTATAAATAACCAGAGCGGTTATTCTAGTTGTGCGATCGTTTACGTAAGTACATATATAGTGATCTGAGCTGGTTACCAGAGGGAGTAAGAAAAATTAATTTCATTTCTCACCAAGCGATTCGACACCCGCAGACATAAGCTGCGGGCTTGTCGGACTTGACCTGTTGCGATCGATAATATATATGTATATACGCGAAAATGAATTTTATAAGCTTTAGACCGATGGCGTAATTATTATACCTCTCTAATATTCACTTTCTGGAGGTAGAGTACGTATTTAATAAAATTATAGGTATATAATACGTAATGCGTGGCTATTATTCGCCAAAAGATTTCTAGGATCAAAATAAATTATATGCATATATGCTGAGCGTAAGCATACCGTAAGAGAAAAAGTTTGCTACTGAAGTATAGATATACGTATATGTACACCTCACCGCGCGTCGCTATTTAATAGAAATAAATTTTTCGCTACGGCATTCTTTTCGATGTTTTACACGTTATAATACGTTTGCCCAACGTTTCGAGCTGGAGAATTCTCGCGCACGCAGCCTTCGAGCATAGCGCGTCTCTGAGAAACGTCATATATTCAGTCGCGCGCAATTGAATTTCTTTGCGCGGCAGTATAGCACAGCTTCTCTTTTACGAACAGCCAATAACTAGCATTAACGACACGTATCCTTCGCGAAGCCATCAATTTTCCCCCGATTCCTCCCATTGGCAAGACACACCTCATCATCGACTCTTCCGTCATCCTTTCCAACAATAAGGCAGCAGCAGCAGCACAACCCAACCTCTTCTTTGTCTCTCAATCAACCGCCGCCGCTGCGGTGCACAGTGGGGCACACTATATGCGCAAACTTGCTTCATTTGCCATGCGACTATGTGAGCCGTAAGGGAAATGACTGATGCAGCGCTCGATTACCACTGCGGCCGGGTTGCGACGCGAGGACTGAGGAGAGCGACAGAGAGAGAGAGAGAGAGAGAGAGAGAGAGAGAGAGAGAGAGAGAGAGAGAGAGGAAAACCGGAGATGGACGCGCGGAATAATAAGAGCCAGGACGACGACACACAGCGGTATACAGCGGGTATACAGCAGTCTGATGCTCTCGCGGCGCACCGGAGACACGACTGAGTCGTCGTGACAGGAAAGATAATTCGCGAATTAGAGGGAACGACGCGGGAGTGCGGAATGTGTAATCTCGCGCGGCCACCGAGAGAATTGTACGAGCTTTTAAACGCGCTTTTTACGTACAACCGCGGGCATTATTTGCATGTTAGACTCGCCCGTCTGTCTGTCTGTGTGCATGCGCGCGCGCGTGTGTGTGTGTCTAGTTTGCGAAATACAGACGCGCTAAAAACGTGAGGGACAAGTTCCTCTGGGAAAATTATGTTTCCGGAAAACGTGATTCGAGTCTCAGGGATCTATGCTATATATATAGAGAGAGAGGTGAGTAGGCGCGTGGGTAGTCGTGCATGGTAAACAACGTTTAAATTTTTAAACGAAAATCGATTTCTCGCCGGCTACTATATGCACACACTTGAGCGAAAGCTACGTTTTCACAGTCTGTATAGCGAAGTTCATTGTTAGGCGTATTTTTACACTTCCGTAATTTAATAAATCGAACAACGATTATTGAGATGGAGCACACAATTACTTCCTTACAAACGAGCTGCTATCCCGCAAGTGACTTTTATTCGTGCTCTTGTAATTGTTCTATCAGATTGATTGAGTAGCATATGTGTATGTATAGCTAGGAATAATAATATTGCATTAGCTAACGTAAGCACGTTTCTATAATGAGCGCAAGCTTTGTCAGCACGTGTTAAACCTATATGCATATATACGTATCATTGTAAAAGCGTATATATTACCACACTCAGAAAAAATGTAGTTTTCGCAAACTTTTATTTAACGACGAAGTATTACATTCGTAAAACGTATCGAATGAAATATTCGATTAATTTAAAAAATCTAATTACTTATCGAATGAAACGTAGATCAAATTAACAGTATATTATATATTATATATTATACGTTTGTTTGAAACTAATCCATTATTTTCAATCAAATGCATTGTGTAAGAACTAAATTTTTTTTTCCTTAACCTACGCAATACGTACCTTACGCAACATTTTTCACTCGTGCAATTATTTTTTTTAACTACGTTTCTCTCCCCCCCCCCCCTCCGCCAATCTCCATCCATCTTGCCAACAAACAAAACTAAGACTTTTATTGTCGGAGATATAGAGAGAGAGTAAAGGAGCGAGATAAAAGCTTCTCGATGCAGCAATACATTATCTCGAACGCGTTGCACTTAACATTGTCCCGCAAGCTTTCAATGTCCCATTACACATGCAAATATCGCGGGATGCTAGAATAAACAAAGCGTGAAAGGCCTGCGCGAGATAAGCGCGCGGGGAAAGCAGAGTACAGGAAGCTGCGCAGATGCAGCGCAGCCTCTCGCTCTCGCGCTCGCTCTGCTCTGTGTGTGTGTGTGAGAGAGAGAGTGTGTCGCGCGATAAAAAAAAGTAGAATTAATTACGTGCAGAAATAGAGCGAGTTAACTGTGCGGGGGGACGACGCTCGGCTGCAGTCCGAGAAGCGCTGTTTGTACAAAGATGGAGATATAACTTTTTTCTCTCCGTTCTGTGCGGGAGAACGCACCGGATGATATTTCTCGCTGGGGAAGCTTTGAAAACTCAAATATAATCGTGTGGATTGTGCTCGCGGCCGCACCGCCTCGGCGCAAGAAAATTATGCAATTAGATCGTGCCCGTAAAAAAGGAATGCCCAATTGCCCGAATTCCTCGTTTAGATAGTGAGCTATAATATACCGTTACGAGTTATACAGCCAGTCGAACAAGTTCGTTCTTTAGTCGACACATACATGTATATGTTTAATATAATATTCCAAGTTGCATAAATTAGCGTGACCCAATCGTGATTTATGAATTCAAGTTTCGACTCATTTTTCAAAGATTTACGTATTCGCCTGCTTTTAAACTTTCAACTGCTGCAATTTCGCCCGCAGATCCTAAATATCTTTTCGCAAGTATTTAAATCATTAATTTTTCCGTAAGTAATTTATTTGTAAAATTTTAAGGATAGCGGAGCGGCCGATCTTATATCTTTTTATTTTAAGTTAATTTTAGAATATTGCTAAACAAGTGTATATAGCACTCCATAAATCAATTTCCATTACAGTACGTTACAAAAAAAAATACCTCGACTTTGTTGGGATTGGTTTAGAGCTACTATGCGTATACTGTGAAATTTGAGCATAGGGATTTCCCGTTTGTGGCTGTTTATGACATTGAAGGTTCCAAAGCCCATTTCCAATCTCTCGCTGCACAAGCATTTCGCTAGATTAATCGTGTACCTATAACAGACGTGATTTCTCTATTATATACTATCATTTAATAAATAAATTCATTGTGTACTATATTGAACTGTTGTTTTATTCTTAAACAATAATCACCCATTTGAAATACGCAGTTAATCGATAGAAGTGTTTGGCATCGATTAGGAAACTAATAATCAAATCATATATATTTTTGAGAGTACTTGAACAAGTGAACATCATGGTTCATTAAGTTACAGTTTGCTGAAATGTCAATTATTTATCAACAGCGCTACCTTAAAAATATGCATCCCATCATGGATTAAAACTATAAAAAAAGGTACCGGTGCAGCCTGCGAGCTCGATATAATACATTCCACCTCAATTTGTATATTAAACAAAAGCTGCGCGAACTTCAAAGGCCACGTGCTCTCTCTCTCTCTCTCTCTCTCTTTCTCTCAACACATTTGGCAGGGCTTCGCTTGTGTCCAATCTATATATATAAATGTGTGCGTGCGCGCGCGTGTGTGTGTGTGTGTGTGTGTGTGTGTAGAGAGAGAGCATTGCAGTTCGCCCACAGAAGTTATAAATAGAACGCGGCGAGTAAGCGAGGATGAAATTTGGCGATGGCAATCGAGCGAGGCCCATGCACTCGATTGAAAGCGCGAAACTTGCAGCAACAGCAACTCGACAAGTATAGAATAGGTTATATAGTCGCATCGAGAACGCGAGCTCCTCGATAAACGTGCTTTAACCTCTTGGCTCTTGCATAATCCGGCCATATGCTCGCGACTTTCGCAATTAGAGCCGCGGTTTCGCGAAGAGGGACATGCTGTGTATGATGTATACTGCCGTGTGACGCTCCACCGACTTGCTTTTCACTCGCTGCAGCCACTTTATTATTGTCACGCTAACATTTTTAAAGCGAGATGGGAAATACTTAGTGTTGCAAATAGTCGTCAGACTCTCATCAGATTTTCTGTCATTGCCGCAGTAGCGACGTTGTCCAATGTTTCTGCCCAAACTCGACAATAATCTCAATTAATCGCATCAGGCATTTTTTTATTATGAGACAAAGACCCACTCGTGCATCGCATAAACGTATACGTAAGAATAGTCTCAAGGTCGATTCGCGCATCAACACACAAATACATATCCAATCGAGAAATAGTCCAAAATTTGAGCAGCGCTGAGACTTTTTTCAATTCTCTCTCTCTCTCTCTCTCTCTCTCTCTCTCTCTCTCTCTCTCTCTCTCTCTCTCTCTCTCTCTCGCTCTCGACAATCAGCATCGCAGCGAGTAACCGACCCGAACTCACCTACAGATATCATATCTCCGTTGTTTTCCTCAACTATACCAATCAGCATCCTTCCCACCAACAATAACACGTATACGTTGGGCTGTACACGCTCCCTTCATTTTACCTCATCATTTGCCCTGAAAATTGCTCAGCCGTATAAAAGTGCTCGGAGATATATATACTGCGTCTGTGTAGTCGCGATAACCTCTATACACCTTGCTATAGAGCAGGTCTGCCGTTGGCAGCACTAAAAATAACCAGGAATCGAGCTACGATCTCGTGATTATACGCGCGCGCGCATCACACACGCTGCGCGAAATTGCGCACGAGTCATAAACATGCTACGGCGCTGCGTCGACTTGTGTGTACTTACTTTCCCCGATTCGTATCTCCTGCTGCTGGTGACTTTGTACAGGGCTCTCTGTTCCTCGTCTGATGAGCATGAAAGTCCACGGGAGGCCGCAGGATATATCTGCGCCGTCGTCGTCTGGCCTGCTTTGGCGCCGAGAAAGATGTTAGCTTCTTTTGATAAATTGCCATTGCAAGCTTGTAAATAAGTGCCATTTGCGGATGAATATCAAATTGTATCGAGCAACTTATTTCATTATGATGTACTAATTAATCCTTTGTTGTGCATGTATATATCCAAGCGGAGATAGGCGTGTCCTAATGAAGTGCATTGTGCTGTCCTGAATTGTCTTATCACTTTCTGTAAAACAAAGTTTCGTTGTAGTCTCATGTAAATAGATTCTATGCACAGTTTCGTAACAATGACTTTTCTAATTCAACAAAATTAATTTTAAAATTCACTTAGTTTGACAATGTCGGGGAATAAGTCTTTTTCACAACTTTCGAAACTCGACAAAGTTTTCTTGAAAAAGTAGCAAAAAGTACACGTGATGTTTTTCTTCGAAATGGCAATGGAAGTGGATTTAGATGTTTGTTTCCTTTAACGTTCCAGTTGTTTAATTTTCTGAGAAATGACCAAGAATAATATACTCACGTTTTGATTTCAGATCGAATTGTTTATCTTTTAATGCAATCGATCCATTTAATTTTCATTGTTGACTTCCACTGCAGATTTAGGTCAATCGCAAATTTGCATATGCAATTTCGATAGATTGATACTGCTACTTTTCTTTCTAATTGAGTTATCCGTTCAACACGGTTGCTTTTTATTTTGCTATCTTTATTCGTAATATGAAAATTCATTTAATTAAAAATACTTTAATTTCAAATATGATTCCCAATTTATCTCTATTAACAGATATTCAATTAGAATTTAATGAATGCTGCAAAGCAAATAATTGAGGATTGATTATACTCCAAAGTCTTCTAATTATTTACTTAAATATATGTGATTCTGAAAATTCCGACAGTTCATTTCTCAACAACAAGCCATTCATTTTTTACAGCATTTTATTCAATTATATTCATTCAAATTCAATTCGCATTGCGCTTTAGACAGATACATATAAATCTGATTCAGAAGTCATCATAAAAAATAGAAAGGTTTTAAAGACGTGAGTGAAAAAAAGTGACGCCTTTGTTCGATATGCCGCTACTATTTAACCTAGACCGCGTTTTTGAAGTACACATGCACATAAATACAATCTATGCATTTTTCACGCGGGCTGCATTTTCTTATCGATGAGTATTGCATACGTTAGAGATACGTCGACATTTCATAATAAAAAGTCTATCATGCATATTTTTTGGGTGCGAATATAAACTTGTTGACAAAGGATATTTTTGGAATTGGTTTTGATTGGTAGTAAAGATATCTACGAATCTATAATTCATATATCTACAAAAATATATTTATCTTAATGTATAGGATATTACTCGAAATTCCATTATTTTCAAAATTTATTACTACATATATATCAGACATTTTTTAAAACATCAAACCGCCTTTCAAACATCAAGTAGCAAGAGAATTTACTTTATCATGCGTTACATCAATAAAAGGTTTACGCCCTCATTCGTACACAAGTCTCCTTCTATTTACGCATTTATGCGATAGTTGATGCGACGTGTGAGTTTTTCCACGATTTTTCAAAATTTTTCGAGTATCTATAGCAAAGCATGCATGTCCGCTCTAATGAGTGTAGACTGTAATTATCACTCGTATATACCCAACTTAAAAGTGAAATAGAACCGCGAATCGAAAAATAAACCAATGTTTATCGGCGCGTTCGAGGCTGCAAAAATACCGAGATCCAGTTATATTCTAAATTCGTAACACCCACATAATATGTATATCTAATTTATAGTATAGTCATGATAGTTTCTGGTAGATTTTAAGATTTTAGAGATTTTTACTATTGTTACAGCATTATTTATGAGTATTCAACTCGATTATTTTTTAATAGAGTTGAGATATTCTTTGTCTCAAAAGTATTTTTAATTGACTATATATACACACACACACGTCGAATTATTGAGCTACACTATTATAGAGTACATTGTAGACGTAGAATTGTTACTGGCGCGTAAGTGTTTAATATTTCGCCAGAAAATGGACAGTATAACAATGATTTATCTCTCGGAGAATATGTGATGAAAATAATTGATAAGAGGTGATTGAACCACAAAATTTTAATGTTACTTAAATAAAAACTGATTCACGTAGTGTTTTATATGATTGTAATCTCAGTTAAGTGATTTCAATGTAATGATACATTTTTATTATTTTATGATTAAATTATTATATCTATTAAGCAAAAAATGTAATTATTCAGATAAGCGCTAATCAACGCCCTCGCAAATAGACAACGACGTTATTCGTCGCGAGTTGTATATGCATAACAGAAAGTTTCCGAAACGTCCTACTCAATTTATTTTTATGTGAAATGCTTTTTTTAATGCATCGCGAGCAATTGTCCGCAAAAGCATTCTCTCAGGAATGCTATGTCGCCGTTGCCTTTTGTTTACGCGAATTAAAAGCGGTATAGCAGTACGCCCGAGAGCGCAGGCGTCGTTGTTGAGTTTCGTTCGGGGAAAATTATATCGCTGGTCTTTTGTTGCATATTCATGCGAGTCTTTTCGCGACGCGATGCACGAGACTATATGGCGTGTCGGCGGTTATATACAATGCACCGATCGGAGCCGACCATGCGAGTTACACAATTTTAGCTCTGTGCTGAATAAAAAATGAAAGCTCGTCGTGAATTTTTTTTGACGGGATTCCGGAAAACGTGGGAGTTGGACAATATTTGTGCTCCGTTAATATTTGCTTTTTGTATCGTATAAGAATAGATGGTGAAGTGTAGAGAATTTTGTTGAAACGATTTTTTTTCAGACTTACTCTAATTGTGAATATTATCGTAGTAAAATCAAACTGATTGGAACATGAATAGATCGGGAAGTAAGATGGATGTGTTTATTTCAGAAGTTTTTCTACAAATACATCAATTAGATTCATTTATATTTTACTGTTAATTATAAACGGACTAAACTCTTAAATTAGGTTGATAATTTTATTTAAATATATCAATATGCGTCAAAATATTTTCAAGCAAAAATTTATTTAAGTATGCGCTTTTAAATTAATAACGTAGGTGTTTAATGAAATGTACGAAATGTATCAATAGATCCTAGTAGATAGTTAGCACTTTTTACTAGTTAACGTATAAAGCGCATTGTGAACCAAAATCATTTTTAAAATTTTCCACCAAAATAGCAAAACCGATTTGTCTATAAAGTATCAGAATAAATTCTTAATACAAATCAAAATTTTATTTTTGTCTTTAACAACGTAATAATGCATGTAGGACGTTTTTAAATTCAAAGGTATTGAACAATATTTATATCAGGAGCTGTTTAACGAAATAACACCAGTAAAAGTGATGAATCAATAATACATAAAAGTATCACAATCAACACCCAGTTGATTCGACTCATAACTTTATATTACTACTCGACTTTTCCATAACACTTACACCCACTTTAATATCATCGATAAGTGAAAGAATCGGTAGCCTCGAGTTCGTTATCTTGTTTCTTCACATATATGCATCGATGAAAAACCTTGTCTCTTCGCATATGCGATGCGCATAATACTATAATCTGTAATAAATAATCATATTTATTACCTGATCGAATCATCATCTTGACCAGTAAATAAATAAACGATGTTCTTGATCGCTTCTTTTATGATTATTATTGTTTTTTCAATAAACGTCTACTCGAATAAGCCCTTGGAATTACACGCTTGTGATAAGATACGGTTTGGCTTTGGTCTTTCTCTCTTATCTAGACAGGAGTTCGTGGGATTTTTTAGTATCAACAAGTGCATTTATTTCGCATATTATGTGCATACTTACATCTATAGACAGATCTACATGTAATGATATTCTTTTTATTCGATATATCAGAAGGTTGAGAATGATCTTCTGTCGTTTGTTTATCATCCGATGTAAACTTCTGACGGATGACACAATGATAGATTTGCACAAGGGCGTACTGCTTGTCATCGAGAAATCATTGAATGGTTGTAGTCAAAGACGCTCGGTTTGTATAAGAATTAGATAAAGTTTATTTGCATATTGATTGGTGATTTTCTATTCCGGGTGGGATATTTTGACGATACTACGAAGTAGATACCACGCGTATTCAAAGAAAACAGGATAATTTTGTTAGTTTCGGTTGTATTTTTATGCGTGACCGCCTATGATGTAAAGTGTGCTGATATTAATTATTCAGACAACATACACGTTTGTATAACTGTAGATGTTCATTGCGAATTCAGTAAGCTGTAGCTGGTTATTGTTAATGGGTTAATGGGTTATAAATTAGGGTATGCCAAACATAATGTACCGCATATTTTAATGCAGCGTTGTAAATAATTTTGAAATTTGCATACTAATTTATAAAATTAAATTGTAAATTAATTCATAAATTTTTGTTTGTTACAGGTGAGATATACGTATAGCTGTATTTGAATTACTCTACTCAATCAACGGTCTCGCGCGTAAGTTTATCTTTCAATAGCAATCAACAAAATTACATGATTGACATATGAGAACAAACTTGATAAATTAATAACATACATCACACAATAATCCTCATAAATATCCCGTGTATCGATCGTTCACTTCTCGTTATTAAATAAACAAAAACTTTGACAGATACCTCGCCGCAAACCGCACCTTATATTCTCTCGAAACACGAGAGCTCGCATAGTCTTACCCGTCAAAAAGATTAAAAGTCAAACAATACCATATAGAAAACTAATTTCCCTTGTCCTATGCAAGCGCACGTCATTTCCTTTCCAGCATATTCGGAATTCAAATTATTTTGCCCGGTGCAGTAGCGAAGGCCGCGCTCTTGGAAAGTATGGAAAACCGATGATCGAGTTAGGAGTAGAAGTCTTCCCATTTCATCCCTTAAATTGATTTACTGTTTTCGGGAACTGTCCCGCCTCGTTGCCTCCCTCGTTGGATTAGTAGAGAGAGGAGAGAGAGAGAGAGAGAGAGAGAGAGAGAGAGAGAGAGAGAGAGAGAAAACTGCAGTACGACCTGTATACAAAACAAAGAATTCTTTTCGCTGATTATTATCTTTGCGCGCGCGCACACGAAGCAGGAGACGAAGTATAGCATTGATGATGTACTGCACAGAGGATATCTGTGCTGTGACCTCATTTTTTTCCCTCCTTTTTCTCGATCCCGCAACGCGACAATGAAGGTATTGAAAATATTAGACGATGGCACTGTCAGTTTGCAAAAGTGATGGATGTAGCAGAGGAAAAAAATCACCGCGCGCGCGGTGCAAAACGGGAATTTTTTTATTCATTTACGTGCGCGCGGGATCGATCCATTGTCTTTCCCATCTGTTTCTCGTCTACCTATGTACTGAACGCATACCCGTGCTGCGTCTATATGTATGTACGTATATATACTCTGCGCGTGTAACTTTGTAACGCGGAATTGCGTCTGTGAGTATATTGTGCGACAGGTATATGTATGTACGTATTTACGCTTAAGTCATAGACCTTGGATGAGGTTGCTCGTAATGGTCAACTATATGTAAATTTCTTTTTAAACGGCGCGATCGCTTTTCAAGTGTCTTGGCCAGTGTGTGTGTGTGTGTGTGTGTGTGCGCGCGCGCGTGTGTGCGTGTGTGTGTGTGTGTGTGTGTGTATATATATATATATATATACATACATACATACATAATACATATATATGTTATGTGACGCGCGCACAAGAAAATTGACGCCGCACAACTCATTATGACCGATTCGGAATTGGAAATCGTTAATGTGTGCAGAGATAATTGCTAATTGCAGCGTTAATATACGAAGGCGCGGAAAAGAGAGAAAATTATACGCGTGCGCGATCAGCCGGTTTTTCTTAAGAATTTTTTATTTTCTTTTTAGCCATGAATATATTTAACGTTTATTCAAGGATGTCACGTACGTTGTGATTCTAATCTGTGCTCAGGCTCTTACATGGATAAAATATCGTGTAAGCTGCATTTAATGGGATTCCAACTTTTTCTAGAAAATCACCTACTTTCGTGCTCCTCGACCATAAAGTTCAATTGCATTGACGTTTTTAAATTACTTCGTGACAATTTCTCTTTTACGCCTCTTCAGGGAACAGCCGATGACCGCAGCATTTCCAGGCTGTATAAAGCATACTTCCTGTGCAGTCTGCGTGTATACATATATATCTATGCAGTTGAAAATATATTAATGAACAAATTAATCGAGTTTCTCATCTCACGACGCACCATCGGCCGTAGCCAGCTGCAGACGACAGTTCGAATTCATAACAACCAGAAGTTTCAGGTTATTATGAACGATAGTTGTTTTCGAGCTATATGTGAGCTGCAAAGCACGGCTCGATGTGCTCGAAACAATTATGTGTGTATATGAGTCATTCCACAGGATACTGGAAACTTCTAGGGGCCTGGACTACCGAAAAATTTTGGGTAGGGCACACTTACCAGACCTATTTTTCTGATTTTTGGGACCCCTCCGAATAAGAAACCGTGCGAGCTGCATCATTATCGGTTGCCACCCGGGTTTCCGATCGAAAAAACGCAAAAATCTTTATACATTTTCGTTTGCATTTTTACTGTTGAGCGCATTATTTGTGTACTGTGAGGTACTGTGAGTCCTATGGGACTTGGCGCTATACTTTATATATACAGAACGAAAGTGCAGCTCAAGAGCTTTAAATCGAGCCTAAAATTTTTAAAATCGGATGTTCCGGTCACAAGTTACGCACGCTTCAATACTGCTAACTCTTTATAGCGCTCTCGCAAAACTAATCGATTTTCACTTTTTTTTCAAATCCTCAAAACTTTTGATCCAGTGAGTCGATTTTAAAGTTTAATAGCTTAAATTAAAGCTCTTTTCCTCAACTTTACGATTTTTAGGTCCAAAATTGATTTTTCTTATCTATTGAGCTATATATATGCGTTCAGAAACCCAATCCGCTTTAGAAGCATATATATAGATCAACAGATAAAAAATTTTTAATTTAGACCTAAAAACCAAAAAGTAGAGGAAAAGAGCTTTAATTTGAGGTATCAAACGTTAAAATCGAAGCATTGGATCGACAGAAATAGGGATTTGAAGAAAGGGAAAAATTTCTGGTTTTTGGAAAAATTGAGCTATTTCGTGAAAGTCAAACCGAACCACTTTTTTCAAATGGTCATAAATTTTGATCGAGTAATTCGATTTTGACATTTTGACAATAGCTTAAATTAAAGCTGTTTTCCTCAGCTTTTTTGTTGATCCAAATATTTTTTTGTAGTGAGCTATATATATGCTTCTAAAGCCGATTAGTTCTTTGAAAGCATATATATAGCATACTATATATCAAATTTAAATTTTGACTTCAGATTCAAAAAGTAGAGGATAATAGCTTTAATTTAAGCTATTAAATGTCAAAATCGAATTACTCGATCAAAATTTATGACCATTTGAAAAAAGTGGTTCGGTTTGACTTTCACGAAATAACTCGATTTTTCCAAAAACCAGACATTTTTCCCTTTCTTCAAATCCCTATTTCTGTCGATCCAATGCTTCGATTTTAACGTTTGATACCTCAAATTAAAGCTCTTTTCCTCTACTTTTTGGTTTTTAGGTCTAAATTAAAAATTTTTTATCTGTTGATCTATATATATGCTTCTAAAGCGGATTGGGTTTCTGAACGCATATATATAGCTCAATAGATAAGAAAAATCAATTTTGGACCTAAAAATCGTAAAGTTGAGGAAAAGAGCTTTAATTTAAGCTATTAAACTTTAAAATCGACTCACTGGATCAAAAGTTTCGAGGATCTGAAAAAAAAGTGAAAATCGATTAGTTTTGCGAGAGCCCTATAAAGAGTTAGCAGTATTGAAGCGTGCGTAACTCGTGACCGGAACATCCGATTTTAAAAATTTTAGGCTCGATTTAAAGCTCTTGAGCTGCACTTTCGTTCTGTATATATAAAGTATAGCCCCAAGTCCCATAGGACTCACAGTACCTCACAGTACACAAATAATGCGCTCAACAGTAAAAATGCAAAAGAAAATGTATAAAGATTTTTGCGTTTTTTCGATCGGAAACCCGGGTGGCAACCGATAATGATGCAGCTCGCACGGTTTCTTATTCGGAGGGGTCCCAGAAATCAGAAAAAATAGGTCTGGTAAGTGTGCCCTACCCAAAATTTTTCGGTAGTCCAGGCCCCCAGAAGTTTCCAGTATCTCGTGGAATGACTCATATATTTGCGGCAGCAAGTATACATCGAAGAGATTTTAACTTGAAATGTATATGTGTAAATCTACCAAATTTCGGAAACCACAGCTCGTACGGAAAAATTGCAAAAAATTTTCTCGAAAGGTATGGACTTTTAAAAATATTTCATTAGAACAAACATGTCTTAAAATTCATCAAAGAATGCTCTGACATTTTTTCAGATTTTTTAAGGACGATTTTTTGAATTTTTAAAAAATCAAAAATTGTATCGGATCGATCTGAAAAAATTTCAGAGCATTCTTTCATGAATTTTAAGACATTTTTTTTCTCATGAAATTTTTATAATAATCCATAGTTTTACAAAAAAAAATCTATGACTTATTTTTTTGGTAATCATTTCGCGTTTTTCGAGACGTTTTTACTCTGAAAAAAAGTGTATCCTACAATCGGCCATGTACTCGAGTTTTTTCTCTTTCAAAATAACATAAGGAATGAACAAAAAACTAGGTCTGGAAGGTGTGCCTTCAAGAAATTTTTTTGCAACTTTTCCGTCCTAATTTTTTCAGAAATTTGGTGGATTTGCGCATATACATATATAAACAAGTTGCGCACAAAAAATTTGTGAGAACCATTTGAATGAATTTGTAAAGATAAATACATTGCCGCAGTAAACTTGAAGAGTTATTGCAGATATTAAATTTTACAACTTTTGACGTCCGTTATTTCGTTCAAATCAGGTCATCATTTATTTATTCATTTATGATAAAAAGGCAACGTATATATATAATAAGTGGAACAAAAAAATCGCGTAATATTTTTTGATAATGTATGTACATTGTTTATATGATTTCGCAATGTATATGAAAAAAGTGAGAAAAAACAATTGATACATGAATTATTGCCTAACTTTTTTCTTCCTGCATGTAATGATATACTGCGCGAAGTTCAGTAATACTCTTCAAATATATGTGTTGTAAATTTATTTAGATTATATGTGTTTATAAGATATCGTCGACATTTAAAAAATAAGAAATATTTAGAGCGTATTACATGATTATTGCTAAATTAAATAAACTAACCAAACATTTTGTTTACATACCAATGACATTAAAATTTTTTGAAGATAAAAAAAATTAATGTGGTGGAATTGCATATGTATATTATAGTTGATCAAGTGTTTATCAACACTAATGCTCTAATTCGTACTTTAATGTACATTGGGACGCCAAGTTTGTTAGTTTTAAGTTAAATCTTTTCTATAATACTTGGTTGGTTCTGCATTCGTGCGTATACCTACATATACCATTTAATTTTTACTAAAATAAACACAGATTTTGCTTTAATTTCTTTCTAAAAATTTTTATATAATTATGCTTCTATAGATTCTTGCAATACTTTCTCGATAAGCCAGAAAAAACATCAACTCATTCTTTTTCAAAACCAATTTCGTTCCTGTAAAATGCAAAAAGTTTCGAGACATTATGCAAAACTGTGAAATTCTCGGTGCAATTGGTTCGAACGCAATAGTGCACGAATTATCAGTATACTATATACATGCACACACGCACACATACACGCATATATGTGCAGTTTTCTGTTTCTAGAACAACCAACCCTTTTTTTGCATCATCGATGCAGGCCAGCGTGATATTGCAAAACGCTACGCGCTAATTTTGCTCTATTCTAAACTGCTCAGGCGATCACAGCGTTTCAATTCACATGCCTGTGTACACACAAGATTCGAGAAAAGAGATTATGGACACGCGGGAAAGATCTCTCGCGATTATTATGTTCAGTCCGCATTTATGTCCATATGTATACATGTGGGTGCAACGTATAATTATATAACAACGTGTTAGTTCCATTTGTCCTGATGAAAAGGTATATATGTATAAATTGTATATATGCAGACTTTTGTATGCCAAGGATCGTACATTTTAAATGTCAAGACCATTTGAAAGAAATGTGACTAAACATGCCGGCGCAGCGCACGGTGAGTTTATATTGTTTTTATAGAACACGTGGGAAATACCAGAAACAAAATAAAATCATATCTTTACTAACGCAACGTAATATTTTATTAGCCCCACGCGCGCGTAGCGAAATTCTCGAATTTTTAATTAAATCCTTTCGCATGTGTGCACACTCGCGCTGAGTACAATACGCCATATCCGCAGAGGCTTTGAAATTTCATTGAAAATTTTTCTCTCTACTCTCTTAGCCAGAGAGAAAAATCTACTCACTATTTAAGCGTTTAAATTTTTTTCCACGCGCACTCGCGCTAATATTCACTATACGCGCTCTCGAACAAGACCATATCGTATAAAACGAATAAATGAATTTTCGCCTAGCGAAAAAATCCGTTTCCTATGTATTGCTCGCAATCAATCGTTATCTCTCGTCGCGAGTCGAAGAGAAAAATAAATGTACAGTCGATAGCAGGAAGGCATTCTCGCTCACTTCGTACGCACGTGCATCTAAATTGTAACGCGTGCACGAGTCTCTCTCTCTCTCTCTCTCTCTCTCAAGTACTCCTAACAGTATTACAAATGCGTATACCTCACGCGTTCGTCGCATCTATGACGCAGAGAGAGAGAGAGAGAGAGAGAGAGAGAGAGAGAGAGAGAGAGAGAGAGAGAGAACGGAGCATGATCTCTCTCTATATCTGTTTATCCTCCAAAGGCCTTTGTGCAAGACTATGCTGTGGAACGTATACAAAGGTGGTTAACCGCGATACTCGCGCGGGATCGACGAATTTTCCGAAAACGAAGCTATACCCCTCTTGTTACATTATATGCCATTAGCCTAAATCTCGGCCTAAATGCACTTCCTTTACCTTCTCTCTCTCTCTCTCTCTCTCTCTCTCTCTCTCCACACCTATATACATACACATCGAGGCTTTGCCTTGCTGTGCTTTGTGCAGCTGCGCAGCTGCACCGAGATTTCTCTCTCGTTTCGTCGCGCTCTCACTCGCGCTCTGTACATATATATACGTGAATTCCGCGTTGCGTATAGAATGGATCTAGGTTTGTCGAACTCGCGGGCCATAATACTCGCCTGAAAATTTATGCCATAATTATCGCGGCGTTGTTTTCTTTAGACTTCGCCGCACTCGCGATTGTGCAGTATATATACATATAGATCGCCACGCGAGCACGCTTTGCATCTAAGTGTATATTCACCTGTTTTGGTAATTTCGCTCTCGATGCGGAGAGACGAAGCTCGTAAAACGAGATTGAATTTTGAGGTTTCGGGGTTGGTTTACATAACAAGCCGTTTCGGACCTCTGAGTGCGCGGGCGGCGCGACGGCGGCGCTGATGCATCGGGAAGACGCTCTGTATCTTGAAAAAACCATCGTGGAACTCATTTTGATCAAAAGCGCACTACACGCTACGCAGATAAGAGGTCGAAATGGCGCGATCCGCACCAATGAAAACAAAACTATCGCAATGATATTTTTTTTTCGACAAAAAACGACGTAAATAACGTGACGCGCGACGACGACTGAAACTTTTATAATAATAAATCAAAAACGCGCGCGCGCGCGCGACTCCGGTTTACAAACAAATATTGGTACATGAATAGCAGGGATTATTATCGTTATATTACGAGAAAGTGACACACGATCGTACGATCCGCCGAACGGCTCTACGCAGAACAATATAATTTTTCAGCTCTAAAAACGTTTGACCGATAACGCGAAATGCGCATCTCCATCGATCTGCACTTTCCATTTTCCCTCCCATACACACAAACTGCGCATCTTTATACACAGCGGTTCTCCTCCTCTTGCTCCTCCTCCTCTCTCTCTCTCTCTCTCTCTCTCTCTCTCTCTCTCTCTCTCTCTCTCTCTCTCTCTCTCCATCTCGGCAAACACGATAAACTCGACAATGTCTATAACACTCTCGCGATGAACTGCACAAAGAAGGAACGCTGCACGTGTCCTGCATCTCCGGAAAGTTTCATAAACGGATCAGCGGACAAGGCTCGGTTTTGTCGCATTTCTTATCTCTCCGGACGAAATTGCGCAGTTGCAATCGTCGCGCGCGCGCGACGCGCACAAGTTCAGCTCTCGCGCCGCGGCTTATATACTTATTTTATATTTTATGTATACATGTATATCTCCTGTAAGTGTAATATACACAGGCGCGTCGTCGTCGCATCATATAGTGGCGCGCGCGCGCGCGCGGGTGAGTTCGTTTCGCGACCTTGCCGTATATATTGACTTTGTGTGTGCAAAGCGCTCGTGCGCGCACGTGTTTTATTGCGCGACGACGAGTCGCGTCGCTCGTTTACTCGCGATGAAATCGTGAATGAAGATTCTCCTCTCACTCGCTCGCTCGCTCACTTGCTCCGTGTGCGGCGCGACTAAGGCTCGCGCCGCACGCGTTTCTTCCACTTCTTTTTTCTTTTATGGAAGGAAATAAAAGTGCCCTGGGGTGATTGGGGCGGAGTACACTTCGCGACCTGAATCGTGATCGTAAAGTTAGGGGATTTTTTTCTTTCCTTGTTTCTTTTTTTTAGAGAGAGCGAGAGAGAGAGAGAGAGTGGACGCAATAGAAGAAATGAAATATGATCGGATTGCGGCGTGTTGGGGGTCCCGATATTTTATGAGCGGGGTAATTATTGCGCGGGTGAGGTAATTAGAGGAAGATATAAATAGTTTTATGCATTGTATATAAGTGAAGGATTGTAAACTGCGGTAGGGATATTGGAGTTTTTATAATGTAAAATAACGTCGTAAATAATTTTATGCACCGTGTAGACAAGTGAAGGGTTATACTGCGGCGTGGATATTGGCATTTTTATAATGTTTCAAATTAATTTGAATATCGATATTCGCGAGAATTTTTTAAGACGAAATAAACTTAATTGAAAGCGATTGATTATTTTAAACGAATATTGAATGCAATTTAATCAACTTCTCTTCCGATTATTTTTTTTCCCTTTATCAATAAAATATTTTATTGGCAATGTAAATAATGCTCGTATTTAACGGACGCAATGGAATTTCGTTTGAGATCATGTTAATTAAATTTATTAGAGCAAAAATCGATGCCGTCCGATACATCAAGCAAGCAAAATGCGTGTTTTTAAGATATATACTAATTCGACTCTGCAACTAACGGATTCAGAAATGTAAAATCGTTGATAAAGCCGCAACAATGTTAATTAATTCTTTCTGCGACGGATAAAGCGCTCATCCGTCCATCCTTCGCGCAGTCAAGATTAAAGTGTAGAAGATTAGAATGACGACTCGATAGCAAACGTTAAACGCGATGGATTTACGAGTGGAATTGAACGCCTCAAGTCTCGCTATAAGCGCTTCGGCCTCACTGGCACGTTAGATTGACAGCGATCACAGGCATAATATTTGTAATATGCACTGTACGCATACTTATATTATGTAATAAATATACAAATCTCTCGAATTCAATTTCCGATATTCTGTATGTATCGGAAGCGTTGATTCTGTTAATTCAAAAACGATGTCCTTCTAAATTGAAGGACTTTTGAAATTATAATGTTAAATATGGAGGACAATAAAACTGATTCAAGAAACGATCTGAATGGTATTAAGTTTTTTAAGAAGCGAAAATGAAATCTCCTTGTCATTCATAAGCTCTTTCAAAAGTTTAGATTCATTTTTTCCCAGAAGGAGTTAATTTTCTTGGGTGTGTTATAAAGGAGATGACTTTGACCACAAGAAAATTTTTTAGAACAAGTTTTAAATTCTTTTATTTGCACTTATTCCATTGTTTATTGCTAAAACGCAGCTGATTTTTTATTTATTTATTTTTTTAATCAAAGCATTTCGGCTTTTCTGTATAGAATTTTCACAGAGAAATTCAATAGCACCCCTTTGCTTTTCATAAAAAATAAATTCGAAATAGAGTAGGTTTATCAGTTATCGTGAGAAGTGATGGTTATCTATTTACTGGCACGGTATTCGCGTTCTTCGGTTACAATCAAACTGAACTTTCCCTCCTGAAACGAAACAAACAGAGGAGCAAAAGTTTGAAGATTAAATGTAACTAGGACAAGGGAACCAGAATCTAAAATTGAAAACTTTGCTACTATGAATTATATAAAAGTACCCGTTCAAAAAGTATAAGAAGTTACAAATTTATCGTCACCTTCTATAATGCGTCCATTACCACAGCATATACACCAAGAAAATGATCCTTTTGCAACAAAAGGAATGCTTCTGTCGCAAGTGGAATTTCATTTCAATTTTACTACCAAAAGGGTATCTTCTGGTGACAAAAGGAACGAATATCCTTTGCATACAAACACACTGCGTAGTGAGAAGTCTTTTACAATGAATCCTTTCGCAGCATTTCGAATTATTTTAGCAGTGAACAGAATCCTGTTTGAAAAAAACTGAATTCTTTCACTTGACAAAAAGATTGAATCGAAAAAGAGTATTTATTTTCATATGTATTTTTCTTCAGCAGCCTCGAAAGAGTACAATATGAAATTGCGTATGTGTTACACGTGAATAAGCAAAATATAAATGCCTATTTTTTATTCAATCCTTTTGGAACAAAAGGAAGTCTATTCACCAGAATCAATATTCTACTCTGTATGTTTATTTTATCAAAAAGGATTATTGTATGGATAAATATATATGAAAAAGATTCATCCTTACCGTTTGTGACTAAATTCGATAATTTCATAACAATATAAGAACTATTGAATTAAGGGGTGAATCTTAAGCAAAAAAATCCTTTTTTTCGCAAAAGTGTCCTTGACTCTCTTTGAAGATTCGTAACTTTAGTACAATATAGAATTGTGGTTTCCTTTCTCCGCGGCAACATGAGTTATTACTATTTAGCACACGTGTAACTATAACTTCTAAATACATGTACAAACCTATCTTTGCCCTTTGTTGCAATCCTCTTGTTCATCCTTCGGCGTAGAACGTTGACGTCATCGTCGGACGAAAATTTCAAGCTTCAGTTAATTTTGTTCGTCCTCGGTTTACAGCCAGCTTACGCTCCACGGGACTCTTCTCACATCGTACCGCATTTGCATAATGATAATTTGAATAATTTGACCTGCCTGTATGCATACGCTGCGTATATATCATGCGAAGGATCTGCTGCTGCATCAGATATTGTTTGCGCATTGTTTGGCAGAAAGCTGCGTATACGTGAAAGGCAACGCACCGGAGACCTATTGGCCGTTAATTGACGCGGCGATTGATTAATATTGTTTCGGAGAGCCTGTAGGAGTATATAGTTACCAGTTTCTTTTGTGGTTTTTTTTGTTCTCGAGATGAGTTATAAGTTTCCGAGATAAATGACAGAGACGACTGAAAACTAATTTAAATCGGAATCATCATGCAGCTGTAGCTAGCGACTGTATTGAAGATTGATCAGAATTTCTAGCCAGGCCGCACGATTAATCCCATTTCCGCAAATTGATGTTTAAGGTCCTATCGATTTCCTATCAATCATAGTCCGATATACGGACTCATAAAGTCCGAATCCTTGCAGCTATCGGCAAATTAAATACATAATTCATTTTATCGAGCGTGAAAATTTCATTCTCTCTGCACACAGCGAATACAATCCTCGCTTGCGCGTAAGCATTCTCGCGGAAATCCCTCTATCTCTGTCTCTCTCTCTCTCTTTCTCGACTATCTCAACTTCCTCTCTCGGAGATAAGATTATAGGTTCTTCTGGGTAGGTTCTTCCTCTTCTCGACAAGTATGGAAACTCAACTCCAAAGAAAGGAAGCCTTCTCTCTGTCTCTCCTCGAGACAAAACAAAATCTCAGTCCTCGAAGAGCCGAAGGTGTCACCCGAGTCTCGCGTCATACAATATTCGCACTGAAGACACGCTCGCGCAAGCTCCTTCCCTCCGCACACTAAAGTCTATCTATGCAAAGTGGCAGACGGTGCAACGGTGTGTATCTCGTTACAAACAGCTCGACTTCTGTCGGCGATAATTGGGCCAGCCAACTCGAGGAAGAATCGCGCGCCTCGCCGGTAATCTCCATCTCTGTCTCTCTCACTCGGCAACGCGTTGCACGTGCCCTTAATATAAAAATTATCTCTTTCTGTGTCAGTGAACGCTTTTATTAAGCGAGCGCAGTCGAGTACAGCGCAGCTGACGTGCCGTGATTTCCTTGATTCTCAATTTACGGCTAATTGAATCACGCGCCCGCTCTCCCGACAGCCTTTTCTTTCGAGCTCACGCTGCGCGCGACTCTCCGCCGCACACGTTATACATGCATCTCTATACTCCGCCGCCGCCGCCGCCGCGCGAGATCTAATCTATTATACAGAGTTCGCGTTGATGACAATTTTCCTCTCGAGCGTTGCGGCTCCAGTGCAGTGTGCAGTGTCTTATTTTTTTTATCTTCCAAGATTAGCGAGACTCTCGCGCGTCGGGACCGCAGGATTTTAATTAGAGAGGCACAGCCGCGCGCTAATCTGCCTTGGCGAATTACACGAGAGCCTCATCTCGCGCGCTGCAGCCTATGCGGCCAGAAAGCCCGAGTCGACTAACCCAGATTAAACGACGTAATCGAATGAAAGCTGTCCGATCATCATCACCGTTGTCGCCGCGCAATAATCTCCCTTTTCACCCTCCCCCGCCCCAGCACGCACAGACAACCACTAGTTCGCTAATACTACTAGAATGAAAACTAAAATTAAGCACGAAAATTTCCAATGCCATCAAGCTTTGTTCTTGTTATACGATTACGACATGCCTACTTAGTCATAGATCTGTATTGCTAATTCGAATAGTGATTATTTTACAATTCAATAGATAAGGGAATGTTCGAAAGATTTTCAAATGACTTTCGAAAATACATTCAATGTATTAGTAAAAATAACAGAAGTATTAAGGGAAAATCCTTGAAAAATAAAATGATGCCTTTTTTTTCTTAATCCAAAGTTAATTTTACTCGAAGAGACTAGTAGGAGCATTTCCATTAAAAATGACGTTTCTGGAAAGAATCTTGGCTAGGCAGAAAGCAAAAGTTCTGATACGCTTACGTATACGTGTGTCCATAACAGGTGTCCCCGAAGCGGCGCTGTCTGAACCAGCTCAACAGCTGATCGGAGGCAGCTCTGCGCTGAGCAGCCGCGGCGGAGTCGCTGCTGCTGCACCGCATCTGCAGTGGAAGAGCCTTCGGCTGGGATAATAAAAGAGGGAGCGTCCGAATCGCAGATCAACGACGACGCTGCCGCCGCCGCCGCCGCCTACGACGACGACGACGACGAGGACGACGAAGAAGACGAGCCGACGTAGAAGAAGACGACGCAGAAAGAGGTCGAGGAAGAGAGCCAGCGACGACGAGCTGGTCCCTCGGGTGCATCAGCCGGTCGCTGCGCGGAGGCCAGCAGCCGCGCCGTCATCATCATGGTCAAGACTTTTCAGGCTTACCTGCCCTCCTGCCATCGCACCTACTCGTGCATTCACTGCCGCGCTCACCTCGCCAATCACGACGAGCTCATCTCTAAGGTAACGGCTTTGCTACATCTTTATACGGCCTTATTTTTTCACCCTGAGTTTATTTCAAACCATAAGAACGAAAAATTTCGTTTCAATTCAAATTTTAATGTCAGCTCGTCTGTTCATTTATTTAAAATTTCTTTAAAATTACGTATAATGTATAATGCAAAGTACATTATTCTAACTTACCAATCAAAGTGAATTAATGATTAATAATTAGTTCATGTATATCACTAATGTATCAAGTCTTATAAATTATGATGCAGCTATATCTCAAACAATGCCCTAGTCTACGAAGGAAATTTTTCATTATATTTCCAAATTTACTAAAATTGCGTTACTGTGATTAGTATTAAAATCAAGCTCGTTTAAATACTATTTACGGTTCCACGAGTTCAGTAGTGCTGTTTCTTCCGCATTTCCAAGTACACATCATACCCGAAATCAGCTTCCAAAATTTTAGTCAAATCCATTTCCCGGGGGTCGGAAAGCTCTCCTTCCAGGAGAGAGAGAGAGAGAGAGAGAAAGAGGAGAGAGTCGAGATATAAATGTTTACCGAAGCGAGATCCACTTTGATTCATTAGCGCAACGCTCTAACGAGTTGAGTTTGCGCGCCAGGGGGGGATGCGAGCATCATTTTGGAATTCGGTTAAGCCCTTGCGCTCAGAGCCCGCAAAATGTTTAAACTTTAACGGCTGCATTATGTAATGCTCGCCGCGTCCGACGTCACGATGCGCCTTGAAAATTATCGCGCGCACGCCGCTGCCGCTCTTCTAGATCCTAACGCGTGTATTATGTGCGTTCTATACCTATATACGACGAAAATTTTATTAAAGACTCGTTTACCGCATTCCATCTCTTGGTTAACGCGAGAAACTAGAACTCCGGCGGTGAAGGGTGGGGGTAACCCGCCGCGAAGAAAAAAAAATACAGCGATAATCCTTTTAAGGTCCGGGATTTATTAAAATTTAAGATCGCGCATATCTCCGCCGTATATCCTCGCGAGTTATCTCATTTTTAAGCGAGTTATGAACTGCGCTTCCTCCTCCGTCCCTTTTCCCTGCAGCAGCAGCAGCAGCGCGTAAAAGAGTATAGAGTTTGGAACACGTGGTAAAATATTGTATACGTGTCTTTTAATACTTCTCCGCAGCATAACATATACAGCGGACTATCGCGCGCCTCCTCTGAATTATAAACGAGAGACTCGTCGGTATAAATCTCGCTTTAACGGCCTCGTTAAAAATGGGGGAAAAAACGATCGTTCTTTTTGCCAATGATAATTAGTTCGGTACACACACATACTTGCGCGTGCACGCGCGCGCCAAACGAAAAGTTTCGTAACACTCGCGCGTTATTGTACATACATACGCAAATTCGAGCAGTAGTAACGGCTGCAATCCGTCAGACGAACTCTCTCTCTCTCTCTCTCTCGCGCGCGCGCTATCATATTATTTCGTTAGCTCTCTGACCGCGTTTCCCGGTTTTTTTTTTCTTTCTCACTCTCCCCACCCCGCGCAGACACACGCCGTCGTCGTTGCGCCGCCGATGCTAACCGGGTCGAATTTTTTGTTTTTAATTTACGTCCGCTTTTTCGCGACTGCGCGCGCGCGCGTGTGCAGGCAGGTAGGCAGGACAGGCCGAATCGGAAATCCGTTATTCCCCCGTTGCATGTAGCTTTTGACATCGCGCAGCGGCGGATATCTCTCGACTGTTATTTTATTTTTTTTTTTCGTTCGTTTACGAGCTCGGCATATAAACGAAGCGACGTCGCGTGAGATTACACAATGTTAAGAGCTAATGGAATCGTCGATTGTTTATTGGAATTTGTGCAAAATTTTACTACCATTACCATTACTATATGTATACTATGCTTCTATGTAGAATTGTAAGCTTTCCACTACTGATTCTAATGAACATTTCTCGTCTATTTTTCAGTCCTTCCAAGGAAGTCAAGGTCGTGCCTATTTGTTCAACTCTGTGTAAGTAGAGCGTCACATTTTTTTTTCCTCTCTCTCTCTTTCTCTCTTTCTCTCTCACTCACTCCCACACTTACAAAGCCGGTCGCGCACGCCGCGAATTTCATTGTCCGTTTTATTGGAAATGTGAATCTCGATATCCGAGTGTTACAGTTTTTCCAAGCGAATTCACATGCGCTCGCGTTTGTTCCTCAATCCGCCGCGCTATAAGCAAAAAACGCGTATTACGCGTCTTGCGCGAGATGTGGGAAAAAATTAATCCATCGATATAGACGCACGTGATATCGCAATCGATAGATGGATGTATATATGGGAAAATCCGCCAAAATAATTCAGATAATTGGAGCGGATGTTGCAGTTTCTTTTGTTCTATGAGACCCTCAGAACACGAAGAAAATAGTGTTCCCACGAAATCGAATGAGTGTTTTTGGGTATTTAAATATCTGTATAAAAATTCATAAAAAAAATTCGAAGGAATTTTATTTTTACGGTCACAAATATGCACAAAAGTTCACAAAATATCTGAGCTTTTCAAATTAGTCGAGCTTTTCTGTCTGTAAACTTTGTTGTGAGCGTGATGTTAAACATGATTTTTTTTCTCGAGAAATATGACCTTAACGAAAAGATGTTGCAGAATACCAAATTCTTAAAATTTCTCAAAGAATACACGTATGAATTTTTTAAAAAATTTTTGAGCCATTTTTAATTTTTCAAAAATTGTGAAAACTGAAAAAATTTGTAATTTGCTCAAAAATTAAAAAAAAATTCATGTTGCTGTTTCACAAAAGCCGTCGTCATTTTGTTGAAAAAAATCACAGACAAAAAAGCTCAACCAATTTGAAAAAACTCAGATATTTTGTGAACTTTTGTGCATATTTGTGCGGGGAGTCCTATAGAACAAAAGAAACGCTGTCCCAAACGAGTCTCACGAGATTTTTTTTGGTTGATTTCCACTGCAAATATCTAAATTATAATTTTGGCGGATTTTCCTATATTATGCGTAACACTCGACACATCGCGTACAGTGTGTACATATATACGGGAGCCTTTGAGAGCTCTCCTTGTACATCCGAGAAGACTCTTAGTATGACAAGGCCGTCTCGTCTTTTCTGTCCCCAGAGTGAACGTTGGCTGCGGTCCCGCAGAGGAGCGAGTCCTGCTCACCGGCTTGCACGCGGTCGCCGACATCTACTGCGAGTGCTGCAAGACTACTCTTGGCTGGAAATACGTAAGCGCCTATACTAAAACGCCCCTCGTCGTCTCCTTTTCTCCCTTTCTCTCTCTCTCTCTCTCTCTCTCTCTCTCTCTCTCGCTCACTCGCACTACACATGTGTAATCTATATATATATAAAACACAGCTCGTCGTCGGCCGTCTTCGATAAAAATTCATAATCGCCGAGGCCGTCGGGTATATAAAGATCGATCGGAGCACACATACGTATACGGCTTGTTTGTACACGTCGCGTTATATCAGTTTTCTAATATCTGCGGTGTATTCGCGCGCGAGACTTTTTCACCGGGTATACATCGGACTCGACGAGAGAAGAAGAGGTGCGTTTGCGTGTTTGTGTATATTTTATGTCGAGAGGGTAACGAACTTGGCGTTGCTTTTCAAAGGAAAACCATAATAACGGATTGGTTCTAGGGTTCGGGATGTGTATAACGCGGACCGCTATATATAAGCTACTGTGCATTTTTATTATCCATGCCATATGCGGCTATACAGTAATATTGAGTATACGGCTCGTGGGGCTGGAATTTCGATTCATATATTGTTTCGACAGTTTGGATTTATGGCAGTGAGGATATAGATTCTCTCTCGGTTCGGAGGTTCATCGTTACTGAACTACACTGATACGGAAGGGTATAAATAAAAGGTTTAGCCATCGATCTCGGGCAAGCTCTATACAGCGCTATACTCGATTGCGCGTTCAGCTCCCCCCTTTTTTTTATGCCCTCTTTTTCAATGTTGACAAATTTTCCGATCACGTCGCGTTAAAGGTTTACCGAGACCACCTTGCGCGCGTCCGTCAAAGTTCGATCACGAGTGATTTACCCGTGTTTAACGAAACATTTATACTTTTGTATGGGGGATTAAATTGTGTTTGTTTTCGCATTCAAATCCTCGGGCCGCGCGCGCGAGCGAGGGGATTTATGAGATTAAACTCGTCGCGTCTCTCGCGAGTGAGAAACAATATCCGGGAGAAAATTAATCAGTTTTGTTGGTCAGCACGTTTTCGTATACGAAATCAATACCGAAAGCGCGTTTAGCCTGTGTACACTTATATAATTATCAATACTTAGTGTGTCCACACTGATAAAAGTGTATATATCCGCAAGTCCGGCGTCAATTACCTTTAACGCATTATTCCGCGAATTGCGCAGAAAAAATTAATTAACATCAGGTACATTAAATATATCTGATCGCGACATTCAATGAATTATTCCAAATGGTTGATAAAAAATCCATTAATATTCGATGGGTTTTTGCAATAAAGATATATATTTTCCATCAGAATAAATAATTATTTCATGAATACACAAATGATACACTTTTGTCAGAGTATAATATTCTGATTATCGTGTATTTAATTATGAAACAAACGCGCAGAATAACCTTGTATTTATTGATCCACGCGCGGGCTAAAATCCGTGTATAAAATTTATAAAATATACCTATAAAATTCAGAATATATCTCTGAAATAAAATGAATCGATCGCGCAACAAATGACAGGCATACATGATTTAATAACTCTCGATTCTTTTCAGGAGCACGCGTTCGAGTCGAGTCAGAAGTACAAAGAGGGTAAGTTCATAATCGAACTGGCTCACATGATCAAGGAGAATGGATGGGAGTAGCATGAACGGCGACAAGACGAGCGGTTTCGCTCGCTTCCTCGTTATCAGCCGACGCTGCAGCAGCAGCAGCAGCAGCAGCAGCAGAAGCAGAACCGGAAGGCGAGGTGCACCGACACAGTTCCCGCGCGGACAGCATCGTCCTCCCGATGACGGATCGTTTAAGGAGGCTGCGGCAGTCGCGGCTCGCAGCAGCATAAGGAGAAAGTGCAGTAGCCGCAGAAAGAAGCGACGACGACGACGACGACGACGACGACTAGACCCCCCCTTCTCTGTCGAGCCACCAACGAAAGTCTGTGATTTCATTTGTGATTTATAATCTTAGTAAAAGAAGACAAAAAAAACGTTCTTGTGTTTCGGACCATTCTCTATATGTATAATGTAACGTACACGCAAAACGGAGGGACGAGGCAAGGAGAATCGACTACGCGATTCGCCGATCGACGAGCGTATACGACGAGTCGTTGGAGCCGAACGACTCGATCGTATCACGTATACATAGACCTGTTACACATGTAGACACGCAACACGCATACACTCACGCGTACCTCATATATATACGCGCGCACAAGGTATCATTCGAGCCGACCACACACCAAGACATCGAGCAGCATAAGTATATACCTTATAATCGAGACGAAAGAGAGGAATACTATATTATGTAACACGGCCGACGAGATATTTTTCCAAGAGAATTTTAAACGACCGACTGAAGAGAATATAGAGATGACGACCGCGGAACACGTGGGAGGACGCTTCACGACGATCAACGAGACGATGAGGAGGACTAGTGCGAGGAGCAGGGCCAAGTCGTCGCGGGCGCTGGGGTGCCCCAACCCGATCTTGACTCGCTCATGCGCAGGCATATACACACACACGTGTGTGTGTGTGTCGCCGAATATGTATATGCTATAACTTTGCCGGTCCCTTTCACGCATTCGTTCTGAGCGATGGACGGACCTGTACTGTGCGACATTAGAGCGTCGAGGATGAAACCGCGTGCGGGGCACCCCTGGGCAACAACGCATCGTTTATGTATACGCTTACCCTCACCCATGGAGACAGACACGTATGCGAGAGCTATTTTGCACAAACGTATATACAGTCGCCGCATGTACATCGATACGCGACGGATTGAGACAACAAGATTAACTGGCGAATCGACGCTAGCAAATCAATTTTTACATACGCAGTGTGCGCTCGTATGTGCGAGGGAGGAGCAGTGACGTGCTGCACCGATGCTTCATTGAGAAGTAGGAGATAGAGGTGGTTGAGGGAGCGGACAATGAACACTACGATAACGAGCCGCACTCGACGATGAGTGTATCGACAAACTCGGGGAATCGAAACGTTTCTCTTTGGGCGATGCGAACGAGGAGCTCGTTCTTTTGTATTCTATCTTCTGTTGTATCGGGTGAGGCTCTGTAAGGTCCTCTGAGTGTTTTCGTATATTCATTTTTGTATATGCGGGTAGGCTGTTTTTTTTTTTTTTTTCAAGAATGGGAGCTCTAGACTCTGTTGTATTGCGTGCGATGATTTTCGGATTAAAAGCTGCGATGTTTTCTTTCTGATGCCTTGCAATGCCGATGTCGACTACTACGGACTTACGTTGTTTCGTAAGATTTATTGTCATACAAGAGATGCATCGAGCTCAAATTGGGGACAATTACAGCGAATTTCCGTGAGTTTTTGCATAGTTTGAACGTTTTTTAAGCTACTTTTAATATTGAAATTTTTTGTAACTTTTAATTAAGCATTTAAGTATTTTTCGCTGTAAAACTTAGTTAAGCAAACCTTGTTCTTAAAGTACGAATAAGCATCGTATAAGTCTTCACTATCTCGTTTTTTTATATATATAACCGTGCTTCTTGAATTAGCTATCATTATGTTTCAAATTGCGCACTTAGTATTAGCAAAGTCAAGTGTAATCGCGTAGAAAACAGTTTTGACAACATTTTGAAGAAAGGATAATTAGTACTGAAATGATCATTTAAGATACATAATTATACTAATTAAAGACTAAGGAGAAGTTACTCGAAGACGTGTGATTCGATTCCCCGATCTAATAAATATTTAAAAATTAAGTGTACGTCGTAGAGCAGTGCAAGTGTCACCGGTTTCGTTTTTCGCAATAGAAGGACTGAGACTATGCCTGCCTGCTGCGCGTCTATCATTGGGATTTCACTGCCGATATTCCTAATATTAATTCAGCGAGAGAGAGAATGTAAGACGATGAAAGGCTGATTCTACGCGCGATAGAAGCAATGCTGCGAGAGGATTGTGCTGGGTGAAGAAAAATCTAGTTTTAAACATAGCTGCAAATTATAAACAACAACAACAACAACAACAAGTGGAAAAACAACAACAAGCAGGCATTATAGCGTAAAAAAGCCTATATTACAATTACTCTAGAACTTGATTATAGAAAAATAAGAATTATTAATAATGTAAAAGAGAGCGAGATTGACGGGGGGACTAAGAACGCGTGTTGGGTGGGAGGGGGTCTATGGGATTTGAAAGAGATTAAATTGTAATTGTTAATGAGAAGAAAGAGAGAAAGAGAGAGAGAGAGAGATCGATAAGACAAACTGAGTTTGAATTTGCTTCAAAAGTGTGTGAATGCACCGAAACGTTTTACGTTCACCATGCCTGCCAAACTGTCTGTTTGTCTGCCAGTTGCCACTACTTTACTAATAAATATATACATAATTATAGAGATGTCATAATCGTAAAGGATATAGTGATATGGATCGAGTGCAAGAAAAAAATTTCAGAATTTGCGATGTCTCACGTCGTGGCTTGCATTGCAGATACATTCTATATAATTCACACAATCAAGCGAAAGGAACGATTTGTCATTCTTATAAAAATCAGCCCTTATCTGCTGTGATGGTATCCGATAAAAGTCAGGTATTAAATAATAGTTGAAATCACACGAATGTCATATATTTTCGAAAAAAATACCTATAGTTATACAAAATTTCAGAAAATGATATCATATTCTTAGACGACTGTTAATAAAGAAAAAAAAATACAAAATATCTGGCAAATACCAAACGGTGAAAGGACATTAACGACAGTCATTAAGGGTCTAAAAATAATAGTAAATAATTAATTAAAACAAAATGCAAAACGTCGATCTCATTTGTAAATACATATGCAGCATTAGAGTTCGATAGTATTCGCAAGTAGTTGCAGCTGGGAATCTTTGTCTTGTTTAACTGACACACCACTCACACTGAAAAGTGATTTTCTTTTTGTCTCTCGTACTGTATCTCGTGGTATAAAACAAAAATCGCACTAACAGCAACCCTATGCTTTTGTTTCAAACGCCGTAGAAATAGTTGTAAGAATTACAAAATTTTTGTGTTACGTAGAGATAACAAAAGAAATATATCAGAATAAGTTATCCACGCTTATTAGTCAAATGAATTTTATTACTTTTTTATATTTACGAAAAATGTCAAGTTCTTTTAATAACAATCATCACTGACATTTAATTTTAATTTCAATTACAGCAGACAAATAATTGGACGTATTGGAACATTGATTTTTGTAACGGATAAATCTCGATTATGTCTGAGACATGTGTCGTAAAAAGTACTGTGTGCAATTAGTGGGTAAATGCAAATGCAACGAATGTCGATTAAAAAAAGGAGCGAATGTGTTTTTTGGTGCGAATGTCCGGCCTAATCCTCATGTCATGTCTCAAAGAGTACTTTTTATATTAATGTGCCGATGTCCTTATTCTCGTGTCACTCCTGTATACCCTACCTATACATCCCTTTCCCGCATTGATTCTTTTAGATTCTTTCGTACTTCACAACAAACCACAAAAATCTGCTTTTTATCCTGTAATCCTCAGATTCACTTCTCTATTTCCATCAAAGACACGATTTTGCTTTGTAAAATATGTTCGTAATAAAAAAATTACAAAATATTTATTCGAAATTTTTTGAAGTTTTATTTTTAATATGATCCACAATCTTAGTGATATAAGCAACAAGCTCCCAGAAGGAATTAAATAACCACTTTTTGAAAACTCAGAAAATATGTTAGGTATAATTACATTCTTGAAAATTCATAATACATAACTCGAACTCTGATCCAAATGATCGGATTTATCAGTAAATTAAAAATATTCGAAATCTTATAACATAGTAAACTATTCAATTTATAAAATGTGTGCTAATATGCAGTACAACAAAAAGTAGAAGAAATCATTTCTCCAATTGATTTTTGCCTTATTCCATTTCAAAAATGAAAAAATTCAAAAAATAATAAAAGTAAACATGCTCCTGCACTATCAGTTCTGAACGTAGAAAAAAAATACTATTTAGCTATTGAAATTAAAAAATTTTAAAATTTCATAGAAATCCTAACTTTGATTTCACCGCCTACGCCACTGCGCAGACTCACGTATATAAGGCAGCCATGTTAACATGGGCGGAGTCAAAATCTCTGAGTAATGTGTGGGGGCAGTGGGGGTCGAATCTCGACCTATACACATCGTCAGGGATCATCGTGTGCACTCTCCTTCCTTTTTTGTTTTTATTGATTTTTTCGCTGTTTTGTTTAGCCTGACACAGGCGTAGTATTGTAAAGGTTCTCCCATGATTTCCGCATTTCACGAGGATTTTCCACGAGTCCACTGAAGAGCCACGATGACGATGGATACGGAGATGAAGCTCGAACAACCCGCCGACGTATCTGACCTAAAGCCTAAAGTGCCGAGGTAACTATACCTATATATAAGTACCTATACTTACTGCGAGTGAATTTCGCAGTCTTTGTGGAGACGTGAGAAAATTAAGTATATACGCCTGTACACTGTATAGGGAACTGTTGCTTCGATCGATAAATGCGCTTCGGTGCAGTCAGCTACGTAAGTTCTTTTTCTTTGTGTGCACTGCAGGTATATTCTTTTCTCATTACTTGACATTGTGTCACTCTTAATTATTTATTAGAATCACGCGCGTATTTTCTGCTCGTTTAGCTTCTGCTAATTTATCCATTGTTTTATTGCTATTAGAATTGCCTAGAAGTGTTTCAGTTATTTCCTTGACATTGATTAAATTAATGTCTCTTAGGTTACATTTCACCTGTTGCTATATAAGCATAAGACTTTTGTCAATTTTGTATTAGAATAAAAAAATCCTGAGTGGAAGCTCATTTTAATTATATTCACAATTTTTTTGCAGCAACGAGAAAGATTTAAAAAATCATTTAACAGACAATGGTGGCCTGTATGATTTGATTGTTAAACGAATGCTCCAACAAGGACATGAAGGAGAACTTTGCGGTTGGTTGAAAGAATTCAATTTGATCAGATCAAATATGAACTGTCCAACAGAAGGTTGTAATGGCAAGAGTTTACAATGGTCTCCAGCTAGATCAATTGACAAATATGGTTGGGTCTGTTGTGACTGTCGAAAACGACAAACCCTTCGGGATGGTTCCTTCTTCTTACCAATTAAATGCGACTTAAAATTGTGCATGCAGTTAATAGAAGCATGGTGTCAATCAATACCAATTGAAGTTGTGATAAACCACTTAAGTAAGTACTAAGGATTTACTATCTGAAACATTGATTTTTTATTCAAATTATGTTGCTGATGGTTCATTTCTATTTTATTTACAGATTTAAAGACTCATATAGTTAAAAGAGCATATGAAAAGTTAATAAAGGTTACTGAGACATATATTATTAAGCATTCGAAAGATTGGATACTTGGAGGAGGTGAAAAACTTTTGATTGTGGATGAATTTCCTGGGGGATACATGACTGAAATGGTGAGTGCTCCAGTTCACAAAAAACGCAACAATAACTGTCATACAATCCTGTGTATTGCTGAATGTCACAATCTGCCTCCCAGAATTTGGATGCATATAATAAATGCTAATCCAGAGGTAAAATTAAATTCTTTTCTGAAAGTCATTTAATTGCATTGTTATCTTTCAATGTAAAAGATACTCATTCTGTTTTTAGCCACCAACCAAAAACGCAAAAAATCAAAAGATAGAAACTAAGAACAGTATGGTTGAAGAGACATCAAAAACTGCAAAAAATCAAAAGGTAGAAACTAAGTGTGGTATGGTTGAAGAAGCATTAAATGAGATTCGAGCTCATGCAGTGCCTGGAAGTTTCCTTATAGCTAATAAACGAGCTCGATGTTGCAACTATGAATCACTTAAAGAATTGGGAGAATATACAGTTTTATGCATTGAAGATTTGCAAATGTATGATACACAAGGCAAGAATGAACTTCTTGGTAATCTTGGTAAATAAATTAGAATTTTTAATTTACAGATGTAATATTAAAATTTATAAATAATATTTTATAATTTTTACTTACAATTTTTTGTCTTAATAGAAACAATATGGCAGACAGCAATTGGAGTATGTGAAGATATACAAGAATCTACTCGCTCCCATGGTCTCTCAATCCTATATGAACATTTATGGAGACAGAGGTTTGCTACAACACCAGAAAATGCCTTCACAAATATTATTCATCACATTGCTGAGTGTCATCCATTCACGTAAGACACGCAAAAGGTGTAAATGTAGATATTGATTCACAAAGACTATATGATACAGTTATATATTTTCTGAGAGATTTAATGCGTGAACGAGAATAGAAGTCTTCCAAAACTATTTTTTACGCATTGCACAATTATAAATCACACAAGTGCCTAGAAGGATGATTATAGAATATCTAAAACTATTATTGTTGAAGAACTGTTAACAAATTTATACAAAAGCTCTTAAATTGATAAAAGCGCAGGTTATATGATATACAGCGCCGAAAAGAGGCTAAAGTATACTTCCATTTAATATTTTATAACGATGCCTTACAAATTCGTATTAATTAAATATAATGTCTGTCATCGTTTCTTGTTATCTTAGATTAGTATCACACAAACTTCACTTCTCATACATTATACAATAATTTATTAATCAATTTTGAAAATTTTACTTTTCAAACACAATGATTATATTTTGCTTATTAATATTTATAATTTAACTTATGAATAGATATTTTTATAATATTCCAGATAAAACAATCCACAAGTGCAATTAGCTAGAATAATGTTTTAACACTGGATTTTCATTAAAACTAAGCTTTTATTTCATATTTATTAAAGTTATATTTTTGACCAAAGTAACGCAACTTTAAGATGAATTTTTATAATTGATAAAGACTTCGATTAATTTTAAGATTCATAAATTTATGAGTAACATGTTATCACACAAAAGAAGTAATAATTTTATTTGAAGCATATAATGTGATTATTATAAAATATAAATTTAAGATGGTTATAATATGAAATATTGAAATATTTATATATGCAATCTTATTATAAGAATGAATTGTATCAATTAAAGCATTATTTTGTACCATTTTGAGATTGTAAATTGACGATATTGAACACCATGTGCCTTTGATGATTGGTGAAGTGTAGGTCAGCAATAATTATTGTATACACAATAAATTCAAATGTAACATTTTTTATTATATAAAAGTACTTTTTTATGCATATATTTTATACATAATATTGAAATAAATAAATCGTTTTTCATTTAACATTCTGATATGTTTTGTGCTTTCCAAAGCCATTCTACACAAAAGTTATAAAAAGTATTAACAATCTTAATTTATTTAGAAAACATACACTTCTTATATGTTTGCTGATCTTGAACCATTTTCTTAAAAACTTGGTACTTTCTAGAATGATATCTGTAAGTATGAAATAAATTAGATAATATCACCATAGCTCATACAAAATAAATATGATTTATCAAATACTTACGAGTATGTTTCAGTAATAGGGTTTATTACATTAGCTGATCCACCCATCACTTTTATAGCTTCATACACAGATGAAAATGTTTTAGCTGCACAGGATCCAAGAATAGCAGAACCAACTAATACTGATTCTCGCTCTATAGGGCATAGAACGGGTAATCCTAAAACGTCTGCTTGAGTTTGAATAAACAATGGATTTTGACTAAGTCCACCACATACAAGCAATGACTCAATTTTGTGCCCGGCATTGGTCAGAGCATCTAATATGTGTTTTGTACCATACTGTGAATATTAAACAACAGATATATAATCTAAGTTTTCATTATTTCTAAGCCAGTAAAAATAATTTTATAACAATGAAATACCGTTAATGATTGCATTGTAGCTAAATACAATGTTGCCAAGCTCTCTTCATCAGTTGATAAAGTAAGGCCGCAGATCTACAATTATAATTTTTTTTTTAAATATTCAAACATAATGGAATTAATTCACAAGATGAATTATTTTACCATTCCATGCAGAGTTGGATCTGCTAGTGGTGAACGATTTCCGTGAAAATCCGGCCATACGTGTACTTCATCAGTCAAGTATGCTATATTTGAAAGTTTTTTCTTATTAGCCATTACTTTCAGAAGCTCTGACAAATACTGCTGTATGTGTCTACAACAAATAAATGCAATGCTTTCACTTTATTATCGAAAATTAAAAAAAAAATTACATAAAATTACTAACACATTTGGTGGTAAACTGTTTTTTATGTTTATAGAAGCTGGATGACTGTCAATTATGTGATCAATTAACTTCCCAGTTGAACTTTGTCCTCCTTCATTAAGCCAAAGGTCAGGAACCATAGCTCCATAATAAGGTCCCCAAACACCATTGACAAATATTTCATCTTTGCTAACAGCCATGTGACATGTTGATGTTCCACAAATGAGCCCTACAAGTAATTTAAAAAATTATGTGAATTATTGCGCCATGATACAGATGCTTTATTTGTAAATTTAAATACCTAGTCTTGAAGTGAATTCAGATGAAACGTTTGGTGCAGAGCATCCAAGCATTCCAAGACCACCTGCATGTGCATCAATAATTGATGTACCTACAGGTGTACCTTCCAGAAGATCTAGTTCTTTAGCAGCTCTAGCAGTTAAACCATATCCTACAGGGTATCCTGGTGGCTTCACATCTTGACCTTTTTTAAAATAAAATTAAAAAATAACAAGTTAATATTTGTGAAATAAGTGTTCAGAAACATATTAGCACTTATACAATTTTATAATTATATACCTATTTTTTTCCAGTTGTTATTCTGTAAATCAGATAATCCAATTTCATCAAAGAAATCTGAACACCAATGATTATCTCCATTTGGTCCAGCCTTAAAGTTCCATTTGCATACTAAAGAGCATAACGATCTAAAATCATAAAATTAATGTCCATTGACGCAAAGAAAATTGAATCAGTTTTTTATAATTACCTGGTCTCTGAATTAGTAGCTTTCCAAGTCAAAAAATCAGGCAAATCAAAAAATAATGCTGCTCTTCTCCAAGAATCTGGTAAATTATTTTTCAGCCATAATAATTTTGGTACTTCCATTTCCAAAGATATTTTTCCTCCAACATATTTAAGTATTTTATGATCTAACTTATTGATGTAATCAGCTTGCTCTTCAGCTCTGTGGTCCATCCATAAAATAATATTTTGATCATCATTATCTAAAGATTAAAATTTTATTAAAATACAATGTTTATATTAAATATAGTGCATTAAGCTTATGGTTTAAGAAATATAAATCTACTACCTGTAGGACTCACAGTAACTGGTAATCCATTTTTATCAATAACAACTAAGGAGCAAGTTGCATCGAAACCAACTCCTTTGATGAGTTTTTTTGATGTTTTGGCTGTAACTTTCTATTATAAATATTTTACACGATTCTATAGTAATTAGTATTATAAATAATCTCATTATTTCATTTTTCAAAACAGAAACAATTTTACCTTGACAACATCGCAGATGCAAGACCAAATATCATTTGATGACTGTTCATAAAATTTATCCTTTGGATTAAAAGTTTTTATTATTTTTACTGCAGTTTCTATAATTTTTCCTTCAGATGTAACTAAAGCTGCTCTAACACTTCCTGTACCAACATCAACACCCACAAAATAATCCATTTTGCTCCAGATTTTGAAAGCAATTCAACAGCAACACAAAGTATGAGCGTAAGGTTTCTCAATCACGAAGCAACTGAAGATATAGTAGTACTGCAAGAAAAAAAACATTATCAATTCTAGTTTTATGATACAACCATATAACAAAATTCTTGTAAGAGCATGACCCTGAGATAACACATTAACTTGCTCGAATAATAGTTTATCTCAGCAGTAAATGTATACGTTGTTACAAAATTGTACAAATCAACTATTTCAAATGATTATGAATATCTGTTCTATTATAAATCTTAATAAAAAATTACTTAAATTATTTTTCTACAATTATATTCAGTAATTAAGAATTAATTTACTCAAATAAGCGTACAAGAACTGTTACAAATTGTTAACTCGGTTTAGAAAAAATTAAATTTACTAACTTTTACTCTGGAAAAGATAATTAGATTTTTCATCAGGATGATTTTCAAACAAGTAGGTATCAGATATACCTTATGTGCCAATAAGACTCCCTTGAATCGCTCGTGCGATAAGTTTTCTACGTAAAAGATTGCTTGCGACATTTTCGTTTCTAAACCTCGTTACACTTATCTTCTTCATCTTTTAGCTAACCGACCATTACGAAAAAAAAGAAATTGTAAAAGGACACATTGCGCGTCTTAGCACGCTGCATTGTTGTCACTGAGTTGCTTTGGATATTAGCAGAGAGAGTTGCGGATGATACTACTTGTACAGAAACAGACGACCCCGCAGTACCCCACGTGGTGCGTGTGGTCAGAGCGCGGTATGTTTACATACAGTTCGCTCTTCAGTTATAGCTATATATCATAGCTACCGGAAAATTTTCTTGTTATTTACGCGAATCACTTTTGTATTAGATATTGTTGGACATTGTTGTTTACACGTAATAGAAAATCAAATTGTGATTATTCGAACAAGATATGTAATTGTTACAGATGCAGAGTCGATTACTAACCTCAAAATGGTGCGATACAAGAACAGGTATTTAAATGTTTGCGTTCTTTTTATTGTTAAGTGTAAATATGATTTTATTCATAATTTGTTGTTTTTTAACGCATACATCTAATTGTAATTTGTAAACTTTTTTTAAAATAGCTGTATGTGTACAATGTGCCACAATAACATATACGTGGACTAACTACACATATTTACATTTATTTTCTTATAGATACATAACTATCGAAGTGTCTAGCAAGAAAGAGAAATTGTTGAACAAGCCAATGAACTTGAAGACCCAAGCTATACATGAAGCTATTCAGAAAAAAATTTTAGAAATGTACGGCGATTATGGCATAGCTGCAACCAAAGCTGGATTTTCAGGTATAAAGATTATATATTTGTTATAAAACTAATATAATCATTTTTAACTTATCAGTCAAACATAAATTTCAGCCAAATATTGCAACGCCCATACAAGGATAGCATTAATAAAAATTCGTCATGGGCCTCACAAGTTTATATTGAATGCCATACCAAAAATCAATGATGTTGGAGGAAATCATGTTAGTGTAAAGATTATCTATGTTGGAGCCACTATGAAACATTGTTTCATATTTATTAAGGTAATTATTGTAAATTTAAGTACACAACTGTTTGGATTGAATTAGTTAGTTAACTGCATATTTTTATTTAGAATTACCAAAGAGAAAAATTGCATTCTATGTGGAATGAGCTAAAAAACGATAAAGAGAGAAAGGAGCTTGAAAAAGCATTAATGACAATGGAGCCTGCCATGAAAGACCTTTTGTAATAATAACAATCTGTGATAAGGGTAACTAAAAATTGAATATTAAAAGTTACTTTAATTTGGTATAGATATAATAAAGTCTACAAACAAATAATTTTCTACAAAAACAGAGAGCTTGAGATTGTCAACCTTCCAAGTGTTATTTACATTTTAACCAAACATTAAAAAAATACCTTGTGCATTCAAAGTGTACAACACTTAACTATACATATAGTAAAAAACAACCAGCTGCCACTGCCAAAAGGTCAACGCACTTCCGTCCCAACAAAAGGAAATTATTACTTCGCAATCTGTTTATCGCTCGTGCACAACGATCGTCGTGCTGCGCGTAAAACTGCGTCGGTTCAAAACAAAAAAAAATTGAAATGTAGACACATGAGATATCGCGCGCTTATACATAGTGTAAGCAACGGTCACTTTCAAATGCTCCACAGGTCCCCTCCCACATAGGTAAGCGCAATATCAATCAATCGTGCAAACAAGCCAAAAAGTGAGTTGGCTCGACGAAAAGAAAGTCCAACCAAACCCTTCGCCTCGTTCCCGCCCTGCCGAGTGGAGCCGATCTTAGCCGAGCGCGCGAAATGTATACTATATACGTATACTATACATGTATATATAGAGAAGCATCAGCGCTTTCCGCGTTTTTCGGCGGTGGTGCGTGGCGGCCAGTGGCCGCAAAAATCGCTCTATCCTTCTCGCTCCTCTCCTCTCGTCAGCCGAGTCTCGCGCCGCCGACTCGACTCGCTCCTGCGCGCGGCAACCGCGTGCTGCAGTGCTTCTCTGCTCCTCGCGGCACCTCGGCATAGCTTGGCTCAGTCAGTGTACGTACGTACGGCAGCGCGCGAGCGCCTGTACTGCACAATATATAATTTTGTATATATATGCACCCGAACGAACGACGCGGCCGCAAGCACTTTTAATGCTCGGAAAATCTTTATATTCCGTCCGTCCTCTGTTCTCGCTGAAAGTGTGTGTTTTGTATATAATACGAAGGATCGAAGCTTCCCTGTAGTCCCGCGGAGAATAGCCGCTCGTTTCTACACTTCGGAGCAGTCGACTCCTGTGGGATCGATTGGAGGGACAGAGGAAAGAGGATACACTTGGTGACCGATGCGCATAGGCTCTCTTACCCCGGCGAGAAGCTCCCGGATAATGGGAGGTGTCGCTCCTGCCTGAGGATTACCTGGACATTTTATTCACAGACACACACGCATGTACGCATAGAAAAGGTGAGCCGCCCTTTCCCTCTTGCGCTACCCCCTCGAGCTTAGGAGGTTATGCTCCTGTCATGTATAGAGACTCGTGTAAGAAGCCGCCGTTTATTTCGTGTTTATACGCGGCGGATGCGGAGAAATAAACTCGAGCGTTGGATTTTGCTAGAATTCCACGTACGGCTGTGTGTATGCTTATGCGAGGAAGGGATGGGGGAGGCGCGAGTGTGCGTGCGGCCATATGTGTGTCTGCTCCCCGTCGGGGTCATGGTGTTCGTTTTATGCTTGTTTCGACGGCCGAGTTATTCTCTCTCTCTCTCTCTCTCTCTCTCTCTCTCTCTTGTAGTCTCTGGCTGTTCGCTATGATGCCGTTTGTTTGGCTTGAGCTGGGGATGCTAGAGCGGATGTGATGACTGTCAAAGGTTCGTTACATAAAATTCGCCGCTCTCGTTCGATAATACTCTTAGACACTTGGTCTTCTCGCTTTCAACGCTCATTCATAATGCACAAAAGTAATGCTGCGTGCTGCTGTCTGTGTGTATATTATACATACATCTACTACCATAGCTGATGTGCGGGGATGGAGAAGTTTCGGGAAATATATAAATACGAGTTGGAGTATCTTTGCTCGAGAGTTGAGTACACATTTTGTGATAAATGTGTTAGGATATCCAGCACTTGTATCGCTGTTTGATATAACGTTTGATCCGTTGCGGAGAAGAAAATGTTGAATTTCAGGAAACGTGTAGATTGGGAATTCCGATATACCTATATAGCTGTCGACGCATGTATGTATAGAGTCTGATTTAAGACGGTCGTTAAACGAAGCCGGAAGTTTTTTTTAATCGTGATTGTGAATCAAAGGCGCAAAAGAGTAGTAAACTAAAATTTGCTTTTAACGCACATGGACAAATGAATAAAGTAAAAAAAAAAGAAAACGACAGGCGATTTCGGTGCAACTTTTATACACCCCCGTATACAGGCGTTATTCACATCGTGAATCACCCGCAGCTCGATACTGGTGCGAGGGTAACCGTGAATTTCCAAACGTACACTTTTGACACTGTTAATAATATAGTCCTATAAACTTAATTTATACAATTTTCAAAATCCCATTTTGAAACACACTTTCACGCTCGAGGACTTTAAGCTGTATATTCAACGACTCTGACGTTATCGTGAAGCCTTGCATACAGTTCGCCTTTCGATAAAGCAGGCAGATAAAAGAAAAAAAAGTTGAAAAATGTTTATTCCCTGATTCTTGTCTCTTTGAAAAAGAGATGTCTCCATCCCTGGAACAGGCGTCTCAACCGTGCGAAAATCGACCTCAACGAAGGTCAGCCCCCAAAACAGTGCTGGCTTCTACCCTCGGCCTATTTTCCCTCCCTTTTCCATCCCTCTCTCTCTCTCTCTCTATATATATATATATATATATATATATATATATCTGTCTCTCTTCTTCCCAACGAAGCGAGTGCACACACCTTTCGGCCTCTCCCTCTCTCGGCGCAGTCGTCTGCCGGCTCAGCTGATTATTCAGCGTGTCTCCGGCGCAAGAGCTATCGATTATTATACCCGCTTCTCTCCGAGCCCTAGTCTATATATCTATACACGCGCACGAATTCGCGTTACGCTGCGCTGTACAAGTAAATACACAACACAGCAGCAGCGGCCAGTATATAGCGGCGATGCCCTTGCCCGAAATTCGAAATGCTCGAGAAATCGGCCGTATACGCGAGCGTGGAGAATCGTTCAATTTTAGATCGTGTGGCCGGCGCGGGCGATCGATCGACTCGCTCGAGGAAATTTTTGAGAAAGTCGCTGTAATTGAAAGCCGAGCGAGCGGCTTGCACGCGCGTGAAAAAGCCACCGCGTCGAAAGTTCAGCTCTGTGTGTATGTGTTTATGTCTGTGTGCCCGCCTCGCGAATGCATTATTGAGGAGAGTACCCGAGTGGGTGGCATAAATTTTGAAACGAGCCGCTTTCGGGGGGCGTACTTATACCTGACGGGTATACCGGAGAGGAAAAACGAAATTGAATGGAGCTCTTATGTGTATATGGAAGCGAGCGGTGAAACCGTGGGGAAAGACGGTATGGCTTTTCTCTCGATACATCGAGTATGCGAAGCTCGACGATACACGCGCAGCTTTAAAATCCTCTTCGGAGTATTGAGTTCCGCATGATTACACGTAGTCGCTGAGTGTATAGGGGAAAATCCTTTGAACTCCCTGGAGAAAACAGTCGCATCGACGGAAGTTAGTAAATCGGAACCTTAATGGAAGAAAGAGAGAGAGAGAGAGAGAGAGAGAGAGAGAGAGAGAGAGAGAGAGAGAGAGAGAGAATGACAAGGAGAAGACGTTGCACGAAAGACCGGAGAGAGAGTATAATAGTGGAAATAGCGTTTTACACCGTTTTTAGGAAAAGAAAACGAGTTAACGTTTCCGCGTCACGGAAATCATGTGCTTTGTCCTGACGCGGCTCTCTCTCTCTCCCTCTCTCTCTCTCTCTTTCTCTCTCTCTCTCTCTTTCTCACTCTGTTTACTTAGATATCTATGTTTGGGCTTTTACAATTATGCTAGCAGCGCGTCTGTCTCTGTATTTTCTTTTGTCAGTCACGTTTATGTATTAGGATTTTTTTTTAGAAAAGACTTATTGTATTTCTCCAGTGAAAAACATTAATCATTGTTGTTAATTAAAATTGCAATCAAAGGATTTTTAATTAGAACCAATGTTAACAGTACATTGAAAGAATATAGATGTTTATTTATGAATGATAAATAACGTTTTTATAAAATAAAATTGCTAGTTTTAATCTCTAATTAAAAATACAAATTAATTTCCAATGCGCAATCCAGAAATAACAATAAATCTTGGTGCATATATATCTGTTACTCGTTAAGTATAATCATCAATCTTATTACAGTGTTTCGATTTTAAAAAGCAATGTACCTCCATGACAGAAGTTAACTGTCACCCCATTATTCGTATATTAATGTCAATTGATGGTGTATTCAAATTACGAAAGTTTTAAACGCTTCAATCGCAATTAAAGCAAGTCTAAAGGTTCTCAAGCTAAACTCAACTTTAATTATGCGTTGCTTTCCGCAATGTAAGCCCGAGCAAAAAGTGCACGTCACACATTATCCGCAACTTTAATCCCCTGTAACGCGTCAACGCACGTCATCAGCCTGAAATCCCGCAGCCCTTATACACCGGATTTACGCACTCAAAAGAACCCTCGCTCGCAAACGAGGAAACTAAACGGGCTCCGTGTAACGTACCGCAGCTCGAGAAAGAAGCCTGATGCAGAGAGAAAGAGAGAGAGAGAGAGCCATACATCTCAGAAAGAGAGAGAGAGAGAGAGACGTCCGCATACGAATCGACGATCAAAGGATCCCTGACACACACTCGCCCACGTATATGGGGGTCTAGCTCTCAGTCACACTTCAACGTGTACATACCATCTTCACAAATTACGTACATACGCATGTACACATGCGCGCATAAATTCGCATAAGTGAGCTTCGCGACGCGTTCGAGCAGTATACGTATATATATAGTGTTTCTCGGCTTCCGTAATTATTTATCTTGTCCTCTCGTGTTGTGCACAGCGCGCGCGAGCGAGCGAGAGCGAGAGAGAGAGAGAGAGAGAGAGAGAGAGAGAGAGAGAGAGAGAGAGAGAGAAAGGAAGTTATACGCGCGAGTTACGCCTGATGCGCGGATGCTGCTAATCGCGACTCGCTTCTGGTGGTCTCTCGCCCCGTTGCTCTTTTTATATATAAATACATGTGCTCACGGCTCGACGTGACGATCGTACTGATAGACGATGAAAAAAAACCCGATTAGATTGCGAAATTTGCATTTTAATTGCCCGTGCAGTGTATGCTGAAATGCTTTAATGGTATGCGATTACGTATTTTTATCTATAACTGTAATAAATGTTAATACTTATATGCAGTACCTACTTTTTGATAAAAAAATCAAGTAAGGAGTTTCAGGAGTATATAATAGTTGCCGTCGAGAAATGGACTATAATATAATTGGTTGTAGTTTACAGACAAGAGCCGTTTAACTCCGCACAGATATAGGAGAGTCCTACTCTTTTTTCCACTCGTTCTAGCGTGAAATCGCTTTGAAAACAATGAAATGAACTGAAAAACAGTCTTGTCGAAAAAAAGAAGAAAATGTATAGGGAGACTTGTTTTGTAATTAAGCGCGTGCCTGCGTATAATATAGTGTAAAATTATATATATGTTATATATACGTATAGCATGCATCATTTTGTATGGAAGGCGTTGAAAGAAACGGGTTCTGTGTATATTGTCGCGCCTTTTCATAAGCTTTCACATTTCCGGCCTTTATATATTGCCGTAGAAACTGTTCACTGAACAATTGTTCAACAGGAGACTTTGACACTTGTTCGCTACCCACGAGTAAACTCTTTATGGAGATTCGAGGAGGAAGAGGGTTGGGAGAATTGATGAATGGACGATTTTCGTATTTTCTTTTTTTGCGTGCGAGCGTTGCGTGATTTGTTTTTGATTGTCTCGAAACGTATAGAAATCTGCGCTGTTGCAGCGTTTGGGTATTAATTTTGTATATAAATCTCCATCTTCATCCGATTAAACTTGCTGGTCTTGTATAACGCCACCCATGTATATATAGGAATAAAACGGAGAAATATTAAATGCGCTCGCTTTTATTTCCCACAACAATATTGTCTTTCAAACGCCACATGCATCACGCACAATCGGAGCTTTCAATCTGATTTGGAAAAAAGACGTTCGCAAACATTGCCTCGTTACTCATTCTAAGCAGCCTCTCGCAGTTTACATTAGTATAGGCGTGTATGTGTACGTGCGAGAATTGCCTGATTAATCTCCGGTTAATCTATCGCCAGAAAATTTCGCGAGTGAAGAGACAATCAGCCGAGAAAGCAGGCCGCTTTCGCGAGAGCTCCCCGCAGACACTCGCGAAAAAACAGTCGTGCAACTTGCTTGTTCATAATATATATATATAGCTAGCGTCTCTCCTTTGCCGTAAAAAGTGGCGTATCATCGAGTCACGACAATATATTCTGAAGGTTACGTATAATTACTTAATTGCGGGACATTGACATCATCGAGATTACTTAAGCGGCTGTTATTTTGATGACGCGTACGAAATGTCAAGTGACCGTCAGCCTCCGGTGTCTGTATAATTATTCCCGTGGAGGTCTTCAATATTCTTTTAAAATTATATTAAAAAGTTTCCTCATCCATGAGGAACGCGAAAAATGGAAAAGTTTACGGCCACCGAGCCGTCACATCGATATACGTGGAAGCTATACAAACATGTAACATACATCGAGCACGTATCGTACATAGCTGCACTTCCTGCAAGTGTACCATTTACAACAATCATAAACATGACTCCGCAAAACAGTTTCTAATATGCTCTGTACCGACGAGCTCACACATACACATATAGAGACGATTTTCGGTTCTCTATAATGCACATTGCGAAGCGTTTTTTACATTCGCCGCAGAGGGAGAGAGAGAGAGAGAGAGAGAGAAAACTCGATTAAAAGGCATACGCCTCATCGCGCAAATTGCCCACTGATTACGCGATGATATTATTATTGTACACGCGATCGCTCGGAATTTTTTTTCTCTTCCCATCTTGGCGTGAAAACGACGCGATCTCTCTCCGCAGTATATAATGTTACTTTTTTTACGATCTGTCTTATACTTTCGAGGGAAATTCCAGATGTGTCTTATGTACCGCTGTGCGATTTCTATAATACTTTGCGTCTCGGTTTCGCGAATTAATTGACGGTAAGTACGTGCCATCCGAGTTCTTGTATGTATAGATATGCGCAGGTAGGTACGTAGTGATAAAGTGGAAATATGTTTCTGCGGTGCATGGCACAGAGCGGCCTTCGTTATGAAAAGCGTGCAATTACAAAGCGTTACTCGCTCGAAGCTGTTGGTGTATGTGCAATGTGCATACTGCATATACTCTTTTTCCATCATGCACACTTTCTCGTTATACAACCCCAGAATTAAAATACAACGTACGTGTATACGATATATATATATATAGTATATATACGTTTCCGAGAGATAACATTTCGAACGCCTCAATTACAAAACAACCCCCAAAACAGGAAGTGCGCTCATCCGCAGTATTGTACGTGCAGTATACACTATAGACAAGTATATTTACACATTACACACACACATGCGCACGCACAGTGAACTGCACCTCGTAAACCCTCTTCGCGCAATCTCTTGTATATATACAATTATACACACCAAACGTACAAAACAGTAAAAAATGCCCTTATATATATATACGCACAGCTCGCGTTACTTCAAACGCGCGGCATTGTTGATCGATCGGCCGATCGATCAGCTGCACTATGCACACAGGACACGGAGGCCTGCACGTCTTCCCTCAATGAAATCCTCCCGTGTATCGCCACGTGCACTTCCTCCGGTGCTGCGTGCCTCGCATCGACGTTTATACACTCAGACACACGCACCCACTCCGACGCGCTTTTAATAGAGCGTTGCAAGGGGCCACCAACCGTCCAGGCGACTTTTCCTCGACTAGTACTACTACAACTATACCACTACTACTACTACTACCGATGCAGCATGACCATCGCGCTGTGCACGCAGTCTCTCCCTACCGAGTGAACGCGTCGATTAGCCTGGCTATGATTACCGACACGATCGTCATCCTTGACGCGCGGGGTTTCACTGCGCTAGAGAGACATGAGATGATGGCTTTTTTTGTTGTGTATACTTATAAAGAGACGTGCGCTACTGCAGCGGCTGTTTGTGCAACGGCCCGAGAAATGTGCCTCTTTTTTCTTCGGAAGCCTCTTGTGGGATTGGTATCTGTATATACGCGTACAATACTGCGTATATGTATATATACAGACAATACGTGTTTTTTTTTTCAAACAACGCATGTACCGATGAACGAGTTATTGAGAATTCAGAGCGAGCGTACAACCTCGTTGTCGCGGCGTGAGTTTCTCTTGCGAGTTTTATCAGTGTACGTACGAGATTTTTCGTGATTATTTTTCAAAAGTGAACATCGCGTTTTTTTTACAATTTCGAGCGCATTTTTAGGAGGCATCAGACGAATGTATCGTCCGCCTCGCTGTGACGTTACGTAAACGAAGAATCGTTTCATTATCCCACGGCTAGTTAAAAAAATTAACCAGGATGCATTGTTTTCCTTACAAGGCCGCTTCTCGGAGGATCTCGTATATTACGACTAAATATATATATGCACACTCCCTCTTACATAACATACATTAAAACTCAATCATTGTAACACGAACATCACGCTATTTAAATACCCGGTATTCCTCAAAGCAAATTTACCAACACCTCCGACGAATTTCTCGTATACGCAGCCGGACAGGAATACTCCCCCGCAAGTATTTACTCAATTAATCTATCACCCGCTCCCACCCTTCGCATAATCCATCTCTTCTACGCTGAAGCTACTATTACACACCGAACCACACTGGAATCGGCTTCCCGAGTAAATGAAGACGTCGCAGACGTGGACGACGGCGCGAAATTCTCGTCTGGGAGTTGAAAGCGCAGCCCCTTCGTGCAAGTCAAATATCGAATGGTTTCCTCGTGTGAAACGACGAGTCTCTCCTTGCTCATCTCGACGGCTCGCCTCTAATACATAATATATGTGAGGGGAGAGAAAGTTTCGCAGTCGTATATTCGTGTCTACAGCGGATCAAGACGATCCCCTCGGTAAACAGTCGCCGTAGAATGTAGCGTTGAATTCCCTTCGATGCCCGGGAGAAGAGAGACAGAGAGAGAAAGACTTTAGCTCTGCCATTTTCGGGGTCTAGTTTGGATGGTCGTTGGCCGAGTGAGCTTCTCATCTCGCGAGCTTTTTTATTTCCACGCGTCCACTGGTATATGCAGAGATGGAAAATCTCTTGAATCTTGAGAGCTTTATCGAGAATTTTGTCTTCGAATGTAGTTGGTAAGGTGTTTTGAGAGTCAATTGAATAGTTATTTTTATTTTATTCGAATTTTATTTTCTTTGTTCGAAAAATAATCGTCAATTCACTGCAGAACTGAAAAAAATCATGTTTTAAACTATACCGAAATTTGATTTCTTATTGGTCCAATTATAAATGTACATCACAGTTGTAACACCGAATACATTCGAAAATGTTATAATAACGCGAATTCAAGCTTCCTAATGCATTCTAATTAGCTCTGAATGTTTTGTATTCGTAGACGCGATAAATCACTTAGCAACAATGTAGCTCTCATTCTCTCTCCGGAGAACTCCTTTTTTTTCTTCACCTTCGCAACACGTTTATACTTACTCGAGAGAGCGTCTGCTCTATTTTCTTCCGTTCGAGGAAAACGGAGCAATGAAGCGCAACGACGAGTAATGTGGCGCAGTGTCGTTATTTTCGGCCGCCTGCCATACTCTCCAACAATGAGCCAGCCACATTAATTTAGCTAATTAAGCGAGTAATTTATATTTATATAATTAGCGCGCAAGCCGACACTGCTTTTAATTAAAATCGATCCGAGCCTTCGATTAGCCTAAATAATATAAGACTGTAACAGCTGACACCTACTTTTCAGTAACTTTGCTCGTTCTTTACGTAAGTTTTTGTATGCCGGAATCGACAAGTGAATCGTTAATTTTTTTTTTTAATTTTAGAGGTTCCATACCTATGAGAAATCAGAAATTTAACATAACAAAAATGATTTTTGATTTTTCGATATGCAAATTCGTACAACTTTTCATCCAAATGATCGTTGGCGAAAATATTTGTATATCAAAGCCTATATGTGACGAGCTTCTGAAAATCATCAAATTATGAATGTCATCTATAAAAAATCATAACAAACCATGCTTCACGGTTGTATAAAGCTTCATCAAAAATCGTCTGAGCAACGTATATACACTATACACATTCTCGTAGAGGATGAGAGGTGTTCATCACGAACCATTTCTCGTTCTAGGAAAAGCTTGATTTTTATGAAATCGTACATGACTTTTTTATATCTGTCATTACTTTATATGAATCTGCTCAATACAACAAAATATTTTGACAATTTTCTGGTATAGAAAATGAACTTATTGCGCATAAGCTAAGAAGTATGATTTTTAACGAAAAGAAAGTAGAGACGTAAACAGCTTTAAAAGTGAAAATTGAATTATTTTTACATGTATTCTGAGTCAGAAATTAAACCTTTGTCTCTTTGCTTCGTTTTTGATTATCTAAATAAATTGTTGTCATCGCACCTTCTGCGCACAACTTGTCTGCTCCTTTACGTGTAAAATAAAAACACTGTTCTTTTAAATTTTTCTATTAAATTTCTGTCATAAAAAAAGTGTAAAGCTCGTAAAAATAAAGTCGCATGTATAACTTTTTTTTACGTTTTCCTGAGTTTCTGGTTATACCTTTCACTTAACGAACAAAACACAAACGAATTGAAATCCTGGAATAAAAAGACAATTTTACCATTCTGCTGAATCCACTGCAAGTTCAGTATTCTTCTCATGGATTTCTGCATGTACAATGCGTCGCCAACTATTATAATCCATTGCCCGCAGAATTTGTCTATCTGGCACCTCAGTCGTTGCAGTGTGCGCCCGGATATATTTACCACGTGGCTCGTTAAAGTGTCTTTCTTTTGTGCGCGCAGTGTGTACGTTATATATGTAGTATGTATACGTATAGCAAGCTTAGCTGTAAAATAAGCGTGCAAACGACAGGAGCGGCATCTTGAGCACGATTCTCCTCGAGTTTTACGGATGCTGATATATATAATAATGACACGTACGTATGTCTGCAGAGGACACGCGGAAGAGATAACGAATGCTGCAGTCGCTTCCAGATGCCCGAGATTCTGGTGCTCGGTTCGGATTTTTCAGGGAGACACAATTCTGCTTGGAAACCTCTTACTCGAGAGGTCAGAGATAAGAACGGAACATTCTATATCTTTATAGTCTGGGTGCGTGAGAGGGAAGGGTTTCCTGTTTTTTCAAGATGAAAGGAGAACATTGAGAACGTGCGTAGCGATGTTTACAGTTAAATGCTAGTGCGCGGTTTTGTTCGGATATTGTAGCGGGATGGAAAGTTACTTTGTATCACGTGTTATAGAAATAACAGTTTAATATTATTTGACTTTAGAATTTGATTATGCCATGCGAATGTAATGAGGACTTGTTAATCACCCAATAAAACTTGAATTTTTCCAATTAGGACTGCGATATAATGAAGCGTTTTACTATATAAAGTAATAATTATAGTCCGTAATAAGTGTAAACTTGTAAGTTATGAATAACAAATTTGATGCTGTATGTGATTATCGTTGGTATTAGAACTCAACGCGCGCAACATAATTAGTGTCGCTTCTATATGATAATGGTGTCGAAACCAGCAGGTTAATAACGGCGTGAGTCACTTAAAGGTGATTCATAAACTTGTTGCAGAAGCGCATCGCCCATGTAGTCGCTCGAATCCAACATTTGATTATACGTTCATATATAAGTTATAAAATCCCGTTGACACCAAATCGCAACCCTTTTGAATGCTTGCGTGAAATAAACATTCGAACAACGTGAAAACGAGTCCAGTTAAAATTGACCAACTAAAACTCGCCACGATGGTAAATTTCGATTCTGACATTGCAGCAATGTCGCCCCTTTAAAGCTCAGCCTATAAACATACCTGAAATACTCGAGATTCTTGGCACAGAGAAAGAAATACGTATATATACACACCACCCACTCGCGCACGCATATTCGATATATAAATCCAACGCGGCGACGTCTGCCGTCCGCAAATTGAATATCTCCTCCTAAAGCTCCATCATCGTCATCAGCGGGGCAGCCGAGTGCGTTCCGAGAACCCCCAGAAAAGCATCATCGTCAAATACGCGAGTATATAGTGCCGGTCATAAGTATACTTCCCCGCGTGCGGAGAGTACTATCCGCATTCACAGTATATATAATTTGCGTACAGTCGTCTCTTCTCTCATTTTCGAGCTAGCGCATATAGTCGACTCTTCTCAGCTCGTCCGCAGCTGACCCGTTCGAGCATTCGTCAGAGCGAAGCTCGTGTATGCATACCCCCTTCGACGGAGTGTGTCTCTCGCGTTTCTTCTTCCCTATGTATATACATTACACAGACCGACAGAGAGAGAGAGAGAGAGAGAGTCGAGGAGGAGCTCGACGATCGGAGGACTATTAAAAAAATTTTTTTTTTTTAATTTTACGAGCGAGACGAGGGCTCTCTCGGCTGCGTATGATGTATATAGGATGCGCCGCGCGCGCGCGCTCGCGCAAAATGCGGGGATATTTTTGGCTCGGGCCAAGTGCGTTGAGCTCGAGAGAGCGAGGCACGCGCGGTATGGGAGTCGCAAGATGCGCCGATGTGAACGACACGCGATGTGCGCGCCGAAAGAGAGGCTTGATTAGATTATCGAAATTTCAGCGGGGTTATTTTCGAGTCGTTATTTACCGAGGCGCTGCGTGTGCTCTTTATTTTAAGGCTTCGTCCCGGGGAGATGCGAGCTCGCCTCTGCTCTGCTTCTCCTTTTGCGGTGTGTTTATGCAAGAGCGTCCGGAGATTGCTTTGATTCTTTTTTTTTTTTTTTTTTTTATCTTCGTGTTTATAGGACTGTGCACTTTCCTAGCTTCCGAATATTCCGCGCGTTTATTTTCGTTTTTACGGGTTTGTACGCGCGTGCAGAGCTCAGTGTAAGTACACGCAGGACGTGAGAAGAGTTGTGTCTATTTTGTGCGATGAAGATTTCGTAAAAGTAGGAAGTGCCCAGTTTGATTGTATAACGCAACTGTCAACGATCAGCTCTATTATCAGATCGCACTGCAGTTTGTGGTCGTCGCAGTCGTTGATCTCTGAAGCTGTGTACACAATTACGACTGTCTACCCGTTCAATTGACGATATACCAAAGTTCCAATTCCGCTGCTTCTTGGTAAACACTTTTATAAATATATATTTTACAGCTTCCACGACGAGGGCTTTCGCAAAGAAAAATTCTTTATACGCAATAGCGAAGCTTCTCGCGAGAGTCCTCTCGTCTTTTCACTCATGACTGTATGCAGAAAAAAAAACCTGAACATACGCCGAGCTAAGCTGCAAAAATAAAAGAAATAGTAGGCGCACTCAAACGTTATACGCGCGACGAACGGATGTTCGAAAACCGAACCATGTGCGAGCATACACAAAACCGAATCAATTCCTCATATACAGTATAAATATATGATGCATATCTGCACAAAGCCCCCTACAGTTTTACACTCTTTTTGTTCATATTATAGCTATACCCTTAACACATATGTGCACAGTGTATATATATATTACACACTCTCGTGCGCAGATGCTGTCTCTGACGCTTAGCAATTTCTCGAAAGAGCTCGAGAGCCATGCATGTATTCATGACATGTGTTCGGCTTCTTAGTTGCGTTTCGCCGGCTGTTCGTTTCCTCCTTCGCCGATTGCAACGATGAGCGGAAAAGGGAGGGGGAGGGGAAGGGGGCAAACGCGCAAAGGGAGAGCGACTCGTTACGTTGCCGCTACTGGACGAAATTATTATACTGGAGGGACGAGCGCTCCGTGAATTCCTCTCGTGTGTCTTCTTTATTTTTACTTTTACCCGGCTGGGGATCATTTTTTTTCGCAGGAGCTTCTTTAGCTGCTACTGCTGCTGCTGCTACTGTTTCAGTATTTAGCGTGGGTTAACTGGCGCGTAATGATTTGTATGCGGGAGACGTTCGAGCTGCAGGTTTTCTGTATGGAGTTTGGATTTGTGCTCGAGATGGACAATTTTTTTTGTGAGAAGGGAGAGAAAGAGAGAGAATTAATTTAATATTGATTTGTGTGAGTTTAAACAATTTTAATAAAGTTGAACTTCGTTGAAATTAATTGAAAATGTTACATTCCTAAAAGTGTTGTTGATTTATAAAGCTTTAAGTTTCTTAACCATATCTTTGTTTAGAAACCCCATGAAGAATCTATCCACAAAAATGTTAATTGAATTGAGCCACAGTCTTTGTAGAAGCGATTAGTGTCGTGCAATAATAGTATTGCGTATGGGGACTATTAATGAATTAACATCGATTTTTCTTTTAAATGATAATTACATTTTATTCGTTCGCATTTATCTCTATTCGTTTTACATATGAAAGAAAGGAGTTGTTGACTAGTACACGCTTACGCTCGCGCTTACGCACAGGCACTTGTTTAAATAAGAGCTGACTTAGCGTTCATTAAATTGATACAAAATAATTGGGGGTTTATTGAAGTAAACGACCTAATTGGCAGTAATTACATTTGTCGGAGAAGAGAGTTCTTATAGGCTCAACTGCAGTTTCAGCTTGCCAGCTTGCAGACTTGGACGATGATGATACTCTTAAATTTACGCTTTTGGCAAATTCAGTTTGTTGCGATTTATGCACGTTACAAATTTGAAATTATATACCATATATTTGTTTAATTATCGATATCCATTTATTTATGGATTATCTGTATACATCGTGTATTGCTATTCGTTATATATCTATATAAATAATTAATAAAAGCAATTATAAATGATTTATTCCTAAATCAACTTTTTAATGACACGTTAACTTTTATGTTGCAGGTGAGTTTCGACCATCATTTCACCACGTAAGTCGCAACTCAAAATCACTCTCAATTTCACAGTCGTTTATACATTTATTCATACATTAAAAAATCTCACATTCGAAATAATCTTATCCAGGCATCCATTTCCTCAATTCAAATCCCACGATTACCCGCAGTCTCTCTAAAGAATCCCACCGAAATATCTTCATTGCACGAGAAACCCGCTTGAAAAACCGCAATATCATTGCAGACTTTATCCGACGATCGCGAATCCTCATTAGTTTCTCACACCAGTCTCATATTCATTTGCATACACCATCATCCGCATCGGAAACTTTCCCGGGCTACAGCGTCTTGCGCTTGTATGAGTTTAAGTGTACTCCTATATAGGTATGCGGCTTACCGCTAAATGGTGCAGTAGTTACAGCAGCAAAACTACAACACATACACACACATCCCGACATCGTCTCGTCGCGAACGACCTTGACCCAGTAAACGCTCGCGAGTTCGAAGCCTGTATATCAATCAGCATATATATAGCGTTCACTGCACCGTCTGCTATCCTTACGTAAGCGGGTTTAATTGTGTTTCGTTCGGTGCAAGTCGTTACGTGGACATTGTTTTTAGCCTGAGTAAATAAGTTTAATAATAACATATGAATTTAGAGGAGAAAAAAACAAATTGTCGGTATATGAAAGTATATGAATATACACGCTGTCATGTTTGACTTCGGGTCCGCACGACAATGACGCGTTGTCCGATCTGATCTGCGTATTATTATATAACGAAGAAAGAAAAGGTCGTTACTCGGATGTATCCCAAAGCGTCAATTCTTGTTGACAAGCTATGTTTGCACCTTGAAAATGGATTTTTTTTCCAAATCGTAGACTATCTATTTGTGCTGTCGTATGTCATAAACTTACATATATGTATATAGATACTCCGTAAATAAAATCTATGTATATACGCAAAGGTATACTGCACCCATAAGATATTCAAGAATATCATGGGATTAATTTCTCATAGGAGAGAAATCACTTTGGTTTCAAATTTAGCCTCGTGCGCGTTCGCACCTCACGATGTTATATACTTTTACGTACAACGCTTTATATAAGCCACGCGCGTTTCGCTGTGCTCGTTCGTATATGTATGTTTTACATTGTTTCGCATCGTTGCAATCATAATCTCATATTTCTCGAAGCCTTATTTTCTCCTGTCAAATCAATCGCGGGCTGTAACATTTCAGAAAAAAAAATATCGCTCACTGCAGGGATGTGTACATGAGAAAATCTCAAATTTTTATATACTTAATAATCTAGTTTATTGTTCTGCAGAACGCACAGAATATGAGGAAAAACATTTCAAAAAAAACGAAATGATGACATTGATTTTTTGGACACTTTTAGTAGGTATACTTGTGCTAGAGCATTAACATAAAAATAAATGAGAAAAACCTATAAATCATGTATAAATAAAATGTTTTTCGAGTCTAGAATATTCTATATATATTGTACTAAAAGTTATGTTACATAGCTTTGTATACACTTATTATTTTGGTCAACAGCACCCGTAATAATTTTTCTTCCAAAAATGATAGAGCAGTTATGTCGGTAGTAAAAGCGGAACTGATATAAATGTAAACCATCGCCTGAGAATTTCGAAAAAAATTCTTTCTGTTTTTCATCTAATCTTTATAATGATCTAAAGAGTTGTTTTAACAACTCTTATTTTTTGAAGTTGAAGCGCTGTTATGTATTTTATTTATTTATATTATATGATAAACTATAATACTATTGTTTTTTAAAAGTCGTATAAGAACAAAATCTAATTTTAGTTAATCAAAAATATTAGTGTAGGTAATTGTCATATAATAACAACAATCAGAAAAATGTGGACCCAGTAATGGGGCACGAATATTTTCTTAAGTTTTCAAACTTTACATGAATTAAAATTTTGTGATTTTCTCGTGTATTTTAATCTGCGTGCAGTGCTTATTCTTCAATATTGTATTGAATGTCTGAGCATCTAGGTCAAAATGAAAAACATCGCACAGTGGTGCAAAGTGTCGTTGTTCTGTTAATATAATATCTGCAAGTATATATAAGTACATGCTGCAGTGAAATATTGACATATATTATGAAGAAGTAAAAATTGAAACATAAGAATTGTCCATAAAATCCTTCTAGTTATGATTCATTGTTTTAATCTATTATTCATATAATAGAACATAGAAATAATCGTAAAATATTGAAAAATATAAATCGCCTTCTTACCAATATATATATAGATGTGTTTAAAATAAGGGGTCTTGTATCTTATTCTCTCCCAAAATCATAAAATACCTCCTACCCGTTTCTCACAATAATCTCCGCGTCTAAAGTCGAAATCCCGGAATGTCTCGCATCAATCATTCAACTGGATTATTCCATCACTTCCAACAATAACCACAGATTTAAATCAATTTCCGCACATTATCACCTAAAAGTTACAACAGAGAAAAACCTCCTTTTATTATACTCTTCCGCTTCGTCTTCCGCACACGATTCAAAGTTAAACGGTTTTGCAGGTACACAAGTAATTTACATGAAGCGCTAATGTAAATCCCCGCGTCGTCGTCACTATACGCAGATCCCCCCGAGACTCCACGATCCATTGCATCATCGGCTCAAACTGCACTTCCTTTTTCCCTATATGGAGACAGAGAGAGAGAGAGAGAGAGAGAGAGAGAGAGAGAGAGAGAGAGAGAGAGAGAGAGAGAGAGAGAGAGGACCGCGTCGCTCGTCAGGCCTTCCGTGAAAGTCCAATTATTATCCCGCATACAAATATAAAAAAAAGCACCCGTGCGCGAGCTTTATGTAGGACGACAGCATCATGCGGGACTTTTCGCTCACGCACTCTTTAGTATACTGGATATACGTACAGATATCGGAGAAGATGAGAGCCTTGTGTGAACGATCGTTTAGAGAGTTAATTCGACGTTGCGATGTATCGGTATGATTAGTATCTTTTTTTTCAATGGATAACAGTGTACGTAGCGTGATCTAGAAAGCTACATTTACAATTGGCTTGCATAATTATATCATAAGATTTTAAATCGCGTCTAACGCGCGCGGAGTAGTTTTATGGCGATATGAATAGAAAAATTTACGATTCGAGTTTTCATGGCTACGTGATGAGAATTGCTAATGTTTCGAGAGATGCATTGCGTATATTCTTTCACTTGCATTCAATGCTCGCTCGCAAAGAATAATAAGCGCTTTACTGTCTGTTTTTGCAACTATTGGAGATATCTATATGTGAATTTGCTTCTAAATTAGAGAAAGTATAGCCGCGGCGTGCGAGCGCTTAGTGATTCACTGTCGATCGAAAGTTACTCTAATTTCGATAAACACACGAAGCATCAGTCCTAAATCGTTTCACCGTTGAAATTCGTCACGGCCAAATGAACTGTACGAGCAAGATAGCCACAACTAAATCGAGCTGCGGCTGCACATCCCATACATTCAAATGCGTATGTGTTTGTGCATGCATATTGCATACATTATATATTCCAGCAGACACCGAAACGGCTCTATAATAAATTATTAAAAAAAACTGGGTCACTCTCGCGAAGGAGTTTCCTTCTCCGCCCTCTCGTATACGTATTCATACACACATGAACGTACGGCCGCGTGTACGAGCAGACCCGGAAGTGCGCTCTGGCCTCTTTTCTCTCGCGTTCGTATGCGAGTTTACGCGACAGCGAGAGACGAGGCATCGGCATAGCTTGTCGTCTGCGCCGGTAATGCGCGCGAGAGTCTGTTTTCGGTGCTCGGAAAATTATGGAGTGCACGTTTGAAGCTCGAGAGTCTATGTGCTGCTGCTACTGCTGCTGCGCGCTTTTGCTGATACGACGGTATGTCGGGGAAGAGTTTCGAGAGAGGGCGAACGGTTGGGTGGCTTCTATATATCGCGGCTGGAGATCACTTGGACGAGGCTCAATTCGTAGATTGAACGTTTTACGGGATACGCCGCTGGAATTCGTAATATTTATTTTTTTTTGTCTAAATAAGGGCCTGGGTCGAGGGTAATTGGAGAAATAGATTTTCAAGTGTATTATTGTAATAATGGTTCGGACTTTATTATTTTTCGAACGGTAATAATTGCGCGATTTATTTATGTCATTTCATACACTGCATACGAATTCTCAGTCTCATAATAAATATAACAGTTAAGTACTTAGTATCTGACTAGATTCATTTACAGTATACTTTTAATGCAGTATTACAATTCCTCCCTAATTTTACATTCTAAAATTCTAGCATCGTACAGCTCGCATCTAAAACACGTTTATATATAGATAAGCCCGAGGCACTGCACAGACACGCTCAGCTTTTACAATAATAAGTGCACAGTACACGCCCGTCTTACAGTTTCGCCGCAATGCGATTCGCGTGTTGCTCTCCCATCATAACAGCGTTCAGCCGTATAATATACTAATACTTACATACCAATGCGATTCCCACATCCTCCTGCACGTACACGGCACGTACTACTACAGCGAGTCTGCGAACGCGGCTAAGAGATTAAAAGCGCACCGACACAACCATCCTTTCTTATCCGTACATCATCTCAAGTTCATTCGTATAAATACGCGTATAAAACGTATGTGTGCGCACAATCGAATCGCGACGATAATCTCAGCGCCACACACAGAGAGTGTGCCTCGAAGGAGCGAATCGCGCACGGCAAAATTAAGGCCGCGCGATTCACTGAAGCACACAATCGCCCTTTTGTCGCGGCGCAGCTGCGCGCGGCCCGGCGTTCCGAGTGGAAAAAATGTACCTGGCGCTTTTTCATCCTATACATCAGCGATGTCCCTGCGGTCATCCGTAAAAATCAATCGGCGCGCGGCGGCTGCTCCCATCGTTCTCTCCCGCGCTTCGCGCCGTTTCGACCTTGTTTCCTTCTGGATAATGTACTTTTGTGTAGTTGCATGGAAGTTCCGGTGCGTGTTTGTTCTAGTCTGCTGGCGCGATCGCGCTGCGGGTTTGTGTGCGGCCTGCAAGTGTACGCGGTTAGGCTCCATTGCGTCGCGCGATGCAGCTTTTTTTTTCTCTTTCACGAATTAAGGAACAATGCGTATAATGCCTCACTTCCAGGATGCGACGACGAGGAAAAATTCGGATTTGATAATGTAGCGTTATAGGACACTTCCTCTCGCGAGTCCGAGCTTCCGTTGGCTTTTTGCGAGACGAGGCGTGATGCTCTGCTCGCCGACGATTATTCGTATCCTTGCGGCTCTCGCGGCTGATAATACACGCGGAGTAGAGTCGTGCGGATACCGCTCGAGAGCTCAGCTGCAGTTATGATGGTGTTGCTATCGTTGAGCAGTTTAAAGTACTTTCTGCAGTTCTGCTTCTTTTTTTTATCAGACCGATCTCTTTCTCGCACGTGAATCTCGATAAGGCCGGTTTTTCTCGCCAGTGGTCAGTTCCTCGCGTGACTTGCAAATCGTTTTATTATTATGTAACTAACAATATTTCTCTGATTCGCAAGTACTGATATACCGAATCTTTTTCGTTGTACACATCCTTTTCTCACGGGATTAAAAATAATGCATCACTCGTTCCGTCCACTTCGCCTACCGATCTTTCCCTCTCGAAAGCTTCTTACCAAGTGCACCTGCACTGGAATTCGTGCTCGTAACAATCGTAACAGTAACGCTTCCATCCGCGTTCCTCCTCCTCGAACTTGTCTTCGTGCCCGACTCTCGTTTCTTCTTCTTCTTCTTCTCCTCGGTCGTGAGCTCGCTTTTCTCCCCTCCGAATTCGATGCTGCCTCCGTCGCCTCGATAATTCACTCTCTCGAGCCCGTTGAGAGATTCCGGTCCCAGGATGATACGACCCCCGTCGCCGAGGTACTCCACCGAGCCGAAGTTGCGCACGACGTGAACCCGACAACCGTCGCCGGATACTCGAAGCAAACCGCTATTGATCGCGAGACTGACGCGGCATCCATCGCCCTGAATCCAGAGGTTCGTTGCGTTCGAGGTAATCTTCACCCTGAGACCGTCGCCCATCAGGTGGTCCCGGAACTCGTGGCTCAGACCTGGATACGGCGGTGGCGGCGTCGACGAGCGGAACGACTTCTCACTTTCCGTCGGGCCCTTCATGCTCCACAGGACGAGCTGTAACTGAGAGGGTCACAATCTTGGTTAACCATGTATATAGGGTCGTCCGCATAGCGCGCAATTGTTATAACGAAACGTGGTCTAGCAAAAGCAATTTAATTCGATTTCTCCCTTTCTCTCAGCCTCTATTTTTCAAAGCAATTAAGCGCTCGTTCGAACGATCATTACGAGCAGTGGTGCAGTCAGAACAAGAGCCACACGCGAGTATAACAGCGACTGCCGCGCAGCCACGTGAAATTATAACGAATTCTCCAAAGCCACATATCACGCTATGCTCGCATCTTATGCAATGAGCTTCAACTCCGCGTAACGTTGCATCTTGCATTCCTGCATTTATTCATAAGCTCGCTCAGTTATAATAAGCTAAGCTTGAAAAATCCCCGGACATTTCCGCGTGTAATCACGATATGACGCCCCGCGGGTTTGTTCATAAGGACGAGAGACTAAAGTGCGCGTAACGAGAGCGGAGAGTTTTGAAGAAATGAAGACTCACCTTGTCGCGTGTATTCGATGGGCGTGATGAACGCGTGCAATTTTTTTTAGCACTTTTATTTTTTGCACACCTCCTCGTGTCTCGATCTCTCCAAAATCGATCGAACCACTTCAAAAACACAGAATATGTCGCCCACGCTTCGCACGTATTATTATTATAATAATTATACACGGACGAACCGAAGAAGCTGCTGCTTGCTCGATCGTTAGCAATGAAAAGAACAAATTCACAGCTGCGAGTCAGTGTTTAAAGCGCTGATCGCGGCCAATCGACGATGAGGTCGTTTGGTACTTCCCCGTGTTGTCACACTCGTGTACGAGCTCGTGTATCTGCGATGTGCCGCGCGCGTAAGCGTATATGAGACCGATGGTGGGGATACTGTACGTTAATGTTCCCCCCACTTCCTTATCGTTGTTAACTGAGTTTTCTTCAACTGATTCGAGTGATATAGTGTATAGTTATACATCGATCGGACTTTTCTCTCGGGGGATTTCAATAAACCGGTCGGAGATGAGAATATGTTGATGATTAAACGATGGTCTACTTGGGGAGTATTCTGGAGAGTGTATGCGATTGATATTGGGAATCATTGATATGATTCACGTTGGCTTTATACGATGACGGATTGCTTGGGAGGTGGCTGTGGAAAGCTTGAGCGCACTTGAGATTGAACTTAAGCGCGCGTGAGCTGATCTTGATAGAAAGTTCGATTTATGTGTTGTGGTAACCTTGTAAGTGGGAAACGTGACGTCCGATCATGTCATTGAGATGCGGTTTCTGTGTGATCGCGAGCAAAATGAATTTGGCACGTATATTTACTTTGGAGAAAATTGTTTGCTGTATATCATTGATGCATGGTTACTTTGCTGATTGCGTAAACATGGAATGATGCTATAATTATTATTTCTAGATAAAAATAGAATCGACAAACGTACTATTCACAATATAAAAAATGTTTTTAGCCTGTCGTTTTGCTTATTATCTATTCATTTTAGCGATACTTAATATTGTCAAAAAATTATCTTAGAATATTAAAAAAAAAGGATTAATTGTAGATGCTAGTGAATTTGATATAACATGTGCTGCTGACGCACACGTTTAACATTTTGTTTTCGTATAGTATATAATATGACGACTACTCTATCGCAACGGTTTTGTAATGATAAAGAAATTTCAAGGGGATTCCTCTCAATACGATTTCTAATTTACATTGTTAAATTCAATACTTATTTTTTTGTTATTTTTTTTATCAAGATGCGTTTTGCATATGAATTATGTATAGTTTTTTTCTTTTAAGAAGAAAATAATATTAAAATATCAAAAGAATTAGTAATCTATTTGATTATTTGGATTGAAAAATATCATTTTATCATAATATCATTCGATTTTAGTCATTACATACACGCTTTGTATGTAGTGCCTCTTTTAACAAGGCAACTATATGTACAATTGTACATCCTTTAACAAAAACCTGTTACGGTGATCGATCCCCTCGCTGTATAATTCGCAAAAAATTTCACCACTTCCTCTACATCATCAGCGCGAATCTTCAGTTATATTATTACGCTCCGATCAGCAGAAACTTCACCTTGATTATTGAAAAACAAAAAAAACTACAAAAATAGAAAATCGAGACTTGAGGTAGACTCATCTGAAATGCGTTACATATTTCTTTAATGTCACAATATAATTCATTTTATTTTTATGCAAAACTAATAACTATTTTTGATTCAATAATGTGTAAAAGAGAGTATCCAATACAAAGTATATCTCAAAAGGTAATAAGATTAAAAAAAAATGTTTCTTATGATTGAAACATTGAAACAATCATAATTTATAAAAAAAAAAACAATTTGTTGTATTTATGTATCTGGGATATATTAACGTAAAAATTAGATTCACACAGATTTATTACATAGATCGCAAATAATTTTTAGGTGAGAATAAATAGTCCAGCTTTCATTAGCTATACAAACGCAAGTCTCAATAAAGCAATTTATTATTAACTTTGCAAAAATAATCGACTTTTAAAATATTCTTCGCTCGTCAGAATTAATTAATTAATGCAACTATACGCTTAGGTCAATACTTCATAATGTTTACGTTAAATTGAAAAACAATTCTTAACGCATTGCACGTGCTCTCGACTTCCAAGCAACGAGCGCAAACTGCTTTATAACAATCACAGTAGTCAATTAGAGAGATAATCGCACCGATTATTACATCATATATACGTAGACGCGCTCATGTCTCTGGTATAATAACGCCTTTGTACAAAGATTGTCACGTATACTTGCGCGTGCGATGAAGGAACTTCGGATACGTTTTTTTGCTAATATGCCAACATAACGATAAGACATACTTTATTAAGATATTTTTATTTTTGCGTAAAGTACGAGAAATTTTTCAAATTTTTTTCAAATTTTTCATGTTGATGCGATAAGAATTTTTAATTTAACTGCACTTCAGTTCTCGTACGTAGTCGTTTGAGTTGATGGTCACGAAATCTTTTGAAAATTTCCAAGGATCATGCAACCTTTATCAGTTTCATATTTCCTATCTACTCAATTGTGTAATGAGGATTCCCAGTGCTATCTGCTATATAGTTTTATCTGGATTTATCGTCACTTTGAACCTTTCTATAGGATTATTTTTTTAATGATGCGTAACATAATTTCAAATTTCAAGCCAGGGTCTTATAGTCGAGAAAAGATATGATCATATAATATCGAGAGCTGCAATTTCCATAATTTCATTTTCATAATATGTTTAGATAAGAAGAAAATCAGTTATTTTCTCGTTCCGTAGATTAAAGCGGATAATTTGAATTTTGATTTGACATTATACGGATCCCTTCGAAAAATGCTCATCCAAAACGTAACATCCACTCACCGGAAAATCCATTTCCTTTCCACCTCTACACGCGAATCGAATTTTCAAAGCTGAAACGACGTCGGCGCAAATAATATCAGGAGTCCAATCCCGTTCGTGTAAATTGCCGCGACAGCTCCTCCTTCTCCAAAATTGCTTTCTTCTACCCTACGGACACACGAATCGACAATAATCCATTAGAGCCGCGGGCGCTTTATCTTTGCCGTACATATATAAGAGCAGACGTGCGATGTGTCTTTGCAATATTTCACGACTGACCTGCCTCCTTCCGATTAATTTTGCAGACTGAGGGGAGAAGACAGTGAGGCGAGGGACAGACAATGCACGCAACGAGAGACAACGAAAGAAACGAGAGAGTAGAATGAACGGATTGACGACAACGAGAGACACGATGTCAGCCATGGAGTTGCCGATCAAAAACGGAGTGGACGATAAGGTGTGTATTCACGATAATCATTAATTTTTTTTCTGAAAAACGCTTACGGCTTTACTCGTGTGTATTATCGCGATTAATTGGTTATATTATTATACGATACTGCAGTGTATAACGGTGTGCATACGTGCGAAGAGAGGTGCTACCAAATATGCTTCAATAAAATTTATTTGCAATTAATGAACGAGTTAACGGAAATGAGTAAAAACTAACGAGACGCGTTATGCCAACCGAGCGTTTCGAAGCTTCCGGGAAAAAGCTTAATTGCTCTTATAGGCTTTAACATACTTTCAAAGACGTAACGAGAAGAACACTTGAGATACACAAAGTTACGACGGAGTGAATCCTCCCGACTACACATTTTCAAATACCTCGATGCCACGTGGTCGTGGCATACCTGCCAAAAACCGTGCAATACCCTCTCTGAATAATTCTCGTACATTTTTCCACAGTTCTCAAAACTTGCTCTCCTCTGTCTGCAACTAAAATATATATACGATTGTCAGACACTGACAATATAAGACGTCAGTAAATAACTATTATACATAATTTAAACTTTCATCGCCGTGTCACCGTACGAAATCCCCGCAGCTGGAAGTGCAGCAGAACGGTGTATCGCGGCAGGACTCGGGCATGCCAGCGGACGAGGATTTGGCATCGCCCATGGACTCGAGCCTCGTTCTCAAGCAGGCGCGGCGATCGTTGATCGAGCTCGACTCGACCATCGACTCCGACTCGAATTGCACGTTCAACAGCGAGTGCAACATCACGGTCATACACGTGCCGCCGGCCGACGATCCCGGTAGCGAGAGACTCGCCTGCAAGGACGAGGAGCAGGAGACGCCGATCGCCGAGGCCGACAAGAAGGACTACGCCGTCGAGGGCAAGGACAGCAAGGACGGCAGCGACAGCGGCGTCGAGGGCTGCGCCGCCGAAGTGCCGAGGGTCAGTTCTTATCCTCATTTCATATACGCTTCCTACTTCAAACGCTGTTCTTTTAACGGATCGACAATTCACATTCAGCTGCATTTTCAATGAGATTTCTCTGCGGCGAAGAAACTGCTTTATTTTCGAATCTTTTCGAAACTTCTACACGAAACTTTCGAATTATTTTAATAACTATATACTTTCGCGTTGAGAGCCTGCATTTTTAGGTGTAATAAAAATTTTCTCTTTTCACATCAAAATTGGATCATCGCAAAGAGATATCATAGATTTACTCGCGGCTAACGCAACTCGATCGATCCAACACTGTCGTGCAGATATATAGGTGCAATAAATTATAATCAATCGAGCGCGCTCGCGCATCGATTCGCCCGAATTTCTTAATAGTCCGGGATGCAGAAATATCGATTTACGAATAACCAGACTTACTCATGTGACACGTGATAATAACGTTTCCTTATTAGCACATAAAAGGCCTCAATAAATTATCGACAATTCTTTTTTAATTTATATCTCCACATTTGATTATTGTGTTTTTCACTGCAATTTCAACATAAAGTCTTTATCCTCCTGCCTGTCTTACAAGTCATCAACCGAAGGATATACGAAACGTACCGGGAATGAAAAAGCTTTTCTGGTACGACAGAAGCTATGTAACGAAAAAAATTGATTGCAACAGGTACAGAGCCGAAACAGCGTGGACTACGCGAGCAGCTGCAACGGCCTCGACGAGGCCTCGTGCGATTCAAGTCTCGTGAGCTGCTGCTCGGTGTACGAGGATCCCTGTGCCACTCTGCCCGATGACATCCGACTGAGCACCGGAGGTAGTGCCGCTGGAGCCGGAAACGGCGAGGGAACCAGCGAAGGCGGCAGCGAGAGCTCGTCCATCGCCGGAAGCGTATCCGCCAGGGCTCAGAAGAGGACGAGCACCAGCGTAGCTCAGGCCAAAAAGAAACTCACCAGCCAGTACGTTCGTTAACGTCGAGATGCCATTGTTATTATAATTTTCTTTTTCTCATTCCTTGAATTTCGCGAAAGTTCGCGCCGCCAGTGCACGCGCGCGCATAAAAACGCGACCGATCGCGATGCTGAATCATTCTTTTATAAGGCAGTTTTCAAGCTCGTTTCTGGAGCAATCAGCCGCGGCGAGTGCTTTTCGATTATATCCGCGCGCGAGAGGCAAGAACTTTCGTCGGCGAGTTTAAAGAGAGTTACGTGCAATGCGTGTATACATATACAACCGAAAAATAAAAGCCGCTCTTCGTCTCGCAGTGCATCGACGGAATCGCAGAAGAGCAGCAGCCAGCGCACGAGCAAGGCGACCTCGGCGAGCAGCAGCTGCAACACCGTCAACGGCACGACTGCCACCGGAGCTAGAGCCAAGCCGCGCACAGGTCCGCAGCGCAACACCCTCACGAAATCGCAGAGCCTCACCAGCAGAGACAGAGGTCGATCGAGGGAGAAGTCCGCGGTGAAGGAGACGAGCACGGCTAGGGATAGCTCGAACGCGGCTAACAGGGGATCCTCGACTGCGAGAAGTTCCGGTGGCGCTACCGCGAGTACCGCCGCCTCGAGATCCAGAACGAGGCCGGACTCCCTGCCGTCCGCGCTAACCACCGAGATTAATAAGGACCTGGCGCAGCGTGGCAGAGCTGCTGGTGAGACTTCCGCTGCCTTGACGAATGTTAGAATGTTCGAATGCGCGCGATCAATTTATTTTCTTATGTGATTTATTTTTATAAGGCGGATTGTATTCGGTGTAACTGTCACGTTTCATTCCAAAACAAAGGTTGTCTATTATTTCGCTAGTGTCGCAAGCGATAAAAATAGATGCGAATGCGTTGAAAATAATAAAGACAAAGAGACTGAAAATACTGTTCCCAATTATAGGATCGACCAGGCCGAGAGGCGGTTCAACGGCACGTCCGAGCAGCGCAACAACGACAAACACCCGAACCCCCAGTTCGACTCCCTCGGAAGACGGGCGTAAATCTCTCTCGACCGTTGGTCGCAGCTCGAGTCTCTACACTGGCCGCATCGATCTCAAGTCTTCGAGGTTACTTGATAAAATGACGACGAGCATGGACAGCGGCACGAAAGCTCTCGATACTTACGGCACGCTGCCGCGCAGTGCCAGGCACAGCAAATTCGCAGTTCCTAAAACGAGTGAGAAGCCGCCCGTAGCAACGCGTAGTCGATCTGGAAGCCGAGACGCTAGCTTGAACAGGCTGTTAGGTAGAAAAGCGCTCAATTCGAAGGAAATGACTGGATCAACGCACAAGGGCCTGCCGCCTTATCCTAAATTAAAAGTGACCGAAAAAACGAAGATTTATCACGAGACAAGCGTGCAGACAGGATTGACAGGTAAGCGCATTATCAATAGGTTCGTGAGAATATCTGTAGCGCTTACTAATTTTGCGATTATTGGGATTACCGATCAAAGCGTCGTCCGATAACAATTGTAGAGTTGAATGTCATGAACAATCATGCAAAGAACAAAACTGTTCATCGAATCATTATGTGTTGGATCTGTAAAATGGGATTGAAATCTCGCATAATTTATATACTTAGCACGATTTTGGCACATGATTTATTATTGATCGGTTTTCTGAGCGATAAAGACATTGTTGGTAATGATATTAGCAAAGGAATTGATACAGCAATAAAATTCAATTTTTACTGTTTTTAACTATTTTCTTTCTTTTTTTTTATAGGTAAAGACATTGACAATTGCCTTGCCGGGATAGCAACAATTGTTCCTAATCCGGAGAGTGCAGAAAAATCAGAGAATGACAGCCAAACCGAGGGAAGCTGGGACGATATGCAACAGCTCAAGAGTGACCTTAAGAAGACGACTGACGAAAATGAGACGAATAAGAAAGAAAATGAGAAGTTACGTACCGAGGTTGAGGAGTTGAGGAAAAAACTTAAAGAGGAACAAGCTGATCATGCATTTGCACGACAGGAATTGGATAGGAATGCGCAAAGAGTGCTTGCTATGCTGGGTACGCCACAGTCAGAACATGCGGGTATGTGTAATATATAAACTGTCTACATTGCAGAAAAAAGTTTATTTTAAAAAATGTTAATTATTTTTATAGATGGAAGCGACAGCTTTTTGGAACTGGAATCTCATTTCCAATCTTCGGGACAAGTTGTTGCCAATCAGCAGATTGAGATAGCTGATTTGCAGTCGCTCTGCAGGATGTTGAGTAGAGTAAGAGTCATTTAAAGCTTGAAATTAAAATAAATATACATAAGGAGAATTCTTCATCGTTTTCATTATTTATTCACATGTTCCATGATTTATTTACACAGGATTTAGAAAAAAGTGTAGCAGCTCAGAAGGTTCTGCTTCAACAACAACAAGAACTGGAAGCTGAGTCGATGGAAATGCAAGATTTCTTACAAGAAGAAAAGGCTACTTTAGAGATCGCGCTAAAGGAAGCTGAAGCGGAATCAAAAAAGAAAGATGAAAGTGTAAAACAAGTATCATCAGAGCTAGAAAGACAAACAGAGGAGTGCAAACATCTTGTTAGAATTAGCGAGCAAAGAAGACAAGAAAACTTGTCACTGAGCATGAAGTTAAATGCTGTTGAAAGAAGAAGCAAAGAACTTTTACTTGCCCAAGGAGCGGCCGTATCAGGTGCTTCTGTTGCACTTTCTGGTCTAGGTAGTAGATTGGAGGGATTAGTGGATCAACTAATCATGTCCTACAATATTTCAGAAAAGGATCTTGAGGTAAATAAGTATGCACTTATGATCGAAATTTAATTTAATTGACAAATAACAACAGCAGCAATCTACGTAAAAAAAATATTATTTTCACAGGATGTTGTGTATCATAACGAAGCTTTCAGTCGAAGCAATAGCAGTGTCGAATCAAGTCCTGTTAGTTCAAAACACAGCATTAAAGACTGCACACCGAGTCCTAAGAGAGGTTCTTTCGTTTCTGCCGTCATTGGAGCAATAAGGAATGCAGCGACGCATCCGTTTGCAACAAAACCAACGAACGAAAAGAAATCTAATGATTCATCCAAAATAATACGAAAAGGTTGGTTTATGTTTTAAAGTATTCATGAGACTGTTGTTACTCCATATTTGAGAATTCCAATAATTATGTTTTATGCATTTTTAAAATATGCATTTTTTATTTTAGACTTTAGCACAGAATCTTCGTCCGATCTTCTAGATTTCGAAACAGAGCCTTGCCTAATGATGGAAAATGTACTAGAAGATGTTCCTTTACCAGATACCTATTCACATAATATGGTATCTAGTTGTGATTCGCTCAGACGAGTTCTGAGTGTTCCTGAGACTGTTGAGGAGCATGACTTGAGAAAAAGTAAAATGAATGGCGAGTCAAGTAGTTTAAATAATTTATCGCAAGCAATACTAAACAGACGCAAAGTAAGTATTAGAATGCTTTAGGATTTTCTATATTATTTTTTACTATGCTGCAAAATACTTTTTAAAATATGTTCTTATTACATCTAATAATTATTGTTTCAGGTTGAAGATGAGGAAGAAGAAAATTGCGAATCAATAAGTGAATCAGAAATCGGTCCGTCCGAAGGTCCGTTACCATTGACTGACTATTGTCCAGCCACTAGTCTTGTTGATCAAGTCATTGATGTTGATAATCTTGTCACTAAACTTCTGAAAGTTTTACGTATTATACAACTCGATAACGATACATGCATTCAAGAATTAAAAGACGAAAAGTAAGACTTTGTATAATTATTTAGAATTATATTACAACAAATATTAATAATATACTTTAAATTTCAGAACGGAATTAGAAACGAGGCTAGAAATTTTCTTAGCTGAACGAAAGACTGGAGAAAATTCACAAGAAAGCGAGAAAGACATCGTGAATAATGGAGTGGAAGATCAAACGAGTATAATCGAAAATTGTAAACATGTGATAAAAGAGGTAAGTGTTTCATATTTAATTGAATAGTGTCACTTAAGCTCCACGATTTCAATAATTCTTTATTTCTAGATGAATGATGTAAAGGAATTGATAGTTGAAGGACAAATGGACAAAAATAAATGCATTTCAGAAGAATTAAGAGACGAAGATCAAAATACAAACGCTACTGTCCTTCTTTCACCGAGTGTTTGCTCTTAAATCGTAGATTAAACAAATTCTATTTTTATCAATTCTATGAGTCAATTTGCCTCTCTTGAGTGACACAATATCAATCGCATCCCATAATGAAATAGATCAATTAGAAACTGATAAAATTAATAGTATATTAAACGTACTCTGTGAATACGATATCACTATATACGATGGGATTGCAATATTAAAAGTATCAAATTTCTATTAATTGTATATAGCGAGGTAAATTCAATCGTATCAATGTCTGTTGTCGTTATTTTCAGAAGTTAGGAATCAATTATCAGGGTTATGCAAAATTGTAGGGGAAAAAAATTGAAATGTGATTTAGTTGTGCTCCTTGGAGAGACATGCCAGTGATTAAATGAGGTAATTGTATATAAGGAACGATAGTGATTCTTAGTGTTTAAGGTGGCTAAATGAGAAAAAAAAGAAAAATGCGTCAAATCGTATTGATATATCGCTGTGATGGATTATCAAAGAATTTGAAAAAAAGAAGAAAAATATTTAATTTTTCTTGTTCATACAACTGTAAAGAGCTTTTGCACTGCTATTAACTTTTTTCATGAATTTAAAAATTATGTATCGCTTAGTCCTCGTATATTAAGTTTTATCAAATTGATTTGATTTTTTTTTTTTTTTTTGATTGATTCTAAAGTTAAACTTACTCTTGATTGGACAGAAAACTTAATTTTTCGTTTCATTATGACGCACTCGCATATCTCCAAACACTTGTAGCACCCGACGAGCTTTCATTGTTGTACAGCTAAATAATTGTCATATTATAATGTATCATTTTTATACAATTTACGAACTATCATGTCAACGTACCAAAAAGAGATTGTAAGAGATGACAGAGCCAGCAGGTGATCAATAAACATGTAATTAATTATTAATTTTTAAAAACGAATAAATTTTTTTCCATATAAAAGTGGATGTTTATTTCCTTTTTTTCATGGAAGCCTTTAAAACTATTTTATTTATGTATAAATACGTGTATCTAGTATCACTTATGAAAATAGTTTTGTTTTAATTTATCACTTTTACATCAGCTGCATGAATGATTTAAATGTGACGCTCGTTAAAACGCGCAAAATGAACGATGATTAAGTATAAAAGTTAATAATGAAAAAACTACTTTAAATGTAGGAGACTTATTTTGAAGCTTGCTGAGAATGATGCATTCGCTTGAGGAAAGGTGTTATCAAGTTCGAGATCCGAAGAGCAGGTCTGAAAAAAAAATTTCAACTCGATAAGTCGAGCGCACAATAAACGAATAATTTATTATCCCTCGAGTTTTCCATGCGAAAAACTTACTTGTGTCCAGCGAGTATGGAATCGTGATGCGAAGACTTTGGAATGGTATCCTTTTGAGGCTTGGGCTGGGGCGCGTCCGACTCCGGTTTCGGCTTTAACGGCTTGTCAGCCTCGCCAAGGAGTTGGCCGAAATTAAAGTTTGAAGGTTCAAGTGCCGCACCCGCTAGTAGAAGAGTGTCAGCCGGCGCCATGATAAAGACCAGTCCGTCCACTAGAAAGGAATAGTTGTTCGTAATCTCACTGTACGGCACAGCTTTGTTAAAAAAACATCTCGAATAAGGGCTAATATGTATTTCAAACAAAGAGAGTAGATTCAAATCGTTATGCGTGGCAGCGAATGGAAAAAAGCGCATAGTATAAAAACCTTTAACTCTGTAGTTCTCCGTGCCGTTCTGGCGCTGATCGTAGAGATCCGTGGCGGCGTCCTTTTTGTAGTCGGCAGGGGAAGGCTCATTACGATCGCGATCTCGAGTGTAGTGCAGCAAAGGGTTAGCGTTCGCGCTCGCTGCGCTCAACGCGATCACGAGCAGGATCGTCTTGAAAACGCGCATGTTGATGCTCGCCTCCATTGTCATACTTCAAACAAAAAAATAAGTAGAATATTGTAACATCTTGCGCAACATATTTCGAAACTTAAAATACTTATAATACGAGTGCAGGTGAATTCCTGAACACTTTTTTACTGCAGCGCGCCCGTATCACGCGATTTTATTGTATTTCGAGCTGCTTCGGTGTCTACTACGCGATACTATACGTTTCTCCCGCGGAGAGATAAACAAGACAATAAAGCCCGTCGTAAAAAAGTTCCCCGTACGAAATGTATATAATTGAAGAGAGGACGAGAGAGTCCTCCAGCCCATATGTATATATACGCGGCACAGAGATTACAATAATTTACCTGACGAGCTGAACTCTATTTCGGACAGATGCAGCGCAGTAGCGTAAAGTAGCGTCGTTGTCCTGCCGCACAACTCGAGGCTCGACTGTGCTTTGCGCCTATGGTGCGCGCGGGGCAGGGAGCTCGCGCGTCTAGCGGAACGTCGTCTTTTCCCTCTCCTCTTCGACGATCCTGACGCCTCCGGCGCGGCGATCAAGTTCAAGGACCCAAAGGCAGAGCCTGTTTACCTGCCCCCAAGGCAGCAGCCGCAGCAGCGTCCAACAACTGGAAATACCTCTTCGTTTCTATCTTTGGCCGCGAGCTTTTTCCTTTTATTTCTCAAACTCGTTACGCGTGCGGTCTCGGGTTTACCGATATCGCGCGGCCCTCGTGAAATTTCGAGTTACCGGTCAGCGCGGCGGTCGTCGCGCCGAAACAAAGTCTCGAAAGAGGAAGAGCGAGGTGGGAAAGACGGGAGATGAGCCATTGCAGAGGCGGAGGTACGTTGAACCCCCGGTGGGGTAGGAAGCTCTCTCGCGTCTATTCTCGTGTGTACGCGCCAGGAGCGCGGCAGCGAGAGATATTTTTCCTCCTGATGCGCGCGGAAGCGCGAGCTGCAGCGACCGCGGTTGCGGGGCCAAGCTCGGACGTTGGCCCCGCGCGCTGTGTGTACTGCTGCACGGCGCTAACCGCATCGTACGCGCAAAGCGACTACTTCTCCGCGTAACCGCGGCAGGCCACCTGCTCCAACGAATTCTCCGCAAACAGGTTTCTACCTTTCGGATAGGATGGATTGTTTGGGTTGCCGATGTTTAGTTTGGCTGCGGGAAGCTTCACGCAGCGCGCGGTGTGGTGTGTCGAATAACTCTTACACGGGAAAGGGGTTATCGACACTTTTCCTTACACTTTTCAAGCTAGTTGAAAAGCTTTAACGACGCATTGACAGATTTACGATTGATTTTTTCACAATTAAGTGTACGATCGTAATTGTGAGTAGACAGACAATACTAGACATACTTTTGGTGACCAATAATTTTTTTTAACCGCACAACGAATCCTCACATAAATTTACCACATAAAAATCTCTGTTCAACTGAAGTAGCCACTAGCCACTACTGCAAAAATGTTTTATCGCAAGCCGAAAGCTTTCTCCCAAATCTCGTATCGCACCGTTATTCCACTTAACTGTTCCTTGGCATATATATAATACACACACATATAGGGCCACAAAAAGGATCATTATGCGCGTGCATTTGCGCGCTTAAATCAATTTGATGACCCAGAGACTGTTATAACGACCGGTTTAGCCGTCCGTATCGCGTATCACGGCATTTGCACTCTCCAGAGGATTATAAATTGCCTTGAAGATTTTTTTTTTTTTTTGGAGATGATATAATGTGAAAAGGTGTATAATCTCTGTATATTGGATATAAAGCGCGGTAATCTTCGAATAAATGTCGGGTTGTCATCTGCATTCGCGATCCAAGTGGTCGGTATAAAATGTGGCACATATATGAGGAAATCTACGGGCAGGTGCGGGAATTTTTTGGCCAAAAAGTGGAAAGTGAGCAATTTTGTGGGCACACTAACCGGACTAGGTTTTTTTACTCGTTAGGACATACAATAGAAGAAAATTGACTCGAAATACATCGGCTCTTTTTTTTCACTTTCATATGAATTTATCAGATTTCAAATTTTTTTCTGCGATGATCTATATATATTACATATGCTTCTCAAGTTGGTTGTTTTTTTACTGATTTTGAGAAGCAAATATGTAGAAAACGAAAGCTTTAATTTGAGCTATTAAACTTTGAAAACGGTCGGTTGGATCGAAAGGTACCAAGATTTCAAAAGAGGACAATTTTTCATTCAAATGCTATAACTTTTGAGCCAGTCGTGCGTTTTCAAAGTTTAATAGCTTAAATTAAAGCTCTTTTCTGCAATTTTTGTGCTGATTAGTTTAAGTTTAAATTTATTGCGTAACCTGCTATATATATATATATATATATGCTTTCAAAAAATGATCTTTTTGAAAAACATACATATAGCTCATCATAAGCGAAAAGAAAAAACGCGTCTAGTAATTAAAAAGTACAAAACAGACCTTTAATTTGACGTATTGAACGTTGCAAACGGATGCTTGGATTAAAAGTTAGAAGGATTTTAAGGAAAAAAGGTAAGTGCGACCATTTTCGTAAAAGACTGAATCCAAGTTCATCGTCTTCTAAAATGCGAAACTTTTGATCACTGCATCCGATTTAGACAAATTTATATCCAAATGAAAGGTCTTTTCAAGTACTTTATTTTAATCGATTGACAGTTTTATTTAACATACGGTCTGCTCTTAAACTTTTAAGAAACACTCAAAATTGCTCACTTTCCACTTTTTGGCCAAAAATTTCCTCATTTGAGTGATTTGTACGAAAGTGGCATGTGACATGTCGCCATCCCCTACACTGCCTTGTTTAAATTTTATTGAATCGGCAAATACACAAAAATTTTCTATACTAAATGTACTTATCAAATCAGGATGCATACTGAAGTACTTCTATTAAGTGTGCCTTAATGGTTGCAGTAAATATAAAATGTCATCTACGTAACATGTCGCTAGAAAGAACGTTGGTAATCAAAATACTGCAGGGCTTCAGATGTGCAAGTAGGCTCTCTTGTTATTGCAGGGGTAAATTATACATTTATTCTTTACTTAAACATAGTCAAAATGTTGTTAATATAAAGCTAAATAAGTATCTAAATGGAAATTTGATTATCTACGTGCAATGGCTCTTCAGATCCATAATAATTAGTGTGAAAATGTCACCTCTGTAGTAACTCGTGAAATTTGCCTATGTTAATCTTATGGAAAAAATTTTAATAAGAGTTGTAGCTTTTTACGAATAAACAATGTTTTTTAAACCTCGAATGATAAAAAAACCACTATCAGTTGACCCCGTAACTTTCCTTTTTGTTCTTCGATTTGGACGGTGAAATCTGCCATTTTTCTGCAAATCAGTCATATACAGCTATGCTAAGCGGGACTTTTTCGAAAATAGGAGCGTGCAATTTCGTGTGAGTTAATTGCTTACAACATGGAATTTTCAGAAAATAATTTTATTCTGTGAATCAATCGGTATACATAAAAAAAGCACTTCATTTTTAATTCGTATACAAAATATCGCGCGTGTGCGTACAGATCTGAAATACAAAATATCGCAGCGCCGCACCGCCGTCTGCCAAGTGTTAAAAATAAAGAAATCACATACAAGTTGCATTGAAAAAAAAAAGTTGACTCAGGCATATGTAACACGTTACAATCTATATATAAATAAATCGATACGTATATGTAGCTCGTCGGCGTACATTGCGTAACGCCTTTCGCCCCGTGTTTTTCATTTTCTTTTTTCTTCACTTTACAAATACGATATATGTATCACGTCCTTCGTCGCAATGCAGACGCATTGAGAGACGCATCGCCCAATGCATCATCGTAAAATCAGTGTGGGTTCATTCACATTCGACGCAGCGATGATCTCTGCGAAGGTCGACTGCTTATTATCTGATTCTGTGCGTGCTCTTTTCTTCGCGTCGAGTTTGGCCGAATGAAGAGACGCAGTAAGTAAGTAGTCGTTCTCTCGAGCTTTTGACGCGTCGACAACAGAATAATGACAAATATTCGCTCGAGCGATCGTCGAGAGTGCAGTATGGACGAACCGATTGGAACAAAAACGAGGACGTTTCGATTGTTAATTTCGGAAAAGCCAGTGTTTGTTATCTTGTGTTGTAAGTAAATGCATCACCATTCCCTAGACGAAGAAGCAAGTAAATAAACCTTGACTAGTGCGCTAACACACGATCAAGTGTACAGAAATAAATATGCAATAATATATATATAGTTTTATAAAATATATCGTATAATAGTAAAAAAAATCACGCATACATAATTCTTCGCAGTGAAAAAGGAAACAATTTGAAAAAGCACGCGCGCCTGTATGTGTGCCTGCATGTTCAACAAAAATGATCGATATACGTATAACAAATCACTCGTGTATATCCCAAAGAAGATAGTGTGATATTGAAATTTGGAGTAAAATAATGTGAAGCATATTAGAGTTTTCTAATTCTGCGCCTGACAGATACCCAAGCGATCGCGGCTCCTGCCGGGTCCGCAGTTCTCGATGGCGTCGCCGATGAGCTTCAGGCTGAGCGTATCGTCGGCCGTCTCAATGAACTTGTACTTGACGACCTTGGACTTGTCCTTCCCAGGGGCGTCCTTGTCCAGGACGGCCTCCTTGCCCCGGAGGTTCCTCAGGCTCCTGACGACGTCCTCGAGGCTCCTGCCGGCCTTGTCACCCTCCTCGACGAGGACGAGCATCTCCTCCTTGGGCTGGTGCTGTTGCTGCTGCTGCTGCTGCTGCTGCTGCTCGTCGAGGAAGACGTCCGCAAGCTCCTTGGGCTTGTCGAGCTTGGGCTCGGCTGGTTCCTCGACGCTCGCGGTCTTGGGCTCCGGCGACTGGGCGGCGGTCGTCTGGGCCGTGGCGGAGGTCCTCTTGACGTTGGCGAAGAGCTCGGCCAGGGAGCCGAAGACGTCCATGCTGGAGCTCGGCTTCGCCACGAGGATGACGAAGTTGTCGAGGTCGACCTTGACGTTGAGGTCGCCGTCCTGGCGCTGGTCGTAGCTCGTCGCCGGCGCGGCTCCGCAGCCCAAGGCCATCAGCACCGACAGCAGGATCACCAGGAGCTTCGTCCTCGGCATTTTGGACGCTGTGTGTCGACCGGTCCGTGCGCTGGCTCGCTCGCGACTGCTGAGATGATGCTGCGCTCGGCCCGAGTAAGTCGTCGGGTCTCGCGCTTGGGGCCGGGAAAAGATTCCCCTCTCCCTCTCGCCGATGCTCTGCTCTCGGGTTATATTCGCAGCCGCGGCGACGGGGCCAGTGCGGAAGAGCCGCATTTGTCTGCGGCGAGAGGATGCGCGCTACGAGATTTTATGCAAATTCCTCGGCTATTCAGGCGCACAACACTTCAAAGGATGTATCCTTAATAGTACAATTAGTGCACTATCAAATCCGCCGTATTTCTTAGCCGTGCAGCTAATGCGTACACGCAGTAGATTTCCATTATGGCATACGTGTTATAGTTGCTGCATAATTTGCAAGCGTAAAGTTGGAGCAGAATTTTCACGGAATATTTAAATGAGGCGAATCGGCAATTTTGTTTTTTTATTTCTTCGTCGCTTTATTTTCAGGCGCAACTACATACGATTAAACTCGCTCCAAAGTCCGTGTACACAGAAAATTATTTTAAAAAATATTCGTGCTATTAATTTCCAATCATATAAGTTTTATTACTTTTACATCACATGTATACTTCATATACACCGTCGATAGATTTAATATTGCACGCAGCTACATCTGTCACTAAAAACTATATAGCCTTAAATCTTATCTTACGTAAATGAAGATGAAAACGAACATTCATAAGTAGGAACTTTATTAATTATTACGATATTGAGAATAGATAGCCGATGAATAGTGTCATTCTTATAGCTAAATGATGCTTGCGCGCGCTTGCGCCTATCGATATATATCACTCATTATATCATCGGGCGAATCCCGCGCGTACACTAGGGGCTGACTGGCTCTGCTGTTATGGCTGCTGCTGCCGCTGCCGCTGCTGGAATTCCGCTCAATATGTTCGACTTGCTCAACAGAGTCGGCGCAAGTTTCATCAGAGCGAGTCTGGGCCTGTAAAACGAATTTTTACACATGTGCTTATCCGAATGTATGAAATTATGTCCCGACGCTCTCCGCGGCGTACGTCAACTATATATATAGGCATACGCGAAATGAAAACTTGCAGCTGAATTGGCCAATCGACTGAATATACCTGTACATTTTATGACAGTGTTGATTTAATGCTGTCAATGAACTTGTGCGAAAAAAGCTCGATGCCATTACGCTTAAGAAGCTGTAAGCGCGCGTGTATAACGCAAGACTATAATAATATTACGTTGTAACGCGATCCGCGACTCGATCGGCAGGCTTTAATCGACTGAAAACACATATGAGATCCTGGAAAATAATAACCTACGAAATCAAGGAGTACCGGCGCTTGAAGCACTTGCCGGACTTGAGTAAAAATCCAACGGGACACCTCTTCCTGGGCTCGGCGATGCCCAGGGGTCTCTTGTTGGAATCGTTGGGCTTGGCGTCGTCGGCCGGCTCGACGGTGACGGCGCTCGCCGTCGAGGTCGAAAGCTGCTGCTTCTCGGCCTCGAGCTTCGAGGCGTTGCTCACGCCCTCGACGATCTTTTTGTTCTCGTCGTCGATGAGCGGCTCGTGGTGGACCAGAGCGACGGCTATCGTTGCCGGTAGAGCCTCGCTCTCCGCCGGAGTCGAGCTTGCGTCCGGAGCTTGCGTCGGATTCGTCGGCCAGATGCTCCAGGTCTCGTTGCTGCTGCTGCTGCTGCTGCTGCTGGTGCTATTGCTCGAAGGCTTAGGGGTGGTTGGTCTCGAGCCCGGCTTTATCGTAAAGTCCGCGTAATCGTAGGCATAGTCGTAGCTCTGAAAAGCGGCGAGAAAGTTGTCTGTGCATAAAAAAGCGCGATTTCCATGCTGCAGATACGTAGTGGGTCGGAAAAATCGTACGCACAGACACGCTTACCGTGTAATCGTCGAGCATCTCCGAGTCGACGAGGGCGAGGATCTGCACGTCCTTGACGTCGATCTGCACGTTGACTTTGCCTTCCTGCCTCTGGTCGTAAGTAGCAAGGTTCCTCGCCCTGGCGACAGCTCCCAGGAGCAGCAGCGAGATCGGCAGGAGAAGCTTGGCAATCATGATCGTCGCTTTGAAAGCACTGGCGAGGGACTGGGACTGCGCGCGTGGCCGGCGTCGATGGAAGACAGGCTAAAAATGAAGTCCGGCACCTCGGCGAGGCTCAGCTCTCTCTCTCTCTCTCTCTCTCTCTCTCTCTCTCTCTCTCTCGCCGGTAATCTCGATAAAACAAGGGAAGGAGGAGGAGAAAGCTACACACAGTGTGTGGAGAACCGGTATTACACACGGTACGTTTGTGTGTGCGCGCGCACACGGGCGAACGAACTTGACGATTACCAGCCCGAAAGGACGTTGCCCCGGGGGAAAAAAACCCTCTCGCAGCTCTTTGCATATATACGCCGACTCTGTATAAATAGTGTGTACGTGAGCTCAAGGTCGGTACCGCTGCTGCTGCTGCTGCTGCTGCTGCTTTCGTCGAAGAAGCGCCTTTGTGTACAGAAGAGTCAGTGATTGATTCATTAGCTGGAGGAATCTCGCTACAAGAGAGAGAGAGAGAGAGAGAGAGAGAGAGAGAGAGCCTATTGGGATTCCTGCGCCTCACGATGCCGATGGGAAGATAATAAGGTAAACGCTTCTGCCCCGGAGCCGAGGATGATGATGCCAGCGATAAACAGCCTGTAGCGCGCTCGGGGACCTATATCGTAGCGAGAATTCAAGTCCTTAATTGGCTTATGGAACTGCCTCATTTCCATACGTAAATGGATTCTGATGAGCTATTATTTTATTCGAGAGCCATCGAGCTCAATGTTTATATATACACAAGATTGTTTTTCTTTTCATCGATTCTTCATGTTGAATATCAGCAGGATAAAGGAGAGGAAAGACGCGATCAATTTGACGAACTTAATCAAAGTGGGCATATTCGTTCGGAAGATGTTGCCGGCGCTCAGACTGAAAGTACAGCTAGTCTGTGCCATCATGGGGATAAGATAGTTGCGTCGAAGCTGCGGCGGCAGATTGTACCACTGGCTGTTGAACAGAGCCCCGGGCATCTCGTCGAAAGAGCGCCTCAACAGTTCCCCGAAGTAGCAGTAGAGAAATATACTGGACATCATCATTGGAACTACTTGGATGCTTCTCACCACCACGGCGTAGTCCATGTCCTCTAGGGCCGTCACAAAAGTCGCAACTATGCAATCAATACAAAACAGATGACAAAAATTAATTATCATTGGTTATACGTGTTGCATAATGATGTCCTTACGCACACTGAGAACTTATCAAAAACATGTAAATGACGAAAGTGATGATCAGAATCTCGCTGAAAGTCTTCTTGATGTTGTCCAGCAGTTTGGACAGTTCTCGATACCTCTTCGACAGCGATATCACGTACAGGACGCTCTCCGCGGGGCACTTGGATACGCCGACCTCGTTGAATAGCTTCCGCAAAATTTCCAGTTGTCCTTGCGCGTGCATAACGAGGACCAAGAATATCCCAAAATCCATACCGATGGTCGCGGAAATTATGTAGACATAGGCAAAAGACTCGAATACATAGATTCCCGCGTATTTAATTGCGCTGACGTTGCTGAAGGTGCAGACCGATTGAAAGGGTAGATTGACCGAGTCCCTCCTCTCCATGTAGAACGGATTGACGAAGCACAGTACTATTATACCGTAGGACACGATAACGTGAATGGACGAGAGACTTTTCCCCAATTTCGCGCAGTCCATCATGATCTTGACGAGATCCGGCTCCTTGACGCTCAGCCAGTCGTTGCGAGCGCTGCAGCAGTTCTCTCGAAGTTTGGCGAGGTGCGCTCTCAGGCAGACGAACTTCACGAAGGACAGGAAAAACAGCATCGCGACGACGTAGTCGTCCATGATGTTGACGACGTTTCCACATTTTCGGTATATCTCGACCAAGGATGTCGACATGACGAATATCTGCGCATTGATGAAGAAACATTCACGTTGCCGTGTTTTTCTACGTAAATATAGATATGCGTTTTATTGCTTTATAATCTCACCTGGCTCGATGTTGCCAAGAGAAAACGCAGGCGATTAAACGCACTGTGCTTTTCTAACGGCCAAAGACCGCAAGGCCATGACACTAATTTGCACATACCGAATTCGTACGAGAATCCGCCATGTGGCTTTAAAGTTTTGAAAGCTTTTGAGCGCATGACGACGCGAGCTTTCGCTTTAGCCATATTTTGCGCAAGTTGCCGTGCGGCACTATTCGAAAGTCATCGCAAAGTGCGGGGACGATGAGTACTTGTACACGATTTTATTTCTTATCAATACGCGCTTATTTATTTAGTTTGATAATTTTAGTGCACGATCGTTAAAAGCTATACTCGTATACTTGGATTTTTATTCGCATGCGAGAAATTTAATTATGGTTCATAAACAGTGCAAAGTATATGTATATGTATGATAGAGACTAGGTTTAAAGTAGACTTTTTATACGAGTCATTAACCTAATGACTGTAAGTTTTTTTTTACCAATACTTGCTTCCATCAATTGTTTATTTTTTCATTATAGAAAACCGTTAATTGTCTCCAGCATTTCTCGCGAATATACTCTACATATTCACTAATTGAAATCGGCTCAGTCTGGCAAAAGAAGTTAATTATAGTCCACAACGACAATCCATTAAGTTAGTTTTTACCCAAAAAGGTATATAGAGTATCAAAGCTATCGCGCGAGGTCCTATAACGGAATATTATACGTAGGAACGAGGTCGTTGACTTTCGCTCGTGTGTATATAAGCAAAGAAGACTGATTTTCCTCTAAATTTCGAGCCTCCTCTCTCTCGATGCAAAACCGGTTGCGCGCGTTAACGATTATTACGAGATCCGTCCCTCCTCACGGCTAATGAGACAATGACACGTGCGAAAGCCGACTCTATATTTTCTGGAATGGGAAAGGGTTTCAACGTATTCCTTGAACGATAAGGTAATTTATGGGGAGATGGTGTGTTTGAGATTGTCAAACAAGAACGAGCAACAATTCTCCGCTTCTCTCGAGAGCCACATTATTTGCACGCACTGACTCGCTTCTCGAGTTCTCGTCTTATGCAAAGCGCGATTCCTCTTACCCCGCGGGTTGAATTTCGCGCTTATGAAAAGTAAAAATGAAATGTCATACCTATATAGTTTTACAAAGATTAAATTGGTATTGTAATCATATCGAACGAATAACGCTAGTTAATCAATGTATATAAAAAATCGACATTTCAATTTTATTCATTACATATCTGTGGCTTACAGGAAGAACCACTTAAGTGACATTTTCGTGCTTTCGAGAAAAAGCGATTTCAATGTTTGGAGTAATACGTAAGATAGAAATGTCAGAGAAAAGATCTAAGTATTGGCTCATTTGATTAGGTATCTGATACGGATACAACCGTAGTATTATGGTTCTGCGGTCACTTTCTTTGAGGGCTCGTAACTAATGCAATTTGCGATTTAAAAAATTCGGGCGGGGTATATTTTTAAAGTTTAACTCATGCCCTTTCCAATGGTGTAATTTAAATTTTCGAAAATTGTTATTAACAATGAGAAGAAACGGTTTAAAGGAAAAAAGCATGGGTTTTCCAAAATTTTTTTTTAATTTGAGATTTTAAGAATGTTTTCATTTGCAATGTATCTGGAACCCCTCTAACCAATGGAATAAATGTCCAAATCTAAAAGATACGTGATTTGGGGGTTGATTTTGAACCTCGGTGTGGTCAAACTGGCGCATATTATAATTGAAATTTTTTACGAAGACTTTTACGAATTTTTTATTCAGAAAACGCACTTTTGGAAAAAATTTTCAAGAGTAATAAGTTCTTAGAATCAGCTAAGAAACACGTAGGAATTATATCAGAGCGATTTCAGTAATTTTTTTGTTTTTGCAAATTGACAATTTTTGAAAAATTTAAAAACATTAAAAAAGTGTTTAAAAATTAACAAAAACCGATGAATATATCGGTATAGGTAATTAGATATATATTATATAGCTTTAATGTACTCCACACAGTGTATCGCACACAAAAATAAAAGAAAACGAGTGCACTTAAGTGGTTCTGCGGTAACATTTTTACGAGAGACGCAGTTAAGTGATTATGCAATCAGCTGGCATTTAAAATATTTGTGCATTTCGGAAATCCTACTATTGTAGTGCAATGAAAAAGGGTACTAAGAGCACCTCGAATTCGACATAAAAAAATTTTTCGCAAAGTGTCACTTAAGTGGTTCTTCCTGCAAGCCACTGATATTATTTATAGTACTCCTTATTATTTCGTTTCTACAAATTGTTGTAAATAAAAAGTAATGTAGTTTTAGGGGTCTCAAAATTAAAAAAAATTAGCAGTTGTAGCACATTGTGTTTTAATTTTGGAATCCCAAAAACTAAACTAATTGTACGGCTTCTCCTATACATTTGAGTTACGAAAGTGTTTATAACAATTACTAATGCTTAGTGTCGAACACCAATAAAAGAACTGAAAAGAATGACACGATTGATTTGACAAAATTAATGTATGTGGTTATATTAGCTCGAATCATTTTTCCAGCGGTTAAATAAAAAGATTTGTTTTTCTTGTCGGATCTTCGGTGGCACGAGGTACCACTGACTGTTGTATGTGGCATGGGCAATGTCTTCAACGGCGTATTTCAATAATTCTCCAGTGTAGCAGTGTTGATAAACATTTGGATCATCAAAAGCGGAAACGACTGCAAGCTCTTGTATGCGAAAAAGTAATTGTTAACTTTTAAGGCTATCAAAAGCGTCACACCTGCAAAATGAATTTATTGTAAAAACCAGCAGTATTAAAAAAAAAGAAAAGAACAGATTTCATTAATAAATAATCTTTTTACATACTCTGACTAATTATTAAAAAGGTGTTCCTCATAAAAGTAATAAACATCTCACTAAAAGCCTTCTCAACATTACTCATTAACTTGACCACTTTTCCATACCTCTTCGACAGCAATATAACGTACGAAACACAGTCGAGAGGACACATCGCTTCGTCGACCTCTCCAAACAGCTTCAACAAAATCGCCAACTGTCCGCATACCTTAAATGCATAATGAGACCCGCCAAGACAACGTCGGTACCGATGACTCCGAAAGGCAAGTAAAGGAAGCTCACGGATTCGAATATGTAAATGCTTGTGTATAGGTAATAATGCTGATATTGCTGAACGTGCAAACCGTTTACAAGGGTAAATTGCTTGCGTCGTACCTCGGCAAAATAATCAGGTTGACGACGTACAGGATTACAATAGGGAAAGACAACAACAACTGAATCCTGCAGAATTTTTTTCCTATTTTCGCATGATCGAGCATTATTTTTGCGAGATCCGGGCTTTCGATGCTCGGCCGATCTTTGCGAGCGTTGTAGATGTTCTCGTGAATCGCTGACAAGTGCATTTTCGCAAAGACGAGTCTTGTGAAAGATAAGAAAAACACGACTGCAATCGCATAGTAGTCCAGAACGTCCGCTGGATTTCCACATTTTCGATATATCTCGACCAAAGACAGCACGAGAATGAACATCTGTTCGAAATAAATTTATATTGTGTATACTAATGTATGATTGATAGAAACAAATTTTATTGATTTGATAATCGAACTTTGATAATCGAACCTGGCTCGACGTCTCTAAGAGATAACGCAATCGAATTAATGGATTGCGTTTTTGTAAGGGCCACAGCCCGCAAGGCCATGTCATACATTTGTAAATGCTAAACTCGCACCAAAATCCACCCATTTTACTTGAAGGTTTTGAAATTTCAACATTTCTTCATAGGAGTTTGTAATTTAAGCATATTTTACTAGAAGTAGCTGCGACTTATTAAACTTAAGCATCTCAACTTACATGCTTAATTTAATCATTTTCTACGAATGCATAAAGTTTGTTTAATAACGTATATTAACAGAATTATTCTAGGGTAGTAAAAGTAATCAAAATTTAAAAAATTATTAATTAAATCTCCCATTGTTAATCAGAGTTTACATCAAACGAGAATGCACAATACAAGGTTTTAATATAGTTTAATGTTTTTATTAAGCATTAACGTAATGATTGTGAACTTTATATTCATATCTGTACATCCATAAATTACTGAGTTTAGTTTACATTTTTATTGTATAAAACCACTAACCAGTTGATTAGTAGAGGTTAGCTTAACTTATATAGTTAAAAAGTGAAAAAGAGGTTTGATTTTTGATAAATAAAATTTTTTCATAAAATAAGATAAAATGTGTAATTTGTGCCGACCGTCATATCAGCTCAAATAATTTTATATCAAAACCAAATCATGCATAGCTTTGATAAAAAAATTTTATACTGATAATTATCGCTGTCCATTAAATTATAAAACTAAGGAGAGTTCTCCGGGAAACGGATTGGGCTGAAACTGTAGGAATCGATTTGGGGTGTCTAAAAATAAAAAGAAACGATTGATGACATACTTTTGTTCAACGAAAAAATGTAGCTAAAATGTCAAATATAAATATATTGTATTTATAGTTTGATTCATAACTTAATAACAACTTGTGTGCTATGTTTATTTATTGAAAAAAATTATAAATCGACATGCTCGATAACATTCTTAAAATATTCGATTTCAGACAAAAGTAGTTAGACGCTTTTGAAAAATGGTCTGAAAATACTTGAAATTTGTAAACCCAGTGTTTCGATAATCAGTTTTGATTGGCACACACTTTTGACATTTGCAGAAGTGATGTTATCAAGTTATGAATTAAAATTTGATACTACGTTTATCCGACGTGTAGCTAAAATCGATCGTTTCTTATAAATTTATATAATAAAATCGAATTGTAATAAATTAATATAATTATGAATTTTCAAAGTTTAAGTAGCGCGCGAATACTTTTCCGCGCACCAAAATTCTTAAATACAAAAAAGCTTGGCAAAAGCTCAGCTAAATATAGTATATCTATATACCTTTTACTCAAGCCTCGCGGTGAGCTTACTTTAGTTCGAATACTGTCCACCTCGTTTGATGTCACCACCATTCTGCGGCGCCACCCATCGCATAACATCTTGAATTGTCTATAAGTACACCAACACCTGCACAGCTGTACACATGCAGCTCTTTCAAATGTTTTCGCGCGCAACTTTCTCGATTCGAGCTCGCGAGATCCTCGCGAGTCGCGCGCTACACGGCAAGGTGGCTCTCGAAGATTGAAGACGAGTCCGCATCGCTGCTTCGTGTCCTCTGCGCACACACAAGCAACTTCAGGCTCACGTTCACGTGCGCGCAACGCATCCACCCACATTCAAAAGTAAACTTCACCTATATAGTTATGTATACTATATAAAACTCGGATAGCTACATCCGCGCATACTCTCGCTCCTTTCTCGTTTGCCGTTTGCACGCGATCTGCGCCTCAGAGCTCGCGCCAGCGCGCAGTTGACAGTCTCACGGCGACGCGTCTTCCGTTCCGTAACAATCCTCTCCGCGTCGCTCCGCTGCAGGCCGCAAAGCTCGTGCGTACACGTACTTACATTATCAAGTATAAACATTGTGTCACTCGCAACTCGCAAGCGGATGTAATCGCATAAAACGGCTGACGGCTCTGCTCCCTCTCTCGCACACACAACCGTCTGATCGTTTGTGTGCATATATAAGTACGTCTGCACTATACACATTTACCCTTTCGTATATAAGGCTTCCTAACGTCACGCGCAATATCTCTCTCGCTCTCTGCATGTTGTGGTTTTGTATGTAAGTACCCTAGCGCGTAGTTGTACGTTGCAGTTGCACCGGGGGCTATTAAAACAGCGCCGTGCAAGAGAGACTCCGCGCGCAGAGCGAACAGTCTCGAGAGAGAGACGAGAAGAGACGGATTACAAGTGTGTTGTATATACGCGTATACGTACCTCGCCTATAAAAATAATAAATACAGTGGATTAAGACGGAGTTTGTGCCTTTAAAGAGTAGAGAGAAGACGTCTTGGCTTTGGAAACTTTGGACCGATGGCGTCGTCGTCGACGAGCAACGACGAGCTATGGTAATCCGTGAGCAACAGACCCGAGACGAGGAAGAAGTCACCACCGGGGCAAAGACCATCTCCACGTCAGCTCGCTTCGCTTACGATGATTCGCGACCTCGCACACGATGCTACAGTTCTTTAAGAAAGCTGGTAAATAAAACTATCTATACAGCATTGTTTGCACCTAATGCCTGGAATTTCCCCCCGACCTTTCACATAACCTCGAACTGCACATATAGGCATATATCTATATTGTGTACACAGCATAGCATACCACGATGGCCTCATTGTTTACTTGTTGCGAGTATGGCTCGCGAGGTCGTCCTGCTCCTGCGAGAGCATTTACATTTGATGATGACTCCTTCGGGCAGCTCTCGCAACTGAGAAACTTCCTTCGCTGTTGCACTTGTTATATGCACGGCTGAACGAGCCTGATGGCCGCATTCACCGTTGCGCAAGGAATATTGCGCGTGGCTGCGTATTAGGCGAATTTTCGTTAGACCGCGAAGGCATTTTAGTTTATTGCGTTCCGAATAATTTCGATGACTCCGCTTTGGGTGTGTTATTTCACTTTCAGAGCGATGCCGAGACCTAACCTCGTTTGGCAAAAGAGCGCAGAGCGCGCGCGGTTCTAGCTGTGTTTGCTCGCGATTATTTCATTATATACTTATCTATATATTGATATGACAGTTCGCTCGGACAATGTAATGGATTGTCATTCACTTGAATGATATCACCTGGTCAATCTCCTATTTTCCACTCAATGTCAACTTGCTTGTACATCTTTTGTATTTTACATTTTGTCAAATGAACACTACAGAATTGATTAGTTTTTACCTATTTAGAGTTGAAATTAAAGGTACTTACAGCATCTAACAAGTTATTTAGTCTATAAAAAATTAAATACTTGTAAATCATACTCTGAATACATCTTTTACCATTATTATCTTTGATTTTAAAAATTTTGTTAATACTGTTACGCAGGGCACAAAAACAGGCCTAGATCTTCACATAACTCACCCACAAAATCTCTGAGTCCAGGGGAGCAACCGAGTAGTGATGGACATGTGGGTGCCACTTTGTTGGCAGTGCCAAGCTCATTATGCAGCTTCGAGGAGGAAGAGGAAGATGATATATTCGAGGATGGCAAAAGTCAAGTGAACACTTTTCGCTCACAACTCTCCAAAACTCTGCCTGAAATTTTGGCAGATAAAAGCGCACTTGGATATTTTATGCAGTTTATGGATTCACGAAAAGAAATGTCATTGATCAAGTTTTGGTTAGAGGTTGAGTGTCTTTGCAGTGCTTATTCTTCTCCGGAGTTTCGTGGAAATATAGATTGCTGTAATAAAGGATCTAGAGAGCTTATTAATTCTACAAACAATTTAGAAAGTGTTGATAACTGTGCCTGCAGCATAATATCTACCAGTGTTAGTGATTTGGAACTTGATGCTCTATCATTAGATAGTAATGTAAATAGTAATGAACAATGTTTGGTGAGTTGAAATTTGTATTAACCTTCTTTCATTTTTTTCTCATTTTTTAATGCTATTATTGTATTACAATTTTATTTGCAGTCCTTGCAAGGTCCTGTAAATGAGATGAAATCAAATTTAAATCCACCAAAGAGTAGTCCAATAGTCATCAACGAAAGCAAAAAGAATTGCAAATTTGGAGGATGCAAAGGATCATCATTACAACAAGATGCAATGCGTATTTATAGAAAGTATTTAGTAAAAGATACTTTTGGTTCCAATCGTATTCCTGAAGAGTTGAAAACAGAAACAGAAAAGGCAGTGATGAGTGAAAATTCTGAATTAATATTAGAATATTTATCTCAAGCTCAGAAAATAATCTATAAAATTTTAGAAGAAGAGTGCGTATTATTTATTACTTACAAATTTTTCTGAAATACTTTCATTGCAAAAATTATTATTTTAAATTATTTTACAGATATATCAACGATTTTTTAAGAAGTGATTTTCATTGTAAACATCAAATTGATGTTTTGACTAGTGGAAATGTACATTTAGCAGATATATTATACAATGAAACAGCTTTTTTTTATTTTATGGAGGTAATTTAATTTATTAAATATTTAATTGTAAAAAATAAATGTAATTAATAAATTTATTTTAACAGTTTATGGAGATAGAAAACAAAAGAGGATTATTAGATTTCTGGATGACTGCAATGAACTATAAACAAAATCTACTGGAAAAAGGAAACTCAGCAGATCCTACTGAGGCCCAAACAGATGCTCTCATAATTTATGACAAGTAAATAAATAATAAACAGTTTTTTAAACCTGTAAGTCTGTAAAATGTATTACAACTTACTTTTATTTGCAGATACTTTAGTTTACAGGCTACAATGCCATTGGGGTTTACTGATAGAGTTCGTTTTCAAGTTGAGCAAAATATTTGTAGAGAGGACGGAAAAGGTCCTCAACCTGACTGTTTTGACCGACCATGTCAGATTGTTTACAATTTTTTTAATAGAGTAGGTATATTTACGCTATGCAACAGAATACTTTACTTTTAAATTAGATATTTATTAAATTTACTAATTTTTTTAGCATTATCTTCCTACCTTTTTACAATCGCAACTATTTTATAAGTATTTGTCAGAATTGATTAATAGTGTTCAAAATAGTCAGAATCCAGCATTTCATCCTCCCATCAAACGATCAGGTAGTTAAATCTGATCAATACATATATGTGCTTGTGTGATTCCGTGTAGCTAATTTATATCCCGGATTCCAGGTTCTGACTGTAGCAGCGAAATAAGTTGTGTGAGTAGTATAACAAGCCCTATTCAATCAACAAGTGAAGATAAAAGGCATTCTAGATATGGTTCTTCTATTAATGGGGGCATGAACATCGATACAAAACAACTTTATGATCCTGATTCTTTATGGCGAAGAAATAAGTGCAGGTATTTTTACCATAAACCTTCTGTAAAATTTTTTGATCAAAATTAAAGACAAATTTTTTTAGTTTGAGTGTAGGTTACGTAGATAATCTCGGACGATTTGTTACGGAAATAGAACCTGATCCATGTCGTAAAAGCGAAAAGGAATCGCGAATTTCTCGGGCTGTTAAAAGACTGGTGCACATAGAACAGGATAAGGTAAGGTTCTAAACATTAAATAATATGAATGATTACAAAAGAAATGAAAGGTACAAAAAAGTAACGTATTCATTTTAGGCAAAAGAAGAGTCTGCATGGAAAATCGCTGAAATGATTGTTCGTGATGTTACTTCTTTAACTCTTGGAGCTTCAGAACTTCCATCCTGATAGAACTGATCTATAGCTGCCTACTAAGTAAAATCTTATTTAAAAATCGAATTTACTTGAATTTTAAGGTTTGCTTCTAAAATCAATGTTTTTTAACTACTCGTGCTTCTAATAATTTAAGAGAAATTTTATCCAGTGAAAAATTCACGCAAATTAATCATGATATACATGAAGTGACTTTTATTTGTTACATACGTTTCTAGCACAAAGTAAGTTCTTGTATCAAGAATATAATTTTATCTTGGTATTTTCTGTGATGAGTTTTATACGCTTTCGAAACTGTTCAAAATCGGTAAAATCATATTTCTTTATGATAATGACACTTCCATTGTAATGAGATTATTTAAAGTATTCTTATTTTTATTATAAATTAAATAATTTTTACTACTACTTTTCTAAAGGGTAAATTTCGTATATACATTATATACATCTGAAACTTTTAGAGTACGTTAGCATGACCTAGACCACTATTTACATTGTGATATGCGCTGAAATCATTGCGCAGTTATTTTACCTTACGAATCATCTAATAATTGAAGATTGATTATTGGATTAATTATTTTCGCTGAGAAGGTTACGATATATCGGTACAATGTTAATTGTAATTTCGCTTTCTATTGTCTAAGTTTCTGAGAGAAACTATAAATTCATTAACGACCTACATAAGAGAAAAATGAAATAGAAGTATAGTAAATATTAGAATGCAATTTATTTGCTTAAAGAACAACTCAGAAATTTGCGAGTATCTATTTTCTTAAAAAATACATTTTTACACGGTGCTAAACTATAATATGGACGGCAATGAGAGTCGTAATCAAATCATTTGTAATGCAATAACAAATGAAGTAATGATATAAACGCTTGTACATAATACGCTCGTTTCTATATTTTCACGCTAAGAATCTATAAATAATTAAACTAATGTAAATCATAACTAACAGCAGTCATGACATTATCTACGAGCTGTACAAAAGTTATATTATCTGTATTTAAATGTATATACTTTTTAAGAAAAATGAAGAATGCATCGTTATAATAATTGGTCCGGGAAGAATAAAATTATATCATATTTAAATCCTGTATGTATTATTTTGTTCGCAAACGTAGTCTTCGCAATTCTCTTTTTTTCAAGATTTTTCAATTCGCATAGGCGATATCTAATCGTGATCTTGAATTTTTTTAATTCACTACTAATTTTCATAAAAGTAATGTTAATGCTTACGATTTGGACTATTTGTTTATATCACAGTCATTATAACGACGACGACCCGTTGATACTCGTGTGTGGCGTGCATCTGTACTGAGCATTCAGCAATGGCGACGACTCCGTAACGTCAGAACTGGCCTCACTATGTCCAAAGTAGTTCGATTTCAGTCTTTTGAGCTTATGACACCACTCCAAGCGAAACTTTTCCCGCCTGCCCCATCTCTTGTAGACGAGAGCATTAAAAAACGCCTGCAGCGGATTTGTAACAGCCTGTGTTTTTGAAGAATAACATTTATAATTTCGCGCATCTCGTGGAAACGCATCTGAGCATAAGTGTTTCTGCTTACCATGATGTACCAAAGAGTAATGATAACTTTAACTGGCAGTTGAAACCACAGCGTCCATAGCAAGATTCCGTTTAGCAGATTTGGTATCCAGCAAACGTAATAGACGACGTTGGTCATAGCGAATTTGAGTCTGACGCTTTGGACTAGTTTTCGCTCTCTCCCCGTCATCTGTGCCATACTACAAGTCACCACATTTTTCAAGTCTTTGGTCGACGATATGTACAAGGCTGGACTGACTATCATCACGATAGCAAGAAGTACGTATGTTGCACAATAGTTGGGAAGGATTCGTAATATAGTCGATGACAATGACGTCAAACTATAGCAGCTATCAAGAATCAATCGTTCAATCAATTATATTTATCTGCCGTCAGTTGTTTACACACTTATTTAAGGAAAGTACTTAAATTACTTACTTGGCATCCGGAACATACAAAATAGTGAGACCAAACGTGGTGAGAATCGCTGGGCATATCCAGGCAAACATGTGATACCAAAGAGGACGTCCAACTCGTTCTCCAAGCAACAGTTTCATATCGATCGCATAACACAGTGTCCAGATCCATGTCGCCATGTAAAAGTATTGAGTCCACGCCTGCAATTTAATGCACGATTTTTTCAGTTCTCTTTTTTTTTAATTCAAAAGAAACGCCACGATAAATGAAAGTCACAATCTTACAGAAGAAATAGCGCAGAAGACAACGTTGGACGTGTCGTCCTCCATTGGCATTATAGATCGGAAATTCATCCACAGAGCAGACCTAATAAACACACCTAAATAGCAAAAGAAGCGCAAGTTTTTTAAAGCAAGTCATCTCACGCATTATTGCTACTGAAGTTTGAAGTACCTAACGACGCTAGAAGATCGGCAACAGCCAGCCACATAATGATCTCCCTGCCTCTGGCCGCAGAAAAGCCCTGCCATCGTTGAGACAAGTTCGATTCCTGTCTCGGTAGAACCTGACGACACACGGGAACGTTCGATTATTCAAAACAGTCGTAAAAACTCAGCAGTCGCAATTCGATGCACGTGACACTTGCGAAACAACACTGCACCCTCGCATCGTAGCGGAAGACGTCCAGTGAAAAAAAAGCGCGCATTACTCATCGGTTCATTATCTCACCTGATAAATTGCTCCGAGAATACCGATGAACGACGAAACCATGCAAACTGTGTTGTAGGCGTCGGTATTGAACTCTCCCATGATAACGAGAGCCATGTCCGTGCGATTGTTATGATGACAGCAGAAAGTCTGTATAGTCGGGTCGGCCATGTCTACGCCACCTTCTGCGAGTCACGCGTAAATCCTCTGTTGTACGGAGCAACGGCGTCGAGTCTCGTTACTCTCTCGATCTCCTTCTTTCTCGGGCCAGAGAGAGAGAGAGAGAGAGAGAGAGAGAGAGAGAGAGAGAGAGAGAGAGAGAGAGAAAAGGAACGATAAAAAAAGGCCAGCAGTAGCAGTCGCCGCCTTGCGTCCGATAAGCGTCGTTCCCTCGGTCAGTACAGCCTTATCGTCGCTTCAGATCCCCCTTGCATACGTGTGAGAGCGAGTAAAGCATGCCCAAGAAGGAGACACGTGCTGCTTTGGCTTCCTCTAGAAGAGGAAATTTAAATACAAATCATTGTACAATACTCTTTTCGATAATTCATATAATTTTTTTTTTATTTTTGACATAGCTCGTATTTCAGTTTGAAAAATCAATAAGCCGGTTTTTAGCGCTGTTTTAAAATGACAATGATTAGAGAATTTTCGGAGGACTGTCTGCTGTACTTCAGTTTGAAAAAGTAATGAACCTGTTTTTGGTGCTGTTTTAAAATGACAATGATTAGAGAATTTTTGGAGGACTGTTTGCTGCGCTGATTAAACGCTAAGAGTATATAAGAAGTACATAAAAGAGCGCGTTCGACTTTCCTCGTGTCACGTGCAGTAAATCGAGGGCGATGGAAAACGGCGTATACTGCGCGTCGAAATCATTATCGGCGGCGCGTGCACTCGAGATTTTTGGTCAGTAGAATTTTGTTTGCTGATCAATGAGGAGTATACGTATTAAGTACGTTGGACCGCAATCGAAATAACGATACGCGGTGGAACAGCTATTTTGACTGAAGCTGGAATCAAACTTTACCTAAAAATAGTCTGGGAACCGGTAACGCGTTTTCTAAGAGTCGCTTGTGATTTTACAAATTAATTATTCAATTTACTTGATTTTTAGATCATCCAAAAAAGACTAATTCGCTTATCATAGCGATAATAAAAATTAATTTGTACAAGTATGTATGTATCTTACAAGGTTTCAAATTATCATTGAGACACGTTAAAGAATAAAATCTAAACAGTCGTATATAAATCAGATACATAATTCAAACTTTATTCATCGAAATATTACTTGTACTGTAAACTTGGAATTTTTATTGCTAATAAATTCACTGTTATCAAAAAAGATTATTTGAGGGCGAGACACATTGTTAGGCTTTGTTACAATAAAATATAAGATGGAAATAAAAATATTATTATATATCCAAATATCTGAAATGGCCTGCAAACTAGAAAATTGCAATGAGAAATACTTGGTTCCTAACTTGCGATGAAACGCTTTTTCTCTCATTATTTGAGCATTTCACTAATTTTACTGCTTATATTGTACTATTAATACAGAGAGGTGTTCGTATTTCAGTACACCAATCGATTAATTTATGGAATAATTTTAAATTCCTTGTTGCAAGTTGAAAAATCCCCGTTTATGGTTTTTGTAATATTTTCGGTATTTTCATTCTAAAATCTAGAAAGGTCGAATATCATTTTTCTAATGGCAGAAAAAAAATTAATGTCCCATTCCTAACAAAATAAGAGTTTTACTAGCTTTTAAATGTTATGGATTTTGAATTTTTCCGTTTATTTTAAATCTCCCGAATTTTTAATCCAATATGTCGAATGATTTTTTTAATCTCCTTCATCCAAAACGAAATTTGAGTTTTTAATTGATCTAGAGATTCCATTTAAGATGCACAAATGCGCGTTATTGTACGATATCCGCGGCCGTAGCACACTATATAAGGATAATGATACAATTGATTTCTCCAATAAACGTATAATGTATGTGCGGCTGAGAATAAAGACGTTTGCTTATAAGTATCTACCGATTATAGTTTACTTAGTATATCCTTCGAAATTACAAGTTGACTAACGCATCGTCACACACTGTTTGCATTTCTATACGAACGCATACAAAGTTGCATAAGGAATTTTAGCTTTCAGCTCGATCTTATATAATTGATTGATGATATAAGGCATTTAAGTATGAAAAAAAAGACATCGACGAATTAAATGAAAATGTCAATTTGACGTTTAATTATTAGAATTTCAAATGTATTTTGTCTTAAGTTCATTCTTGCTGTATCCTCATATAACTGTTAATCTAAGGCTATTCGATACCTGCTCAATAATATCGATCAAATTACTCATATATATTCCGATAGCTTGAACGCTACTCTTTAAAGCGGTATCAATGGAATTTTCTTCTATCACTCAAATATGGCAAGTATTAGATATGCTAATCCTTGCAGTTATAGAAACGCGAACGATGTGTTGGTTAATTTGTTACATCGTCGAAGACGAAAATTATCTTAAAGAACGTATTTTCTAATAAACGTAATATTGAACATATCATAATCACAATATTGATAATTCAAATGATTAATAATTACTCAATTCAAAGTTGTTTTTGTTTAAATTGACAGCCAACATATGAAGTTCTTAAAAAAAAATAGATGCACAACACGCGTATATATGGATTAAAAGAAAAACTCACCTTTTTGTCTGCACTACATAACGGATGGATCGGCTCCTGCAGAACGACGCACTCGCGGCACAAGCCTTGAGAAAAGGGTTGAAGATCTATTCAGTAAGCTGAGCACTCGTGACGTAACGGCGCTACGATCTCCGCGTCATAGGAAAATCCCATTCCACAGAGCGAACCTCACCATCGGCGGAAAGAAGTTCGCCCGACACCATGATCCATCTGTACGAGTGTACCAAACTCCACAAACTGAACCTATAAGTAATGCGACGCGGAGCGGCAATCCGCATACGCCGTAGTTTGATATGAAACCCGATAAGCCGGCGGTGACTTGCCCCTCCGATTCCTTTTTCCCCCTAATACGCCTTCGTCTCGCAGGCACTAGATAATGTATCGCGCGCGCATAGAGCCCCCGGGAGAAGCCTTACTGCACTTGGGGAACGGTGCAGTATACTTATGCACGGCTCGAGCGAGTGTGTGCAAGCTCCTGAAATTTTGCCTCGCGAGCATCGGACAGGTGCGAATCCCTCCTGTGTAGCATTAGAGGCGAACACAGCGGTGCGCACGTGGATTCAAGGTCTGCTGCGTGGCTTGATAGAGGGAGGAGGCTGCAAGAGACGTATTCTTTCTGTCGCGCGTATAAATTAGGTGGTATAGTAGGGGCTTTACGTAAGGCCGCATACAGAGAGCTCGCGTGCAAGTTTGCTGGAAAGTGGGATGTTGGAAGTATGCCTTTTTCTTGTTCTCACCAGAGACGCTTTTCTTTCTCGGTTGTGCGTGGCGCATGGTGTCGATATACGATGTTACGTGATAGATAGGCTTCGAGGATGAATGGGAGGGCCTGCAGCGTGAGCATGTGTTACTTATGCGCTTGTGCAGCTTGTGCCGGAGAGGTGGGAAGATCGACGCGAAAAAAATTTGTCGAGATTTTCAGTATACGTTTCAAGAGCGACCTGTGCGCGTGCGAATGTTCTATGTGAGGATTGGCAGTGACTTTTGCGGGAAATGCTCTTCTTCAGTTATATATGCAGTTGCGTATATAGTCTAAAAGCGAATACCATATTATATGTAGCTTTCGACGTTGAGATAATGGAATAAATGGGCGGGACGTAGTGCGCAATCGGCACATAGCTTTGTATAAAAGTACGAATTCTTCAACACTCGACAGTTTGCACCTTATTCAAAGATGTATCGCTTGATGTAATTAGAAAATTTTTGACTTACACCCAGTGGAAAATTTAAGACGAATTAATTGATTTTTAAAAAATGCCAATTACATAACGAAGATGAGATCTGCCGGTATGAACTACCTTGGTACAGTATCGTCGCATAAGCATCGCTCATTTCTATACATTGTGCAACATGCAAAGCTACAGAAAAAAGTCAGAAAATACGTATTCATGGTATTGTATGTTTATTCAATGTACAAGGATACATTGTTGGTTAAGTCAAGAAAAATTAATTAAATACCTGAATAAAGTGTCAGCGAATTTTAGTTATATTTTCACATCTATATTTTACAACGATATTTAAAAAGCTCTTCATTATATTTAGTTACATTACTATACATATTTCTAATGTTATTAAACAATTATGTTATGTTTGAATAACAATGCTTGCATAGTAAAAAGTTGAAAAACAGTAAGGGTAGATTAGAAAAATTGCTGCTGTAAATTATGATGTGATAAATTAGCAATTCTGATAATTTCTAAAAAAAATAATAAAATGGAAAATTTTAATTTCAAAACTATATATAATATAGCTGTAATCAAATTCCATCGAAGTCATGTAAATATATGATTTAAGATGGCTTCAGCGACTTTTAATAAAAACTTATAAGTTCCTAAAACTTTCAGAGAATATTGTTAAAATCTCAAGCTTTCGATTGGTATAAAAAAAGTATGGTTTCCGATCGAATTTTGAGAAGAGAGCATGAGAAAATATTGAAATTATACACGGGCTCTTATATTGTATGGAACTCAATAATAAATCCAACAGCTCACGTCCTTATAAAAACTTATAGTGCAAAATAGAATGGCGAAAATTATAGCATTTTTAATGAAGATAACGTTAATAACGAACAAAAGAAACATATTTTTCCGTTGAAATATAAAAGATATAAAGAAAAAACAGTACTACAATACATCTGCGCATGCGCACCGCGCAAATGAGTATAAATAATAGTAACGTCTATTTTACCGATTACAGATTAATTTTTTTTATAAATAACATAATTATATAGAAGTAGTTAACGTTATAATTTAGTTCGGTTTAAATGATGCATTGAAACAAAAAGTTATCAAAAATTTAAGACCCCACCGAGGCCCCAACTTGATACGGTACCAACCGCTGAAGCCACCTTAATCAAACTTATATATGCCATGTGATAATTTATTTTTAAAATGTTCTGAGGTACGCAATATATCATAATTATATTTTAGATATTAATATTGAATAATTATATTTAGCAAATCGTTTTCAGCGTTAAAAATATCACATTTGGGTTTAAAAATGTATACGCGAGAACAAACAAAACAGAAAATACTTAATGTGATAATGTTATATAAATTTTCAAGACCCACATATATTAAATTTTTATTTGCTAAAAAAATTTTCCATCATAAATGTCCAAAACATTGACGGGTTTAACGAGTTTCCCAATTTCATATACATTTTCATAGTAAAGCAAGAATTATGCACGCTATAAAAAACATTTTATCAACACTGACGTCTTCAACTAACCATTATACAGATAAGCAGGAGTGTCGTGAGAAATTTTATGATTATGACTTTTTTTATACGTTTAAAGAAATTTTGAGTAATGGATGAAATTTCATGCTAATCGACAATTCGTTTAGTTTGTATATAGTTAAATTTACGCATGTAAGCACAAGTGTTTGATATCAATTAATTTGTAATAACTGATTGACTATTGATTAAATAATTTTCGTATATATAAGAATATATTGTTAAATACACTACGAGTAAAGAATTTCGAGTCACTTGAAAAGTAAATATTTTATCTCCAATCATCCATTATAGTCAAGATTCAAATAATATTAATTTTTAAAGAATTAAGAATTAGCATATTATTATATTTTAGTAGATGCTATAAATTCCTATTTTTTAATGATTTATAGAAATAATCTATATGAATTATTATTTTATGTCTTGTCCTTTATACGGTTTCCGATAGCATTGTAATAATAGAATTATACACATCTGAAATATCTAAAAAGTCGAAAATAGAGTAAACTATTAGATCAATATTTGAAAGCTATATAATTCATGCGGAATTATAAGAATATAGTATTGAGTTATCCCATCCCTGGTGGAAATAAATATCATTTAAAAGCTGTTAAAATCCTTGTTTTGTTAGGAATGGTCCAAAAATGGGATCATTTTTCGTCTTGTGATGAAACGCTTTTTCGAACCTTTCTAAGCCATTTTTTAGAATGAAAATGGACGAAAATATTATTATACCATATTACGAGGTATTTTCAAGCTTGCAAACATAGATTATACTAAATAAAGTAGCCTATAAAAAATGGCGAGTAACTGCGGCTATGAAAACAATATTCAACATGGAACCGATCGAAAAATTGAAAAATTAAGTAAATCATAAATATCTTAGTAATCCACGTATTAACAGCTTCAAACGCTTATTAATTCCATACATTGTATCGAAACTGACTGAAATACGTACACCTCCCTGTATTTAGCGTACAATATACCCAGTAAAATTAGTGTAATGATTTGGAGGTTTGGGTATTCCATGAAATGCTCAAATAATGGGAGAAAATTTTTTTCCAATTTTTTCAATTTTTCGATCGGTTCCATGTTGAATATTGTTTTCATAGCCATTTACTGGCCATTCTTTATAAGCTACTTTATTCAGTATAAGCTATTTTACAAGCTTGAAAATACTTCCTAATATATATGGTATAATAATATTTTCGTCCATTTGCGTTCTAAAAAATGGCTTAGAAAGGTTCGAAAAAGCGTTTCATTTCTAACAAAACAAGGGTTTTACTAGTTTTTAAATGATATGGATCTCCTCCAGGGATGCATTATCATAAAAAATATATCGCTAGTATAGAAATCCATATCATTTAAAAGCTAGTAAAACCCTTGTTTTGTTAGAAATGGGCAAAAACTGGGACCATTTTTTGCCTTGTGATGAAACGCTTTTTCGAACCTTTCCAAGCCATTTTTTATAATGAAAATGGACGAAAATATTATTATACCATATTACGATGTATTTTCAAGCTTGCAAACATAAATTATATTGAATAACGTAGCCTATAAGAAATGGTCAGTAAATGGCTATGAAAACAGTATTCAACATGGAACCGATCGACAAATTAAAAAATTAAGTAAGTCATCATAAATATCTTAGTAATCCACGTATTTACAGCTTTAAACGTTTTTTATTCCATACATTGTATCGAAACTGACTGAAATACGTACACCTCCCTGTATTTAGCGTACAATATACCCAGTAAAATTAGTGTAATGATTTGGAGGTTATGGGTATTCCATGAAATGCTCAAATAATGGGAGAAAAAGCGTTTCATCGCAAATATAGGAATCAAGTGTTTCCCATAGTTATTTTCTAGTTTACAAGACATTTATAGACACGGTTTCGTTTACGGATTCGAAACTTAACGAAATTCGATATTAAAGTTTATGAAAATTTAGAACTCACGTGGCAAGCATGTTTTTTAACCGATTTTTTGTGGTCATCGCACACATGACTACATTTTGCTACTGTCTGAACATTTTAAAAAAACCCGATATTATTGATTCCTTTATAAATTACGTGGTAAAACAAACTGAGATGGACAATCCAATACTCATAACTAAATCTCTCGATTATCTTTCACCAACGTCATATTTGTTGGCCAAAAAAATTATGGCAACGCTGCCATCAGTTATTTTAAATATTGAAGAATTTGAAAACATTTCCAAAAATCAGAAAATTCAAGACATCAAAAAATGGATTGCAGAGAAACCTCAACGAGACACTTTTCATATAATATTTTCACACAATTATAACAGCTTTAACATAGATGCAACTTACAATCTTAAGAAATACAGTAAATTATTAGAATTCTTAAGCTTTGAAACTTTTCGTCCAAAACGTCTGCTATTTATCGTAGATGGAATAACTCATGAGAAATACTATACATTTTTTAAAATTTTATGGAAATACAACATTTTAAACGTTGCCATAATTGAAATGATAAAATCCCAAAATCAAGCCAAACATTTTTATGAAAATAAGGATATTCTTCGTATTATAGTACACCAGTACAATCCATTTAAAGATGCTTACGATATCACACCATTTTCAAATGAAATCATTCTTTTTACTGATGTTTTGCAAAATATGCATGGGTACAAGATAGGTTTTTGCTTCACCGTTGAGACATACAAAGTTATGATAAAAAAACAATACACTGGAGACGATATATGGCATGCCATCCAAGGTTTCGACGTCACAGTAATGAGAACTGTAGCCGACTATTCAAATTTGAGTATATATCCAATAGGTATATTTGGACAACTAAGTGAATATCCAAATTTAAAAAAATTCAACATAACTGAACATAGTTTTGAAAAAGCATTCAAGGAGAGAAAGTGTGATTTTCTAATGAACCATTATTTGTATCTAGGTTTCAATAAAAAAAAATTGGATGTTACAACTTTCATGTTTATGGTTAACATAAACGCTCTAGTTAAACAATATGGAAGGATGGAAATTACAATCCTTGACAAAGTTACCGTAGTGAGCATCCTAATTATATTTCTGACAATATTTATCGCTTCAGTTTTACATATATTTTTTCCAACAAGATTCTGGCAAATAGACAATACTATTCAAATTTTAATTCTAGGAAAAAGTTTTGCAGTCACTCGCGCTAATGCAATTGAAAAGGTCATTTTCCTTTTAATGTTGTTAATATCCGCTGGATTTTCCGTAGTTTCACTGAATAAATTTATAGAAATGAACTACTATCAAACGGTATATCTAAAATTAAATACTTTAAAGGACTTAGTAAATAACAATCTCATTCCGGACATTCCCTTCAATAGAATAAACACTTTAAATGCTAGTTACCCCGACGATACTTTATTTCAAACAATATTGCGTATGCAGTCTGATAAGATGAGCAGGAACAAATACACGGATATTGATTGTGAACTGGCTTTGATTCAAAATGATGATACTGTGAAGGGCTGCGTATTATACTATAATGACGGTGAGCTTCTCAGACAAAGTCGTTCTTCAGGTGATAACGGCTGGATTCTGACCATAGTCGAGCAACCTATCGCAACTGGATACCAAGTTTTTTGGTTTGTAGCAGGATCGCCATACATACCAAGATTCAACGACATTCTACGGCGATCCTTTGAAGGAGGATTTTTCGACATTTGGTCAATTGAGAATACGATTAAATACGTAAAAAAAAATAAGGTCTTATTTAACAATGAAAGTTACATAAATTATTTTACGACTCGAAAGAAAAAACGTACATATATCCCAGTAGAAGAAAAGTTCGTTCTAATAAAATTATTAATCATTATTTTGGGAGGTTGCACCGTGTCCACCGTCATGTTTATTTTAGAGTTTTTTTGGAAGAATCTGAAGAAAATAAGTAAAGTAAGACTATGGTTGTGTGTTACATATGGAAATTGAATTGTTATTTTTACTGATAAATCGGGATGCTCATCCACAATACCAATCGATGTATTATTAATAAATAAATTTTATTTTACTTCACATGCTTAAAAACTCAAATTCATTGCGCATATAACATATATGGGTGATTCTCTGCGTGAGATCGACCGTCCAAAATTTTTTTACTTTTTATTATATGAAATGTTTTCCTTAACAAAAATATAAAAAAAAAGATTTTAATTAAGTATTTATTAACAAAGCTTAAATAAGTAATGTTAAGTATTTATTATAAAAGTTTACATTTTTAAAAGACAAACACCCATTATTGAAACTCGTAATCTATTTCACATGTCTAGTTCATTTTTATTGTTGTATCCTCTGATTTTTTAGGCTCTATCTAATACATTACACACTCTCTCCTATAAGTCTTAATCTTAAATATTAATTAGTGCAGATGCTGTTTCGAACGTAGATACTTAAAAAAAATGTGATTTTTAAGGTTTAAATTATAGATAAATCTGCAGTAATCTATATATGACACTAAAAGTAGCTTTTTGATAGACACAATTTCCTAAAAAAAATTTTATATACGTTTTTCACAAAAAACGCTTCTTCTAGGAAATACAAATGAATGAAAATGCACAAAAACCGGAAAAAAATGCTTATAATCACAACTCTGGTCCTTTGTAGTTCGAAAAATATTGAAAAAAAATTTTTTAAATTTAGGTACACTGCACATACCTTAAAGAAAGCGTGTTGACCGGTCTATCTCAGAGAGAAACACCTATATGTACAGTGGTATAATAATCATATATGTACTAAAATGAAATCATATTCATGTTGCTGGAAAATTGGACACACTATACAAGGATTGTTTATTTTAATATTAATTTAAATAATTTAAAAATATTATTGTGAGATATAAAATCTAAGTTTATGATTTGGTAAAAGTGCCCAAATGATAAGAGTAAGCGTATAACTGGAATTTGCAAATAACAAAAATAGCTCCAAATCCAAAATTTAACGCAATATTTTAAGTTTTGCACTTTATTTTTTGTTTTACTCATATAGCAAATATAATAATAAAAAATGTATTAGTTCTCGGATGTCTCTGCTATATGTTTCCTCAGCAAGTATAACTTCTCAGCGAACTTACACGAAGTTAAAAATATAATGTTTATGCACAATGATGACGTAACCATGCATTTATTCTTAACTAGATCAAATTGTTGGTGTAGAAATAATTCTACACATGCACATTGAGTGAATATAGATGTTTATTTAAAAGTAACACAAGAGAAATAATTAATACAATAATATAAAGGCTTATTGCTATCGAGAGACGCCGTCTTACTCGATAGAATACTCAGATCGGACACTATTCGTATGCTACATGAACGTGGCGAGTGCCGATCTGAGACTGCTACACTGAGTACCCGGGCTCGGCGATACTTATACACAGAGCAGCAGCCCTTACAGTATGCACCGAGGCCAGGAAGTCGTTAACAGCGCGAGACCGATCACCACCGCGACACATCTGCTGATACGCGATCTTAAAGTCTAGGCAAATTTCCGCTATAAGGGTTCGCTTACGTACAGCGGAGATTAAACAATCTCTTACACTTATAATTTATTATAGGAAAAACTTCGAAATACAATTACATGCATTTCTCGCAGAAATCTAACACAAATTATTAAGTAAATAGAATTTTATTTTTCATAGTAAAATCAATCGAATTGTTATATTCGAAAAATATTATTTTGACCTTCGTTTGTCCTTCAGGAAAATATTAGTTTTGACCTACGCTTCCTGTATCACACTAAGGATGTTAGATTAGTTTCGTTCAATATATACCTCGACGATATAACAATATACAATAATATCGATCCTGGACGAGATCTCGATCCGGGACCGAGATCTCAGTCTAAGGCGAGATTTCTCAGTATTAACAAGATCTCGATGTAGAGCGAGATTCTCGGTATTTGTTGAAAACTCCTGCGAAATTAATTATAATATTAATTCAAATTTATTATAATAATAATTCAATATTAAGTTAAAATGTTTAAAAAATGTTAAGGTCGTCAGGTTCCCTTAACCCTTTAGCGTTTTTTTTTAATTTTCGAACGCTAGTTCAATGCTCTGCGCCAGAGAACGAAAAATTAGAGGAAAATAATGCAAATAGGTAACCGACTATTTTTGGGTAAGCTCTTTCCATTGGTATGTTAATAATGTTCTATATGCAATTTCTTTTCAAACGCTATTTTCACATCGAAACACCTATTCTTTCTAAGTGAAATCTATCAAAATCGTGCAATTGGACCTTGAACTTAAAAGCTATGTACTTGCGGAAATGCATTTCAACGTGACGGATCCAAAAGCTGGCGTCTGAAAAAAAATTTGCAGGGCAAACTTAAATTATTATTATCTAACGTATGATAAATTTTAGCAAATAATTTTACAGAATAAAAAGGGTTTGAAAGACTCAAAGAATACGTATGAATATTTTCAAAAGTTTTGAAAACAAAGAAACCATGAACGTATCAAGAAATTAAAAAAAAAATGTTCTTAACATATTGAGTGATTTTAAGCCATCTCTTATATGTAAGATTTTTTCATAAAGGTATAGTCATTTTCGATTGAAGCCTATCGTACGCGAGTTAAAAATAATAAAAGTTTACACAAAATATTTTTTGCGGCCATCAGCTTGGATCTGTCACGTTGACATTTATTTCCGCAAATACATATTAAATTATGTCAGAATACGACTAGTGTTATTTGGACACGCTTTGCTCTCGAGTGCCTAAATATTTTAATTTCAAAATTAACATAATGATAGATAATGCCAAGACGAAGGGCAAGTATCTCTTTGTTTCGCATAATTCATTATATTAGTTGAAATCTAAGAATTTTTGTGCTGCCCCGTTATTGACCGAATACGAGATTTTACATCTCAAGACGAGTCGAGAAATCTCGGTCCTTCTCGCCGCCTTGCACATCCTTATAGCATACTATACAGTTGACATATAAACAAAATCAATATTAAAAGGCAAAACTTTTCACATCCAAATAATTAATTTTGTTAAAAAAAAATTAATGTTATAATGAATTGGCACATAAGTTATTGCTATAAATGATATTAGAAGTAGGTATACTATTTTTCACATTTTGAGATATCACATACGTGACGTGCAGTTTTATGACAGCTAGGCAATTCTGTATGCTTTCTAGTACAGTTGTAGAAAAGTAGTTTAAAAATTAATTTAAAGTTTAAAAATTAATAATTATTTTTTATTATTACCTCAATACATTAATATATAATTATATTTTTACCTTTATAATTACATCGCTATATCTAAATTCATTTACCTACCTTACTTATTCAATTTTGACAGAGGTTATTACGTTTGATGCTATTTTCAAAAAAATGTGTTTTAATCTTTGCCTTCGACTGTTTTTTCTTTCTTAGTGCTTTTATCTGTTAATTTGCATTTAGCTACATACTCATTTTTATCTAGCTGTATATCTTTAAGACCCTAACAGCATTTATACATCTGTTGCTATATCTCTTTACAAATGTATCATTTTCATGATTTCTGTAAATTTTTGAATTCGTCATGAATCTATCTCGATTTTTATCTTTATCTTATTTTATCTAAAAATATATCTCTACGTCTATAACGTTATTGAACATTAAATGAACTTTAATAAACCGGCTTAATACATTTACTTTAAGAGCATGATTTCGATGTACTGCTGATTTTTTATGCTAATCTTGATTAAAAAATTAACGAAACTATTAATTATCAAATTAATGATTAAAATTCTAAATATATAAAATTGAGAACAAAGACCTTATAATCTTCTTTACTGCTTTCAGATGAAACTAAAATCAATGACAAGCACGAGAACAAACTGAAAAATGTTGTATTTTTCTTTATTTACGAATTTAATTTGAAAATTAATTTTTTTTATATGATGTACGATTAGATTCATTTTTTACATGAAATCTATATCGATACCCTATATTTTATACTTTCAGGTTCTTCCAAACGTATACATAACGTTACAAAAATCGCATTTTAATTTTGTGATATTAGACAATTAAAACTGTGTCTGTATTTGATTCATAAAACAATGATTAAATACAAGCTCGAATATAATTTTAAAATTACAATCGGCGCTATTCAGATCAGATATTTGCTTCTCAGCTAAATCTATTTTTACCAGTTATTGGTTCCTAACTATTTTAATGGCTCTTATTTAAACATGAAAAAGCAAAACAAACTGCACTGAGAGAAATACCTAACCATTTCTGTCAAAGTATCTGGTAGAAACAGCCAAAAAAGTCTGGCCAATAGTGTTCAGTCAAATCGGCTAGCCCCTTCTAGCCGTTTTAAAAAACCTGTCTTGCCATTTTAGCCAACCTCGATCACTTTTTAAACTTAATTTTTGGATAAGTTCTTTCGATTGGCATGGGTTAGAAATATAAAAAACTTAAAGAAACTATTTAATTCTTAAATTTATTTTATTTTGTTCTTGAGATGACATGAGAAATCTCAGTCCTTCTCGCCCCCTCGAACATCCTTAGTTTTAATCCCTAGTTTTTCGTTCGGTTGATCTGAAAAAAATGAATTTAAGTATAAGGCCATGAAAATAACCTTATATCGGCTCACGTTTTGTGAAAAAAACTTTTTTTTCTGATAAATACTTTAACCATTAAGTTTTTCATAGTTGCATTGATCTTACAATAAACAATTTTTATGCTTCCGATTTCGCTTCATTTCATAAAATTATTTTGTACGCTAAATACATAAAATAGAACTATTTATATCACATTTATTTCATTCCTGGAACAACGACGTATCATGTACAATAATCTCAGCATTATCATTATTATCAATTCAATAAAAAAAAAAGATAGGTATCAAAAGCTTCGAATAAATTTTCATAGTATCACAACCTTATTGGGTGTGTCCTCGTCATAGTAGATACTTTTACAAAGTGGTGTTCAGTTACTGAGGATCAGACAAGTTAAAATATTCCTTTAATAAACTTTATTGTTTGTAATAAATATTTTACAGCATTTAATTTATCATTTTTGTATTATATATCACAATACACGCTATAACACAAATAAATCTCATTCTTGATCAGGCCATATTGTGCATGTAAAGATTTAAAATTGACTAGCAGATTTTTTGATGTTTTATTTTGTTTAATCTTGATAATAAATATCTTACTATTTTATTTGCATGATTCCAGAATACTGGTGATAACTTTATACAAATCTGAAATTCATATTTACCAATATATTAACAAAAATCTAGACAGCTATTACATTAAATCAAAATATATATGCACACACACGCGCAGGTATTGATTATACCTTACTTTACTTCGTAACTTTACAATCGATTATTCTTCGACAACGACCATTAACATCAGGTCTGTAACAAGGCTTGCAACGCATTGGTGGATTTATAACGCTATTAGGACCTACATCAGAGCCATATTTTCTAAACTGTTGTTTATTAAATTTTTGTATGCTCAACAATAATTTGGGATTTTTAAACTGAAACACAAAGCAGCTATGACTGTTAGTATATTTCTTTTTTAAAATAATTATGTATATACATGCTTTTGAACAAAAAAACCTTTAAATAATCTTCTTCGCTGCTTTCTAATGAACCCAACACTAGTACAAAAAATAATCCTAAACTTAAAATCACAAATTTGATCATTTTGCGCATTTTTCTTTATTTACGTATTACTTTAAATATTGAAACAATTTTATTTTGTTTAAAACGTTCGATCGCTGCGCTTTCAGTACTGTTAATGCTGTAGTGAATGTACATCGCTTTCTTATAAATATCTGATAATATGTTATCTACAATGTGATAAAAGTAGATTCGATTATTGTAAGTTTTATGTGTTGGCTGTGGCAAAAGACTATACTATATACATTATGTGCAATATCACTTGCAACTTTAAATTAAATTTTTAGCGTTCCAATGCAATTTTAAAAATTTTTAGGTTTCCAATGAATATTCTGACACAAGAACTTTTCAAACAAAGATTACTTTTGTAACGGCACCTTTATTGTATTTTTTAAATATTCTCTTAATACAATACTTTTTATTTATGAATAATTCTCATACATTTAATATTCATAGAAATTATAACTAGTTCGTATATCGTTGAATATTACTTTCTGGTTATTATGCCAAAATTATAATTGTAATGAATAAGAATGATAAGCTAATTGAGTATAATACAAATATTTAATAAAGCTGTGAGTGCATATAAATAACCCTATAACTCTATATTTACAAGCTGTTAATATTTTGTTTAATATAGCTAATATAATTATCTAACCGGAAGTAAACCACGAATTTTAACACGAAAAGGTTTAGACGTAATGCGAGCATAAAATCTTACATTACTAAACTAATAAATTATTATTAAAATCGGTCGTATTGCTTCGTCAAACTTCAAGAAGTTTATCTACAATATCATTATATACAAAGTCATATAACGTTGAACTTATGTCATAAAAGATTGTTTTGCTATTTCTTAACCTTTACGATCAACAGTTCATGATTTTTCGACACTTATTCTGCCGGTCACGCTTGTGGCATTGTCCACAACTGTCACGTGATGGTACGTTAATGATGAATCTATTAATTATTTCAAAATTATCATTGTCAGCGTCATAGCCTACTTTCTTGTCCTGTTGTGGTATTTGGAAATCTGGTAGGAATTCATCGGTACTCCTGAACTGAAATTAAAACACAACTAGAGTTTCTTAGCAGACATGAAATGTAAACATATAAATATAAATTAATGAAATGGGAACATTATAGCTTAAAAGAAATTGAAAAATATATACCACTATCCTATCTTCATCAAGCGCCTTATGTTGAATCATCGGCTCACTTGTGATTGCTATAATACCAACAATAAAGCACAATTGAACGATTAACAGTACTGTTTTGCTCATCTTGAGCCTTTAAACTGAATATTTGAGCTGTCTCTGAAATTTGAAGAGACTACGAGGTTACCCTAATGACTGTTCAGCTATTATGATTTTAAACTGGCCTCTACTGTTCAAATTCAAATATCCAGGCTTTTGCTTATCTACGTTGTCGATAAGTAACAATTGATTGCTTTCATTTCTTTAAACGACGTCGGTCAGCGATATAAGTACTTATACTTTTCATGAAACCGTGAAGTATTGCTTCTTTGAAAATAATGTTTTCATAAGTAGTAATTAAATTCTTTCTTTTTATATATGTATAAGTTTATTAGATTCTCTAGAATTTTCTTTTTTTAACATGTACTCTGCGTAAATTGTATTACAGTGTAAAGATATGTTTAATAATCTAGTGATGAATCACACAACCTATTATTTTTTTTAATCAAAACGTGTTTATTGAGTGTTTGTGGAATTCATCATGGTCCAATGATGATTCTACAATATAATTAGAACTTGATAAGCGTTCTTTGCAAGCATGTAACTTGTGAAATTGATTTCAATTATTTCTTTGCAAACGATAATCAAATATAAATATACGGTACTACGTTTTAGCTTTTAAAACGTACTATAATTTGAGTTATTGCAACCATTATAAATGATAATTTTTATTATCAATATTGTCTACAAATAAACTTTTACTTTGTAACAAAGTATCGCAAACTTGAACTTTAGTGAATCCTTTATTTTAATTTTAATTAATTAATTAATCAGTTTTCATTAATGATTAATTAAAATAAAATACATGCTATATTATTTTTTTATCGACTAAATTGTTCAATATAATATATATATATATATATGTGTGGCTTGCAGGAAGAACCACTTAAGTGATATTTTGTGAAAAATTTGTTTATATCGAATTCGAGGTGCTCTTAGTACCCTTTTTCATTGTACAATAGTAAGATTTCTGAAATGCACAAATATTTTAAATGACAGCCGATTGAATAATCACTTAACTGCGTCTCTCGTAAAAATGTTACCGCAAAACCACTTAAGTGCACTCGCTTTTTTTATTTTTGTCCGCGATACACCGTATGGAGTACATTAAAGCTGCATAATATATATCTAATTGCCTATACCGATATATTCGTCGGTTTTTTTTAATTTTTAAAAAATTTGTTTAATGTTTTTAAGTTTTTTAAAAATTGTCAATTTGCAAAAACCAAAAAATTACTGGAATCGTTCTGATATAATTCGTACGTATTCCTTAGCTGATTCTAAGAATTTAATACTCTTGAAAATTTTTTCCAAAAGTGCGTGGTTTCTGAATAAAAAATTCGTAAAAGTCTTCGTAAAAATTTTCAATTATAATATGCGGCAGTTTGATCACACCGAGGTTCAAAATCAACCCCCAAATTACGTATCTTTTAGTTTTGAACATTTATTTTATTGGTTAGAGGGGTTCCAGATACATTGCAAATGAAAACGTTCTTGAAATCTCGAATTAAAAAAAAGTATTGTGGAAAAACCATGCTTTTTTCCTTTAAACCGTTTTTTCTCATTGTTAATAATAGTGTTCGAAAATTTCAATTATACCATTAGAAAGGGCATGAGTAGAACTTTAAAAATATGCCCTGCCCGAATTTTTTTAATCGCAAATTGCATTAGTTACGAGCCCTCAAAAAAAGTGACTGCATAACCACTTATGCGTGCAAAGTTGCCGCAGAACCACTTAACTCGAGTAATTTGTTTAGCTTGCGCGTCGAGAAAGAAACTATTTACAAATGTAATACTACGGTTGTATCCGTATCAGATACCTAATCAAATGAGCTAATATACTTAGATCTTTTCTCTGACATTTCGATCTTACGTATTACTCCAAACATTGAAATCGCTTTTTCTCGAAAACACGAAAAAGTCACTTAAGTGGTTCTTCCTGTAAGCCACTGATATAAATATGATAGGTAACTAAATTTCAGAGATGATCTTCTGAAAGTTGCATTGCATATAAGTATAACTCATAACTTTTTAGTGATCTTTCAGCATCAGTTTTGCGGATCACGCTTGTACACGCTTTAAAATAGACAATGGTACATCTGCAATGATGTGTGTGTGTGTGTGTGTGTGTGTGTGTGTGTGTGTATATATATATTGATTGTTTCAGTATCGTTATAGTCAATGGCATAGCTTATTTTCTTGTGTTTGCGTGATATTTAGAAACAAGGTGGTAATTCAGAGCTACTGCTGAAATGAAATGTCAACAAAAGTAAAGTTTCTACAGTTTCAACAGGCATCATAGTGAAAATCAATTAAAAATCATTTTGCTCTTCGATCAATGTAGCAGATATAAACCAATTATACAAAGCAGAATAAACATTTATTTACAAATAAATAACGAGAGGTGGGTATATATATGCTAAAACAAAAGAAATAAAAAGGCGTTACATAAATAATCTTAGAGCAGTTAAAAAATAAAAAATAAAATCCATATCATTGTATTATTATTATTACTATAATTACGCACGCAACTCTCCACCCATCCATCGAGCGACCCACGCAACCCTCCACACATCTATGGATCCACCCACACAACTCTTCATGCATCCGCATGGAACCACTATCGCAACCCTGGATTCAGCCACAGAATTTCCACTTATACACTGAGCCACTACATATCCAGCACCAACTAGTTATTCATCAATTACTTATACAGCTACACACACATTCACTCATTCATTCTTGCCCGCCTAGCCCTCTACCTCTCTCTCATAAAAAGCGAGCGTGGTACCTGCGTAGGTATAATTAATTTTATGTACGAATATGCAACAAACAGTAAAAAATATAATGATGTACATTTAAAGTGAAAATTAAATAATTTTCAAATCAATACTCGGGACAAGTCACGTTTATTGCTGAAACTACAATAATAAAATATGTTTAATACTGACATTTAAGCAGGGCATTGAAGAGTATACTTTTAAAAGGTAAATCTACTTGTAATCCATTAACTTATATTAGTCTAAGCTTAAGGATATAGAAAAATTGTAAATTGTTTTCCGCCAGCTTTTTCTTCAACCTCTAGACAATTGTGTCCAATTAATTTTGCATCATTGTTGCAGTTTCCTCGATGATTTACGCTTTTATAGGAGGCTCAAAAATTAATACTACAATGTTGGAGCGAGACCTAACTGTGGACGATCTCCTAGTATTGGACATCGCCGGCCAATGACATGATAAACGATGTAGTAATTACGAAAGGCAATGTATGCATGCCCGACGACGTCATTCGTTAAATTCTTAATTTATAGCTTGTATAATTACTGTACAACTTTAAGCGATACATTTTATATTCGACTCAATCTGTGCCTGCGAACGTGCGCGCGCTTGCTTCAAGACTATTTAACTTAGCATCTTACTCCAAGATCTTGTACTTTAAAATTTTTTTAACTCTTTTGGGATGTATACTACTTAGAGTGCTGACGTGTGTGAAAATATTATATTAGGCACCTGTGAGGAGGAAAACAATATGAGCTCTCCCATAATTTACTCCCATGGAACGTATGCTATTTTTTGTACGACAAGCAGGATCGTCGCGTTTTTATATCCCAAAAAGGAAGAGCAAACTAGAATTTCGTTCCCTGGGGAGCATAATTCTACTTTGCTCCTTAGCGCCGAAATTGCGCACTTCTCTCCAAGTGCCTGGAAAAAGTTGGTATTTTCAGCGCAGTGTGAGGAAAAAACATAAATTTACATCAGGTAAAAAATAAGCTACAATATATGCATAGGTGCAAATAATAATTTTATTTCTTTCAAATAATTACATCAAACGGAAATAAGTATAAACGTTATATAGAATTGTTAAAATCATTTTTATGCTGGCACAGAACTTATTTACGCGGATCCGCAGGGTTCACGCGGTTTATGCGGAGGGCTCGGTGTACCACTTGTAATGATATCTCTCTTGTTACGAATGTTTTCATTAACAGCAATGAATGATGGTTTATGCGGAGGGCTCGGTGTACCACTTGTAATGATATCTCTCTTGATGATTCTACCATCATTACTGTTTTCGTCAGGACTGTTGTCATCAGAAAGTTCATCAGGAAACTAAGATATAAACAAATCGTTCGTATAACGTGAGCAATAGTAATTACTCATTAAAATATTATTATACTTTTAAAAAAACAATATACGCTGTGTATCGTATTCAAATAATTTAAAATTTCCTTTCTACTGATTCATATTTTCTTTCAATTTTGTATTTTTAAAATAAATTATTTTCTAATTTTTAAAGCTTTGTGAATTGTTTTAACACAGTTGAATTTTGTTATTCCATATCTTGCAACAAAATGAAATCGAATATTCTACTGTGAAATAAATCTCCCTATATGATATGAAAAAACCAAATTCAGTAAAATTTGAAGAACTTACCACTATGCGATCTGGATCTGGAACATTATCTTGATCCTTTGGCGAGTTTCCATGCTCGCTAGCTGCTATAATTCCAACAACAAAACAAAATTGCAAGATTAAAAGAACTGTTTTTCCCATCTTGAATCTTTGAACTCAAGATAGTATTTTAAGTTACTGATATTTCAAATTTAATTTTCTTATAAAAAATCTAAGATGCCTGGTAGTATATATACATGATTTTTTCTATAGTAAATTAAAAAAGTGGGGATTTAGAATATTTAGATTCACACGTGCGGAGCCCAGTAATATACCTTATTTAAATATCAGATAATCCATCTTTTATTCTTGTACAGCCTTCGCGCGAATCAGGGAAAACCCTCGAGTAAATTCATAGCATTTGGAAAAAAAAAGTATTTTATTAGGAAAACTAAATAAAAGCCATGCAGTGGCTTGAAAACTTCACATTCTCAACATTTGCTGACAATCTATTTGTTCTCGTGTCTTTATATATACAAAAAAACAAGATAATGTAAGTAAAAATAGAACAGCACTCTATAATGTGCCTTTTCCTGTTTTTCTCGAATTTTTTAAAAGCAGATAGAAAAACTGTTTCACTTGACAATTTTCATTGTTATTTAATCGATGTAACAAAAATTCAACGAAAATGAAGAAGCCAATGGAAAATAATATCTTTGAATAATTTGTAAATTATGATACAAGCTAAGTACGAGCGGCACGAGCGTAGCGAGCGTGGTTAGAGTATCATAAAGGACGACTTAGGACTCGAGTAGCATATATACTATTTTATAACATATGTCTGTCCTTAGTCCGTTGTCATGCATATCGTGTAATAAGAAGTTTCTCTACGCTTGGGTGCTATGACCACACAGTGTTTAAATGGACAACTTGGTCACAAATAAGCATAAGGCGCTAAGGCAATGGTGCGGAGTTAGGTCATACGGTGCTATAAAATTGTATACGATGTTAACTGGTCCATCGCATGGTGTGAACATCACCCTCGCTATTAGTTCTATTATTAGCTATTTACATACGCCATACAATACTAGGTCACTAATAGGTCACTTGTGTTATAATATAATAATTATATATAGACTATTTTTTAACTCTTTGTCTGCTGTATTATTTATCATATAATGGTCTGGCATACAAATATTATTGTTCACATGTTCAATGATAAAATATGTGCAGTAGAAATTGGTAAATTTCATACAGTATAAGCTCATTTTTAACTCAGTTATATATAGTAAAGTTTTCTTAGTAAAAATTTTAAATAATTTTGAATTTAAATCGATCTTTTTTCATTCGATCATTTGTTAAATTAATGCCCAATGCATTACTGAACTGTACCAGAATAGGTTTGGGATTCAGAAAAGGCTATAAATTTTCATGTGAATATACATAACTTTTATAGTCCGAAATCTATACTCTTTGTACTTAATCTTATTTTTTACATATCACAGACTGCAACGAACACAGACAGATCGGAGGGAGAAAGTTTGCCTTGACTTAAAAAACAACTCAGCTTCGACTTTATAATTAGTGTTAATCGTGTTATCAATCGATCGTCGATACACATGTTACTATTTCCTTGAACTTAATTACAATTATAAATTGTATAATGATTGTTTGTGAATGTGATATCGTTTGGGCTTATATTATTTTATTCTAAATATTTTTACGCTTAAAAATTTTATACAGCTCTCAATTTTTTAAAGTGGAACCATGATTACATATATGTGGACGTGCAAACTGTCATGATGTAATAATATTCTTTTATCTCCGCCCCATTTTGTTTACCATTCAAGAAATCTTCTAGATTGGAAACAAAACATTCTTTGACCTTTCCAAGAAGTCGATACTTATAAATAAACTCGTCAATAGACGTCACTTTTGCAAGAGAAATTTATAAATAGTCAAATAATAATTCATATCCTCAAACATACAGTTTCTTCATTAAAGTGGCGCAAATATGCGCAGCTAAAATTGGACATTCTAATTGAAGGCATAAGATGTACTGCGCATCAATGATCAAAATTAAATTTTGGCACTGGCGTTAAATTGTCATTTATTTAAAAAACTGCATAATTAATAAACATAAATTTTATTTGAATTTTGAAGTACGCTTGAACATGACGTTCATACAATAATGTAATCGAATCGAAAACATTTGTTATTGAGTATTGAGATAATAGTGTAGTTCATATGCAGGATGCTTTCAATCAATAATGTATGCATGACATTATGATAACGATACGCAAGATCTTGGAGTAACAATTGTTAACATATGATGTGTTGCAAAAATGCCATTTTTTCATGTACAAGCCTACTTTTTTTGCTAAAACCGAAGTTTTGATCAGGAAAATCATGGCAATGATATAAATAACTATAGCTTTTTGTCAAATTACTTTGATAGCATGCAGACTGTCAACACTGTATATGTATAACATATGCTATGATCCATAATTTTTTTTTTGCATAAAATTTATGAGCAAACTTAGCGAGATTTCAAAATTGTTCAAAGTAAACAATCGTACCTTCTATGAAAGCCCCCCTGCATCGAGCAAACATCGCAGAAAGTCCAGCTTTTTAAGTCTCACACAAACGTCATCGTTTCTTCGTCAACATATATGCAATGCGTTTGGTGGTGCGCGCAATATCGGGGTCGGAAAAAAAACGCAAAGCATGTAAACGTATACAGGAAGCTTCTCCTCCAAACGCATACGAATATGCCGCCGTATTCTGAACAATACATTCCTCTAGCTCTAATAAAAATAAAATCTCCATTAGAGAAAGAGCAGTGACTCACGTAGATGAAGCGCATAAAAAGTGGAAAATAAATCGCTAGCAATTACACATAGCGCGCGAGAGCAACGTAGTCCTAAAAAATCCAGTCCATTGGCTTTACACACAGCGGAGAGAAGCAGAATAGTATAGACGTTCGCGCGCAATCTCGACAGCGACAGACCGCCTCGACACCCCGCGGAGCCGTCAGGGGCAAGAGCTACTGGTGTCTCTTATCTCTATCGAGCTTGCGCGAGATGTGTGTGATGCTTTTCACATGTGAGGAGAGAGCAAAGAAAAAGATATGATACGTACATTAGAGGCACACGCTACACAAGTCACGTACACACATACACGTAAGTACTATAAGTATATATATATCGCACAGCAGACTGGTAAAGCGAGCGAGCGAGAGAGAGAGAGAGATATCGTGTCCGACAATCGCCACGACGAACTTATAAATCGTTCGGCCTCCCCTCGGCTCCGGTCAGTACCGCAGCATCGCGCGCTTTGTTTGTGCTTCGTATCTCTCGGCAACTGTCTCTGTTCGCCTCTGCGTAAGCAGTTCGTCGCTTGCAACAATTAAAACCGTATATAGAAGTACATACGCAACGGCCAAGATTGTTCTTTCTTGCGAGGCAGCGCAGCTTTTTTTGTCGCGTTCGTTGCACGCGAAGATCGTTATATCGAAAAGCAGCGCCGCCATTCGCATCGGTTTGATTATTTTCTCAATCTCTCCGATCGCGAATACGTAAAGTGCGAATCTGTCGTGCTCGTGCAGCGTGAGAGAGCAGGCGAGGCTGAGTTATTTCGAGCGGAAAGGCCAATTGCGAAGAAGTACACTGGGTGGCTTAAGGCTAGAGAATCGAGACGGAATCTGTATGAGGTTTGAAGGTGACAACGACAGCCTGTTGAGGGAAGTTCGCATCGAGGCGAGCGTGACGATTGCAGATCGGTATCTGCCGCAGACGAGCGAGCGGCTCGAGGAGATCATTGAAGCCTTGCTCTTTGGAACAGTCTGTCGTGGTGAGATAATAATTGTTGTCTGCAGTATATGCTTCAGCTGATTTTCTGCATATGCGTATTGTAATGCGGTAACGGGCGCGCGAGAGCTGCGAACGCAAGGCCAAAAGTCTCGTATACTTATATATGTACATACACGCTTGTACTGGTCAAAGTTCATCTGAGATTACTCCGATTATCGTGTATACGCTAGGGAATTCTTTATAGCCTACTTAATAATACGACGAGCCTGCACGTGAAGCGCATCGAGCAGTGTCGAAATCTTATCGAGAGACATATACGATTATGAGGCCTATTCAATTTTCAGAATGCAATAGAATGTCCGCCGTTCCCCAAGGCGCGTTCGCAGTGCTCCAAGTCCGCAAGAACTTCAAGTACCAGGAGGAAGCAGAGGAGGCTCGCGATAGCAAAGCCGGCGGATTCAACTCCAAAGTACTTCAAGAAGGTACGATTAGCCGCTCAACGCTCGGGCACACAGAATTTCTCGTGCTCTCTGCGCGCACACGCGTTACGCATATATACATACATTCGTGTCCAGAAATAAGAAAACGGAGCGAGATAAAGGCGATAGCGCAAGTCGCTGGAAAAATTGATAGACTCACAATATCACTTATCTCGCGCGCGCGCGCGCGCGCGCAGAAACAAAGAACTTGGCAAGAGAGGATTTATAATACTTATTTTCTCGGTAAATACGCTGATTTAGAGCGCGTGATCCGAGAGCGTGTGCCTTAACAAATACTCCGCACTGGCGCGCTTTGTAAGCACGTTATGTTCTTCTCTAGACTTTACGGCTTGTTTGTCAATTTTCACGAGACACTCTGTAGATTTCGTTGCCGACAGCGTGTACAAAACTGAAAAAACACAGATCGTAACATGCGTTAATTTACATATCTTCGATGCAGCTAAGCGCGCCGCGTCTTGCTAAATATTTAACAGGTTTACGGCTTAAAATAGTCGTCGTGCGCATCTTATCGCCTTCATTCTTCTGATAACTGCTTACAGTATAATCCAGGCACTGAAGGGGGTCTGGAGTGATTACTTTTTTTTATTGTTAAGTCCGCTACGATGATAATGTATTTCAAGGCGTTTAATCCAAATTTTACAATGTCCAAGGGTATACAATTGGTCAGTTTTTTTTTTATTTATTTGACAAATTGACAGTAAAATCACTCAGACCCCGTTCGGCATCCGGAGACTATCCATAGTTTAAATGCTAGCGCATGATACCTTTAAATTAGACGCTTAACGAAAATTTTCGCAGGACGCGAGCTAACACCGCTAAAGTACAACAGCAAGTTAATGAACAGCATTTGGGGCCTGTACAATCGTTACTCTGTGCACAATTTCAAGAAGATCGACGCCAACGAGACGGGCCTGCTGGCGGCCTGCTCGAGGGTCGGTCGCGAGGCTGCGGAGGGCCCGACCGCGAGCATCATCGCCGTAGGCTCGAACACAGCCAGCCATTGATCGCCGCAGGAAGTCGACGCCCAGCGAAAGAGCAGTGAACTTCACTGTAGCGAATTATACCTTCACTTTTTAGGCCTATATACCTAATCTCATGTTATTGCACGCAAGGCTGCGGAACGACAGGTATGATGTGTCGCCGCAGAGCCGACAGGCTCATGGGGTAGGAGTAGTTACGCCTGACTGCCGCTTACTCTTCGATGATGACGCGATCACGACGGCTGCAAAGTTGCTGATGCCGCTCGTTCCGACAGTCGTCGATTCGTCGAGATCCCAGGCGTATACACTATACATATATATTGCGTATTTTCTAGCTATGATGATATAACTATCGATGTATATAATTGAGTTTACATATTTCTGACGATGAAATTTTGTACACGCAGCGTTATTTTGTGTATTGTATCGTACATTGCAGTTGCTTTTTCGCGCAATAAAATGCGACGATGATGAAGCTTGAGGAATTTTTATTTGCCTTTATCCTTTTCATTGCAGATATCTCACTTTTACAGCATTAATAGTGCCAGATTAAATTTTACACCTACGGCATAATTACATTTTTAATTTTCGTTATAAAATTCAAATTAATTGTATGGATTTACTTATACATATATTATGCAACTTATATACTAAAATGTGCCAAAACGTACCACACAATACATTGATATGTATTTTTTGTATGCTATATACATTAATATATGTATTTTTTAAATGCATTTTTAAGCCATTTATGTCAGAGCACTTGTCTCTTAGTTAAATAAATCCACAATGTTTTAATCGAATCGACTTATAACATAATATTTTATATTTTACGTGCTAAATGCATTTTAGGGTTCTATAAATCTCATAATAATAATATAAATGACGTAAAGTACTGCTTTCTCGTGTCGCTTTTTCATCTAATGTAATGAAAATTACAGACGGCACAATGCACATTGAACTTCAATATTTTTCTAGAATCTGTAAGCAGAAAATATTCAACTTAGAAAGCTTATTTGCATGTAACAATTACATATACATAAATTGTATTATAGCACAGCTAGGGGTATGCATATTGCAATCCAGTTTCAGTTTTCTGTTTTTTCAGTCCTCGCAAAACGTATTTATTTGCTCGAGAAAATGAGCGTTGCCCCATTTCATATACCTATATGTATAGTATGTATATACATTTTACACCCCTCGTCGGGTGGGAGCGTGACTATAACAAGGTACTATATAGCTGGCAGCAACGGGCCGACGGCGAGTAGGCGAGACTGACACACTGTGTATAGATTCACCTAGTACTGCGTATATATAGGTATATTATACACTCGCAGTTAGATTTTGACGTCCATATGTGCATTGCGGAAGCGGCGGCAAGCGGCGTGTCTGCGCGCGCCTCCCCTATATTCGTGCAGTGTCGACTGCGTTTGTACCGTGCGTATCCTCATCAGTGCTTCTCGGAAAATCGCGGTTGCAAGTAACCCTTCACAACTCATAAATACTTGCGACTCGGAAAGACACCTTGCCAAAATCTATAACATAGTCGGTCGTTGTCGCCTGTCGGTTGTCGCGGGACTCGCGGGTGTGGAATCGCTCCCCCCGATGGCTTCGCTGGCCGGCGCACCTCAACGTCGACGATCATCTGCCGCTGCTGTTGTTGTCGTTATTCGCTCACCTTCGATCATCATCAGAGCAGATGAGCAAACAGAGCGGCGTAGCCGCGGCCGGCGGCAGCGGCAGCAGCAACAAAATGGACAGCTCCTGCATCAGCACCTTCCCCGAGCACATCCTCGAGATGATATTCTCGCATCTGGATCTCTACACCCTTGGCAATTGCCTGCTGGTCTGCAAGCGATGGCACAGGTTTCTCAATAACGACGAGAACAACGACATCTGGCGCATGCACTGCAAGAAGAAACTCGCCGAGGAAACCTTGAGCTCGGACCTCCTCTCCTCGGTGCCGAGTCACAAGGCTAAGCTCAGGGCTTACTATTACGCTTGGAATCCCAACGACTGTTCCAGGAACATCTACACCAAGTTCAATAACTTCACGCTGCATAGGTTAGAATTACATTAGGCTTTTCTTATCGTGCTGTGAGATATAACTTTTGTCAATAGCTTGCTTTGTTGTTGCAATGTCTGCTTAATAGTTAACTTGATTGGTTTATGATATGAGCAGCTCAAAGACACGTTGCCTCCAAAGCTCTTCTTACGTCTCTGTTTATCCTTTCTTATCTTTAGTAAAACTAGTTACCAACTAATAGTTCTCTGCATTGCTTTATCAGAAACCCAATTGCACAGAGCACAGATGCGTGCAGAGGGAAGATAGGGTTTCGTCATGGAAGACACGCATGGGAAGTCATATGGGAAGGCCCTCTTGGGACAGTTTCTGTCATTGGCATAGCCACCAAAGAAGCTGCTCTGGTTTGTCCAGGTTACGTAGCTTTACTTGGATCTGACGAACACTCCTGGGGGTGGAATCTCGTTGACAACAATCTCCTGCATAATGGAGATGCTCAAGGAAACTACCCTCTTCCAAACAATGCTCCAAAATACCAAGTACGCATGCGTTTCATTCAAATTGTTACTTCTTATCTGCGTAACTAAAACTAAATATTTTTAATTTTTAGGTAGGAGAGAGAATAAGAGTCATATTAGATTGTGACGATAATACATTATCGTTTGAAAAAAATTATGAATTCTTGGGTGTAGCATTCAGAGGTATGTTATTATTGCCTATTTTCTCGTTAGTTACATATTAAAACTATAAAAATACACAATTTTTCAGGATTACCAGATAAAAGACTATACCCAGCTGTGTCTGCTGTCTATGGTAATACAGAAGTATCCATGGTATACTTAGGTCCTCCACTGGATGGGTAACACTTTCCATTTCAACAGAAAATACCTCAAGATAATTATTTTATATTTTTATGCAACTTACTATTGCTGATGTTGGAAATCCCCAACAGAACGATTAAGTTATTATATAATTTATTTCAGCTTGGGAATGCTAGAGTTTTCGTTAAGGTACAAGTACCAAAATTGCTGATTTAGTGGAAATATGAAATTTTTTACAATTTCATAATGTATATAGAATTATGCCATACATAGCTCTAGAATACAAGGCAATTTAAATAATTTTTTAACAGTCAATTTTCAACTTAATTTAAAAAACTATGCTCTACGAGCAATTAAAAAAAATTGCATTTAATCTTGGCATTAAGAAGTATTAAAAAATACTCATTGTTTAACAATTTTGAGACGCAAAACGAAATATTATTAAGTGTCGCTTTTTCATCTGGTTGTAAAAATGCGTGTAAATCAATTACAGTTTATAGATTAGCTGTCTTGTAAGAACAAGGCAATTTATAGGAATATTTATTGTCATTATTTATAGAAATATTGTTTTCTAGTCTGTACATATGTATACCATTAATTGTATTCATTTGTGAATTATTTTTCTCAGGTAATGAAACAGATTTTTTAAGTATTAAATGCAAATACTGATAATTCAGATTGTACATTATAAACAAAATGTAAGATAAAATAGTTCTTAATATTGACAGAACTTTCTTAAAACCAAAGTACATTGCATGTACATACGTTTTACCATCATTATGCTTAATCTATCTAGGATTCATTATATTTTCTAAACTTTTGTACAAAATTGTGTACATAATTAATACAAGTGTTTAAGAAATAAAGTTTATTTCTTATGTACCTCAAAAGGCTGCAGTGTAAAATGCATCACACTTTTATCTTTACCTAGTTCAGTCTTAAAATATTTTTCTTATTTTATCGTTAACCGCAAGAATGTTCGTACACATTATTTAAGTATACATACTTGTATAGAATTTAGATATTTGGTCTCATTCTGGGAAATTATATTTTCACACCAAGACTTTTCATTAAGAAAAAATAAGATAAAAAAAGGAATGCTATTTCCACGAAACACTTTTCAATTCCCAATTCTGTGCATCGTAGCCCGTACACGCTGATATCACTGGACTTTCATTGTCACTTGGAGATTCTTCAAGGCACATACCGGATGCTACGTGTCTTACAACCTTTTCCTGTAAACGTCAATCAACAGCTATGAATTCGTCTTGAATCAAATTAACTATTTCAAAAAGAAATTGAAATTGTATTTACCTTCTCGTCATATTCCCACTTTTGACTTGCAAAGCCAGTACAAGCCATCAATTTGACCTTAGGCTTCTCATGCCTAGTATCCTTCTCTGGCGCATCCAAGCACACACTCTCATCTGTCATGATAACGCCATCCTTACGCATTACAAACATTTGACTGAGATTTGGCGGTACTATGCAGTCCTGATAGGCAACGAAACCGGAAGGCTGCGAATATACGCCCTTCGACATTGGCCTCATTAAACATTTTTTGTTCGATGCATGAAGAATCTATAAAATTATATGATTTTATAAATTGTATAAAATTAAATTAAATGTCATATTGCAAAATAATTACATATCCGAAAAATCGGTCATCCTTAGGAAAAAAATGGTCGGGCCAAACGTTGTCCAAATACCATTCGAAATTTTTGCATTTTAATCTTTCCCTTAATGCTAGTCGAGATCGAATCTGCTGTTTATCACGAACTCTCTGAGCCTCTGAAATCCAAATTTAATTTTTATTTTTAATTGATTTAATTAATTACAACATAAGTATATAATTTCAAAAATTCTGACAAATAATTCAACTCACGTGGATTAAAATTAAAGTAAAACTTCCCCCATTCATCCATCCATACTAACGCGACTCTGGCCAAATTTCCGTATAATATCTCGTCAACTCCACCCGGAAATGTGTACGGCGAAGACTTTCGAAAGATGTGTCCAACGTGAGAGCACGGCGCTATCTCGACAGTGCCACCACATTGCCAAACGCGGAAAGACAATTCTAGGTTTTCGCCACCCCAAATGCGCATTTGATCATCATAACTCCCTAACTCGAAGAAGTACTCGCGATCCATGGAGAAAAGGCCACCAGCCATTGCCGGTGTTTTAAATGGATCGACAATGTTCTCACGACGTTCGCGCAATAGAGCTCCATTTAGCATCAACCAGCGAAAGTGTAGGTCCCAATTAAAGGCGCCCCAGTGAAGTTCAAACGACCTATAAAAGAATCAATTCCATTATGCATATTTACTACATATTATTTGATAGAACAATCGCATCAAGGAAAATGTTTCTTACGAAACAATAAAAGGCAACAAAACATTTTGATAATATCACCCATATTTCTATTAATAAACGTATAAAGGCATAGATAAAGCGAAGCATTCTGCAAGAAGTGTCAAAGTTAGTCAAAGCATCATTTATAAATTATTTAGCCGATTAAATTACATGTTTTCTATAAGAATACAGACAGACTTTTCTTATCAAGCTAGAAAAAAACACTTCTTAGATAATACCATCTCTATGCCTCTCCTATCATATTATTCGCAAGAAGATAAAAAAATATCATAAGCCAATGAAAACAATGCTCAAATAAATCTCTGCCTGTATATGGGTAGTATTGGTGGATATTCGTTCAGCGACCGCGTGACCTCGAAAGTTGCGCGTCAGTTTCGGTTCACTTATGATTGTCTGAGAGCAAAACTTTTAGCTTAAAGAAATGGAAACTGTCATCGTGTCGTGTAGTAACTTGCAAATACACACGTACCTCGTGTAACTGAACGTGTCGTCATTGATGATATCTATAACCGGAGAGACGACTCTTGTACGATTTTTAGATATGGCTTCTAAAAGCGGCTCCAACCAGCCTAAAAAACGTAAAAACATTATTATAGAAAGGAAATAATATATTAAAATGAGTTATAAAAATAAAATGTTTTGACGAATAAACTAATCTTATGCATATGTAAGTTGATAATTAAAATTTCAATTATAATAAGCGTTAATTAATGAATTAAACATGACACTATGTGAATAAAAAACTTGTGCTCATTTCGAAAGACATTTTTTTCTCAGATCAAGTGCATCTGCATATAAAGAGCTTACCTACCGGCCGTACATTCGCAGTGGGCGTCTAAGAAAGTCAAAACCTCGCCTTTGGCCTCGTTCGCTCCCATGAGCCTAGCGTTCACCAATCCGACTCGTTTTTCTGTCCTGAGAACTCGCGTTGGCACGTTCAAATGCGCTACGTATTCATCTAACGGCTTTCTTAAAAAATCTGGCGGAGAAACATAAATTCACGAAGTATTAAGTATGCATACCAATAAATGATATAACAATTAATCCAAGTATAATTTTTAAATGCACATCGTACCCCTATCGCTATTATCATCGACGAGGATAATTTCCTCAAGTAGTTTCCTAGGAGATCGGTTTATGACACTGTGCACAGTGCGCAGGAGCGTGCTCCAGGCCTCATTATGGAAGACTATAATAACCGAGGTGTTCGGTAGATCCTCTAGGTTCGCATACCTAGCTATACATCTGTAACGTCGATAAAAACATTCTTTCTCATTAAATAATTCGATTCTCATATAATATAACTCGAATTTTTTTCTAAGTTAATACTTTTTCTTTCGAACATCAGGCAAACTTCTATTCAAGGGAATTTTGTCACTGGCTAGAAGGTTGTATCGGTTGATTTGAAAGAGCTGCTGCATCAACTGGAAATCCTTGGCTGGTATCTGCACTGGCTCGCCATTGTTGCCCTCGTACGGTCGAGGATTGAACATGTTTTTATTAATTATTTCTTAAAGCAAAAAGCAATCGAACATATATAAGTTTTTTCTCATGATTTGCAGCGTATACTTTAAGGATATGTTTCTGTACCTTTAGTAATATTGGGTATCTGCTGCGAATCCATGGAATGTCCAACGTAGTGACCAACGACGACATGAACTCCGCGCTTGTCGATGTATTCTTTTTGACCCTCCGACAGCCTTGTCAACAATTAAATGATCAACATTACACGATTTTACACAATTACAAATTATCGCTTATTATTATAATACTCACTGCAAGTGAATGAAATCGCGGGCGGCATCGTACCTCCTATCATCGTTCTGCGCAGTCTTACTTGTGTAAATGAGTAAAATACCAGCAAACAAGAGAACTAGGATGACCAGTGGCCATACTCGGCATATCCTCGTTGGCCTGGGCCACATTGTTGCTCTTTCTCGCTTTTCTACTCTCTTCGATCAGTCCATCTAAAAGAACGACAGAGGTGGAACTAGTGTCGTTGCTGATTGAGTCGTCTGGCCTTGAGGCATTTTTTTCCCATGAAGTGATCAACAGTCTCTGTATTTACAATAGAGTCGGCATTAGATACTATGAAATTTCGTCAGAAAATTTTGAGTTATACATTATCGCGGCAGCAGTGATTCCTCGTGCAAGCTCTTATCGACGCGGGTCATCGCCATGGTTCACTACGGGTTTTTCAAGAAAACCCATCTGACAAACTTATTTTTATTTATAGCCTCTGTTTGCGTATACGTTTGTTGATCGATTGTTTCCTCGCATAATTTTTTAATTTCTCTACAAATGGGTTTCGCACGTTTAATTTTATTGCATAGAATTCTTTTCTATGTACATATACAGTACGCATAAATAGTAAAAAATATAGTATATTTCGATAAAACTGCGAAAGTGTTGATTCCAACGCGAATGCAAAATCATCTTTTGCTCGTCTATTGAATGTTATTTTACTATTAAAAGATCATAAAAGCAATTTTTTTAATTTGCAGAAAGTTTTTTTATATGCACTGCAGCACGTGCTCCGTACGGAGTACAGGTATATAACTTTTGCGCACGTTTTGAGCAACATTTTTTAATGCAATGAACGTAATCGATAATTTAAAAAATACCCGATATGCACGAAATACCGTTTTATACATACACTTCGCATTAAAAATTATTATTACACTTTTATATCGATATTTAAAAAATACCGTTCAGCGAGCATGCGAAAGTGATTCCGCACTCGCGTGAGTCACATACCCTCGCTCTCGGGCGACAAGCCTCTTACTTACTTACTCACGCTCGAGATCGCGCCAAAATCAACACTTTCGCATTTCTACATTATATATATCGAAATACACTTTTCTCTTCGCTTATCTATTTATGTTAATTACGTTAGTCGCTCGCGAGCTATTTCTTATTTCATGTGTGTATCGTCGGAGAAAAAAAATACACAGTTATCTGCGCACAACAAACAAACAAACAAACTTCCTTATCTCAACAGCTGGAACTACTCTGAAGAAAAGCCTATCCTCGCGAGGCTGCAACAATAAACATAATCCTCCGCAATAGCGAGTGCATCGAAGCGCAGCTGCAAACGGATGCCACAATACACCGCGTATATGTATATAAGAGAGTCCGAGCTCGCGCGGCGAGCATCGGAGTAGCGCGACTATGCAAATTACCCAGAGGTTCGGCCGTCAATTTGACTTTTCCGGCTAGCACCAGTAAACGCATCCCGGGAGTCGCTGAAGCTTGAATGCTTCGAGGAAGCTGCTGTCGCTGCTGCTGTTGTTGTTGTTGCTGCTGCTGCTGCTGCTGTTGTCTCGCCAAGACGAGACAAGACAATGCCGCTGTGCATCCCGGACTGTTTCCTTAGTCTCGGCCACTGGTTTGATGCTCTCCGATACGGCGATAGTGTTCCTGCGAAAGAATTAATTCTTTCTTTAGTGCAGCGCTGAAATGTCGACTGCTTTTTTCAGTTCACGGTGTGCGACCTCCGCAGGAACGAGGTAGCGCTGGAGCGTGTATAAATTTGCTAAACGTACGAAGTACTTGCTCAGTAGATTTTCTGTACTTCTTGTATTATTACACTATCGTTATTATCATCATTATTATTATTATTGTTATTTTAATTGTAATCATAATTTTCATCGCTGTTATTCGTGTATAGGCTGCACTTTAAATTATAAAGGCGGTCGACAGATATTTTTTTTAATTGTAGTGCCTGCATTAATTGAGAATGGTCGTTAAGCCATTAATTTTAATTCTGCTCATAACGTGTATGTTAATAAAAGCCGATAAAGGTTGTGGTATACTTGCTGGAGTTGTCGGATAAACATATAGTGAAGGATGCTGGGCAATAATCTTCTATAACTGGGCATAAATCAAGCGAAGAATACCGTAATAATACCGCAAAACAGTGTATCGTAATGATAAAATTATACCCAATTTTCTGCATGACCATTGTGTAAGCTTCTTCAATACTTATTTCGCAATCATGCATTTTTCTCCTCCAGAGTTTAAAAATTATTTATTATTAATAAAAAAAATAAATTCACTAACATATACAGTAAATACGTAATAGTGAATGGTTTCTACCCGCAATTCTCCATTCGTCGCGAATGAATCACTCCCGTAAGTACTTGCCTATACCCAAAATCAAGGCAAAAAAATCTCTATACACACGCGTGCAGTAAGGTACTTACATGCGTAAACTGAGACCTCCGATGAAAAAGCGCAGACAATATATAGGTATATAATCGTCGCAACAAGCATAAATGCGCACTATAGTCAAAAAGTTCTTCCAAAAGACTATACACAATGCAGACAGCTTTATTTATATCACTCTCGTCTCATATACTTTCACTCTCGAAAATCTCGCGCTATGTAACGATAGTACTCGTCTCCTACTTACGTGGTATACTTATATATACGTCATAGCGATCTTCCCCCTTGGCGGTATAGCCCTCTATATGTCGTCCTCGTCGGGGCACACTCGCCGCCGCGGGAGTCCTCTCTCTGCAGGTAGTAAGTATATAGCGAGCCGAACGACTCTCGATGCCCTAATACTGACGATGAATAGCTGCTCGTTCTCGAGCGATGGCAAAAAAATGCAGCAACCTCGCGCGAGCAAAAGAAATGAAGTGCAGCCGCCTCTGCCGCCGAGGAGCGTAAATAACGATCGCGCCGAGGAGCATCAAGTGCGAGCAAACACGCGTTAGTACATACGTTTCCGAGCACTTCGCGAGTCGGAATGCGTGTGCAGTACGACCCGAGCGACGGCGACGCCGCGCGTTTCCTTTGCCGATCGGCGGCGGCGGCGGCGGCAAGAGAGAGAGAGAGAGAGAGCTGACGTCACCTGCAGCAGCGGCGGCGGCAGCAGCAGCAGCATGGAAAAGGAGGGAGCAAGGAGTAGTCATACGTATAAAGGTACACCTATATCTACAGATATATCTATATACGTATAAAGTACACACGTTCGTACTAGTCGCTTCAGCATGCGCCGACAGTGCTTTTTTTCTCATTAATTTTATTAATTTTCATTTTTTCGCGGGTTAGAAATTCGTTTATACACGGAGTTGAATGCTCAGTCTGATTCTAACGACTTTTTCGTAAGTAGCTTGTAATAGAAAACTGCTCGTAGAAAAATTAATATAATATACAATGCATATTTCTAAATTTCATTGACTCTTACAAACTATTAAATTTATAATGTTTAATTTACTACAGACTTACTCTAAAATTTCAAACGCGATAGAGATTTTAAAATACCGAAAATACACATGTCGATTATAATAAAAGACCGAACAAAAATTTTTCAACAATGAGCGCAATCATTTTTTTTTTTTATTAAGAGCAGCACGGTGTAATGCTTGATATACTTATACAATACTCGCAATTTTACCGAGCAATCGTATACTTACCAGACGAATTTTTTTTCCGAATCGCGAGGGAGAAGCGTAAAACGAATTCTAGTACTCATAGAGCAAGCGAGATTGTACTATTGTTTCTCCGACCCCCGCGCTCGCAACTCACAACTCGCAACTCTCGGATAGGTGTGTACCTGCGTGTATATATGTACGGCGGGCGACTGGCCCGAGTGGTATGGTATATACGCGCATTATATATATATAGTAATAGGTGCCTTTATAGCAAAGGGGAGAAAAGAGTGGAGAAGGATGTTCCCGAGAAAAGGAGCAAAGAACAGCCCACTGAACCTGCTGCGGGAATAATAATTGCGCGCCGCTGCGGCAGCAGTACGAGAACAGGCCCTTTTTTGCCGCTGGAAATTGTTTTCTGGAATTCGCGCCGAGCTCGTAGAGTTTACGCTTATGTATCCCACTCTTACGCGAGAGAATGCGATTATTCTGCTATGGCTGCGTTTCTTGCCTTGGCTAATGCTCATTATGGACTTGGCTTCCTCTCTGCAGCGGGGCTCTCTTGGAAGATCGGTGTATTCTGCAACTCCGAATATATATCATGCGAACTTCTGCGGGAGCTGAATTTTCCAATGTTTCTTTTACAACTATTTATAGGGGGGTGGATTTATAGAGGGTCGACGTATTTCTTCATTTTTTTTCTTTTCCTTTTTTTATTCAGGGCGATTGACATTGAATGAATTATTGCAATTTTTCACGGGTGTTAAATATTTACATTTAACTGAATCGGATAACAATCAATTCGATCGTTTACGGATTTTTATTTAGTTTTTTTGTAAGAATCTATTAACTTGTCATTCTATTTTATTTTTACAAAAAAAAATAGAAATATTCTACTCTTTTACATGAGTGAAAGTAAAAAGTACCAATTTTATTTATTTAAATCCTACAAAACATGTTTATTTGTTGTAAGGAAGTTTAAGTTTCGCGCTTAAATCAATAAAATACCCTAGGATTGTGTATGATATGTATATATTTGTATATTAGTTTTGGTAGGTTGGTATATCGGTTTACATCTAGAACTAGAAGTTACAGGTTATGCTGCCGCATAAACAAGTCACCATGAACTTGACGCCCAGTATATAGCAGCAGGTTTCACTAGCAGCAGTAGCAGTATATAATAGTTCGTTGACAGGGTGTTGTCGATACATCTGAAAGAATGCTGATTCAGTTAATTTTCTATCAACAACGTTGAGCTTGAGGAAAATTAGATAAACAATCAGCAACATTACACGAAGCAAGAAAACGCAATCAACTATGGCCGGAGTCGAGGAGCAGGAGAAGCTGATGGAGGACGCAATTGGTGTTGTCAAAGTACAGGCTTTGCAGATGAAGCACTGTTTAGATAAGGCAAAGTTGATGGACGCCTTGAAACATGCCTCGACGATGCTCGGCGAACTGCGTACTTCTCTGCTAAGTCCCAAGAGCTACTATGAGCTTTACATGGCCATAACGGACGAGCTTCGACACTTGGAACTGTACTTGTTAGATGAGTTCCAGAAGGGTAGAAAGGTAGCTGACCTCTACGAATTGGTGCAGTATGCTGGTAACATTGTGCCCAGGTTGTACTTGCTCATCACCGTAGGTATTGTGTACATCAAGACGAATCCATGTTTGAAGCGGGATCTGCTGAGAGATTTAGTGGAGATGTGTCGCGGAGTTCAACATCCCCTGCGGGGTCTGTTTTTGAGAAACTATCTACTGCAATGTACCAGAAATATCTTGCCCGACAATGTGGAGGAAAGCAATACAGACGAGGGAACTGTCAGAGACAGCATTGACTTTATTCTTATGAATTTTGCAGAAATGAACAAGCTGTGGGTGCGTATGCAGCATCAAGGTCATAGCAGGGAAAGAGAGAGGAGAGAACGAGAAAGGGAAGAACTGAGAATCTTAGTTGGAACTAATTTGGTCCGACTCAGTCAGCTGGAATCTGTTACACTTGATAAATACACAAAACTTGTTTTGCCTGGAATATTGGAGCAGGTTGTCAGCTGCAGAGATGCTATTGCACAAGAGTACCTTATGGAGTGTATCATTCAAGTATTTCCAGATGAATTCCATCTGCAAACCTTGAATGCCTTTCTTAAATCTTGTGCAGAACTTCAAAGTGGGGTTAATATTAAAAACATCATTATTTCTCTGATAGATCGTCTTGCTGCATTTAGTCAGAGATCTGATGGGGTAGGAGGTCCAGGAAGTCCTAATCAAGTTTCAGGAATTCCTCAAGATATACAATTATTTGATGTATTTAGTGATCAGGTGTCAACAATTGTACAAACAAGGCAGGATATGCCTTTGGAAGATATAATATCTTTACAAGTAGCATTAATTAATCTAGCTTATAAGTGTTATCCTGATCGGGTAGATTATGTGGATAAAGTCTTGCTTAACACTCATCAAATATTCCAAAAAATTCATACAGAAACACTGGAATATAATAGTGCAGTCTCAAGAGAACTTTCAAGACTTCTCAAAATACCAATCGACAACTATAAGAATATGTTGACAGTATTGAAATTAAAGAATTACAGACCTCTTTTAGGCTACTTTGACTATGAGGGGAGAAAGTTGTTGGCTAGTTATATTGTAGCAAATATTTTGGACAATGAAACACTAATTCCATCTCCAGATCAAGTAGATGCAATTTTGTTGATGATTGCACCACTTATACAGGATCAAGCTGATCATACTACTGAAGACGATCCAGAAGAGTTTGCAGAAGAACAAGGATTCTTGGGTAGACTCATTCATTACTTCAAGTCAGATGTTTCTGATGAACAGTACATGATTCTTAGTACTGCAAGAAAACATTTTGTAACTGGTGGAAGTAAGCGAGTCAGATATACACTTCCTCCTATAGTTTTTCAAGCATATCAGTTAGCTTTCACTTATAAAAATTTACAAACTGAAGATGAAATGTGGCAGAAGAAATGTCAAAAAATATTTCAATTCTGTCACTCAACTATTACTTTACTAATGAAAGTTGAACTAGCTGAGTTACCTCTCAGATTATTTCTTCAAGGAGCCCTGGCTATTGGAGAAATTAGATTTGACAATTTTGAAATGGTAGCTTATGAATTTATAAGTCAAGCCTTTTCTATTTATGAAGATGAGATTAGTGACTCGAAAGCACAGTTTGCAGCTATAACTCTTATCATCGCAACTTTTGAGCAAATGAATTGCTTTGGCGAGGAGAATGCTGAGCCTGTTCGAAATCAGTGTGCCTTATATGCCAGTAAACTCTTAAGAAAACCAGATCAGTGTCGTGGTGTGGCAACTTGTTCGCATATATTTTGGTCAGGAAAGTCTTTGAGCACAGATGGAAAAGAAATGCAAGATAAGAACAAAGTATTAGACTGTCTTAAGAAAGGAATTAGAATAGCAAATCAATGTATGGATATTTCTGTACAAGTCCAATTGTATATAGAACTTTTGAATCATTATATCTACTTTTACGAAAAGGGTAATACAGCAGTTACAGTTCAGATCTTGAATCAAGTGATTTCCAAAATTAAAGATGAATTACCTAATTTGGAAATAAGTGAAGAGACTGAACAAATACAGAAGCATTTTGCAAACACGTTAGATCATTTGAAGAATAGGATGGAATCACCAGAGGCAGAGGGGCAATTGTATGATGGACTTGTTTTGTAATTAATTTAAAAATGTTTATACAATAAAATTGTTATAATATTCGCTTAACAAAGATATACATATATATGTAATATAAGACATCGAAATTTCATTAAAAAAAGGACATAATATTAAAAATGAACAGTATTAGAGTTTATCTGCCTTCTATTTCTGTTACTTTTATTAAGTTTTATTTTTTATTCATCACGTGTATTTATAAGTTTTAAAAAAGGGCGAAAAAGTGGTAAAAATGAAATTATCAATAAAATTGATGTTTTTAAATTAAATGTTTTATTTTAAAAATTAGCATCAAGTATCAATTTTATAAGTATGAAAAGTTTCATTACAAAATATTAATTAAATAAAAAAATAATTTTCTTTTTTGTGAATAAGTAAACAAATTGTACAGCATTAATTTAAAAAACATTTATTAATGACATTTTTAAGTTGTAACAAATGTTATGAAGAATGAAATCTCTTTTTCTAGTATCTAGAATTCACTTATATACATTTGCTGTATTTCACTACACTTGATAAAAAAATTTAGCTAATATTTTGAAAATTTGTCTAACGGTTCGTAAAATAATAATCGAAAACGTCTAAGTACTGAAAAAATGTTTATTTTTATGATGTATACCGAATACATGATGCATTCACACTAGCACTCATGATTCTTACTGCAGTACATAGTACAATACAATAATTCCTTTTTTGAGGCAGTAACACTGCACTGATATACACAAGCACTCATACTCAACGATTTGCATTAATTCACTGTCTCACGCAACTCACTCATACAATTCACTCAACAAACGAGTGTACCAACTGTTTATTGAATTACATGTAATGAAATTAATATATATAAAACGAAATAAATATCAACGACACGCGGAGTCTTATTACAAACAGAAGAGAGTCCACAATCAGTGTTTAATAATCTCCCCGAGGCGGGGCTCATTCAACTTTTTTCTTTTCGTTTATCTAGTTAATTATTATTTTGTTAATCTTCCATTTGTCTAGCAATCAGACGTAATACAAGAGCAACGGTATGTTGTTGATGTTCCTTGTGGCAAATACGATACAGAGTAATAAGTTACACACGCATAGACCATCATCACAGCCGTTGAACGGTTATCATCTCGTCGCCGACGAGTAGATTTGGCCTGACTTTCGAGCGCGTACGTGTGCGTCGGCTTCTCCCAGAAAGACAACCTTCCCAGAAGGGGCACCGGAGGCCCAGAGACGACGACGTGTCGCACATGTCGTATTAGTCTCTAAAGCATTTGTCTAAAGGAAGCGGATTTTTGTCAGTCTAGAGTTTTTAGTGTCCTTTAAAGGTCTTTAAAGGTCTGCCTTAGATTAAAGTTCATCCTTGAGATCATCGTCGGATTCCTCGGTGGGTGGAGCACCGCCGGCACCTTGGTACAATTTCGAGATGATAGGCTGAACAATGTCGCTGAGCTCCTTCTTCTGTTTCTTGTACTCTTCGGGCTCGGTGTCCTGGTTCTCTTCGAGCCATTTGATCTTCTCATCAATGGCCTCCTCCATCTTAGCTTTGTCTGAATCGCTGACCTTGGAGCCCAGTTTCTCCTTGTCTTGCAATTGGTTCTTGAGCGAGTAGGCATAGGATTCGAGTTCGTTGCGGGCCTCAACACGCTCCTTGAGTTTCTTGTCTTCATCGGCGAACTTCTCAGCATCCTTGATCATCCTCTCGATGTCGTCAGGCGTTAGTCTGTTCTGGTCGTTGGTAATGACGATCTTTTCTCGGTTTCCGGTTCCCTTGTCCTCAGCAGATACCTGGAGAATACCGTTCGCGTCGATTTCAAATGTAACTTCAATTTGAGGAATACCACGTGGCGCTGGTGGAATTCCGGTAAGGTCGAATTTTCCAAGAAGATGGTTGTCCTTGGTCATAGGACGTTCACCCTCGTAGACCTGAATGGTGACGGTGTGTTGATTGTCGGAGGCAGTAGAGAAGATCTGAGACTTCTTGGTGGGAATGACAGTGTTTCTGGGGATAAGCTTGGTCATGACTCCTCCAACAGTTTCAATACCCATGGTAAGAGGGTTGACGTCGAGAAGAACGATAGCGTCAGTGTCCTGCTCTCCAGAGAGAACTCCAGCTTGAACGGCGGCACCGTAAGCAACAGCCTCGTCGGGGTTGATACCTCGGGATGGCTCCTTGCCACCGAAGAATTCCTTGACGAGATGCTGTACCTTGGGAATACGGGTGGAACCTCCAACGAGCACAATCTCGTCGACATCCTTCTTGCTCATGTCAGCGTCTTCAAGAACCTTTTGCACCGGCTTCATTGTGCTTCTGAAGAGATCCATGTTCAATTCTTCGAACTTGGCACGAGTCAGTGTTTCCGAGAAGTCTTCTCCTTCGAAGAAGGATTCGATTTCAATCCTCACCTGTAAGAATTCATTGAAGCATTAAAAAATCATTGTCTTTTTTAAAAATCAACATATACTATTATTAAACATAAGATCTATAATTTACCTGATGACTGGCACTTAGTGCTCTCTTGGCCTTCTCGACCTCACGACGGAGTTTCTGAACGGCCCTGTTGTCTTTACGAATGTCTTTGCCCTTCTTCTTCTTGTACAGCTTGATGAAGTGGTCCATGACACGTTGGTCAAAGTCCTCACCTCCCAAATGAGTGTCACCGTTGGTGGCAACGACCTCAAAGACACCGTTATCGATGGTTAAAAGACTGACATCGAAAGTACCACCACCCAAGTCGAAGACCAGGACGTTCTTCTCTCCGTCCTTTTTGTCAAGACCGTAAGCGATAGCTGCGGCGGTAGGCTCGTTGATGATTCTCATGACCTGGAGACCAGAGATAGTTCCTGCATCCTTGGTTGCTTGTCTTTGGGCGTCGTTGAAGTAGGCTGGCACGGTAACGACGGCGTGGGTGACCTTCTTTCCGAGATAAGCCTCAGCGGTTTCCTTCATTTTTCCAAGAACCATAGCGGAGATCTCTTCGGGGGCAAAGATCTTGTCGCCCTGGCTAGTGGAGACTTTGATGTGAGGTTTGCTGTTCTTCTCGATGACCTTGAAGGGAAAGAACTTGACATCGTGTTGAACCGTAGCATCGGTCCATTCGCGACCAATGAGACGCTTAGCGTCGAACACGGTGTTCTCCGGGTTGGTGGTCAGCTGGTTCTTAGCTGCGTCACCAATTAGACGTTCACCGTCAGCAGTGAAGGCAACATACGACGGAGTGATACGGTTACCCTGGTCATTAGCAATTATCTCCACACGGCCGTTCTTGTACACTCCCACACTGTGAATTGAAATTTCGAAGCGTTAGAAAATGAAAATTGTCATGCATAAAATATGAGGGTAAGATGGTTGCACGTGAATCTTACCAGGAGTAGGTGGTTCCCAGATCGATACCGATGACGGTTCCAATATCGTCCTTGTCCTTACTATCGTTCTTCAAAGCCGCAATGGCTGCGACGAGTCCTAACAGTAACAGAGCAGTCGCTCCCTTCATCTTGGCTCTTTTAAGCTTTTACCTACAAAAAAATCAATTCGTAAACACCTCGTGTCGAATTTCGCGAAATTCGGAGAACTAATAATAGCTGTCACCCAACGGTGACGAACCTCAGAAATTCTTAGAGACTCGCTAAAACGCGTCGCTCTAGCAAGACATAACATATGCCCGCCACGTACAATCAAGGCGAATCCGATGAAAAAATGTACCATCGATCAGTGTTAAGTGTTTCACAGCGGTTAAAGTCGCCAACGAGAAGAAAAGCCGACGAATTTGAGATTGAGGAAAAGCACCGCTCGAGAGCCCGATGCCATATGAGAGAAGTCGAGGCCAATGCACCCGTCATCGCTGAACGGCTCAAGTACCGTTTCGACCGCGACTCCTCGCTGTTGATCCGAAGATTCGTCTCGAAGAAACATATGTGCTTAATAAGCCTTCCAGTCCGCGATTAATCCTCGAGATCAGTCTAGAGAATTATGCAAAGAGACGCACGCACGTTACGTCGCAAAGAAACTCGAATAATTCCCCGTGCTTCCGAACTCGAATGGCACGAGCAAAGAATTGATTTCCGAATAAAAGCACTTGAATGGGAGAGAAGCTTGCGGTGGAGAAGGGCGAGGGACTCTGCCGCAAGATGCGCTAATCGACGTGTCAAGGCGGCCGACCAACCCGTTTCGCGAATCCTAAGAAAAAACAAGCGCCGAGTCTACGCACTATGCGTAAAGACGAAAGGAGTCTCGCACTCACCAGTTGGAAGACAATGTGGTCCTCTGTAAAAGGAATCTCCGAATAATCTCCCAATTCTTCCCGAGGTGAAATCTCGTCGTCGCACTGCGAAGCGCGATTCTCTCTTTATCTCTCGCACGGAATAACGTCGAGTCGAACTGGCTGCTGTCTGTGTCGTGACTGATCAACGAGGGTAGTCAGCGCCGGGATATTAACGGGAATATCTCGTCGTGGCCTACCGGGATTGGCGCGCGACGATACGTGGCAACGGAAAGTCCGAGGAGAATTGGCGGAGTCGCCTACAGTTGGCCGGTCGCCATTGGCCCACGTCACGGAGATCCAGCTTCCCACGCCGCGGCTTCTAGAAACTTCGGGTCGCGATGCGATTGGCTGGCGCTGCCGGCAGTCGCGTAGATAGCGGAATGTTTTTAAGGGATTTTTGGCGCCTTACCATGTACTTATACAGAAGATATATACAGCTTCGGAGTTCGGTTTTTTGCGCTGATTGCCTTTCTTTTGTATATCGCCTTATACCTATACACACGCAGCGCTGAGTCGCTGACGTGTTCGATATTTCATTCGCTCTGTGTCGAAATGTCAGTCTTTTTTTTTTATTGTTGATTGAGATTCTCTTTAGTGCAGGGCATTTCGTTTCTTACTTTTAAAAACATTTTGAAAAAAGAAATCATTTTAAATTTTGTAAGCTGCAATCAAAGATTTTTTTACGATATTCATTATAAATAGGAATCAAACTCGTAATTGTGGAGTTTGAGTGCTAATTACACTTTTGTGATAATATCCATTATTAGCGCAATGCTTGCAAAATAACATTTGTGACAATGAAATTATATTGTAATAATAATAAAATTATATATTTTGATTTATTGATGCAAACAATCGCGAAAATGCGTGCATAGATTAGCGCACGTCAGGTGGCCGATAAGAGATAAAAGCCCACATATTGATACACTCCTGTTTTAGACGCATGCGTGTCCGCGTAACACTTTTTAAATCTAACGGGACTGATCTCTCGGGGGTAAGTGGAAAGATGCAACACCTTAAAATCCGTTTCATTCATACACACGCATAGTAATTTCCAGGTGTGTCCCTTTTTTTATTACTCATCGCAGATTACCTCATTTGGTATAGAAACGAATCGGATACATACAAAACTTTCTAATTATGATTGTAATTATAATAAATATTTAAATTGTAGAATTCTTCGATTCAATAACATACCGAGTCATAAACACCTTTTAAAAAAACGTAGATAAAACAACACATGTATTCATTTTACTTGCAAAAAATTTATTGCAAAATTATCTAAGTATAGAGAGCCTCCAACTGCCGTAAATCGTGAGGGAATTGCCATAAATTGAACAAAATGTAGTATGCTCTTTTTGTACAATAAGTTAAGTATTTAAAAATAAATTAACAAACAACTATTATGCAAAGGTTTCTTAGACAAAAGTGACATTATCAATCGTTTTGCAGTAAAAAAAGTTATTTACTTTACGATTCTAATGTCTGATCCAAAAACTTTCGATACGAAAGATCTCTGCTTTAATATTTGCTTTTTGGCCACAGCATGTCCAAAATTAGTGGTGTGAAATACGTTATAATACAATCGGCACCAGCTCTTCTCATACAAACAAGAATTTCTTGGAGTACAGCCTCCAAATTGATAGCTCCATTTTGCGCGCCGTGATAAAGCATGGCATATTCCCCAGATACCTGATATATAAACATAGGATATTCAGGATGTGCAATTTTAGTCTGCTTGACAATATCTAAGTATGCTAAACCAGGTTTCACCATCAACATGTCAGCACCTTCTTCTACATCTCTTGCCTGCAATTAATAAAATTCAATTAAATAGAATTCTTCTTCCTCGCGCGATTATTTTAGAAAACGTAATTTCGTTTTTTGTTATTTACCTAAAACCTTTTCAATTAATATAAATGCTTTATAATTTCAAAATTTTTCACATGAAGTACTTACAGCTGCTCTAGCTGCTAAACCATTACTACCGGATGGCAATTGATAACATTGCCTATCTCCAAATTGAGGTGCTGATTTTGATGCATCTCTAAATGGTCCATAAAAACCAGAAGCAAATTTTACAGCATACGATAACACTGCTACTTTATTTGATAATCCAACAGAAGCCAGACCATATTTAATAGCCTTTATTCTACCATCCATCATGTCAGATGGTGCAATAATGTCAGCTCCTAGAAAAATTATCAAAATTTATGTTTAATTATTCGTAGTATAGCAGTTCAACTACTTGAATTATGTTGATCTTACCAGCCTTTGCATATGCCACAGCAATATCTGCTATACGTTTAATACTTGGCTTGTTATTGATGGTGCCATCATCATTAAGTATACCACAGTGCCCATGACTAGAGTAAGGGCAGAGGCAAACATCACAAGCAATTATTAAGTCAGGAAACCATTTCTTCAACAATGGCAATGCTTGAATAATAGGATTTGTAGGACTATCAGCTGCACTTGCAATTTCATCCTAAAATTATTTTAATTGAATTAACTGAATGACACATTATCTTAATTTCTGAATCAAATAATACATACCTTTGGTAAATTATTTGCAACTCCAAAAAGTAAAACAGATTTCAACCCCTTTGCAATCAATGGTTCTAGCAAGCCCTTCAACTTATTGATTCCATACCTGTTAATTCCAGGCATGCTCTGAATTCCTGTGACTGCATTAGGCTCATCTCTAAATAAAACGAAAGTAAATCACTATGAGCTGATATCTTCACGTTAAGATTATTGTTATACAGTGAGTTAAACATTAGAAATTCAGTCTGTCATGGAAAATCCCAAAACCCTTACTTGAATTTCGCACAAACCAAATGTAAATGCACGAGAACATAGCTCACGCATTACAGAAAACAATTTGCTGTAATAAGTACAAGACAGGATCCAATCACACCTCATTACGCATGTAAATAATAACAACACGTTGTTGTGTGGAGCTGCCTTTCGAGAGGTTAGGTTGCTTTACTCACAGAACGAAGATAGGGAACATGAGATTTTCCGCCGTCATTCTAACGTTCGGCGTCTGCCAATGTCGCAAAACCGGATGAAAGTATCCACTGTGCAGTATGTGTTTTGATTCGACTTCCATTTTTCTCATTTTTTCGCTTGCGACCGTCTTCTCTGTATAATATGTTCACGTAGAACCGCTTTTTCCAAGGGTCATTGACCAAACGCCGCACAGCTGCCAGGTAATTCGATGTAGGTGTACGGATTATGGGTTTTGCTCTGTAATTTATACTTGGCAGTTTTGGAATTAATCAAATCAGTAAAACGGAATTATTTTTACAGTTAATGTTTGCCGTAAGCGATGTCGAGACAATTTTATTATTTTATTAATAGTTATACTTTACTTGCGAATAAATGCGTGTTGTCTCCCGGCGTGAGTGTATCAAAGTTGAATGTCACGGCATCGCGAGTGAAAATTATATAACTGATGAATTTGGATTGTAATTACGTCGATTTTGTGATTGGGGGCTTGCAGTTAGATTATTCATATATAGCTTGCACAGTATTACGAGAACAATGACAAGAAGTTTCACGATTATTTTCATTCATGTTATCTTCGCTTTTCTTATAAAGTCATCACGTGCGCAGCCATACTTAGCTGTGTATTTACAATGGGTGATTGTGACGAAAATAGTGAATTTCAATGACCTGCAAAATTGATTAAAAAAAAGTTAGCGTTTCGGGGGCAACTATGATAGTGGTTTTTCATTATTCAAGGTATAAAAAAACTTTTAATATTCATTCGGAAAATACTACAGCTGTTATTAAAATGTTGGCCATACATCGTCGGAAAAAGAGAGGGGTTGCCATGATAATGCCGCACTAAATGCTATACTTACTGTGGAGATCGAGCGATTACAATATACATGAATTTCCTTCTAGGTAGTTATTTAGGTTTAGATTTTCAACATTTTTTCACTTATTTAGGTTTTTTATATATATATATATGTTTACTTACTACGCGCTAGCTTAGTGCCACAGTATATTTTTTAGAAACGGCATACTAATGCGAAAAAAAATCATCGCAAAAATATCAAGAGCTACAACTGCTATGAAAAAATTTGAATTCGGGTTACATGAGTTTAAAATCCCACGCATCATGTTCCAAAATTAGTCTTGGCTATAGGCGGGAAATTCAAAAAACAAAAATTTTTAAAATAATATGGTCAGTTCAGAGGAAAAAAAATCATCTGTATATGAGGAGTTTTGATACAAGAAAGTTTAGGTAATACCTTCCTTTTCAAGACCCCATACTAGGGCTGGAGCTTATTTGCATGTATGAGGCTCAACAGCACTTTCATTATACCGACATTCTTTTAGGAGACTTTACACGATAATGACATTTTGACCTCTATTTCGACAACCATTTATACATGCTTAAAGCGAAGGCTTCCATAACTATTGTACCTTTAAAAGAACTTAAATACAAAGTTTTTTTTTGGTTGCCGATTTGAAAAAGGTTTAAAAGGGTCAGTTCTGAGTAGGAAACAAGCCATACATCATTTTCGTGACAATCGCACATATGTGTATCATTATAATTTTTTATTTAAATAAAAGTGTTATTGCATAAAATTGTTCTTATACAAACGGTTCTCTGTTTAATTATGTCGTCCGTATACTTATAATGATGTATAAATACAGCACAATATGTAAATATTGAATACCCCACCATTATGCGCCGCTTATAGGGAAATTTACACAGGTGGGGCGCTGAAATATTGTATATTTATAGTTAATAATAATTAGTATTATAATATTGTATCTTAATTCATTTTTATTGTACTATAAATTGTTTGACTACAATTACATATAATTATTATTTTCCTTTCTTAAATACACATTTATATTATACTTTTGTATTAGGCTCCTATACTATTATACTTATCAGATACAGATCAATTGACACTGGGTCGTTGAGAATTCTTACCTTACCCTTATACTTATACAACGCTCCGTATATTTCGGACCTATACTTTGTCCAATCGATAAAAAAATAAAAAAAACTTTTCAAAATCTATATTGTCCATTGAAATAATCAGACACCACAGGGTTCAATTGAACATATCATGTCACCTGGAATTACATAATACAAATTAAAAGCTAGAGCTTAAAAATTTTCCAGAAGTTTTATTTTTTACTGCAATATTAATCAAAAGTAGTATACTGAATTTTAAAAATAATTCTTTTTTTATGTTCAAAGTGTTTATCTCATTTTAAAGAATTTGAGAGATTATTGAATATCTCGGTCTATTTACATTTATAAGTATTTTTTATAAATTTTTCTCTATATTTTTTTAGATCTTTTATTATACTTATATTTCGTATATTTTCGCGCATAGGTATGTCCATAATAAAAAGTATTCTTGAGATTTTTCTTAATTTCGCTTCATTTCCAAGCTAAAAATCGATGAACATGTAGAATTTTTATAATAAATTCCATACTAAAATTCTACATGTTCATCAATTTTTAGCTTGGAAACGAAACGAAATTAAGAAAAATCTCAAGAATACTTTTTGTCTTAGAAATTTTTTTACTATTTAAATATATTTTTTCAGATAGGAAATCAAACTTTTTAGTTTTGACAAGTGATTTTTTTAGCTTATCAGATAGCTCCATCTTGTTCTAGGAGTTTCGCAGGCACTTTTGTACTGAAAAAAGGTATCTTCAGGAATCTTTTGGTCGTCGTAGTCCAGAGCGAACTTTAACTTTTGCTACTATTAAGTCATAAATGTAACATAGTTGCAACATATATATTATATATATGACTTTTAAAGTTTTTTTTTAAACTCGACAAAATTGTCTTAAAAAACTCCTATTCATGTCTATTGTGAAAAATGCCTCCCTGAGAAGCTATGAATTTTTGAAAATCAGCAAAAAATGCAAAGAAACCTGATTTTACTAACTTTGACCTCCTGCAGCTCAGAGATAATGGATGCAAAAAATCTGAAAAAATTAGTGTATTTCATTAAGTTGAAAAAAATTTAAATTTTGATCGCTCGATTTCATAGAGAATCACCCATATATTACCTGCTGAAATGTTAGTGTTGTCACTGTAGAATAATATCAAAATAATCCGCAAATCTTTGCAATACTAAAACGTGATTTCCAATAATGAAAAAATGCGATGTAAATGTACGAGAGTTATTTAGAGCTAGGACTTGGAATAAGAGACGTATTACAGAGTATAATGCGTGGGAAAAATGAGTAAAGAATGAATGAAATATTGAAGAGTAAAAAGAATAAGAAGCACGAATAATTTTGAATGGTTCATTTATTTAAATCTATTTGTAATTAAAAAGGAATCCTACATGGAGCCCTCGATAATTATCTAAAGTTAATAGTTATAAAAAATTAGTAAGTCTTATGGTTTGGGCAGACTCGCTCTCTTGAGAAACTGCAGCTGTACATAACCCGATTGCGCATCAACCGGAGTCTCAGCGTACGTTTCGACAAAAGTGTCAGCTTAGTACAGTTGGCTGAACTTGTAATCGTAGTCCTTAAGGTGGTAGATGAAGACATCCTTGAAGTACAAGTTGTCTAGCTTGAAGAACCATGGGTACATGGGTCGGTCAAGTGGGAAACCGAAGGATTTTCCGTAGTACTTGAAGTAGCCGAAGATCGGGAGTTCATAGGTCTTGACCTCTTCGTACGGGCCAAGGTAGAAGAAGAGCTTGAACCTCATACCCTCGACCTTACCCTTAGGTAGCATCAAGTGGTTGGGGAAACCGTACATACGGTTGTCGTATGTGAAGGGTTCGTGTCCCTCGATGGCGTTCAGGATCTTCTTGTAGTAAGCGTCGCCGGTCATGTAACTTCCCTTGAAGAAGTACGAGTCGGTGCTCAGACGGTCAAAGGTGTTGATTCCAGATTTAACTGCAAGGAAAAATGAAGAAATGAAAAAATAAAAAAAACAAATTTACACTCGGATTGAAAAGGGGCGGGAAGAACGACTTACGGTTGACTTCGAATTCGTCCAACATGAAGAAGTATTGGTAGTAGTGGAGGAAATAGGAGTAGTCGTCGTATTTGTATCCGTCGACGGCGGGTCCCAAGAAGATGCGCATAACTGCCTTCGTGTCCTTGTCGCTGTTGAGGGCGAATTTGTAGGTGAAGGGTTTGTAGTTGAGGTTGTACTGCTTGGCCTTGAAGCTGAAGGATCTGCCCTCCTTGTAGCTGTCGACGGCGACGGCGTTGTTGATGAAGTAGTCGGTGCTGTCGAAGTAGGTCACGAGCTTGTCGACCTCGACGCTCTCGAACCTCACTCCGGGGAATTCGAGCTCGGTCCTGGTGTAGCGAGTCAAGTAGGACTTGTATTTGTGGAAGAAGTACAAGATTCTGTCGTAGAGCCTGTAGAAGGCCGGGTCCCTCATACTGGTGGAGAAGAGTTGGAGAGAGCTGGGCACGTAGTAGTCCTTGCACTTGCAGTCAAAGCTCATGCCAAGGATGTCACGAGCGAGAACATCGTAAGCGCCGTAGTACTTGAGGTTGTAGGAGTCGCAGTTACCCTCGATGATGTTACCAAGGTAGTTGAGACCCTCGGGGGTGTAGAAGCTGATCTGTTTGCCCATCTCGTCGTAGAAGAATCCAGAGTCGATGGCCTCGAAGATGCGGGTCTCGAGCTTCTTGATGTACTCGATGTAGCGGTACTTGTAGAACGGAACGACGTTCCACCAGTCACGCCTGGGCATGGAGACACCGTTGAAGAAAGTGAAGTCGTAGTAGAATCCTGGCAGGCTCATCGAGTCCCAGGTGAAGTCCTCGATCTCGCCAAGGTCGTTGGAGAATCTCTCGAGGTAGTATCTGGCCATGATCTGCTTGTGGAAGAAGTAGTAGAAGTCACCACGGAAGTTCTTGGGTATGTCGTAGTTCTTGCTATCGATCCAGAAGGGGTAGACCATACGGAAGTAGTAGTAGTAGGCGTTTAGGCCGACGTCTTCGTAGAAGTAGTTCAGCTTGTACTCGAGGGCGTGAGTCGGGTTGATGCAGAAGTCGCTGAAGTTGGAGTAGACGTAGAAGGTCTCGACGTTCTCGTAGCCTTCCTTGTGGTACTGGAGACCATGCTCATAGCCATGGTAGCCGTAGCCGCGGGTCATCTTTAGACGGTAAGCGTCGCGGATGAGCTTGGCGTCGAAGAACAGGTTGGGGTAGATCTCGTAAATGGCCGGCAGACGGATGTATTTGGTGTCACTGCGGTAGATGACAGCGGTGGTGAAGGCAGCGGTAAAGAGACCAGGGTTGATATGCAGACGAGCCCAGCAGGCTGTCTTGTAGAAGGTGCTGAAGTCCTTGGCAAAGTAGAAGAGACGGTAGAGGTACAACATCTCCTCGCGATGCTCCTGCTTGTAGTAAGTGAAGAGGCCATCGATGCGAAGGAAGCCGCTCTTGTAGAAGGTCAGGAAATCGTAGACTACCTCCTAAATGGAATTGCGACAAAGCGTTAGATTTGGTCCCAGTGTCGGGGAAAATCGAGGATTTACCTTGTTGGTGTAGTAGTCAACGTTGGCGGCGATGTCGTAGTTGCGACCGACCTCGAAGTACTCGGTGTCGGTCAGGACATTCTGGTCGACATACATGAGCAGATCGAAGATCTTCTTCTGCTTGTGCAAGAATTCCATGTCAGCGGTCTTGGTGTAGTAGGTCGGACTACCGCTAGCAGCCGCCATCGCCAAGAACAGGGCGAAGACGATGCACTTACGCATCATTTTCGTTTCGTGCTCTTCTTACACGGATCAGATACAAAGTTCTCTTCTGCCAGCAGGAATGGCAGACTGATGCCGACTACTTTGCGATTCGCAGCTTTTATACCACCGAAATTGTCTGCCGTCGCGAGATTAGCCCGCCCCGCACTCGAGCGATCTCTGACCTCTCTCTACTCTCTTTTTCTCTCTCTCTCTCTCTTTCTCTCCCTGCGTTTACCGCAATACCAAATTTCATATTGACGATAAATATTTTTAATAACCAGTCTGAGCAAACTAAAATGATACCTAATGCATGTAATGTACGGAGATACTTATTGCTAAATTTTCTTATTCTTGGAACGATTTTAACATCGCATTAGAGCTTTCACACTGATGTGTTGGAAGGGGCACATACAACAATCTTAAAACTATAATAGAAACTACAATATATTATAATTTTTTTTAAAATTAAAAAAATTTTCTTTTTTATTCATCAATTGATATAGATTTAGAATTTCAAAAAATGTACTTTTCTTTAGTCTAGAAGAAAAATTTTTTAAGCTAAACTTTCGGATCAATCATATTTTCAAGTAATCTTACTTTTTACAAAAATTAATACGTCAAAATACTGAATAACAACTATGAATGAATAAAATTTCGAATCACACTAAAATAAAGTATAACAAAAAATTTAATTTAAAAAAATTGTCCAGATTCGATGCTCTGATTAAAAGCTATGCCCGTAAAAAAAATAATAATAATAAAAATCCGAATAGGTAGCGGATTTTCTCTTTTTTCTCCATATGCCTCTTAATGTTAAATTTTCAAGTTCTATATTTTTTTCACGTGCTTCGGCATTTTTATTATCTTTCGGCTTGCAGAAGAACGTCCCATCATCCCAAAAGCTCTAGCTTAAAATAATTTTTTTCTAATTCTAGACCAAAGAAAAGTGCATTTTTTAATTGCAATTCGATGTATGTTATTTAAAAAATTTTAATATTAATTATTTTTTTGTTAAGATATTTATATTCGAAAATGAATTTAATTACACATTTCCTGAAACTCTACTATTTTTTAAATACTTTTATTTTTGAGTAACTTTTATTGAACAATGCTATTCTTTCAATAAAAATAATATCAACTGTTATTCATTACGGATCAAGAATTTCGACAAAATATTTTGGATTAATTTAGCCAACTTTAAGAATAAATATGGCTATCTATTGAAAATATCTCAAAATTTCTATGCATAAACTTCATTTATCGTTTTTTGTAGTACATTTTATTACTTGATTATGATTTCAATAAAGTAAATAGAAACTGTTGTGTCAACGCGTCAAAGGTATTTTTTCCTCCTTTTTGCCGAGATAGATGTTAATAACAATTTCCATAGCAAAAGATCTATATTAGTAGTCTTTTTTAACTGGGCCATTGAGAGAGACATGTCGAAATCTCCGAGTGTCACACGAAGGAATTGCGACATCTCCTATAGCGTCAAGATGTAGTCAACTACTGTTCAAATAATAAATTCTCAAATTTACTCGAAATGATGAGTATTTTCTATTTATTTTATTCATTAATTATCATTATAATTAAGCTTTCAAAGTTTGATTAACATTCTATAGAAGAAAAGTTATGACCGGATTTTGTGAAGCCGCTGAACCTGAAGACGCGATGTGATTAGCTTATGTTGTACGCATACATATCAAGAACTGAGATATCTGTTTTAGATAGCACTAAATTTAAAAACTACTAAAATTGTCAAATAATAGTATATTATGTACGAAAATTATATTTATAAACAATTTATAATTGAAACAATAATAATGTTGAATAATAGTTAGTAGCAGAGTTTAGTAGTATAAAAAGATAGAAAATGAAAAATTTTTTGTATATAAACCCTTATAGAATAAGAGCTTACTTAGGGCCATGAATTAAAAATCTTTAAATTTTCCTATATTTTGTCTTAATATGTATAGTATTGCATAATTTTCTAAAACTATACATTGCCATTTAAAGGCGATAAAATCATTCAGACTGTACGATAGTATAACAAATAATGAAAATAATTTTTATCACAAGTCAATTTTTCAAAATATATCACTCGTAATTATGCGAGCATCGATGAGTCATAAACATAATTATGAAACGGATATTTTTCGAATATCTGCGACACTTTATCTCCAAAGCATTAATATATAATTTTTAAGAATCAATTAATTATTGTTAGTAAAGTTATTGGCTAATGAAAAATAATTTGATAAAGACAATTATTTATAATACAACCAATCAATTATAAATAATTCATTCCATAGAAAATAAGAACGTATAGTGAATAAATCCGAGTGAGTGTTAGCGAGAGAGGTGTATCGCACGTTATTATTGAATTATTTGAAGTCCTTTATTAAATGTACTATATATTATAATAATTAATTATATCTGATCTGAAATTCAAATTGACTGTTATATTAAAAAAAAATAACATGTTTCAAATAAAATATTTCATAAAAAGTAACAAAATAATGAATTCATACGAGTGAGCGTTAGCAAGCTAAGTTTATTACGTATGCTGGATATATTTATTGAAACTATAAATAATCATATCTACTTTTATCTATATAACTATTAAAATTGTATACCAATTGCAATTAAAAGGACTTTGAAATGTTTGTGCAAAGTATTATCATGAACATAATTCTAATTTCTAAAGCACCTATGCAAATCGATATTACAAATGTAAATTACAGCTATCGCGGTATTGGAAGAAGCCGCCAGAATTTCAGTTGGATCATACAGACGGTCGATAATCCAAAAGGCAAGGTCAATCGCAATCTTAACGAACTTACGTACGAGCTCGAAAAAAATAAGAGTAAAAATATACTGCACAGTTGCACACTGTAAAGACAGATTTGGGCGAACAACAACGTCCGACCGAAAAAACAAGATAGAGGTGAGCTTATACTACACTGTGCATCGACAATCGAGCGATTGCCTAATTTTTTTTACTATAGCAGTCGACAACTGCAGTATCAGTCTCTAATGAGTTACGTATCATTAAAACCAGCCTCCGCGGAAAAAGACTACGACCTTCTTTACCTTATCGCTGTAGTTTTTTAAAAAATTTTCGCGTCAAAATAAGATAAAACAATTTTAATTTATTTTCGTGTAGGTATCTGTATTGTCATATCGGGGAAGCTGTCAGTGCGCTTAAGCGTCTTGTTGTTATTAGATGTCATCAATCCAGTTTATGAACGAATATGATGTTAGCTAATTAAAATTTTACAAAAACTATGAAGAGTAACTTTTATAATAGTTAAATATTATATAGGCGTTGTAAGTTCGAAATTGTGTTTAAAAGAGTATTTATATATATGCGTAATATACGCACATGTATAACAAAATATACTCTATTTTATATCGGAAACTGTGTGCTATTTAATTTTATATCATATAAGAATATTATTGGCTGTATTCAAAAATTAGTTTTTCATTAATTAAGGATAAGTTTAGGAAATCTAAACTTCGAAGACTAAATATACTACTTCACTATTCGAAAATAAACCTTGTTGTATTTTATCAATTGCATAAAATGAAAACGTTTGCATGACATTATCTATATGTGAAAAATCTACCGTTTTAGTATACTAAAACTCAAAATTGCAACAATAATTTCAAATTTTTTCATTTAATTCAATTGAGGTATATAGAACAAACTTTTGTCGCGTTATTGCGTATTTGTCATGGATTACGAGGCTTACACACTTTTCAATATTGTTCATTTGAATTTAAAAAAAAAATATTTGTTTAGATATTGTAAGTAATATAAAATTGAGATGTTTGTATTGGCTGAAAAGTAATTTTGTGACTATAAAGATAAGTTCCACTTTATAATAGTATATTACTACCCTAGGCCAGTAAAATAAGAAATGTGTTAGATCAAATGTGATTGTCAGTCGAGGGTGACAAACATGTAATCTGAGGCTTTCTTTTCACTGGCCATAGTTTGAATAATATTTTCCCTTTGCAGTTCCATAAAATCATGTTTAAAAAAAAGCTTTCAACTACCAAGAAAAAAATCGTGCTGTGCATACTGTACTGCAGTGTAAAAATTAAGTTTTTAATAATGAATAATCATTATAAATGTAAAAAGGCTTCACTTAAAGTTTTGGGAAAAAATGATCTCTATGCACGACAAATGTATTCTTTACGCAGTTTTTTAAATCTAAGCTTAATTAGAATAAAATTAATCTCTCAGGAACGATACTGTTCAAATAAAACAAGTTAACTTTAAAACGCATTTTCTTTATCTCCTAATTATCATTCACGAGTAACGTTTGTCGTTTCAGATATTTGACTTGTCAAAAAAGTTGAATTTCGTATTTATATACGTTTTATATTTTTTATTTTTATATGACTGGATTTTAGCAGAGTTTAAATTTGATCGACATGTCACACTATGAATTTTGGAACAGTTTTTATTAGTTAGTTTTAGTAACAGAAATAAATAAAATACTAAAAATTAAATTAATTATTCCAAAATTATAAAGAGAAACTTAGGTTTAGGAAAACAACGCAGCAATAAATATAATCAAAATGAAAGGTATTGTAATAAAGTAATTTTTTATGTTTATATTTTTAACAAATGTGTAAAATATACAGACCGAAAATATGTAGATTTAACAAAATCTTATCATTGCATATTACAGCCTATACTAATGCAATTGATAAAATTTCCTGAGTATATACTTTTCCATTCGTGTATGTCTCTTTCAGTTAATAAATCTATTTGTATGTTTGTTTTTTTTTTCGTAAAAATGTTGTAAAAACTAATTCATTATCTGCTTCAGACTTTATAGCTGTTTCATTGACAAAGTGAAAAAGGTACTATGAAAGTTTTAAAAAATACAGAAATGGGAACTTTGATGCTTTACAAAATTTTTGTACAATGGAACATATATAAACTCTCTTGAAAATATTTTACTATTTACAACCTAGCTTTTAGTCCGAGTCGCTAGTCGAAGCATTATCATCCGATTTTCCGTTTTCTGCATCCTCTTGCATTGGCTCTTGATCAGACGTCTCTTCCCAGTTATCATCAGATTCACTGTTTAGTTCTACTTTACCCATATCTATGTCTTCTTCTGATGAATCTGTAAACATAAAAATTGATCGTTGTGGAAAAAAATTTTATAATTATCATTAATAATGGATGTTTCTCGAACTAATTTATACCTTCATCTTGATACACTAATAAACATTCATCAGTTAAATCTTTTTCTTGCTTTTCGGCACGCTGTGAAAGTTGACCGGTGATGAGTCCTACTCTTCCCTTTAACTTTGATATTTCTGGTAAAAGAGCCTGTTTTGCATCTATTAAACTTAAAATTGGTGCCAATGAATCACGAGTATTACAATTGGCAATCATTGATGCAGCGTGAGTAGTTACTAATGCTTTTAACCACAAAACAGCAAATTTGCTCCTACAATAAAAGAATGTCAGCATTATTTTAGCAACATCAATTTAATAAATTAAAAATTAATTGAACTTACGGGTAAGTTTTTCCTTGTAACATTGTTGTAAGTTCTTTTAATAAAGGTATTATAGCTGTGGTAGGAAGTTTAGCTACTGTATTTTTTATGACACTCTCTTTTCTCACAAATAGTACTGTTGAAAGTAAGGTTTTATCTCCACTCGCTAAACCTTGCAGCAATAATTGACACATATTTTCGCCTTTACAAGTCGACTGGTCTGCTGCACTTGTCTCTGCATTTAAACTTAAGTTTTCTAATCTATCTTTTAAAGGAAGTTGAGATCCAGTTCCAGATTTAGTTCTTTTAGCTGCTGTGTTTGATCCTTCAGCACCTGATCGTACAAAAACAGTTAATTTTTACATGCAGTAAATGAACCAAAACTTAATTAAAATGTAACTTACCAGGAGCAAGATATTCCACCTTATCCTCAACATCAGCTTTTTTTACTTTTGTAACAGATTCTTCTTTCTTGTCTTTAGACTTTCTTAAATCTGTTCGTACAAGACACTGAACTTTGTCTGAGAAGTCAGGTAAAACTTTCTCAATTGTCAAACCTAAGAATGTACCATACACTAAAATCATTTTGTGATTATCTGTCAAATCTCCAGTTAAAATTGGAATTTGTTGGACTGTCTCTTTTTGTCCAGCATCAGCAGCTACCATGACATTTAACACTGGTTTCACTGGTTTAGATGATGTACCATTTGCTTGATATTTAAATAGTTGAGCATGACCTGATCTTGTCACTGATAAAACTAAAATTTGAGAGTCTTTAGCAGCTTTTATGGAATATGAAACTGCTTCATCTGGAAGAGTTAAAGTTGCTACTGGTACTTTGTCTTTCTTTGCCTAAAATTACAATGAAATTAGTAAAAACGATTGAAATAAAAGTATAATGATCACTAACTTTTAAAATATAAATCTATTATAACTATTCTTACTTCGTTAAGAGACCAAACACTGATATAATCATCTCCACTACTACTGCTAAATAAATAACTTGTTTCACTGCTAACTTTAGCACATCTCAGTGCATTCACTTGATTTGCATGACCAGTAAAAGTTCCAATAACTTGTTTTGTTTCTAAATCCCACCATTTTATTGTTCTTTCTCCGGATAATAATGATTTTCCTTCAGATAAGACTGCAAGTGATGTAACCTTTCCTTTTCCTGATTTCCACTTACATTTTACCGTCTTCTCTTGCAAGTCCCATTCAACTATCTGCTTATCCTCTGCTGCTGTAAACAAACCAGTATGAGGAGACCATGTCAAGGCTGTGATGGTTGAACTATGTCCATTTTGAAGTTGATCGTGAACCGAAGAGGTAGATACATCATACAGGGTGATGGTGCCATTTGTAGAACCCATTGCTATAATTTCTTTGTGTTCTGTGTCCTCGCTCACTGACTTCTTTCTGCGCTTTTTCCATGGCGTCTACAAAAATTAAGCCAGTATTCTATTAGTTGATAATTGTTATCGATTGTCTAGTTGTATAATTATAAACAATAGTCAAAAGCAGAAATGCACTTTTAAAAATTGTTTTCAAACATAGGTAATTTAGCAATAAATGAATTTCAAATAAGCATAAAATTTAGAGTAATGTAAGGCTTTAATTTTTCCAGTTTAGATTTTAGAAAACGACTTCTCTAGATTTCAAAAACTACATGAAATACTATAATAGTAACGAGTGCTCCCACGCACAAAAACATTTGAATCACGAGGAAATGCGTATTATTTGAAATCCTAACCTCCGAAATGACACGTGAAAATTGTCAATCGTCGTTTCGGAGCACAGTGTCAACAAGCGGGATTCGAATCGCAAGCTCTCGTAATTTCTCACGTAAAAATAATGCAAGGTTATTTCAGTCATTTCAATTGTAAAACATTATTTAAGGTATGAAATCCCGATTGAAATAAGAAAAAGCACATGGCATACCCCGGTTGCGGACTGCGCGCCGACGACGATCCAGCTGAGAGCACTGCAGGGCGACGCGAGATGAAGGTTTGGCACGAATTCTTGCTTCAACCGACTCGTTGCAGTTTCCCATATCTTGAGTTTTCCATCTGTACCACAAAACGCCAGAAATTGCCCATCGTGGGAAAACGCGAAGTAACTCGCGTTGGCCATTTTTGTTGTCTTTTTTTATCACAAATCACAATGCTCTCATCCTCGCGTGTAGTAATAAAGTCCCTTGGACGGACCTCGTCGTCGCATCCACGCATGTATATTTTGGCAGAATGACCGACGGTGCTGCCACCAATTTCACGTGTAATGTGTAAATATAATTATATAGTATATATATACACACACACACACACACACACATATTTTAAAAGGTATAACTTATATATGAAAATATGTATGATGCGTGTAAACATAAAATATTACAGTATTTATAAGATGTATTACATTTACTTTTTCATAAAAAAACTTTATTTAATCTATAGAATCGCTTCAATGTACAGTAAGTTTTATGTATTTAAAATCACCTAGATATTTAATACTTGTATTAAAATTATTACTTATAATAAAAAAAAATTAATCTAAAACTTTTGAAAGATGGCTTTGTAAAATCTTCAGCTGATCTTTTGTTTCTTCGTCCAAGAATAAATTATCTGTGAGCGATGTCTCATTGAAGGGTAGCAGAGATATAATATTTCCATTTCTCAGTGGCACATTGATATTGGCAGTTCTATCGCTTACTGTTGTCGAGACCATTAGCGGACTTCCTTGAGTACTAAACACCATTTCTCCATCTTTTGGTTTTCTAAGCACATTCATTGCCGAGTTCAATTTTATTTTAGGTGTTATAACAAAATCATTTGCTGTTTTGGTTGAGGGCGTTTTTAGTAGTTCTTTCTTCTTCTGGGTATTAACAATATTCAGCTTTGTCTTTCTATCTCTTGACGTACTCCGTACCCGTTCGTGTTTGACCTGATCTCTGGATGTACTTCTAGAACGTTGCCTAGATCTTGCAGTTAGTTTTGATGCTTGGCTAGCTGCTGACTCACTTTGATACCCATCGTCGGATGCTGCAGTTACTCTCTTGGTGCTTGCGGTTTTTTGTGGCTTCACAGATTTTTTCGCAGTTCTTGGAACTCTGGGAGTTTTAGGAGGGAGATTTTCCTTAACTGGACTTGCCTCTATTGATATCAGTGTACACAATGTTGTTGCAAGAATTTCTGGAGTATAGCGTTTAAGTATACATTGCTTCGATGTGTCAAATGTTCGCTTCAAATTTTTAATCTCCAGATCCATTTCCCGTATTCTCAACTGTACTAGTCTGTTGAAATCGCGAACTGTTTGATCGTGACCTGAACTGTTTCGCTCCCTGTACTGCTTCGTTCTCGGCATTTTGGCTCCTGTTTTTTTCAAATTGTCACTTCGACGCCAGTGGGTGAGGTGATGCTAACACCTGAAATGAAACACGTTCTGTCATGTTACAAACTCAACATAAGCTCGACATTACTGAATGCTCGTTCACTAACGCACGCTTCAGTATTGCTCTGCATGTTCTAAAAAGCAAAATCTAAACGTTTTTTATAAATTAATAACTTGACTAAGAAAAAATTACCTCAAAAGCATAAAATAACCGGAGTGAGAAAATTGGCGGTACAGAGAAGCTTCGCTCATAGCCCGCAACACACAAAATACGTTCAACGACAACCGACTTTTCGGACGTTCAAAATGCCTGCAATGTTGACAGCGTTGCCAGCGCTTTTCCCGCATACATTATATATATAGGATATAGCTATATATATCGTATTTAAATGCCCGCGCATGGTGTCGCGTTTACAACTCAGCGTCAGTCAGCGTCCTTTGCTGTTTTTTTCGCTCTCATGAGAATTAATTCTCATATATAAAGTATTTTTTTAAACACCGTTCTATACCTACTATAATTTCACCTGAAAAATGATTTTTATCTATAGTTTTACAACGTAGTGCAGACGTGCCGGGACTAGGGGTGTTAAAGATTTTTTTTTCTCGAACCTGAATTTGAAGTTCTTGTATATACTTATAGATGTGTTTCGCAGTGCGGAAGAGATAACCTCAATAGCTTTATGAGACAATCTATGATTAATACAAAATGGTAAGTTAATAAGTAATTTATGTGACAAAAAATATTCTCTTATTTTTCAGTTTTCCAAAATTTCTGTTGTAATTTAATACTTTTTCGTCGTTGCAAGCAAAAGCCATTGACCCAGTTAATTATCATGGCTAAAATGTATAATGTAACTTAATGATTATTTGCGAAAACAATTATAGTAGCTTTATTAATTTTAGGCCTTTCCGATGAATGATGTACAGCTGGCTGAAACAGTTCCAGAATTACTTTTAGATAAACACGCTGACTATTTAGTTTCTTATGGAACAAATAAAGATGATTATGTGAGTTTAAAATTTTATATTATAATTTTGTCAATAATTACCATGTATAAAATGTTTTGTATTCATATTTCAGACATTTTGTATGACGGAGCATCTGCGAATCTCTGGGATGTACTGGGGTTTAACTGCTCTTGACCTAATGGGACAGTTAGAACGGACTAACAAAGATGAAGTTTTAGAATTTATCAAAAAATGTCAGCACGATTGTGGAGGGATTAGTGCAAGTATTGGTCATGATCCTCATATGCTTCATACACTCAGTGCTATTCAGATATTATGCATTTATGATGCTCTTGAAACTATTGACATTGAGAAAGTTGTAAAGTATATAAAGAAAAGACAATTACCTGACGGTAGTTTCACAGGTGATATGTGGGGTGAAGTGGATACAAGATTCTCTTTTTGTGCAGTGGCTTCTTTAGCTTTATTGGTACATAGTTCTTCCTGATTTTACTTCCATTTGTATAGAAAATTTAAAATTTTTAATTTCGGAATTTAAATTTTAGGGACGCCTTGAGGAAGTAGATATAAGAAAAGCTGTTGAATTTATATTAAATTGCATGAACTTTGATGGTGGTTTTGGCTCAAAGCCTGATGCTGAAAGCCATGCTGGTTTGATTTATTGTTGTGTTGGAACGTTATCTATAACTGGTAAATAGTTATCTAATTTTTTTTTTAATTACTAGATTTCATAAAATATTTGTCAATATTGCAATTCTCTTCTTAGGTGATTTGCATTGCCTCGATGCAGACAGATTAGGTTGGTGGCTTTGTGAAAGACAACTGCCTTCAGGAGGTTTAAATGGTAGACCAGAAAAACTGCCAGATGTTTGTTACTCTTGGTGGGTTCTATCTTCACTATCGATCCTGGGACGTCTCCACTGGATCGACAAAGATAAACTGGTACGAGCGTCGTTACAACTCACTGTTTAAACCAGCTTTCGCAAAGTTTCTAATTATAAATTTCATTTCACAGGTGAAATTTATACTCTTGTGTCAGGATACAGAAACCGGTGGATTCAGCGATCGACCTGGCGATATGGTCGATCCTTTCCACACTCTGTTTGGCCTTACAGCGATTTCCATGCTGGGTGCTGACAAGTCATTAAAAGTAGTCAATCCGACATTCTGCATGCCAGAGTATGTGATAGAACGATTGGGTTTGAAACCACATCGTTTAGATAGGTGATCAAAAATCGCAACAAAAGGAATAAGATAATATATTGTAATTTTTAAACCATTAATGCTGTGGTAAAGGAGGTAATTGTATAATAAATCATTTATTATGTATTCACAAATGCGTTCTTTGATTCGGTGGTGCCGATGGTCAACGATGATCTTGGTTAAAAAAGAAAAACACTTGAGTAATTAACTAATTTATTATTTATTAATATAATAATGACGTATGTGCTATCAGTAATCATCGTCAATGATTGATGATTGATCGTCATTTGACAATGATCATTACCAAATATTCAATACTAAAGTTATTAACAGTTATACGTTAATCGCTTGCTCTTTTGCGCTACCGTCGTTATAATATATTTTTTATGCGTCTATCAGCCTCGCACGTAGTACATACGATTAGAAATAGAAACGCGTCGTATAGAAATCCCTTGACTTACACAGTATTCGACGACATCATTATTTTTTTTGTTATTTTTTTGTTTGTTTATCTGAAGAGTTTCAATTTTTGTGTTAAAGGGACACATCGCTTAGTTCCTAGAAAATGCTGAAAAAGACTTAAATATGTAGTACGTGAAATATTGTTCATCGGGTTACTGTGTAAGGAACGCGTCGAAAAGATTTCTCACCTGCACGTGAATCGCAATGCACTCTTGATACGTCGAATTTACGGTTTCAGCATTTTTTAAGAACTCGGAGAACACGATTACATTTTCTTTTACCTAATTGTGATCAATGCCCTAATTAATTATGTCTTCTATTAACTGTTCCATGAATCATTCTTGCGCAGGTATTACAAATTAATACTCTTGTGTTATTCTCAGACACATATACTGCACGCATCTCTTCTCGACAGAAAATGAAAAAGCGTTTTCCTTCGTTTTTCTTAGATTCTTCACTTTCTTCTTCTTTATATAATTATGTTACTTTATTTGTTCAGCGGTGTCTCGTGATTGCTCACATTGCTTCCTTGGCGTCGTCTTACAAAGTAATTTCAGCAGTGGCTTCGCTGCAATAGTATTGTATCGAAAATCTTTGACTTTCACGTTCAAACTCCTCGTTCTTTGTAATAGTATTTTAATGGTCAGCTCTCGATTACAAATTATACTTATTATCTTCGACGGACATCACTTAACTTTGTTTGTGCATACAATAATGCGTTTCTCTCCCATATGCATCGAAAAAAAAATGTACATTCATGTTGCTTGGAAAAATTGTTGCGCAGCTCACGTTATTATTTATTGTAAAATTACTTTGGTCGTATTTGGTTTGCCATCTGTGCATGTGTGTGTGTGTGTGCAGTATGACGTTCGAACGGAACAACATACACCAAACGTATAAGTGCTACAACGATCATCCACAATTTTATGTACAAAACGATTCGGCGGACAGAAGAAACGTCGTCGGAAAAAAACGCTCGTCGTTATTATAGCGCAAAAATAAGTGCGCGACACCCTCTTGCGTGAAAGTAATTTGTAAGACCACTTTATATTACGTTTTGTTTTATTCCCCTTCGACATTTTTTTCTTTACTTTAACAAAGTGGCGGTACTAAACTAGTTATTGTATTTTTTCCATACAGCGCTTTTTTTTAGGGAAGACACGTGACGTCTTATGAAATTCGAAATTTTTCTCCATTCTCGTTCTAGCTCTCAGCTTGAATCTGGCATTTTTCGAACGAACGAACGACCGACCGCGACTCTCTTCTGAGGAATTACATATGCAAGACACGACGGGACGTTACACACATATACTTATATATTTATATGTATATTGTGTACTGTATACGTATACGTAACGAGTATATCATAATAGTATTGTATATAAGAGAAGGTAACTAAAAAACTGTTGTGCATGAACACTTTCGTTGTTCGGACTTGTGTACAGTGAGATTCGGCAAATCAATCTCTCACATTTTTTTATGTGCTTTTTTATTTTCAATCGTTTTTTTCATTTTTATTTTATTTGTAAATCCTGCGTGTACTACAAGTTTATCTCGTAATAGTGTATTACAGCGCGCGGTCGAGTGTCGTTATGGTCAATTGCAACTTCTCGTTGACAAAAAGGATATCCATTGCAACGTTTTCAATCATTTTGTTTTTTTTTATCAAACTCTTTGATTTCTTACACGAAATAACGAACTTCTTTAATACACTTTGTTTGCTCTTTTTCTAATGCTATTTTTCTTTCGCATTATACTATTATGTAACTGCGGTCTTCATTCAGTTATTAATTCATTATTCGATTAATCGCGTTCGACGCATTATCGCTCGAACGGCATATACATTATATATATAATACATATATTTATATATAATTTTTTTTTTGTTCATTTCATTATCCTTATATATTTCGGCTATGTGGTAATTGCGGTACGGTTGAAAAGTCGACTATAAAATAAAAAACCGGACTTCTCGATCCACACACAAAAACTCATCGTACATCGCGTTCTATGAATTAGAAGCTCGAAAAGTATTTTACGGACTCGGCGGCCTATATACCATTGTATATATGTGTATTTCATCATATAGTGCTTTGATTACGGTCAATAAAATACTCCTCTCATCTGGTACACAATAAAAAACATTCATAGATATATATTTATCTTTTTCCCGGTATTATTATTATTATTATTATTATTATTATTATTATTAATTTTTTATCATTATTATTATGCATGTATGTGTTTTTGTTAGTTTTCTTTTACGCAATAAAATATAGTCGTCACAATAAAATTTCATTCTCGAGTACAAAAGACTAAAAAGTAAGAATATATATCAATCACGCAGACGCTCTCTCTCTCTCTCTCTCTCGCTCGCTCTGACTCACATCCGCTATATCCGTTTTCTGTCTCTGTCATGCACTCGTCGGGATTCAGCTCGCATTCTCTCGGCAATGTTCTCTTTTATTCGACGCATCATCATCATCGTCGTCGTCGTCGTCATCATCTTCTCTGGCTCTTAATTCTCTCGATTAAAAACAATGTTGTCCGATGTTATATAGAAAAACCGGGGGGAAGATCATCGTCGTGGCTCTCTCTCTCTCTCTCTCTCTCTCTCTCTCTCTCTCTCTCTCTCTTTCTCCCTGCATGTATGTATTTATCGTGTATATGCGTTACAGTGCGATTCGAATTTGCAATTATGTCGTCTGCGGCCAACCATATGATTTATTATACATATCAACAAAATCGGATACACATAAGCGATCGTTTATCCTCTACTTTTATTTTTTTTCTTTTATTATAATTATTTTTATTATTATTTTTTTACGATTATTTTTTTTCTTTCTAAAACGTACGCGCGACGCCGATCCTCTTTACCCCATGCACAATTGCGTCAGAACTCTCGCGATTTCAACAATTACTATTATAGTTATATCTTAGACGTCGCGCCAGCCGATCTTCGTTTATATTATATTCTTTATCCGTTATATATTTTTTCTTTAAAGTTACTGTTCGTTCAACATAACTTGTTTATTTATACCTTATACTTTCTCCATCAATCCGTCGATATTCTGTTATCTGAATTTAAAACCACGCGATGCGGCTTTTTGCCGTATAATTTTGGCTGTTTTTGCACAATATATGCGCCCTGTGACCTTTGAAAATGAAGGTGTATGTAAGCCGACAGGCGGCGATTGTTAAAATATAGCAGTGGCTTGTATCGGTCTCTCGTGTAAGTGTGTGCTCGCTGCAAAGCTGGATTTTCTGGAGAATCTGCTCTTGATTCACTTGCCCCGATAGATCTCGATAATGCGATCCTGGTCGACGTACTCGAAGATGTGGGGTGCGTCCATGAGGATGCCGATTGTCCCTGCCGTCGTCACGATGAAGAAGAGGTAGAGCTGCAGTCGATCTATCACCATTGCCACGTACTTCCAGTCCTCGCGAGTCTGTTTCCCATACAAATAGCATAGAATATTTGCTTTTTTAATGGGGATTTATGAATTAATTTAGGACACGATACCGTAGACTCTGCTTCGAGCGAAAATTAATTTTTTAATTTATTAGGCTGCTGCTTCGCAAAAGGCTTCTGGATGCGTATGCAATATAATTATTAACATTTTATAATGATTAAAAAGTCTAATTGCTCCTGTAAATCATTGCGAGGGCAATGTAACACATAAATTCATTCTCACACGAGCAGTTTGAGGTAATGTAAGGTTTCTCATTTTGTTATAAAAAAGATTCAGCTTGCGCAGCTGAAGAAAAAGGGATTATGAGTAACAAATAATTTTGAAAAGTTACAACTTTTTAAATCAGAATTTATGCAAATTCTTGTTTGAATTTATGGATCTTCCGGAAGCAACGTGTCTTACAGGGACAGAAAAAACTTTCTCTCTCAACCGTCTCAAAATGAGTGAGAAAATTTCGATTTTCATTGATTTTTTTTCGAGGTGTTAAATGCATTTAGAAACTACATAATTTTTAATAAAAAATGTTGCTAAAAAGTCATTTAAAGATTTAAAGATAAATTTTAAAAAATTATTCCCTTAATCTGATCTACAAATAAGCAATTTACTTTTGATAATAAAAATTTCAAGACATAATCATTCCCTCAATATACGGAAAGAAGATTTCAACAAATGATTTCTTTGCCTCAATCGCTGTTTACAGGCGCAATATCCTAGAGTTTCAAGATATTACATCGACGCGTACACAGAGATAAAGAGGTGTGTCACACCCACCAGATAGAAGGGCCGGATAAATCAAAGATATCCAGAAACTTGCGCGGAAAAGCAGAGAACCACTGATAAATAGCTTTGAAATCTATGCTCGTAAAAGCAGTGAAGCCAGTTTCTCTCATCATCAGAAAATACACGTTCGAAAGCAATGATTTCAGAGAAAAACATTGGCTGGTTTGAAAAAAGAAGACCCACCTGAATATAAAGATCTTCGTTGCGCAGATGTTCGGCGATGAACTCGACGGCTTCGGTGGCCTTGGTGGCCTCGGGACTGAGCAGCACCGAGTCGGAGCTTTCGGATCCGCGTCTGTCGGCGAGAGCCTCTGAGCCGGGTCCTGCTGCGCTGGAACCCCCCGTGTGGTGGATCTTACGGTTGATCTTGCAGTTGGGATGATGCAGGTCCGAAAGCTCCATCACTTCCATTTTCGGCTTGGCTGCGAGGGAGGCGGGCAGATGCTTCGGCAGCTCGGTCGGACTGCCCGAATAGGTCGAGGTTGGCAGCGTCACGTTCGGGATCTCCATCATCCAGCGAAGCCGGGTCTTCTTCGGCCGGCGCATCAGCAGAATCGCCGGCAAAAGCTTCAGGAAGATCCTGTGGGTCATTGATGCAACGCTCATTTTCGCAATTTCGCGTCAAAATTCGAATTTCCCGCCAGCAGACAGCGGACGCGTAAAAAATTATGATTTCCCTTTTGTAACGCTGTGTATAACAATTGCGAGAGGAGAATGGTATTGCATTGCTTTAAAAATGGAAGCTCTAAAAATTTTAAATGTCACTAATCGTGCGAGATTCATACTTTGTAAAAACATTGAATTTGCTCTATTTGTACACGCTTGATGAATTACGGATGTTTTTTTAACACTTTTTTAATCGCAGCGTACGCGATTTCGAGCGACTCGATTTCTTCTAATCAAATTTGAATTAAAGTCAAATTAATGAATTAAAGTAAAATTAAAATCAAATTAAAAAATACCGAAAAATACCGTATCTGTTCCAATAAAAAAAAAGTATTGTAACGGCGCAGAACGTTTGTAAAATGAGAAATAAGTATTTTTAGTGACCGACGCGAGCTTCCGCAATTAAAGGTATTATCGAGATTATTTCTGCGTGTAAAATCAAATTCCAATTCATCTTATAGTTTATGGATATCTTTGATTTTTCCGGCTATCCAGTAGGCGTCACAAGTAGAAAAATTTCTGAATTTGACTTGTGTAAAAATGTGATCTCGCATTCGTTGACGAACGGGAGGGAGGGCATTAAAATGTCGAGAGAGCTGAAGCTTTTGATTAAAATTGATCTGTGCAGCGACGGAACGCCGGGGAGAGAGAAGGAGCAGGGCATGTAAGAAACGGAGAGAACGAGTGAAAGCGAGACCTTCGGGTGAGTTGGGGCATCCGGTGAGTGCGGGGTCCTCGGAAGTTCCAATTGATGATGACGACCGTCACGAGAATACTGACGGTGTTCATGATGAAGGTGAAGAGCAGATACTTGGCGATGAGCGGCAGCACCAGGGACGTCGGTGGCAGAATCTTGCTTACAAGCAGCAGGAACACAACGAGTGACAGAAGAATACTGATACCTGCGAGACGAGAGCGTTGCGTAAGAGATTTGCGATTACATATAGAATAGTAGGTGTGAAGAACGGAAGATGAGCGTGCATGAATCGTACCGAGAGTGACTTTTTCGCCGGCCTCGGCGGGCAGGTAGAAGACGAGGACACAGAGGAAGGAGATGAGCACAGTGGGGAGGATCAAGTTGACGGTGTAGAAGAGGGTCTTGCGTCTGATGATGATGTAGAAGGTGATGTCGGTCTCCGTGGGGAATTCCTCGTAGACGTTGAGGAAAGCCGGGACGTTGATGATGTCCCAGGTGCCGCTCTTCCAGTAGTCCGACAGGTCCACGAAGTTCTTGTCGTTGTAGAGGGCCAGCGAGACCTGGTCGCCGTTGAAAGTCCACGAGCCGAACTTCATGATGCAGGTCTGCTGGTCGAAGGGGAAGTAAGTGACGTCGATGGTGCAGGAGGACTGGTAGATGGCCGGCGGTACCCAGAGGACTTCGCCGTTCGGGTAGATGAGCACGTTGGACTTGTAGCGCACCTCGTAGTTGCCGTCGGCGCTGCGAGGGAAAATTTTTTAGTCGTCGCGACTACATTGACGCGGAGGTAAACATGCGGTGTTCTGTGCGCTGTGTGTACTGACTTGTTGAAGAGCACGATGTCGGGCTTCCAGACCTTGTCGGGCGGCAACCGGAGAACCGAGATCCCGCCGTAGTCCGCTTCGTCCCACTGCAGCTGGTAGTCCGTCCAGACGAAGCGCAGCCAGACGTTCGACTTCATGATCTGGTTCTTCTCGTTCTGTGGAGCACAACAAACTGCTGAGTCGAGCATCGGAATAATAAAGCACAGAACTGCACACACGCCCACACGCTCGGTCGGCCGCATAAACAAAAAGCCGAACCGACGAGAGAGGGGTGCATTATAGGGCGCGTATATGTAAGAGGGATGAGGCGGGCGGCTATATGGGTGGGGTGGCGGAAAATTCAGCTGCACTCACGACGTTGATCAACTGGACGAAGGCCAAGCCGAACTTGACGTTGACTGTGTCGGTCATGTTCTGCACTGGCCTGATGAGCTTGTTGTAGCCCCGGAAGAGATCGCGCACCAGCCTCTCCTCATCCTCGGAGCACAGGCCTGCAAAGCACCGAGAACAATAAAATTCGCGTTATACATACGCTCTCGACTCGGCGCACACGCGACTCTCCGTATATTATACTCTCCGCGACAGCCAAGGGACTCTCGACGTTGACTCACCGACGCAGAATATCGCCGAGATGAGGAGGAACCTGACGAGCCTCGAGGCCTCGAGCAGCATCCTGCTGCTGGGTGTGTACTTCTCTCAGCGCTCGGAGTAAGCGAGATGAGCGTTGGAGAGAAGGCGAGTAGCAGCAGCAGCAGCAGCAGCAGCAGCAGCAGCAGCAGCCACCCCTAAATCAATATCCGCGCGCGCAAGCTACAGAGGGAGAGATGGGGCGCACGCTGCTGCATCAGCGCGCTGCTGGCGACGGCCTTCGAAGCTTGCGATATGCGCTTTGCAAAGTCTCCCTGTAGCTGTAGAGGCCTTACTTGCCGACGTGGCGAGAAAGCCAGACGCGCCCTTTTGCAGAGGCCGAATCTCTTCGATTCGCGAGAGAGAGAAAGAGAGAGGGAGGTCAGTGGGTGGCAGTGGAATGACCTTGTCGCACATCTATCCGCGTGTCGCTCCAACTTTTTGGGCGTAGTCGCGCGGGCTCGGCTTTGGGGAGAGGGTGAAACACTGAAGAGACAACGCACGCGTAATGTCTATAGTTTTCTTTATTTTATTTATTATTTTTCATACAAAAAAGAAAGTGGGGTGATATGCGGTAACAGTAGTCTAATATATATGGCATGTGTATTGTTATATGGGTATATTATGAAGCAAATCTCACGCACACGCTTGGCATATATAGTATATAGACACTCTCGCTTGGAGATAATCACAGCATCATAAATCATTCGCACGAAGATTGACCTGAGTATTCTTAACAGTTAATTGGCGGTAGTATAAAAAGTAGTATAAAAGATATGAAAGTCTGAAGAAATTTACAAGTACAATCTGTACAAAACTGCAGCACAGTCGCTTAAACGTTACGTTACGTTATTTCGTAAAAAAGAAAGTTACACAAAAATTGTATGTTTCATTCAGTCTTGTAATAAGCTTACTCGGCCCGTAGACCTTCTATGTCTATTCTCTTTTAACAATTTTTTCATTAAAAAATACAGTCTATCTATGTCTAAAAGTATAGTTAAACTAAATTATAATGTAACCGCAGATTCAATTGCGGTAGCTTTGGTCCCTTTTCAACGTCTCCCACCACTCAATTGGTGGACTGTAGTTACGGAATACTTTCGTAATTGTCTTGGAAATTGTCATATGTGCACTCTCACTCGTCGTTTCGATAAATTATACATATACGGCGCTCGGGGAAAAGTTTCTCCTCGTTACGCCACTCGACGATTTTTACACTCGTCGAATATACAACCATTTAAGTATGTTTTCCATTCAGTTACGAAAAATATAACATAGTAGTCTTTAAATGCTTATCTATAATAAATTGTCTCTGCAGAAGCAAAAAACTTATCACCTTTCACACGGTCGTACACTGCGGCGCCCTGATCTCGAAATTCGTATTGAAATTCCTGTTGATACCCTTGACAGTCTCCATTATCTTCTGGTTCTGCTTCTCATCGATGAAGCTGACTTTTGGTGAGTCTCCAGCGGCCTTCTTCTCTGCAGCGATTTGTTTGCTAATAATGGCCAGATTTTCGTTCCTGCGCTGATCAACGATTGGACCGGTACCGTCGACCTTGTGCGGCATCGCGTACCTGAGCTTTTGCCAGAACCACGGATCACCCCATTTGACGTAGGTGTTCATTTGGAGGTAGGCTCGGAGCTCGGGGTCCAGCTGCTCGGTTGGTCCGATCTCGCCGTACACAACGACAATGACTCGAGCTCGTTTTTCACTTAGAGCCTGTTTGTGGGCGGCCTGGAATTCCATGCGACCCCAGACGCTCTCGATGAAATTGGGTGAAAGCACTACGATTGTACGTCTTGACTCCTCGACGCTGCGGGCAATCTGCATGGGTATCCACTCGCCGGCGAGCCAATCCCGTATGTGGATGCAGAGCTTGTAAGGTTTGGGTCCGTCCTCAAGTTTTGCCACGAGTTCCTTCACCACGAATTCCTCGTCCTTGTGGGAGTAACTGATGAAGGCGTCATAGCTTTTGTCACGATCGATTTCGTCCTCTGTCACGAGGCAGAGGCAGAGATTCTTAGAATAGAGCCAGACTTTGATCTGTCGCTGGAAGCGGAAGTAGAGAGCTGCAGCGCAGCCTAGAAGTAGAGCGAACAGACTGATAAGCGAGCAGGCGATGATGACCAAACGATTCGAAGTTGGACAGAGCTCATCAATTGAGAGATTTGAGAGGGTGGTGTTGCTTTTAGAGCACTTAATGGCCAAGAGATCTGGAATCCCCAGGAAGTTGGATTGCACGAAGGAGAGCAACTCGCGAGACGAGCAGTCACATCGCCAGGGATTATCGTGTAACGTCAGCTTTGATATCTTGGAGGAGTTTGAAAGCTTCTCGAGGATCTTTGGGTCGATTGTCGTCAGGTTGTTGCCATCCAGCAGCAAGGTCTGTAAATAAAAAAATTAAGATTGAGTTGCGAGCGCTTGAGAGTCAATAAAATATTCAAATTTCACGTTGTAAATCATAGAAGAAAGGAACCCTCTATTATACAATCAGTTATCATTGTAAAAGTTTATTACAATACTTTGACGAGGAATACCCCATATAAAACCATGATAGACACTTATGTCAAGAAATGCGATAATCTCGTAATTTATAATAGTTTCAGATCTACCTTGAGATTCGGCGAAAGTAGGCGTTCGTCAATAAACGATATGCGATTTTTCGAGAGGTTCAAGCTCGTCACCTTCTCGTAGCCCTTCTTGTACATCGAAGGTGGCTCGACGAGCTTGTTCATTCGTAAATCGATTTCGATCCGAGCGACGGTCCGAGCATCTATCCACTCGGGTGCTCGGGTCAGATTACGATCGGCGCAGTCCAGAAGAAGAGCCTTATCCTCGGGTCGAAGCCAACAAGTGCAAGCGCCACCATTGGGCGAACAGGGATCGCCTGGTCGCGGCTGTTCGCTCTCGATCAGACACTTTAAAGACTTTGCTTTTAATTCAAATACCTGTGTGTAGAGAAAAATAATCGTTTAGCGATACACAGCGTGATTCATGTATGTAAGCAAATATGTAAGTTATGGGATTCGCAGTAATTTACCTGAATCCCGCGCATGTACTCAGGACTTTCGCAGGTGAGGTTTCCAGGTTTCAGGTGCACATAGTTTTGTACGAAGGGATGCATGTCGCCGTTAAGATATCGCAGAAATTCGTGAACTTCGCAATCGCAGCGGATTGGATTATCGGCAATGTCGACGATGACGTCACGCGGCTCGCTTTGATTCGACGCGATTAGCTCGAGTCGAGCCAAAACGATGCGGGAAATATTGTTAAAGCGCAGGTCTACCCTTACGCTGCTTGAGATGAACTGCAGGTCTTCAGTCTGCAAGGATCGATTGATTATTATCATTATTGTTATTATGATTCTGAGCTGAACCCCTCAATATTGGTAGTAGTTTCTTCGATAGTCATAAAAGATACAAAAACAATAGCCAGTAATGAGACCATAAAAAAGTATAGATTATATCAATATCAGTCCTCACCTGTAGATAGTTAAATGCATTGTATTTGAGATCGAGTTCGCGTAGCCTGGTGTTACTGACAACCCAATCGCTGTGCATCTCTGTGACGTTATTGTGGGCCAGATAGAGCTCCTCGAGAGAATGGCAGTGATGAAACGGAGATATGTGACCGAAGATGTCGTAGAGACCGGTACGAAGAGTGAGTCGGTTGTTGGCGAAGCGAGCAACTCGAAGATTTCCCAGGAATGTGAAGGCGTCCACGTGGATGAAGCTCAGGTCGTTGTTCTCCAAGTTCAGAGTGCGAAGGGATTCCAGGCCAATCAGCATGCGGCTGTTGAATAGTGACAATGAAAATTGTATAAATATTGAATTTTAGCATACTAGCATAGCATAATATACACTATATAGTGAAATGTACGATGCAAATGAGTAAGATAAAGTTATCAAAGGTATTTTTACTTTTTCACCGCAGAAATAATGTAATATGTACTATTATAAAATTAAAATTAAATTGTGTAATATTAGTTGAATTTTGAAAGATATTGCTAGTGCGAAATGATTTTTTAAAAATTTGTTTTCAAATATGTGCAGATTTTAGTAAAAACTTACTCGTTAATCGACGTGAGATGATTTTTCGAGAGGTCGAGTCTCGTCAATTTGGTCGTGTACTCAAAGATATTGTCAGGCAAGTCTTTGAGGTCGTTGAAACACAAACTAAGACTGTAGAGCTCCGTGGTGTTCTGGAAAATCTTCTGCGGCAAAGTCGTCAAGTAATTCCTGTCGATCGTGAGATTCCTAAGATTCTTCGCACCCCAGAAGAGATCCTCTGGCAGTCGAAGCAGTCCATTGCGCGTAATCACTACGGACTTGAGATTCGTTAGATTCGAGAAGAGACCAGCCGGCAATTCCGTGAGATTCTGCTTATTATTCAGAAGCTTCACGGACACGAGCTTCGTGTTATTTCGAAAGAGACCCTGGGGCAAGGAGGTGAAGTTGTTCAGACTCAGATTCACCACCTCGAGACTTTCCAGCTCCTTCGCAGAGGGAATAACATGGTTTTATAAGAGAATAAAAATAAAAGCGGAAAATCGCATAGATTCGCGCGGAGAACGAACCGTGAACACATCCGCGGGCAGAGTCTGCAGCTGGTTCTGATTCAAGTCGAGCGTCTCGAGCTTCTTGAGTCCTCGGAAGACCTCGGGCTCGAGCTGGCGAAATCCATTTTTCCAGAGATTCAGAAGCTTGAGACTGGCGAGGTTGTCGAAGAGGCCTTGGGGCAGTTGGCGCAGCTGGTTGATGCCGAGCTCGAGAACCCGAAGCGTCGTCGCGTTATCGAAGAAGCCGGCCGGCAGCCGGATGTTCGTATTGCGCAGATCGAGAAGCTCGAGCGAGCGGAGATCTGCAATTTGCGAGCGCAGAAGCGCGTGGGTTCATATTAAATTTCTTGCTCTCTGTGGTTATCGGCTTGTGGGAGAAAGCGCAAAACGTGCGGCTACTGTTATGGAGGAAGCGAAGCAACTATGATAATGCCAGCCGATATAAAAATGCTTCCTCGATTTCAAAAGCTTGTATAACGAGCGTATTTGCATTTATATTGGAACAAAATTGTTTAATTCTACAAACAAAAATTAATTTGATTCTGCAAACAAAATGCTTCTTAAAATATTGAATTTTTCTTTGAATAATTTCGTGGAGCAAGAGCATTGAATTATAAGTTAAATTAATAGTCATAAAGTATAGAAAATAGTCAAGAGGACTGTCGAAAAGACATATGTTCCCTCACCTCCGAGCAAATCGTCGCTAACATTGCCCAACTGGTTGTCGGACAAGTAAAGCCTCTTGACAGTGGGATACGCCCTGAGATCGGCCCCCGTAATCGTCCCATTGAGCCTCGTGTACTTGAGCGAAGTGAGCTTATTGATTCCGAGAATCTTGGCGACCTTCTTGCTGTGCTTCTCGCCGAGGGCGGGACAGTCTTGGAAGACGAGGGACTCGAGATCGGCCAAGTTGAGGGACGACTCGAGGGAGGCGAACTGGGACCAGTCGGGCGCGTTCGAGCACTCGACGCTGACCTGCTTGTGCGGCTTGATCGTCAGCTCGTACGGTGTGCGAGGTCGAGTTGCCGGTCCAACAGGTCAGGTTATACTCGGTGAGTCCCGGATCGTCGCTGGGACACGTGCACTGCCGATAGGGGGGACACTCGAAGCCCGAGCCCAGGCCGACGAGGGCAGACAGGAGCAGCGGCAGACGGAGCAGCAGCGTCATCTCGATGCGCCGAGGCTGTTTCGGGAATCGGTGTAAATGAGTTATATGCGCTATGCAGTATACACTATACATATACTATACTGCACGTAGACCTGCGTTATACGTGTTCGCGCGACGCGGCGATATTGCTCTTTTGTTGCCGAGAGGCATTTGCATAGAGATGATAAAGCCCGCGTCGAGTGATGTATGCCGCGCGGAGGGGAGAAAAAAAAAGTAAAGGAAGGATCGTAACGTATTGTATTGTATTGGAAATTGAATTTTACTTCGTCGTCGCCTCGTGATTGAATGCTCGTATACATAGTTAATGCGCGTGTGCGCGCGAGTCGAGAGGATATACTTATTGCGCGTGCAGTATCGATGAGCTATGCACACGCGCGTCGAAGGCGAATTACCGTGAGAACGAGCCTCGAATCTGGCAAGTAATCGAGACGGAGCGCGCGCGCGCGGGATTGAAAAGATTTTTCAGTCGATGGATGCTGGGAGAGAAAGAGAGATGGGATAGCGACTTTCCTTTGTGCGCGGCAGTGTAATAAGATAATGCCCCGGCAATTACCCAGCGAATCCTCATTGTCTTCAGAAACTTCATAATTATTTTATCGCTCGCAGTGGAACCCTCGTCTCCTCGCATTAAGGCACTTGTGCTGCAAGCGCGCTCGAAACAATTGAATCCCTCTCTCTCTCTCTCTCTCTCTCTCGGAAGGCAAGAAGAAGCGGAGACGTTAACTTTTAATTTCGCGCCCAATCGAATAACCGAGCGTGTGTGTATACAGTGCTATGTATAATGTAAGTACAGGCAGGGATCGCACACACAGAGTACGAAATATCTCCCACGGACCGAATCGTCCAGGAATCTGCAGTGGAGCGCGCGATGCATCGGTAAAAAATCGCGACGGCTGTATACGCGTGCTCGCTCATCCGCATCGCCCGCGCGCGCGCTCGTAAATTATTATACGTGCAGCAATATAAGCCCAGATCCGACTGATGGCCATTTATTACCAGGTGATTTTTCGCTGTTACGCGATGGGTGCAATGACACCATTCCTCTCTCCATCTCTCTCGCTCAGTCACTTGCTCGGCTCTTTAGTGTCTCTACGCATAGAGTTACGCGGTTGGTTGATACTAGTGAAAGTTCCGGGCGCGCGCGCACCGACGAAAACAATTTACTGTCATCATATAAGAGTGAATAAAGCAAAATTGCCGGACCTTTTTAAAAGACTCGAACACACATGGGGGCTCGTACATTATCTTAATATACGGCCGTAAACGAGCGATAAATAACGATCGAACGATTTCCTACTTGTCTGTATTATACGGTGTGTCTGCATATCTGTTTAAGTACGCGTTATGAAAAATTCAGGCGCGGCGGGCTTCTTATCGAATGCGCGCGGCGCGGGCTCCATTCATGCTGCAATTGCTGCATATAGTCGCGCGCGAATTCCGCGTACACAAGTAAGCGCATGTGTATATGTAGTGTGCGTCTGCGTAAGTTGCACATACGGACAGTCGCCTTTACGTAATGAGCGTCGCGTGTGCGTGTGGTGGAAAATCCGGGATACTCGCGTTGGGGAAATCACGCTCGCGTTATGCTCACCTCTCAATTTCTCTCATGCGTGAAGTCTCGCCGGTTTTACGCGCGCATAAGTACTCACTATACTCATGTTAATTCTGCATATAGGTAAGCAGCGGCGAACAGCCGAAATTGTATAGCGGCGGGGCTCTCGTCTCGTCGAGATCGCCGCGAGCGCATAATGTTGTGCGCGCGGGCGCCGAAAATAAATCGACTCTTCTGTGCGTGGATGCACGGCGCAGCTGCGTGCGCTGCGTACGCGTTACACGCGCGAATCGAATGTCAAGCACGGGAGAACGCGAGAGGTGGACGTTACAAAAGAGACGAAAGACTCGCCTCCAAGAATATATAGGTATAGCCAAGCGTGACGTGTGTGTGTGTGTGTGTATATACATAAGCAACGGCTCCTACCACGTGATCGGTATGTAGGATTATGTATATGTGCGCGCACACACGTACTACCTGCGTGCTATCGCACAGCGAAATAAAAAGGAGGCTTGCTTACCAGAGAGGATGACGATCGGCCGGCCTCTCCTCGATCTCACTACGTCCGATGCACGCACTTGCACTTGTCGCCGTTTCGAACGCGAGGATTAGCGCACTCGCGCATGCACGTTCAACTTTGCGTGTTAACGACGGCCGAGCGCGATAGGATTTTGATTTACGAGCGTGTGCGCTTATTCTCCTTTTTTTCCAACGAATTAATTCACAGCTCTCGGCTCGTCGCGCACCTCATGTCGGAGCGCGCGCGCAGATCGGCAAGGTCGCACGTCCGAACGTATTCTTCTCGGTATATACACGAGGCGCGGTGTGTTTACAAAAAGTGCTCTCGTCGGCTGGAGGATCGGCGAGCGACTGAGCGGCGTTTACTCGTCGCGCGACTGTGTGGAACCGAAGTGAGTGAGAGAGAGAGAGAGAGAGAGAGAGAGAAGTGGCTGGTTTGACGTCATGGGAGCGTATATAACACTGTCTCGCTCTCTCGTTCGCCTTGGCGCGGCAATAGTTTCTCCCCCACTACTTACACGCATTTCTCTTTCTCTCTCTCTCTATCTTGTATGCCGAGCGATGGACGACTGAAGCTGACTGAAGAGTGTTTAGGCGAGCGATGACCGGAGGAGAGAGTCGGGCTGGATGGATGGACTTTTCGTGTGTTTTATACGTCGAGAGAGAGACTGTTTTTTTCTCTTCTTGCCATTGGAACAAGGATGACGGATGTTTTTAGATTCGCGCGAGTGTAGAGTTTCGCGTCGTCGCGGTTGAATTGCGTTTTGGAGGCGTACACTTATTATAGCTGTCGTGTGTCCTGCCGCCGGCGGCGGCGAAGCGGATGCTTTTGTCGCACACGAGGTTGCACATACGCACAAGTAAGTATATGTATGTAGGATTAGTTTAAAATAAGGACGCGAGAATGAGTTCCAAGGAGAGTAGAGTCTATCAGCTCTCCTCGAACTCTTGCGAGATTACGTAAGACTCTCTCTCTCGCGTGCGGAGAGCGTGTGCGGTATGAAATAACAATAAATTCTCGCTGCGAATGTAAAATTGCGGCAATGCACCTCTCGCAATGCACATTGTGGGTTTATCTAAAAATACATGTCACAGTATTTACATTCAGGAGCCGTTAAAAGAATAGCGAGAGATGAGGCTCTCTCGGGATAACTATATGAGAGATCCTCGACGGTTGCTAATTCATTATCTCTGCAAATATTTGTTGTGGAATTGTATGCGACGAACTGTGGGATATGACTGTACTGTATGAATTTGAGAAGCGGCGCAAAATGCGGTTGATAATGTATATACACACACCCACACACCCGGGAGCACACCCTAATCTTGCGTTTCGTCGCAATCCAATTCTATACAGTATATTAAAAACACAGTGTATGTACGAGCGGCAGATGCGGTTATATATTTCTATTGACGTCAATACTATGTCTTCTAAAAATCTGTCGCTTCTCATGTAAACATCGCGTATAAGGAACATTACATGGAAAATCTGGTCGATAATCCTCGCCGTGAATTCCGCGTACATAAAATAGCAATTCCCCGCAACCAAGTCCGACGATTTTGTGTGTGTATCGTGTCACGAGCTATTTATAGATCATCATATTCATCATATAAAGCGCGACCAAGTCCCGAGAGTGTGTAGCATCGGTCACAAAATTCGTTTTTCTCTCGCACGCGCGCTCTAAACACGCGAACCGGTACAATTCATCATTTTTTTTACTACCCACCAGCAGCGCACAGCATCGGGAACAATGAAAAAAAATTAACTCGATATATATGCGTGTGTTCGCGTATACCTATGTATATATAATATATATGTACGTAGGCAAAAGTCTCGGCAAAAGCGAATTCGTGGAACTAGCGATAATCATCGCATCGCCAGAGACGGGCTTGAAAAAAATCAATATACCTGCGGCTCTTGGTCACAATGAGAAAAGTGCACATCACTCTCGGCGTTGCGAAATTTGAAAGTTAACTAAGCATTGCCGCGCTATATAGAGGATCGATATACTCTCGTGCAGAAACGCGTTGTTGTACAGGACGAAAAACCGGTATATGCAATAATGAATAATATAGTCGCAGTCGCAAGGAAGTGCCTAACTACACGGAGTACAATAGCCGTCGCGCAATTACGTCCACCGAGTAATTATCCTCGTGGTTTTCAGAGAGACTAGAGATAGATCGGTGAATATTACATGTTTGCGAAGAGTCGGGAAACAAGAGGGGATTGTCTTCGTCGAATAATGGAGCGAGAGGCTTTAGAAATATTCGTTTCGGAATGCTTTGTGGAAAAGTAAGCGCAAGAGATGCTGTACTTGCTCGTGCTTACTGTTTATATATATACCTACCGAGATTTATGTTTATTATGCTCCAAGGGAATTCGAGAAGCCAATTTAAAATTCAAATTGCCGAACGAAAAAAGTTTGAGTGGCCGGCTTTATTTACATTATTCAAACTTTTTTTAGTACGCAGGTATTTTCCAATAAGAGCTGCAAAATATTAAATATATAATAAATTAACACGCACAACGGAAGGCAGGCATCTCGTGGTTCGTCGCAGTTTTATTCTCATTGCCTGCATATAGTCGCAAACAAAATACTGTTTTCTTTTTGCCTTCCACAAACATTATGGCGCTAAATTTGAATTTTTAATTGACTTTCCGACCCCCTGCACTGCAGCATTATTATATATACGCGAGTAATGAAATCCGAGCTGTCGCGCGTGTGTATATTTAAGCCCCGGCGGGCAAAAATTTCCACTACAATACTGCCGTATAAAATTTAATATAGTGCTGCAATAATCTCGGCTGGTCCCCCCGGTATCGCCACAGCGAGACTGGCGTCGACCGCAAAACGAGGAAACTGTAGTTTCCGACTCCGATGCCGCGCGAGTGCCTCCGAGAGCCGCGCGCGTTCACAAAACACCGATGAGAGAGCGAGAATCAGGTTTTTCGATCGACAGCGCGGAGTCGATGTATTTTACATAAAGAAAAACAAGCCTCAGAGATCGAGAGAGAGAGAGAGAGAGAGAGAGAGAGAGAGAGAGAGAGAGAGAGAGAGAGAGACAGAGACGTGACTCGGCGGGATTTTTACGTTCCTATACAAAAGCGCGCGAAAACATGGTCACACTATGCGCGGCTCGCCGCGCGGACGTGCATCGAGCTCGCTCGTCGAGAAATAAATGACGAATGAATTCTCGGGAAATTGACCTATCATCGATGGATCGTGACTCCCGCAACAAAGTCCATCGCGCGGAGATACTGGCTCGTCTCTCTCTCTCTCTCTCTCTCTCAAATGTCGAAGGCTCGGCAGAAGGATAATACAGTCGACTTCGATGCCCGATCATCCTCGGTAATCGTCAATCCTTTATGTAAAGAAAATACGTGGAAGGAAATCTGTCTGACTGTCTGCTGCTGCTGCTGCTACAGGGCGCGAGGGAGAGAAAATGGTCGTTTATTAAAAAGGCAGATGCAGAGGATACCTGCGCGCACAGCCAGCTTTTATACGCTGATTAAAGTGCCGACGCGCCGCCGCCGCCGCCTTTCTCGCACCCTCGCGCTGCATTCTCAACCCTATGCGCAAGCATACAATGCCCGGCCGAGTTTATTCATGCGCGACGGAGAGTTATAGAGTTTTCTTCGGTTCGTCATGTTTTATTTACGTGTACGGCGATAAAGTTTCGCCACTTCCATGCAGATCTCCCGAATAAATCGAGTTGCACGGAGATACGATATGGATTATGCGAAACTCAGTCCTGACGACTTTAGCGATACGTTTACACGCTGCAGAGTATGCATGCGTTTTTGCGCTGCGTGTATACCGCGCGCATCGAGATGAAAATTCCGCCGCGTTTTATGCACGCGCGCGCAGCTTTTTATATTTTTCCTCCTCGTCGTCCCGCGGAGAAACAAGAGCGAGCTTTGAATTTCAGAAGAGCATATAACAGCGCGCGCGCGGCGGGAGCGCAGCTCCCGTTACGTGAATATCTCGTAATAATCGTGTTCTCCTTTCATCTTATTATATACCTGCAGCGAGCAAAGCGACGTCGCGCGCGCCCGCGCACAAAAGGTGTGAAGCCGACAATGCGGCCGCCCCCTCTATGCGGTGGCGCGGCGCGGGCGAGATTTACGCACCGCAATCTAATCCCATGGGACGATTTTACCTGGGCGATGGGGCCCTACGTATACCACACGCATCAAATGGCCCTCGACGATCGCGCTGGACGATCCATTATACGCCCGACACTTTTGTCGGACGACGCATTATATACGCGTATATTTCTCCACTCCATACAATATTACGATGATCATTTGAATCTTTCTCCGACTGCATTTTTCCTTTTTCCCAGTGCGGCTTTTCCGGGAGGGCCGCGCGTATAATACAATATATATGTGCCGCACGCCGCCGCCGCCGCCGCCGCAGCCGCGCGCACGCCTCATACAATTTGTATTATGAGCCATGAATTTTTGAAATATTACGTACATGCCAAGCGCGCTCCACGCGCGCATTAAATCTTGCTTTTTACGGCTGAGAAAGGGCTTCGGGAGGCATGCGTGGATCCGGATTTTTCGTAGATTATGGGGCATAGCCTTTCGGATGCTTAATTTAATGCATATCGCGCGTCTGCGCTCTTTAAAAGGTCTCGAGCAGGCGTATTAGGAAAAGTCTTGTTGGAAACGTGTGTAAGTTTTATAATATGTACACTGTACAGGTACACGCGTGTTATACAATTTATTAAGGTGCTACTATGTGTACGATATTTTCACGTGAAACGCAGGGATTCAAAAAAATCTTTTTATATTAACAATAATACAAAATCGGTAAAATTTTTAATTAAAAGTAATTCTGGATAATCGATCATGTATGACTGAATTCAATTAATATGTCATTACTTTTGATGTTTCTTAAAAGAATGCATAATTATTAAAACGATCTCGCCGCTATTTATCATTTAATGAATTATCTATTAATTCGTTTTTATATATTTTATTTATACCAATATAAATGACCAAGACACACGTCGAGAGTGTTATTTTAGAAACCGATCGGCGGAAATTATCATGAGAAAGTAGTTAATGCATCGAGCGTGCTTTCTAAAGAACACTTTTTACATTATCGTTTTATCGCAGAGTAATGGCAGTTTGTAAAAAATTGGTGTACAAATTACAACTAGTGGAGCGTATAGCGCGCTACCGATTGGCAACTTCCGAAGCAATTAATTTTAACAGCACTCTGTTTTGTATTGTTTCCCAATCAATTACACTTTTTGTTCCGCTCTAAACGACGAAAAACAAGCTGCACTGTTTATTTTTTTTTAAAAATGGCACTATATTTTCACGCGAATAGGATGTAAATGCTGAGAAAGTCAGCTGCAATTTTCCACGCTGCGGTCTACATTTTGTTTGAGAGATCGTTGCACTATGCGCGACTATGGAAAAATAATTCCGAGCACTCGAAAGGTCGAGAGCACGCACGCCCACGCTTGCGCAGCAGCAGTAGAGTTAGAGAGAAACCTTGAAAATCTGCTCGCCAAATGTGCGTCCAAATCTGCCGAGGATGATTTACGCAGTGGCCCCCCCCCCCCCGCACAATACCTGCTAGAGGCGCACAGTTGCGCGAGGGAGCCTTATTATTAAGTCTCCGGCCCTTCCGGCCTTTCTCTCTCTCTCTCTCTCCGCGCTGGTAAACTACACGCCGCACACGTGTTACAGCTCAGTGGAAAATTCGCCGCGGGAAAATCTGGGCGACATGTGACACCGCAGCCGGCCCCGGCGCAACACAGTCCATATGCCTTCTTTTTCCTCTCTCTTCACGTCTTGGCCCTTATTCTCTCTCTAGCTGCAGCTCACTGGCTCGGGGGAGGATTTTAACGGGAAAAGAGAGACCGCGAGCGCTCGGATTTCCTCTAATATAACGCTGCAGCGTGTATGCGCGGCCGCGTCTACCGGGAAGCTTTTCTTTGTTCCATTTTTTTCTCCCCTCCCCGTGCGATTGCGCGTGTAATTGGATTTCGCGTCTCTATTGGTTTTTTGGCTCTCGCGTGCGGACGCTCTTCAATGGCTCTCGCAACCGCGGAGTCGTCTGCGGTGTATACACGGCTGCCACTGCCGGCTTTTCTATAGCACTTTATTTACTTGCTGCGCGTACACGCGCTGATGCGCGAGTGCTCCATCCGATTTAATTGTCGCGGGTTAATGCCGCGACGATGATACGCGTGTACGCGGTGCAGGAGCTGTGCATTCGTTCTTTTCAAATCGGCCGCCGTTTTTTTTCTCTTCCTCTCTCTCCCCCGATCTCTCTATCATTGTGCGTCGAGAGCGGAGGTCTTAGTCAGAGTTGAAAGTTTATACGTCGTTAAATTTTCGTGCGCACTCTGTTTTTTTTTACGCTCGTTGCGACGACCTCGGCTACGATGCTATATTGTCGAGGCTACAAAAGGGCGAGGGAAATCCTACACGGGAAACGCATCAGGAATGCAGGACTGATTAGAACGCGTGTATTAGTGTAAAAGCCTTAGCGAGTTCGTTCGGTTTAACGCTTTCAGTCACGAAAGCGCTCCGTAGCGGCGGAGACTGTTTTTTTTTCTTGTTTCGTGTGCAGCGCGGCGTTCGATATTGTATATAGCATTGCGGCTACGGAGAGTCGAGGAAAAAATAATTGAAACAATACTGTTTTATGAAAATGTGACTATGTATATAGGCACTTAATTACGAAATTGTCCGACGTTTCGTTAAAACCGAGGCTGAGTATATATTTTTTTTATTATATGCGATATAATAGTACGTATTATACAGCCCCTCGTCGCGTAATACATAAAACACTTAAAGCTCACGCGAATTATATCCCTCGAATTTCATAAAAGCCGAGGAAAAGAGAAGAGAAGGTACATTAAATTAGCGAAAAAGCACTCAATTAAAAGCCACGTACGCCCACGCGCGCGCGGCTCGTCATCGTCGCTGTATAAATGACATATGTACAGTGTACACCAAGCGCTTTATTATGAGTCAGTCCGCGCCAATTACGAGATGCGCTTAACACGAATCGTCTCGGAATTTCAAACTGTTAGCGCGCCGCAGCGGGGGAAATCGTGTGCAATTGTGGAAAAGAAAGGTTTATTAGTTCGACCCTCGAGGAACAGCAGCAGCAGCAGTAGTTTCTTAAGAGCCCGACATCTGGCAGGAAACTGGAGATCCAGGCGCGTCTCTGTTATATAGCTTTTCTCTCTCTCTCTCTCTCTCTCTCTTTCGAGGGTCGATCTCCCACGCCCTATACTCAGCAGCGCAGCAGCGATTTTCCTCTCGTCTCCGATGCTGTTTACTCTGCGCAGCGCTTCGACGCCAAATTGACTCTCTTTCTGCTGCTGCAGGCTTCGCGCGCGCGATTCACGCTGAAATACACAGAGCGTCAGCGAGCGAAAGAAAGGTGACGAGCTCGTTTCGTGCGAAATGTCTGTCTCTGTTTCTCGGTGGGGCTGTATATAGACCGCGCATATTGTTGTTATGCGAGAGGCGGAGGAGGAAACGAAGTACTTACCTCGAAGTTGCTTTATTTTCTCCGAGTTTTCTCGCGAATAGACATAGTATAGCAGTCGAGACTCCTCGGAGACGAAAGCCTGTAACGAGGAAGTTTAGCTCTCTGGAAAAGAGAGAAAAAATGTATCCGGCTCGTGCGCATGGGGCGAGAAAAAAAACGGGCCACTCGAAAAAGAAGCAGGCGCGTGCTTTATGTACACTTCTGAAATTTTCTCCTTGTTTACGTTCTACTAAAGGGTAATATTTGGATTAGCTCGGAATCTCCGGTGTGGCGGCACGGTAGCCCTTCGGGCCACACGTATTATACATGTGCGCATTACAGATGTACGCGCGCATAGCCATAGGCGTATACTTTATCTACGGCGTGGGAAAACCTAAATTGCCTTCTAATTTCACCGCGACTTTATTGCTCCGTGAGCCTCGATAAGCCGGTTTACGAGCGTCGAGGATCGCATCGGCTACTTAGACCTCTGCCATACATACCTGACCGAAGGGTCGTATATATATATATACCAACGTATTTTTATCTCGGAAGGAGAGACGGTGCTCTACCCCAGGATGAGCATATTGTGTAAACAGATTCAGTTTGAGCTATATAGAAAATTCCTGGTTAAATGGAAAAATCGATTTTTCAATTGATAACGTTCGGATGTACAGGTATTTACAGCCGATGTTAGAGTTTTCATGGAATAAAATATCCGAGAAAATATCTGTATATATTACGTACAGTATACACCGGCAAGATCAAACGGCAGACGCGAAAAGATCGTTTCAGCGCGCAATATACTCTTTCGCTGATACGCGAGGAGAACTGAGATGTAGATTTCAGTATATATAGTTTGCTGCGATTATCAGCGCATTCTGGATTTTTGCCCCAAACGCTGCAACATTTCGTATATTTTTGCGATAAACCAATATGATACGGTCGATTTCTTTATTCTTATCCACTTGTGCGATAAGATGACTGCGTAGGGTACTAAGAAAATGTCATAATTCAGATCTTGGGAAATACAGTTTATTCATCCGTTTCTCGCGACAAAACTCGATGAAAACGCTCGCCGGTCAGTAAAATTATCAATACGAATGAAGGCATCAGGAAAGAAACTAGAAACGTTGCCTTAATCGTATTGCGCGTTAATAAAATCTTCGCGATAACAATTTCAAATGCGCTACGCAACGTTGTCGGTAAAATGCTCTATAGTCTTCCCTGATAATTTAAGATGCGGCAGTAATTTCCGTAAGGCGAACGACGGTATATATAAAGGCCAATCCCGATTTACCGCTGCTGTAAAGAGAGCGCTGCCTATATCCTCCTTTATTTTTATAAATCTAGCCTGTACGCGCAGAGAATTACAGCTGCATTAAGTACAAGTACGAGCTTAAAAAGAAGAAATGTTCCGGGGTGCATTGAGCCTTTTTTGGCATCGCTCGCGCCCTTTGCCGCCGGCTCTCGAGCTCTCGCGGGGAATATAAAATATTTAGAGCATTCGTATAAGAATTGAATTTTCAATGTGAAAAGCGATCGATGTACGCGTTGCGTATACGTATATGGTATGTATAAATCGAGCGCAGTATAGTTTTATACACACCGAGATTGCATATACGTAAGAACGCACGCGTTCCGATTGGCAGGCACGGGCTTATAAGCGTTAGCGTAGTTGCGCGCGTGAATTGTTTTATCGAGTTTGTTTACAGCGACCCGAGCGGAGTTTACTTGAATTGGAAAATTCCGCTTCTATAATAATCTATAATCTACAAGCAATTATGGTACGTATCGTAGGGGAGACAACGATTTTTTAATGAGTTTCAATCGATACTGTATCTCGACTTCTCACCGAGCGAATTTGAATTTTCCGTGAAACTTTAGTTTACAAAATATATAACGTCGCCAGTTCGTGCGTTACGCAGAGAACGTGAGAAGCTGATCGGCACTTATCGACAGGGAAAAGCGTTCGAATCTGTTTTATCGACGCGATGCATCGAGCTCGCGCTGCTCTCCCCCACCGGCAGATGTCGCGAGGCTTGCCTATCGAAAGGGCGAGTCGACTGCAGCCGCGAGTGCCGAGCGCTCGTCGTCCCTCGGAGATGTCGCTCCGTCCAAGAAAATTGGCGGTGCGCAGGCGCCGCTTTTCCGTCTTATCGTCTGCCAGGCTCTCGGCATATACTATATATATACAATATACATGTACATTCTGAGCACATATACGTCATACGTATACATATAGCCATGTACCTGCGTATTATATTAAACGGATGAATCTGTCCGCTCGCTCTGGTTTTCGCGCGCACTCGTCCCGTGCTGCCCTCACGCGCGAAACGAAACAATAAAAGCCCGTGTCTTTCGGAGCAGACGATAATCGCTCCATATATAGGTGAGAGGCGACCCCCCGTGAATCGCGAGAGAGAGAGAGAGAGAGAGAGAGAGAGAGAGAGAGAGAGAAAACAAAACACACAAGCTGTGGAAAAAGGGAATGCACAGACACTCGCGTGTACATATATAGATTCGAAGGAGAAAGAGGCTCCGGGAGGGAGAGCAGAGCCGACGGAAAAAGCACGGCGGCAGCATAGCGGCGGTGGCGGATAAGGCGAGAGAGAAAGAAAGTTTAAGTAGCCGGTGCGGAGAGAGAGAGAGAGTAAGTATACATGCAGTACATACGTGCACGGGCATATACATATCGAGAAAGAGGACAGAGAGCGAGAGATTGGCCTGAACCGTGTCTGTGCAGCAGACTCTCGCGGTGTGTGCGCGCGATGCAGTGCGCGAGCGAGAGTAGCTGAGCAGAGCGAGTAGCGGAGCGCGGAGCACACGAGGGTGGAGAGAGAGAGGAGTAAAGTGTGCGCGCGCTCGATCATTACAGCGGGCAACGAGAGAGAGAGACACACACGCAGAGCAAGAGGGCGGCGAGAGTTATCAGTGCTCCTCCGCGCGCGCAAGGGAGTGCAGCAGTAGCAGCAGCAGCAGCAGCAGCAGCAGCAGCAGAGCAGAGGTTACCACACGACACACCTGCAGCGCGTGCAGATATAGGTACGACGAGTGCGTGCGACGTGCGTTGGAGTAGAGCGAAGCAGAACGAGGAGAGGACGTCGACGGCGACGACGGCGACGACGACGACGACGACGACGACGCATGTAGAGAGCGCAGCCATCGTCGTCGGCGGCGGCGGCTACTGCTGCTGAGCGTGCGCGCGGCTGCGCCTATTTACCAAGCGCGGAAAAGAGCTGCTGCGACGGACACACGAAGACTCCCTTGGCGGAGTCCGGCCGCAGCGGTGCGCGACGACGGTTCTCTCCCTCTCTCTCTCACACACGTCTTTTTTCCTTCAAAGTCCACGCACGAGCGCAGTCCATCTATACACTTATGCAGTACACGCACTGCCCGCAGATAAATCTATCTAGCTGCTGGGCATCGATCGGATAAGCTGCTCTCTCCTCTCGCTCGCTCGCTCGTTCTCTCACTCAGTCAGTAGTCAGTGCAGTATACATATTGTAAAGTGCGCGGAGTCGCGGATATATGTCCTATGTATCCTATATACGTGTGCATATGGGATAAGTAGCAGTGCATCGGTGCGCGGTATTTAAGTAGATCTTCGAGCGATCAGCTTTCTGTCCGTCGTCTACTGCAGCCGGCGGCGGCCCCTCGGTGCAGCGCCAGGAACGGAGCTAGGCCTGCGCGGAACCCGCGACTCCTACTCTCTGGTGAGTATAGTGCATATACAGCTACCTCGACGAGGAGAGTGCGAGCTTCTCTGCGCTTGGGGGCTGTGGCTATATTTGGAATAGAGCACCGCGCTACTCGCGCTAATTTCGGATATAAGCGTTACGTAAATCGCGAGAGTGCTTGTATCCTCTGCGCGTACAGCGGTATACCTGCTCCTCTCCCCTCGTCGGGCATCTCCGTACGCGTAGACCGGGTGTGACCTTCCGATTTTCCTAACCTCAAACGCGGCTCGATCGGCAGGACTCGCGCATACACGGCACACGCAGGTGTGTTATAAGTACGTGCGCCCGCTCGCTCCGCAGCTTCCCCCGCGAGGGGGGGGGGGGGGCTCGAGGAAATGTTCCGGGAGGGCGACGCTCGGACCGTACGGCACTGCGGCAGCAGCGCCCGGAGAGAAAATTCGCGTTTTCACCGGTAGCTCTCTCTCTTGCGCACATAGCTGATAGAGTAAGAGCTCGCGAGCTACGTATAGGTATATATATGGCGCACCGTGTGCGCGGGCGCCGCGCCGTTATCCCGAGCGATCAATAGACGGACGGCCGCGCGCGCGCGCGCGCGCAAGCGGCATAAGACACACCACGTGCGACGAGCTTTTCCAAGAGAGAGGGAGGCGGCCGCCTGCATCGCTATATTGCTCGCTCTTAATTTTTCCGCGACTCTCCGATTTTCAACACTCTCGCTCTGGGGGCTCCTCGATATTGGCTCTTTTCCACTGCGCTATAACGCACACACTCGCGTTCTCTCTCCGCATATTATACATTTTGGAATTTCCATCTAGACTCTGTACGCTTGGATTATACGAAATGTCGGCGGGTGCTGCATGCGTCTCACCTTTCCTCGTCGTCGCTTTTATTGAATTAATCATTGTCGAGCTAGCGAATATGCCGCGTGCACGACCGCCGACTTTAATTACACTCGTGAGGCCGTATACGACGACGACGAGTGTGTGTGTGTGTGTGTACATAGAGCTAGCTCTCCTCTACAGCGACCAGTCGGCACTAAATTCATCCGCAGCATTTTCCAAAATGTTTCCCGCGCGAGCTTGTACGTACATATCGTTATAGCAGTTCTCTATGTGGAATTCGAGGAAGACAGTAAGAGGGAATTCACAGTAATTCGATTCCCGTCGCGTGCGGTTCAAGCGCGCATTCCAAAGCCATCTATATACGCGGTTATACACACACATCCACACACACACACACACCCACACACACACACTCTCTATTTGTCGCTCTGCTGAAAATGACCTCTATTCTAGTCGAGTTTTCGTGACGGCTGTGGATATCGCTCAGTAATCTAGTTTTTTTTTTAAATTTTCCAAAGACACTGTACTCTCGTTACCGCGAGAATTGATTGACTCGAGACGTGTATATACTGACAGCTTGATTAATGCCAATAAATCACGCTGACCTTTCGTTGGCGCCGAGCTGCTCCACGTTTTTTCTTTTTTTCCCTCTTTCTTTCTTTCTCCCTTCTTGAGTGTATATAACATATATATATACTGTACACACGCGCGCGCCTTTTTTTTATCAGCACGTGTTTATCCCCCATGGCATCGTGTATAAGGAGCAGCCGAAAGTTTTGATGAATCGTTGGATTTGTCGCGCACGTGTCTGGTGCTCTCTGTTTTTTTTTCGTGCTCTCCTCTCCTCTCTAAAGAAGTATACGGTTTCCGGGATCTCAGCCTCGCGCTTTTTTTTCTCTTTTGCTTGCTCGAACATCGTTCTTCACGTATATGTATAGTGTACGGCAAGTAGTTCGATCCCTGTCCGACGACTGACCTATACTCCCTATCCCTATCAGGTATACTAGATCTCTCTTCCTTTTCCACATAAACATCGAGAGACTGAAAAAGCTCGAGATAATCGAAGCGTCAGAAAAAAGGTCAGAAGCTCTCTCTCTCTATCTCTCGCTCTCTTTCTGCAGCTGCATCGAACGACTGCACACAGAGCTATAGACACAGAGGGCGCAATTTCCCGAATCGCAAAGGTCCGTGTTTTCGCGCTCTCGGAAAAGCCAATTTCACGGGGCGCTGCAGCGGCATCGACGAAAAACAATAATTCGCCTCTCTCTCTCTCTCTCTCTCGCTCTCTCATTCTGTGCGCTACTGTACAGCGAAGACTGCTTCTGAAGCAACCCCCACATGCGTGTATATACATGTATACATGTTCGTTGTCGAAATGAAATTATGTGTGCGGCTCGATTCACGCACTTGCCCGCGTTTATCGAATTTCGCGGCAACAGGCGCATTATGCGATGTCGACGTTGAAGCTGCTGCTGCTGCTGCTGCTGCCACTACTGCAGCTATATATATATACGTTCTGGTATATACAACACATGTGTAGGATGCGTGTTAAGAAGTTACGCCCGACACAGGGATGTAGTAATATACTTCCGCGTGTGCTATTGGGAAAGTGTTTATGCATAGAGAGCTCCTGCTTGATGGGATTGAAATATTTCGACTTTGAGAGAATTTGTTCCTGCGCGGGCGTATGCACACGCACAGGAATGATCCACGTGCAAAGGGTATACAAATTGAACGGGTCGACGATCAGTTAACTTTTTTTTATCTTTTATACGTCTACGCATATAACTCTAGATAGGTTTGCACTGAAAAGCAAATTTAGTAGCCGTTCACTTCGCATATACTTGGAAATGATTGCTGTTTTTATTTCAGAAAATGTTTATATTTATACTTTATTTAAGAGGACGTAAAAGTCATGTAAAAATTCGAATTTCGCGCCGCGTTTGTAGTGGCACGAAAAGGCAGCTGATTTGTTTGCAATACATAAAAATCATACAAAATTACGAAACATCAAGACGCAACTAGTGCTGCGTAATTATCTACATCTATACTATTTCATATGATGTTCGAAATTGTGGTTTTAATTTTCCGCAGAATGGCATTTTTATAATACTTTGAAATCTTAATTTCAAATTACTAGCTTCATTGTCAACTAGATTGTTGCGCTAAATTTGAATTTCTATTTGGTTTTCACATTCTTTTGATGCACAAATACGTATATATTTATTTTTATCTTTGTCGAAAACACATCCAATATGCATAATAATTATCCTAGAAATAACAAGCAAATTTCATAATAATTATCGTAGCAGTAACAGGTGAATTCTTTAAAAAGGATGCACTTTTCTTTGGTCTATAATTCTTTTGTAAACCAAAAAATGGTAAAAAAATGCCATGGAACATGGGAAACACCGAACATGGTAATTTAACATATGGGAAGAAGTATGGAGAAATAAGGAAAAATCAACTATTCGAATTATTATTATTATTATTATTATTATTATTATTATTATTATTATTATTTTTAATGGATATAACGTTTAATTAGAGCATGCGAATCTGGGCATATTCTTTTTGTAAATTAAAGCTCTTTTGTTGTATTTTATCATAGTGTCATTCGAATTTAATTTGTGCCTCGATAACATTCGCAGTTCTTATATTATTCCAGTATTTTATCATAATAATTTTTTGAAAAAAAAACGTAAAATGACTGAGAAATATGGTTGCCAGTAACTTTTCCCACGTTCCTCGGCATTTTTTCTCATCTTCTGGTTTGTAGAAGAAAGTCCGATCAATCCCAATGCTCTAGCTTAAAAAAAGATTTTCGTATTCTGGAGCAAAGAAATGCGTATTTTTTTTTAAAAGAATTCGAGATGTACACAAACAAACAATCCTGAAAAAAATTCACAAAGTAAACGACGTTTACTCGAATTCATCAAATTTATTTCCCAGCGCACGATATTCAGCCTAATCCTCGCTTATAATGTGCATATCCATCCTATTTCGGAAACAACTCACCCGAGCAAGTCGCAAAAAATTTTTTTGATGGCACACCTATCAGACTTGATTTTTCTCGTTCCTTAGGTCATTCTCAAAGAGAAAAATCTCGCGTACATGTCCGATCGAAGGGTATACTTTTTTCTGGAGCAAAAACGAGTCGAAAAACAAGAAAAAATCGACAAAAAAAGAATTTACAGATTTTTTTCTCGAAAACTATGGACTTTTATAAAAATTTCATTAGAAAAAATATGTCTTAAAATTCATCAAAAATGCTCTGAAATTTTTTCAGACTGATCCGACACAATTTTTGATTTTCCGACAATTCAAAAAAACCGAAATTTCGAAAATCGTCATTTAAAAATCTGAAAAAATTTCTAATGAAATATTTTGAAAAGTCCATAGTTTTCGAGCGAAAAAATCTATAAATTCTTGTTTTATTAATTATTTCTCGTTTTTCGAGTCGTTTTTGCTTCAGATAAAAGTTATACCCTTCGATCGGCTATATGTACGCGAGGTTTTTCTCTTTGAGAATGACCTAAGGAACGAGAAAAATCAGGTCTGGTAGGTGTGCCATCAAGAAAAAATTTTGCGACTTGCTCGGGTGAGTTGTTTCCGAAATAGGATGGATATGCACATATATGTACGCGCATATCAGCATACGTGCAGATAAACGTCGCGCGACGGCGACGAAGATTCTTCCTCGCCGCGAGAGCGCGAATTGCATAAGAAGCTCGCTCGAGCTCTCTATTTTTACCTCGAAAAGTTAAGTTTGCAAATTAGAATATGTCGCGCCGACGGATTGCGCAAATGCTCAAAGGAGCCGATATAATAATATACATGCAACGGCTCGCATGTGTCTCTTTGTGTTTCTCCAATAACATGAATCGTCGCGAGCTTGCACCTTCGGGGCTTCGCGCGCTCGTTGTTTTTTTTTTACCAGGCGCGCGCGATCGATGCCCAGCCGTGCACGCGCGCGTGTGTAAACTCGCTTTTCGCGTTCCACTGTGTGTAACTAAGTACTTTTTCCCGATATAGAACGATGCTCTCTGTTGTTCGTTCCACTTCGTCTTCGCGTCTTTGTTTTGACTTGCTGTTTTTACCGACTTCCCGGTATACGCGCTTCTCTCTCTCCCCCACCAGATGTGTGTTCTTTTCTCTTTCGCTCTTCTCTCCACGGGGACGGAAACTTATTTTTATGAAGGAAAAAGAGAGTCCCGCTTCCAGAGAGCCGAGGAAAAAAAATTTAATAAAAAAAAGGGGGACGAAGAAGACGACGGTAATAAACACGCGTCACTGCTAAGGACATTCCGCTTACTCTCTCGTCGGGAAAAATTTCCGAAAAAATCTAATAAATGCTTCCGCGACGAGCCAGAGAGAGGAGAAAGAGGGAGAGGGAGGCGGTGGCGAGTAAGCAGCAAGGCTCTGATCCAGAGAGAGAGAGAGAGAGAGAGAGAGAGAGAGAGAGCCGAGTCTAAGGAGAGTTCGGGCTCTGTAATCGAAATTGCATTCGGAAAGGGGAATCGCGAGCGCTGCCAACGAGCAGCCGCCTGTACAAAAATAGTTCACCGTGACCGTTCGTCGCCGGTCGATTTCACGAGGAATTATTAAGCAGAGCGGACACATGCGCACAGCTCTGCACTCTCTCGCTCTCTCTCTCTCCCTCGCACACACTCTTCGCTCGCTTCGGCTCGTGACCCGACGACGTCTACGTGTACGTATGCAAATATACGCACACACGAGAGAAAGAGAGAGAAAAAGGCCTTTTAGTTGTGTATACGCGATGAAGTTTGCAAGATAAATCTTTGAGCGGAATCTCGTACGCAAAATAAAGTTCGCGAAAAAAAGCTCGAGTCTCTTCGGCAATGCCCTTCTCTCTCTTTCTCTCTCTCTCTCTCTCTCTCTCTCTCTCTCTCTCTCTCTCTCTCTCTCTCTGTATATACGAGTGGCAATAAAACAGTTATTTTTATTGCGACTGCAGTTGCTCTTCTCGCGGCTTTCCCATGTGTATGTGTGCTGTATAGACACACACACACACTAAGACGAAGGAAAATCCGCTAGATTAATTCGTCGGGCGAGCCGTAAGTACGTAATAAAACGTACACATTCGAAAATCGGAAAAAGGAGTGCATTCACTCTTCGTGACGAGCTTTCATATATTGTTCAAAGATCCTCGAAATATATATATATCTTTCGTGGAGAAACCGCAAAGTATAGAGAGCCTCGACTGGGGTCTCTGCAGCGCGAGTCTACATCGCTGAGAGACACGCAAGTGACGTAACGAGCCTCGTCGTCGTCGTCGTCGTCGTGGCCGTCGCGCTTATGCCGCGCGAGAGAGCTTTTCCCGCAAGCTCTCTCGAAAGCGAGTCTAGATCTGTATACAAGCTCGGTGCGTACACGCGCGCGCGCGCGCGAGCGCGAGCGCGAGTCCAAGTGGGGGAAGGATTTAGTGCAGATATTCTTGGCCCCTAGCCGGCCATGTAGGACACACACTAGCGCTGCCGCCCAGCGCTAGAGCATCGTCTTTGCTGCCGTGCTTCTCTTCCTCTATTTTTCATTTTCTATACCGCGTGGCGAGGAGGGAGGGGGGGGGGGGGAGCATGCAGCAGCCCGCGGAATTTTCCTGCAGTCCGAGGGAGTCATTACGGCGCGGGACGATTAGCGCGATTCGCGCGTCTAATCGCCGTTAGCCGCCGGATGGTTAACGTCGATTAGAAGGATCGGTGGTAATCGCTCATGATAATGGGCATATGCACCAGTCGAGATTTTATTCTCGAACGAGTGAGAGATAGAGAGAGAGAGAGAGAGAGAGAGAGAGAGAGAGAGAGAGAGAGAGACAATGGCTTTGAATGCTGGCAAGATTCCAACACGTTGCTTCGTATAATGTGTCCGTTAGGAAAAGGAGAAACTCGAATTTTCAATAAAACTTGCATGTATGTATAGCGCACGTTATCTCTTAACCGTCGCGGCTATATATAAACTCGAGAGCTTTGCATTGTCTTGGATCGTATAGAGGCTATTCTTTAGCGAAAGAGTTTGTTGGCCGATCGATTGATCGACAAGGCTTCGTTAAGACAGGAGAAAAAGGAAGCGCGTGTGTGTACAGGAGGTAGAGGCGGCGGGGGAGGGAGTATAAGGGAGGGAGATCTGCGCACTGGCATTGATTTACGAGGAAAACTCGTGATCGCGTGTGTGCTCCCTTTCGAGGGTGTAAATCTCTTTGCGACGAGAGATTCCCGCAACTTTTCGCAGAAATCCATACCGACTTTTCGGGCGAGCCGTATGCGCAGCACAACCGACGAGGGAGGGAGGGTGAAAACGTATACTGGGGAAAAAATGCGTTTACGCGCGTAAGCGGCGAGAGGATCACTTTTTTTGGCCATACATACATAGTTGTCGGATGAGGTATAGGTATCGTGTTATTGCCGTCATCTACGCATTCTATCTCTCTCTTTCTCTCGCCACATACGTAATGGGAATGATTAGCCTAATGGCCAAGTGGTTCCTTTCGAAGCGTTTCACTATGAATAAATTTGCCGGCAGGGCGAGAGGCGCAAGAAGTCTATACAGATCGCCGTGATTTAGAGAGCCGAGAGAGGAGAGTTATACGGCGTCGTTGGAAATGCAAAAACTCTCTCGTGTAATGTATCGCGCGACTGGGGCTCGCAAATATCGCAGTCGATTCGCGTTTGACTCTGTGTATATATATATAATATAATGTGTGTGTGTGTGTGTGTGTGTGTGTGTGTGTGTGTGTGTATATAGGGAGAAAGAAAGAGAGAGAGAGAGAGAGAGAGACCTCGAGAGTTGCGTTCTTTTTTTTCCACTCCCGCGAGATAGAATCGATGTCGGAAATTTCGCGGAGAATTAGGAAAATCTAAGCCGTTCTCTGATGGGAATAATACGCGCACCGAGTGTCTCGGGAGTTAATCCAGACAACAAACTATCGCGGAGAGTAATTCAGCCGAATAAAAATGTGTATATAAGAGACTTATCTCAGCTGAATAATGCATCCGAGAGAAAGAAAGTTTGGAAAAAAGCACGAAATTTATAGAGGCGGGCCACACCTGCAGCTTTATCTTTCGCTCGCTCTTTATCCGCTATATTGGGCGCGAGCAGAGAGAGAGAGAGAGAGAGAGAGAGAGAGAGAGAGAGAGAGAGGCGCGGAGGTGTCCGCGGTGTTATATATCGACTTGTGTTCCCATAGGAAATGACTCGCGTCGATTTCCTCGCGCGACCCAAATGTATTGGCTTCGTGTGTGTGCGTAGGTGTGTGTATAGATATCCATGTGTTTGTGTATCTGTGCGTGTGTGTGTGTGTGGGCGCGCACGAGTCTCCGGGTGGTGCGCGAGTGTGGGTGTGTGTGTTAAAAATAAATTAACGCGTCGCGTTCGCGAAGTATAATTCGATGAATCGCAGTACACAATGCTCCGATGCTCGGATTTTGTAAATGCTTGCGCGCAGTGCGTGCGTAAATATACTGCGAGAGAAACAGTTACGCGTTATAACAGGGAAGATCGAAGCGATTTACATAGATACGACGGCTGAAGCGAGCGAAACATTTTTCCAGGGGACTGCGCGAGCGAGGAAAATGGAAATTTATGAAAATGTTTATTTTCTAATAACGCCCCCGCGTGCGCGCGCGCGGCTCGAACTGTTTTCCGCGGGGCTAATCTGATTTTAACATTCCAGAACTTCATTTACGTCGTCGGGGCGCTTTTGTTGGCCTTTGTCGCCGAGTTTTCATTCATTCTTTTGTCCTCGAGGCCAGTGTGCACACGCACAGTGTGTCTCGGGATCGCGAAAAACCTCGGCAAGTTGCATACGCGTATGACAGTGTACACAATTTCATACATTATATATACATTATTCACATACATATATATATTATATACTTATATATTATATATATGCATGTATTACTATAACGCGTATGTGATAAGGTACGAGTGAGTTAATTTTAATTAAAAAATCTTCATCGAAATAATTCAACTTAATTTGATAAGTGCAGCGCCTGTGAATATTCGAGGTATGATGAAGAGAGCGAGAGAGAGAGAGAGGAGAAAAAATTGAGAATATAAATTAGCGGAATACTATTATAACACGCGCTTGGCGAAATAATTCTTTTAGAAATTGAAGGCGGCTGGAAATATTCAGCGCGCTGTATATTGTTAGTAACTATTTGCAATATGTTGTTAATTTACCTGGATCGGGTAAATTGTTATTCTTTCAAAGAAACATTGCATTCGATAGAATATAGATTTAATACGTTTGATGGAGTTTTAAAGTTATAGAAAACAAGTAAGCATCAGTATTTATTTATTTCCATAATTCACTTAAATAATGATAAACCGTAAACAAAAATCGGGAAAAAAAGAATATAGTATACGAATAATCATTTTTTAGACATTGCATCTTCATGGCTAACTATATATGTATTTATTATATACGAGAATATAATTTGAAATATAAAAATCCAGATAATACGTCAGTATGTAAAAAATCTACAGAGTTGTAAGTGATTGGTTTTCCCATAACTCCTAATAAACATAAGTTTAATTGTTGAACATTAATGGTTTGTGCCATAGAAAGCGGATATTTATCTTGCAGCCAATTAAATTAAATTCGTCGTAATATATCCCCGACCATAATATTTATAATCACTCAAAGTCAGCATATTGCAGGAACAATTACATGATCAAAGCTCATATCGTACACATCCTCCCACCACTGCGGTACTAATTGGATGAATTGCCCTAATGAACTGTGGGCTTTCTCTCTCTCTCTCTCTCTCTCTCTCTCTCTCTCTCTCTCTCTCTCTCTCACGTCCACAACGAGGAGCATCGCCTAAATAAATCGCGACGCGAATATGTACAACAAGGCAAGAGCGCGATCGCGAATTATTGCTCTGCGAGATTAATCGCGTCTGTTTATGTCGGACAATGAGAGGTTGCTCTACTATACGAGTGCGTGTGTGTGCGTATGTACGCGTGTGCATATATACATGTGCACAGTACAAGTTCGCGTCGCGGTCGACCGCGACTGATTGTTTAATTCGCGCGGCCTCTTTTCCATCTTGCGAAATTTATATAGATACTGTCTCAACCTTACGTGCACACACACAGTAGTTATTTTGCAGCGTTGAAAAGTTTAACAATTGACACGCGCACGCGTGCACACACACATTATCTATAGATAATAGATATACAGCATAGCTCGTTCAATTCTGCTTTTGCATATGGCGGATCGCCGTTGCATAATATCGAGAATTTTCGTGTATGCAGAGAATCGAAATGGGAGAGAAGTATACGCGATGAAACCCATATAGATCGAACGACGAGAGGCAGGCCTTCATCGATTTCGCGTTACGAAATGTACTTCAAGCCCGACTCTATCATGGTTTCATTAGTTTTTCGTATAAGCATTCCTAACCGTGTCTCTCTCTTTTTGTCCCCCTCTGTCCCTTTATCTGGCCGTTTTTCTTTCCGCCATATCCCCGCGCGTATATAAATCCTGTCTACTTCCCTCTCCGCGCGTTTAACATTTTAATTAAGACTGGAAAAATCTATATGCGTGTAATTAAGTCCTCGAAATTGTCGTCGTAATGTTATTTCCCCCGGTTCTACACTCGTTTCTCTCTCCGCCTCATTTCGCTTTCTCTAATTGAGCCTTTGATCGGTGTGTGTTCGTACGTTTATTGAAAAAGAAAAACGCAGCAAGCGAGTCTTTTAATTTTATTAATTTTTCCACGCTACACTGCAGCGAATCGATTCATTGGCTCCTGCACGACTCTTAGCTGCTTAATGAAAAGTCCAATCAATAAACCTCCAGCTTTCTCGAAGATAATCATCTCGAGTGTGTGTGTGACCAGATTTAGCGATCACCTTGAATCTTCTATGCATAAAAATAAAATATAGAAGATTGATATTATCGTTTACAATATTAAAACAGTCTTTTCGCTCACCGTGTCTTTTATCTTCGTAAATAATTTCTTTACGCGCGTAAATACGTACAATACATCGAGATTCTCGTGTATACGACTCGCTCGGGAAACGTTTCTACATAGCCGCATGTAATGTGCACTTTATTTTAATGGTTTATATTGTTTGGACTTTATTTGTTTTAAAATGGACCCGAGAGTATGAGAGAAAGAGACGCACTTATATCTCTTACACATGCAAAACGTAAGTCATTACAAATTTACCCCAGCTCCTAAACGAGTCATTAAATTTTGAGCTCGTTCGCATGCGTCTGACACGATTTCAATCAGCAGCGGAAAATCCATCAGAGACGGGTTAGAGCGTATTACCCGTAGACGGAAGCCGCATTAAAATTCCCCGAAGCTCTTTAAAGCGATCGCTCAAGTCGTTTTATATCGAAGTAGATGCACGCGCGCTCGCGCGGGAGAGAGAGAGAGAGAACTTGTGCTCATATCAGAACCTGTGCGGAGCAATAAAACGTCGCGGCAGCGGCGACGGCGACGTCTCGAGCTTATGTGCTGCAGCGCTATCGTTTTGCGCGACACGCAATATGCGAGCTTTGCAATCGATAACTTAAATATAAATTGCGCGCGCGACAAGGTACCCGAGGACAATGCCTGAATTAACGAGAGGATCGTCTCTCTCGTGTGTCTATCGCACTCGTCCCAGGACCGATCATAATTAATTTCACGAACGAAGCCTCTCGTTTGTACGTCAAAGCGTCACGGAGTTGTAACAATGGAGACGGCTCTATGGTTCTGGAGTATTTTTTTTCTCTTTCTGTATGCTTACAATGCGTTATACAAACTTACCAATACTAGTGCAGTACTCTTCTATATACTGTAGTACTATTGATTCGTAGATTGTTATTTTTATTTTTTTTATAATTTTATATTTTACTTGTTTATTTAACGAAATTTTTTGTAGATTCACTTTTATGGCATTTGTTATCTTTGTAAATCAATTCTGTACTTCTGTACTTGTGTGCTGTGGCGATGGTGACCAATTTGTTTCGTTATCAAATATGAATGAAACTGTCCATCTATGTATATGAATATCTGGATAAGCTTTTAAACAGTGTCATTTCCTTATATTATTCAAAGGGCATCCGTCCAGGTAAAATCGGCAAATGCTCTAGTAGTTTTTTGTAATTTGATTTCCATTATTAGTCACAAGCAATTTAGTTGAATTATGCGATGACGTGAGTTCCGTAATTACTCTGATCCAAATATTAATCAGCCCGATCGCTCGAGGGAAACAACTATAGAAAACGCAGTATTTTTCTTCTCGCGCTGCGCTGCACGTGAGATTTGATTCATATGCACAGATTTTTAAAATTCCTCGGTCGATGAGAAAAAAAAGTCGCTCGCTTCGTCTGCACGTGTGGGTATATAGAGGCTTCGTTTATGTAGATACATACAGCTCTTGGCATAATAGTTTCTAGTCAATATAGCGCTCGATGAATCATAGGGGCTCATTAGCAATGTATCGCATTAGTGTACATCGCCTGATAAATATTTATGCCAAATTATCACAAGCAATCGCATGCAAATATTGATTCCGAAAATTGCTCACACCTATATACGTATATATATCGCGCGCGCAGCAGTAGCCTAATCCTTTCGCGAGAGCGTGCAATATGACGTGCATTGCGCGCAGCCCGAGCAATTTGCCGAGATTGAATTTCTTCGGGCTTTTTTTCACGGGGCCGCTGTCATCGCTCGTAACCTGGCGTCAAATGATAAAACGTGATTGAAAGCTGTCTCTCCATCTATATCTCGATGTGTCTTTCATATTTTTTAAATGCTTGCCGAGCGGAACGTTCAAGTGATATTATACTTCGTTTTTTCCAAATAAATTCGAACGTTAGACGAACATTTTAGCTCTTGTATATATGGGAAAATCCGCCAAAATAATTCAGATAATTGCAGCGGAAATCGACCGAAAAAAAATCGCGTGAGACTCGTCTGAGGCAGTGTTTTTTTTTGTTCTACAGGATCCCCAGAACACGAAAAAAACAGTGTTCCCTCGAAATCGAATGAGTGCTTTTGGGTATTTAGATGTTTGTGCAAAGTATAAAAAATAATTCATTTTTTTAAGCGTGTTTTTTTGAATCAGAATTTAGAGGGAGAAGGAATTTTATTTTTACCATCGCAAATATTCACAAAAGTTCGAAAAATTTTCTGAGCTTTTCAAATTAGTCGAGCTTTTTTGTCTATGATTTTTTTTAACAAAATGACGACGGTTTTTGTGAAACAGTATGACGTTAAACTTTGTTGCGAGCGTGATATTAAACATGATTTTTTTTCTCGTGAAATATCATCTTAACGAAAAAATGTTATAGAATAAAAAATGCTTAAAATTACTCAAAGAATACGTAAAATTTTTTTTAGTATGTTTTGAATTATTCCAATTTTCACAATTTTTGAAAAATTAAAAAATGGCTCAAAAATTTTTGAAAAAATTCATACGTATTCTTTGAGTAATTTTAAGTATTTTTTATTCTATAAAATTTTTTCGTTAAGGTGATATTTCTCGAGAAAAAAAATCATGTTTAACATCACGCTCGCAACAAAGTTTAACATCACGCTGTTTCACAAAAACCGCCGTCATTTTGTTAAAAAAAATCATAGACAAAAAAGCTCGACTAATTTGAAAAGCTCAGAAAATTTGTGAAATTTTGTGCATATTTGCGACTTCAAAAATAAAATTCCTCTTCCCTCTAAATTCGGATTGAAAAAAAATCGCTTAAAAAAATCAATTTTTTTGTAAATTTTTACACAAACATCAAAATACCCAATACCCTCATTCGATTTCGTGGGAACACTATTTTTCCATGTTCTGGGGATCCTGTACAACAAAAGCAAACGCTGTCCAAGACGAGTCTCACGAGTGTTTTTTTCGTTCGATTTCCGCTGTAATTATCTGAATTATTTTGGCGGATTTTCCCATATACATAGTTTCGTGTCGTATAACAACATTTCCTGTCGTCGATAATTGAGCACATGATTGTAATTATAGATAGCTTTAATGAGGTTTTAATATGACTTTTGGAGTCAACAATTTGTTCATTTAATCAACACGTTAACCAACAAAGATGATGAATTTTTTATATACCGAGAGAAATATTCATCAGGAGAAAGAAGAATAAATTTAATAACATATTCCTGGAGCAGAATCATTTTGATCCAACAGTTCAAGGTCAAGAAAAGTCCAATAGTATAATATAATTATTTTTGAAGACAAAAAATTTTTTAATATAAACTTTTATATTGCTAAAAACTTTTACCGTTTACAATAACTTGGTTTCAAAATGTTTCCTTAATTCGAACGAAATCGATTATTTTCGGTAATACGAGCATATCATATTTCGGAACTTTAATCTAAATTTACTCTAAAGCGATTTTGTTTGAGTTTAAATCAGCTCATTTTCAGTGAAAAATAAAATTCTTTGAAAAATGAAAATGAACTTTTGAAAGAGTTTAGTGCAGAGATGAAAGAAAAAAATTCTTTAAAAAATGTGGTTCCCGAATCAGCATTATTTGTCTTCATTCAAATGAAATTTCCTTTAGTCGAATTGAGTGCAGATTTATTTCTTTCTGCTTCACTCGTCAACCTTTTTTTCGTTGTTGGAAGAGTGCATTGGATATAAGCAATAAAAACTGGAACATTGCATGAGAATACCAAAAATCAACGATATAGAGCGAGGATTAATTAATGTTAGCGAAAGGCAGAACGGATTTACGAGAAAATCGCACAAGAAAGTGTTTGCCCGGCTCGCGACTGGAGCAGACTAAAAGTAACATCGCATTCCCATCAAGTGCAAACGCATAACGCATTATACGAGAGAGCGAGAGAGAGAGAGAGAGAGAGAGAGAGGTAGTAGAGTAGCGTTTCATATTACAAAAACATCGTCTTCCCAATTCGCAAATACACAGTTAGCCAGAACTGACAAAATAATGATGATAAAGTCCGTCCGAGTAGCTGCCGAAATTCTTCAAACATCCAATCTCTCTCTCTATCTATCTCTCTTTCTCGCAAAAGTAAACTCGTCGCTGCGCTGTCGCATTAGACAATATTTTTAGACGCTCACGCACTACACAGGCGCAAGTGCAGCGAGAAATTCCTTCTTTTTTTTCGCATCGACACAAACGCCACGCATGTAGCAAGTAATCCGTCGTCCATCGAGTTCTGCTTCCAAAATAAATTTCCCCTAAAGAAAAGCAAATATTTTCATCGGAGTAGCCGCGTTCTCTCTCCGTAAACGCGAAATTCTTAACAAGCTCGCGCTCGACACTAAAACCGAGGCTGAAATAAGAATCCCAGCGTTTACGCACCTCTGTATTTCTAGACAGCTGTCGCCTATACTTCGAGGCTCTTCTCCTCCCTCCCCCCCTCCCTCTCACTCGCTCTCTCACGTGATGATGATTATATTATAACGCGGAAAATCTCTCGTATTCACGCGAAAATGCACTCGCGTGCACGCACACGTCGCTCTGCTTCGATTATGTGTAGTGCATGTACACAGAGACGTTCGAGTGTACGTACGCGTTGATGCGCCGATGACGTCAGGCTCTCAATATTATCCCGATACGCGAATGCCAGTATATTTATAATTGCCGCCGTCGACGCCGCTAAAGCTCTCGGTGTTTGTATGCGCGTGTTATATATACGTATAATGCGAAGTACAATTTATATAAAGGCGGAAGCGAGCGTGTATTAGCGCGCCTATCGCGTGAATTATAGCGAGCGGAGCACGTGCTCTGCGGCCGATAGTCGGGCATTACACGCTGCTGTATTATATAGAAATATTTAGTAGCGCATTATACCACCTGGCTTGAGCGATTATTGCTGCTTTTCAGAGAGATAGAGGGAGAGCGAGAGGCTCGACCTTCGCTCCATTCCGTTGACTATCTATTCCGCTTTTATTTATTTATTTTTTTTAATGTCACCTCGCTCAATACATTTCATGGCAATAAAAAGGATAGAACGTCAGTACAAGCACGTATATATATAAATTATGTTACATTACTCATTACATTGAATTATTATTACAAAAGCTGAGCGTGGCAGCGGGGCTACTTTTGAAAATTCTTGCTCAACCGCACGTCGCCCCGCAAAAATAGCAGTATTATACACTGCACAAGTCGTCCGGGAGTAGCAGAGCAGTATAGTAGCCCGAGCGCGCGCGCGTGCGCGCGTAAAATCAAAATTCCAAAGAGCCATAAGTCGTCCCTTGGCCAACTCGAAAATATCCTCTCTCTCGCTAAGCGCACACGACAGGGGTATATAATTACTGCAAACACGACTCGTCGGAGCCAAAAGTCCAATTGCACTCTCTCTCTCTCTCTCTCCCACTTGCGCGCGCTCGCGGCGATAAGCGCGCGCACTTGCAGACGCGTGCCGTGGACTGACGTCAGAGCGAGCGAGAGCGGCGCGTTACGTCACGCGCTCCTCCTCGTCGCTGATGCTCCTCCGCTCGATTAAATAAATAACGCCGGGGCGCCTCCTTGCTCCCCTTTTTTCTTCTCTCCCTCTCTCTCTCTCTCTCTCTCTCTCTCCTTCTCTCTCTCGCTCTCCTTCGCTGTATATATATATGTACGCTTTCTTTTTTCATGCCGCTACTTAACAGCGCGTATACAGTATACACTGGCAATGTGAGTCCAGTTATAGGCTTGTATTTTTCTTCGACGCAATGATGCGCGCGCTTTTCAAATTCTCGAAATAAAAAGAAAGGGGGAGCGGAGAAAGGATAAGAGCTGGATCGTCTTTGGAAATTTATTAACCAAACAGCCGGCGGCCTCCTCTCGGCGACGACGAGCCTGCCTTTGCTCCTCTTTATGTGTGTCGCCGCCGCGACCCCCTGGCGACACACTGCTACCCCCTATATACGAGAGAGATTTTTTCTCTCTCTCTCTCTCTCTCTCTCTCATTCTGCGAGAGCAGATAGAGCTTTGTATACGTGGCGATTTCCGCAGTTCGTACAATTCCCCGAGAAATATACAATGCGCGCACTGAGAGAAAAAGATGCGACGCGTATATATTTATGTTGATCTAGCGTGGGGGATAAGGCGGACTTTTGGAAATAGAATATAATATGGCGAGAGCTGACGTTTCGCCTTGTACTACATGCTCTCTCGTGTCTCCGGCGGAGGAAAACAGTTATGGAAATCAATATTTATGTGGAGAGAAAAACATGAGAGACAAAAGAAAAGCCTATATGGATATATGTATGATGGAAAAATCGTGAGGAATCAGTGAGGAAATGACCGATTTTTTACTCTTGACGTCTCCAACATTTCGAGAGGGGACAGCTTTTTCATCTCGTGCTTTTTTACTCGTCGATTTTCTCTGCGTATTAGACAAGAGGCGGGAGAGACATGACGGAACCGGGAGAGCGTCAAGGCTCGCGAGGTCAGTTGCTTTTACACGCGACCAAGGCCGTGCTTTACACGCATTATAAGCTCGCGGCAGTGAAGAATTATTATATACGACGGGTGGCGGCGAGTTTTCAAAATAAAACTCGGGGTGGGGAAAAAAGCGTGCGTATAGCCGCGCGCGCTCGTCCGAGCGTATCCGGTTATTTTCTACTGCAAGCTCGTGCTCGCCTTCTCGCTTCAGTCTTCGCCAAGCAAGCCCTGCAGCGAGGTGTTTGAGAAATTTTTGGGCCTCGAGGAAGCGAGCAGCTCCTTTGAATTATTCCCACCGGTTTTCCGGCATCAGATATCGACTATACGTATATCTGTTGAAACTAATTACAAAAGTTTACTAGGCTAGTGGAGTAAAACGCTCGCGCGTTTTTGGCAAGCTTTATTTCCGCGCAGCGACGCTATATGCACGCAGATTATACACTGTAGACTCGACTAGACGTGTTTGTATGCAAGTGTGTAATTTTATCGCGAGCTTTTTGAAAAAGCTCGACGTATATATAAAACGTATATACGCGGCGCGGCGGCTGCTGCGCGCTGAAATTATTCGTTGCGCGTCTTTAATCAAGCGTCCTCGGAATCGTAAGCTCTCCGTTTTAGACACGAGCGCTGCGGCGAAATCGACAGCTTTAATCAGGCAGTTAATTGCCGCCTGGCTGGAGAAAAAAAGAACCTGCTGCACGATTAAGCTCGTCCGGTATAACGAAGCTCGATCGTCGCGATTAATCGCGACGAAACTTCTACCCGGAATTAAGCCAAAGAAGCTTTTCTCTCAACCGCGACTCTCGCGAGCAAAAAATTAATCCTCGCCGAGTAGGAAAACAATTTCTCCGAACCGTGACGCAGACGTGTACTGCACGTGTACGCGCATATGTCACGACGAGACTCGCGCGCGTTATCGGCCACGTTAATTAAGCCGTTAATTAGTTGTTCTCTCTCGCAGTGCGACTCTCTCTCTCTCTCTCTCTCTCTCTCTCGCTTCAGACACGATCGTCGGAGGGGATTCTCCGCCGGCAGCAGTGGGAACCGCGCGAGGGCGCTTCCCTCCTATATATTGATTAAAGGCGGCGCTGGTGCTCGTGGATTTTTTCGTTGTTTGAACAATCCGAGCGCGCGGCGTTCGAGGAAACTCGCCGCCGCCGCCGCCGCCGCCGCGCGAACCTCTGACCTACATCCGTTTTAACTCGGACGGAAGATTTCATCGATCGACGCCGCAGCCGCCTCGCTCTTGAGTCTTGACATTCGACGCCATTAGATCCTTCTCTCTCTCTCTCTCTCTCTCTCTCTCTCCTTCCCGAGAGTGGTGCTCCCTCTTGAAATTTTAGCGTACAGGGAGGCTGTGCCGATGCTGCCATTGACGAGACGATATGCGAAGGATCGATCGATATATGTATGCCCGATGCGTGGTTCCGTGTATCGGGGCTCTTCTAAAGTGTAGTTAATTAGGCGGGTCGAGAGGGGTAAGCTCGAGGGTTGGATTTTTTCGCAGTTTCTTTCTTTTCTACTCTTTCACTATAAAATTTCCTCGGCAATTGCGCACTAATTCGTTTTTGATTGGATTCCAAAGCAAACGGAAGTGTGCGCGCGCGGGCGCGACGCGAAATTTACGTCCGTATATTTAAGGTATAATAAAGAGGAACGATCGCGTTGACACGAATCATGATTTCAACTGAGTTCTCTCTCTCTCTCTTTCTCTCTGTGGGAAAGCTCTTAATTGGAGCTTTTTGTCTCTGGGCTATCGGGTGGAAAGGGCGAGGGAGGGTGAAAAAATGAGCTTACTCGCAGTCCTCTGCCTCTTAACCGTCCTCGCGGAAATTAAACGTCCTTTTGGGAGTTATTCTCTTTTTCGCCTTTTGAGAGCTGGGCGAACTTTTATAAAGTCGGCTCGCGCTGTCAAACTACCATCTCGTCTCTTCCCTTTGTATACAAGCGCGCGGCGACTTTCCTTACGTCGCCACTCCTGTACCGCTCTGTTTTCATGGGCTTGAGAGCAGAAGGCATCGACTGCATGAATATTTTTATTACAAAGAAGCTCAGCAATTTTCAGTAAACATCCCAATCACGAGTTGCTCGCGTTGATTTCAATTAAGCTGAGCGGCCATTATAACGCATGTGCTCTTTTTTCTATGTTACAGGTGAGTTCCCCCCTCATAAGCCCTGCAGCTGCAGCCGTGACGTCGGCGTAAGCATATACCTATATACACTGACGTGCGTCGAGAGAGAGAGAGAGAGAGAGAGAGAGAGAGAGAGAGAGAATAAAGAAAGCAGAGCCGGCAGTAATACGACGTAACGAGGATCCTCGGCGATAAATCAAAGAGGGCTCTCTATACTGGCGCTGGCTGCACAGCCGAGGCGAGGCTATATACCTCGTCTGCAGGGATAGGCGCTCCCATGCTGAGAGGTGTTGGCGCAGCCACTCCCAGGCGCGCGCATACTTGCATCCGACACGCGAGAGACGACGACGTCGACGACGACGACGCCGCGCAAGAGACCAGAGAGATATTAGAGAATTCGCGGAAACGCCGAGACTCTCTCTCTCTCTCTCTCTCGCGCGCGCTCTCGTCATTCCGCCGAATAGGACGTTCGAGCTGCTATGAGTATGAGGTTAACTAGCTCGATTACGCGCTGCTGGACCGCTGTCGTGTCTGCGCTTGATCGGTTTATTTTTGTGTGCAGTGAGCGCGCTCTCGCTCGACGAGTCGCGTGCTTCATTTTTTCCAAAGCAAATTTGCCTTCGTTCTTCGTAAAAATCGATCGGTGCAGCACTTTTTTACTTCTCGCTCGGTGCATTCGTAATGTGAATCTTTTCTTAATGAACTTTCTGTGCGGCTCTGCTATTGCGCGAGGGAGCCTACACTCGCCGTATATAAAGATTACGCACATTCAATACTTCTATTCCCCGAGCAATTATCCATCGATCTTTCGCACAGAAGCTGACTTGACTCATGTGCGCTGAGGTCTTAATGTACGCGGTTTCTAATCGTTAGGAGTTTTCATAAACATTTATAACATTCTGGGAATGTTTTTATCGCTGCCTATAAAATTGAATTCCTTTAAATCATTTGAGCAGTTACATTTGCCCTGATTACGTTTAATTGCATTAAAATCCAAGAGGCACATCGATATCAACAGTGCACAGTCCCAATCCAAAAAGGGTTAAAAAATAGCACAAAGCGAGAATATGAGAGCGTTTGCAGTGAGTCATGCTTAAAATATTGGAAAATTCCAGAGTAAAGCGTGTCATGATTTACTTTACTCCGAGTAAAACAGGCGTATACACATAGGGGGAAAGAGAGAGAGAGAGAGAGAGAGAGAGAGAGAGAGAGAGAGAGAGAGAGAGAGAGAGAGAGATAGAAACTGTGTGTTTATTGAAAAGTTCGAAAAAGACAAGAGGGAAGTCGATTGTTCCCCCATATACGCACGAATGTACATCTATAGTTCAGTATATGCACACGCGTATACATATAGCTTCTCTTTGTACAGACGCGTGTATCACAGTAAATCAAACTCGCGCATTGTGCAGCCGCGTGACTCTCGATTTTTTACGATTACGAAAAGTCGCTATGCAGAGTGTGTATGTATATGTATGATGTGCGCGTAGTGCAGTTTGTGAAAATAAGAATGACGCGCGTGCGGTCATACTTATTAATCAGTTACTCCTCATAGTAATACACTTGGAGGCTGTATACATGGCGAACAATATAATATGGTCACATCCCGCACGAAGACTAGGCCAACTCAAAAAAGACTCATTTTATATTTGCCATTTTTAGAGCGAATTAGGATAAATCAATTCGCCAAGGATTTGATAAACTTTAAATGTAATTCTTATATTTTAAGTTTTTCAGATCCTTGACAAATTGATTTACTCGGACTCTAAAAATGACAAATTAAAATAGGTCTTTTTTGAGTTGTACTAGTCTTCGTACGGGGTGACGATATAGAATAGTCTTCGACATTGTTACGGTATATAAAACGCTCGTTCGCGAATTCGTCCATCTCCCAATGATGAACACGTCATTATTTATTGTGTAAGAATATTATGCAACAGCTCAAGGTTGTAAATTAAATCCGGATTCGTCTGCAGCCGCGCGCGCGATGCGCCTACTAAACGTGCACTGGGAAAAATGACCTCATAAAAATTGCGTTATAGACACACTTCCACTAAATGGTCATAAATTTTTTTTTAGAATTCTAACAAAAATCACTGTAAAATCCTTTTATCTTCAAGAACTGATCGCGATGACGTGTTTGAGCACTTTTTTTCTGCGACTCCGTAATTGACTGTTCATTTAAGTAATACTAATGTTGATATTAACAATAATGATAATGAGAATAATAATGAATAGTCGCTAATAACTGTGCAAATAATTTTTAGTAAAGTAAATAGAAAATTATCTAAACGGCAAAATTTCCTAGTATCGTATATATAAAGCTAGAAGTGTATCGATCATTTGAATGACCTGAAATAGATTAGGCATAATTAAACCGCTTCACCGCTATACTTCTAAAAATGACATTATAATCAATTTAATTCTATCGATTCGTTGATTGGTAATTTAATAGACACCATTTCTACCTATACAAGCAGGAATGCTTAAATTTAAGTGCGAAAATTAAGAAAATATGAGAACACGAACACGAAAAAATACTGTTCCTATATAGAATATACAAAATAACTCGAGAATACGATAACGTTCCACTTCACTTACTCCAAACAATATAGTATAATTTTTGTTAGGTCATCTTTGTCAGCTGCGCATTATAAATACACACGAGACACAAAGTATACAGGACACTGCGGAGTCGAGGATTCCGCTGTAGTTGAAATACCCGCTGGAAAGTCCCGTGGAAAGTTTAGCGGGGTCGCGACGATTCTCATTCGCGGCTTATATAAAAGGAAATGACGAAACTCGTTGGAACACATTATCGCGCTGGCGTTTTCATTATCTGATACGCGACGACGCAGAGCTTGAACTCGAATCAAAGAAAGCGAATTAAAAGGAGAGGCGAACAAGAAGCCGTCGTCGTATTAATTTATTCTCGTGCTGCAGCAGCAGAATCGCCAATTTCTCGGCAACTTTTTCCGCGGGCGTCGTGTACGAAAAGTTCGCCAGCAGCCGTTAAATCGCCGCGCGGCTGAGAGTTGTCTTGAGTTTCTGCTCCGTTTGAAGACGAGGAGAGGCTGCGCGCCGCTGTACTGCCGCCGCTTCCGGCTATTTTCGTCTGCTCTCTCTCTCTCTCTCTCCCTCTGATATGCTTTTCTTTTTCCTTTTTTTTTACGAGCCTCTCGCGCGCATAGTCCGATGCGTTGCAGCGTCTTATATTAGTTCTCGGAGAGGTGAACGAGCGAATATCCGCACATAACTTTGCGGCGTACGGGCTCACGCTTATATTCGAGGAAATTAATAGGCGCGCGCAGAAACGAGCATTGACGAGATGACGTATAAATGCGGTTCTCGAAGATCGATTAGCGTAGATGTGCGTAAGCACAACCGCGATGCAACTGTGTGCGTGTGTCGGTATAAACAGGAAACTGAGGAATAATTAAATATCGAGATGCGCGAGGATAATACACGCGGCACAATAAAATGAGCCTCATTATCGCGAGGCTATCATTCGTACACTAGAGACTTTTGGTTCGGGAAGCTGCTGCCAGCGCTATATACGCACCACTTTTATATTCGATGATTTTGCTTATAATGCGTATAGACGCGCGCGCGGTTGGGATCGACGCTGATATGGAAGGGGATCGAATTACAGGCGGAAGCTTCTGCCGTTGTACCCTCTGCAATGGCTTTTTCCGCGCGCGAGCTTTTGCTCCATATAGACAAGAGAAGGATTTTTGACTGGGCTCGCAGTATAGGTCGGATATGTGTGTCGTGTGCGCGCAACCATTATATAGCGAGAGAGAACATATAAAATAGAATTTTCGATATTTTTCCGAGAGGCGCCGCGCGGAGTATGTGGGATTGAAACTTTATCACGAGGTTAGATTTCGCCAACTGCACGAGCTGGATTTCCAATTTTCGCCGGTATATAACGAAAGTCCGAGTCTCTCTCTCCACTCTGTGTCTGATGGTCCCGGAGAGAGAAATCGATTTTCTCGAAAGAATGTGTATAGGTGGGGAGAAAAAAACATCGTTATAATAAGCGATACGTAAATATTATTCCGAGCGCTTAACTGCACACCGCCGCGGTGTAATTCACGCGTTCGCGGCTATTTTCATTATCATAAAACGTCGAGCTTGAGAACGAGCTTTGCGAAATCGCTCGATCCGAAAGTTTTAAAATATTTTAGCGTTTCATTACGCGAGAGCCGCTTCTTGGTGGGCCATTTTCAAAAATAACTTAGAAACGATTTTCTAAATTAAAGAGAGCCGACCGATGCGGTATCGTTTCGCGCGCGCTCTCTCTCCCTCTCTCGCGGCGTTTTAACATTCGCAGAACGAATTAGCGGTTAATGGAACGTGAAACGCCAATAATAGCTTTTTTATTAATATTCAGAGGGATCATTACGGGCTGAGAATCGCGGAGGAAAAAAAACACGCTGCGACCTCGAACGAGGGTATGGCAAAGAAAAATAGAAATTAGAGCGGTAGCCCTGAAATTTCCCGGCCCGTAAAATCTCTAATGGAGTTTCTCGAAGAAGTAGCCGTTTCCACGCGCCGAGCGCCGCAGCGGAGGAGGATGGATCTCATTTGAAAGACGAAAAACACACGCGCCCGCGCGCCCGCGCGCGTAACGTGTCAATCTCTTGAGCAGCTCGCGCGCGCACGGTGTGTTGCGGAGCGGCGAAGCGCGGGCCTCTCGTCGTAAATCAACGAAAAAAGCAGGCAGGCAGGCGTCTGAGAAATCGAGAGGATAAACTTACGCGGTAGCAGTGGCGGCGCTCTCTCGCTTCCTTATCTCTTGACGCACAAGCGCGACCTTCCCCCCTAAGCCTTTTTAATTTACGAATTTACGCAGGCACGCGTCAGTGTCGCTCTTATTATTTTACCTCCTCTCCGCGCCACGAGCGCCCGTCTGCGAGATCTCGATTTTGATGGAGAACACGCAGTGCGGAGCGAGCGACGGGAGAGTAAAACGTTATCCCGCGCGTGCGGACTGCGGTTGCGAGTTGGGCAGCGATTGCTTGAGAATAGTGTGATTTTCGCCTCGTTGAATTAGCAGCTATAACTCTGCTCTGCCGCGGATATACTTTGTTTTTCAGCCCGACGTGCGTGAAATTTCGGTGAGTTTTGAATTTTCCACGAAAATATTGCTCTAGCTTCTGTACACACCGCGATTCCAGAAGCGCTAATACAGTTGTCCTGTATAGCGTGTAAAGCCTATCGATCGCGCGAGACGAGTTTATTATACATTGCGCGGAACTGTTATAACGAAGACAGTCACCCACGCAGTTGAAAATCCGAAAGTCATCTCTCTTGGTCCCTCTACTAGTGATATTCCTCTTCATCGCATAAAAGCGAACTAAAATGCAAGAGACACAGTGTATACGTCCTATATAGACGTATGTAGGTATATATCGGGAATGAAAAAAATGGTTGGCGCTGCAGTAATTAAAAAGCCGAATGAAAAGCTCTGTGCATGTGTAGCGGGAGGGAGAGAGAGAAAGAGTAAGCGAGAAGAGGTAGCGAGTGTCGGCAGACTATGCGAGCGACTTGATGGACTCGCGACTGATTCGCTTAGAGAAGTAAAAATAACCAGGTTAAAAATAAACCGAGCCGCGTCCAAATCGATGCGCGATAGATATTCTGCTTTTTCTGGCCTTCTCTCTCTCTCTCTCTCTCTCTCTCTCTCTCTCTCTCTCTCTCTCTCTCTTTCTCTCTCGGACACACACACATGCACACGCATACACACACATACACACAGTTCATATACCTCCACCCATGCACAATCACTAATCTTTCTGCAGGGGGAGATAGATACGTAAATCGGTCATTTGGCTTTTGTAGAATTTGTAATTTATTAGAGTACTACATCCCTCGTAAAAGTTAAGGACTGGGTTTAATAAAAATTATTAAAATTGCCAAGTTCAGAACATATTGCAGCACAAATTTTTTCGAATAATTTTGTATGCATATAATTTCTTCAATAATCAAAAAATTGATAAATTTAAAATAACTTAGAAATTCTCGATAATTTTAAAAATTTTCCAGTTTATAAAATTTTTTGTTATTAATTTCCGCAAGTTTTCAACGGTTAAAAACTTTAAAAGTTATGCATAAATCTTGTTGAAAAAATCTAAATTGTTCGAAACATTGTACAACAGTAGTTTAGTTCTCTTTAAAAAAAGAAACTAACTTGCAAAAAAAAAAACTAACGTGCTTAGACTTCGGTGATAAATTGTATTGAGCTGTTTTAGTAGTTCAACAAAACTAAAAGAAATTACATAATAAACTTATACAACAAGTCTGCATTTAAAAATATTTATTGATATGTACCCATATTCTTCTAAGCGACTCCAGTGTGTTATCTGTTCAACATAAATAAAATGCCTAATAAACTACAGGTTTTTTTTAATTGAAGATAAAAAATACATAAACTATGTTGATACTTTGCATTATTTTAAATGAAATCAATATGCTTACTGCTTAAAACATTTGAAATCAGTAAATTTATGTTTTCCAAGTTTAATTTCTGTATTACACATTTAAAGGTGTAATTCCATATACGCTTAGATTGTGTAATCCTACATATTAAATAATTTACACATCAGAATTTGCAATTTACCGAGCACTTTTACATTTAGGTATAATTTATATATGAGTAATTTAACGGGATACCGGAAACTTCAGGGGGGCTGGAAGTTGGAAGAATTTTCGCGAGGGCACACTTACCCGACCTATTTTTAACCGTGCGAATTACTTGATTATCGACTGCCACCCAGCTTTCCGATTGAAAAAATGCAAAAATGTTGATACATTTTCTTTTGCATTTTTACTGTCGAGAGTATTATCTGTGTACTGTGAATCCTATGGAACTTGGCGCTATACTTGTTATGTATAGAAAGAAAGTGCAGCTCAAGAGCTTCCAATTGAGCCTAAAGTTTTTGAATTCGGATGTACTGGTCACAAGCTACGCACGTTTCAATACAGCTAATTACTTATAGGGCTCGCGAGATTTGCACTTTTTTTTCAAATCCTCGTTACTTTTGATCGAGTGATTCGATTTTGACGTTTAATAGCTTAAATTGAAACTGTTTTCCTCAGCTTTTTTGTTGATACAAATATTTTTTTGTAGTGAGCTATATATGTGCTTCTAAAGCAGATTGGTTCTTTGAAAGCATATATATAGCATATTTAAGCTATTAAATGCCAAAATCGAATCACTCGATCAAAATTTATGGTCAATTTGAGAAAAGTGACTTTCACGAAATAGCTTGATTTTTTCAAAAACCAGACATTTTTCTCTTGCTTCAAATCCTTGTTACTGTCGATCCAGTGCTTCAATTTTAACGTTTAATAGCTCAAATTAAAGCTCTTTTCCGCTACTTTTTGGTTTTTAAGTCTAAATTAAAAATTTTTTGTCCATTGACAATATTGACATATATATAATTATACACACACACACACTTGAAAGCAGATCGGTTTTTTGAAAGCATATATATAGCTCACTACAAATATTTAGACTTGGCAGTAGAAAAAGTAGGGGAAAAGAGCTTTCAAATGGAGTGACTTGGTCAAAAGTAACGAGGATTTGAAAAAAAGTGAAAATCTCGCGAGCCCAATAAGTAATTAGCTGTATTCAAACGTGCGTAGCTCGTGACCAGTGCATCCAATTTCAAAAATTTTAGGCTCAATTTAAAGCTGTTGAGCTGCACTTTTTTTCTTTATATAACAAGTATAGCGCCAAATCCCATAGAATTCACAATATACAAATAATACACTCGACAGTAAAAGTACAAAAGAAAATGTATCAACATTTTTGCATTTTTTCGATCGGAAAGCTGGGTGGCAACCGATAATCAAATAACTCGCAAGATTTCTTATTTAGAAGGGTCTCAGAAACCAGAAGACATATGTCTGGTAAGTGTGTCCTCGCGAAAATTCTCCCGACTTCCTGCCCCCAGAAGTTTTCAGTATCCCATGAAATTACTCATATAAGCTTTGTTCAAAAGATCGTAAATCAAATGTGAGTATTAATTTGGTTGAAAGAGAAATCTGCACTTTTATAAAGTTGATTTAAGCGATAACATGCACTTTTATTTCCAAGCGAAAATTTTTTTCGTTATTAAAAATTTTTGGCAGCAGAAGGCTGCTGCGCTAGATCAGAAACTAATAGTGGTTTTAAAATTTCATTGACCTTGAACAATTTTGAAGATTATAAAAAAAAGCTGTGTTAGAAATTTCTCAAATTTGGTCGCTGCTACCGTCGCGATAAAACCAACAACTTATGCTCGAGGTATCAGATGGAAAAATTTCAAACCCGGAGAAGAGCTCGCACTGAATTTTTCTACGTCATGTCTCTTACAAAATGTTGTCTTGTGCTCAACCATGATTACGCCACAACTTATACATTATGCGTGTCTCACGCACGTTTATTGTACACTTGCATTGCGCGTTCTAAAGGAGATAGTGATCCAGTCTGGTTATACATACAACTATTTGGAACGTATATTTTAGTTTATATACGATAAAAATTAAAATTATAAAGTAGATTTTATTAATTAACTCAGCGTGTATAAGAGTTAAAATTCGCTCAAGGATCAAAGTGTGAATATTCATTATATAAATTAATATATCGTTATATATCGATATTTTTTAATACGAGCATACCTTATGTATATTTATATAATGTGAAATACTTTAGTATTCATCTTATAATAATTGTATAGTTCTTGTTATATCATGCAAAATTTTTCCTTACTCTGTATCATTTTGGTTGTATTTGTGAAAATTCCATTAAAATGCATTGCTCGAAATGACCACAAAAATACAACGCCCACAAGTTTTCTTTTATTTCACCACATTTTTCGCACTAAAAAATGAGCACGTGACTGTACATTCAAACATTATTGTGTCGCTGCATATTCATGCTTTTTGTATACGCTTGTAACGAATTTTTGAGCGGTTCGCGAAAAATTGATCGATTCCCACGTTTTTTGCGAAAAATTAAACTCATTTTTTAGTTATGAAATAAACGGTCCAAATTTTGTCCGGAGATCTTTCTTTATTCTGAAAAAATCGCTATCACTTATGTTTTATTTTGAGATAAAATAAGAGTAGAATATTATACTTTTATTATTATTTAATTCTATAATATCGTAACGCCAAATCTATTTATTCAAGCTTTATACAATGACTAATAAATTAATATATATATGGGTTAATGAATGCAGTTTATATAAAATATTTATACAGGATTCAAGTAAATCAATAAATATTGTTCGTAGGATTAAATCATGATATTGTAATTATCCTTACAACAATATAAAAATTTTGATTTTTTTTATAAAATGTATATTGATTTTATATACTTCAACAATCTCTTTAATTTATTAAAATTCGTTTCATGAGAACTATTAATTACCCATCCCATCTGACGAAACACAAATTATTCTTATTTATATTACAATTTTAATATTTCACAGTTTCCATGTAATCATTTTTGCCGGATGTCATGACACACTCACTTGCATTATTTTACGCCCTAACGACCTCAGATGTGTTTCGGGTGTTTTTATTTTATTTTTCTGTCTGAAGCGTACCTTTTGTCGTAAGTTGCTGCGTAGAAATCTCTCGCACATAAACTGGAAAAACAATGGACAATAATTATTACTTTCTTGCTCTTGCAAGCACTAAGCTTATACACTTGAAAGGTTATGCTGTATATATGAGTAATTTTACGGGATACTGGAAACTTCTGGAAGCCTGGAAGTCGCAAAAATTTTCGCAACGGCACACTTACCAGATACCTATTTTTTCTGGTTTCTGAGACCCCTCTGAATAAGAAACCTATCGAGATCGGTTTTTTGAAAGCATATATATAGCTCACTACAAATATTTAGAGTTGTCAGTAAAAAAGTAGACGAAAAGAGCTTTAATTTAAGCTATTAAACTTTAAAATCGAGTGACTTGATAAAAAGTAACGAGGATTGGAAAAAAAGTGAAAATCTCGCGAGCCCTGTAAGTAATTAGCTGTATTCAAATCTACATAGCTGGTGACCAGTGCATCCGATTTTAAAAATTTTAGGTTCAATTCAAAGCTCTTGAGCTGCACTTTCTTTCTATATATAACAAGTATAGCGCCAAGTCTCGCAGAATTCACAATATACAAATAATACGCTCGAAAGTTAAAAAACAAAGGAAAATGTATCAACATTTTTGCATTTTTTCGATCGGAAAACCGGGTGACAACCGATAATCAAGTAACTTGCACGGTTTCTTATTCAGAGGGGCCCAGAAACCAGAAAAAATAGGTCTGGTAAGTGTGCCCTCGCGAAAATTTTTGGGACTTCCAGGCCCCCAGAAGTTCCCAGTATCCCGTGAAATTACTCATATACACTATACTGACAAGACGCGCCGTATAAACATTTGCAGTAAAAGCAATACTGGGTGTAGAGGGTTGATTTGATTGGCCAATGAACAATCAACGAGAAAAACTATAGCGTGATCTTTCATTCGCTTTATGGAATACACTGCGGATGAAGAATACTACACAATTGAAAAGTAAAGACGCCTGAAGGGATGGTTTCGTGATTTTTTTCTGTACGAGAGTATCGCTCGATTTGAAACAATTGTCCCTGGGGTGTATATTCGAGTTTTCAATGTTATTGTCGAATTTTCAAAAGAGCCAAAGTTCATTGAATGTACAGCTTATTTTGCGACTTATAGTGCCTCGTCGATTTCTCTCCTGTCCCTTTACTTATACCACGAACATTATTTTACGAGTATTAATCTTGCTCGAATCCTCTATTATGATCATAAAGTACGACAAGCTCTAATCCCGGAGAGTTAACGTTGTCGTATAGGGATATCTTTATTAATGATGCCGCTTTTTCTGTGTGCATAGGATGATAGACAAAATCCGGAATATTTTCCCAACGAAATTACCAGTAGAATCGAAAGGCTCTACCGGGGAGAAAATTTATGGAGCTGCCGATACGTCGAGACCAAAAATATACTAATACTGCCCGTGAAAAGGCAGAGAGGAGGAGGGAGGGAGAGAGAGAGAGAGAGAGAGAGAGAGAGAGAGAGAGAGAGAGAAAGAGAGAGAGAGAGAGAGCTGGGGGTATATACTACAGAGAATTGATAGTTGTTTATAAGACTAATAGTAGTTAACTGGACAGCAGCAGCTGCCGCGCGGAATATCAGTAAACAAACAGCGAATCTGTTATTTCGGAAAATACTTTTTACCGACCCTCCTTCTCATAGAGAAATATTTACCGTGTATACAGCGCGGTGAATGAAAGACGAATTGACGTGTGGGCCGTACGACGAAAGTTGTGCGCGGAGCAAGTGTTAATCCGATACGGTGTGAGGTCCCACAAGTGTCGCACGTGATTATTTTGTTGTCCCCGTAGCGGTTGTACTTTTTCCATTACTCATTCGTTCTCTCGAGAACGAATATATATATTGAAGGATTTTATTTTTGCAGTTCCAATGCGTACACGTATACTCTCAGAGAATCGATTTCCACGTCATCGCGCAATTTTTCCCCCTTCGCTTTTTCTCTTTTTGGAAATTATACTCGTTCTTTCTGCCCTCTCTCTCTCTCTCTCTCTCTCTCTCTCTCTCTCTCTCTCTCTCTCTCTCTCTCTCTATACATATATATTTCTCTCTGTGCAACTGGCGTAGAGAATAGTGAGTGATATGCATCCGTGAACCCACTTTGCGCGAGTTTCGCTAGACGCTTTTGTCTTTTCTTTTACGCGAGAGAAAATAACCGGAATTTCACCTCTTGCTCGCCATCGCCACAATGTTATTCTTCTTTGGCGGACATTGCTGCATGAAAACGCTGCTAGATGGCGCAATTGCCGCTTTCCTGGACTTTCTCGAAAAATTAAGAAACGAATAAGCTTTAACTATAGCTTCAATTCTACGCCGAAAGAACAACATTTTTCAAAACAATTAATCTGTTTTGATAATTCAGAAAATGATAGCCTCCTTTATAACACAAATAAAAGAATTATAAATTGTATTAGTAAAGCCCTTCTAATCTTAATTATATCAAAAAGTCCGCTCGAACACTTTTTTACTGGTTGCAGGATTTCAAGGAAACCGTACACTTTATTAAAATTTGAATGCATAGACACTTTTTATTTATAATTTTTTTCTGTACATATAAAAGTTAAACAGCAAGTTGAGTCTGTCACTTCTGAACTTCAACAAATGTGAAAATAATAATTTAAAAATGATTATAAATACTTGTTGTTGCTTTCCCTAGCGTTTGATTAGCATGTTTGCGAATCCAACTCATCAATTTCGTGCGACGGCGTATACGTCTATAAAATAAGCAAGAAAGAAAATCCTTGAGTAGCCCTTAAGTAGGCCGATGTGTCTGCGGTATACATCAGCGAAAGATCCTTCGCTGCGATAGAGCATGGCTCGCGGGCTTTCGTAGTCTTTTCTTCTTCCCTCTCGCGCACACGTAGCTCCAGTTACCAGATATCACTTAGAGGAAAAAAAACTTGTGGGCTGCTCCTTGCGCACGTGTCCGAGAATTGAAAGAAATTTTCTTTTCTCTTAGTCTCTCGTTTCTTGTATTAGGGCTTGTACGTGAGTGTGTGTGTGTGCGAGTGGGTGTGTAAGTGTGTGAGGGTATAGGAGCGGCAGCACATATAGGGCGGTATAACAAGGAGTCTCGAGAGAGTAGCAAAGTTCTTTTATCAAAATTACTCCGATTCAACCCTTTTTCCTACAGTAAATTTTTCGCCTACAATTAAGAAGTAATTCGATATTCCTTCTCCGTGAATAATTGGAGCTTTGAGGGAGAGAGAAAGAAAAAGTCAGCAAATCGATCCTGTACAGCAGTCGATCGAAGAGTCGTAAGCTTCGTCGGACGTCGATTAGTCCGCATAATAGCCAATCTGCGTAGCGCAACAACGCTTTTTCCTAATATCTCTATTTGTCTCTCTCTCTCTCTCTCTCTCCTCTCTCTCTCTCTCCCTCTCTTTCTTCCCCACTGTACGAAAGCGAAACCTCATCGACTCTCTTCCTTTTATTCGTCTCCACTTAGGGACCGCGCGATCTTTTTAATTTAGCTAAGTGCCATCGTATAATTGAGTCCGTGGCGCGTAAAACTTTTATTATCTCAATAAGCCGATCTAATTCACGAAATTGTAAACAAGCTCTTGGCTGGCGCAATTTCTGCCCTGTATACACATTAAAGTGTACTCTCCCTCCCTTCGTGCCGAGGTGGAGTATAATGAACCGCACGCATATACTTATTCATTAAAAAAAACTACTCTGCTGATGCTGCTGCTGCTGCTGTTGCTGCGCGCGTGCGTGCTCGATATTTAAAACAATGGAAAACGAATTAAGTAGTGCCGCTAGATGGCGCACAGCTTATCTGTAACTTAGGCAGCACAAACATCCGTGAAAGATAAAATGGACTATCCGGAAGGGTGGGGAAAGCTAGTGCGACGACTCTCAGATAAATCATAAATATATATGTATAAGGTCGCCTACCGAAATTTTAATCAACTCTCCCAAAGGAAAGCTCGGCAAGAAAAATGAGCTAATACATAGCTGGCCTTCCTGCTGATGGCCCCTGGTTCTTCTCCAGCTCTCTTGCCTCGGTTAAAAGGGCTTCGCTGCAGAACTGCCGCATGCATATATGTAGCTGGAATAGGATGTTGCTGCGGTGTGCCGCGCAAGCTCCAGAGATATACATCCATATCGAGAAGTATACTCGTCCTCCATCCGGTGAGGAAACGCTGGCAACTGCACTTTTTCATCTTACAGCCGAGTAATATCTCTCTGCTGCGAGATTTTATAAGCCTCGACTCTCGAGAGAAGAGCGGCGGCAAGGAGAGAGTTGCTATTCCGGAGGAGATTAATTGGAGCTTCAATGCAATTTTGCCGTCGCCGGAGTTTTTTCTTCATATTTGAGGTGGTTTCTTTGCTACTGCTATTTACAATTAAAACGAGCCTTGTATAGACATTATATATACACAGTTCAGCTTAAGAGCTGAGTCGAAGATATCGGTCTATCGCGTCGATCTGAAATCGCGGATTGATTATAGTCTGTGAGAGAGGTGGAGGGGGGGGGGGGTAGAGAAGCTCGAGAATAATTAAAATTCTTGAGTGAGCGAGGGCAAGTTTGCGAATTCCGAGCATCGCGAAGACAGTGTACAACAACAGAGGCAGAGAAGCGGCTCCAAGTGTCACCGAATTAGAATAGATGCCGCTGCGTCGACGTAGTCGTCGTCGTCGTCGTCGTCGTCGTATCAGAGGGAGGCAAGCTACGCGTGCACGTGGCACTCGCGAAGATCGAGGGCGGAAGAGAGCGGGCAAAAGGCGCAAATCGAGCGTGAAATTGGTACGGAGAGTGAGAGAGAGAGAGAGAGAGAGAGAGAGAGAGAGAGAGAGAGCGAAGGCTACGAAGCAAGGGATTTGACGGTTAATGTCGGATGGTTGAGGCCAAGAGCCGTGATGAGCTGAAGCAGACGCGAGAAAAGAACGTGAGGCAGACGATGACGAGATATTATTGTTGCGGGCTTTGATGTTCCGCGATGCTATTATTCGCCAGATGCGACGCGACCCTCTCCGGCTTCCGCCTTTCCGAACCTAATTTTACTGCTAACTACCGTATAGCCATAATATTTTTGGACGGCTCTCGGCGAGAGTAAAGCAATTTTCAATCGATATAGTTGCACAGAGAAGCCGATATGCTCTTTTATTTGATTTTTCTTAGCGCTGAACGAGCTTGCGCCTTATGTGCGATGTTGATTAAATAGTCCTCGGATAGCCGATATATAGCGAAACCCTCGAATGCGCGCACGTTCCATCAAAATTCGTTTACACGCTCTCCCTCGCTCGTATACAGTAGAGAGCCCCAGACGCCTCGGAGAAAGACCAGTTTTGTTGAATGAAGACGAGGGCCGTCGAACGAGAATAAAAGATCGCGATTCGCTCGAGTCTCGCTATTTTCGAGCTGGACGTGGGCGTTGCCGATCGGTTAATAGAAGATAATGGAAAATCTTCCGTGAATGAGTCTTGCTTCTAGAAATTCTCGATTTAAATACTCGTCCGTCAAGCGGCAATTCTTTTTTTAGACGTCTCACTCTGCCAATCGATGATATCACTATGTGCTCTCCTATACTCTGCCGACCGAAATATCCTGGTGGAAAAAAATCTTCGCCAATTTCGGTTCATAAATAATGAATTTTTCGGGTCAGAACTTCGGTTCGCGCATGATTAATTATTAATTTTACAAAAAAATGGCAATCGTATAGTCGAGCGTGCGCCCACTGACTGCATGAGGTTTTACAGTCATATTGTAAATCAATAATTGCGAATTAACGCATTATAGTAAAGTACGTAATTAGTGAATGTATGTATAATTACACGCATAAGCATAGCTCTTCAAGTTTTATTGAACCCTTGATTTTGAGTGAAAGTTTCCCTACTCAATGAACAATTGAGCACGTTAAAGCGGTCAAAATATAGCGAAAAAGAAAGAAAGGAGAAAGAGAGTACCAGACGCTTGTCAAGTCCATATAGACGTAATATATTTCGAAAAATTTTCCGCCGAGTACCAAATTTCGATGGTAACGATAATGTCCCAGTCCGGAATAAAATTTGCCATTCTCATGCATTTTTCAACGCGATGCAAAATTATGTTCAAGCGTCCAGAGAGAGCCACTCGAAATTTAAAAAGTGCATGCTCTAGCTGAGCTGTGCTCGCTCACCGATACACGTATAATTGTACATACAATATGCTCAGAACACCGATCCGCGCGAGCGACGTTTATTCGCAACATCGTCTTTAATGCTTGGGATTCCTTTGAATTAGATGTATAATTACGGCAGAATACGCTAGGCGCGATATTCTATATCGCGACGGCGCATCTCCGACTAATTAGAACGCGATATGCGGGCTTATTGTAAGAAGAGCCAGTCGTATAGCTATATAGATGCACCTGCTGACGTAAAGGCGCTACATACACGCCCGCAAGTGATGTCATATCTTGTCATAAATTTCCAAGCGATACTAAACTTCTTCTTCTTCTCCTCCTCCTCCTTCTTCTTCTTCTTCTTCTTCTTCTTCTTCTCCTTCTCCTCCTGCTCTCATATATTTATATCCATTGTGTCGAAGAGAGCCAGTGTAGCCGAAATTTGTTTTCTTGCGAAAAGTCTGACTAAACGCCCCGAAATAAATACAGGCACAGCAACAACTCGGCTTTCACCTCGTCGCAGCTGAGAATTCGTCTTCTTCCATCTTTGAAATTACGCGATGAATATAACTCAGCCGGGAGTATATATAATATATATAAATATATGTAAATACAATTGGTCCACGGATTAAGCCGAATTCGAAAAGAGATCGTGTAAGGCCGTCGGTTGCGACTGCACAAGGTTTTTATGGGCGTTCGCTACAAATAGAATTTCTCTTTCTCTCGCCTCATATATGTGTGTTATACAGGCCGCGAGAGAAGAGAGAGAGAGAGAGAGAGAGAGAGAGAGAGAGAGAGAGAGAGAGAGAGAGAGAGAGAAAACGGTCTCGGCGCATGAAATAAAAGCATTGTGCCGTTAACAGAGAGGCGCGAATTTGATGGTTTTGGCCTGAACGGCGAGAGTTTTTAGGAGCTATATAAACGACGTATTTTCGTCCGTGTGCGCGTCCAAAGTACCGCACGCACATACGAGCGTTTGTTTGGATTAGCCATTGAAACTCGAACGATCGAGCTTTGCGCGGCTCGAATTTTCGAAAATTCGAGAACGAACGTACTGCACGCAGTATGCGCGCACGTATACAACGGAAAATTTTTTTTCACGTACCTGTAAGACGCGTAATATTCCGCTCGGCATTGCCCAGCGCGCGCAGACAGCATCTGCGCGCTCTCATCGAATTAGGTTATTGCAGTTCTCGCAAGTATTACCCGGCGCTTTTTCACCGGCCTGAATGTGCACCCCGTAAAAAGTAGTCATGTCTCTCTCTCTCTCTCCCTCTCTCTCCCTCTACTCGAAGCTATATAGCTACTACACGCGGATAACCAGGTCAGCCATAAGGATCCGCGCGAGAAGTGCAGCAGCAGCTTTTATCTATCGCCTCTCTTGCACACGTACACACACACACACACACACACACACTGGCACACAGGGGTATAACTGCAGGCGTAGGTTCAAAGGGCGCGAGCGCGACGAGAGCGAGCGAGAGAGAGAGAGAGAGAGAGCGTTGCACTCTATCCCTGTCAATCGGTGCATTCACGCGCGACACAGCAGACGACCGCTTTTCTATGGCCGCCGGAGCTTGCAAGCTTCGGCTCGTCGTCGTGTCTTCTTCCCTGTCGTCGTGTGGGAGGGCGAGAGGGAAAGGGAATTTGCATTTCGCACGTGTTGTACAGTGCGAATGAATGAATTTTCGGGATTGACGCGAGAGGGATGTGTCTAATAGCGAAACTTGACTTAATTAATGCGTATTTGCATGTTGCCCGCGCATGACTCGAGAAGATTTTACGTGGCTTTTGTATTGCGAGTGGATTTCAACGTAATGAAGTGGCGTAGAGAAAATTTAAATGAATGCGTTTTCTTTTCGTCTTTGGGTTATACATATAATTAGTTAAAGAGTATGCGAAGGATTTCATTTTATTCCGATGCAACCGCAAGTAATTTACCAGGGCAGCATCGCGGTATATTGGTCCTTCCTTATTAATTCAGCGATGATTGAATGTATTCCGGGCAATTAGCCTCTTTCTGTACTTCAGTACGATCCGTGTAAGTACTTATTGAGCTAATACTTATTTTCCGAAGTTTAAGAGATTCTTGAGAGGGACCGAGGTTATATTTACGTCATGTATTATAATTGTGAGTGACTAAGTTGGGTATGAAGTCGACCTATTATGTAAATAATAGATTTTTACGAAAATAGTAGTTTGAATATTTTCACTTTTAACACGCAATACAGTTTTAAAAACTTTTTGAATCATCAAATGGAAACATCGTACTTCTGTTAAACGCATGTTCAAGTAGAACCCTGGTTATAGATAAAATTGCTATTTCAAATATCAATTTTTACTATCAGATATAGCAATTTTTACTATTTTATACAGTAAAATTTGTATTTAAGCAAGTATGTCATAACTTGACTATTTAATACAGGAATTTTTAGTACAACAGGTTTCTCAGTGTAATTACAGTTTCTTTTGGCAGAAGAAGAAAAATCGCTTAATTATTTATCTGAGCAAATTTAGGTTAAGTATCAATTGACCGATTCAGTCATTGTGACTATATATAGATATCCTATTTTCAAAATGCGGTATTCGTATACCATTAACTCTAAACAATTTTCTCCTGATCCTGACCTATAGGTTTTAGAATTTAACAATGCGAATAGTTAAAACAAATATGAATTGAATGAATCGTTTTAAATTTACGCACGCGCATGCGCTACGTCAACTACAGACACTGGCTCGTGTAAAGCCTGTATCTTTATACGCTTGAATATTTTTTACGCTCACCAAAACGTTTCACCAGCAAGTTCGCCAAAGTTTTGGAAAACGGGCCAGTGTAGTTGGGTTCGTGTTCTATGGGGGCGATACCATTATTTACTTAAAAAAACCTATTACGTTTTCTTCATACAATTAGGTTTGAATGACAAGAATCAGGATTTTTGCCACTATAATATATAATATATTAACAGCTATTATTTTAAAGTATGCCAATACACAGTGAAGTTTTTATGAGAACTGGATGATAATTGATTCACTTCGTCCTTGAAAATACGCGAAAAAAAGGGAGAAACCACATTGGCAGTATCGTTTCAATAACAGTCGCGTTATCGATTTCCCGCCGATAAAATTGCATTAGAAATAAGGCCACTTTTTTCTTCCTCCGTGCGCGCGCGCGTACACACCACTTCGCTAATAATTAAGTCGCTCGTCTGTTATTAAAAAAGTAATAAACATCTTCCGAAACTTTCCGGAAATTTCAGAATCAAACTCGATATCGATATAAATGCTTAGTGTAGCGTAAATAATGAGAGTATACGATAATATAATCTTTCCAACGCTTATATGCCCATAACTCTTGCTACCGCGCGCTTTTGCACGATATATATATAACTGATTTTGTATTGTCAAAGACGTATGGAAGAGCAATTACACAAGCGACGTATAAATTCGCGATTTCTGAGAAAGGTAGGGAAAATTTGCAGAAATCGACGCGGCGCGCGCGCAGCGAAATGAAATAATTGATGGCAATTAATTGAATAATTGATCGGAGAGGAGTTTCGCGAGCTCGAGGACGCTTTATTCGGAAGTATTATTCATTACTGAGTCTAGGTCACCTTTTCTTTATTTCTTCGATAACGGAGGTACTCGGGGTATAGCTCATTGCGCTGCCTAAAATTGACACAGTGAAAATGGCTCGCCTACAAGTTGTTCGCTGCGGTGTATTTTCACTCTCTGTCGATCCAAAGACTGGATAATTTGTTTACATCTCTGTAAACAATGTCTGTAATTAAAATTTTCGAATCGATTCGCTGATAGCGACTTACTCTTATTTCTCGTCGCTCCTCTAAATCTATTTATACGAGCGTTGTAGATCTTGAAATTCTCCTATAATTGATCTCGTTACCGGCGTTACGGATACTAAAACGATTACCGCACACCAGGTAAGCGTCTATATAAATATATATATCCAACTCAACGGAATCCGCAAACATAGCGATATCGATAACGATGACAAAAGCTGGACTCTATGCACATATTGCGTCACGGCGGCGCGAAGCCACAAATCCGTCCGCAGTGAAATTTAGAGAGACGTAATACTGCTTCTGGCTTTTAGTTTATCGCGACTTTTAATTGGAGAAAATATATCGAGTGCATTAAAAGATAGTTTAAACCGATCGATCTGTCAGAGAAGTGCATGAAACATATAGATTCGTGCGCTGTGCATGCATCAACGCGTCTAGGTATGATCGCAGCCAATTTTTTCGTTGCGGGGAAGTCTTGGGGAGGGGGAAAATAGAGTGATAGGTCACGTCCAATTTGAAAGAAAAGCAGTTCGGGTCATTATGGGATCGACATGTAAATCGGAATCGGCTTCATCTTCTAGTCCGTTTAATCTCGAAAGAAACGACGAAGGTCTTACGGGCAATTCGTTAGCTATTCTACCGCATCGATTCGCTCGACGCATTCATCGCGGCGACCGTTCGAATTTTCCACTTATTATCTTGGTAATTGTCCCGTCGTGCGTATTCGCTCGAATTGGAGGCGCAAGCGAGAGAAGCTAGGTACGTACTGGAGATTATATAATTTTACTCGCCGCTTCACAAGCAGCTGTATACAGGAATTTTAATTAAAATCCGTTTAGCTCGAGCGCCCGGCGCGGCGCGCGCGCTGAAGTGTGCCTCGCTGACGAGGGAGGAAAAAATGAAGCGAAATACACTTATATACGCACATGTAGCGCGTAAAAAATTTTCCATTTTCACGGAGAGCCAAGAGAGACCGAGGAGAAATCTCAATCTCGAAACGACACGCTCTCGTCGATTTCATTCTCTAATTGTTCCAAGGTCAGGCATAAAACACAGAAACACGCTCACGCGCGCGCGAGCGAGACAAGGCAAAAAGCAATCGGCTCTCTGAAAGCAAAGAAAACCCGTCGGGAATATAATCGAAAGCTGCGCGCGCGCACACACACACACACACGCGCGCGCGCGAGAAAATAATGAAAACGTCAGCCTCGCACACGACCAGACGTTTTGGCATCCGAAGGAATACGGACTCGTGACTCGCGAAATATTCGCACAAATCACATGTCGCAACATACACACACGACTTGCCGAATCCACGATGCGTCCATGCGCAGAGAGAGCGAGAGAGAGAGAGAGAGAGAGAGAGAGAGAAATCGCCGCTTATCGATCGAACATTGGTTTATAGCACGAAAAATGATAAAGGCTTTGAGCGGGAAAAAGAGGAATAACGAGAGACGCGCGGAATGTCTCTGATGTTGCGGCGTGTGTCCTGTATACCGAGGAGGGATGGGGGGCGAACAAAGAGCATCGTCCATATGTACAGGCTTCGTGGATTAAAGGGAGATACGTTCCGTGCAATCTGATGAATTTTTTTTTACCATCGGTGTACAAGCGTGTATATATACGACACAACGACGACGCATACGCACGCAATACGTATCTCCCTCACTCTCGCCCATGCCATTCGAATGTGGGTTAATCTTGCGGTTCTTTTTTATCGCCGCTGCAGCAGCGATGACTGGCTGTATCGAATTTTCAAAGTGACGACGAGTAATAAGCAATAATCGGTCGGTTATACTCGTCACGCGACTGTCTGTGGCACACATATATATTGGCGATGTATATGCGCGATATCATTATGTGCAATGCGATGTTTAGTCGCCCGTCGCTTTTACTCGGGTTAAATAAATAAATAAATGTTCGCATTTTATAAAATGTATACATGCGTGTGTGTGTGTGTGTGTGTGTGCGTGAGTGCATGGTGAATGCTTGTGTATAGCGGCATACAATGTTGCCGCAGAAATGAATTTACAAAGCTTTTTGTCGTATTCTATAAATATACCAGTTGGAAAGCGGCTCGAGTCCGCGTGTACAAACGCATGTTTCTCGTGGAAATCGCGAGATCATCTTCGTTCGCCGAGATTGTATAATGCGGGAGAGATAATCGATTCGTTTATATACGTATCCGTATGTATAAAACGCATAATATCGGTGAAATTAATGCATCAATATAACATACGCGCGCGTAACGGCCGCGACAAATGCTCTGCCCCCGTAAATCGCGGCCTTTATTTACGCGGCTCAAACAAACGAGCGCTCGGGCGACTCGCAGAAATCAGGATCAGCGTGTCAGCGGCCAATGTGGATCGCGATATTGTAACGCTATACTCGCATGTACTGTACATACCTACAAATATATATGTATATAGATGAAATTATAATTGTATAGAACGCGTCGATTCGATATCTTTATATATATTCGTATATATAACGCTATCAGTTCCCACTCTAACACTGGCACACTTATTTTATATCGCACGCGCTGCATGTATACATATCGCGTACATACATCTGTTTATATTATATTCAATACTTATGCGGATATGCAGTAGTGCATGCAGTGCGGGACCCTCCAGTGATTTACAATGCGCGAATAAATTTGCGATATTTTTAAGCACAACGATAGTTTATTATCTCCAATGCGCGTGTATATATAAGTATAAAGGTAGACACGTATAGAGAGACGCTCGGAAATTTCATAAGGAGAGGAATTGGGCGTTACTCAACCGGCATGCCCGCACCACCTGTCCTTTATTTTTATTTTGATGCGGCTGAAGGTGCGAATACGCCGTCTGTGCGTAACGGGTCGCAGCGCAGGTGAATAAGCGACGAGGTCTTGAAAGAGAGAGAGAGAGAGAGAGAGAGAGAGAGAGAGAGAGAGATGGAAAAGGAGGAATCGCGAAAAAAGCTCGCGTCATTGCGGTGGAATTGCAGGGGAGAAACCGGCGCGCGAAGAGATGAGAGAGAGGGATATGCCAAGAGACACGAGCTGCCATGCCAACGGTGCGGGGCGGCGACTCACTGCGGTTGTCTAGCGCTAGTCGAAGCCCAAATCCCAAATTAAATGCGTAGGTATAACGGGTGCCGACGAAAATAGCTGGCCCGAGAGATGCGCTAGCTGTCCTCGCGTCGGTTGAAGTACTCGACATTCCCGAGGAACGCGTGCGACACACTGCGCTCGCGTGATTTCTCGCTCTCTCGCACTCCCCCCCCCCTCTCTCTCTCTACCTTTATATCGTTCTAAGATAATCGCACTGACATTGCACGCACACGACTTTACGCGCCGACGACGGTACCGGTATCATTGTCCTCCTACTATAACTTCTCAATATATGCGTATAGTTAGCGAATGTCGCGCGAATCAGACTTTGTCTCGAGTGAATTGGTTGGCCTCCAAAAAAACTTTTTCTCCGCGCGGGGATGTTCATTGCCGGGGTTAAGTGCTGAGACTGCATTATGCGTATATGCACCGCAATCATTGAATCGACTATCGTTTCGAACAAACAAACGAATCGAGTCCGTGCAAGCATCTCACGGTTCATCGACTCCAACATAAAGAGCTGCTCATCAGAATATTCAGTGTGATTTTTCATCCCGACCTTCGGAATTTCATTTACATATAGCAGTATATGCGGATTAGTTGTATCGGGAGACTGGCGTGTGCCGAGTGTCGGAGGAAAGAAAAAGAGATTAAATATACGAAGTCTATTTTTGGAGGGATTGCGAGCCCGCCCGGTGGTTATCAGCGCGCGGCCTTTGTGTCTCTCTCAGCCGAATCCATCGAGTCGCTGTGCGACGTACGTACATAAGTATACACTCGGGATGATTTTTCGCGGGCGCGCCGAAAGTCACGTTCGCCCCGAGAGATTTTCTTTTGAGAAAAGCATATACACCGCCGCGCATACACAGCGGCGCGGCGGTGGCGGACTACGTCGCCCCAAGTCAGCCTCGGCGCCGTCCTTGAAAGGCGCGAGTAAGAGAGACTACACGAGTTGCTTGAAAATCTGCTGAGGCGTGGCTGCTGGCTCCTGCTACTGGCGATCGTTCCGACGGATTTTTCAAACAAGTCTGCGCTACTCTTCTCTTCCTCCTCCTCCTCCTCTTCTTTTATAATCCCCCTGACTTCTGAAAAATTACCGCGCAAGGATCTCTCGTCTCGCGAGAGCTGTTTCCTTCCTTATTGCCAAAGTCAAAGCTGCAGCGTCTATATATCCGCAGCTCTGCTCTCGTTGCATAAACGCGAGCACGGCGTATAACAAGCCGACTTCGTAAACTCGTAACGAAATTTCGCGGTTTGTTGATCGAGCGCGAGGATATATACGTGTAGGAAACCGCGCGAGCGAGTGGCCTCTCGTAAACCTCGGCCCGCGCGCGCACTGGCCGCGAAGAAAATTCAATAATATTTGCGTCGGGCTGCGCGCCGCCGCCTTCGAAAAATCATCAAACTGCGCCTGGAAAAATACACGCGTGATATAGAACGCGAGACATACATCGCTGTATACACGCTTCGGCTTTTCTCCTCCCCCCCCCCCTCTCTCTTTCTCTCTCTACCTCCGTCCGAATTTCGCGCCTGTTCTCCGGGCGCAGACTCACGCGCATTAAAATAGCTCGAATTTTCAAGGCGGTATTATACACACCCGTGCGAATTATCACGCGCGTAATACATACATGGAGGAGAGAGGGAGAGAGAGAGAGAGAGAGAGAGAGAGAACCGTTGCGGAGCAGTGGCAGCTCTTTTCCGGGCCATCAACTCGTTTTTTACGGCGCAATTTATGAACGTCGAAATTACCGGCGCTGCTGTTGCAGCTATATCGCTTTTTGCTTCTCCCCCGCAGCAAAGTGAGAGAGGGAGACAGAGAGAGAGAGAGAGACAGACAGAGAGAGAGAAAAACACGATGGTAAAAATGCGAGCGAGACGTTATATTACGCGGAGGAGCAGAGCTAAATTATCATAAAAAAAAACAAGAGGTAAAAGACGAGCGCGGAGCAATGAATGTCCTTCCGTACGCTTACCGATTAACGTGTCTCTCGTTTCCTCTCCCTCGCTTTATAGACACGATCGTTGATCTTGCGGGGACGAAGCGCCGCGAGGCGAGCTTTTATTCCCGGGTATACGAGTATGTACTTCTTTGCACGTTGATGTATACGGTATACAATTTTCCTAATATATATATATATATATATGTAACAAAATAAGGGCTGTGTATGCGAATACGCGATCTCCTCGCTGATGAATTATTTCGGAGCCGTTCGGGCTTTAATGTATAATACACACAAGCTCGTATTACTTTTTACGCGCGTGGCGCCGTCGTATATTTCAGGCACGCGAGGGATGAAGCCGCAGGTGTACATCCTGTATGTATATGTATGCGATACACCGTGTGTGTGTGTGTATGTATAGACGTGTACAAAGGAAGAATGTCCCTAATGAAAACACAGAGAGCGGCTTGGCTCGAGCTTATACTAAAGTTCCTTCCATTTTTCTCTGTTACAGAGGGCAAAAACAACAGAGGCCATATGTTGTACGAAAAGTGACGCTGAGCATAATCACCTTGGTGGACACTTACAGTGACGAGCTTCGTTCTCTCATGAAATGCAGTAGCCACGTGGATCAGAGGTGAGTTTCCAAATTGCTTTGTATAATTAACGAGAGAGAGATTGATTGATTCGACATATTTCTCCACCTGTCTTGGTATCTGTTCAATTCTCCCAAAAAAATGTACTTTTCTTTGGTCTGGAATTTGAAAAAAATTTTTTGAAGCTGGAGCTTTCGGACCGATCAGACCTTTTTTCTACAAAGATGATAAAAAATGCCGAGGAACATGAGAAAAGTTAATGGCAACCATATTTCTGAGCCATTTTACGTTTTTTTTTTACAAAAAATTTTTGCGATAAAATACTAGAATAAAAAGAACTGTAAATGTTGCCGGGGCACAAATAAAATTTCTAACTACACTATGATAAAATACAACAACAGAGCTTTAATTTACAGAAAAATATGCCCAGATTCAATGGTCCGATCAAAAGTTGTGTCCATTTAAAAGAAAAAAAAATACGAGTATATAGCTGATTTTTACTTTTTTCTCCATATTCCTCCCTATCTTAAACTCTCATGTTCCATGTTTCCCATATTCATCGGCATTTTTTATCATCTTTTCGCTTATAGAAGAAGGTCAACCAATCCGAAAGTTCTAGCCTAAAAAAAAATTTTTTCAATTCTAGACCAAAGAAAAATACAATTTTGTTATCGACATACAGCGATGTATGTACGGACTTGTGCAATATAGAGTATACGACATTACGAAGCGACAGAGGAGAAAGATAAAAATCCGTTGCCCCACGACATCTTTTTATAATTGAAAGCTCTACTTGAGAGTCTCTCTCTAAGCTGTGTGCATTTTTCAAATGGGGGGTATTTTGGTAGAGAGAGAGAGAGAGAGAGAGAGAGAGAGAGAGAGAGAGAGAGAGAGAGAGAGAGAGCGAGCGAGAAAGCGTATATACGCGCACGCACGCATTGATTTTGAGATTCTGCCAAAAATTTCAATATCCAATGCTGCTGCTGCTGCTGCTGGGAAAAGAGACTGTATACTTGCGCGACTCAGCTCAACAAACTCATTTCGGAGAGCTGCGCGCCTAATTATTGTACTGGCGGCTGACCTCGCGCCAAAACTAAATTCCTCTCTCGCGCGTATAATAAAAAGTAAGAAAAACAACGCCGTCGTACTCTCATGCACTTGATTCGCGCGGCAAATCGTATTGCAGCCTCCGATTACATCCGAGGCTCTGTACAGCGCTATCGCCAATTTCCGCTCGGTTAACAATTTATTCGGCGTTGGTGCTCTCTCGTCTGCATCATTCCCCGTCGATCTTAATTTGCCACACGCTGCACGTTTGTATGTGTATAAAGCAGCCGAGTTACGGCACGTATACGTACACATTAATGCAGACACGTAAGACCATATACGCCTTATAATATGTATAATATACACATGCACAATGAACGAGGCGGGTAATCGAGCGCAATTTTTCCGGAGGTCAGTGGATGATGTCAGAGCCGAGGGGAGGAAGAAGAAGAAGAAAAAGAAAAAGAAGAAGCAGCGCGGCGCAGACATAGCGTAGCGAGACGAGCTTCTGAGAAGAGACATCGGTGTCAGGGTTCTTATATACCTGTGATTCTCCCCCTACTTTTATATACACGTGTACACGTATCCAGTTGTTCCAACTTTCATCCTATACATATATGCATGTGCACGATACGCGTCCACAGACCCGCGAGTGTTTCGCGTCGTTAGCGGCTTATTGTATAGGCGCCCCTTTCGTCACGCGGCGAACGCCGAGTGTCTCGTACATATCACCTTTAAAGTTTTCTCTCTCTCTCTCTCTCTCTCGTGTCGCGCCAAGATGATACGTGCAAGCGGCAGCTGTGTGCAGTAACACCCCGTTTGCGGCTAATGCCTGTAGAGGCGGTGCCCCCCCTCTCTCTCTCTCTCTGCGGTTTCTCCCTTTAGGGCTTTTCCGATATTGCGCGGAGCTCGGCTTTCGTCTCTCTTGACAATCGGCAGTTGAAGGTGTCGGGAAGTGATCGATTTTTGAGAAGGGAGCTGCACGCGCTTCAAGCTGCACGGGATCAATTCGATCTTGCAGCGTTTTAAGAGAAAGGATAGTCAATTTCGAGCTTGTTCAATACGATTGAAAAAAAAGGATTGGAATTTTAATGAAGAAGTATACAAATGAAATGGTCCGTTATATGAAAGACGATTAGCATTTAAAACGCCTCTCAAAGCTGCCAAGAACAATCGTTTTTGTCTTCACTTTAATTCTTAACCTAACCGGTCTTTTTGAGCGATTTTTAAAAAATTTAAGCTCGTCCCTTCCTATAATCTTGTGATACTTAATTATTGTAATTACAATTTTGTTGCCTATACTAAAATCTGAATTAAATCATTACGGTTTTTCTCGTATTATGCCGTGTGTGCGTACCGTTATGACATGTACATATTATATAGCTTGAAAACTTCAGCATGTTAATTAGGAAAAGAGCTTTAACATAAAAAATTTATGAGCACTTGCCGAAAGAGAAAATGAAATAGCGTGATTTTATCGAAGTAATTGAATTTACCTCTATATCTTCAAACTCTTAACTGAAAAGTCGTTTGATCATTTTTTAACTCCCAAAAAGAAACTTTCTCATACATAGACAAGCTTTTTTGTATTCTATTCAACAATACAAGTCCTTGTAGTATGCAGCCGCAAAATTTGAATATTCAAAAGTTGCATGAATAGGAAGTAAACGTGACTGTCTAAACATTTTTTAATAGACATGCAAATATCTGCGGGATATATCAAACGTCTGCATATTGGATCAGGTATCTATTGTAGCGGTCACGGTGTCGAGGCACACAGTGTTTCACAGGTCACTCCGTTTCATTGAATCAAGCCAATCAATAAGTATATAAGTATAATATACATGTATAACGGAACTCCTTAATCGAAGTATCAGCATCGCGCACAGAGCATTTTCTCGCGTCGTCTACAATCACGCGGAAAACCAATACATTGTGCGGAATCTGAAGCGCAGGAGAGCGCCTCTGTTTCGCTGTCGAAAGAAACATCTCGATCAAAGCCGAAAGCGCCGGGAGCAAAGCGACCGCGGAACGAAAATCCGCGTAACGAAGAGAGCGGTGTAAGTGCAGAGTGTCAACTCCCCTGGCTGTTTACCTATTCCTTTTGCTACTCGTTCAATGCGTAAATAACTCGGCGCTACAGCGCCGACGCTGCGGAATCCCAACGAAAGCCGATTCCCTCTCTCCCCGTGTATCGCTAAATCGAACGTGACTATACACAGACTCTCTCGAGTTTTTTTTCTCTCAGCGAATTCGAACCGCCGCGCATCAATCGCAGCATTGAAACATCCCGGTATATGCACGCACGCGCATATAAGCGCAGAGAGCTGATCCGTTTAAGAACGATCGTCCTCAGGCCGACAAAAGCCTCGATCTCCCCCTCCCCCTCCCGTTATAATTATAAAACGAGCTTCGCACGCACACACACACCCACATAGCAACTGTATACACTTGTGTACGCGCGTGTTTGTTCGCTCAATGCAAATCCGCGTCGTCCATTGAACGATTTTCCATTTCCCGCGCGGCACCTGGAGCAGCAGTAGTTCTCTCTCTCTCTCTCTCTCCCCCTATATCTAATGTATATGTATATTGCGTTAATGCATCGAGCTCTCTCCGCTCTATACAGAGCGAAGCATAATGCGCGCGCGCGTGTTTAAATAAGTTTCGCTCGCGCTGCGTGCTCCGCCGAGTCCGCACAAAGCTCGAAAGTTCCAATCCGCGGAGAGATATCTCACTCTCGCGCACGTCTCTGTGTGTAGCGCGCGTATACTTATACGCGGGAGGAGAATTTAATTTTTCGGAAATTCCGTTCGCCAGCTCTCGCAATCTTTTTCCCCGACGCAGCGTATACACTGCACGCTACGTATGCGCGCGGTATACGTATATGCGCAACGTGTATCGCTGCATCGTACACTGCACGCCGCGAGTACCCGTGGGAAATGGAGAAGAAAAAAAAAACGAAAGAAGCTCGCCATGCGCGCACGGGCGGCGGCGGCGGATTCAGGGACGCGTGTCGAAAGAGAAGGGTCGTATAACACACGACTCGAGGCTCTGGATATTAGACGAAGAGCCGTTGGAAAACTTTGGGGTATAATCCGTGGGGCTTTTGTTCGATTTAATTTTCGGCAAAGTCCGCTGCGGTACGCCGGGAATTGGCGAGATTTTCGAGAGCGCGCGCCCCAGCCTATGTTCCGACATATACAGTTATAGATGCGCAGTCGCGACCGGGAGAAACTTGGGGAAACAAGAGAGTGAGAGAGAGAGAGCTGCGCAGTTCTAAGTAGATTATTTGCGGGGATCGCTCGGAGCGTGAATGTACTCCCCTGGCGATTAATCCGATCGCCAAGTTATAAGTACGCATTCTTTCCTCGAAAGCAAGACTAAGAAGCCGAGGAAAGAAGTGTATGTATATATATATAATGTATACAACGACAACGTTTCATCGCCATCTCTCGACTTGCACAGCTCCTTTGCCTAAGCTGCTCTTTTCTCGCCCTCCTCGCAGCCGAGCCGCCCCCAACGACCTAATCCTTCTTCTCCCGGAGTAGCAGCAGCAGCAGCAGCAGCAGCAGCAGCAGCAGCAGCAGCAGCTTTATCAGGCCCTCGCCCGACGATACTCGTCCCTTAAAGCGGACCTCGACATATTACAGACTCGCGCGATATATAGAGAAGTACGTGCAGATGCGTCCTCTCCGTCTCTCCCTCTCTCGCTCCCTCCCGAGAGCGGCTTTAAAGCCTTTCCGATAGACCGGTACAATTGGGTCGGACATGCGCGACGGCGGCAGAGCCGCGGAGCAGCAGAGCCTCGCGCCGGCGCGCAACCGCGCTGCATCGCACCCAGGCGAAATGGCATCGTCGACTTATTGCCCTTGCAGCGGCTCGCACGGAGCGGACGTACACCGCGCGCCAGCCCTAGCGCTCGCACGACTACACTCAGCCGGCCTTTGCTCCTGGCTCTCGACTCTTTTTCCCTCGCTGCAGCCGTCGAGCGAGACTCGCGAGAGGGAGAGGGAGACAGAGAGAGACTATGCGTGTGCTGCGAGCTGCCCGGAATGACCGATAAGCGCGACGCCTCACATTTTCCTCTCAATCTCTCGCTTTTTATGTACGCCTGTGCACGCGCATAACGAGCGAGTAAGAAAAACTGACGCGATGAGCGCGAGGCTTATGCTCGTAAAGCCCTCGTGTATGACGCACGTGTAAAGTACATCGACGGGAATAAAGCTTCCATATCGGAGCGGCGCGTAAAAAAAGTTAGCTATACGCGAATCATCCGCGGCGGGAGCTGCAGGTCACTCGTCGTCGTCGTCGTCGCGCGATGGAGAAGCCTGCGTAAAACGGGGGGGACATAATATCCTTTATTTTTTTCACGCCCCCTGTGCACTTTCTTCTTTCGTCTCTCTCTCTCTCTCTTTCGCGGCGGCTGAAATAAGGATGAGCGAGAAAAATGTATCCGGAAAAAAGACCGATTCCCTGAATTTCCAGCGCGACGGGCTTTATCGGCGGACGATCGCACGTACGCTGTACTACTGCTCGAGGATTACCTTATCGCCCCGGTGGCCCGTCGCAGAAAAAAGCCGAGAGATACACCGCCGCGCGCGACGCGCTTATCTGCGTCTTTATGCCTCAATGTCCCCGATTAGAATACATGTATTCGCGGATCTCTCTCGGGTGTACAACCCCCCAGCTCGTTCGTCTCAATTCGCCGCGACGACGACGACGACGACGACGACGACAGTCGCCTCGCGTATACGTCATTTTTATATACGACGGAAAACAGGAGGACACTCGCAGATATCGCATATAGACGCGTAGATCACGGGGAGAATATTTTTCCAGGCGTGCATGAGCGAGTGAGCGAGTGAGAGAGAAAAAGCGAGAGAGAGAGAGAGAGAGAGAGAGACATCTTTGGGAGAAAATCGATAAGTCGAGTGACGACGCACAGCAGAGAGGGAGAGTATATAGACTCCTCGGATGGATCCTGCAGGAGTCGACGGCGGCGCTGCCGGCAGCGGCGACGTAGCGTGTTGGCAAGGAGATGCGTCCCGTATTGATCGGACGTAGCGGCGCGTGCTTGCGCGATAGCTACTGCCGCCCCTCTCTCTCTCTCTCTCTCTCTCTTCTCCTCTTTTTTCCCTCTCACTCTCCCGGGCTTTCTAGCTGCCACCGCTGCTGCTGCTGCTGCTGCTGCTGCTGCTGCTGCTGGCGGATCTTCGCATTTTACACGCGCGATGCGGTGGATTTTTCAAGTGAGCGAGAGAGACAGAGAGGCCACGTGACTCTTTTTCTCTTTTTCAGAAAAACACATGCAAATTTTCGACTAGAACGCTGCGCTCGGCTCGTTCAGCGCCGATTGAAGCTCCGAAAGTGACAGACGAAAGAGAGCTTAGGCCTCGCGCTTTATTCCCCGGCGCACCTCAATTTCCACTTTTCTTCTTTCCCTCTCGTTGATCTTCCGGGCGCTTTCTCTCGAGGAGCGCCTTCAGCCTCTTTAGCCTTTTCGAGCGAGTGCGAGTTCCGCTGTATATCCTCCCTCTCTCTCCCCCCCCCCCCTCTCTCTCGTTCTCCCTTCTCCCTTCTGCGCAAGAGCGAGAGTCTTTCAGAGTTGGCGAGGGAAAAAAATTGCCGGCTATACATACGCCGCGCGGTGCACACATGCGCGCGCTGCAAGTATTTATACACCAGCCCTTTGTACGCACGCGGATATAGCTCCGGGGGACTCGATTTAAACAATCTATTTCTGGCTCTTTATTTGCTTTTAATATTTCGTCGATATTTACCGATTGACCCGCGCCGCCGTCGAGATGTGTGCATACGTATCGCTATACAAGTATGAGAATTATATACGTATATTGGAGGGAGCGAGCGAGAGGGTATACCAGGGAGAGTATATAGGGAAGCTATACAGCCCGATTATCCGCGCTCCTGAGCGAATAACTTTTGCCCTACTAACTGCAGTCGCGCAGAGTATACTGCCGCCAACTTTCTCTCATTGACACACATGAAAACAATAACGATGCTCCACCTGATATCGCGAGCGACGCGCCCTTTAATCTTTACCGATACGTGTTATTCGAAAATCGTCGTCTGCGCGAGAAAGAATAGACAATAGGTCAGGCTGTGCATATAGGTATATACATAATTCACAGTAGGTACATACGGCTGATTATTTGCGTGATCGACCGCAAGTTTTTCATCAAATCATCGACTAAAGTTACGCCATTTACTGTTGCAAGTCTAGAGCAACGGGACTATATCGATATTGCGGGCATTGACCACGTTGAACAAGTCATTATAGAACGCATGTGAAATACCGCAAGCTGAATACCAAAAAATTTAACAGGTTATTGAAAAAAGAACAAAAAATACCCGGACCAGTCGATCTCACGGGAAAGCAGCCGCACGTGCAGACATGTCATCCGCGGAATCATTCGATTTCGATATATCAAGTATACACAAATGAAAAACAAAGCGCACGTTGCGTGTCATCTCCGACTCTCCGTGCCGTGAATCAATATGAACGTAGCGAACGTTCAACCGTTATGTGCGTCATGTGAGGCCCTTTTTAAATATTGACCGGTCAGCACCCCCCCCCCCCTCCCCCTGCGAAAGAGATCCGCATCGCTTTTCGCACTCGCGGAAAATCGCGACGATATAGGTACATATACGCGTGATGTAATACCGATCGAGTGTATGTGTACGATGTACACACACGTGTATATATATATATACACACACACACGTACACATGTACTCGTGGAAATTGGGCGGCAAGAGCCGCAGAGTATTCTGCAGGCATTTTCGACTTTTATACGACACACGACATATATATGAAAGCTCTGTGTGCGTGTGGCGATTGAAAGAGAACGCGTTCCACGGAAAGTTTTCCTCCCTTTTAAACTAGTACTGGGTACATATATATACGCGAATATTGCTCTATACGTGAGAAATCAACGGATGATTGCTTTACTTCAATTTGAATTAAGTGCGTCGCGGCGGCGGCGGCGGCGGCGGCGCAAGTTCCTGGATTAAAAGCGAGACGACGTCGACGACGAGGCTCTCGCAAGATTGAATTTCCAGCTTCTCAACTCCCCGCCGCTTGTCAACTATGCGCTACTCTCTTTTGCTCTCGTTGCTCTATAATATATACATGGCTATAGACGCCCCTAAAGAGAGTTCGCCTCTCTGCGGATATTCGATAACAACGAGATGTTTCGACTTTCGAGAGCCAAAGCGAATCGAAACCCCTACTTCTTTTCCCTTCTTTTTCTGCGGAGACACTCTGCATTATGTACACTCACCTACACATAGATATATAGAATTTTATGCGCGACGCTGCATTATCGTAAATATATAAGTGTGCGATTATCTGTCAAGTTTTTCTCGCGAAACTCTTCTCTCCAGAAAATTCGCGCGAGTGTGTCTGGATAGAGGGAGGGAGAGAGAGAGAGAGAGAGAGAGGGGGAAGGGGGAAGGGGGAGGAGAGAGAATCTAAATTCGAGACACCGCGCGCTACTCGAGGCTAAATCCGGTCGAAGCCCTGTACCCGGGAAAGACAGATAGAGGGGAAAAGACGTGAGATTTGAAAAAGTGAAAGGTTCGTTAAGGGTCGCGGAGACAGAGATTTGGGTTTTTCCTTTCCTGAACAAGACAACCTAACGAAGGATTTCTCGCAGCTTTTCACGTAGAAACCGACGTGTGTGTGTGTGTGTGTGTGTGAGTGTGTCTGTGTGTGCAGTCTTTTCTCGCGCGATGAATAAGCAATAATCGCGTCCACTGACCGTCGAATCGACGACCGGATGAAAATGTGTGACTCGACCTGCGCAACAGCTATTCGGGAAATGGAGCTGCTTTTACGATTCCACAGGATGTGAAAGGTCTGCCCCTCTGTTGCAATTTTGTATTTGTACAAGTTTTAAAAGAACTACAAGAGTCAGACTGGCTTGTACGTTCGATATAATAAGTCATTAAAGTTACGACTACGTCGCCACGGAAAGTTTTTTTTTACGACAATTGAACTATTAGTTATAGATTTTAATGCGATAGGGATTTTCATGATTTTGTGACTAGCTTCACATCACATAAAAACCCATTCGTACCTCCAAACTTTTAGGAAAATTAAAAATCTGAGATTTTTTTCGATAGACCGATTTTTAAATGTAATACTAAGGTTTTCTAAATTCAATACAGGGTTTGCAAGCTTTTATTTTAGAAGTTATATTCGTAAAAGAATAACGATGTTTTTAATTTCCATAGTCCCACAAGGGAGTCTGCAAATTAATTAAACATTCAAATTTTACACTATAATATGGCAAATGAAAAAGCATCTAATTTGTTTATAACTATATGATTGTATAAAACTGAAAAAGAAACTACAAGACCGGTGTCTTTTATGTAGCAGTGTATCATTTTAAAAAGTTTCAAATCAGTTATATATTTTAATAGCCGAATGTTAAAACTTGGATTACTGTGTAAAAATAATCTTACTGATCAAAGGTTCATCTTTCGGGTATTAAATATTAAACTTTCAATTAACAATTTCTATTTTTTATTGATTTATTGAAATTTGTTCATACAAATTACATATGCATGATATACCTTTAATAACTATCTGGTAAATCACTACATTAATATGTAACAGTGCACTTTATTATCATACAATTTATACTAATATACATATTATATAATTATTTCGAAACGAAGGTTTGTTATAATTTGATTTGTATATACAATTAGTAGTTATTCAGCCTGATAAATTGTACCGCATAAAATATTAATTTATAAGATTCTTAGCGTAATAATTTCAATAAAAAAATTTGATTCTGTCTCTATTTTTTCAGTTGAAAGCGAAAAGTCGCTCTTTCTAATATAAAAAGCAGAGCCTCTCCGAGTCTTTCGAGTGCAATTATACGATTCTCAGGATTTCTTAGACTTTATATATTGACTTTAAAATTCCCTTAACACTGACTGAACAAGGCATAACTGAATTGCGTACTGCAGGTTCAAAAAGATCCAGTTTTTCTCATCATCGACTTGTCGACACGTTGAATATATTCCGTATAGAATAGATGAGTGCTCGGCCGAAACGATATATACATCGAATCGTCGGCAATCGACTGCAAGCCCGCGGGTTAGCGGGATACTCAGAAATCCCGAAAAAGTCGGAGGCCGCGCTGGTCTGCTTATAAATATACGTAAATAAGTCGCGTTTACATAACAAAGTAAGTAAATCAGAGGAGGGAGTGAGTGTACACAAAGGAATTTAAAGTGGAACCTGTCTCGAAACTAAATTTAAACTTAGCGCGTTGACAGACCACAAAAAAGCTCGCGCGCGTGATTATTATTTTCCGTCTTTCTCTTTCGTGCGCCTCAACCAAACGCAGAGTTAGTACAGCACACACCGAGGGTGTATCTTCCCTCGGTACGAAAGTCGAATTTAAAGCGGAGGTAACACACGCGTATGTAAGCCATTAGCGCGCTCGAGAACTGCGCGTATTAAAGCAGAAGAAAATGAGATGATTAAAGGCCCCCCTTCTGCGCGGGCTTGCGCTCTCTCGGGACAATAGAATTTCTTTAATTAAAGAGACAAGCTATATAGCGCGGGACTCTAGTTAAGGATAGGAGAGCGAGAGAGAGAGAGAGAGAGAGAGAGAGAGGGCAAGAGAAACATTTGAGAGGATTGATTTTCTTATTTCTGGAAAGTTTCGAGGCGAGATATAGGGGGGTAAAGCAGCTCCTCTCGTCAAACTTGATTGAACGAGGCGGCCTAGTTAAGTAGAAAAAAGCGTGTTTGGCGAGACCGACTCTCCCTTCGGCAACACGGCTCTATCTTTCTCATAGGCGAATAATATATATATCGGCGCTATTTTTCTTATCCGGAGAGGATTTTAATAGTCGCTCATATACGCGTGCGCGCGCGGGGCTGTTGCGGTCGCGTTTAATAGACCGTGCCTTTAACGGCTTGATTTATTGAGATTTTCTTTCTTCTGTGTACGAGGGCTCGCCTCGGTATAGTCGAGGGGTATTGTAATACGAGGATCGTCAAGGGGCTTTTTACGTCCGGATAAAGCGCTCGATAAGGAAGCGAATTCGGCTCTCGCAATTAATTGAATAATCTCGAGAGACGATGTATATCCGTTCGGCTAAAAGTGTATATATGTAACTACGCAGCGTGCCTCTCCTGGAAGTAATTTTAATTTCGAGAAAAACACACACAGCCCCGAGCAACTTTCTCGTGCGTTATATACGTTTAAATGAACTTGTTAAATGCGACGATTACATCAGTTCGGAAAGTCGGCCACAAAGTTCGTTTTCTCTCTCTCTCTCTCTCTCTCTCTCTCTTTCTCTCTCTCCGGTGTCTGCAATTAAGCGCGGGGGGCTGCGCGCGGTGTCGTTGACATTTTCTACGCTCGATATCAATCAAAAACCCACACATTCACACACAGACACAGACATACGTTCATAGAGACACAGAGCAACTGTCGGCTGTAACCGCTTTGGCGGACACTTGAGAGACTACTGCTCTTGTATATACATTCGGCCGATAACAACCGACTGCTACTTTGCCAGCCGACGACTCCTCTGCGAGCTTGTACAGATGATGCGAGAGAAGCTCTTACTTTGCTGTGCTTCGTACGTTCTTTTTCCTTTTTCCTTGTTTTTTTTTTATCGAATCGCGTTTGTGGTTTCATGCGGATGAGATATGAAACTTGTCTGAAAAACGCGAGACGAGACAGAGTCTAATTTGACCCGGTTATATTCCCGGGCGTGTTGTGTGTATGTGTGTGTTACTACGAGTTGCATCAGTTGAAAAAAAATGTAACTTTCTGACAATGCATTCATATCGCAGTTGTGTACTCATCAACTTTCCGAACTTTCTCGAGATATAATTTCATTATCTCTAGGCCTAGAAAGATGCCGTCCTTGCAGAAAAAGGTGCGGCATCAACACGTGCAGCCTACACACATAATCCCAAATCTTCCCCTCCAACGTCAGCCGCATACTTTCCCACCCACAAGTGCACACCCTCGTACACACACACACACACACACACACACGCACGCACATACACGGACACACGCATACACACAGGCACACGCTACAGAAGTGGAGGAGAGAAAGTGCGGAACTTTGACAGCCCCAGTTTTTACCGCTGATTCCAGTCCGGGATAACAGAACCGCCCTCTCTGAGCGCGTGCATGCTGATTGCATGCAAATATTCGCGCGTAAGAGTGTGTGTGTGTGTGTGCAGCAGCTGCGCAACACACTGGGGTGTGCCAGAGAGTGAGCGAGAGAGAGAGAGAGAAAAGCGGGTGAGGCGCCAGGTGAGGTTAGAGCCGAACCTTGGCTCGGGTTGTAACGATCGCCCTAATCTTCCATCCCCGCGTTTCTCTCTCCCCTAGCCCCCTCTCCTCCGGCGTTTTTCACCCTCCTCCTCCTCCGAGTAGCCTTTGCGCGGGGCACGTGTCTCCGTCATTCCTTCGTTCTATACTCTCTCTCTCGCTCTCCTCTCTGGCATTTTAGCATTTTTATTATTACAAAATATTTATCATTTTTTCGCACAGAGCCGCGACGATATATATGCTGAATTTCATTGTTCTGCCGGGAATTCGTTTCTATTATCCTTTCCTCTCGTCGGCATTGTGTACACTCCGATTAAGATCGATCGATTCGCCTGTTCCCGTCCTGTCCTCAGATGCAGCTCTCCCGATTGATTCGTGCATAGCTGTACTGTGCTGGTGTGTATTCGCCGCCGTGTCGCGCACTGGTTGACCTGAAAAAGAAAGATTCTTCCTTCGAACACGCGTTAGAAGCTAATATTTTCTTCTCTTTTTCCGGTATACTGCACTCGCGCGCAGCCTCCGGTCCGCGGTATAGAGCAGAGAGGCGCCTATATACATTACGGAAATGCGTCCCCCGAGAGCCGTTTTCCAAATAGAGTCAACATTTACAATTGAAAATCTCCGGTAAAAAGGCTTTATATCCAGCGCCGAGCTTATATATCGATCATATCCCCGGAGCAGAGCGGTGACTATCTCACCTTTATCCGACTAATAGAATTCAAATTGGCCTGCAGTGGCGCTGCATCTATATACGTATGTATAGTATCATCGACGCATTCCCGAGCCATGAGTTGTGGCTGGCCGGAATTTCGCGTTGCAGCCCAATGTGATTTTCCCACATATCTGGTCTCTCTCTCTCTCTCTCTCTAGCCCATAGATCGACACACCTAGATGCGCGCACATTTACACATACACACACACACGCGCGTCTAATACATTACATAGATCCGGAATACGTTAGTACGAAGTCGTTTCTCCCGGTGGCTATATCTTATCGGCGATATAGCGGAAAGTTGACGACACTTTCGAGATAACGCGCTATGCTGTGTCGCCGCCGCCACCGCCGCCTCCGCTATAATACACACTTTTTTTCCTCTCACATCGTTCATTTTTTTGTTCTCGCTCCCCGTCCTCTTGTCACACATACGCGTTATCGCGGAAATACGTGGGCACGTGCGGCTTTTTACGACGTGAGAGACAGGCTCGAGAGGATGAGCCGCTGCTGCGATTTTTTATTATCGAAAGTATCGCGCATACAGCGAAACTTGAATTCTCCCGAGAACGAGACCGGGGGAGAGAGAAAGAGGGAGAGAGACTCGCTCGGCGCGTTTGTTAACCGCTCGCGACGAGAGTACATCGAGTTATCTCGGTAATTTATCGAATTTGCTTAATAGATTAGTTCGACTCGTTCTTCAAACAGCGATCAACTGGATAGCGTACCTCCAAATAGATTTTCGCGTATGAGAAAAAGAAAAAATAATTGTGTATTACGATATACGCGTGACTCAAGCGGCCCATTGCTGCTCAGCGTCTATGTACATATCGTCGGAGTGATATTAGCACTGTGCGATAATATGGGTCATCGGTCGCACGAGCATGGCATCTATATACAATTCGAAAGCGCAGTAGCACTATCCAAATCCGTTATAAGCCGCTCGTGCGCTACAGCAATGTTCTAGACAAAATCACGGGCGCAGGCGTGACTTAAGTGCAGATTCAGGCCGCGCACTATAAAAGTGTGCGCCTTTAAAGCGTCGATCGTCGTGGTGCAGCGCACAATACACGTTATACGTGTGTGTAACACCGAAAATCGACTCGCGTGACACAGTATCCCGATAGACATCTGCGACTCGATACGATCTATCTCGTCGTGTCCTTTTACTCGCCGCCAGAGACAGACTACATACATACTTGTACACAGTGCTCATCCGTATAGGTATATATATAGAGCCGTGAGCTGGCCCTCGACCTGGAATCCCCTGCTCGCGAGCACCAGCATCTCTCTTATCTTCCTGACACTCGCGCGCGCGCGCGCGCGCGTATGTCGTATACCTGTACATATACAGATAATACTCGCGATAAAGAATTAATGCACGGATTGATTTACGTACGCGTATATATATCTGCGTACACGCTCGATTTACGCGTGCACGTACACCTAGTCGAGCTTGGATTAGATATACGCACGCGCTCGAGGAGTGTGTTTTTGGGAAAATCCGGCTATTTTTATATTATTGCACATGTGCGCAATGTACGCGTGTATATAACCGTTTCGTAAACGGTGATAAAACGATGTAGTTCCGACTGGATTAAACTGGACCGTTATCGTCTCTAGTCCAATGTGTATGTACATAGCGGCTTTTTTCGCTTATATTCGAGAACTTATCGCGATGCACGGGTGGTAAAAACATAGTCTATTTGTCGACGTAGTGCTTTTTCGACTGTGCATCGATAAGCGGCGTGTCTTTGATTCGCATACCGATTGAATTCTTTTTCCGCAGTGTACAGGTGCGTGCACGTATAAAACTTTTTCAAAGGATATATATAAAACCTACGCGCATAACGTCTGTCGCGCGGGCGTGTTATAAAATATAAATTTTCCGAGAATGTCTCGAATCAATGACATATAAGCCCTCCGTCTGCCCATTTATCGAGCTCTCTTATCGAGAATTCCATTATACAGTCATCCGCACATTCCGCACGCGGAAAGGAAGACTTACGAAGCTTAATTCCGACAATGTGCTTACTGCTGTACAAGTACAGAGCGCAAAGTGCGCCGTTCCCCGCGCGCTTGCAGAACGCGCGCAAACAAATGCAATTTTGCGCGTATATCTATAATTATACGAAACTTGCGAGGAATTTCGGTAAATATCGAGTCAAAGACATGCCAATCGACGGGACAAAAGCAATAATCGTTACATAAATTCATCGCGCGATACGTCTGCAAAACAAACATCAGCTGCTTCGTTCTGCGCTGTATATATGTGTAACGACGAAAACAGTATTGCGTTGAATGCCATGAGGCCCGAGGCACTGCGAACAAAAGGGCCAGTCGCAAGGACGCCGCCGCCGGGCCATCGACACTGATGCGCCGAATTGCATGTACAATAACGCGCGGCCCTCATCGCGTTGCAGTGCTTGACCTCTTCTTCGTGAGACGCAACGAATGAAATTCTGTGCATTATTCGTCTTTCTCTATCTTATTTTATCGGTGCGTTTATTTACTTAGAGTATATTCTTCATCTTACGTTAAAAGGTCAATTAATGAAATAATATAATCCTATGTAGCAAACCTATAATATATGAAATTAAACATTTTCAAATAAACTTTTGATTAAATCGATTAAAAGTTGACAGTGTTTATACAAAGACTATAAGAAAATATATACATAGTATATAAGGATGCACATTATCAATTTATGAATATATTATAATTTTGATATTCCACGCTATTATATATTCAGTATTAAATATTTTCTATATATATTTGAATAATTATGCGCATGCGATTGTAAAATAAAATGTTGTAATTACTTATTCCATGCGTTATATCTTCTGGATTTTTTTTCTAATAAAAGTTTTAAACAGAATTATGGAACACTTTCTGTCCCAGATAATACGCTGACCTATTACAACATAAAATATTGTTTTAAATTTCTCCGATTGATTTCCAATTATATTTTATAAGTTCCAAATGAATGCTTCGGCTTATCGTCAATTTATATTCCACTGTCGATTGTGTGCTTTGAAAAATGCACACTTTTAATTAGCGAAGAAAACGAGATAATTATAAATGCACAACGCTTATATTCGTATGCGCTTAAAGCTATAAACTTGCTAATTTGTTTTCCGTTTTTTTTCTGTTTCAGGTGAGTTGTCAAGCCCATGCGCGCACCCATAAAAACGCACGTAAACGAGTAAGTGCTCGCATAACGATCGTCAGGAAAAAAAAGGATGCTCGTCGACTGTATAGAACATATATCAAGCCGACGCATCGACGGCACTCGATCAAAGTCGGCGAAATATGAAAATTCCGTGTCGCATGTGCACACATTAGCTCACGCGCTAGACTCTCGGGTGAGATATGCGTCTCTCTCTCTCTCTCTCTCTTTCTCTCTCACTGTGTGTATGTATGTTGACACGCAGTTCATGCAGCGTTAGGGCAAGAACACGGACTATATACGACAACGAGAGGGAGAGTCTAATCCACTTAGTTTCAATCGGGAAAGAGTCGTTTCCGATACGGCGACGTCGCCGATTAGACCCTCACTATTTGCCTTCTCCATGTAGACACACGCACACACACACACACACACACACACATGCATACGTACGAGCACACACGTGCGTAGCTATACGGACACACCCACTGAGAGAGAGAGAGAGAGAGAGAGGGAGAGAGAAGAATATTATATGTACAGGAGAGGAGGATTGACCCGCTCCGAGATTTCCTTGGCCGCGACTGCGTTATAGGATAGATATATATATATGGACGCGAGGGGGAGAGAGAGAGAGAGAGAGAGAGGATGAGGGAAGGGCGTGGTTCTCTCCTCGAATTTTAAGACACATTCGCAGAGCTTTTCCCTCCTAAGCAACGTACACATACAGCTCGAATCATAGCAGTCGTCGTTCCCCCCAAATCGATTATAAATTCGCATCTCATACTCGCGAGTACGCAGAGGACGTAGAAGAGAGTGGCGCGCTGCACAAGCAGCACACAAGAGACAACGCACACACGGACGTAGCGTCGAAGGATGACCCTCAAACTCGTAACTCGGCGCTCTATAACAATGCAACGCGTCATCCACCTCGTTATAGAGGCGACGCGCGCAACAGCAGAGTCCAAGGCTCGATCGTGCCGAAACTATATCTGCGCCTGGCATGCACACACGCCGCGCACGCACACGTATATATATAACACGCGCTCTCGCGCAAACTTATGCGCGGCGGCGGTGGCGGCGGCGGTGGCAATTCTCGCGGGTGAACCAATTAAAATCCTGCGACGAGCAGCATAATACGTCGCGCGAGACTCGTCGCTCACTCCAGTTTCCAGGCGTCAATTAGCCGCAATTCGCAATTTACATGGCTCTCCGGCGCTCAATTGTCATTCTCTCTCTCTCTCCCTCTCTCTCTCTCCCTATATCTCTCTCTATTTCGCGTATACACATAAGCGCGCATGCATCATCGGTCGCATTTTACCGTAATATTCCCACGAACGATCACCCCGCACCGCTAAACCATCATTGCGATCCCGAAGATTCCAGTTCCAGCCGGCTCCTCGCGCTCGTTGTCGCGTAAGTATATGCTGCTCAGAAGGAGAAAGACCTCGCGTTCTCGCGCCGATTTTTCACTCTTTTCTCTTCGACAGAGAGAGAGAGAGAGAGAGAGAGAGCTTATTATTAGCCGCGGCGCGAGTCGACGGGCGGACGAGTTTATTTTTATGTACGGCGCGTACGCGAGAGCGCACGAGAAATTATGTAATTATGGAAAGGAGAGAGGGAGAGAGAGGGAAAGAGGGAGAAAGAGACTTGCGGGGAGAGGATAATTTCGAAGCCTTTCGGAATCAATCCGGAGCGCGAGGGAATTTACGTTAGTGCCGAATGTGTCTGTGTATATAGATGTAGGATAAATATTTGCCTGATGTACGGAATGGATCTACTAAGCGAGCCTATGAGAGTAAATTTGCACTGGATGTACGCACGAGTTTGGCTGTATGTCTGGGCACACATGCGTGAGCTATATAATCCGCGTGTATTCTCGAGCCATGCGGTATTTAAAGTATTTGCAACGGATATAAGAGAGTTCTTAACTTCATGTATGAGTGGAAAATCGCTTCGAATTTACGATAGCGCAACCCCACTCTCTCTCTCTATCTCTCTCTCTCTCTCTCTCTCTCTCTCTCTCTCTCTCTCTCTCTCTCGAGTAGAGCAATGATTCTATTTTAAGAATTTTCAAGCGCATTTCTCGTAGTGAGCACTCGACTCTCCTTTTTTCCCAAACTTCGTCTGTAACGTTAATATATACATATGTATAAATCCATCCGATTTTTCTGGTTCTTTAGGTCATTCTGAAAGAGAAAAAACTCACGTACATGGCCGATCGTATAGGGTATACTTTTTTTCGGAGCAAAAACAACTCTTGGACTCATTAGAACAAATATGTCTTAAACTTCATGAAAGAATGCCCTCAAATTTTTTCAAATTAATCCGATACAATTTTTGATTTTTCGAATGTTCAAAAGAATCGAAATTTCAAAAAACGTCGTTTAAAAATCTCAAAAAATTTCAGAGTATTCTTTGATGAATTTTTAGTCATTTTTGTTCTAATGAAATATTTTTAAAAGTCCATAGTTTTCGAGAAATAAATCTATGAATTCTTTTTTTTGAATTATTTCTGGTTTTTCGAGTCGTTTTTGCTCCAGAAAAAGTGTACCCTGCGTTTGGCTATAAGGTATGAGAAGAATTAGGTCTGGTAGGTGTGCCTTTAATAAAATATTTTGAGTCTTGCTCATGTGAGTTGTTTCCGAAATCGGGTAGATATACCCATATACCCATATACAATACGCATTATACGAATACGAACATTGAGAATGACGACTCCGTAAATGCAAATCTCGGATTCCTACTCTCGCCGAAACAATATTTGCTCGGTGTAGCGTCATCCAGATACTCGTAGAAAGAAAGAGCCTAATTTCGAAGGCGGAACGAAGAAAAAATTGTAATATAACAGCGCAATATTCTCGTCCTTGAATTGTGTAATGGTGTGCGGTTAGCTCATCGTTATAAAACGCGGCCGGCGAGTTATGGGCTGAGCCGGGACAGAAAGAGAGAGAGAGAGAGAGAGAGAGAGAGAGAGAGAGAGAGAGAGAGGGCTTGAGCTGACGGTAAGAGCTATTTTCAAAGTGCGAGAATGTCGGAATTGTAATTACGAATGCCACGCGAGCTTTTCTCATACAATCGCGCGGCGAGAGCAGTATATATAGCGGAGATGCGTAAATAACCGAGGAATCGACGTGCATACAACACTTATATTATTATCGTTTCTATTTTTCGTCGGCACTATTATGCGCTATGATTTTAACCGTATAAACAAACTCAGCTGCGCGCCTCGCATACGTTGCGGCATTAATATTATAAATTCGAAAAGCCCGCGCGCTCGCGACCGCGTGATTAAATAAAGCTTTTGCGCGCGTTGTGTGGAAACACGTACTATATAGCTCTCTCGTCAGTAAAATTTAACCGTAAAGTAATCGAAGTCCATTTATCGCTCTCTTATTTATTTATCGCACTGTCACGGCTATTTCCGTCGCTACTCGTGTATTTACGTACACCTTTGTTTTTCGAAACAACAACAACGCCGCGATGGACGCGCGCTTAAGGCTCGTTTTTTCAGGGAATGCACTGATTTCGATTAATGTCGCCGTTTCATTATGCGCATCAATATTATCGAATCGTTGACGATGCGTAATTAGCCGCGAGGAGCAGTGGTCTGTATGAATTAATTATTACCAAGCGGATTTCCGACTTTGACGTATCGCTCTATAAAATTGCGTTGAGAAAAGGATCATAAACTTGCAGGGGGTTGGGCAAACTTGAAACCTAATTTTTTTCTTTTTAGCCTTTGAATGCTTGAGTCTCGAGCTCTTGGGTTACATAAATTCACCGGTTGTTCTCTATAGCAAAGGAATACGATTGGCGTTATTCGCGTTATTCAAATTTTTGGAAGCTGATATTAGACATAGAAAAATTACGCATGTATACACCTGTAGGTATACGATAAGAAGTTATTGCTTTTTTAAAAAGAACAGAAAACATATACTTTAAGCTTTGCAGATGTATAGATACACACGTTAAAAAGAAAACATCCTTTAAATCCTAGAATAATCCTGTTAATACGAAACTCTACGAGCGCTTAATGGATTATATCAACAATTGATAGTAAACGCATTAATATCAAGTGGATTTTTGTATTAACGACATTTTCCGCTAGGATTATAAAAATGTTTTTACCAGTGCAAGCGTAACACTTTTAAAAAGTATGAAACTTCGAGCACTACTTTTAAGAGTGTAAATATTGAACTTTTCATACTTAGCGAAAAGTGTAGACGTTAAAATGGCACTTTATGAGAAGTTAAATGTTAAAATTATACTTCATGAAGGTGTAAATGCTAAATTTACACTTTATAAAAGTATCGAAGTTAAAATCACACTTAATGAAAGAGTACATTTCAGTTAAATACTTTTGAAACGTCATATAATGATTACACGTTTCAAAGGTATAAAAATTACAGAGATATAGAGCTGATATAAAATCTTGAGAGCTACAATGAAAGAAGCCGGATAGAAACGTTAGATCACAAAAGCAAAAGCATCGATAAATTTCTCTGCGATTCTGCTGTACTGCTTTTATATAATTTTAGAATGTTTTTTCAGCGGATTTCGTCGTACGAATTCGAAGCCAATAAACGGAATCGATTATTTAGGTGATTAACATATCGCAGCAACACGTTATATATATATACACACACACACACACACCCAGATTGGCCGTCAATTACGTTAATGATTTTTCGAACGAGTCAATCATAATGCGAATACTCAATTAAGCTGGCGAGTTCATCTCGCTGCAGTAGCTGTATACGTATATATGATATACATATGCACTTGTACACACGTAAATTTAAATGTGTGAGTGTGCGTTATATATGCAATGACGATCGCGGCGCGGTGGGTCAGGTCGGACGGAGTCGATCGATTCCTAGACTGGGCGCGGATGCACACGTGAGCACGGCGTGTGCGGAGCTCGATGTGTGTATATATGTATAAATATGTGTGTCCGTGTATATTATATACACACACACACACACACACACACACACACACACACACTCCACGAGTTAGAGATTTTTCTTCGAACTTTCAGTGGAGTGCTCAGCAACGTTATAGACATGGATTTTTCATTATATTATCGTTATATTTATTATTGTTACACACACACAGACACACAGGTATATATATAGTAATAGAGGTATAGTGGGGCTAATGAGATGGCGAAATAAAAGCCCAGCGTTCATGCGACAGGCTCGTAAATAAAAGAGTTCGCGTATTAATAATACGTCACGCGAAAGACTGCGTGGCGTCTCCCTCCCTCTCTCTCTCTCGCTATATATATATATACTCGCTATACGACACGCGCGCTAGTAAAAGTAAAACGCGTGCGATAATCCAATTACACAGTCGAACGAGAAAGTACAAGTATGTAAGAGCTACGAGTAATGAAATAAGAAAATACAGAGCGCGCATATGTATGCTAATTAATGAAAAATCGAAGTCACACTTGCGCGCGCGAGCCTACACGAATACCGCGTGTATAAGCGTACAGGTGCGAGAGCATTAGCGAGCACGCGTATGTGTGTGTGTGTGTGTGTGAAAGCGCGATCGATGCCCAGGCAGTCCGAGGGAAGCGCCAATCAATCATCCCTTTATTAAAATTCACCTCCGCGCCGCGAGGTGTATCATTACAGAGCCCAGCTAGACGAGATTTCGTATACATACTTTCAAACTGGCGAGCCACCCACTCACCCGCACACGTATTAATCCGCTTACTACGCTCGCATTACAATAGCGGCCTTCCCCCCGTTCGACGTCTAAGTCGATTAACAGCTGTATACATATATACGTGTAGATGCATGTATAGATCGGCTCGTCGCTGCGTGTCTCTATTGACAAAATACGCGTTTTAAATATAGCCGTCTCTCGCGTATATTGTTTATTTCCTCCCCCCAGACAAGTCCAAATCGTCGTGCACGGAGCTCTACACATTCATGTAGGTGTGTAGGTGTATACGCATGTATATAGGTGTGCGCGCGCTCGACGATTCCACAGCCCCGTCGCGTGACAGCTCGAGTAGTCTTCGTTGTCTTTCTCTCGCGGCGCGAGAAGAAGCCCCGTACTCAAAGCCAACAAGCGCGCGAATAGTGCGTGAGGCGCGGGATGACATAAGTACAGCGAGCCTCTGCAGCCAAGTGTAAAGAGCAAAGACCTCGGGAGCGGCCGAAGCCGTAGACGTGCTGTAGCCGAGTTTGAAAGGGAGCCGACGCCCACGATTCGCCGCCGCCGCCGCCGTCGCAATCGACACGATATACCTTATTTCTCCCTCTATATACGTACAGCAGGGGGATGAGTTGCGCGCCGATAAAGTTCCCGGCGTGACCTGCGCTAGCCCCTGTGCCGACCAGTCACTCTCACTCTCGCCTGTGCACGTGCGCACACATCGATATATGCATATTATGCATGCACGTATCGCCGTTGCATAATACAAGGTATTATAGTCGAAAAAAAAGGACGCGAAGGCCATCGCGGCACGGATTTTTCTCCTCCTTCCGACACATTTATCTGATTTGAATGTTATTAGACGCGGTCGAGTCACGCGAGTTTCGAAAATTGCGTTCTTAACGATCGACCTCTCTTACCCACCCTAATATACGTTATATTCACACGTGCGCGCGCTCGCTCGCTCGCTCGCTGCATGTGTATCGCCTTTGCAGACGCTTTCGCGAATAATCCGACACACGTATATATAACAGAGACCTCGCTTTATTTTGCCTTTATTTCGGAGAAAAAAAAAGAAAGAAACTCGATCCGCGCCGGACAGGCTTTATAGCACCATTGCAAAATTAATGGCTTCGTACTCGATTATTCTCTCGAGCTAACGACCTAATTCTCGCAATTAACCGCGGCAAAAAACGACCCAATTCGCTCCCGCCCTCCAGAGTGCGGGAGCGCGAGAGCGAAATTCACCCGGTAAAAGGAGAAGAAAAAATCCAACGCACACACGAGTTGAGTTTCTCAAGGTACGAGAGAGAGAGAGAGAGAGAGAGAGAGAGAGAGAGAGAGAGAGAGAGAGTAAAAGAAACTTTGGGCAAAACAGCGCGCGGCAGTAGCGGCGGCGGAAACTAACGGAAAAGTGTCTATTTCAGTTGAAACAAAAGTGCCTGGCTGCGCCGCCGCCGCCGCCGCCGCCGACACTCGCATTATATAGCGCCGCGCGCGCGCGCAGCTCCCGAAATAGATCGACTTTACTCTCTGTCACGTTTGACGTATTCTCGTTTGATGTTTGTAAGAGAGACAAGCCGCCCCCTCCCCTCGCTCTCCCCTTTGCCTTAATATCTCGTGTTTCGCCCTCTCTCTCTTTCTCTCGCCTGCTTGCGTTTTCCGCGGTAAAACGCAAAAAATTCTGCACTTATACACTGATATTTATATACAAATATCGCATTTCGCGCGCGAACAGCCGCAGCAGCGTATAATAATCGCGCGCGGAGTTTAGAAGGTGACGCGCGCGCGCGCGAGAGAGAGAGAGAGACTAGGGGCCAAAAGCCCCCTTTGGCAATCGTTAAGTGCTCTTTTATTAACTTTCCTCGCCTTTGAGGCGGAATAGCAGTGGCGGCTCTGCGCAAACGCCGACTTTTCATATTCTAGTGGTGCGGCTTTACACCTCTGATTGAGCGCGAGCAGCGACTCGTCGGGTCGGGGGGTGCATATATAGAGCTGATGAGCGCAATACATTTTTCAGATTAAACGTATACACGAGAGATGTACAGCCCCGACTGTGGACTATGTATATTGTTTAAGTTTCTCAGAGTCTCTCTCTCTCTCTCTCGTCTCTGCTCGAAATTCCCCGCTGTATCGACGGAGACGCTCACACACTGCACGGCGAATATACAGGTTAATGGGAAACTCATCGATCCTCTCCTCCCGACGCGAGGTCAACGATAATTTAAAAACTTTTTTCCACTTTTTCGCACATCAAACACGATCAAAACTTTCTCTATCTCTTGCCGAGGCTTTTCTCTCTCTCTCTCTGTTTCTCTCCGCGCGTGTGTACGAAACGAAAAACTCTATTAATCATCGATGATGTTGGTTTCTTCTTCCTCAATCTCAAACTCAAACGCACTCGATAATTCCAAGCTTGTACACATATAGACGGCTCGGTCGCCGCTGCTATTACACGCTCGCGAGAGCTTCTTTACATCGAGACGAGAGCGCAGCTCGAGGAATAATCTATAAATAAGGAGCGCGCGCGTAGCGCGAGAAAATCACTCTGGTAATTAATTAAGACACTCGTCCCGACCCTGAGACTCCCCGTCGCCGTGCGCGAGCACTTTTCGAATTACAATGCACCCCTCGTCGAGATGAGGAGCCGAGAGACGCTTAAAGCGCGCGCTTTATAATTGCTGTAACGCAAGGTCGTCGCGAGCGCGCGGATCTCGCCATCTATATACATCTGCGCTATGCGAGCGCGTAAAAAAAGCCAAAGACTCGCACACGCATCGATTCCTCGCCGTCCATCTACGTACACGTGCATCGCATATACAGTTTATACACTATATGCAGCGCGATTACATTCGTACATTAAGTTTCTAAAGGTATATAGCCACGTGCGTGAAGCGGAGAAAGTTTTACCCCCGCTGCAGGCGGCTCTATTTTAACAATCGCGCGCGACGGCTATTTCTATAGATCAGTTGTTTGTAATATACGGCCTCGCATTACACCGCGGCGGAGCCGATGAAAGTTTCACGACAACCTGCGTCAGAGAAGAAGCGGAGTCGCGAAAATTTGCGAATGTCCGCGGGCTCCTTTGGACTTTACTGCCTCTCTCGCGGTCTTGGAAAAAAGTGGAGAACGCTCGTAAACGAAGTTATCAGTGCAACGGATATAGCCGTGCCGAAAACGGTGGAGCTGCGGCGCGCTCGCTATATAGCCGGGTGTGAAAAATAAAAAGCCGCGGCTCGTATATATGTATGTGCGCGGCGGTAGCATCCGATAGAAGGGTAATTAAGGTCAGCAACGCCGAGAGAGAGAGAGAGAGAGAGAGAGAGAGAGGAAGCGGTGTCGCAGCAGTGGCTCTAATCCCTCGGCAGCCGCCCGCATTTCTCGAATCGAAGCGCTATCCTGCGTCTCGTTTCGAAAGCCTCTTGAAAAACCATACTCGCCTAACCATAAAACTAGCGCGCGTGTATGCTGTATACGTGTATGATATGCGAGTGCGGCAAGTAGAACACGGCGGGGTGGAACGAGTCATGTTGAAGGGGCTGCTGTCCAGTAGTAGTAGCGGCAGTAGCATCAGAAATCAGAAATGATGCGCGCCGATAAAAGCCAGCAGCACAGCGGATACGTATAGGGGATGGTGAGGAGGGTGTGGGGCCGGGGGAAGTGGGGGAGGAGGGGGGGGGGTGGAAGCGAGGAAGCAAAGGTCACCGGCGGCGCGTGACGTCATAGGCGTTTTCCTCCCCCTCTGCGACGGCGACGACGGCGCTTCCCCACCCCGCCCGCCCGTGGGAGGAGTATGAGAGCAAATTTCCCATTTTCGTTTCTCTTCTCCGGCTGCTGTGTGTAGAGACATCGCGAGAGAGTGAGAGAGAGCGAGCGAGCAAACATGGAGGGAGAGCCCTTGAAAATTCCTGACTCAGTCGAGCTGCTCTCTCTCTCTCGCTCTGTCTCTCTCCAGTGTCTTCTCTCCCTACTAGTATTTATGGATCGTCGAGAGCAGGAACTTTTATATAGCTGGAGCGCGTGCCCGTCGCGCGTGTATACATGTGCCTGATGATGATGGCGAGGATGGCAATGTACAAGGGTTGGGCGGAGAAAGAGAGAGAGAGAGAGAGAGAGAGAGAGAGAGAGAGAGAGCTGCATTAGTCGCGGAATTATACTCGTGTCGTTGGGTGCCTCGCGATATCTCGCGTACGAGTGCATCACATAGTCCTCCACACGCGCAGCTATCGACTCGCGGCTGAGAGAGAGAGAGAGAGAGAGAGAGAGAGAGAGAGAGAGACGCTCGGTATAACGTATCGAAAGGGGGTGACCTAGTGACGTAACAATTCGGTGGCAGCGGGTGGGAGCGAGAGAGAGCGACAGGCGCAGATCGATTCGCAACACGGCGACGTTCTCTATAGAGTCTCTCTCTCTCTCTCTCTGCCTGCCTGGCGCTTTTCCTCCTTTTGCGCGCGCGTATACCACTCGAGGCCGTACACGTCGCGCGCCATCTTGAATATATCCCTCCTCTCCCTCTCTTTGCCTCTCCTATGTACACTACACACACATACACACACGAACAAACGTACATATACGTATATATTTATAGGAGAGCTACTCCTCGTCCTCTGTATTTCCTACCTACGTAAGTACGCGTCTACGTATGCACACACACACACACACACACACACATGGACGTTCGGTCGCGTGCGCGCGTGCGAAATAATAAAGCTCAATGGAATGGCCGACCCGTTTCTCTCTCCGTGTCTCTCACTCTGCGTGGCTAATTTTTCTAGTCGCCCGTGTCACCCGACGAGTAATTAAACCGAGCGAGCTGTGTATATGGGCACGGATGCGATGCCAAGTGGCTGCTCTACACACATTGACGCACGCACACGTACGCGCGCGCGCGTGCATACAGTGTAATTTCACCGATGGAATATTTTACGAGACCGCGCGCACGGCTTACCTCTGTGTACACGCACTTTTTATGGTTTTTGCCGCAAGAGAGGCATACACGCGTAGTAGCGAATCTTATATATATATACCTCTCGAAATACACACACACACACACACCTCTGACGTGGGAAAAATTACGCTGGCAGCGCGCGGGCAGTCGCGAGGTTCGAGAGGGTAAAAACAAAGCGGTCCTTAAACTGCCGCCGTTTTCCCTCGACTGCTCAAACCGCCGATTCGACGTTTACTTTTTTCCTCGTTTCTTCCTTTCTCTCCATGTTTTGTTTTCATTTTATTTTCTATGCAAGTATACCGCGTTATAGTCGGCTCTTTTGACTGCCCGCGTACACGAGCCTTTTCTTTTATCGCTCATTTCCTCGAGTGCGGTGACACACGCGAGTACATTGCGATATCGTTCTCCGAATAGCTGATAGTACGCGTATACCGCGGGCGTGTATAATGATACTCGGGACTGCGCGCGCGAGGATACTCGCGGGAGGAGAAGCGACGAGCGTCTATTCTTTTGGAGAATCTGAAAAAATTTTCGCGGCTATACTATATATAAGATATATATTCCGTGGGGAAATTCCCAGCGCGCGTCCGCATTGGAAACGTTAAGGAACACAGTGTAATAGCCCTCGGCCGCCGCATCATCTAGTTTCCAACGTCTCTCGGAACACTTGGTATTCATGAGCTAATACGAGAGAGGGTCATCGGAAGAGAGTAGTAGCCTACTATCGAACTCGCCGAGAGAAAATTGAGTGGCTCCGTCTGTTTGCCTAATGAATCCGCGCGTTACGGGCTTCATTTCTCTAAATCTATACATAGCGCCAAAGATCGCCACGTGCGATCCTTCGGGCTTTAATAACGCGCGTGGCCTCGCATCCGAATAAGCGAGCCCATCGAACTCTCGCGCGCTTCCGCTCGCGCGCAGCGACGAGCCATTTTTCCAACTCTGTAATTCGCAGACGCTCTAGGAGCAACGTACGATAATTCGAGCTTCCACGCGGTCTATATATACTAATGCCCCCCCCCCCCCGTACACATATACGCGCTCCTAATTGACGGCTTGACCTTCCACTTTGCGGCGGCGGTCGAAAAGCTATACACGTACGTTCGCTTAAAAATCGAAGGAATGCGCGCGCGAGAGAGTAGGGGGGGGGGGGTGATGAGCGATTCGCTCGATCTCGTATGTACACTCGTAATTTTATCGCGCGCACTCTCGCGCGATAAGATTAACAGCGAGACTCTTTCGCAATCAATCGAATCGAAAGCAGCGGTTACACACTCGAAAGCTTGTCCTTATCTCCTCTCATCGATGGGAGCGAGCGAGCGAGTGAGAGAGAGAGAGACCATTAGTCGTCGGCGATCGATAACTTTCTCTCGTTCCGCGCGCGCCCCATATACACACATAGACGCGGCCGCGGTAGACCGCGCAATTATCCGTTTGCGCGGAGGAGTTATAAAACTAACGAAAAGACTCGATAAAATTAAAAGCGTTGCGTGCTCGCGAAACTTTTCGCCAGCTCGCAAGTGCGAACTTATCGCTCCCTCGCGTCGCGCCCGCAACGCTGGGCTGCTCTAAGTGGGCCGAGCGATATACGACGCCGTTTTGCTTTCCTTTTCTCCACCCGCGCCTAGTCTATAAATGCTCCCTCTCGTTTTTTCCCGCAACTCTATCCCGCGGCGTCGAATTGTTAATGTAGCCGGGAGAGAAGAGGGCACTTTGCTCGCTTTACGCTCCCTTGATTGCGCCTACGAGACTGCGCGAAGAAGCTCCTCCCCAATCGTTTACGAATTTTCGCGGCTTCCTCTGCCTCCCCCCCCCTTTCTCTCTCGCTACGTAATCCTCCGCCTCATCCGTGTATAGCATCAAAGGACAATCAATCAGCGCGCATATCGGATCGCAATCTATCGTTCGCGCGCAGATCTCCTCTTTTTTTCCGCGCGCGAAAAGAAAAAAAAAGCGTATCGTTGCCCCCTTCCACATTTTTCTCACCCGCGTAAACTGCGCGCAGCGAGGGAAAGTCGTGCACGCTTATGAAATGTGGAGAGGACGTGTTTAATTTATACGCCGCAGGATGAGATATGTCCTCGAGAGAAAAGACGCCGAAACTGGGATGTTCGTGCGTCGAAAGGATAAACTGCAATTAAAGTGAAATTATTTCGAGTGATTAATGGAGCTGAGGGAGAAGCGATGAAACGCGGATTTTGAAGTGGAAAAGGCTCGGGTACAGTCAGACCGCCGTGAGTCAGCTAATTTTTTCACCCGACGTATATGTATATACATTCTCTTTCTCTCTCTCTCTCTCCCTCTCTCGCTCTCCAGGAATGGCTTCTTCGCCTGTTTATCCGATGACTGGCCGATTGTGCACCCCCTCGAACATACAGTTCATGAAAAATACAGCAGAGTGTACGTTAGACGGCCTACGTAGTGGATTAATAAGCTCGTTATTCCCTCTGAAGATACACGCACAAAGCGAACGAATAGACGTATACGGCGCAAGTTCAAGGTAGACAGAGAGAGAGAGAGAGAGAGAGAGAGAGAGAGAGAGAGAGAGAAAGAGAGACGAGCGCTTGTAACCTGGATTTTTTTCTCCGATAATCCTGCTGCGCTATATTGATCCCGCCGTGTCGTTTTCACGGGTAGTGCACAGAGAGCGAGAGAGGGAGAGAGAGCTTTATCAACGAAATTCTTTGGCTTTTATGTTTTATTCTCTCGGCTCTCGAGCCGCCTCTCTGCGCTGCACACGCGGGAGTGTAGCACCGCACAAAGGAGAGGAAAGGATAGCCGCGATATAGTCGCGCTCGATCGAGTCGTTAAAAGGTGCAGTGGGAAAGACGAGTCGATAAACGAGTGCACTGGTCACAACGATACCAGAATAGAAAAAAGAAGAAGAAGAAGAAGAAGAAGCGAGTATATAGTTGGGAAGGCGCGGCCACGTGCGTGCGTGGCATGCAGCGCAGCGAAAGAGAGCTCTCGCTCCGAAATTCCAAGACGACCAGGCATCGGGGAGTATATAGCGTAGTATAGTAGGCTGCAGACTTTGGAAAAAAGTTCGCGGCGCTGGTGCGGTGGCTCGCGCGCGCATAGCGCGCAGGCCCGTGTCCCCGTGTGCCGATGCGCGGAGTGGGGGATCGAGCGGATTCGAGCGAGAGCGAGCATTTCTAGTGGGAGAGTCGAGGCAGAGCCGTCGCTGTGCGCGAGAGCGAGAGAGGAGATAGCGAAAGAGAGAGAGAGAGAGACAGAGAGAGAGAGAGAGAGAGAGAGAGAGAGCGCGCGCGAGAGAGCGTGTGCGCGTGCGGGAGTTTTTCCTCGCCTGGGGATCGAGTGAGTCGCAGAGTTTCCGAGACTCTCTTCGGTTTCCTCTGCTGCTGTGCAGTGTTCCTCGCGTATACGCGTGTGTGCGCGTGCCGTTCATCCTGGTGTGTATATAATCCCGCAGCTGCAGCACATCGTACACGAGGCGCGCGCGAGAAATTCCTCGCAGCAGAGTAAGAGACGGGCCCGCGGCGCGCCAAGTTTCGGCGAGAAAGAGCGAGCTGGAGAGTGTGCGTGCGAGAGAGAGAGCGAGAGAGCGAGAGAGAGAGAGAGAGAGAGAGTGAGTGAGTGAGTGAGAGAGAGACAGAGAGAGAAGCTCTGGGCTATTAATACACCCCAGCTCTCTCGGTCTCGTTGCCGCGTGCGATCCGCGGAGAAGATAGAAGCCGACGTCAGAGAGTGTGTGTCGGTGCAGCCTCCGTGCGTCCGTCCGTCCCTCCGCGACCAGAGTGCGTCGTCTACACCGACGTCGTCTCAGTGCAACGGAAGCGTGTCGAGAGTGAGAGAGAGAGAGAGAGAGAGAGAGAGAGAGAGAATTCACCCGGCGGCGACCTTGAGCCCGGGGAGTTGGTCCCGGGAAAGAGGAGAGAGCGCGCGGAGCGATTCTCTCTCTCTCACTCTCTCCGCTCCCTCTGCGAAAGGCGCGCGGTCCGCTTGTACTCGTCCGTTACTACTTTTCTCCCGCTCGGCGGCTCTGGCCAGTAGTAAGAGGCTCGCATGGGCCAGACTACCTCCCCGAACCCGTATACGCTGCCGCCATGCAAAATGTAGGCTAGACCGACGGCGGGATACGGGAGTCGCGAGAATAAGGGAGAGAGAGAGAGAGAGAGGAAAGTAGTTCGGGCTTCTAGGCGCTGCCTGCCCTCATCGATCATCCGCGCGAGCGGTAGTCAGCTGGCTGCGCGCAGCTCTCGGCGGGGAGGCGGACGGACACGCGAGTGCGCGCTCGGAGATCTCGCGCGCGAGTGTGTAAATAACAAAAGAAAAAAGAAGTGCTTCGCTCCCTCACGTATGCCTATTTTCTCCGTGGGATTCTTATAGCAGGGAGATGTGCGCGAGGTGAGAGCAGGAAGAGCGAGAGCAGTGTCAAGGAGAAAGTGCATCGGCGGCAGGAGCCCGACGCTAACGAAGACGACGACTACGAGCACGACGACGACGACGCCGACCACGACGACGACGAGGAGGATCTCGATCTCGAGCATCGCGTCTCGAGCTCGCATCAGGCGCAGACGAGGAAGGAGACGGCTCGCGGGCCGAACTAGCAGCCGAGCGCTTTATTTTTAGCGCCCCGTCGAGTCGTCCGCGCGCGCACACATACACGCACACACACTCGAGGGAGAGAGAGAGAGAGCGAGAGAGAGAGAGGCGCTCTCGGCAGTCGGCAGTCTCGCACTGCCAGTGCTATATAGCGTGTATACCGAGCGCGCGGAGCTAGTGCGTCTCCCTCGTGGCCGCGCGCCCCCGAGAGTCTAGTGCACCGGCCCGGATCACTGCGCCCAGCGGCGGACTACGGGCCATCCTTGCCCCACGCAGCTACGGGGAGGCGAGCAGCGTCCGACTCGGAGGCAGAGCCGGAGCGAGAGGCGACGCCGACGGGGAGTGAGGGGGCCATGGAGCCGCCGCTCCTCGGCAGCTCGGCAACGTCTTCGGTGCGCGCGCGTTACTCCGGCCGCATGTGACGACGACCGCTGCGGCCTAGTGAGAGAGACGCAGCCTCGCAGACGCCGACCAGTCGGCAGCTCCTAGCTGAGTAAGTAACACCCGCTAAAGTGCCCGCCCCCGATTGATTCGCGACTGCGCTCAACCCGACGACCCCAAAGAGAGTCTACCGCTGCCGCCGCCGCCACCGCTGCAGCTGCTGCTGCTACCACCGCTGCTACCGCTGCTCTACAGCGTTCGATTGTTCCATCTCGCTCTCCGCGCACTGCAGCCAGAGACGCGCACACCGACGCTGCAGCCCCCATATTTACACACGCAGTGAAGGTCGCCGCCTAATTCACAATGGATCGCGCCGATATGGGCGTCGCACGCACTCGCGGCGGCGGCGTCGATCGATCACGCTATACACACATGCACACTTTCGATGTATAGGGAAAAGAGCGAGTCTGCCGCTGCTGCCGCTGCTCCAGATTCTCGCGCGCGAAAAAGCGGCCGGATTCTCGAAATAATTTTCGAGCGCGGGCTATTTTCAGTCCCTTGAATGAGCCGCGGGGAAACCTTACACCTTCGCTCGTCCGCGTATCTTGGAAAATCCCTGACCCCAGCAGCAGCAGCAGCAGCAGCAGCAGGCGAGGGATTCCTCTGCGCCACCCCCCAGCGGTCCCATTCACGGGCGAGTCGCGTGCACAAAGCCGAGCCAAAGGGAGATCGCGGCTCTAAGGTGATATGTGCCGCAGCAGCGGAGTTTAGCGCCGCCGCCGGCAAAGGAGAATTCGAGTCGCGCGGCGGCGGCAGCTTACGTAACGAGGCAGCTCTCACGCTCTCGCTCCCCGTCGACGCTCTACAGCTTATAACTAAGCGCGAGCGCGAGCGCGAGCGGCCTCCACCGGATATTATTTCGGGAGCGTAGCTATAATAATGCGTAATCGTGTGTGCGTGTATAGAGACTGCCGCGACCGCGTGTCTGCTGCGCTACTATGCCAGAGCCTATAGTGAGAGCTATACGCTCGCGCGCTACATAACGCAAAGTTTTTCCATCGGCTCTATGAAAATTTTGTATTTTCGAGAGCGATTGAGGTAGAGCCATCGTTGTAATATTCATTCAAGTGCATCTGCACACGTCAATTGGATGACGAGTTAACCGGTGCCCGCAGCGGCAGTCGAGGCCACTTTTCAGTGCATCCCTACGCTGCGGCGGGGCTTCGCTCCCCTCGCAGAGCGCGCGCGCATATACAGAGCGAGCGAGCGAGAGAGAGAGAGAGAGAGAGAGACACGGAGGGGTATCCGTGACCGAATTTTCGCGCGCTACACTCGGCCTTCCTGCCTCTCGTCGGCGTCGCCGTCGCTTCCTCGCGCCTCGCGCGATCAAGGTTCTCATCCCCAGCCCCGACGTCTGCGGGTATTTTCGCCTCCTAACAGTCTATATACTCTTCTTTCTTCTCTCTATTTGTTTGTCTGCTTCGTTCGTCGCCTCGACGTTCGGCTATATACTTCCCGATCGTCCCGCCCTTCGCAGTAGCTCTTCTTGGCGCGAACTTCGCCCAGCTGCGCTTGACTGCAGCTGCGCGCGCGATCTGCCCGCCTGTGTACTTCTGATGAATGAAAATCAGCCTTGCGTAACGAGCGATACAAGCGGACGACGATCTGTGCGCCTGCAAGCTCGCGCTCCCGTTCTCTCGTTGCCGCTAGCTGCTCTACTGCTGCTGTTGCTATACCACTGCTGAGCTTGTGGGAAAAATCAATATATGGGCACGTCGCGAGACTAGACGAGGAAAAAAGTCGGCGACTCTGCTCTTGGCGGATTCTCCTTTCCGGCGCCAATTCGCGTGTGCGCCTCTCCTGCAGAGTCACGCCAAAGTCGCCTCGCGATAATGCTTGTATACCGCCGCGATGCAGACGCGGCCAGTGGCTTTCCGCGAAGGGCTGCGAGCTCGCGACTTTCCACCGATCTACGCCTCGTGCGCATTACAGGGCTGTTGTTAAAATTAGAAAAATTCAGGCTAATAATCATACGTCGACGTTATGCATTGCTTCGATAAACAATACAAATGAGGAAAAAGCGCTTTCAGCCGGACAATGCAACGTGTGCCGCAGCTACACGCGCTGCGAGCGACTTTCATTTGAAAAAATAATGAGAGAAAAGTGTCGCGGCTTTATATAAATGGAGTTTTATATACAAGCTATGTATACACACTGATACGGGATGAAAACGAAGCTCTCGCCCCTGTTTATCGGGAAAATGTGTTATTCCAATAGCTGCACACGTATAACGGGTAATCGGAAAAATTTTTCACGAGACAAGCGCAGTAGCGCCCGATGCAAGCTTTCGAAAAACAACAGGTTCATTCAGCTGACAACCGGGCGGGTGGAGAGAAGGGGATCGTGGAAGAGAGAGAGCGAGAGAGAGAGAGAAAAATAAATATAGTAGCCTATAGATTGTACACGCTGCGCTCGCGCACGAGACGTAAAATATATATATTCATATAATATATATATACATACATACATCCGTCCGCTATTCGTTAACGCGACGGCGACGGCGCGCGCGCTGTCCAGCCAATTATCTAAATATAATAACAGTGTAAAAACCGCGGCTCGGCCAGAGCCGACCTTGCCTTTACGTAATCAATTATACACACATTCCCCGACGCTACTCGCACGACATGTAACTATATTCCACTATATACCGCGCGCTCGCGCACGGCTCATCCCACTGAAATATAAATTCGTGAGACACGCCGCGCCGTAAGGTATTATATACACACACTCGCGCACGCTATACATACGTGATGCGACGTTCTCTCGCGACGAAAATTAGGAAAAAAAACATACGCTCGAGTATACATAGGCGACGCGCTTGTTTGTATCGTTCACAGCTGACTGGATATTCGGGAGGTCGTATGGATATTTGCCGTCAGCGCCTCGCGCGCGCTAATTCCAGACGTTCTCTCTCTCTCTCGTCTCTCTCGTCTCTCTCGGCGACCAGCCCTGAACCTGAAACTCCGCTGACCCTCTTTTTTCGGATAGTCTCTACTCGCTCTTTCTTCTCGATTGCCAATCTTTGTACAATTTTTTTTCCTGCCTGCAGTATAAACTTGGGGGGCGACTCCGTCCCCGGTACATGCGCAGACTCGATAAATAATAGAGCAGAGCATTATGCACGCATCGATCGCAGAATTTTCGAAAAAGGGAAAAAGAGCCGCGGTTATTAATAGGCGCGTCTGCATCGATCTCCTTCTCTCGCTGGTGAAAATTCAATATATGCATATAAGTGTATATATGACTAACCGGAGAGTGCGCGCAGCTGCTAAACTCCCGCGAAACTAGGTCCCATTCAGCAAAATGACGAAGACGAGGAGAGTGAGAGAGAGAGAGAGATAGAGAAACTACAACAGCGTCGACTAATTAAAACATTCGTGATTCGGGCACGGGAAGCTAGTGGAAAGACAGAGAGTATCGAGTGTATCGTGTCTGTACACACGCGTTTATAGCACCATCACGCGTACGCATTGCTCCACGCGTGTATAGAGAAAAACAAATGGCACTTGGCTTGATTGTTCGACAATGGGGCCCGCGGCGGCCGAGCGGGCAAACTCAACAGCTCATTGTGCGCGCCCGAAAGATCGTATAACCAGTCGGTGAATCGCCGCGAGTGCGATTATATGTATACCGCTCGTTAATTAGACAGTCGCAGTTCCCATACACACAAGCGCCTGTACACATGCAATATACGTGTTCACCTTTCCGAATCGGCTTCTAACATAAACGCGTGTGTACGCAGAGGCGACGGTGTATAGGAGAGAGAGAGAGAGAGAGAGAGAGAGAACCGTTTCGACACACATTCCACTCGGTATTGTCAGACGGACGCGATTACGGCCATTAAAGCGCTCGCGCCGCCACCGCCGGCGTCACAGTGTGTGTGTGTGTGTGTGTGTGTGTACGCGCGCGCGCGATACTAATTTTAGAAACGCGGTGACATAATTCCAGCGCGAAAAGTGTATATACGAACGAACGAGAGACGTCGGATTAAAGTAAAGAAAAAAAAAGGAAAAAAAAAATAACAGCGAGAATCAGTTCTCACCGGGCGACCTTCCGGCGCGCTGTGCATGCATGAATGACTCATGTACGCGCGGCACGTGCTTCGTCGGCCTGTACACTCTCGAGGCAGCTTTGGCCGTATAAACTATGCGCGCATTAAGACTCCGCGAACTTTGCGCGCACTTGTCTCTCCCGCGGCTCGGCGCGGCGGTTTCGGCAAAAGACCCACTGCGAGGTAATACATAGTCGTCTATATAGATCTCTGTTTGCCTGCGCTCGTATATACGTGTATTACGTACGCTCGCTATATATATACACATTTGTCGTATACGCGCACGGAGATACACACCTGCGATATACTCGCCGCGATTTTCGAGTGTTCACGCGATGTATGTAACGAGTGGCGCAGGCGGCGCATGCACGCACATTCTCTCCGCTCGTATCTCTCGGAATTCGAAGGAGCTTAGCCCGAAGCCGCGTGCGCACGAGCGCATTGACGCAAGCCAGTTTTACTGCGCGCGCGGGGGCTTTAATTCACTCGAAATTAAGAGAGTCTGCACACTCGAGAGAGAGAGAGAGAGAGAGAGAGAGAGAGAGAGAGAGAGAGAGAGAGAGAGAGAGGAAGTGAATTCGGGAAGCCACCGCCGCCGTCAAAATATTGATTTTCCTAAACGATCGCATATATAGCTGCCACGCCCTGACGCTCGGCTGTGTATATGTACATATACTCAACTGTATACTGCTTTAGTGCACCTGATCTATAGTCTGAGGGCAGTGCGTGTTTGGGGAACTTGGTAGGATTTAATTCCCAAAGTTACACCTGCACTATTTTTCTTTGCTGTAAACAGGAACCTCAGAAAAATATACTCTTATGGTTTTTTTTCCTATTTTTTTTATAAATAATATGTTTGAAAATGTAGGAAAATTTTAAAAATCGATGATGCACTCCCTCCATTTCTGTGGCATTTTAAGTAGAAGAAGACAAAAGTGGCCCAGGAGGTATACGTCTAGATAATTTTGACTTAAAATTTTGAAAGTTCAAAAACTGAACTAACGTCACGGACTTTCGTACGAACGCGCATAGAAGTTGATTCCTCGAGAGAATCTCATACATGGTACACTTGGCGCTCTCACACCTATATTCACACTTGTATGCGAGCATATATATATATGGGGGATAAAATTGTTCAGTTGGCAAAAGCCGACTTGGAAGGATGATCGGTCAGTTTTTACGGCGCCTGGCGCGAGCTCCTCTCGCCACCGATATGATGGATCGTATTATCGATTTCTCGCGCTGCAGAGAGAGAGAGGGAGAGATGCGCGATTTGTAAAGGCGCGCTTGGAGCGATGCGGGGAGGGTTAGACTCGCGTAACGCTCTAATTGATGAGTCGGCTCGTTGCGTCTCTGTATATTCGTGTATTTACACGTACATTAAGAGAGCTTGCGCGTATCGATAAAATCTCTATGCTAATGAGGGACCCGATAACATTGCACGAGGCAGCTCTGACGCATGTAACATACGTACGTTACGGAAAATCGGGAGACTCGGTCGCTTGTCTTCACCAAATTTTTCGCCTCTACGCGATAGGTACATATACGCGTGGATTATAAGTGTTTACATAGAAGCGATAAAAATTACACCTCAGCGCGCGCGTGTTTACTCGAGGCTCATGATTTACGACTTTATCGCCGGCCTACGAGTATATTATTCATCTCGCGATCTCGCGGTCTCTTATCTTTCCGACGAAATCACACTCGTCGCGCAAAATCTAACGAGTTATTTATAACGCGCGGCGACGAGCTGAGCGAGAGAGTCTATCTCTCTCTCTCTCTCTCTCTCTTTCTGTAAAAGTGTTACGGGATTGACGTCACGATTTCATTAAAATCCCCCTGTCGCCACCGCGGCTGTTTCTTCATTACATGCTCTCTCCCCCTCGACGCTGTACAAACTTTTGAATTTACGAGCGACGAAACAGGCTCTCTCGCGATGCGTGCCCGTGTAATAAGTATACTCGAGCGCGACAAGATCGTTGTAACAAGAAAACAGGTGTAGACGTACTACATCAATCGCGCTGCGCGTATTTCTGTATCAGGGAGTCCGCTCTCGTCGACTTTACTTCCCGAGGTTCACCTTGGGGGCGACGAATAATTGGACACCGCGCCAATGTCTCGGCGACAGAGTGACTTATATAGAGATGTATATATATACATCTCTCTCTCTCTCTGCGCGAGAGAGCGAGAAGATAAGCCGTAATGCACGGTAGTATATAGAGAGACACGCATTCAGATCGTCGATAAGTCTCTCGGTTATTGTAGTCCCCGGAGATTAATGTGTGCTTTGTAGGCTCTGTCGTCGTGTCTTCTCTCTCCGCAGATTTCACTGGGTCATCGGTTTATCTCCTCGCTTATCGACGGCGGATCTCGGGATGATGGGAGAGAGAGAGAGAGTCAACACTGCAGCAGCGCGCCTGCCTCTCTCTCTCTCTCTCTCTCTCTTGCTCGCTCTCGTGTGTTTACAATGGAAATTAGGCTGTACACGATAAAGACACGGTTATATTGGCTGTAAAAACGGTACACACGCTTACGCACACTCTGGAAGTTTTCTCCCCTCGGCTAGCTGTTATACTTGTATACCAAGTGCAATTATTATCGTGTACACAGTACGCGCGGCGGCGGAGAAGAAAAAAAAAAGACGGACTCACACACGAGCGCGGCGGAAGGATATTATATCCACATTTGGGAGAGATAAATCGTCGCCGGCGATTCTGCGAGTCACTTTGCGTACATCGATTGTCTGACTCAGCCTCGAGTGTGTGCGTGTGTGTATCCCGATGGTATTCTCTCTCTCTCTCTCTCTCTCTCTCTCTCTCTTTCTCTCTCTGACGCAAACGAGAGATTCACCGGAAAAGCTATCCTCTTCGTTTTTTTCCACGTCGTTATTTGCAGCAGTAGTGGCGACTGTATCGCATTTACTGCCACCGCGGCGGCGTTATGCTCTCTCTCTCTCTTCTCCGCATCTCTCGAGATGAAAGTTTTGCATTGATTTTCAGGGCGTCTCCGCGCGATCGCTGCGTACGCGTGAACGTATATATATATACACACGTTTACGAGAACGTCGCATGTAATATAGATATATAGAGGAGCTATAACGTATAGCGCGTATAAATGACTCATAATACACTCTCGCGCGGCCGTGAAACGAGATGCCGCTCTGCGCGCGCGAGTTATTAGCGTCGGTAAAAAAATTTGCGAATTAGATTAGTCAGTCGCGAAGCGCCAATCAATTTCTATCATTAGACGCGATTACGTGCGCATTGGGTAGATAGTCGTTAAAGTCCATTGACACACACGCGCGCGCCGCGTCTTTATGAACGTGTTATACGTGCAGTCTGTACTACGTCTAGCTGTACGTATACTACACGCTGGTAGCAGTTCCTCTCGCTCTCTCGTGACATCAGTTTCTATCTATAGTTATCGAGAGAGACGACGAGTCGTCTGGACAGATTTAGAGCCGAGTTTGATTGACACGAGAGACTGCGTCATCCATCCTCTCGCGGCACACGCATATATCCGCCGACTAGATATCATTTTCTCGAAAATAAAAAAAGACGAAAGAGAGTAGAGAGAGAGAGAGAGAGAGAGCAGTGAGCGGCTTTCGCGGAACTTGGAATAAAGAGACCACTCACGCATCTCTCCGCGTGCGTCTGCGTGCAATCGCCTTTTTTCGGGTGCAGAACAGAGCCTCTACTCTTCTCTCGAATTTTTTCTTTTATATAACTCTCTCGCCAGCTACTCAGGCGCGCGTATACACATACATATATTTATAACTGTACACCGAGAGAGTTTGATGACATCGCGCACGCACGTGACGTGTACGTATCATACGTACTGATTTTGCTTTCGCACATGTGCAGTATACAATATGTATAAAGCGAGAACAATATAACGCTTTTGCATCGCGTCGATATTACTATTGCATATACGGCGAAGTTCGAAACTGCGGGTCACACGCGTGACGATGTACATAACTTTCCCGCAGCAAGTCTGCATTATGCAGACAGATATATCCTCGATAGATCGTCGAGTATACACGCGTATATATAATATATACACAGCTCCGTCAGCAGAGAGAGAGAGAGAGGGGGGGGAGAGAGGAGAATAATCGACGTGTGATCTCACGAGCTCGCAATCTTATACGACGCGCCTGTATCGTTTAATCCTCGTTACATGTGTGTGTGTGTGTGTGTGTGTGTGTACACGCGACGCGAGATCTTTCAGCCTACGCGGCCGCAATAAAATATGTCTATATATACTGCATCACGATTGACTCTCTCGTCTCGTGGTTTTTTCCGAAAAACATCTTTGACTCGTGTCTCGTCTGCTTCTCGAGAATCGTATCATTTTGTCAAAGATACAAATACACACACAGACACACGCATCTCACACACGCACTCACTCACGAGAGGAATGCGTCATCGCAAATTTATATTTAGCTATTATAATTGGCTATTATAATAATCGCTGTCTCTTGAAATACCGACGTCGTTGTGAAATAGTATGAGCGGGAAGTAGAGGGGGAAAAAATAATTGCCTTTTCGATATATTATACATGTATAAACGATAGTGTACGTGTATATGAACGGGGATGCCTCGATATCTCCTCGAATTGAACCGAGATTTTTCACGGCTCGCGGTGATGTATATCAATTTCCCGTCAAGGACGCAGCCGATGTCAAGAGCCCGACGCACTTACGTTATAAGCCGTCACAGGATGTCTCGGGCTTGTCTTATCTCTCTCTCTCTCTCTCTCTCTCTCTCTCTATCTCTCAGTGCGACTTAGGGCTCTCCGTAATACACCTACATATCTATACGTATAATATATATGTATGTTCGGAGAATGAAAAGAGCAGCGTCTAATCACCTCTCGCTTACGTCAATGCACTCGCAAACTCATAAATGTGACACGCCGCGCGAGGGAGGGAAATAGTTTTTCCTACGCCTATATAGCTGTACCTTATACAGCTATACTCGCGCTTGTGTATCCTATACCAGTATACTGTATAGAATAGAGCTTTCGGAGGGAAAAGAGGTTTCCGGGTCGTGCTCTCTGTCTCCATATACATGTATATACAATATACATACGTATATTTATCGAGAGCAGCAGCTTCATCCTTGCAGCTCTCGCGCTTCCTTATAGCCGTCGTTTTCATCCAATTAAAATATAACGCGCGAGGATGAGGGACGACGTTTGATCGATTTCATTTTCAAGCTACTTTTAGAACCTTAGCCTCTGAGCTGAGTGCGAGACAAAAGTGTCGCGCGAGCGAGCCGAGAGGCCATTGTGTTTTCCCTCGGAAAAATCGTGACAATGGTGCAACACCTGCAGTACACTGTCTACACCTCTATATGTATAATATAATGGATTTTAAAATCGTGTAACGCGTGCACTATTCGTTTGTTTACCCGAACCTTGAGCGCAACGCGCGCCGATGCAGAAAATGACTCGGCCGCCCGGTATATGTATGTATACATATATACAAATGAATCATTCCGAGCAAATGCGCGCCGTGTTGTTCATCTGCATTATATATGCTATAGCCATATCGTGATTAATTTTTTTGCTCCTAACGAATCGCTGACTCTAGTGATCATCATCGATTATATATAAGTATATATAGCGAGAGAGACCATCGCACACAGACGTAATATAGGTATAGCAGGCAGGCGCTGGAATTCGAACACGCTTGAAAAGCTGGAAAAATTATATGTAATTTCTCGGGTTTACACACAATACCAATCGTTTACGAACAAAGTGCGCCTCGTAAAAAATTTTCCAGCGTCAGATTGGCTTATACGAGTCGCAGGGGAGAATCGCGTGCAGCCGCAATTATCGGCTTTTACTGCCCTTTACAGCGTTTTAAAATTTATTAAACGCCAACGTCTATCCGCGCTTGTTAAGAGCTCGCGAGCGAAGGTCAAGTCAAAATTCAAATTTCGCGCCGGAACATCTGGCTGCAGGCGCGAGAGAGTGAGAGAAAACGATTAATTTGTTTTCCGTCTGCAGGCTAGATTACGCTCGTTACGTATATAATTGCCTGACATTTAACAAAGTTCAAAGCTTACGCGTTTGGCAATAAATAATATCTCGCGGAATCGCATTTGAATTTAACGATTTCGAGAGATAACGCTTTTATTGACGCGGAGAATTTATGTATTGTATAAGCGTGTAACTTTGTAAAACGGTGGCTAATTATAAGTCTTCCGTACAGTGTTGTTCTCTGCATATAATGTATTGCAAGCAAATAACTTAATTTGAATTTCAATTTGACTTTCAGACTCCCTCGGCTGAACTTGCGCTACGCTTGATATTATGACGTAGATATATAGAGGTACACGTGGAAACGAAAAATTCGCCGGTCATTTTTAGAACGTTCGATTATCCGCGCGGATAATCGCCAGGAGCGATTTACCGCACAGAATTAGCATACATGCACGGCCTCTGCGTGCGCAAGCGAAGAAAGACGATAAAATAAACACGATGCGTTCTTGTAACAATGCTCAAGAAAATCGCTATATGTTTTTCGTTACACCTGCGTTGCGAAACACATGTTATAATACATATTCCAGGCGGACTTTTATCGCTCTACATTTATGTACAAAATGTCACTTTAGAGAAGGAATATTTTTGAACGTCCGCGCGCGCTCGAGCTTTTATCGTGATCGTAAATTGTTTTCGGTTGAAAAAAAAAAATTGTGCGCGTCATTCAAAAATATTCCCACTTTATTGTGCACATGCGGTTATAACTGTATATGATCCTTCGCTTTACACGAAAAGAGGGAAGGCAGGAGAATTTATGACTGAAAGCTTTCCATATTTCATGATTGATTAAAAGTCGCAAGTGTGTAAAAGCTGCGCAATAAGGAGTAAAGCTTGGTTCAAAAAAAGAATAGCCGATGCCCGATAAAAAAAATTTCAAGATATACGCGTACCTATTGAGGTTAGTTATCACGTGCACGGTCACGTTTCTATATAGATATGCCTGACGAGTAAGTGACATGTCACGCTCGGTGGAGATAACCCTTCTTTTCGCAGCGAATGTCGACGTTCCCCTGCACCTGATTGGTACTGACGTAAAAAAAATGGTTACACGCCACATACTTTAAAAAAACATAAACACACAACATAGTTGCCTCACATAGATAGACCAACACTTACTCAAACATTATTAAACCAACGCATTAATCAAGGTTTGTGGGGGGGGAATTCAAATACAGAGCTCTTCGAGCAAAGAGGATCGAACAAACTTTCGAAACTGGATTCCGCGGATATTCCCCGTAATCGGATTTGTGCGTGAGCGCGAAAAATCCTTGGCTGCAGCGTGACGGAAGGGGGGGGGGGATAAAGGGGAAAAAAGGGAAGACAGAAGTGCAAGATATATCTGTATAGAGAGGGCACAGTTGATATTTATTGGAGCTCGCTTATACTATAGCTCATGGGGTTATGGGCTCATGGGTTATTCCACTCGAATTTCGAAACGCACAATTACGCAACGATCAAATATGCACGGCCAACACGTGTCCCCGAAACTTTTATTATCTTCGCATCAAAACAGATATACACGCACGCACACACGCAGGCTCACGACTGTATACCGAATATACTCATCCTTGAGAAGAGAGAGAGGGAGAGAGAGAGAGAGAGAGTGAGTATTGAGTGAGAGAGCGGCGTAGGCGCTGCTGCCATACATGGTTTTCCCCGAAATTCCCGTATCTTTTACTGCCTTTGAGACTGCGTCGCAAGCGAAAATCAAACTGTATAGCGTGATACATGTACAGTTGTAGAGTATATGGGATGATGTTGATGTGTTTGTTTTAGCTGTGGGACCTCCAGTTCGGGAGGTAGGACGAGGGAGGCGGCGCGGCGGGCGGCGGAGGCAGGAGGCGGCGGCGGGCGCGGCAGCGTGGAAGCATCGGCGGCGGCGGCGGCGGCAGCGCGGCGACTGCGCTCCGGCGGCGCTCCGGTGCCGGTGGCCCCACTACAGCAACAGCAACGTAGTCCCCGGCCATCATCATCATCATCATCATCATCGCAGTCCACCACCACCACCACCACCACCACCACCACCACCACCAGCAGCAGCAGCAACGGCAGCAGCAACACCAACACAATATCAGTTGTAGTAGCAGCAGCAGCAGCACCATCGCAGCGCTGCGATCAGTCCGGTGCAGGCAGCAGCAGCAGCAGCAGCAGCAGCAACAACAGCAGCGCTGACGAAGACGACGGCGGCGACGGCGGCGGTTACCTCCTCCTCGCGGCGCGACCACGGCTGTACGAGCTGTTGAGTCGGCGGCAGCTGCAGCTACGGCAGCAGCACGACTTCGTCCTCTTCTCGCTCATCTCCTCTCGGCGACGACGCTCCGCTCCTCGTTGCAGTGCGAAAGGAGAGTCGCGGCTGCAGCTGGACTCCTCACCCGGGACAGCGAGGGAGAGTCTCGTCGGCGGACGGGCCGCGATTACCTGCTGCTGCTGAGACAGGACCGTCGTCGACCAGTAGCAGCTATAGCTAGACTCACTACGAGAAAGATATACATATAGATATACACTCTGCCCGCGCGCGCGCGAGTGTGTGTGTGTGCGAGTGCGTGCAGTGTGCTGCAGTAACCGGCCCGTGCAAAGTTAGCTGCTGCTCTACTCAGCTGCTCTGCTGCAGTCATGGCGACCATTGACGGCCGACCGGCCCAGTATGGGCTCAGTCTCAAACAGCTCCGAGAACTCATGGAGCTCCGGGGCCGCGAGGGGGTCAACAAGGTCAACAGCTACGGCGGCGTCCAGGAAGTCTGCAAGAAGCTCTACACTTCGCCCAGTGAAGGTGAGTCACCACCGGCCTACTTTTCTCCTCGCTACTTTGAGGTTATAGCCGCTCTTTGCTTACTTTTCTTCTCTACTCGCCCTTCTTACCGTCCTTCTGCTCCCCTCTTAGTATTTTCCCTTCGCTCCAAACTGCACCAATGACATGAGAAACTTAGGCTTAACCTCAAACTGATCCTATGCTCTGTATTGTGTGTAAACAAACAAAACATGTCATTGTCGACACAGGTCTCAGTGGATCGGCAGCAGATATCCAGCACAGGCGAGACACCTTTGGTTCCAACATGATTCCCCCCAAACCACCAAAGACCTTTCTCACACTGGTATGGGAGGCACTGCAAGATGTGACGTTAATCATCCTAGAGATAGCCGCATTAGTATCTCTGGGTCTTAGCTTCTACCATCCTGCTGACGAAGATGAGGGTAAGTATAGCCTGAAAACTATGCTGCTTGAGATTTTCCATCGTTGCTAACAACTTGCATTGTTATACCTTCTGTAGATGGAGTAGCAATAGAAGATGACGAAGCAAAGTATGGTTGGATTGAAGGTCTGGCTATCCTGATCTCGGTTATTGTTGTCGTTTTGGTAACTGCCTTTAATGATTATTCGAAAGAAAGGCAATTCCGTGGCCTGCAGAACAGGATAGAAGGAGAACACAAGTTCTCTGTAATTCGGCAGGGTGAGGTCAAACAGATCTCAGTCTCCGACATAGTGGTTGGCGACATATGTCAAGTACGTGCCTTCATATTCAGATTTTTAAATTAAAAAGAAGAGACAGCCTCGAGATAACTAACAAAACAATGTGTCTAGATAAAATATGGAGATTTGCTGCCAGCCGATGGTGTCCTCATTCAAAGCAATGATCTCAAAATAGACGAGTCCAGTTTAACTGGAGAGTCAGATCATGTGAAGAAGGGCGAGTCTTTCGATCCTATGGTACTTTCGGGTATGTACAAACTACTATCTTGCAATTCAGGTTTAGATCTCTTAGACTAGCCGAAAGATTCAAGTGGGCTCTTTGATATTCGAATAAATAGTGAATTCCTTGAGTTCGAATATACACAATTCCTGTTTTTCATCAACGCGATTTCTAACAAGTTATCTTTTCATATGATGACGCATAGACTTAATCCATCAACTAATCATTTCTCAGGAACTCACGTCATGGAAGGTTCAGGCAAGATGCTGGTCACTGCCGTCGGCGTGAACTCTCAGGCGGGTATCATCTTCACTCTCTTGGGTGCAGCTGTCGATCAGCAGGAGCAAGAGATCAAGAAAATGAAGAAAGGTACGCGCTTGCAAACATTTTGTAAGGCTACTAGAGATGAGGTGAATGAGCGCATACTTTTGCTCGGGCACTCTATCTCTCTTAGGTTTGCCAGGCGCCAGGCCCGCTTTATATGCGACAATATAGCAGCAGATCTTTTATAGAGAGAGAGCTACATTAGAGAGTTCTTTTTTGTTATTTGCAAAGCGAAAGGCATGTGAAATGATGATGATGATCGACTATTGCTCTTTCTCTCTATCTATTTCTCTAAGAGGTAGCTGAGGTTTAAAGATCGAAGAGAGCTACAAACTGAACAGCTGTGGACGCATGGTTTTATTGTTGATTGAATTTTGCTGTTTTATTATATCGAAACCAACGATTGAAGTCATTAACGTTTGTTCGATCCCCGTGTAAATCCATTTATTTATATACTTACTCATAATAGTCGCCCTGTTTATCATTGAAAAAAAGCCTTTTTTTACGCATGATTTCGCATTACGAGTGATATCGTGTTTTTCCTTTTTACTAATTAGCCCTCTAGTGCACTTGAGACAGTTAACGTTTCAACCTTTTTTTCTCAGTGACCCCTTTACATATCTCAATTTTATCTAATACCATTTAAAAAAAGTAAAATTATTTTCGAGTTACAAAATTTAAGAATTTTCTGTGTCTTCTACATAGTTTTAAATGTGTGTCTTGTTCAATTATCTTTCGCATCATCCAACCTTGCGTCCTTGTGTTTGTCGCTTCAATCATTTTCCGCTGTTTCGACATACTTTTTAAAAAATATAGTAACTCTATTATACAGCAAAGTCACGCAACTTTAAACAGCGGTGAATGGTTGAAAAAATAAAAATATTCAATCACTTACAATCTAATCATTAAAAAATGCTTGGAATTCAGCGAATAATCGATTCACTTACATGTCGCCGATTTCGAATGCAATTTATTTGATGTATTGATGTTTGAACCGACTATTCGCAGATCTTATGATAATTTGTTTTTTGTGAGAACCCTAAAAAGAGTCAACGAGCAAACCGATAATAATCAATCATAATGCAGCAGATTGCTAATGAATTTTTGTTTTGCATGCGTTTTCTTGTCTAGAGGCTAAAAAGCAGCGGAAGAAGAAGTCGTTATCAGGTGATTAAATTTCAATACCATGTACTATATTTTTTTCTTTTCTTTTTTTTTTCTTTTAACGAACAGCTGAAGGAACTATACTGGTATTAATAAAATTTCAACTTGGTAATTCAAAAATTTGCAGGAATTAACTTTCTCTTACTTTCAAATTTATTAAAGAAAGCAGCTTGAATTAAGTAAAGGTTTACCAAACGTACTTTATAAAAAGCTATATTATATAACGTTTTTATACATTATTTTTAACTTTCCAAAATTTTTATATATTTAAATATACACATTCATTACGATGTTCTATATTTGTGCTTGGAAACCATAAAATATTTTTAGCCATTATTTATTCATATATTTACTATCTGTTTTCTTTTTTACGTGACTTTCCCTATCCGCCTTGAGCTAAGTGGTGGTTTGTTTGCATTCAATCCGTTAGTGTATTTTCTTGCATTTTGACTTAAAACTTTTTTTGATTGATTTAACACTACTAACTCCCCTATTTGTCTCTTGACCAAGTAATTCAGCATTGCGTATAGTATTTTTTAAATTATACTTTTTTATCTATCTCGTACGTATATATATAAATCATGAAAAATAGTGACGATACCTTTCGTGTGTTTCCAAACTGCCTTTCAATCATCACTTGTATAGAAAAATGCCACATGCAAATTGGTTTAAATTGCCTGTGCTTAAACGCGTTAGCGATTTGACAAAATTCGATAAAACAAAGAGAAAGAAAAATTGCATCGTCATCCCACTGCGAGTGCAACACCGTAACGAATATGTCTTTTCTTAACGAATAGCCTGCATTCTGTTCGAACTCATCAATCATACATATATTTCAGCCTTCGAACAACGATATTTTTTCAGCAACTACGTTACTGCTGTGCCTGCGTACAGATTTACATAACTAGAACAAAACTTGAGTTCTCAATCATTTCTTACAGTTTCACTGTAGTTTAACAATTATTAGCGAAATTCCTCTTAGTATCGCTTTGTTCTTGGCATTCGTTGCGGTGTTCCAGTCGGCGGCGCGACGAGGCTAGACGCGAACAAGTTTGGAAGCCGACGAAAGGGAATCTGAGAATTGTGTACTCCGCTCGGCGCTCGTTCTACTCTATTAGCGAAGCTACCCGGCATGTGAGTTGCTTCGAGATTAACCGCAGTCTTGCAGAATGCGCAGCAAAAGCAAAATGTAGAACGCGCGCCTCAAAGCGTAGTGAGATGCACAGTGAAAAGTGAAAAGAAACGGTGAAAAAAAAAGAAAAAAAAAATAATAATAATCGAGAACGATCGAGACGTGGAAGTTGGAGGGTGTCTTAATGTGGGATATTTCGTTTACTTTTCTTTCGAAACACGACGATAATCAGGCGACGAAGCTGGCGAGATCGGCAACAGCCACGCGGTGAGCAAACAGCACTCGGTCGACGGGGAGAACCACCACAGCAGCGGAGGCGGCGGCGGCGGCGGCGGCGGAGGCGGCAGCAGCAAGCCCGAAGGCGAGGGCAAGAAGGAAAAGAGCGTGCTCCAGGCAAAGCTGACCAAGCTTGCGATTCAAATCGGTTACGCGGGTTCGACCATCGCCGTACTAACTGTCATTATCCTCGTCATTCAGTTCTGCGTGACGACCTTCTACATACAGGAAAAGGCCTGGAAAAATACGTACGCTGGAGAACTCGTGCGCCACTTCATTATCGGTGTGACGGTCCTCGTCGTCGCGGTGCCCGAGGGTTTGCCCCTCGCTGTCACCCTCTCCCTTGCCTACTCTGTGAAGGTTCGTAAACGTGCTCTCTTAAATGAACTGCACAAGTCGTTCAGGCATCATAGGGCACCCAGCAAATTAATTTTCATCTGTCTCCTTTGCAGAAAATGATGAAGGACAACAACCTGGTGCGTCACTTGGATGCCTGCGAGACGATGGGCAACGCCACTGCCATTTGCTCGGACAAGACGGGAACGCTGACGACGAATCGTATGACGGTCGTCAATTCGTATATCTGCGAGAAGCTAAGCAAGACCGTGCCGAGCTTCTCGGACATACCGAGCCATGTAGGCCAACTGATCATTCAGGCGGTATCCATCAACTCGGCGTTTACGTCGCGTATCATGCCCTCGCAGGACCCGACCGAGCTGCCAATGCAGGTCGGCAACAAAACCGAATGTGCCTTACTTGGATTCGTGATCGCCCTGGGCAAAAGTTATCAGACAGTGCGCGACGATAACCCCGAGGAGACGTTCACGCGAGTCTACACGTTCAACAGCGTTCGTAAGAGCATGTCGACCGTCATCCCAAGGCAGGGCGGTGGCTACAGGCTCTTCACCAAGGGCGCTTCGGAAATCATCATGAAGAAGTTCGTACATACGTCACATTCTTCGACGATTATATCTTTAAATTTCCCCTTTCGTCATCAATGTAAAGCCCACGATAATGCATATTGATGATAAGCTCGATGCTTCTGTCATTAACAAAGAGACCTGCCAAGACGGTATAATTTTAGATGCTCGAGAAGTCATTAAGCATCAGATTAGCATTATCTTCTTTTTATCAATTAGGCAATTTAACGAATTTACGCCGGCTTGAACTGGATACGACGTAATCTCAATTAATCGGATAAGAATATGAAAGACTTGTAGATTTTTTATTACCGGACCTCTTTTAGACAAGTGTTAATGAGTATTTGTTGAATTGAAAATTCTGTTTACTTTTCGCGAAATTCGCGTACTTTACTTGAGAAAAGGTCCTAACATAATACTTTTCTTTTTTCTTTTCTTTTTTTTTACGCAAATTCCAGATGTGCCTTTATTTACGGTCGCGACGGAAATCTGGAAAAGTTCACCCGGGACATGCAGGATCGGCTAGTGAAGAACGTGATCGAGCCGATGGCGTGTGACGGCCTACGGACGATCTCGATCGCTTATCGGGACTTCGTGCCGGGTAAGGCCGATATCAATCAGGTCCATATTGACAACGAGCCCAACTGGGAGGACGAGGAAAATATCGTCGCCAATCTAACCTGCCTGGGCATCGTTGGTATTGAGGATCCGGTCAGGCCGGAGGTTCCCGATGCCATCAAAAAGTGCCAGAAGGCCGGTATCACTGTGAGAATGGTCACCGGTGATAACGTTAATACTGCCAGGTACGTAACTTTTATTATTTTTGCATTGCATATAATACATAATAAATCAATAGTTGATTCACTACTTAAAAGCATATATATTATAATTAAATATATATTATATAAATTATACACACATATATATTATACACATACCACTAGAAACGCAAATTGAAAAAAATCGATATGCTCAAGCCAAGAGCGCATGAACTTGCGACTCTCTAGAATCGACTATTCCACATGTGACCTTGAACAATGAGACCTTCTCATCTTTATAAATATTGCTTTCATGGCAACATTAGCTATAAAAAATCAAGCAAATCTACATTTCTTAAATTTTTCAAATTAGTCACATCGTCGCTTGATTAATTTTTTTAGGTCAATCGCATTGAAGTGCGGCATCCTGAAGCCAACTGAAGACTTCCTGATCCTGGAGGGCAAAGAGTTTAACAAGCGAATTCGCGATTCTCACGGCGAGGTTCAACAGCACCTTCTGGACAAAGTATGGCCCAAATTACGCGTACTAGCGCGTTCCTCGCCCACGGACAAGTACACCCTTGTCAAGGGCATTATCGACAGTAAGGCCTCCGCGAATCGCGAGGTCGTAGCCGTCACGGGAGATGGTACGAACGATGGCCCCGCCCTGAAAAAGGCCGACGTTGGTTTTGCCATGGGCATAGCCGGTAAGACTCCTATCTTATCATTTTGCTTTTAATTACTCTTGCCTTTGAAGAAATTTAATGATTTGCCGTTTATTTTAATTCATAGGTACGGATGTAGCGAAAGAGGCCTCTGATATTATTCTTACGGATGATAATTTCTCGTCGATCGTCAAAGCCGTGATGTGGGGCAGGAACGTGTACGACAGTATCGCCAAGTTTCTGCAGTTCCAGCTGACCGTGAATGTAGTCGCAGTAATTGTTGCGTTCATCGGTGCCTGCGCCGTGCAGGACTCGCCTCTTAAAGCCGTGCAGATGTTATGGGTGAACTTGATTATGGACACCCTGGCCTCGCTTGCATTAGCCACAGAGATGCCCACGCCCGATCTTCTGCTAAGGAAGCCCTATGGTAGAACGAAACCCCTCATCTCCAGGACGATGATGAAGAACATTCTTGGTCAAGCCGTTTATCAATTGGCTATCATTTTTATGCTTCTCTTCGTTGGTAGGTACTAAAGCTAAATGAAATTTGTGAATATACGACTTTAAACTCGAACATGTCAAAATGTTTTCAGGGGATAAAATGCTCGACATTCCCTCTGGCCGAGGAGTAGCGGCAGCAGGTGGCGGGCCCACTCAGCACTTCACCATCATCTTCAATACGTTTGTCATGATGACGTTGTTCAACGAATTCAACGCCAGAAAGATTCATGGCCAGCGAAACGTCTTCCAGGGAATATTTACCAACCCCATCTTCTATTCCATTTGGATCGGTACCTGCTTATCGCAAGTAAGTTTTTTTCTAATTAGAAAATTACGTAAGAAAAGGATTATTTATAGTAGATTTTTCAAATTTCAACAGAAGCTGTGTAATCGTGTACAGTTATTAAATATTATTAAATCATAAATTTGTGACAAAATCGCTTATGCTCTTTTCAGGTGGTTATTATCCAGTATGGTAAGATGGCGTTCAGCACAAAAGCTTTAACACTAGAACAGTGGATGTGGTGTCTATTCTTTGGAATCGGCACTCTGCTGTGGGGCCAATTAGTCACGACGATTCCTACACGCAAGATACCCAAGATACTTTCGTAAGTCATACAACAACAGAAAAGAATTAATATTAATTTATAAATTAGGTGATGTTTAATATAAAACAACCTTAGATCGGCGCTCTTTACGAGCGTCTATGTCGCTAACACTTTCTTTCTACCTCTATCTCTTCATCTTTCTTAATTCTTATTTTTCAGAAATCTTCTTTTTTTATATCATTTCTGTTTGTTCAAAAACAATTCTTGCTTACTTCTTGTGAAGTCGCAAATCAGTTTTGAGAAAACAGAAATGGTTGCAGTTTATTCTTTTCTTTGTTCTAATTTTTTGTTTAGTATTACTTTTTTTAATTGTGAGTAGCCAACGAGGGAAGAAAGCTGGCGCATGGTGCCTCAATTTCTTTGTGTAAAATTCAAAAGAGATGAAAAACAACTACACTCAGTCAATCTTTTTTAGATTTTTGCAATAATGAATTTGCAGTTACTTTTCAATTAACTAGTAAAAAGCCTTAATACTTTCTTAACTTTTTTGATTGACTGCTAAATTAGTCGCCAGTCGAAGAGAATAATTAGCGAATTGTAATAAGTAATGAGTAGTCCTCGCCTGGACCTATTTGTAGTACGTGGTAGTGACCTTTGCATGTTAGAAATTAATCCCAATCCACGCAGTATCAACCCAATTCGCGAATTAACGCAACTAACTTAATATTTTTTTTTAATTTCCGATTCCTAATAGTTTTCCTCGCTCTCATTCCTTTGATCACTTTCAGTTATCCTGCTTTATCCTTTTTTAAAAAAGCAAAGTAAACCACGCTGAATGTTGCATGCTTAATATTTTTGAAACACCAAGAGACGTACTTTGAAAGTCTGCGTACTTGTTTGTAATCAACAAAAATTAATTAGAATACAAATGTTTAGAGCCTTTGTTGAAAGTGAATGAGAAACTCGTTTTCCTTTAAACCAAATGGGTTTCTCTTTGGAGTTAAAATGTTTAACATAAAATACCTTAAGCGATCCAAACTGTTACGCCTTTTCCTTGCTTTCTTTTAAACTGAAGAAAAAACGTAACACTTATGACACGTACAAAATGATTTTGGTCATTCTTTGATCAACAACATGAGACGGTTTCTGCAAAAGAACTCGTTATTAATCAAAGAATGGTTAAATCGAAGCAACATTAATAAAATTATTGTTTATTTGCTAATTTCCTTCTTTTATCCCTCTCTACATTTGGACGACATCTTCTTGAATCCACAAAACAAATTGGACATAAAAATAATAAGATCCGAAAATTCAAAACAACATACAAACGTAAATATTATTTGTAGATTGGAAGAAACTCGCTTATTTGCTGCAAGACCGCTGCGATTCTTTGGAATCCAAATACGACAGCGACAAGCTTTGACGATCCTTGAATCCGATCCTGTCCCTAGCACATCCCATGATACCTGAGAGCTTGCGAATACCAGAACATTAAAAAATACCAGAAAATACTAAAGACCAAGTGCGAGTATACGTCAGGTGATTTCAAACTTGAGCATCTTTTAATGAACAAAAATGACATAAATTAATAATTTTTTATTATTTTAAAACCAATAACACGTCCCTCTTATTTTTACTCAAAAATGACTTAACGATTAACATATTAACGATATATAATCGCATTTAACTTTATCGCGCTTCAACGTATAACATTACTGAAAGCTACATTTATCTACTTTACAACGATTATAATGATGTACCACAAAATTTGTGTCATTTTATATACGTATATTAGACACAATGTGAGCGTGGTGATCGAAGAACGTGTTGACATTGATGCGAAATACATATACATTTCTATAATAAATGAAAACGACACATACGTATTTGGGCACGCGTGATATGGCTGAGAACGAAGTCGAGAATATTATCGATTTACTATATATATAAAATTGTGTGTGTGTGTGTGTGTGTGTGTGTGTGTGTGTGTGGGCGCGCATGTGTATGGGTGATTCTCTGTGAATTCGACAGATCAAAATTTAAATTGTTTTCGAATCGCATTAAATCACTTCAACTTGATGAAATACACTTCCCTGAATTTTTTCAGATTTTTTGCATCGATTATTTCTGAGCTATAGGAGGTCAAAGTTAGTAAAATTAGTTTTTTTTTTCATTCTTAGCTGATTTTCAAAAATGCATAGCTTTTCAGGGATGCATTTTTCACTATAGACATGAATAGGAGTTTTTTAAGAAAATTTTGTCTAGTTTAAATATATATATAATCACTTTTAAAGTATTGTTTTAAACTAGACAAAATTTTCTTAAAAAACTCCTATTCATGTCTATAGTGAAAAATGCATCCCTGAAAAGCTATGCATTTTTGAAAATCAGCTAAGAATGAAAAAAAAAACTAATTTTACTAACTTTGACCTCCTATAGCTCAGAAATAATCGATGCAAAAAATCTGAAAAAATTCAGGGAAGTGTATTTCATCAAGTTGAAGTGATTTAATGCGGTTCGAAAACAATTTAAATTTTGATCTGTCGATTTTACAGAGTGTATATGTGTGTGTGTGTGTGTGTGTGTGTGTGTGTGTGTATATATATATATGTGGTAAATCGTTAATAGATAATCAATTTTTGGCGTTCTTAATCGCGCTATATGAAACAAAGTTGTTGCGAGGAATCAATGTGATTTCCTTCTTGTATTTTTTCAGTTGTAAATTTTGTCTATTATATTTTGAGTACCCTTAGCCTTAATAAAACTAAGATTACAAAGTTTTATAAATGTTAAGTGGCGTCAAATTTCGATTGTAGATATTTATTAGAATTTTTTTTTCAAAAAAGTTAAATCTCTGGCATTGACGAGCAGTTTATGCTCCCGTCGAAGCAGTTTGCGTTATTTAAATTTGCCATTAAAAACTTGAGTTATGTTTTGTTCTTATCTGAATGGACGTTTTAATAGATTTATTAGATAATTTTTATGAATTTTAATTTTTAGTTGAACATTAGATGAATTAAATTAGCGTAAGTCTGCTGTTTCAAAGGAGAATTTCTCTTTAGAAACGTATTTTTTCTTATTCCGATTAGTTTCCACTTTAGACATCCTCGTTTAAATTGATTTTTTTGAAAATATATTATCGATATTATATATGACGATCACATTGAGCCATACGTTGTCGTTACTAACTCCTCTACACGAAAAATATCTACTAACCCGTATGATGAAGGCGCGTGCCTGCATACAGCGACAATTAACAATTGTTTATTAACCATGTTAATCAGCTATCTGACTAATCACACTAATTTGAGATAACCCAATTTACTAATATAAATTAAAAATATACTAATCACTATCACCAGGCACTACCTCTGTACTACACAAAAACCATTCGCATCTTTCTCTCTCCGTTTCTTTTCTCTTTTCTGTCTCTACAATCTTTACTCTTTCTTGCTGTACGTTCTCTCTGTGGAGCAGCGCGTAAATCATGATACATTTTTTTGACTATGTACTGTCATTAATCGTTGCTCGCAACTTTCATGATGATTCATTAATGTTTAAGTCATCATTCGCAAAATGTCATTTACATATACGATTGGTAAAAAGGCATCTTTCCACCTTCTTTCTTCTCATTTGTCGACTCATGTTCGTCCACCACATCCATCTATATTATTTATGATTTTTTTCATTTTTTTATGTACATTTTTTATGGGAAAAAATGAGGCTCCGTACATTCTGTGTAAAGTATTAATTACACTTAATTTTTGGAATATATTTATGTGCGGTATTGCATAAAAGATCTTCAACGCTTAAATAATGTGTTATTAATCTTGTGCTTATCATTGTTTTTTAGTTAGAAATTGCATAATTGAAATTATTCTATTTCTATCACAAGAATGGTGAATATCTTTTTTATATTTATACAGTTTTTCTCCAGTATTTATATCTGAGCAAAGGTGTTTTGAGTTTGAAATTTATAAGATGTAAGACGGTAAGAACATTAAGCATTGTATTTCTGACAGGTGAATACAAAGCAAGCACAAAGCAGTCTCATTTTGAATTCCATTATAGGCATTTTATCGATATTCATTCTACATAATATCTCGTAACCCCCCTCCCCCTTTGACCTTTCTCTATCTATCTCTCTAACTCTTTCTGTCTCTAACTATACTCTCTTTCTCTTTCTCTTCTGAACTTTTTCTGACGTTTATCTGTCTTCGAGTCCTCGGTGGAGTCAGGGGTCGGACCGCCGAAATGGCGCCTCCGGCTAGAGGAGTGAGATGAACGAAGGACGCCTGCGGAACGCCAATCCGAATTACAAAGAAAAAATATTTCTAACCAAAAATCAGATGAAAAGAATATTAAAGAATTCGAATCAGCTATTGCTACCACTCTGTGTCAAAATTCAGCTATAATTAAAAAATATTCGGATAGAACGAAAAGACGAGTACGACTTTGCGAAGTTGCCAAAAACACATTATCTATAAGCATATATAAAACAGATCGTTTGCGAAGCTACTACGAAAGCAAATTTCAAATACCACTAAAACAGAGAGAACAAAAAAATACCCCAGAAAGTTAAGAATCACTAAGCAAATTTGTCGATATTATCGATTGCAAAAAAGAGCTGTGTTACTCTCCGCAGAAAGCAGCGTGATGCGAGTAATATGAAGAACTTTGGTTTAATGTTTTTTAAAAACAGATGGGGCCGCGGCCAGCCGGATGATATCGGCGCTATCAATTTGGGAGACGAGAAATTCGACCCAGACTCGGATAAAAAGCCTCGCACCGGACAAATTCTGTGGATCCGTGGTCTGACACGACTGCAGACTCAGGTAACTATCCCTATCTCACTCTCTCTCTCTCTCTCTCTCTCTTTCTCTTTCACTTTCTCTTCTCTCCATCTCTCTCTTTCTCTTTCATTACTTCTCTCTTTCATTAATTCTGTCTCTATATCTCATTTCATTGAACCGAAAAAATCGACATTTCAAGGCCCACATGTGCGATACTTCTTACATAATTTGTGATCTCATTTACATTTTTTTTAGTAAAAAAGGGCCAGATTTGCCGTCATCTTTTTCTATTTCAGGAACTCAAGATTACTCGTGACTTCCCTCTATCTATTTCTACTTTTTCTCCCTCTCGATAACTCTGTTTCTTGCTCGCTCTATCTATCTCTCTCTCTCTCTCTCTCTCTCTCTCTCTCTCTCTCTCTCGCTCTCTCCTACATTTTCATTCTCACCTCTTCTCTATCTTTCTCTTTCGTAAGGTTTCCAGTTTAATTTTTTTCTTTTTCTTATCTTGAAACATTTCTGAAATTTATATTTGGGAACGAACGCCTCTCGGAGTTCGTTCCGCGAAAAAACTAAAATGGGTTTATTTACATATAATATTTGATGAGTGCGTCATATACGTGTCTAAGGGAAAAGTTAAAAAAATACGATTCCCCGTTCAGGAATTCCTGAGAGACTTTGTGCAATGATGAATGAAAAATGTTCTTCGATCACTCTGAAAAGTATATATCAAACAAAATTGTGAACTGTTACAAACTATACAAAGTCATTTATCATACTTCATTTAGTTTCTAGAATCAAGTGTAAATGTAGTATCGCATAGTTTAATGTTGCTTCAGGAGTTTCTGAGGAACCATTATTCATCGATATTTTTGAAAAAAAAAGAAAAAAAAAAGAATCAAGCAAAATGATCGACATTTTATATCGATAATACTTTTCTTGTATACAGCCACTCTTCTCTTTATTTGGATTTTCAATTTATTTCACTGTCTCTTAACTATTGTGTAATGTTTTTCGCGTGTCGCCGTGGCTCGCCGAGCGCCAGGGATTGAAAAGCTTTTCTGTGAATGTCCACTGGGTGCGCGGACGCTCACGAGCTCGGCGCCGCTGCTTTATTTATCATGTTTTTATTCGTCATATTTTTTTCTTCGTATTATAAAAAAGAAAAATAATAATTGATACAATAACACATCTTATGACTCTCTCGCGTCAGGAACGTACCCTAGTAGATTTATAGAATAAGTGTCTTTCTTTCCAATCTGAAACGATCTGTGTAAAAACAATAATCTAAATGACAAGATTTAAATGAAAAGTAATTGTACATAGTTAAAAAAAGAAACGAGTAAAAAACTAACGGAGGGACTTGCGTAAGTCCTCTGTGGGTCAGAGGCACGTACCTCGCCAATCACGAAGCAATTTATTTAGATTTCTTAGTTCATATACGTATACATATATACTTATTTATTTATAAATATTATACATATTTTTGTTTTGGAAAGGTCCAGCCCGCCCCTTTTATTACCCCGAACGAAATTTATATATACTGTCTGTAGATGAGCGCGCATTGCCTTTTTTCTTTGACAAACGTTATATATACATATATGTATATTATACATGCATTCGTAGTGATACATTTTTTCTTGATCTTTTTTATCTATAATTCTTATGTAAACAATTTTTCCATGCTCTGTATACTTATTTCTGTGTAAAATCGCACTTCCGGCAAATGGTAAATAGTAGTGTATTTAACACTGATCGCGTCTTCATTTTTTACATACTTTTACATATATAATCTATGTATTTTAACATTTATTATATTTAATTATTATCTGTATACCCATTTAGAGAAGCAACGTTTTGAAAAAGTTTTTTTTTATCAGCGCATTACTTACACATTTGAACTGAGCAAGAGTTCATTGAGCGATGTGAGAATTTAAATACATGCAAAACAGAAAACTAAAAAAACGATATCCGTATTTTCTCCCTCGAAAGACCCTCAAGAAAGTTGTCATATATAACTTTGCCCGTTGCGTCATAAAGTTAGGCGTTATTTTTTTTGTGTCGAGTAACGTCGCACTGAATTTTTTCAGTCAAAACTTGATATGTAGATCTTGTATAAAAGATCGCAAAGTATCCCTCAGAGCTTTCAATATGAACACTTTAGGTTTAGTCGGTATTATTTTTTTTAATGGACTTACAGAATTTTTTTAAAGCATAGAACGCGAAAAAGCTTTTTCGAAGTTTTAAAGGCATTATAAATTTTATGTGATGGAAAGTGACTGAGACTCGCGGACATATTTTTTTAGTGAATAATAAAAATCGCGCGTTAATAGCTTAACGATTCGCAGCCTGGTATAGAAGATGGGCTATTTAGGAACCAGTTAAAAATGGTCCACACAGTCCTCAACCAACTTCTATCTGTCTTTTCTTTTTTCTCTCTATCTCTTTTTTCAGCTTTCTACTAAATGTCGTTATTTATACATATAAAAAAATTTATTTATACATATATATATACATAAAATAATTAGTAAAAGAAATCTTATTTATTCTTACCGAATGTATTTATCACTTGACTGTCTTTTCATACCACTTTGTTCATATTATCACGTATGTAAATGTGCAGTGATAAAATTTATTTTTTCTAGACAATTGGGAGGTTGAAAAAGAATTTAAAACTTCGAAGAAACTGTGAGATTTCTTCGACATGCATTCGGATCGGATTTTTATGCATTCGTATGTGATAAGGGCAAAGAAAATACAAAGAATAAGAAAAATCGAGGAGAAAAATTTTCACATAGGTATTTAATTAACTTGTAACATTCGAATGCGGATCGCGCATATTTTTCTATTTATTTATTTTATTATAGCGGCTTGTCAATAACAGGGTAGGATAATATTAAAATGCCATGGCCAAGTCGCTATTACGTGTGACCTCTGGTGTAAATATATAAGGCTTCAGGAGAGATTAAGTATACTGCTTTTAAAATGAAATTTTTTAATAAAGGGAAGCGTTTGCATTGAAAGATTTTCAAAGCTTACTGTTCTCAACATTAGGTCGACTATGTCAAACGCAAAACCCTGATAGTGTACGTATTGAAAATGCATTTTAAGAAATTTTATAATAGTTTCACAAAAACTACGGTGGAAAAAGCCGGAAGTGCGTTGATCTGGATATTTAAAAAGCGGTTGAATTTTTATGAAAGGATATAGTCAGTTAACGAAATAAAAGTGACAATGTATGCACGCGCGAGAGAGAGATACAAATCATGTAATGTGTTAACATTGCGAAAGTTGTATGCGTGAATGTATACGAATAATTATATCACTATATTATCTAGATATGAAAATGAAAAGAAAAAAATAGAAAAAATATTACGTGTAAGCGCGACTGTGTGCCATTGTTTATACATACGATATATATTTATAGGAAAAGATGTTATTAAGCAAGCAGAAAACACAATAACGGCTAGCATAAGCTAATCATATCAAATTGAATGTGTAACCTACTTTCAGACGAGCAATAGAACTCTGGTGCAGAATGTATCTGTGACAGGCAGATCCCCCTCTCAGGATTACTATATGGTTAGTCCGCAAGTCTCCAACTCTCCGCATTGTTTGGCCGTCTATTAATACTTATTATTAATCATGGTTTCACGTTCTATTATTTGTTAATTTACTTAATCTTTTATTTACTCTGTTTTTTCTTATTTTTTTTACTGTATCTTTCGCATTTTTGTCCAGCATTATGTTTCCGTTGTACGCCGTTCTTCCTTTTCAGTTAATTCAAAACAAAAATAATCGCGTCACATTTTGTATAGACACGCAATTATTTTCCGAGTTCTCTTATATTTTTATTGATTTCTCACCCACCTTCTTTTTCTTTTAGTCTCCACCTTTATCCAATCAATTTTTATTTCACACACAAATAATCACAACACCCACTTATCTTTTCGTTTGATGGAAGAATTTTAAATTTCTTTTCGTCGACTACTTTTCAATAATTGCCGCATACACAATGCTGTTTCTAAGTTTATCTATGATTTGTCGCTTTTTATGAACTCGCTAAATGCTCATTGATCCCTCTCGTTCACGTCCGGTAAGCCATCCTCTCTCAATCCCATTCCAGTTCTTCTGTTATTTTTTATTTTCACGCTTCTTTTTACATTCGTAATTTGTTCAACTCATTTTTATTTGCAGCATTCTATTATAATACTGGATGTAATTTTCGTTTATTGTTTTTTTTAAATCTTTCTTTTTGTTTTGTAAACGATGACATGTTGTCGCATGCACGCAAGAGCGAAATTTGGCGCGTGAAGCCGCCCGTTTCATTCACGAAACGAGCTTTTTACATACGTGTGTGTGTGTGTGTGTGTGTGTGTGTGTGTACACACACACATACATATACATCATTCATTATTTAAATATACTTATAAATATAGAAAAAAAATATGAATAAAAGTGTTGCGAGTGTGCCTGATGTTCGCGATGATGACACACGATCTTTGTTCACACACTCCATTTATCTTGTTCATACACGTTTTCGCGTATTGGATATGTTGCCTCTAAAAAAATCTGTGCATTCGCTTCATTTGTTCGCATCTCGTTCACTGACTTTTTTTCTCACTCGTTGCTCTCGATGCGCCATTTTTCACACTGTTTGTCGTCCAGCGTCAATCATTCTAAAGTACGACGAATTATTTTCGCTTTTTTCTCTATTACTCTACGATCTTTTTTTACATTTTATTCTTTTTTTATGAACGCAGTGTGGTGTTGCTGTGACGTTATCATTCTCTAATTACTAACGCTACATATACAGTAACATGTATATATCGTATATGCTGCCACTGTTCATATTAATGTATATGCTTATACATGTTTATCACAATGTTATTATTATACATACATATAAGTCGATGTTCACGCTTTCCACGCGAAGAGATGTAGCATTGATCGTCTGATCGATGTTTCGCCTCGAGATTAGTCGCGTGGAAAAAGCAGCAACGAATGAGAAAATGCAACGTTTTTCTCACGAAAAGAGGAGAGAAACATTTCGAATCCTTTTTCTACATTTTTTTTTCTATATTCTTTATTGAGTGAATGTGTTCTCGCGATTTTCATAATCACCAGTCGCTTATGTTTGTTTGAAAATTTCACGTGACGCTACGAGTCAATTTTCACACATTTCTCTTTCATTATCTGTTTTATTCGTTTCTTCGCCCTGTAAAAAAGAAAAACAATTGAATTGTCTCAATTATAGTCGAACAATTTTGTTCGAATCCACATTAACTTTCCTTGTCCAATTCGGAGCCATAAAAACACGCAGCGAATGTGGAAAAATTTAACTACAGCAAAATATTCAATGACAAAAAAGCAGCCGCGGTTATGAAAAAATAAAGACAAAAAATTACGGTAAAAACAAAAACTTTAATTAAAAAGAAAAAAACAAACAAAAAACAAACGAAGCGACTAAATTGATGTTATAAAGCAAACCGAGACTATCTGAATAATGTGCACCGCGTGTTCAAAGAAGAACAATGTGAATGCATTGCAAATCAAAAATCGTGCTCTGATGGAAGACTGATGATAATCCATTATTATCGTTTGTTAGCCAGTGGAACCCATTCGAGAGACTGAGGTATAAACATGGCGGCAGTCTTACGTTACCCGCCGCCAGACAATTCCTGTCGGAGTACAAACAAGTACGTAGCCCTCTAACAAACAAAAAAAAACGAAAAAAAGTAAAAAAAATGACAAAAATAAATACACGACACCTAGATACACACGATATTACATACACGACAAAAAAAGTAACAATATCACAAATTGCAAGTAGATGATCGCCTGTCGTATGATACGTTGTCTTTTACCAATAACCTTTACTCACGCCTGTTTAAGCAGCCAGTGGGCCTAATCGTGTGTTATTTGATATTCGCTAAAACATTAAAATTTGCATAATCTGATGAGTAAAAGATAATTAGAATGCCAAGTTCGATTTGGTCCACTATGGCGCAAAGACCTTGGATGATGATGACTGGACCATGGTGACGTAACTGACTATTTGCTGCCGTGCTGCTCATTACAATATAATTACAATAACGATTGATTATTTGCGCAATGCGTTTAGTTTTCTATATATTTTTGTCTTAACGTGGAATATGATGGTTTATTGCACCGATGTGTTTTCTGTGTGGCGTAGGTCGGACGGTCGACGCATATCTATTCTGCAGATATATAACAAACAAAATAGCATACACTATATAACTCTTCAACTTTAAACAATAAAAATACACGCAACGATCAAACTTTTACAAGGATGTGGACGTTTTAAAAATTTTTATAAAACAATAAACCAAAAAACATGATTAAACCCTTGAAGTACTGGTGTCTAACGGATTGTTTTCATTCAAATTTATCAAGACATTAAAAACGATATAACAATAACAATTGAAAAAAAAAGAAAAATAAACGAACGACCGTCCGCCGCCGCTTCGGTAGTCTTTATAGATGTGTCTGAGTCTGTTGCGTGTCCCGTATTGGATTTTTTGGTCCTTGCTGAGTGTTTAAAATTAAAAATCATAAATAAATAATGAGACACTTGATGTTCCATCCAAAACCTTTTATAATCCTTCTGTTACAAATCATTGGAAAATCAAAAACAACAACAATAACTACATCCAGAACCTCTTCTGAAGAAACCTATCGACCAGCCCATCTTTGTTTTGATCTTTTGTTATCTATTATCTGTACCCCGCTGTATCTCTATGTCACATTCGTTTGTTTACACTTACATTAATATATAATTGTCTTTTCTAGCTCTATGTTTATATCTGCCTTGCTGCGACAGTGTGCGCGCGCGTGTGTGTGCTAAGTGTGTTTTTATTTTTTTTTAATTTTTTTGTTCTTGCCGGAGCGCCTGCATCGATCTGTATACATTTTCTGACTATATTTTACAGATATTATATCTTTTGATTTTTCTGTATTGTTTGATCACACCATTTATTACATTTTGACATTCTTACATTTTTTCGCTCAACCGTCAACTATGTCACAATTGAATTACTAATCCACAATAGCAAATAAATATAACCAGATAACGATCCTAATCAGAATCGCTCTTTCTTTTCCTAATATTACATCGATTTACATCGAAGCATTATATATTATAACAGCTGATTTACACTCACCTCAATTTTTTTCTTATACTCGTATGTATCATGGAGCGCTAAACAGCAGCGATTTTATTATGCAAAAAACAAATGATTTGGCCAAATGCACTGCAACTGCGCAGAGTTTTCATTGTGATTTTGTTTGATTGTCTAATATATATTTATTTTACATAGTTTAATTTTGTGGACTTTATCAAGTCTTATCAATATCTTGCATTTAGCATATAAATATATATATTTCGGTGTGTGTGTGTGTGTGTGTGTGTGTGTGTACGCGCGCGTGCGTGTGCGTGTGGTTGTGCAAATTTAAACATATTCTATTCTTTTTTTTAACGTTTATCTATACGTGTGGCGCGCAAATTGACATTGCCATATACAAGCGTGTGTTGCTTTGAATAATCATGTCTTCGTATTCGTGACTTTATTATACATTTTTTTTAAATGATAATGCGTAAAGCCCCCCTTGTCAGAGTGGTACCCCAGTTTAGTTAAAGTATCTCGGTTGAATTATCACGTATAAAACTGTCACATAAACGAGTTTATAGCCGATCGCAGTACGTGAATCGGCTGAAGAGCTAAGTCTTGACTATTGCCACATACGGTGCATTGTGTCTGATCATAGGTTAACCGAAACTCGAGGGAGACCATATAATCATGCTAGCTTATACACGAATGTACAGAGAACTGACGTATTTACGATAACGGATAGTAGCAGACGTACATACTAACGCTTAAGCAATATACAGTCAACTCTCTCGTATACAATAAACTGGAATCCCGACTTCGGCATTGGGGTTGTTGTTCTATCAAGCTTATATATATATGCTTTTACGTTTATACAAATCTGGATTACTACCAAATCGCTTATCTGGCCGTTTCAGTGTTTATAAATCCAGTAGACGTTTGACCTTATGTGTCGAGAAGCGTATATCTATTTACACATATGTTTAATATAGCTATATATACACACGCATATGTATCGTGTATATACTTTTATGTACGTTTAACAATTGAACTTTCGTATCTTTACGTAACGAGGGAACATCAAAGCCTTAAAAATCAGTATTCGCACTGGCTTATTTTTTTTTAATAGTGTTTGCAGTGTGTGCGCGCTCGCGTAACGTTGTGATGTCGTGTGATAATTTTTTTTTTCATATACTTGTTGTTACGTACTATTTTTAATATACATATTCGCTCTGCTGATAATTATTATAATTATTACACAGTTCGTTTGTTTTACTTGATTAATATTAATATATTGCAGTACTTGTGCAACTGCCGTGTCCCGTGTGTCGCAAAAAAGTTAACTGTTAGTCTTAATATATTAGTATGAAATCGTTGTCTATAATATATACGTATAGTGATATTTATATATACACATAAATACCATTATATGCCGATGAGATTGACAGACCTCATGTTTATATATGCAAATTATATTAAGCTTCAAAGAAGTACGACCTTATACACATTGGTATATATTCGACTTCAGTTGCGAAATAACCACTAATGCGCCAACTAAAAATTTCTTTTTTCTTTTTCGCACATTAATGCTCAGGTTATATACGTTATATATACACCTGTGTCACGTAACCCAATTTCAAGCACAGTGTTGATATTCAAATACTCGCACTAAAATTGTATAACAATCTTTCAAAATATTTTTGTATATGTCTATTTATCATTTCTATATTGCTTTGTTACTATACTTTCATTCCATCTATACACCCTATATTTCTCAGTATCTAATGTTTTTGTACCGAGTTAATCATAGAGTACACTAAGTTTATTGCGCGTATATTTGAATCAGAATCAATTAACGCGTGCGCACACAGGTTTTTTGATTTTTTGATGCGTAGGTATTAGTAAATGGTAAAAGATATAGGTTCTGCGTAAAAGAGGACAAATAATAGCTCCTAACCCAGTACAAGCGAGCGCTGTTTATATATATATAAATTAATTTTATTTGTATAAACACTATGGAACCTACGTTTTTTCTTCATTTTTTTAAAAACTTTTTAACACATTTTCTTTCTTCTAAATTTTTATGTCATTCTCGATCGTCGTTACTTCGAGTTCGTATGCATAATGTAATCGTGTTGCTGGATGAGAAAACTTACAGGATCGATACTTACAATGTTTGACCAGGCGTTCGACGTGTATCCTTAAAAAAGCTCGGAAGTAATCGAGCTTTTTACAAAGGATATCCAAGTCGAAAGGAAACATGTGTAAATAGTTAAACGAATTTATGAAACAATTGCATTTGAAATTTCTAGCACTGTTCTATCCTATTTTTTATTGTATACTTTTTCAATCCTTTTTCTATCTATCTATCTATACATTGCCATCGCGCTACAGTTACATTTATACATGAATACATTTATATAATACGTATACATACATATATACTTAATATGTATATATAAATCTCTCACTATCTTACGCTCATACTTATGTATACTCATAGAATACGTATAAGAGCGACGACAACCGACTCGCTCGGTTTAGGACTGTTGCGGACCATTTTTAAAATCGAGAGGTCTAAATTCGTCGAGTGCCAATTTTTATACATAAATTGACCTAGAACGCGTTATGTACTTAATGCATTCGTCGAGAACTTAAGTTATATTACGAAAAAAGAAAACTGGGGTAATTTGATGTAGGGGACGCAGCGAAATACAAGCTTTCGATATCGTATATACTATAACATTATTTCTATACGTAATACATATTTATATATATGTCGATGTTGTCGATAAAAACAGTATAAATTGCATGCCGTGCTCGCTGTATTTCTGCACGATCGATGAATCGTGACTAGACGAATACTCGGTAAGACGCATTAGGTCCACACCCAATGAAGCCTTGAGAATGAGTTGCTTCCGACTGGAGGGGCGGGGGGGGGGGGAAGGATTTTTCAATGCTCCCATTCATATTTACACAAACTCTGCACATAATTTAGTATGTATGCATGACCAGTCGAAAGCATTGTTCTTCTATACAGCAATGCGTATTTGCGTATAAATAGAGAAAAGCTGTGTATAAAGAGGATAGGGTATCGACTTATCGTGCGCCAATGTGCAGAGCTACTCCGATCGGGGGTGACTCTTGTCTCGAGGTCAATGTTATATCACTGCATCACGTCTCTATATCTCTCTTTCTCTCTCGGACATTGGAAGGAAAAGAGCAAAATAGCAAAATTAAACAAAGAGAGGGAGAGAGAATACACTGTCCGCAGATCCTAGTGTGAAAATAGGTACGTATTCTCTGCTCAGTCCATGTAAGTCGTGCGTACGTACATATTATATACATACATACATACATACATATATATATATATATATATGTGTGTGTGTGTGTGTGTATGTATATATATTTATACTGCTCGTTTGTGCCACTTTATAATGAGCTAACGGAATTTACCCTGCCATAGTCCGTCCCCACCACGCAAGTCGCACTTAAACCCCCTTTTTATTGCTGCAGTCCTCTGTACCCGTTCCTATTGTACTTGTCGACCCACGGCCATTATTCCTTATGCACGCGCGGAAAGAAACTGGTCCCCTCTGCCCCATTAAACATCCAGCGGTGCTAATTTTACTTAAGCAGCCGAGTCCCATCTTTATTTTTGCTGTTTTCTTTTTTTTTTGCCTAAAATATAACCGTGATGATTTTGTTAAATCTACTAACCACTCATGTGTGTCGAGTTTGTTTTTTCGTTTTATTTATTTAGCTATGAAGTCGAATATAATTAAATGCGCGAGTGAGCTGTCGAGCTTTTGGTCGACGTCTGTCGCAAGTAACGTATAGATCCCGAGCAAACCTGCAACACATCTGTTACATACTCTTTTGAATTTCCCGCCGCCTAGCCAGAAGCTCTACCTTGAGAAAATTACCCAGCAAAAGCAAAGCAAAGAAACGCGAACAGAGAAAAAAACGAAACAAACATCACACAGAGAGAGAGAAAAAAATGTAGCAGCAGAGCAGCAATTCTGTTGCCCCGAGACAATACGGATGGGTGGGGGTGGGGGGAGGGAGTTTCATGCTTTATGTGTATCACTATATATATATATAAAAAGATACAGCAGTACATTGGAAAAATAAAAGAGAGCGAGTACATATGCAAACGAAGCTACAACGCAGAATAAACTCTGCCGGCAGTGAAGCCTCCTTTTTCACTGTTATAGATCTATATATATGTATATACATATATTTATATCAGAAATTCGCCGACTTCTTCGCATCGAAGAAACGGCACACTTTTTTCACTCAGATGAAAGAAAGCATACTTACACACACGTGTAAAGATTTACAAAGAGAGCTGAAAATATACGATGGATTGGAATTTTGCTTTCGCAGCTTCGGCTGGATATTCTACTTCTTCTGCATACAACGACAGTCACATATCGGCGTGCTTGTGTGTGTCGCTGGCCTTTTTGTAAATAAATAAATAAATATATATATATAACTTTTATTTATATATATATATATATATATTTCTCTCACCTCAAACTCTGTATCTGTGTATTTCTTCTATAATATATCTTGCAAAAACGATATCAATAACCAACATCTCTCTCTCTTTCTCTCTCTCTCTCTATCTCTCTCTCTCTCTCTCTTTCTCTCTCTATCCATCTCTTTCTTATCATCTTTTTACATGTATAAATTATATATTATACTTCTCAGTATATCTATATTGTCCCTCTCTCTCTCTCTCTCTCTCTCTCTCTCTCTCTTTCTCTTACTCACTCTCTATTAAGAACTATAAACGTAAACACGATACACAGTACTTACACGCCGCATCTCAGAACAGAAGAAGCAAATAAAACAAAAGTGATGGGTTCCCCTATACTCAGAGACACGAAAAGCAATTTTTTTATCACATACTCCGAGAGACACACAAAGTGCCCCACGACAAGCCTTCCTCACACATGACTCAGAAACGTCGGCCGTGTTCCGATTGCTCTTCTCGTTGCAGCTTCGGGTTATCCGAGCGTTCAGGTCGACTCTGGAAGACCTAGAGGAGCGTCGCTCCGTCCATAGTTTGCACAGCTTGCACAGTATGCGCAGCTCGCGCAGCCACACCGGGCCCCGTCCCCTCTCAGACTTCACGTACATTGACGAGGACCCGGCGAGTAAGGCCGCCAGAGCGGCTCTCCAGCAGCAGACCAACTCAAGCTCGGCGACGACGACGCCCAACAGCGGCGAGCACGAGGCCGGCCGAGGGGCCGCCTCGCCCCTCCTCCTTCACGTGCCCGGCAACCACCACCACCACCACCATCACCACCATCACCACCATCAGCAGCAGCAGCAACAGAACAACGGCAAACAACAGCAACAGGAGGATGCGAATAATGCGGTCAATTCCCTAAGATCGAGCGCCAACAATCTCGTACTCCCGGAACTGCCCAAATTCGTCCACGAGACTTGTATCTAAATGCGACAGGGGGAGAGAGAACCAAGCGATTCATCGCCGTTCGTCTTAGCTGTTTTTGACTCTCTCTCTCTCACTCTCTCTCTCTCTCTCTCTCTCGTTGTCTATAACTCTCTTCTTAGCTACTCAATTTTATCTATATTTATATATATGTATTCATATGTATCTCTCTCTCTCTCTTTCTCTCTCTCTCTATTTTTCGCCTGTTTCTGCATTCTCGAACGACTTTTGTCTTTTTTACCTCTCATGACGGAACGAAAAATGAAAGCAGATAACACTTTGCCTTGCGTCTCTTCTGTATTTTATATATTTCTCAACTCTTTTGCTCGCGTAGACCAGAAGTCTTTTAATATCTCGAAGAGACGAGACCAGTCTATCAATTTTCTTAGTCTTGGTTTTATTGCGACACGTTTCTATACGTAAATGTATAACTTCTCTGTGTCTATGTAAATTTTTCTCTCTTTCTCTCGCTCTCATGTCTCCTTTTCTCTGTATACAACTTTCGTCTCCATTTACAACACCACCCTGTTGTTCTTGTTGTTGTTCTTGTTGTTGTTGTTCTTGTTCTTGTTGTTGTTCTTGTTGTTATAACTGTTGACGTGCGAGGGTTCATCTTTTGCTGCCCTCCTTATTCGTTCCACTCTGCGATGTGACCGTCTGCCTCTTTGTTCAGACTTGACGCACTTTTCTATACATACATTTTTATTCCAAACTCAGAGAAAACGAGACAGAAACATGGAGCTGACTTCTTGTGTCCCCCTTTCTCTCTACTTCTCATCGTTATCTATTGTGCGTGTGCTTGTCCTGTCGACAAAACGACGAATCTCACGAAAGAAAAATTATCGTCATCGTCATCATCATCATCATCATCATCATCATCATCATTCCTTTCTTCTCGGCATGTCTTCGTTTGTATACTCATCTCTCTGGTCTCGTGTCTACTCCAGCAATGTTTCTTTTCGAGGCGGCAAAATGAAATATACACAAACTCAGCCTCATCTATTTTTTCATCTATCTTTTCTGCCTGTGCCACGTGTGTTGTGTTTGTGAAAGTGTATTTGCGTGCAACACAAAGCATCGAACGGGGGACTTCAACGTGTACCGTAGCGTACGAGATCGTTGCATTAAACCTCACCTTGACCCCCTCTTTCTTGTTCAATACTCTACGTTTTTCTACATGTACTGAGTACACGGCTATATAGAATATTTCTTTCAGAAATATGTTTGTGTTATTTACGTGCAATTTTGTCACCAACTGACGGATACATTCCTGCCCTCATCTGATTGCAAATGTCATACATCCTTATTCAGCATCGAGGCCGGGGTATTATTGTGTTTTGCCGTCACTCTCCCTTCTTACTCTCTTTTTTCTGTGCTAAGCTGCTTTTCAAGAAACGGAAAAAGAGACGAAAAAACAAAAATAACATACAAACAAGACTCTTCGTACGTGCCTACATACATATGTGTATATTCATATTTATATTTATACATAAAAATCTCAAACATCTCTGTTAAATTTTGCAAAAACTGCCTCGCACGATATATATATATATATATATATATCCACACACAACTTATACTAAATTATACAATACTATTATTACTACTGCTACTACTACTGCTACAAAACTCATTGAACCCAAAGTATAACCGGTTATTGGAGTATCGAGCTTTATTACCTTGTCAGATACCACTGACCAGTGAAAACAAATGTATAAACTTGCGGGAATCTCATTTGCTTGGGCGGCAGGAAGAACAATGTGTACTTAACACCTCCAATCTTTTTATTTTTTTGCTACACTCTCACTCTAAAATACTCAATCTCAGTAAGAAAGAAATCCCAACGAGTAAAGAAAAGAAAACCTTGCTTTTATACCACTGCTTTATTGCGCTAAAACCTCTAAAATGTAACGAGAGATTCAGTAATGTCACTTTGACATAAATAATTTACTTGACAAAAAAAAAAAATAAAATTAAATAAAATAAAATGAAAAAGAAATTAACCAAACTTAGAATCAAAATCCTGCCTGTGTTGCCTGCCTGTTCTGCCTGTCTGCTTGCTTTAACTGGGTTTTGATGTGAATGCGTCTGTTCGTGTTGACAATCGATTCTCCCCTTTATTATACATCACCCACCTAACTTTATAACCGTATACGAATATGTATCTATCGCGATGCGGCTAGCGCGTCAGACTTAATCAGTTCACTTATTTTTGTATAAAAACTATCAAAGGAAACGAGAAAAAAAATGGAAAAGCTTACGACAAAAATAATCATACATGAACGCAGTGAAAAAAATCGCTTTGTTGACCGTGGTTTACGATAATCAAACGAACAGAATGACACTCGCGTTGGGCGAACAAGACTTTACAATAATAATAAAAGCAGCAACAAGCTATGATAAACTTTATCTTTTTCTATGCAAAGAGTCCTTGTGCACATTGATTTTCCATGTGCTGAGTTTGATAACCTCTTGTTTCACGGCACTCTTTCGACTTGACGTCACAAATTTTTTTAAACAATACGATACTTTTAGCTCAAGAACTAGGAACTTTATGCAGAAACGGTTATTATCGCGTCAGCCTTTGTATACGTATTTTATCACCTTCTCTATTTCTTGAATCTGTACTTTTTCGGAAAATGAAGCAAAACGTACTTACGACCGATTGCTCTTCAACGAGGCGATAATGTTTAATTGTTCTCTGCCAATTTTTGTGTATGAAGCAATGAATATTATTATATATAAATATTAAACGATTTATTAGAGGTAATCAAGTTTACTTGACCGTTTTGAGAAATAAAATTAAGATTATATACGCAACGGATATAATGTATACCCCGCTTGTGAACTAACGGGGCCCTTAATCTCTACTAACCGATTACTCTCATTTTTAATGATTACTAAACAAGAACATTTTACTCTGAGTTTTGTTTTCTACGCATATGACGATGGTGATGTTATGCTCCCGATCCTGTGTTTCTACTTTTGTTTTATTTTTGTCATATTGTATTTTTAATGCATTTTTGTAACCACACAGACGTGATTTTTTAAACGTTGTAATAATATACGTCGACGACGGTTCCGTGGAGAACGTTGATTGGGCCTCCCAGTCTCGATTTTATAATGTAAGTTTTTATTTATGTTATTATTATTATTACTATTATTATTATTATTACTATTATTGCATATTGTCTAATGATCGTAACCATTGTCTATTGTTTAACCACTAATTATCGTTAAGTTTATTATTATTATTATTATTATTATTATTATTATTATTATTATTAATATTATCATTGCTCTTTTATTTTTATTAGAATTACAATTATCGATCATTTGTGTTTGGATTGATTAGTTCTTTTGCAAAAGTTATTTGTAAGCCATTCGAGACTTTTTGTTGACGAGAGCCATGTTCGCTTTGCATTTTCACTTCCACCGAGCGCCAATTAAGCGTTGTAGCTCTAATACTTCTCCCTTTGTAGAACTTTTTGAGGCCAAGTAGTCCTTTGATGACTCATCGCCGACTTTGTTGAGATTATCATGTAAGTGTTTAAGACGTGCAAAAAAATAATAAAAGCTTAAGGTATAATAACGAATAAATAAATCATTGTAAGAAATATTAAAATAACTATTGATAAAGATATTGATAAAATTATTATGGCTTAATGATAAGAATAAAAAAAGAATTAGAAAAAATTAATTATGAAACTTAAAAGTGTAAAATATCTCTCAATCGTGCTTGTATCTATATGCATATGCATGTCCGAAAATGCAAAGTGGACATGTGTATACCACACAATAATTTGAGGGCAATCTGTACTCCGAGATATGAAAAAGATTATAGAGAAAAAAGTAAATTCTGCGCGCGCAACTGGTATATAACAATAAAAAGCGAGTCGCATGCACTGTACTTATTGTCATATAATAATTATGCATATTCAAATCTACATAAATATTTTTGCGCCGTAACGATGATTAGCGATACGTTACAAAATCGACGTATATGGTAATAATATAGGTGAAAATATGTAGCATTAAATAACAATATAATACTTTTAATTTACGTCCCTTTGGCAAATTGCTAGAGGTCTCTGCTTTATACGACAACTGTCGATCTTTATTTCCGTTTTTTACTTTTGTTAAATTCTAACACGTTTTTAAATTAATTTTTGTTTATTCTTTGACTTATTTTTTTATTATATGTTATTTCACCAATAGTTCTTTTGTTTTTACCGTTTTTATTTCAAATATTTAGTTTATTCATGAATATATATTATTATAACAACGGTTTTAATGATCGACGGGTGCTCGCGTAGTTGCAGCCGAAAAGTAAAATACAGAAACCAAGAGATAGACCGTCGCGGGATTCGTGCGTTGAGATTCCCGCGAACGGCGCATCTCCAGTAGCACTTAAAAATAGTGGAGTAACAAATTTTTATGATGGAACATTTAATGTTTAAAAAAAAATGTATAACAATGAAAAACACAAAGCAAGTAATAAGTAACATTATCAAATTACCATTAATGAAAGAATAAGCAAACAAACAAACAAACAAATGAGTTGAGATAAAATAATAAATATAATATGAAGACAAACTGATGCAATGTTAAGAGAGTCGTTTAGCTTTTTAAAAACACTGAACCTAGCAATTAAAAATAGTTACCTACAGATTTCATTATTATTACAATTATTATATACGATACATATAGAGTATGTTATATAAATATATAATATATTAATGATTACTATCATAAAGTTTAAAACTCGTTATTGCGACTTTGTGTATAACAAGGGACACGCGATCAAAGGAAAAAATAAGGACCGATTTTCGAGGCCGCCTGTAATTAGCACATACTGTTTACGATTTTATCAATTCGAGCATTAAATACGGAAATAGAAAATAAAAAGGTTACGATATAAATTTAAATTTTGCCTTATTTCAGATCTAACTTTATTTACCTACAATTAAGGTGATTTTTTGGATAAAATCAATTGTTTGTATAAATAACGATATGATTTTATTATATGATGACTATTGTATATTTGTAAAGAAAAAAAGTATAAACACATGGAAGTTATTGATTTTATACGAGTTATGTCATTTTTTGTGATATGTGGATATGATTTCGAAAGTGAATTTGCGATTGTAAAAATAGGAACGGTAGGGGAGAAACCAGAAAAAAGTATCTAATTGTTAAGCGGGGTATATACGAATTGAAAGAAACGATTTGAAAATGATTGGCATGGTACGTTTTCGAGCTTTCTCTCTTATTGGGCGGTCGGAAAAACCGGAAGCGCTGCCATTTCCGCTGCCAATTGTTTTTAGCGGTGTTGTACTATAGCGAGAATGTACGTGTCATTTAAAAACACAACAGATAACAAAAAACCAAGGTATAACATATGGAATTAATAAAAGTTGACATTTGATCGTATAATTGCGCATATTGATAAAGAAGAAAAAAGAATTTAAAAAAAGATGAATGTTGCGCCGTCTTGATGCGATAGGATATTATATATTAAGAATTTAAAGCTTCACATATATACATATATGTATGTATCTATTCATACATATATATATATATATATATAACATTGGCGACATCGTTTCAGGTTGAAGATTTAGTAAAACACAAAATGACATTTTGAACTCTAACTTCGACGGTCAATAAAAGTACTGTATCTTTCTTAAAAAAATGCATTTGTCTTAATCATTTAAACGATACACATTGAGCGGGACGATTCCACCAAAACTCGGTTTGCGATGAATTTTTTTTTTTTTAAACGAAAATCAGTTTAAGTACAATCCTCTCGTTCTACTTTAAGTTTACGCCACATTAGTTATGCCATCCTTATTAAACAAGGACAATATAAAAAAGTAACGGTTATTATGTGTTTAACAAATCAAGCTGCTTCGGCCGTTGACGTATCAGCATTTAAACATTTTTTTTTTTTTTTTTAAGAAAAATTTCGACGGAACGTTCTTCGTCAACGAGCCGAGCGGCTTTTTTTGACACTTGCCGATAAAATATACATTATACTATATTTACATATATTTGAAATAGTCTTGAACTCTTGTGAAAGGTTTTTTTTAATGCTATTCGCTCACCGATATGTGTTTGTTACTGCTCTCACATCTTTGTTGTTCTTTTTTAATCTAAGAATCGGGACAACATCATCAATTACGAATTCCGAAAGTAGTTTGGGATTAACCGTTTTATGAGAAATCATGAGTACTTTTAAATCAGTATTTATCAGTGTTTCTTAACATCATTCTGTCACCTCTACCCGTTTAACTCTATCTTCCTGGCTCTATTTCTATAACTCACTTGTATCTTTCTATCTCACTATTTCTATCTATTCTCTCCATCTATTATTTCTAGTTCTATTTCTGTCTCTCTTTGTCTATCTCTTTCTCTGTATATCATGTCTATTTATCTATTCTCTTTTTACACGTCTCACTCTGCACAATAGTAAAAAAAGAACGTAAAAGCGACGAGCGAGTCGTGCGACATTACTTTTAATTAACACATCGTAGAAAAATTGTTAAAAATAAATGCTAAACAATTGACTGTTTAAATTTAAAGCATTTATACATTGAGGTTGAGGTTAGTCCGAAATCGAGATTAAGTATATTTATCGTCATAGTACTAAGCATTTTTCGACAATAATTTAAAGGTATCTAATGCATAGCCTATCGTACTCTCATTGACTCGCTCTCGCACCAATTAATAATTTGTATAAAACGATAAACGTCGTAATTGCCAATCGTATATATATTATAAACTTTTACAATATCCCCATATAATTTGCACATGTATATTATGACCCTCTTTTCGCGCGTCTTATGTTTTGGATTTGATTTATGTATAGCTTAGCTAATTTTATAAATACTTTGTTCGTTTCCGCAAACAATGATCAATACTTGGCACTTCACTCTTGCTTAGATGAATTATACACAGAAGTAAATTTACCGCTTGCCCCATCATTCACGCGTATCGCGTCTTATTATGACTTGGAGTATAAAGGAAAAAATATTATTTTCCTTTATTCAGTGTTTATGTTACAGTAGTAGGGATGTGAAAGTGACGTTTATTTTAGAACAGCAAGTACAAGCAAATTAAATAACTTTCACGTTCGTATGCAGTAACGACATGTGCGATTCAGCGGAGAACAAACGATATATATACAATACAACTTTGACTATATAGAATCGTATCGCACCATATCTCCCACTGTTTTGTTTTATCTCGTTTGCTATCTCTTTCTCTCTTTTTTGTAACCATGATATTACCCTTTACTCTTGAAGGTGATAGGTGGCGAGTTGCAGGAACGTTTGATACCGGTACCCTACAGCAAGAGCTCGACAGACCAAGCTGTAAGCGCTCCTCTCTCTCTCTCTCTCTCTCTCTCTCTCTCTCTCTCTCTCTTGCTCTCAAACTTTTCTGCGCTGTCAAACTCTTTTTGCATCACTCATACTTTATACCCTTGAGTTGAGTTTTTTTTATTAATTCTTTGATTTGTTATATTTTCGTTTTTTGTTTGCTTACCTCTGGTCTCTTTTGATATGGTTATTTACCGATTGATTTTCGTTATTTTTGGTTTTCTTTTGTACCTTTGTATCGACTTTCGTTTTAGTTCATTTTTATACTTTCGAGTTCACTTACACAAATTTAATGCGCTTTTGAAGATGTGCTCGGTTTTCTTAATCGAGGCTCTTCAGACAGAGCTTTTACTTTGTGTCTTAGTCTTTAACATGCATCGTTTGATGATTTATTTATTTGATTTTATTCCACTTATTGACATTGCTTTTAGAAGACATTCATATGATGCATTAATAATAAAACGAATACGTAGCATAGACAGTTAGATACATTATATACTCCTTAATATTTTACATATTGCTTTTTAATTATCCTTTAATTTCTGTCTTCTGAAAGTTCATGTTTTTATTTTGTTTTATCTCTTTTTTCTTTCTAGTATTATGATTTTTTTCTTGTATACTTAATACAATTTTCTTACACATCATATTCGCTCTCTGTGTGCTTGACTGTGTCGTGTGTCCGCAAGCTCGCGCATTAACACTTGGAGAAATGCATACTCCTCACAGTACTCACCCATTCTTTTCTTTTTATACATTATATATATTTTAGGGAATGAACGATTATAAATATTATATATATATATATTATATATTGCGTTCTTTGTCAATTATTTTGATAGTGCTCTTTATACTTTACCTGCAAGCTCATCTTCTAATTTGTATATATATCTATATATATCTGTTTTTATATATAAATATTTAATTATCATGCTTGCATGTGCTCCAAAGCTATATGCAGTTTTTACGGTTATCTTATACATCACTCTACATATGAAATTATCGCCATAGAGAAAAACTTAGATGGTAAAAATGATAATTCATGGGGTCATTGATTTATATTAGAGATATTGCATTTGGTGAATCTATATTGAATTCCTTGACTTACAATTGGTATACCATTGTATTCATTTGTTAAGTACTATAATTTATTTCTATTAGGTCTCAGTTATTTTTAGTGGCCTATGATTTTTAAGCACATCATTTTTCTTAAGACTATATTTGATAACTACAACTTTTTACATAGACTTTTCTGAATATGATTCATATACATTTAAAAATCATATACCAGGAGATAAAACTGTACATTGGTAGAGTATTTTTAATTGAACAAAATTTTAGGAAATTGAACATTTTTATGTTTAATAAATCTTATAGTAAATTATTTTAACTCATTTATTGAGAAACTTACCTATACATTATATATTTTTTTAGTTATATGCGTGCTGCTTCTGAGCGTAGATGATGTGATGCCCTATTCAGTTCATTTTTTAAAAATTATTATTATTTATTTTTGCTCGTATAAAAATTCTGTTATGGCACTATTAATAACAACAACTTTTTCGTCAATTTTTACTGCCAATAATATCACGGAAGGACAAGGTTTGTTAATATCACATTTTGCTGCGACGCTTTTATGTATTTTTGTATTGATTAACATATTATTATTAATTAGTTGTCGTTTTTCGAAGCAATTGAAAGTAGATATTGGTTTAATTATCTTTTGCACAGCAATATGTAACATTAACAATTCGTTATGTCTGTGCTGTGTCTTTGCCGTTGATGCAGCTTACAATGCTTTCAAAAATTGTTAGATTTATTTTATAAGCATATAGTTAAGTCGAAATCTGGGAAGAGCAATGTGTCCAACAACTTTCGATAAAAAAAAGAGTACAGAAAAAGCACGTATAATAATTGTTTACGAATAAATTCATTACTCCTCGAAATTCCTGCGAAAAAAACGTCTCGAACCAGAGGCAAGCGACTTGTGGAAAGCGAGCTTTTTACCTGTTTTGTTTATTTTAAGTCATTAAGAATCTTTCCACAAATAGCGATAATATACTTTATTACAATACTAAAATGTGTACAATTGAAAAAGCGAACTCGAAGAAACGATAACGATGACGTTTTGAATCGGATTAATTTGAACAATAGCGAAATACAAAAGAGGTTACAATTGAATAAATGCAAAAAAATATATATATATAAAAGACCACGCAATTTAGATGTACGAAGATCTGTGCCTACGCGTCAGTTAATGTGTCTGTATGAATCGTTGATCCTTCATATACCTCGACTACTGCCACTAACGAAGTGCACACAGTTGGGGCTAGAAAGAGCAGGTGGACAATAAATAATGAGCTACCACTTCCCTCAACTGCGCCTTGAGAGAAAAAGCGTAAGTACACGGTTAAGCAAGAGTGAATATCGACCGGAAAACTACATGAAAGTTATATACGGAAATCGTCTGTTGTCTATATTTTCTGTGTACGTCTCTATTCTTTTTATATATTTCTGTTTGTTTATTAAAAATTGTTACCACAACTTTACTACTATTGGTAAAAAAAATTTTTTCAATTTTGTTAGTCCGATTACACATTTTCCATATAATCTGTATAATGTAACTAAATTATTCTGTGCTTCACCGATTGTTTACCGTGACACAAATATGTTTAAGCCACAAATGCAAATCTTTTAAGCTAATACGTTAACTTACATGGCAGATAGTCGCATTTAAAATAAAAAAATTGTAGGACCAGTTAAAATCTTAACATCGAAAAGGAGTGTATAATTTTACTAACGCAGCTAATTCTTTAAGTCAGTCAATATGTTATTAACAACTCACTATTGATTTCTTTTCTACATTTTCACCCTTACAATACAGAAAGCATGCTATACTGAATTGCAGTTATGTTATTTATTACATATCTGAATTGCTTAATATTTCCCCTTATGATTCGTCAATCACTCGATATTGTTTGTTACAATGAAACTACCATTAGTTACTTACCTCAAGATGATACTTATAAGTTATAATTATCACACGTTTACGTTACGATTATTTTTCTGTTACTTTATAATTCTCCATATGTCATTATTACAACTCTAACAGTGACTCTCTTGTATTATACACTAATTTTGGAAAACACCGCTCTGCCCATTTATATTGCCGTGCGCTTGGTCTTTGGCGAGACTGTGCTTTTTGATATTATAATCGTTGCTAACACAATTTTACAGTGCGTTTAACGTTAATTAATAACTCAACAGCTTTGAGTTGTTAATAGACGTTCACACTTTTTTCATTTCTTTTTACTTAACATTATCTCGATAGTACTTTAATATTATACTTTCGTCAGATTTTTTATTTTATTTTTATTTTATTTTTTTTATTGACGACAAAAGAAAGAAAGCTTATGCAGGAATGCCAGCATTATACAGAGTGCTTCGTTTTCGTTTTTACTGTATGATGAGGTGTAGAAAAACGTGTACAAGCGATTACTGTTCGTGAACCAATTATGTATATTCGCTTTCTCTGTGATGCTCGTCTATGGCCTTATACGTATGCTTTGTTACAAACTCTGCTGCTAAGAAAAAGTTCTCAAACCCTCTGTTATATCGTTTTTCATCATTTTTATTTTAAATCTTCATTTTTTCCGTGGACGAAAATATACTCATGTATACGATACGAAAAAATGTAAGAAAATGGTGCGCTACGAGGTAAGATAAAAAAAAGAGCACCTGAAAACGCTTACAACAGTGTTCTTCTTTATAAAATATAATTCTAAATCAATGGCTAAAATGGAAACACTAAAATGCAATACACCATCACAAAAATAACAACATAATCTCTTTCTGTCTCTGATTACTAACTTGTCTTTTTCCTCAGCTTTTTTACTCTCAAAGCCATACCGAACTTTCTGAATTTCTTTATTTCTCTATCACTATATTCTAAGCCTATAAATTTCTGTCTGTCTTACGTCTATTTAGATTTTAACCGTCCAAAGGCTTTCATGGCTTTTGCTAAAAATTATATATTATACATATGCGTATATACATATGAATATCTCAGTCACCGATAAATACATATATATATTATCTGTCTTAATCGTTGTCTACAATACAGCCCACGAGTCCACTTGATATTTTTGAATTGCGCATATCGAGGGTTTGAATGTCTTTTGGCTTACTATACATAAGTTTGTTGTCCTTTATATATATATATACACTATTTACACATAAATATTCCGTGTATATGGCCGTGATGTAACAACGATTCAAGGCATTGAATCGGAATTTTTATTCACTGTTACACGAAAAGCATAAAAATAAAAGAAGAAAAAAAAAACGAAAGGAGCACTCTGTAAAGTTGCGCGTAATATATAGAGAAGATGTTGTCGAGGAATAAAAGCGACTAACATAATACGTTATTAAAACAAGCCACGTTCACCTATTGGTGATCTATAACGAAAAAAATAATCAGTTTTTCTCTGCTGCGAAATTAAAAAAATTTATAACTGTTGCAAAGGAAGCTAATAAATGTACGAGTTTTGCTTTTGTCTCTTGATTTGGAAAAAAGTGTTCGCTTATTGGTCTTTGTCTTTTCTGTTTATCAAGAACAGCTAACTTTGCAAGAGACTGTGCTTCTTACACGATACGCGTGCCAATTGCTAACGTTAAGAATCAGAACGATCAAAAGATTAACAAGAAAATAAGGACTTTTGTTTTATGGTGTCGATTGGTGCATGTGATGTTGCCGACATAGCCTTTGATATTTGCGCGATACATACGCATATTTGAATATATTTTTGTCGAAGCAACTATGCTCAGTGTTTTATACGCAATGTACACGCGCAAGAGATACGTGTTGATTTATCAGGAAAAATTTCGCTGACGCTTAAGTATTACATAGCTTAAGTATGTACTAACACGTTGAAAAGCTCATGTGCTTTTATTGAGAAAGGGAAAATTATGACTTCCTTCATGACTATTACCTTTGCAAGACCCATTTTTATACTTAAAAACAAGTAGCATCATTCATTCCACTCAACCTAAATTTCTCAAAGGTGTGTGTGTGTATATATATATATATACACACACACACACACACACACACACATATATATGTGTACATATATTTAACATGTCAGAACCTGGAACTGATTTTTACTTATATAGATCCATTTTGAATCTTTAATCCCAGTGACAAAAGTAAAACAATAACAGTTCTTACTACAAAAGAAAAAGTCCATTTGCTTGTCCACGTTTATACATATACTTATACTTTTTGTGTAGCTTTTGTAACTTTATAAGCCTTTGCTTTCGACCTGTGTTTGAACAAAAAATTAACGCTTTCAAGTTTTCAAAGTTCGCAGACTTTAAAGGCCGTTTCAATGTTTATTTTTTTTTAACAATGCTGTAGTGAGTTTATATATTAAAAATTGAGCCTCTTTTAAGAAAACAAAAACTACAAAAGCAAAAAAACTGAACTCTACCCCTAAAACAATTGTCCTTTATCCTCTTCAACCAGTTTTGAAGAGGAAACGCTTGCATCCTCGATTAACGAATAATTCGTTAAACATCCTCTTTAGACTCTATAAAATAAGCCTGCTTGAACGTCCTTAAACCTGCTTACATATGACGAAAGATAATTATCTAACGAAAACTCGAAAGTTGTTGGTTAAACCGTAACGATGATCAACGCTGAGATGGAATGCGTTGCGATTCTTTGCAAACGTCACTCGGAGCAGCGACATTTCGAGGCGATCCCAAAGACGTATAAATGTCTCTAAGGTAAGTTTCAGAGTCGGAAGTCACAGCCGTTCCGTAGCTGGCAGTTTTCAGACAAAACACTGTAACTTGTACGAAAGCTCGACAGCAATCCTCGAAGTCTCGCTTCCTTCTCAGTACGGCCAAGGAATCGCCGAGCATCGTCTCCATCTCAGCGAGAAAGAAAAATAAGGATGAAAAAAACAGCCTCATCCAAAACACCCTCTCTGTCCAAAACGAAACTAACCCCTCCTGCCAGAAAAAACCAGACTAATCTCGCACGAAGAACCGCTCCTGCACAGACAAACGCAGAAACTTTCTTTACCAAACACAACAAACTCCTTAACAAAACAAAAAAAAAAAAAAAAAAGCAGCAAACAAATAAACTCTTTTACGAAAAACATTACGAAGCTCGACTAATTACTGGCGTCTATCGCCACGACCGGCCGTTCTTTTCTGGCCTCTGTTTACAGATCCGCGTAGTAAACGCATTTCGACAGGGCCTGGACTCGCGCTACGGCGAGCACAGCAACACGACGAATCTCGCCGAGGTGCTGAGGAAGCAGTCCTCCCACAACAAGCGGCTCTCCCAGACGAGCAGCATCGATTACGCGGACAATCTGCCGGACGAACTGGCGATACCCGAAATCGACGTCGAGCGACTATCCAGCCACAGCCACACCGAGACGGCCGTCTAAGCGAGCCACAACTCAACTGCCTCATTGCAGCATTATTAATAGCAACCCAAGCCGCAGCAGCAGCAGCAGCAGCCGCAGCTATTCCCAAGATGTGACGATATGGGAAGCAGCAGCAACCCCGGCGATATTGTGTGCGCGAGCAGCAGCGGCGGCAGCAGCAGCTCAGAGACTGCTTCGTCTCTCTCTCAAGAGAGATTGTTATTATTAAAAAATACTCGCGCGTGGATGAGCGCGAACGCGCGCAAGCTCGAAGCTCTTACCTCCTCGTCCAGCGAGTCGTCCTTCCCGTCTTCGCATATGTAATACGCTTAGATTTACGCTGATGGTCCGTTATACCTCACGCGCACAGTGAGTGATATAAACCCACTACACGGGAAAATTAAAAAAAGCCACACAACCACTTCTTCTCATTATGTACATGAGAGAGAGAGAGAGAGAGAGAGAGAGAGAGAGAGAGAGAGAGAGAGAGAGAGAGAGAGCGAGCGAGAGAGCGAGTGTGTGTGTGAAGGAAGGAGAGGCATGTACGGGAACGTCGAGCTCGCGCGTCTTCGCCTCACCGTGCTCCGTGTGCATGCGTGTGTCTGTCTTGAGTGTGTACATGCTCTGCACACAACGTCCGTCGCATATAGTTTCATGTAATAGCCGGGGTGCGTTTACGCTGGTGCGTGAGCTCGCGCGCGCCGCACGCGCTCCTCTCTCTCTCCGATACGTCGCGGTGCAGCGTCGCGACACTCGCATCGCACGCGCGGGAACGCGCACCTGTGCTCGCCGCTTGCGCTCTCGGCTGAGCTTCTCTGCTCTGTCGATGCGAGTGCGCGGGGGAGAGGAATCGCTATGGAAAGGCGCGCGCGCGCGCGCGAGAGAGAGAGAGCCGACGATGATGGTGATGAATTTCAAGAGAAAATATAAACACAGACACACACAATTGAGATATACAGCGGTGACAAAGCTATAAGCGAGTTAAACGAGAAAAATGCGGAATAAGCAGATAAAATGTTTAAAAAAATAAATAATAATAATAAAATAAAATAAATAATAAGGTAATTCGCTAACGAGAGAGGAAAACCATAGAGAGTGTGCACGCTTCTTGCCATTAAATGGGCCCCCCAGCCCCCAAATCCGTGGAATATATATGTATATGTCCGAGCGAGAGATATATGCTGAGATGCGCGATTGATCAATTGTGTCTGACTGTCGGCAGAGCTATTGTGCAAGAATAACAAATTCAACAAGATTGCGCGCCTCGTTCTTATTAAGTGTAGGTTAATTAAACATTAAACAAGAAATAAATAAGTAAAATTTAAAGTACGCGCGTTATAATGTGTGACTGTGAGTGCGAGATTTTGCGAGTATGTATAAACACACACACACACACACACACACATACACACACATACACACATACATATATATAACCGCGAGAAAAAAAGATACACACATCTAGCGGGTGAAGTGATCATTATTGTATAAACTTTTGCAGAGGGAGAGAAAGGGCGAGAGAGGAGAGAGTGAGAAAGAATAACGATGTACGACGCGACGGGAGTTTTCTTGCGTGGTGCGCGCGTTGTACAGAGTAAGAGAGATTTAAGAGAGCGATGAGCGAACGAGATATTGTATAAATACATATATAAGATAGGAGAAAAAAAAACGGTGCGTGATCTTGAAGACCGTCCTCAACTCGACTGTAACGGAGACGATGAAGACGACGGACGAGCGACGCGACTTTGAACGATCTGTTTTAGAGAGAGAGTGAGAGAAAGAGAGAGCGAGATTGTTTTAGTATGCTAATAGCCGCGCGAAGCTGTTAAGTTAATAGAGTATAATCACGAGGTGGCCGTCGAAGGAGGCGCCGCGCAAACACTGTCTCGTCGCGATTTGTGCATGTACAGTGAGAAAAAGAGAGAGTGAATGTAAATACTTTGTTATCGCTAGGGTTTATACGCGCGGGTCTACCGCCGTCGTTGTTGTTCGTGTCCTTTTTTTACCGCTGTCGCGCCAAAATATTGCTGCCACGCTGTTTCAGCAATTTTTTTGTACCGCAGTGTGGGGGAAAGTGCGCGCGCGCGAAAAGAAAGAGAGAGAGAGAGAGAGAGAGAGAGAGAGAGAGAGAGAGAAAGCGGATACGAGAGAAAGAGAGTAAGAGTGCGAGAGAGAAAGAGCAACAGGAAGTGCTTCGTGTTTTTTTACCGTCGCTATAAAACGAATCGAGAGAAAGAGAGATTACGTCTAGCCGAATATACATATAATATTAAAACATCCACACGTTTTCCTTTATCGTAAACTATTGTATAAGGATATAAATATTGTACATCCGTTAAAGAAAAAAAAGTCACACATACAACACACGTGAACGCGTCCAAGCACGTTCGCTCTTCTTCTGTTACGTTCCAAGAGAGAGATATAAAAAATACGCGCTCGGTGCATTCAGTAGTAAAAGTCCGCGTACGTTGCGACGAGAGAGAGAGAGAGAGAGAGAGAGAGAGAGAGAGAGAGAGAGAGCAAGAGAGAAAGAGAAAGTAAGTGAGAAAGAGAGAGAGAGAGCGAGAAAGAAAGTGAGAGAGAGACGAAAGCACGGTCGCATTGTTATAGTGTCGTGTCGTGTGCGAGAGCAGACGAAAAAAAAACTGTAAACGGGTAGTGCAAACCGAAGTAACGCACCACTGCCTTGACCAGCCCACTCCTACTTTCCTACATACATCCCTTCTACTCACTGACCCCTCCCTCACACACGGACGGAGAAAGCGAGAGAGGAGTCCACGTCGATCGATATCGCGCGCGGGACGAACGAGTGACCGCTTATATAGAGTGCAGGCTGCGCCTTCTTCGTCGCGTCGCGAGAGAAAAAGAGAGAGAGAGAGACAAAACCTCGATATATATATAAATATACTTACTCGGCACGATTGTCTATGCGTATATTATTGTATTCTTTGTAGAGAAAGAGAGCGGGAGAATGCGATACGACGATACGACGATCAGAAGCGAGAGCGAATTAAGAAAAAAAAAATTATTAATCACACACAATGGTGCTCGGTCTGAAGATTCCTAAGCCTTGCGAGATATATACATAGAACGTAGTACCGATACATCTCACTCTCACTCTTTCTCTCTCGTTTATCGGGAGGTGAACGAAGGGTTTCGTTTTTACTTTTTCTTGTCCCTCCCACGACATGAACGACACCTGTCACTGCAGTGCCCAACCTCCATCGATTCCCCCCTCTGTGACACTCAGTCCTGTTCTTGTAATTATTGTTTCATTCTGTTGTTCCCTCTGTCCTTGTATGATATTACATATTGTTGCAACAAAGATGATAAAATAAAAACGTTGAGAATGAATATTCAGTATCTCTCAACACAGTTAACGCTAAATGAGAATCTTAAGAATAATTGAAAAAAAGTTATAGAAATCTCTCCTCGCGGCTGAACACAATTAGGATATACACGAATACATATATATATATCTCAAGGGTCAGCAAGGGATATATATATATATATATATGTAAATATTCCTCGCTGGCCCTTGTCAGGGGCGGATTCCACGATGTACTTTTCGGCCTTTTACTTTTCTCTTGAATTAATTTAATTTATTGTAATTGTAATCTATATACATTTTTGCTGTTATTATATTGTTTCCTTATCTGTTTCCCTCCACACCCTTTCCCCTTATTATAATCTTTAATTTGAAAATTCAGTCGATCCTTGATGTGCATTGCCATTAACATGTATGACCGAGGTGTACGTTCATTATTATTTTATAAGTTTACTCGTAATACTTTTTTGTTAATGATTTTATCGTAAGCTGACTTAAGCCTGTACAATGATTTTTATTTCGTTGATTATGTTTAAATCCTCGACTATCCCCTCGAAAAAAAAATCCTTATCTTCGCCGCGCATACACACCTCTATTATTATTATTATTATATACAAATAGAAAAAATTGACCCGCGAGTAAGAAGCGGAAGTTGTCGCGATATGATACATACGAAATTTACAAGAACGAAAAACGCAAAGATATATTATATATGAAAAAGTATAATGAAAAAGAAAACTACTCGATCCCGCTCACTATATACTTACTCAGCTGCAGAACGATCTTTCTCGCGAGAATTGTGCCGCATGAATTTTGCGTATTGTATACATACATGTTATACATGCACACGAAAGCGAGAGTGACAGAGGAGAAATTATAAATTATACAAACAATAAAGTGAAATCACAAAAAAACTACCGCAAAAAAATGATAAACGAAGAAACAATATGAGATGATAAGTATATGATGAAGAAAAAGATAAAGTTTCGAGGGTGAAACATAACCCCCGAACGCTATGATCCTCCCCTGTGTACCTCGTTTTACCGCCAAGTGTTTTCCCTTATCAACTACTTTCCGAACTCTGTCGCACATTGTTTCCCCTTTTCGTGTCCTTCCACTGTTGTACCATGTCCTCTTGGAGATTAAGATAAAGGCAAAAACCAACCCTCGAAGAATCCTCTTTCTCTTTAAAAGTATATTATATATAAAATTAAGGATATTGTCGAGCGGCCCGAAGAATCCTCGTTTAACGTCCTAGTCACTCGTTTTGTTTGTACGCAAGAAAAAAATATATATAGCGATTAATTGTTGATTATTAATAATTAAATAATTATACGATAATAAGATGAAAAAAAATAATGATTGTAGATTTACCAAATAGAAAGTAAAAATGTGAAGAAGTAAAAAAGTGCAGAGTCAAAGCAAAAATGATATATATATATACACATATATATATATACACACACATATTGAAAATAAATACGAAATAAATGGAGGTTTTCTAATATATACTCTCTTGTAAAAAAAATGCCGCGCCGCTCGGATATCGCGCACCTCGACGTTGTATAATCGTTTTAAACAAAGAAGAAAAATGCAGCGTATTACATTATAATTATTATTACTACTATTATGTTCATTACTATTAGATGAAGAAAAAACGACAAACTTATAAATGAATTCAATAAAAAAAATACTTACAAGACACGAGAGAGAGTGTCGCGTTCGTAGAGAAGCCAAGAAGCGCGCGCGCACGTATATTTAATGAAAAAAAAATTACTGCATAAATAAAGTAAATAAATGATGAAATAAAGAGAAAAAAACTAGAAAACAATAAGAGTGTGTACGTGAGTGAAAGCGTAATCCTGGAGGAAGGCGAGAGACGTTCAATGCGATCGAGAGTCGATCATGTTATAGAGACGACGAGAGGAATATGCAGAGCGAGAGATAAGACAAAGGTAATTTTTTCGGTGTGTGTACTTAAAAAAAGTAAAGCAGAATTTAACGACGAGTACTTAATCGTATTAAAGCTCGCTCTCACGTGTACGATATTTATTATTACACCAGGCGACGAAAAAAAGTAATATTCAGAATTTTTCAAAGCGCGTATTCTCTCGCACCGTGTATCAAACTAAAGAATCTTTCAATTACTGCCGTATATGCCATTTTTAAATAGCACCATTGCACATACTCTTACACCCACATATACACATACACACGACACACACACAGAGTCACACCTGTATGCTATTCAAATACGTTCAAAAGGAATGGGAGAAAGAAAACAATTCAAACAGTTGTCATGAAACATTAACAAAACCGAGCTCTCATCTCTCTGTCTCGCAGCGGTTGGGACCAAGCCTCAGCGATCACTCAGAAAAACCGACAACAGCAAACACACGTAATACACAATTATATATAAATACACCGACATTATACAGAGGAACACTCACATATGTACGCACTACTTCACGCTTGCAAATATCACTGAACATTCTTTACACCAAAATGTACTGTCCCGTGCACATACCTTTTCTCTTCTTTTACGAGAAAGAACTAAAAAAACACATTATATAAGGAGAACGCGGATAATCGTGCGACGAGACGAACGATTACTCGTTAAACAAAAAAGTAGTAGCTCTATATATTATAAACTCGAGGAACGCGGAGAAAAGAGAAGACGAATTCAAGTTCACAGCTATACATATATTTATTACTATCGGTAATCTTAAAAAGCGTATAACGAGAATGAAGATAAAAACGCTCTTTCGCCTTGGTCTCTCCCTTCCGTGCGGCCTTCGACTTCTTTCCCCATACTTTCCTTTCCTCTTCTTCTCCTTCTTCTTCTTCTTCTTCTTATACTACTACACTATTAATAATACAACATTTCTCTCTTCCGGAGGACATAAAAAGTGTTCCTGCGTGCGCTCGCGACTATTCAATTTTCAACGATGGACACATACTCTTGTACCACTTAAACTAATAAGCGCGGACTCCGTTGTTGTTGATAATTTTCCTATATACAATAAAAAAAAAGTTAAAATGTAAGACAAAACACAGACATACACGCACACACACAACACACACAAGTATACAGACACATAGACACTCAGACTCACACGTACAGAGAAGAAAGGAAACGAGGATATTGCGTAGAATTTAGTTTTGGAATTTGTACTCAAGAACGTATATAGTTGACGAGGAGCGCGCGCTCAGAACGACGCGTGTAGGAGGAAACGTGTGCGCGCTGCTGCCACCGATATAAAAGTGAACAAAAACTTTAGCTCTACGTACGTAAAGGAAAAAAAAAGATTATTATGAATAATATTACTTATACATACTATGCGTATAACGAGAGCGATATGTCGAGGAAAAAAGCTGAGAAAAAAATAAAAACTGTAATAGAGATTTGTAGTAGCGCAACAAGAACAAAGACAAAGAATATCTTAGATCGTTGAGAGGAAAATTATATATGGCACGCGAGACGCGCGTGTTGCAAGTTTTATGTGTACGTCTGAATACGTTTTTTGTCGAGCGAGAAAGAATATATATATATATATATTACGTTCCAGCACCAAAGATTTAGACGATGATGAAAAAAAAAATGAAAAACTTTAATATTTAACGAACATGATAAATATAAATTTAATAAGTCTCTTTATCACTATCCGCCGTTCTTGCTAAAAACGAAAAGAAAACGTAACAAGTGTGCAAGGGGAAAGCCATGTAGGCGCAAGGGCGCGTTCGGGAAGCAGCGCAGTAAATTATGTAAATGATATAGGGGAGGCGAAGAAAAAAACACGTTATTACACGCATTGCGATCGAGTTCGATGAGTACCCTTGGAAAATCTTTCTCTCTAAACCATAAACATTGTAAATCTACGTTATTCTTATATTCTAAATAAATAAACTGTAACTTGTAAGGCACACATGCACCTGTACACATCTACACGAACACAGAGACAGACACGTACACACACCCACACATCCACACACACACACACACACACACACACTCGAGAAGTTAAACAAGATGAAAAGAACACAAACTTTGTAAAGACGAAAGAGTCGAGCGAATGTTCCAGGAAGTGTTCCTTGACACGACGATGATGCATTCTCTGTCGATTTTTCTTGGCCGTTGTTGAACAATATATAAACTGAGTACCAGTACGAGAATTTGAGAGTAGAAAGTTATGAGAGACGTACGTACGCCGCCACCCCCTGGAATGTATATTTCTTTCGAATAAAGAAGTTTTTTGAAAAAGAAAAACAAACTAATAAAAAAAAACAACAATACCAAAGACTTGTTCAATTTTTCTTGACGACTAATACTATAGTTATATAAATAATTGACGAGCGACTGGTGCTGAATGTGTGAATGTATCTGTGTGTATATATGTGTGTGCATCTACTACTTGTGTACTACCACTATATCTCCGCCGCTGCATACATGTTGTTCCGTTCTCTCTCTTCCTTGGCATGTGCTATATATATATATATATATATATATATACATACACAAATACGTATATATATATGTGTGTGTATATATACACACACATACGATTATTGATACTATTATAATAATTATTAGAACTGCGAGTGTAAAGAAGCATCGATACGCTTATCTTGACGAAAAGAAAAAAAATAGACTCACGGGTACTCATTTGATTCATCTCTTGCAATCATCTTACCTTTCGACAGATTCGCATTTCTATAAAAATACGAGCACATAAGGGACTAAATTACGATTCGGAGTAAAAACTTGTATATGTCAGATCGTCAGAGTTCGGAGAGAAAGAGAAACAGTGCGGTGTTACGAGAATATTTGCGTATGAGAAGACGATGCGCGCATGTGATATATTGATCGAGAAAAATAGGGGAAGAAATTATACCAGGGCTAATAAGATACGAGATTTATGATGAAATACTATTTCGACGACTACCACACGACTACGCATGACGTCTGCGCAGAAATAAGCATGTGGATAATTACACGGAGACGAAAATTAATTGATCAGCGAGAATGTGCTGTGTACAGTGTTCGTGAAAGTTTATGATACACGCATGCACAGCACAGATCCGCCGAAGCAGATGTGCGGTCTAATGTGCGCGATGAAAAATTCTCTTAACTATATATATATATATATATATATATAATTACCTGCTAATATATTATACAATTATATATACGTGTAAATAAATTGCGATTTAACGTTGTTTGCTAATTTAAAGATGATGAACATAAATAAATGGGATAAATCATGACAAACGTGAATTGTGCTGTTGATACGCGTCCTATATGCAACTGAGTGCGAGTCTGACGAGCATACGTGTTTCTGCATGTACTTATCTGTGTGTATGCACGAGAGCAGAAATCCTAATCGATAATACCCATTTCGTAGCCTTATTTCTCTTTCTCTCAATTTCTATATATATATATATATATATATATATATATATATAACATTCATTGTATACAATGTACACGACTGCACGACCTCTCGTTTTTCCCGCCTAAAAGCGCGCGTAAGCTTTGATTTTTCAACTCGCGTCGACTTTCGCTGCTATGAGGAATCTCGAGCGATGCGCACTTGCTGTTCTATTGAGAACTTCCGTGGGAAAAAAGCGTGAAAGTCCGTGACAATCGCGCGATTCTCATTGTTTCCCTCGAAACGTTTTAACGAATTACTATTTTCAACAGCGTGCGCGCTCCGCGCACGTTAAAATTTTACATTGAGTCACATATGAGATTTGTACTTTTATACTGAATTTCAAGAATACGACGGAAAAAAAGTGTCACAAAAAACGATGATGATAAATATATATGATTGTTCCGTAAACCATATTTAGTTGGCGAGTGATGACACAGCCCGTTATCAGGAGCTTTAATGTTCTATAAGTATATGGGACTATATATGCGTTACGTTATTATTTCAAGTGTGAAACATACATAACGATCAAGGTATATATTGAATATATCCGAGGAAAATATATGTAGTGAATTACACGAAAAGCATTGGTTATCTTTACAGTCTTTTTTTATCGCATATACTGCTCACAAATGATCGCGCGACGCGTAAGCTTCTGGGCTCGTTCGAGATTATCAGCGAAAGTTCCCGCTTGAAATCGAAGCCGAGATTATGTACTGCATACAGAGTCGAGACACAAAATCTCCTCCTTCTCTAATAGTGCAGATCTATGCGATATGCATATAAAGTATATAAATAATTATACATAAATAAACATATACGTGTAAATCCACGAATGCACCCATACACCAGTGGCTGTCTAGTCTCTCTCTCTCTCTCTCTCTCTTTCTTCTTTTCCTCTCTATCTTCTAATGTCTTCGCGATTATCTTTAGCTATCTCTTTTTCCTTCCGTCGAAAACTATTTGTACTTAAGACTTAACGAGAATTAACGAAACTTATTCACAGATATATTCATAGCGAGAATGAGGAATCGGCGGTTTCGAACGAGAGGCCGAGTCTCGTGTATTTTGCGTAATAAAAAAGTAGCGGTTATCTCATTATATTGCGCAAATGGTACACACTTTAATTATTCTCAGTGCGAGATGCGCGCGAGAGCTCGAGCTCTTCGTATCTATATATATAAATAGCAACAAATAAATATATTATACAAAATATATATATATATATATATATATATATATATATATATATTTAAAATGAAAAAAGGGTTATTACGAGATTATGCATTGTCATTGTTAATTATTATGAATAAGCGAATGGATATAATTAGGGGTTGAGAAGTTGCTCGACGAGTGTTAAAAGAGTTAAAAAGAAAAACGTCAAAGTAAATAAAAAAGTATGTGTGCGTGTGACAGCGGCGGTGTATGAGATGATATTTTTCTGTCGTTATTGTTACGTTATTATTATTATTATTATGATTATTATGATTATTATGATTATTATTATTATCATTATTATTATCTATCCGTTAGTGTATTATATAAATACGAAAATGAAAAATAAATAATGAAATGTTGTACACAGCGTGTAGCAATTTAAAGTCTTATGGAAGAAATACACACACACACACACACACACACCCACACACACATACACACGCACACAAACAAACACACATGCAATAAACTTAATTAAAAATGAGAATGTGTAACGAAAAACAGTAAACGAATATCGTGTGCGCATGCGAGACAGTAGAATATTTCTTTCTTCTAACACTGTACGTTCACGTGTACTTCTCCTCTCTCAGCGTGTCGAGTCGAAACGGGCTTTCTCGTTCTTCCCACTTCCGATTCGCGTAAACAAGCCTATATATTTATAAATGTCAAAAATATCCCTCCTAAAAGTTGTTATTATTACCGTTGTTGTTGTTCCTTACTTTCTCCACGTTATACACAGTCTCGTCTCACGATCGTCTCTCTCGGCTTTATATACATTATAAATATAAATAAATTATAACAAAATTAAAGATAAAATACATTGAGTATATAGATAATCGAAAGAAAAGATGAGCGAAAAATGCATGAAGAATAAGCGATAAGTAGTCTCGGGAAAATGAGATTCTGCGCCGCGTTAGAGAAACTTCTTCCTTTTTACACTATGGTGAATATAAATAATATACATACATTTAGCCGTACATAAAAATATATACATATATAAATAAAGGTACGCGTGCGTTTTGAACGATGATTTTTTCCTCTCGCCGTTCTACGTGTTATTCTATATGAAAATACACATAAACGAGACACCTCTCTCTAATTCTTATAAATATATATAAATATATACATACATAATATACGACGCCTCCCCTTCTATCCTCTGAATCCCTTTTTCATTGTTATAAAAACTGTAGTAATAAAGAAAACAACAGAAGCGCAACCGTCGTATACGATTGTGAGTGCATTAGGTTTAAAATTGAAAACAAAGAAAAAAAATGACAAGCATATGTATAAGAGAAGACGTGTGAGAGTATCAGCTGTGCTCGCGAGAAAGAGAGGTGGGAAATTTTAAATTCGAAATTTGACGAATATTTCCTCTCTTTCTCGCGCGCTCAATAGACTCGTTTCTCCATAAATCGCGTGGAACGGATTACGTTTTTAAATGTTGCAAATGAAAATAAAAGCAAAAAATTAAGGATGCGTTGATTGTTGAAATTAGTGGTTAAGTATAGTAGGTAAAACGAAGAGAAGCCTACCGAAAATGATGTGAAAAAAGCTAAAAACATTATAAATTCGCAAATAAAAAAACAAATGGAAAGCTCGGTGTCCTTGCCTATGTTGTACATAAAGCACTGCCCATGACAAACAAAGTAAAACTTTATCGAGAGAGCGGGAAGGGCGCTTTCTAGTTTGAAAAACTAAAATTTGGAACGGTATAGAAAAAGAAAATAGAGAGGCAGCGGCCGATCGTTGCTTTTGCAAATGACAAATCCGCGGACGGAAATCACACAAACTATCTGTAATATTATAATACCAAACGCGGTTGAATAAGCGCGCGCGTGTAAAGCAGTTTCCGTTCACCGAGAAAACCTATTTCGCCACTATTATACTCTATTACCTATAAATAACTGGAAAACGATAAAAAAAATTATAATGAATAGTAGGATCGACAAGAGGAATAGCGAGTTTGAGAGCGAGAGTATATGTGAGGAATCGCGGTTATTCCGAAACAGTGACACCTCAGGCAACAAAAATGAAGAAAAAAAGTGAATGTGAAAAACGTGAATGGGAAAAGGTGGGCGGGCAGGGGGGAGTAAATGAAAAATAATTACTAATTCTTTGATGCGCGTAATTCTATACATAGTCACACAAACACACAACCAACAGAGATTATATAATATTTACAAGAGCATACGTGTAAGAATCTTAATGGAAAGCAAAAAATAAAAATGAAATACCGAAGAGTGAAGCGCACTCTTCTTTTATTGAAAGGATATATAACAGACGTGTACATGACTCGTAATAAACAAGAACGATGAGCAACTATTCGTTATTTATCTATATCGGAATGCGCTGTACGAATATGTATATACCTATATAAATATATCTATATATATCTACATATAAATATATATATAAATATATATATATAATATAAATTATAAATAAACGATTAAGTATAATGAAATTAGAAGAGTAATAAAAAGGGAAAAAACTTATATACACGTACGAGCTGAGGAGAGAAAACAAGAAGTAAATACGGAAGAGTGAATGAATTCATATAAGGCCAAATATTATATGAATTGTCGCGAGGCTCTGTGCTGAAAGAGAGGGAGAGAAAGAGATTGAAAGGTAGTGAGAAAGAACGAGAGAGAGAGAGAGAGAGAGAGAGAGAGAGAGAGGTTGAAAGAAGAAAAACGCGCCTTGATGGATTTGCGGCTTCTGGCAATATATTATATTATTACATAATTGATTAACTAAAAAAAATGATTATAATTAAAGACTAAGGATTGCAGGATGATTCACGATACAGATAATTATGCGTTAACTAAAGCGATTATTAACTATTAATAATTATTATTACATTAAAGAAGAAAGCTTGTTCTTAACATCGTGCGAAGTAATTTTCAAAATACCCTCTAACTTTTCTTCTCTAAGTGTATTAGTTGCGTACACCGCAATACGCATCCCCGTGAATGCATCCAGTGATTTTTTTATTTTCATTTTTTTTCCTAACGTATATATAAGTAAAAAACTGTATACTCGATATATTTGTTTGTGCGTTTATTTATTTTTGATAACGTTAAAAGTGACTCCTCACTAGAAATTTTTACGTTTAGCTCAAGCAGTAGTGAACTTGTATAATTTTGTTTGAATCGATAACGAGATCTAATAGAGTATCATAAAAACATGATATACTACAGTAGGCGTAGTTTATCTTGTAGAGCATTTTGACCGATCGCTTCGTTGAGTAGTGGCAAAAGTAATGATTTAGTTATAATATACGCGAACAGAGAGGCACCGTTGTAATTGTCGAGCTTTGGTGTCTCTATACGAATACTGCACGCATAAATTTGAGCGTTCCCTCTCGGCGCAACAGTAAGTATGGATATACATTATACCTATATTCATTCTCTCATTGTTTCAGTTGCTCGGAACTGATAATACTCAAGTATATATCGTATACTTTTGTCAAGTTCAGCATTATTAAAAAAAAGTTTGTCAGGTACTTACCCCCATTTTGTAACGGACTTGGTGATGAGTTGACTCGTACATTTGTCGTTCAGCGTTTAGAATATACATAAATTAAAATACGATATATAAAATAAGATGATATTGAAATAAGCACTTTTGTAAATATACTAAATCTGAGAGTTATGTCGAATCCTGTAAATTAAATTCATTGAAATAAAAAATAAAGTACTGAAAAATACACGAAGCGACAATTTGATTTTTCATGCTGGAGAGCATTTCACAATCATTTAACGTTGCGCATTTATCGAAATTAATAACTTGCATACGTATAGGTTAGAAAATTATTTTATTTTTTCCACATTATTTATTTTACCGAAGATACAGCAATCTCTTGGCTTCGCCTCTTCGCGATGATGCATCGACGCAGCTGTCACCTATTCCAGATTCTCAGCAACGGATATTCAGGTCACAACATTCTTCAGTGCGACTCTTCACCAAAAATACACGTTCAGCGACTTTATTCAGGGTATTACGTATACAAACGTGAGCAAATACGTGTAGCACAAAAATATTTTTAACAATCCATTCGATTGTTAATTCATAAAATAAAAAACGCAAACAATAAAAAAATACAGGTTTCACAGTGGTAAAGAAGTGTACAAGTAGCTATAATAAAATTAACATTTTATTTGAAAAATTGAGACGTACACATTTTGCGAAATCAATGATACAACATGATGATAGCATCGTTACAGATAGCACGGGGGGAGGGGGGAAGGGAAGGGGGGATTAGCAGTTGAAGTAGATGACGTCGTCGTAGGCGGTGGGAGGGCCGGGACAAATATGGAGGGAAGATATAATGTTGAAGAACTCGGAGCAGCAAATACTCGTTTATAACATTGCGCGATGAAAATCAGTCGACTTGATTAAAATTCAACATTTAAAATTATCATATTAGACAAACATTCTGATAATACTCAACTCTAATTGTCGCTCATTCGAATAATAACCGCAAGAACAAACTCATCTCGCAGATTGTTCCTCAATTTACTTTATATATAATTAATATTCATAATAACGTTACGCGAAATCCTTTAATTGTCGTCGTTTCCTTCGTAATTCTCGTCGCAATCTTTCTTCGCGAAAATAGTTTTTTACGCGAAAAAACGCCTGCAGGGTATACAATCTTATTGTACCTATGCTACGCGCGACGACCGATGAATTTCTCTTCTTCGTTAAATTACAATTCATAAATTAATATAGCTGAACGATATAATAATGGTTATTACAAATACGTACATTTTCTTTAGCATTTTCCTTACATTTTTCAAATTCAAGCTTTCTCACCGTGCCCGACAGAAAGCAACGCTTAATACGCAATAATACAGTCGCGCTTTTTCCTCCCTAGACTCTCTCTTTCTTTCTCTCTAAGCTTCTATACTTTTCGCTATAAACGAAATGTCGCAATTAAACGATAAGCGAAAAGCCTCGTCTTACACCGCGCATACGTCGTAGACCATAAATCTCGTGATTAGCAACAGTCTACTTTGTCCCTACCGTGTGTCGCCGAGTGCGGATATATAACAAAGTTTAGAGTGAACAAGACACACAATGAAATTCATCCTAATGCAAATTTTCTAGCGGATAAAATTCAATAAGAGTCGATTGTGGGGAAACCGTTTGCGCGCGCGTGTTTCCAGCGTGCCCGTATCGGGCTCGAAAGAATTGACGCGTCATTCGTTAGATTTGCGCTCGAGATATCCGAATCTTTATTATTTGACACTAAATATATCCACGTAAATGCTTTACAAGAGCCTAAACTTAACAACGACGGTATCTTACTTTTCTTTCGTTATACTTTCTTCTCACGCGCGTCATTTTCAACGCAATCATCGTATCCAGCGGTAATCCATAAACACATCGAGTCTACAATGTAATAATTTGCTTTTAAAATCTGCTAATAAATGCAAAAACTTTTCTCGACAATTAATGATAACATTTTCCCTCATGATTCCTCGGATAGGGAGATATAGAGAGACAGACACGTAAAGGAACTATGAAGAATTTTCAACATATTCGATAGAACACAATTATTTATCGCGCGATATCTAAAGAACAAAGGGGCAATACACGCAGCTCGCAAATTACGAATTTTACGAGATCGTAAATTAAACAATGTTCTTAAAACGTAAAGAAGGTAGTATACACATAGATTACAATTAAGACGCGCCTTTAATCTCGGTTATCAATCGTTCACTTGCATCCCCCTTCCGCCTAAAGTGATACATAATACAGGCAGCATAATTTTCATGTAAAAATGAAACGTTATACATAATGCGCTAGCGGTTATTGGCACCAGACAATTCTTATCCGCTAAATTTCGCGCTTATACAAAATCACTATCACCGATTGTACAACTGTGCCTATAATCCTTTTATTTTCTATGCAGAAAAAACATCCTCCTTGTCGATGCATATACACAGGCAGTCGATTTCGCGCGTACGTTTTCTACAAGTTTATTCTTATAATCTTTGTTTAATTTGAAATTCTTGCCTTTGAAATTCAGCTTGATATCTTAGTTTGGAATGAGAGTTAGAAATATAGTTGAGTAAGTTAGAACTTGACAGGAATATTCCTCTAGAAGAGATTATAGCGCGGGATTCGATTGAGGACGCCGAGGTATGTGGAAAAAACTCGGAATATAGACGACGGCTATTTAAAATCTCGAATCTCACGAGAGCGCTCTGATTTTTCTTTACTCATACACGCACACATACACACACACACACACACATACACACATCTGACTCTGGATTTTCAAGTATGCATTTATGATATACGTGTCTAAAAGGCGGCGTTTTGCGTCTTCGTTTGGCATATGGCTTACATAATCGTTTCCACACATTATACAGTGCTTCTCTTTCGCTAATATATCGGGACTTTTGGCACTGCGCTGACGTCCACGTCGAGGGAAGCGTCGCTCTCTCTTTATTCGATACTCGCAGCTAAAAATTCGCGTACGCTCTTCTCTCTCGCGCATTTCATTTTTTAATAAATTTTATACATCTATACTTATACTCTTTACACCTTATACATTCTCGCGTGTATTTAAATTTAGTTTTGAGTTTGTTGTTCTGTCCCTTTCGTTGTCACGCCTCTCGCTACGCAGTCTAGACGCTATTATGTTACTCGCGGATACACATTTTACAATAGCAAGAGAAACAAAAGCTTTGCACAATACAAGACTATCACATCTGAGCGTAAATGTGTGTGTACGTGTATACATATACTTTATAAATTACGTTTACCGAAAATATAGTATATATATAGCTATATTATCTCCTTTTGATGCTGAGACTTTTATTACTTTTGATTGGCATATATGCACAACGGGCCGATACACTGGGTGATTCTCACGCGCGCTACAATATTTCAGAGAGCGTGAAAATATATGTGTCGTATGTGGAGAAGAGCCGACGGTTCCCTCACAGACGTCGAGCGCGGTTTGAAATTCGGCGCGAGATTCTACTTTCAGAAAGGGGTGGGGTGGTGGTGGTGGTGGTGGTGGGGGGGGGGGGGGTCATCGAAGTGTCGTCTAAGACGCGAGCGCGGCCAGTCTACTCGACGGGAAGCGCCTGAATTTTTCTTTTCTCTCGTCTCTGTGTTATATACTTTCGATTGATTATATACTATCTCGGATCGCGAGTGCGCACTTTCCTTCGTTCTCCTGTACTTTCTTCATACGTCTCTATACCTCCTCGGATAGATTCGTCAACTCTCTTCTCTTATACGCACGTTCGCAGCGAGGAAAGTATGCAAGTGTAGTGACGGAAGAGAGCTTTTACGCAAATTCTCTATACACGCGACGATAAAAACTAGATACTTCTTTTTTTCTATCGGGTACGTTACGATACACGTTTCTGGAGCGAGTCTTTCGCCGGAGCGTCTGGGTGGAAAAAACAAGTTTTCTTTACCACAATATGCATGTATACGACTGCGAAGAAAAGGGTTGTGCGCTCGTCGAGGCGAAAAGTATACGCGCGGGCTTTTTCAATTTCATGCGGTACTACATCGATTTTTGTTGCAGAAGAATGAATCGTGTGGAAACGACTCGATGCTGATCGATTTTAAAATTAGCTAATAATGGCATACACCGCGACTCGTATCGCCGTTGGACGTCGTCACAACAGATTCCTTTCGGTGTAAATAACTATATGTATATGACACGGAAGCGCGGCACAAACGTCGTATTTCTCACCTAATTATTCATGCGTCTATTAAATACTATCTACCTTCAGAGTTTTGATTGGATTCTCGTCTACAATGTATCGTCGTATACGTGTTCGTGTCGCGCTTCCAATGGAAACTCGTCTCTACTGGTAATAATAATGACTGGTATATATATTTTATTCGATAGAATTTAAAAAACGTAACTATGCTATATCGAGTACGTACAAGTACAGAGAGTTCACGAAATTAGGTTTTAATGCGAATCTTCACGGCGGCCGAATAAATCTTGTGCATACCCATATTACATATATATTATATAGGTATATTTACATGAATGTATTACAACATGCGTATACGTATCTCTCAACGGCGCTAAGCTGCCTTTCGGCAAATTCGTAAAGTCAGATTGAGAACTAGAAAAAGCACACGCTCTAATACGTTTATTATAGACGATCGCTCGTGGGGGGGAAAAACGAAGAGAAGCGCGCATGTCTCGACAAATCTACTCAGAGATCATATCTCCGACGGGCAAAAACTCAACGAGGCGAGAAAAGCAATCGCGAGCTCGCTTCTCTTCGCCCTCTTCTTCTCCCGCGAAAAACTAGTGGAAAAATACTCTAAGACTCCATGTACACGTCTTGTTTATCTGTATTTATTTATACTTATTACGTTTTATGCATGTTTTAATGCGCTAGTACAGGTATACAGATAATGCGGCGAAAAATGACAAGGAAAAAGGGAAAGAAACGTTGCGCACTCCGCACTCGATATTCAGCTTAATCGGAATAAGTTTTAGAGGGATTGCTCCACTAGGGGGGGATATAAGTACTATATCGGACCGAAAGACGCGCGCGCAATCGCGTTCGCTGCACGCGCAGTATAGCGTCGTTTTTATATTCCCTTGGTAATCTCGAAACACGAGTCGTCGGGCATCCTAGTCTTTAGAAAATGAAATGCCAGCTATGCGTCGCAGAGACGTCCTCCTGCGATCGAGTGAGACGGAGAGAGTGAGGCTTTTGTGAGGCTTAATGTGAGGACGACAGTTTCATTTTTTCTTCATCGATATAAAAGAGCATCGTCGCAGTTTAGGAAGAAGGTAATTTTCAATGGAAAGGAGTAGAATAAGAAAGAAGAGTGATGGAGATGGCGCGGGACGAAATTAGCCAATGTCAGCTGAATGCCGGTTGTAAGTAGGTGGAATCGAAGAGGTTTACCCGTCTCACTCGACCTCCTGACTGACGTCTACGGTTCTTACCCTGGACGAGTCGGTGGGCAGGAGCTGGAGCCTCTCGGGCTCGGCGTCGAGCATGATGATGCAGGCGAAGCTCCTGCCCGAGGCCTCGTCCCGCGGATAGATCGTCACCGGGACGAACTTGTCGACCTGGCCGTCGACGTAGGCGCAGAGCTTGGTGTAGACCTGGGGGAAGTGGCGCCTGAGGGAGACGCCGCGCTGCTTGAGCTGCCTCTGGATGTTGGCGAAGCCGAGCTCGCGGACGGGCCGGGGGGTGGAGGAGCCGTCCTCGGCGGGGCTCGAGGTCAGCACGAGGGTCTCCGGCGAGTCCATCTCGCGGGTGATGTTGGGGCTGCGCGGCTGCATCTGGGGCGAGGCGATGGCCGAGGTGTTGGAGGAGGAGGTGTTGGCGCGGCAGCTCGGCTCGAGCTTGAGCTTGGCGCAGCGGGAGACGGGCTGGCGCTCCCACATGACGGAGCCGGCGCTGCTGCTGGGGACCTCGCGCACCACGCAGACCGAGACGTAGACGACGAGCCGGCTCTCCGGGTTGTACGACTCGCAGAGCCGCACGGCCTCGGCGTAGAGCTCGGCGCCCATCTCGCTCGGCAGGATGTCGGACCAGCGGACGTAGCTCGGCTCGCCGAGCTCCTGGAAGCCCGCCTGGATGAACTTCTCCGCGGCCTCGGGACTCGCGAAGAAGCACTTGACGGCGCCCCGGCCGTGGGCGGCGAAGCCCCGCCGCGCCAGCACCGAGACGTGCTTCAGGCTGGTCGGGTCCTTCTTCACCGAGGACAGCACCTGGATGCAGAGGCTGCTGGCGCGAGAGTAGAGGCAGGTGCGCCGGTGCCGGTGCCAGTGGGCGCGCCGGCACTCGCGCGAGCAGTAGAGGCTCGTGCAGTTGTGGCAGCTCTTGTAGCTGCGCCGGGCCTCGGCCATGCTCGTCGAGTTCTGGCACTTGCTGTTGCGGCACTTGACCGGACGCTCCTCCCGGCTGCCCGCGAGGTTCTCGAGGCTGGAGGCGCTGCCGTCGAAGGAGACGCGACGCTGCCGGTGCTTGTGCGACTGCTGCTGCTGCTGCTGCTGCTGCTGCTGCTGCTGCTGGTGGTGGTGGTGGTGGTGCTGGTGGTGCGGCTGGCCACCGCGGGAACTCGATCGAGCCGGACCGGAGTCGCTGCCCTCGCTCTTGCGGCGCTGCAGGGGCGGGCGCGAGCGCAGGTGCTGCGCTGGCTGCTGCCGACTGTCCGTTGACTGAGCGCGCTTGTGCTGCTGCTGCTGCTGCTGCTGCTGCTGATGATGAGGATCCGAGTCTGTTGGAGAGAGACAGATGACTTTGCACTACGGTTTGGCGACGCGTGCTTCAATTGGATGATGAGGGGACTCATGTCGTGGGAGAATGATGTTGGTTTATTGTGAATTCATATCTTTTTTTTAATCAGAGGATTCAGTATGTGCTTTGATTATACTTTGTATGTACCTATGTTCAATATTCTCTCGCGTCAAGTCGCTGGACCGGTCTACCATTAGGTTCGTTTACTTTAACTAAGTCGGGCTAGAATTTTACATGGAATATTTACAGATTTTTATACGTGTCGTACTTGAATAATATATGGATGTAAATACGTGAGAATTGGATTATGTTTTAGAATAGGCTACTTACGATACATCGACGTCGGACCAAATACGGGCTGTTACTACTTATACACACTGTATAGGTATACTTTCTACTCTCTACTCCCATCCTCGATGTACTTACCGAACAGATTTCCTACTTTATTTATGTACATTATTAAAATTTTTATTTTTCTCACGATTCGCATAACAGTATTTATACCCAGGCACAACAGACAGGAAAATTTGAAATCTGACCCCGTAAACTTGTTACGATGAAAAACTCTCGATCCAGCGACTCGAGCTCTGTGGCAACCATATCACACTAACAAGCACAACAACAAGAGCCGATCTCTCTCAACAGCTGCATTTTATACTATTAAACATTCCCTCTTTATCACATAAATATTTTTATTTTTTTTTATCATGAATAAATAAATTTTTATCTTTAAACCACCATATAGAGAAGTGAAAATTGGTCGATTTTTAAAAATAGGATTTTTAAAAACAGTTTTCTCTATTCTTGAAAATCGACTACTTTTTCATCCCTTTACAAGTCGATTTTCAAAAGATTTACTCGCACGGATGTTACGAAGTTTTCATGTTCTACGTGAAATGATAAGTGAGATGTTACATGTTTGAATTGATTTTTATATAAGTATACACACATAAAAATCATATTGGCATTCATAAGTTATCATTTTTATACCTATATGCAGTATAATTTATCAAAAAATAAATTTAACTTTTTTTGGCAGGTACTCTTTCATTATCGCGAACTACATTTTTCTGCACTGATGTTTTCTCTGAGATCGTTATTTTTCTTTTCAGTAAATGAACAATTTTCTCAAAGATACACCTCACGCGGTCTGTTTCATCTTGCGCCCCTGTAGCGAAGATATGCTTGTTGATCGATTATCTACCGGTTTATATAACGAGCTTCGGTCCACGTACTCCTCGAGCCATTCTGTTTGATGCTAATCAAGAATAGAAAGCAATCGCAATCTACTGACATCGCCAGGAAAAAAATTTTCCTGGTCTTTTCCGTGAGAAAATCCTTGAATTGCACCATCCAGATGACAGACATTACATAATCACTTGAGTATAATCGTACCTCTTCTGCGATCAGTCCCTTGCGTCGATCGATAATTATTGTACACAAAACACTACATGCGCTTAGAAAAAAAATTCGTTCTCAAACATACTTTATGCAACCTCTGAAAATAATAAAATACACCAAGCGATTAAAGTCTTTTGCTCGAGGAGTGCCTCATATATACCCTCGAAGAAAAAAGAGCATCAGTCACAGTTTCGTCTGTCATAGTCATGATTATCGTATATAGCTCATATTATAGTCGTTCGACAGCTGTACGTAAACTCACGACGATATAGTTGGAATATTGTTTTTATCTGAAGACGTTATATAGAGTCTCCATATTGTCCTGGGCCGCATTAAATAATTGTCGTCGTCATAGTCGTCGGGATGTGGATCTGGTGGAGGAAATATAATGATCGGAAGGAATCAATGAACTGAATATACAAGATACAAGCCAGAACTTAATTCGATATGATTACATGTATAAGATGTGATGGTATATAAAAATCGTGAGGTGAGAGATATATTAAAATAAGAGAAAGAGAATTACGTAAGAGCGGAAAGTAAAAATGATGCGGTGTGTGTATTAATAAAAACGCAGAGTATATATAGTAAAGAAAGAAAAAAAGCGCCAGCTGAGAAGCTTTGAACGTGGTAATAAAGAGAGAGAAAAAAAATAGTTCATTAGAGAAAGAAGCTCTGGGAAACGAGGCGTTCCATTGCGGATAATAAAACGTGTTCGTTTGCCAGATATATTTCCGAGTGCAAAGCGGCGCTGCCCTCGAGTCCTCTGTGTAAGTATACACTGCCGATGCATCAGAGGGAAAAATAAAACTGAAAATTCCAACAACATTGGGAGCCTCGAGCGCAGCCTTCAGCACATCCACCTCAGCACACGCCCCAAAAAACTTGAAATTACAAAGTCTCGTGAATTAGCATCAGCGCAGCGAAGAAGATATAGGTGAGAATCGTCGCTTTTTTTTGTTTAATCCGTGAAACTTACGTAGCTCCTGCCACAGACTCGCAGTAGCCTCGGCATCGCCATCATCATCGTCATCACGTAGTAGTAGAAGTATTGAAACCTAGACGTCGTCGCGGCCGTCAGCCACGGCCTGATCGTCAACGTGAGCGCGAATCGAGATGGTAGGTGGTGAGTGGCATCAGTAGTCAGTGTCGTGAGGCCGCAGCGGGCTGAGCGGCCGGGCCGGGGCTGGGAGTTCGCGAGGCCGAGGGCAGTCCCAGCAACGAGTCGAGCACGTCCTCGAGGGTCGTCGAGCCCGGGCTGGGCTTGTTCCAGAGCAGCGTCGCCGCGGCCGCTGTGACGGCGGTCACCTCGTCGCCGCTACCCACGCACGAGTCCTCGCTCTGGCCCGACCCTACACCGCCCACATTCATTGTTTGTTTTTTGTTTTGCTCTCGTACGATTTTTTTTTTTTTTTTTTTTTTTGGGTGGGTCGGTCTCTCATGCTAATTTTTGTTGTTGTTGTTGTTGTTGTTGTTGTTGTTGTTTCAGTCGGTTAGAGACAGAGAGAGATAGAGAGAGAAAGAGGTAGAGAGAGAGAGAGAGAGAGAGAGAGAGAGAGAGAGAGAGGAGGGAGCATTTACGAGGAAAATTATCTCGGAGGGTTGAAGAGCTACTCGGGGTGCAAGCCGATGACTGCGTGCACAATCGCGCGAAATCATGTAAGATTGCAGAGCGAAGGATGAAGTACAAAAAAAAATTGAATAAAGTGAGCTTCGCTCTACAGTCGTTGACAAATTGTATATTTACAATCGCTTGAATGCGTTCAAAGTCTCGACTTGGCTCTGCACGTAGCGGAGAACTAATATATGGTGAAGGTTTGTGTAGGTAGACTGGATAAGTCTCATGGATTGTTGTGATTCACGTCCAATATATAACATAATTTTGAGGAAGAGAAAACCAAGGTATACGTGTACGCCAATTAGAATATATATATTACGTCAATTGGGTTATTACTAACTGGACGTAAGAGGATAAACAAAAATAACAATATGTATATATAATAGCCAGAATAACAATTAATTATTAAGTTAGATATAATAGAGAGATCTGTCCAAGTTTGTTTGTTTGCTTCTTTTTTTTCTTAGAAAAATCAAGGTTTAGATCAATAAAACAACACAACGAGGATGTAAACACAAGGGGTTGTCAGTTCAGATCGTCGTCAAGACCGATATGTATTGATCCTAAATGAGGAAGAATTATTGGTCCGCGTCGACGCGTTACTGCGTACTGTTTTTGTAACTTTCGTTATCAACACCTTCGTATTCTACTATACTTTTGTGAATCTAATTTTTATACAATGAGACACAAGGTTTCGTTTATCTATTTGTAATATACATAATACATATATAATGTACACGTGAACGTAAGTGCGATCAAAAAAGAGTCAGGTCTTTCAACGATTTTCAACGTATATGCAGACGTTCTCACGTGTCACGTTGTACAGATTCAGCTAGATTCAATTATCGTCTTTCTTTCGAAAACTATGCCGAACAAATATACATATCTATCAATAAAAATAATATTGCTTTTATAAAACAAAACTACGTTACAGGGTGCGCAAAACATCGTCATATTCAGTTTTTATCGTATACCTACTTATATACGTTTAGTATTGTTATTTATCAAAAAATTACACATACACACTTTATCAACTACTCATTAACTTGTCTATGTTTACGGAATCAAGAGAGAATTATATCATAATCCTATGTGGTGTTACGTGAGCAAAAAAATATCACACAATAAGCGCTAAGTACAGGCAACTGTCGCTACAACTAAACACGGCTGCAGTAGACAATTAATTATAGGCATAACAAAACAAAAGGAAAGTCATCACTTACCGTTCCAAGCAAACGAAACAAGAATATATACCTCAAACTTATATATAAAAAAGAGAACAACAATAGGATGCACAAATAGATACGAACAAGTATTATGTATATTTATATAATACCGAGTTCCTCTACAGATATAAGGATGATTAAAAAAAACACGAGAACAATAGTAAGCATAGCGTGTGAAATAAAAAGACGATAAAACACAAAAGTACAAACAATAATTTATTTCTTTCTTTTTTTCTTCTGCCAAGGATAGAGATAATAATAATATAGCTACAGATAAAATCATAACTGCCGACGTATTTTTCTTTTTAGCTTTCGGTACGTGTGCGGTGCAGAATCCGAACAATAAGTACGGAGATTCTTTATAAACGAGCTGTTTGGCGCCCAATCGTTTCACTTCCCTGTTGCTCCTCCTCTCTTCGTATATCAATTCGTGTGCGATTGAAGGGGATGTTTTTCTTTAAAAAATTCATTATTTTCACAAAAGTCAGAGGAAAAGAGAAGAAACGCAAGAGTACCGATAGAGAATTCGTATGCTATTCGTTGCTCGCGCGCAACCAAAAAAGTTCATGACGTTAAAAATAGTATTGATAGCAATCGTAATCGTAATTATAATAAAATTAAAAATAATAATAATATCGGTAATAATGATAATAAACATAATCTTAATCAATATTTAATATAATATCATCGTACAACGCGTCTGCACAAAACACAATGCGAACATGACGGACGCAATACCTCGGTACACCATTTTATTAATTAATCATTTTGTTTATCATATCGTTTCATTAAAATCTCTCTATGTATACATAATAGCTGTATGTAGATAATACGTACAATCAACACAATAGCAAATAAGAGGGTTTGGTGGTTGGGAGCGGCTATGGGTAATGGGAAGTAATAATAGAGGAAGCTAGCAGACAACTTTACAATAAGAATAAAAACGTACATAAAGCACTAAAAGTTTTATCACTACTAATCTGAAGTAAAAGGACTACTACGTTCTTTTGCGTACAAGAAAATATTTGCACTGTCTCGGATATCATCTAATATTTATACAGTAATAATAATATTAATATATATATATATGAATGTATATATATATACTATTTAAAATATATCTTTTTAATTGTTTGTCGTTTGCACAGGGTTTCAATATTTCTTGTTATATCGTTTTGTAACTTAGATTTCTGCGGAAGTTCAGCGTGTGTGTCCACAGGGTATATAATATATATCTGTATATATTGCTTCGTCGAGGCAGTTTGCAGTCCACGCGGGGATACAAAATTAGAATCGAGCGACTCGAAAAAGCAGGGACGAGCGTGTGAGTGTCGAGAATTGAGAGTAAAGATTGAAGCAAGAAGTTTGCGCTGCAGAGAGAGCGTAGGCGGAAAAAGAGATGCGGGGATCAGCTAGAGACAGACGGCTCAAGAGATGCCGTCGTACTCTGGAGTGTATAAAAGTGTTACATCCTTACAAAGTGCACAACGTGAAAATAATAAAAAGAAAAACGCTTTGGAGGCGTATCACGGAGAAGACGAGAGATCACGCGCTCTATACTGGAATGACGTATCATAGCAGCTGGTCTGTAGTAAAAGGTCTGAGAACTGAGAAACGGATTCTGCGCGTAATTAGCGACATTTAAAGGGAAAATACATGGCGACTGCGAGGTCGCGATTTTCAAAAAGTGCGAGAGATTATGGCACCGAAGAGAGGAAACGCAAGCTGCAAGAGCCTCGTTTCACGAGTGATTTAACGTCGGTCTGACATTCACAAGAGCGAATGCCAGAGGTTGTCGTGCGCAGCGGATCGCTCGCGAGGTCTGTGTATCAGAAGAAGGAAGTTAGAGAGTCGAAGGATTCAGATGGACAGACATAGATACTCGACAACATTGTTTTTTCGTTTCGCTGGATCCAAATGAACAGTACCTTTAAATCCAAATGCTCGTGTCTTTAAAATCGTATAATTATATATTCATTTCTCCCACGAAAAAGACTATTTACAAGTTAGTCTCTATATAGTCTAGAGTGAACCAACAATAGTCGCGAGCACCCGTAATTTTTAACAGCCGGTCGCATATTCTCGCTTTTCACACATTTCTGAAATAAAAGCGCATACGCGGTACGTAACATCACAACAAAGTTTGACAAACGGTAAATAATTAGTCAACCATAAAATTACGCGTCGACTTATTGCCGTCTTCAAATATTTTAAGAACCATGCCAAATATCTTTTCTCCGCGAAATGATACTTCGACTACAAAAATTTATAATATACAACATTTTGGTAGCGACAGCGACAACCCGCGTCGGTTTTTCGCCGAATAAAAATAGAATCTTAATTTCGTCTCCTATTAGCGCTTCTCGCGCGACGAGCTTTGGACGGCGGCCTGACAACGCCCAGACGACCCTCGAGCAGGCGCTTCCTTGTCGGTAGCTCGAGCGCGTGTGCACAGGTGGTTTTACTATATTGCGGTCTGTGCCAGTTGAAGGCCTCAACGAGCGAGCGATCACGTTTTCCGCACACCTCGCATGCCGCTTGCATAACTGTCCCGGGACATCCGCTAATCTGAAATAGTTTCACACGATTTTTGCATTAGTCTCCATAAAAATTGTTACAACATGATCTCTTCCTGTCGACTCGCTAAAGTAAAACAAAAAAAAAAAAAAAAAAAAAAAAAAATGTACAAAATGCGACGAGCTACCAATGTAACAATGCGGACACATCGTCTGCTAAAAACGCTGTGGGTGCTCGCTACTATATTCATCGCCGAAACACGTTCGTGAGACACTCAATATTGCTTTGCATCCCGAATATTCGCATACACAATAATAAAAACTTATCACATAGGCAAAAGTCATGGTTAAAAATTAGAATAATATAACGCGAGATACATGTGTTTACAAAAACTGTACACCGACCGCTCCACTTGCGTGTTTTCCGCGAACAGAGAACTGTCGTGAGTTCACCTCGACTTTTGTAACAATCGTTTCTTAATCGGCAGTAGCGATCATCCACATAAAAAGTAAATTTCATATTTTCAACGAAAATCGTCGTACAATAACAGAGAACGAACCGACGAACGCAACAATATTCCACAAGCAGTGCGAATAGCAGCCAATCGAGATATAGTAGACAGAGTAAAAAACAGAGTCATACGTGTTTACAGTTACATCGTCAATCAAGATAGCAATAGTCATCAGGCAGTAGTACAACGAGCAACAGCCATTGGAGAGAAAGGCGTGCAGCAACGCTCCGACCGTTGGAATGACGTCGAGAGGACATTTACAAAAAGAAAGTCGCGTCATCGCACGCGTATACAATAAAATCAGCCTCACAATTATCATCAGGCAGACAGAGAGAAAGAGAGAGAGAGAGAGAGAGAGAGAGAGAGAGAGAGAGAGAGAGAGATAGAAAGAGAGTGATAACAAAAAGACCGAACGGGCTGGGTCTGAGGTTCATAAGATAATAACACTCTTCGTTTTGTTCGTATGTGTAGTAGATGTTTGTCTGTGATTCGTATGTGGAGATAGATCTCTCTGTGCTTGTCTGTTCATTCAATCCCGCGCCTAGGCGAGCAGCAACTCACCACGCTGGTGTTGCTGCTGCGGCTGCTGCTGCTGCTGCTGCCTGTGCTGCTGCTGGTCTTCGGTGCTCTCGGGCTGCCGATGTCGATGTCGGCTCTGGTGCTGCTGCTGGAGAGTCGGCGAGGGTGACTCCCTGCGCGACTCTTGATCGCTGCCACCACCTCCGGTGGGTCTGCGGTGCCTGCGCTGTCTGTGCCGGTGATCCTGGGGCAGAATGCTCGTGGCGGTCTCCTCCGCGCGAGGCGACTGCACGAGCTCGAGGAAGAGGCTGCTGTTCGGCTGTTGCTGCTGGACGTCGGTGGTGGAGCCGCCGCTCAAGCTGAGGAAGCTGCCGCTGCCCGCGTCGTCGTACGGGCAGCAAACGCCGGGCGTCGAGCCGCCCTCCTCGCTGGTCTCACCGCCGGTAGCAGCCCCGGATCGAAAGCTCGTCAGCGTGAGCGAGGTGGCCGTCGTCGTGGTGAGCGTGACGTCGTGAATCGAGGAGCGCGACGGCGAGGCTGGCACGTAAGAGCTGAAGGAGCTTCGCTGCTGCTGCTGCTGCTGCTGCTGCTGCTGCTGGACCACCGTCGTACTGCTGCTTGACTGCGGAAGGGCTGGACTGTCGGGCGATTCGACCGGCCGCACGCCCACGAACGAGCTCTCCATCCAGACCACTCGACTTCCTGTTTTCGATGACGTATCGCCGAAAGAGAGACAGGGGAGAGAGTTTTGTTTAAGATCGTTTTCTACTTTTCATTCTTGGCTTTTTGAGTTAGTTTTGAAATTGGGTTAGCTGTTCCGAGGGTTAGTCACGAGAATTGGAGATTGTTTCGTCGTCGAGGAAGAGCTGGCCGGAAAGCCCACTCCGCTGAGTCGAAAGGTACGAGGTGATTTTCAAGTCAGCGTCGAAAGACTTTCTCGCAAACTCGAGACCTCGACGTACACCCTAGGCAATTTATGTGCTGTTAGTTGTTTCATCCTGTCCTTAAGCTACATGTTATTTCACACACAAGACGGTGCAGAGCTATACTTGTAGAAGCTTTCCTTTGCCGTGGTCATTAGTTGGCCTAAATTTTATCAAGCGGTTACTGCCTACGAAAGCCATTCAATTTTTTCGTAAACGGCTTCTCTCGCTATGCATGTCGAAGCGCGCAGCTTCGCGCGCGCAAGAGGCGTTTGGTTCTAAGTTGGATATATATATATATACATAAGCAAGAGAAGGCATATAAAAATGGTAGTTGTCGATGATGATGATTATGTCGTGGCTACAAGACTTTTCTCCACAAGAAACTAGGTACAGCTGAGAGAAGATCAATGTATCGAGAGACGATGCGGCGATGAATTCGTTGATTACATCGGTCAGTAGCTCAATGAAACTTGAATGATTAATGTTCAGACGAAGGAGAGAGCTGAAAGAAAATGCTTGTAATTCGTGCCCGTGTGTACTGTCGATCTCGGTGTAAGGTGAGACTAAGTGAGTCAATTCATATATTGATAGTGCACGTCTTATGTGTGTATATATATTTTTTAAATTTAACTTTTAAATTTCATCGTATTAAATTCTAAAGCATTCGTGTCAAGCGGTAAGTATCATAAGTGTCGTAAACAACGTGTTCTCCATATACAAATATCGAAAAATAAGAACATTCATGTAAAATGTATATATCTATATATGAATAATAAAAAAAATCGAAAAATCTCATCGCGTTCTCCAACACCAAGCCAAAAGTCTCCATGGCAAGCTTGCAAGAGCGATTGTCCCGCCCGGTCTTCTCCGACCACCTTTAATTTCAGGGGAATTAAATAGTCATCGATTGACCGAGCGCTTCTACTGCAGGAGGCCCACGCCAGGACTAATGGCTTAATCGAGCCTGTTACACGGACGCGCTTCGGGCGGATGCTACGAGCGATTGCAGCATTTTTTTTCTTCAAGCAATCCGCATAAACGTCGACGATTCGAAGCTTGTTTCCGTATAGGCGTCCACTTGGATCGAAAATTTATATAGGGCACTACGAGGTATACAACGGGGAAATGAGAGTACACGTTTCTATATAGAGAAGCCGGCGCAGAGACTGTCTCTCAGGGCTAGACTGTGTTTGCGATTGCGAAAATAGCTCGAGAAACGGAAGCGCGAGACACGCGGGACTTTTATCATCGAGCTTTGTGTCGCTCTCTCGCGGTCGCGCTATCCTCTTGTTTCCGCGTCTCTTTATATTTTAGCCCCGCGAGCGCAATTGCTTTTTGTGCGACGACGCCCGAGAAAAAGGGGAGAAAAAGGGGCCAAGGTCGAGTGTGTACACGGTATTCTTCGACGAGGCTATACTGCCACTGTCTTTCTTGCTTTTTCACCTCTTTCCCCTTGTCGCGGATCGAAGTTGTATTATCGGAAGCTTCTGAAATTTCGATGCGCCTTTGACTAAAGGACTCGGCCGCTGCGGGCGAGCTCGACCATTATAAGTATATCGCTGCGTTATGGCTTGGAATTGGAGATGCGCGAGGCGATCGTTGAAGAGACATGAAAAAAAGAGAATGACTACGTATCATCGTATCTATAACAATGTACACGAGATTGTGTGAATATAGACAAGACACTTAATTAATACTGCTTGATGGAAAGCTTACCTTATGACGCGTTCGATTATGATACGTCCCGCCGACTTTTGATGTTAGATATATCAGATAATGAAGTACATATGAACATGAGCAATTAATGATATACAAAGAGGTGGTGTAATATGCAGCTTTGCACGATATTTGCTCTAATAAATGAACATACATAATATATAACGTGTCATATGTAGAATATTGCTGATAGTCAACGAAAATAAGCAATGCAAAATGAATGTGTATGACATAGATAAGACAGCGAGGAAGAAAAAAAAGGTGTGTATATAAAACGATGCGTATGTGTGCTCGCATAAAAAATGAACGCGTTTAATCGGGTGATTTAGAAGAGCACTATAAGTACACGTCGGAGCCCGATATAGTAAGGATCGACGCTATCGCGATCTCCCGCGCGCGATCCCCCCCCCCCTCCCCCTCCCCGTCCATCACCCCTCGACACGCTAATTCAGCTCCGTCGCAGAAACGATCGTGATGAGGTGATACGAGAGAAAGCTGCAACTCCTTTTTGTCGTCGCGGCTTCTTCTATTTGTGCGCATAGATGCATTAAAAGCGCAGTCGTTTGCCGTGTCGATCTCTGCGCTGTGCATGTGAATGACTGTATTATACGCTAAATGTATAAATATCGCTCTGTGTGCGTGTGTGCATACGTTAGCCAGTTATGTATCGAGGGAAAGGAATGCGATTTCTCGGCTGCGAGTGCAATGCGCGTGTGGTCTATATAAAGATGAGCTTGGAAATGAAGAGAGCAGAGCCTGTGAGATGTGTGTGTACGTGTGTGGGTTGGGTGTGGGTTAGTAAACAGAAACATCAAACGGCTGTAAGTTAAACGGAAAGTAAAAAGATACGCTAGAGCGTCAGTCCTTTCTGGGCTTCGCAGTGCGGATTTGTTGAAGAAGCCGTTGAAATGGACTGATCGGCGTTGACGGAAATGTTATTGCAGCAGTGATGTTAGTACACGATTAATTAATTGGCGAGCGCTACCTTCGAAATTCAACTTCTTGCTCGTTAGGATATTTCGACGCTCTTGGGATAGTTTTTGATGCTATAACTACACTAGTTTACATAAAATTCAAAAGCGTCGTGAAAGATATCCCGTCGATCGGATCAACAGACGAGCGAATACACGCGGCCATCGGTTAAGCGTGTAACAGGAGTTAAGATGCGAAGGTAGACACTCAAGGTACTTATATAGCGACAGAAAAGTTTCGCGAGAACAGTGCGAGCGCCGAGAGACTCGCGGGTGTTTTATAGAAAGGAAATATAAATATAAAGTCGTTATCCTTGTATTAATAAGAAAAACGAAAAAACTGAAAATTTACCTGGATCGCGCGGAGCATAATAGTGTTGATGGTTCTAGTGGTGGTGGTGGTGGTGGTTGATGGTGGTTGGCGGTAGTGGTATATAATATTGGTTGGTTGCGGGACATTGTTATTCGTAACAATCGACAATTCGTAAGGCTCGTGTTCGTTCTCAAAAGTTACACACAATATAATCATCGTCTCTCACGTTGACGGAGAGGACGACGATCGTCGTAGGTACAGAGGATTGTTTCTTTTATCTCGAGGCGGCAGAGGGATGGCGGGTAGTATACAGTTCGACGTCGGCCACTCTCTCTCACACGGTCGCGAGGAAGCCGTGGACACGTTGTAATCGAGAGTGAGCGATTCAGTAGACGTTAAACGGGCGAGCGAGTGAGGTGGTTGGTTGGTTGGTATGTTGTTTTGTGAGTTTGAGAGAGGTATGTTAGTGCTCACCTCGGGGACTGGTGGATCTCGCGCCGGCCCTCTCGCTGTCCCAGTTGTCCGGTCTCGGGGACAGACGACCACCACCGCCGCCGCCGCCGCCGCCCACCACCTCCTGGCCGCTCTGCACGTAGTGCACTATCGCCGACGTCACCTCCTTTATCGAGTTCCTCACCTCCTGGTTCGTTGTCGCGCCCGGCTGCGAGCCCTGCTGTTGCAGCTGATGCGAGCTCGCCGTTTGCGGTTGGTGCGGCGAGTGCAGCTGCGACGACTGCTGCTGTTGCTGCGCAGATAACGATGACAATGAGATTTTTCTTTCGAAAGAGGCCAAGTCGAGGGAGAGAGAGAGAGAGAAAGAGAGACCGTGACAGGGGAAGTTGCCTGACGGCTGGAGAGATAGGGAGACGTCGCGCCGGCTCGATTGAAAGCCGCATACTCGAGGCAACAATCGAAGATGTCAGGGAGGCGACTGACACTTCTCTCTATACTGATAACCTGCTTCTCTTTCAATTCGAATGCTTCTGCGACCAACTCTGCCCGTGCAAACTAACGAGAAATTCAATTTCACGCCTTTGTACAGCAGGCAGAATCTAAGTATTTAGCTTCATGCCGACGAGAAATAACAATAATCAAATTATGACGAACCATATAAGACAGCTACTATCCGTTATGTAATTAACTACTAATTTATAAAGTTTCAAATTTATAACGCAACATCTGGACGGATAAGATTGTTCAAACTGCAGTTGAAACTTTGTAAAACGATAAATAATTACATCACGGAGGATAGTTACCTTATCTTTCGATTTAACTTGATCCAGCTTGTGCATCAAAAGTGAAATAGTCGTTATCTTTCGTCTACTATGCATTATGACGCGAATTTTGAATTTTCAGACTGCCTCCGAAAAGGGATTTTTGCCGGGCGTATTGCATGAAAATAAACCCAAGCCCCGAAAGCATTATTCAAGCACGGAGGTCCGATTTTCGGAGCTCTCCCGACTTTACGCCAAATACGCAGCTGCATCAGCTGCCCGGCTATAATTATAAAGCCGAGGGGTCGCGCGCCTGCAGACATTAAAAATAATCTCGGTTTATCGACGAAGCTGGTGCTGCTGCTGCTGCGCAGAGTGCGACGAGGCACGTGGGCGACTCGCTCCTGGGTCAGGCACGGTCAAGACGAGACGGTTCTGGGTGCAGTTCGCAGATGCGCGCAAGCGCGCGCGCTGAATTGCCTGTAAGCGCATATACGTCACTACGTGCGATCCGCGATTTCTATCTCGCGCCCCCTCTTTCCCCGCACCTCGCGCACCAGAGGAGAGCACAGCAGTAGCAGCACGTAACCCATCGCGCTTTATGTATACATACGAGCCGTCAATTTTCCAGCTGGCCACGGAGGACGACAGTTGCCAGAACGCGACATGGGCGCGCGAGACGATCGGAAAGCGTGTAATATAGGAGAGAGGAAGTGTCGGAGCTTAACCTTCACTGCAACGGTGCGCTGGCAGCGCACGTTCGCGCTCGAGACCACTTGAAACATGATTCCTCGCACTCGGCCCCGAAATATCGTCGAGGCGCAAAAACTATACTGGCCGCCCGCGCGCTGCTGCAGCACAAATCAACACTCCTTGACTCTGAGGAAGCCGATGCGTATTGTGTCTGTCGTCGCGAATTTAAAGTCAAGGCGTCCGCATTTTGTCGGGCCGCGGGATGTACTAGAGCACGTCAGCCGAGCGGGTTTTGGCATGCACGCGCGCGCGCACCAAGGCGACGCTCTTTCGCGCGCGCGCAACAGAGAGAGAGAGAGAGAGAGAGAGAGAGAGAGAGACGCGATCCCGCTGACTGACTGACCTTTGGCCTACTGCGGAACGGGCGCGAAGCTCCTCTCGGTTTACAACATATATAGATACGCGTTTGCCAGGAACGACAAAGAGGAATGTGCAAATTGCTTATAATACGCGCGCGCGCATATGCGACTCGCAGCAGCCTTGAGCTCGAGCAAAATCGAGGGTAATTAAAAATTACCGAGCTCATGGATTATTTAAGGCGTTGCAGAGGGATACGTGAATTTCCCGCTGGCTTTTGCGCACGTGACGTCAGAGAGCTTGATTTACTTACTCGGCGTACGGAGAGAGAAAGATAGAGAGAGAGAGAGAGCTTCAACGTAGTGACGTAAGGAAAGTGCACCGAGATAACGACTCTGGCCGCAATTAGAACATTATTGCAGCTTCGTTTTGCAAAGCTGCGCATCGGATGAACATTCAGGTTCTTAGTCGTCGCATATGTGCTTACAAGAAGATACATTCGAAAGATATTCCAGCGAGGTATACATTTATGCAGGATAAATATAAAAACGCTCCGCATAGAAGCGATAGGCAGCAGCTTTCCGCGTCACAGATGCAAAGCGAGGTAGAAGCCGCGACGCTATCCGTCTAGTCGTCGAGCTGCGCTGCTGCGGCCCAATTACCTTGTTTGCGTTTTGCAGCTGAGGTAGGATGCCCTGGGCGAGTCGTTCGGCGGGCGTGCGCGGATTTGTGAGGCGCTCCTGCGAGCGCCAGCCGAGGTAGGGCTGCCGATGATTGAAGGAGGAGCGCGCGGAGCTCGCGGGCGAGCTGCCGGCGCTGTTCAGCAGGCTCGTGCTCCATCTCGAGAAGACTGGCGGTGTCGGGCTCGGGCTCAGCAGGGTACCTGTGCAGTCAAATTATTCCGTTAGTATGTGCATCGATCTGCATCTGGCTCCTATACATATGATTGATTTCGTGCTCCGTGAGTCTTGCTGATTAATTTCTATACTCGACAATTCGCTTCGAGTGAAAAGTTGCGAGTGCAGTGCATTTGGTGCACGTAAACGGAGAGAACGAGAAGGTTCCGTAAAAAAAGAGTCTTCCGAGCGCTCGTCGTTCGCAATTCATTTGCCGGGAGCGAGGGAGCTCCGAAAACGAAATTCGTTTTCCCATCAAGCGCGTCGAGGAGAATCCGAAGCTGCAGGCCTGGGAGACGCGCGGTTAATCGAATCGACTCGCCCGGCTTCTAACTTTATCGAGGGAGAGCCGTTTTCCGCGTCAGACAGAAATCTCGTGCAGTGCGCATATTGCAGCTTCGCAACACAGTCGGCCTACTAATAACCAGCGAACGACGAAATTGGCTCGCGAATTAGACTGTGCAGCACACCGACGGTCTACACTAATTTTGGAGCGAGACTTTCGGCTGACACGACTTCTCGCTCCCCCTGACGCTTCTACTACTCGCGGCGATTCGGTAATGGAAAGTTACTAATTTTTTTCCTTGATAAAACTCTAGAAAGAGATGCATTTCAAAATTTATAAATTGCAGAAAGAAAAAAATTGCACAAAATAAAAGAAAATCAGACTGTGAAAGTTAGTTTTTTTTAGTATAAACTTACGATAAATCACTGATAAAGAATAATTATCCGGCACAGTTAAAATTTTTAAAGTAGAATCGAATGAAAAGAAAAAGTTTGGTATGCAGTTTCCAATAATATTGTTATCGAATCGTTACACTTAAATTTCTGAACATCGTGTTCTCCAATAAAATTATGGTCGGTTTCTGCGGAAGAACTAACTTTTGAATACGATTATTCATCCAATATATCCATAAAAATAATGCATACAAATACACGTTTCCTCGTATACCATACGCAGAAAGTCAATGGCATCTTTTTTTTAACATGGAACTTAATAATTTCGGAGTAAGCGCATCCAGCAAGCGAAGAACCGCTGCGTCCCGCGACACGACGATCAATCGCCGAAGAACAGCAGTCGCGCAGAGATGAAAAAGAGAGTATTAACGGCATAGACGCATGAAAGTGATGATTGCAATGCAAGTATATAAGTAAAATAAAAGAAAACGGTTAAGCTCGTTGGCCCAGAGCCGCGTGGTCGACGTACGTGTCTCGATACCTGTGGTCGGCTGCCGATTGGAAGACGATGAGAGCGACGAGAGGGAGGTGGTCTTGGAGCCGAGGGCGCGCCATCCGCCGTGCTGCGAGGCGTCCGAGTGCCTCTTGAGCCGGAAACCGCCGCCGCCCTCGCGCGCCGCCGGCGAATTCTTGTACCAGTCCGGTACGTTCAGCCGTTGCAGCGAGCGCTGCACCCTGAGCTCGTGCTCCGATGGCACGCGCTCGCTCCCCTTCTGCAGCTCGTTCTCCGGCGGCTGAAAACCAATCAACGTAAGCATTCAATTAGTCACTTTTATTAGTCATAGTCTCGTCCGACTTCGAGTATAAATATTCGAATTCGCCCACCGCGATATACGTGACGCGCGATATGACATGATTAATTTGTGCAGCTTGTATTGACTAGTAGTAGAAATCAAATTATTATATTCACTTCCAATAAATTCTCCGTTCTACGATAATTTATGATTTTACGAAAGTTTTTTTAATAACTTCGAGAAGAAACTTATCGCGTTGATTTTGTAGATTGTTCAAAGTTGTTTTCTGTACAGGTGCTAAATAGTACATTATGCAACTAGGGAGTAAAATCGACGTTTATTCCCGAGGGAATAAATGATTTTACTCCCGAGTTGCATATAGTGCTTTATACACTCTCCCCTCTTGAAATAGAGTCACTTTTTTAATTTGAAAAGCGGCTACTTTTCACTTACTCTTTAAATATGCATTTTAATACACACACACACACACACACACACACACACACACATACGCTTACATATAGAACTATGAACATTAGTGGGAATTAACTTCGCTTTTCAGGGAAAAAAGTGGCTATTTCAGGGGGGAGGGGGAAGTGTATAAATATAAAACTGTATAAATATAAATCTTTGCAAAGGAATATGTGCAAACAATCTAAAGGAGAAGAAGCAAGTAATTTGCTTTGTTATCTTCAGTAGTCACAAGCTAAATTATTTGTTCCCTCATATTTTTGATTTTCCGCCGTCATGCGAATAACGGCCGAGTCTACGTGGACTGCCGATAACAAAAAGGAAGGCCTCTCAATTCACGAGGACAAACATCGTCGGAAGTGGAGCAACGCACACCTCTCCGGAGAAGATTCTAATCTCGCAGTTGACATGGAGGGAATCGATAGTGGCTGGCTACCGAGGACGGGAAGTCTATCTCTCGCTCCGATTCGGTTGTGTTGCCTCCGCACATTAGCCAGGGAGTCTCTCATTTCCGGAAGAGAGGCCGCTGCCGCCGCCACAGCTGCGACGTCTCTCGGGGGGGGGGGGGGGTTATTAATAATTCCGAGTGAGAGAGAGAGAGAGGCGAGGTGAGCGGGAGAAAGGAGAGGAGGTTAATAATAACGTCGTCGAGCGGCGACCAAGACGACTGGGATATTTCGCGAGAGCCTCGCGGCTTTGAGAGGAGAGCGCAGCGCAGTCGGGAGGAATGTCGATCGGCCAAGTGTATTTTCAGGCTTGTGCTCGCTTTCTCCCGCCGATTAATGGCTTCTTATACACACTGCCTGTTATATATGTGCTCCTCGAAAAAGCGCAGCACCGATGGAAACGACCCGCCGCTCGATATCGCCTCGCGCGATTTTCCGCGGCGACCCGCGCTTAGACTCACAAACTGCAAGATACTCAGCGTCGGGCCAACGTAAATATTCGCAAACTGTTTTTGTAGCGCTGCTTATGCTCGCGGCCCGATAATTCACGGAAAAATAAATCCGACCTGCAGCGCGGCAGCTGTTAAAACACACACACACATGCGGCTTCCAGAGGCACTGCGGCGAGATGGAAGGATTGTGTACGCTGTGTAGGGGGTCGGTTGTGGATCGCTCAGGGTCGAGTGTGTGAGTAATTGGCGAGTGCTTTTTTTAAGCCCGCGATAGGAGTGGCCTCCGTGCGCGTACTTTTGCGCCGATGCTGACGTCGGTGTGCGCCGGGTGCACTTTCATTTCAGCGGGCTCGGAGCGCGCGAGGGGAGAGTTTGTCGCTGCTATACTGCTACTTTTTGTTTTACGCTATTTAGAGGTATGTCTCAGGGTCGCCGACGGCCGGAGTTTACGGAATGCCAGTCGGGGAAGCTATGCGAGGCATTCAAGACTTGTCGATGCTGTCGCAATGTCTCTTTCTCGTATGTGTGTATGTGTGTGTGCGCGCGCGTCTGCAGCGCATGTATGGATGTATCAGCTTTTCCAATTACTATCCGTTATTGCTATCCGTTAGATACTTATATATTCGCATCTGCATAGAGAAAAAAAGGACGAATCGCAGGCAAATGAAATTAATCAAGCGTTCCTCGTTTGCCTGGATAACCTTTACGACACGTCGTCGTCGTCGTCGTCCAAGCAAATTAATGGAAAAAGCTTGTCCTTATACGCACGTACGTATTTGCATATCGTATACTTATACAGAAAATTCGAAAAAAGCTCGCTTTCGTTTTCCACTCTGACCTGGAAAATATCAATCGGCACGACTCTCCCTCTTTCTTTCTCTCCGGGAAATGTAGGTTACCCCGCGCGATTCTCTCTCCCTTTTCTCAGTATCGCAAGTACGCGCGTCGCAGTGTCACCTGATGCAACGACAGCTGCTCCGACATCTCGCCGCTTCCCGTGACTCCATTTACAAAGCTCCCTCGATCAGAATGCCGTATCGCTCGGTGAACGATCTATTTTGAATTTTTCCCACCGCACCGTCCGCATTTCACAAGTGTGTAAAAAGCTCGTCCCGTCCATTCCGCAGCCAACTTCGCCGCGCTGTTTTTTCGTTTCGTCGCCGAATGCGCGGCTCGCCGCGGAAAAATAAAAAAAAAAAGAAGCGAAGCGACCCATAATCTCCAACTTGACTGCTATCCCCCGGGAAATCTCTCTCGCGCGTAAATCAGAGTGCGGTGCGCCCGCGCACATGTGCATGTGTGTACAAACGCGTCGTCAAGCAAACAAAGTCGAGCTTCACATTTGTTTCCCGCGTATCTTCCGTCTATTTTTACTTTTTCTCTTCTCTCTCGCTTTCTCTCTCGCTGCCGAGAGTCTCTGAATCGCGAAGAAAAAAAAGCGTATACACAACGCGCAGCGCCACGAGTGAATCGGCGAGGGATTATTTTTAGTTTTCTTTTTCAAGGCCCTCGCGCGGCGGCTTCGGAATTTTCAAAAAATCTCGCCCCAGTCAAAACATTGCTGTATATTATTTGCTTCCTTCGAATTCCCGCGCACGAGAGCGCGTTTTTTCGCGGGCGCGCGCGCGCTTCTAATTTTAAACGCTCTTTTCCGTGTGCTACTTAGCTCTCTCCCTCCCTGTGTCGCCGTTAAAGCTGCACGAGCGTGTGAATAAAAGAAGCGCGCGCAGATAGCCCAAGGATTCGCGAAACGGTGTCGACGATGCGACCACAATCGCCTCTAAAAATAGCCCGCCGTTAAAAAGTATCGCGCCCGCGCTCTTAAGGTGCATTAAACCGCTAATCCCGCCGGTCGTTCGTCTCCGATCGCGCGGACGTAAGTAGAATGTCGGCTGCTCCTAAATTTTTTTTGTATTTCGGGTTTGCTCGTGAAACGGCGTGTATTATAGAGAGCGCTGATTCGCGTCGGAGCGATTAATAAATCGACGGAAACGGGACGGGCCGACCGGACGTAGGGCGAGTTGAGAAAAAAGAGCGGGGCGGAAGTGGAGTATAAAGTAGAACGCGGTATGGCGAGGCACGGAAAGTGAGCTCATCTTATGCATTCTTATCTAATTGCTTTATTTATTGAGTATAAGCTGGATTGAATGTTTCTGTACGAGATTGACGTATTCGCATGATTGCTTGCCACCTTATTATATTTTACCAATTAATGTACCATGAAAAAACGTTCGTGTAAACAAATGATTAAACTATGCGTACACTACGTTCTTATCGCGTGCACAAACAATCAATTACAAGACATCTTATTTATACAAACAAATAATTGCCAAGCATTTTATCTCTGTAAACAATAACGCTGAGCCAGTAGTGACGAATCGCATTATCTCTCGCCATACCGTTCTGCTTATATACTGTACTCACAGAACCAAACGCTATTCATTCTATTGTTGCGCAGCAGACCGTCGATGCACTGTCGCATTAGGCGTGAAATGAAAGGACTATTGATTCGATTGGAAACCCGCGACAGACGAGTGAGATTTACCGTATAGTGTGTCGCAGCATATTTAGCCGAAAAATGTTCACGTTTACAAACTAGCACGGCTCGTCGCTGGGTTCGGCGAATCGGATCCGAAGCTCTCTCGCGACAAGAAAAAGCAACAGTATACACACGCACACGCACACGTACACACATATAGCATCCCTAATTGAGCTCGAATTAGAGGCGCTGCCTCGGCACACAGCTCATTTTTCACTTGTGCCTAATGAGGCGAAATTGAAATTTAGGCGTCAAGTGCGCGCAATTTATCATGCGGTTGCCCGAGAGCGCTGGTGTACGCAACAATGCCCATACGTAATCGCAAGCAATAGTGAGAGCTGCTCCCGTGAATTCGCGATCCTTACCGCGCCGACGATATCTCCCGCGCTCATTGGCGAATAAAAACCGCTGTATCTTTAGTGCGTCGTCGAAAAATCCCCGCCGTCAACTCGGACGATAACGAGCGTACACGTATATAGCAGCGGGCGCGCATTTGTCGTCAATGCATTAGCGCAACAGCAGTCCGCGCAGCGGGTTGATAATTCGCCTCGGCGCGGCTATACTATCCCCCGAAAAAAAGAAAGGCGAAGACGACCCGACAGCCAGTCCAGCAATCATCCAATCGAGTCCCATCAATGCGAATTGAAACTGCAGCAGCGCAACAGCGCAGCAGCCCGTAATAAACACATTCGCGAGCCCCGGGAAAAATAGCTTGGTTTCCGGCGCGGGGCGAGCGTAAATCAGCATGTGCGCGTATGTATATTTACCGAGTGCAAGAGTGCGTGCGTGCGTGCGTGTGTGTGTGTGTGTATACGTAACGGTACGGCAAGAAAGGCACGCGACTCTACGGCCCACGCGCGACTGTGTATTATATGCGCGCGTGCTGCAGTGCGAGGCGCGGCTGCGGCGCGCATACTTGCGGCGAGCAAGTGGATTGAGATGCGCTACGGGAGGCAGTGTCCTCTTCCTATGCGCGCGCGCGCGCGCACACAATACAAGGAAGGGCTGGTCATTAGATGGGAATCACGAAGGGTCAAGCCGTACGTACTTTCCGAGTAATATCATCACTGCGAGGGTGCACACCCGTATCTGTAAATATGGGACAACACTATGCACAAGCGCGGCGTTGCGCAATTTCCTCGTCTGTAAATTTCGCCGGTTATATGCGCATGTGGCGAGGTCACGCGCTTAAAATTAGCGCTCCCGAAACGAATTTCGGAGAATGGAATCCGGGACTATTACACTTCGAGAGACGAATATATGTGCGTAAGCGAGTGCGAGAGGAGAGAAAGAGAAGCTTCTGTTTTGTGCAGGGACGTCGAGAGCTGTTTCGCGGCGGCCGATTGAATTTTCCAACGTTCTTCCCAGAGAGATTATTTTACTTCGAGCGCAGGCTTACGTTCGCTGATCAATATTTCCGTTGCGTGCGCCGCGCGCACAAAGCGCGGCGAACAATACGCCCGCGCCGCGTGTGTTCCATCGTAAAATCATCGCTATTTTCGGCGCGACGAGCTGCGCGCGGGGAGTCGCCAATGGGGGGGAGGATAGCGCACAGAGTGCGGGAGGAGAGAAGGAGAGAGGAGAAAAGCCTCAACACACGCCACGGAGATAATACAACAATTGCGCGCTCCTGACTAACTGCACTTATGATTTAATTCGGCCGCTCGCGCGCGCGCGCACAGGATTATGAATCAGCCGCGCGCGGAGCGAATAGTCGCTTGAGTGTATATATACGTGTGCGATAATTAGCTGCATTCTCTTTCCGCGCAGCGTTGCACAATCAAGCGCCGTATAAAGAGCGAAGTGGTCGTATACGCGCGCTGACGATCTGCTCTAATCTACTCCGAAACGATAGTAGCTGTCCCCCTTTCCCTCGCCCCTCCCAAGTGAAGAATGCGCTATTTTACGGATACTAAGCTACCCATTAACGAAGAGGCGAAAACGCCCGGTGAGAACAAAGTCACCTCCTCACGACGATTTATATCACGTTTATGCGTACATGTAGATCAAGCGAAATTCACGGACGCCGCGCACGTGTGTATATATAAACGTCAGAGTAATCTGACGAGAGAGCGTATAAGGAGCTCAAAGTTTTCTCAACGTGGGCTCGCTCGCTATATATACTCGTTGCATAATGAGCGCGCACGCGTCTCTGTGTATAGGTATATGTATACACTGCATATCGGAGTGAACGGCTGCGTGGCTTTTAATTGCCATCCCTCGTCCTTTCCCGTAACGGTCTGCGACAGCAATTTCAAAGTCGCCTATGAGTTTATCTTTCGGACGCGATATAGCGACAGTTAATCATCCCACGAGAAAGAGAGAGAGATGGATGGAGGGAGGGTGAGTGAAGGAGCGAACTGTCAGCTGCCGTGCGTATAAGAGGATCATTTCTCGAGCGATCTGATTATGCGTGTAAGTATATCCTTTGACGGATTAGCGCACGGGGATTTTGCGCCGAGAGAAATTTCAGCCGCGCGATTAAAATGCACTCGCGGCGGCTTATATAGGAAAAATCGGAACGAAACCCTCGATCGCATGTTTTGCACTCGCACGGCTCGTTGAAAAGTCCGAGAGATCTTTCCATATACGAGCTGCAACGCCAAATGGTTCTACGCGTATGTATATACAAGCTACGCGTTAGTTTTCGCGAGAGACGCATCGAAAATGCCGTGTACCACCATACACAGCTGCGCAAGCTTGTCCTTTTGTTTTCCTTTTTTTTCTGCGCTTTGAAAGGCAAATTCATTTCGCTGTCGCGTGTGCGTATCTCTGCGTTTTCATCTCTCGGAGCTTCAAGCTTCTATTCTCTGTCTCTCAATTGAGGCGAATTGAAGGCTGCTCCTGGCGCGGTGGCTGCCACTGCAGCGCAGCGACGTCTTTGACGAGCTCGTCGTCATTATCGGGACAAAGACCTCCGAGCGACGCCGTTGTGTTTCGCGCATACGCACTGCACTTGCCCTCGGCGTCGCTTTCGCCTGTACAGTCGATGAAAAATTCGAGAAGCCTGTACGCGCGTACGTGAGGACGAGCGGGTGAAAGATTAGATTGCGAGAGCGAATACCAGAGGTAAATTTTTATTCTTTTGAAATTTTTTGAACAGACGCGATTAGGAGCAGAACAAAAATCGCTGTCCAAGGCTATATACTTTCCCTCTCGACTTGCTGCGCGCGACCTTTACACTCGCTCGTCGACACATTTGGCGAGCGCTGCAAGCTTGTCAAAGAGGGGCTCTCCCTTCTGTATAATACAGCGGCGCACAAGAGCTAGATTGCGCTCGAATTTTCAGCCCTTTCTGCAGGAGGGGGGCCGACTACAGCCTCGGAATAAAGAAGCGCGCGACTGCCGCTGCAGCAAAGCGCATCTTCGCTGTGTCATTTCTTTCGCTGTACGCAGGCCCGGAGAAGAGAGCTTGAAATTCAGCGGAGGACACGGAGACGCGGAATCAGAAAAGCTTGAAAATTCCGTTGGGATGACGCAAAACTAAAAGTTGAGCTTCGCGGAAAAGAATGTTGGAGAAAGGGCATTATTCATTACGGCGTTTAGTGCCTCCGGTGTATATTTTCGGTCTGAACCTACTCGCGTGACGGAGCTCGTGCCAACTGTGCGTATATATACTGCACACATACGCGAGAGAAACTCTCGCTATAGCGCAAGAATCGCGAACGTGCAATGCTTATATACGTGTATAGGACAGAGCTCGGTGGGTTTACACACGGCGGCTATTTTGTGCGCCGCTGCAGCCTCTCGCTAATAAGCGACAGACGAGTATTAATTTCTTGCTCGCTCGCTCGCTCGCGGCGGGGAGAAGGAGGAAACTTTTTCTTTGATTGAGTAAGAGCTTTTGTTCGTATATATTACGGACGACACGCGCGTGCAGTGACATACTATACACGCGCGCGCGGTGCGGCATACAAAACAATGCGCTGAACAAAAGTCGCGTAATCATCGATATAACAGCCTTGTTTACGCTGAGCCCAATGCGCGATGAAGATAGTTACTGCGTGCGTTCCTCTTCGACGCGTATACGAGCGGGGGCAAAAACTGGGTGTACGTACCATGATGATCGGCGCGCGAAAGAAGTCAGCGCGCAAAAAGCCATTACTCGCGACTTTAATCTCCGACTCGGGCGCGATAGAGTGACCCTGATGCGCTCGCCTCTATAATATGTATATATAGCTGCGCGATCCCCGCGATAATTTCGCGCGCGGCTGGCGCGACTGTCGACTTTACGGCATCGCCTCAGAGCTAATCTGCGCGATTCATCGAACGCAAGACTGCCGTATTTATCGCCATATCCGTATATAACATATCCGCGATTATGCGATGCCGCGCGTGCGACCCGCTCTCTCGCTTTTAACGCCGAAGACACTCGGGGGTGTGTTTACGAGCTACGCCGCGGGCTCGACAGATTCACGGCGAATCGGCTGTGGTAATATGCTGATTAGGCCTATATGCGTTCACCGTTTGATCAACGAGAGATGCCCAGGCTTAATTGTTAATTTGGTGCCCTGTGTGTGTGTGTGTGCGGTTGACACGGTTTCATCGGAAAAGTTAAGTATAGACGCGCTCGCGTACGTTACATCGAGTTTTAGCATAGAATACATTATACCAATGTACTATCGAGAAGCCGGAGGCTACGCCAGTCCTGCAGATTCCGAACGGTATTATACCGCGGAAATAAATACACGCGTATCTATGCACCTCCCGGAATAATCCCACGATCTCATTGACATCATTGTCGTTGTATTAATCGCATCGTTTCGGGCAAATACGAGTGGCAGTATATCCTTATACAAAACATCTCACGCGGCATACGTATTCCGTATGTCCGGGATTTCGCGAGATATATGTAATTGCGAAAGACGGTTATATTACGCACATATATTCGCTGACGTCCGATACACGCACACTACTATACGTCCCCGGCGATATTGAGGATATCGTACATAAAGCATTAAGACATGTGCGTGAAAGAGGTGAGCGCAGTGTAGATTATCGAAGCCGTAAATTTTAGCGACACAATAGCCAGCTGATTTCCGAAGCAGTCAGGCGGACATTTCATTCACTTTCATATTGTTTAACGCCGATCCGGAACGCTCCTGAACGAACGCCCCGATGTAACGAGTCACTTCGAAATGCGCGCTCGCGCTCGCTCTGCCTTTTTTGAAGTGATATCTTCTTATGGCTCGCCTGAGGGGTAACTAAAAAGTAACGAAAAAGCGTTCCCTCGACCACATGTTTTCCGTCAAAAAAAAATTGTATGTATAGGTATATAGCTGAGCGTGGAGCAAAAGGGGGAAAAGAGAGAGAGCGAGGGGAGTGCAGCGATCCCCACTCGATAGTTTCTGAGTGGACTTAGCGCCTAGCTTCTCTACTTATGTCCTCTCTACTCCCCACTCTTAGACATGAGGAGGGCTTTCCCTCTGCATATGTATGTATGCGTGTGTATGTACTGTGTGTTTCTGTGTCTCCTCTACCTCTATACATATATAGTATACTTTACGAGTATACATACACACACACATAGAGTTTATATATATATCTGGGCTTAGAGAACCACTAAGTGACTTTTTCGTGTTTTCGAAAAAAGCGATTTCAATGTTTGGATAAACGAAGATCGAAATGTCAAAAGTTAAGTATTGGCTCATTTGATTAGGTATCTAATACGAACCTGTATTACATTTGTAAATAGTTTCTTTCTCGACACGCAAGCTAAACAAATTACTCGTGTTAAGCGGTCTGCGGGATTCAGATAATTATTACGGTCTTCTTTGATGGCCAACTAATGTAATTTGCTCTACAAAAATGGGTGGGGCATATTTTTAAAGTTTAACTTATGTCTTTAATTAATTGAAATTTTCAAAATTGTTATTAACAATGAGAAAAAACGGCTTAAAGGAAAAGAGCGGTTTTTCCACAATTTTTTGTTTTTTATTCGAGATTTCAAGAACGTTTTCATTTGCAATGTATCTGGAACCTTAACCAATAATAAATGTCACAAAAGATACGTGATTTGGGGGTTGATTTTGAACCTCGGTGTGGTCAAACTGCATATTATATAATTGAAAATTTTTTACAGTTTTTACAAATTTTTTATTCAGAAAACACGCACTTTTGGAAACAATTTTCAAGAGGAATAAGTTCTGTACTAAAGTACAGAATTTTATCAGAGTGATTCGAATTTTTTTGTTTTTGCAAATTAACAATTTTTGAAAAATTTAAAAACATTAAAAAAATTTTTAAAAATTTTAGAAAACCGCGAATATATCGGTATAGGTAATTAGATATATATTATACGCTTTATACTCCACACGGTGATCTCGCAAAAAATAAAAAAAATGAGCGCTTAAGTGGTTCTGCGGTAACATTTTTACGAGAGACACAGTAGCGCAACTTTCTCTAGAATTCACCTTACGTCGACTCTACACAGCGATAAGCGCAGCTGTGTACACGCAGCGCGCAGCCCATAAATCAAACGTTTGAAACGCGTTCCAAAGGATGAATTCCGCGAGCGCGCGCGACAATGCTAGCAGCAGAGAGTGCGTAACGCATGCAGTGCACCGGGAGATTTACCGCGTGCAGCTTATGCAGGAGAGTAGCGCATAATGCGCAGGCATGGATTTGTCCGCGGATAAATCACGGCAACTCGCGCGCTGCGCGGCTAAATGGAGAGATCCGCGCTTCCGAGCGGGCGAAAGCGCATTTGTCCCTAAAGACGCGTGCTTCGCTCCTAATGCGGCAAACTCACGCGTCTACATAATGTCTGTGTGTAAACGGGACGTAAAGAATATCTGTCAAATGCAGTTCAGCGTATAAACAGTTTACACAGACTGCGTATCTCGCGTCTCGACCTACATCGACATCTCCCTTCCCGATTACTCCAGGATTGCGTGTATGCATATACACCGTGTAATAAGCCAAGTTGCGTACGCTGCAGTCGTCGAATTCGAAGCGGGAAATTTCCGTTGGAAAAACTCGTGGCGTGGCAAATTAGCAGCCCGCCCGAGACTCAAGAGCGCGCACTCTATATAGCACTCGCTGCACATAGGTCAATTGTGTTTACGACTCTCGCGAGCGTTTTACTTTCTTCGGTGCGCGCAGGAAACTTCGCGTGTGGGCAAAGACTGCGGGCGCCTACGCGCTCCGCAACGCTTTATTGTCCCTTTTACTGGCGCGCGCGAGACTCTATAAGATCGCGCGCGCGCGCGCGGCTCTTACATATAGGAGCCGCAACCGCGAGCAATATAAATAACGGCTTCGAGTGAACTTTGGCGAGAAGTCGCTGACGCCGACGCTCCGCGTGCTGCAGAGTTGGGGCTGTGTACGATTCTTTTTCTGGCGAGGAGTAGAATATTCGATTCTTGATTTAGGCCGATTGTGCGATCGTTGAATTAAAAATAAGATACACGCAGCCGTTTCATGAAAAAGACTGATTTACTAGTGGAGCTAACAATAGGAGCGTTGACTATGAATAACTAATTTATCGTTAAGTTTCTAACGGTATAGTGAAAGAGGGCTGCTTCTCGAATCGAACTTCTTTCGTTCGAGACAATCGGATAAAAATCGAACGGCCAATTCAAAGCCAAAAGACGTTGAAACAGCGCGCTACGGTCCGACATCAGATTTTTCGCTCCGGTTATTTATAAATACGGCGCAGCAGACTAGGCGCGAGTAGACGCATAGGAGACGGGCGAGTGTAGCGTATAATAAAGCTATTTTTAATGGGGGGCCGTTAGAAGGCGCGCAGCGATTTATCCTCCGGAATGCTTGGCTTTACGCGGGAGATGCGTGTAATAGCCGGGAGTTTAAGAAAGAGTAAAAAGAAGCCAGCAATTTCGATAAGAGGAGAGCGATAAATCTGAAATTTACATGTAGAACGCATATTCGGAGGCATAAATCCTGAGGCCACGCGCGTCTCGGCTGCAGCGCGCGCGCGCGCTCTCGTTTGCCGAGGAAAAACTGCACTTCCCAGCGGCGCCGCGAGAAAAAGACAGGAAGGAAGAGACGAAAAGGGGTGTACGTATAGGAGGCGCAGAAGGGGAATTATACGCGCGAACAAGGTAATTCAGGTCAGTTCGGGACACAGCGCGCTTCCGCGCCTCCGACGATACGACCCTCTGCGTCTAAACATGTTAATTTTACTGCACACTTTTAACGCGTCGCGCACCTACGCCAAGCGCACGAAAGGGAAGCACTAAAACTTTTTTTCAAGTGTGCTTGTATACTCTGTGTCTGAGCACACACATAATCTTCAACTCGTGTGTTGTACGCGCGCGTGTGTATTACGCGAAAAATGAATTTCGGGCGTAAATCCAAGTCTCCGAATCGTACGGACGTATATATATACTATATAGGTATATAATCAGCGAATCCGAATCACGAAAGAACTTTATCCCCGCGGGCTTTCACCCACTTTTGGCTCCAACACACTGTCTCACGAATACGATGCAGCTTATCGAGGGCAAATTTAAAGTTCCGAGTCGGCTGGCTCCCTCGGCTTGTAAATATTTTACAATCAAGCGTCGACCCGATAAAGGGACTGCTCTGCTGCACTCTTTGCATGATTTAATGAGGTTCTTTAAAAGAAAAGAGAACTGGGGTACTAATACTCATTCAAAATCTCTTCTAAATCACGAGCTTTTAGGACTTTGATTGTTAATAATGTATAATCTTATTTTTGCGATGTACAGCCTATTTTATGTGATACCCGTGAATAGCTCCTTTTGTCCATACTGCTTTTTAGTTGTATTATATTTTTATTACCTTCCAGTTCAGTTTTAATGAATTGTTTTATACTTTACTGCAGGCTTATAAAAATACGATACGAACAATATACGCGCATATACCCCGTCATTTTCATCACCAATAGTGACGCAAGACTTTTTTTACATCCACGATGGAAAAAAATGACGCAAATGGACACGAAAATAGCCCAACGATAATCACTTTCATTATAACACATTAAATCCCGCGCGCGTACATAATAGTCTCTATTAATATCTCGTCTGATATGCGAGAGAGCGAGAATTGCCACGTATCGTTAGCAAGACGCGTTACGTATACTGCACACGATACACACACTCGAGCAAGACGAAATATATATAAAACCTGTCCGATTGGCGCGAGGAGACGCGAACTTGATAACCTGCAAATGCATATACGAAGCGCGACTTTGATCTAGCGCGGCGCGCGCTACATCTCGAGATATAGGCGAGAGAGCTGCATCTCTCGACCTTGCACTCGGCCTGCTTCTAATGAGAGCCAAATTACGCGAGCCTCTCCGCGTCGACCGTGTACTGCTGATCTTGCCTTTTTTCTCTACGTGCGAGTATCGACTACCGAGAGATATCATGGGTATATATAAGTAGATGACGTTCCGCACCGCCTTAAAAATAGGACACCGAAGATAAGAATTGCACTGCAAGCTAGAAAGTGAAAAAACAATTGCTCCTTCAAGAAACTGCGATGAAAGTTAAACATTAGCAAGCTTGGCAAGGTTAAAGTCGAGATAACGTATACTCTAAACTTCCGCGGCTCAAGCTTACGCGTACCGTGCGCAAGAAATAATCGAGAGGCTTTCACCGCAGCCGCGTATATGCAGCGCGAAACTTCTCGTCGAACACCGCAACAAAAAAAGAAGACTATCCCGCTGTATACATACGTGCAACAATGGAAACGGTAGAGCTGCATTGCAGCGAAGTACAACTCTCAAGGCCAGCTCTCGAGAAGGAAGTCCGAAAAATTTCGCTCCCCAATGTAATTTTCCTCCTCTCTGGCCGCGCTATATGTACGCTCAATGCATCCGCAACAATGCGCGCGCGCACGGCGAGGGTCAAGCATTCGATTGAGTCCATCGTGTATATTATATATATATATACCGCGCCGCGACGAGCGACCCAACTTTTTCCAATAATTCTTCTCTCTCTGTAATACAAAGCCAGAGGTGGGCATTCGATGATGATGCAGTCGCGCATCGCGCTTCAGCCTTCGTAATTCTTCCTCGGTGTAATGCACACACCGCGCGCCGATGACTAATTACTCCTATTATTCCTTTTCTCGCCGTTCTCTCCTCGCGCGCGCGCCAGAGCATTTTATTTTTACAAGCGAACTCAAGGAAAGTCGTGTCGGCGCGCTGCTGTAAGCGTTACAACGCGATGACGTTAGCGCGACGTCATAGTCGATGTGCAGCCAACGCTATAGCGCTGCAAAGTCTCGTTGCAGCTGCAGCGCGAAAATTCATCCCTCTCTCTCTCTCGACAGCCGCGCGGAGAACGTCGGGTCCTCGCTGCGACGAGAAGATAATATATAAGCGCGAGTGGCTCTCGCGGTGAGCGCTTTTTATATTATTGCATGTAATATGTAAGCCATGGGAAAAGTGACGAAAAAAAAGGCGGAGGCACTCCCTGACCCATATCTGTCTCTCGGCTTCCGAGTGGAATCGATTCGCGAGCTCAGCTGCTGCGCGTCATATCTGCCTCCGTTTCTCCCTCTAGCTACGCACGCGTGTTTCGCCACGTCGCATAAACGGCCCCATGTGGAGCTTATCCAGTATACGAAACGGAGCTTTTTACTAACTTTTTTTTTTACACGAGAGCGGCGTATATCGTGCAGTTTATTGGGAGAAGTTTCGTCGCTCTAGATTCGTCAAAAGCGTGTCGAGTATTTATATTTGAATTTCCAACGAATCTTCATTAAGGCCCTTTCGAAGGTCGACTTCGTATATAAGGGGAGGCGGTGCGCATCAAATTTTCAAAACAGCTGGGAAAAATTTAATGAAGCCCGGGAACGCCGTGACGAGCTGCAGACGCGAGAGATCGATACGGCGCGCAGCGTCGAATCAAGAAAATTTCATTAAATTCCAAATATGTTCCCGGCTGCAGTTCGCGCAGCGGAGTCCTTGTCGCCCAAGTCTGAGAATGTCTCGGCAGACATCGATGCGATTGCTCGGAAATGAAATGAGTGAAGAATGTCAGACACGATATAACTTGATGCGATGGATATACACTATACTGTGTATACACATAGGAAGTTATTTTAGTGATGAATTTAAACTTCTTTGCGTATTAATGAAAGCTCGATTTAATTAAGGTTCGAATCTAAAATTCGGACATTAAACTGTTTATTTTGCAAAGTATTGAGAAGATGAATGTCACCTGTGTTTTCTTTATTCGAAAGAATCAATGCTTACTAAGTAATGCATGAGAGCACTATATATAAAACTGATCACGACTATACACAACTGATACACAGCAGTTATTGAAGCCAACCCAGATAGATATATTTAATGTTCGCACTTGCCACTACAGTAGTATACATACATAATTTGAATCGATTAAGAAAATATATGCTGATTCGCCAACAATTAAGGTACACATACAAATTTCTTTTAGAGGGCCAAAAAGATCGCATTATATGTGTAAGTACTTATATAACTTCGGAGGAAGCACACGTGGTCTTCCGAGCAAACCGCTCCATTATAACGTGCCTCGTCTCTCGCGTTAATCATGCCATTTCGCGGTAACGTCGCACGGCAGTTGACGCTATCGTCAATTGATTCGTCGAACGCAGCCCTGCAGAGTGACGTTATTTTTTTTATACCCGCTCTGCAAATTTTGTTTCATTAAAAGAAAGGCTCGATAGAGACTGCAAACGTTCGCCGGTGCCCCGCGCACTTCGCGCCGTTCGTTCCGAGGAGCGTACGCGCGTGAGATGGAATTTTAACCGGAGCAAAAGCTTCTCTGTTATACTTTTTTTTATTTTTTCGTTAATTTACGACAGACGACAGGGCACGAGTATACTCCTTTGGCTCGACTGCTCGGCTACTTGGACATAAAATGTATAAACCTTTCTCGGGACGTATTAATCACGATTACCGGAATACAAGGCAGCGTTTGTAAAGACACCGTGGGGATATTAAACGCAGCAATGATTAATGCTCCTGTTATCGCGCGCGTGTTTATACCGAAAAACTTTTCGCGCCGCCCCGGGAATTCTCGGAACGAATTAAAAAATCGCACGCGCGTGCGGCTCTCTCGGTACACACGTGCGGGGAGTCTAGAGCGTCTATAATACGCAATAAAAATACATTTATTCGCACTGCAATGCTAATTGTAAAATCCTCGCGGAACGAAGACAATGAAAAGCTGTGACGGTTGCGCTATAGTTGTAAGTCGATCCTTACGCTACTCGAATCTCGTTTGCCCACTCTCGGCTCCACTGCACATAATACTGTCCTTGCGCAACACTCTCGGAAATGAAAGATCCTTTAAACTCAGCGTAACGCAACGCTAATCGAATTTTTCCCTCTGTGAGCAGCTGTGATACGAGAGCTATGCGCGTCGCCTATCCGGACGATGAGGAAAAAAAAAGAGGCCGACTCTAGTGGTGATATAGTGCAAACTTGACTCTCGCGGCCTTGACTTATATATAAAAAGGAAAAAGCCGAAAAAAAAAAGATCTGCGAGGGAGTGCAGTACTGCTGTAGTCGTAAAGAGCAGAGGCGAGCGACGCAAGTGGAGCAGCTGTGGGTTATACTAGAGTCGAAATGTCACGTGTGCGTTATCGTGATTTTATTGCTATGGGATGTTATATATACTTCGAAAGAGATTTATGGCATGGCCTCGAATTGACCGATCTCCCCCAAACCATCAAAACACAATTGTACATCTATAAATATATGTATAAATTTAAATGTGCGGACGTTGAACAACAAGAGAGAAAAAATATCCTCTTAAAATTGCCTCTTCCCAAAGAACGTCCACGCACTCTCCCTCTCGACGTCCCTCGCAGTCGGTCTCGACTCCTACGCTTCTAAATCCACAGTTTTCCGGCGTGACGTATGTCTCTCGACAAGTCGCGCAAGAGAAAAGAGCGGCTAATCGATCGAGACACTCGGTGCACACACAGGCGGCTCGTCAAATCGAGGCCAGCGACACCGAGTTCTCTCTCTCTCTCTGTTTTGGCCGCGTTTGATTATTACACTCCTATAATGCGGCAAAAATACATCGCTTGGCCTTTTAATACGAGCGGCCTCCATTGTACGCGCTCCGGGAGGTCGTGCGAAATGGGTCGTCGAGGATGTGGGAATATTTTCGTGTACGCGAGTAGCGATTCTCGTATTTCTTTTTTTTCTTTTCTCTCTCTCTCTCTCTCTCTCTCTTTTTTTAATAGCGGAAAAACTCGCGGCGTTTCTCGCTCCATGTTAAAATTCTTCTTTTGACGTTTTCCCACACGGACGCACACGCGTACACACACGCGCACGTTTAACATATAAAGCAGCCCGGACACGTGCGCACGCGTGCATCGCTTTGAACTGTTGCAGTATACGCACGTCGATCGCAGAATAACGAGAGAGAAATGAGAGCCGGCCTGCGCATATATATACATATGCGTATGAGGGAGTCATTAATTCCATTGGCGAGGCATATATCCAAGCAACGAATTGCACAGCACTCGCGGATCACTCAATTATAACACCCGGCAAATGTGTATATGTATATATGTGAGATGGGTATAGAAACCTCCATGAGCAAAAGCTTCGCTGCGTGTCAATAACGACTTTCAGCAGTGGTTGCCGCTGCCGCTGCAACAAACTTCGAGACACAAGGTTTCTCCTCTGTCGGCGCGGACTGCACTTCTCGCTCTTCGGTCAATGACGCGTTTGCGAACTGCAGAGTAGCGGATAGCGCACTGTGTGCTCCGCACAAGTGCCACGGTGTATACGTGAGAAAAGGCTTCCACGTTGCGTGGCAATGAAAAAACGTTAGTGTACACGTTTGTGCGTATGTATGTAGAGCCGATAGCGTATCGCTAATGTCGAATGATTAGATTCGTCGATTCGATGCACGTCGACGCGCTTTTTGCTCACCTCGTTCCGCTAACGAGTACATATACACATATATATACGAAAAATTGCATTTTTTTTCTACAGTTGTTTACGAGATAAGCGAGATATAAATATAGTCCGTTGTTAAAAATGTAAACGTTTAGAAATAGACGTTGAAATTACACTCGAAATATATCTATGCAAAAATGACCGTTAATCGATTTATTGGATTATTATAGTTCCACGCGTCTCAACAGCTTAATAGCGCTATTATTACTATTATAGTATCAAATATTTAGCTTGTATCCATCATCGTTTCCCCCGTATACGATATGGCACACTTCTAAAGGGCGCACAAGCGCAAATTCTTGAAATTACACACTCTTCCCGACACATCACGCGAGACTACTGAACTACACAGGGTATATAACGACGAGTTTAGCGTAAGTATACATTCGAAGCCTCAATCGCGCGTACACAGGCCACACGGAATAGCAGTAAAATATACGTAGTCGCTCTCAACGCCGCGACGTCACGCGAAGCAAAGCAGCGCGAGAAAGGGAGAGAAAAAAAAATTGAATGCTATACGCAGGGGAAGAAATGCACGGCAGGTATAGCGAGCTGGAAATCGTCGCGACGCTCAGCACTTGGAGGAGTTACCGCGCCGATGGACGGCGACGACGAGGGGCTTAACGCGCGTCGAACGAGTGGCCGGTTCGACGCGCGTCGACGCGGACATTTTTGCCCGCAGAATTGCGCGTTAAAAATAGACGACCGAATTTTTCTCCGCGAACGTGCTGTAATGATAGGAATGCCTGCGCCCGTGGGCCAAAAGTAAAAAAGTTATATAGTTGGAGGCAAGATCGATAAATAAAAACGCCGACCGCAACCACCTCGCGCGCGCCAATCGATGGACCAAAGATCTTCGCGCCTTTAAAAATAGCCCGTGACTCCTGATATGAGCTCCTCGTCCCGCTTATTAACGATTTCTCGCGCCCCAATTAACCGCGCGAGAGCTGGCGCGCCTGTATATACCTCGCCCGCCATAATCTCCTCGTCCATTCAGGTCTCATATACAAAAGCCCACGCGATGCCACCGCTAAGCCGGATCGCGGTGCAATTTTTTTTTTTCGAGCTTTTGTTTCGAGAAATGCGCAGCGCCGCGCGCGCGAAATGAAAACAAAAAGCCCGCGCGCAGGGGGGAAATGTGGACTTGCGGTCCAAGTTATACCGGCGTGCGCTTCCTCTGTAATTCTCCGGGCGCGCGGTTGGAAAATGAGCGGAAACGCCTGACAAACCAGTTTGCGATTATTCAAATCACCGTGAAAATGGATTAGTAACGACGGCTAACCTGTCGTCCGCACGTACAGAAATTGCAATGTACAGCTTTAGCGTAAATTAGATTACAACATTATGAGCATTTTACACTTTTGTTTCTCGAACGCGCGAAGTGTATAATGTAACGTGATGTGGAATATTCGTTGTACAGTGTATGCATATACAGTTTGTTTAGAGACCGTCGTGCTGGATTAACCTATAGCCTCGAGACGAGAAGAAAACGTATCGCCCAGACGGTCTGGCCCGAGCGGCAGTCCAGAGATAAGCGGACTCTAACAAATGGCCCTCATTTTAATGCAAACGACGAAAAAGCTCGTATAAATAGTAGACGGACTTTTGTATACAGGTATATAACACTCACGACGCTGAGGTATATAGAATAGATATAGGTATACCGTGAAGAGAGGGGGAGAGCAAAGGTTCAACTCGCGAATCGGCCCTCTAATCTCTCCAGCTCCTATACAGCTATAGCCCCTTTCATCCCCAAACGCGCGCTTTCTTTGATACATAATACGAAAAGTCGAGCTAAAATTAACGGAGCCTCGCGCTTCTCTCATTCCCGGATCTTAATTATACATCGAAGCCGGAGATAACGCGCAACGGACGTTTTATTCGATGGAAAATCGAAAAGCAAAATCTTTTCGGTTGAGAAACGCGATGTTCATGGAATTAATCGCGCTCTAACCTTGATTTCCCCGCGAGCCCCGGGAGCCAGTGTGCGGGAGCGTCAACAGCCCGCAGCGACTTGTGCGCGCGGCGCGAGGAAGGAGAGACTCTTGAGAAGGTGCGCGCAGAGCCGAGCCGCGTGCGTGTATATCGATGGCACTCTGGGGAGAGGCCCTTCACCTAGATATAAGCACGGGGCTCTGCGCAGCAGCCCTCCTCACGTGTGTATATATAATGCTCCCTGTTTTTCGCCCGCGCTTACGCGCCGGAGAGCTGCTTGCGCGAGGGTCCTTTTGTTTAACGACTGTATAATTTGAGGAGGCCGAGTGCGCGCCTGTCCCGAATCACGTGACGGCTTTCCAACCAATTTGCGAGAGTTAAATTTTCCTGGAAAAGACGTAAATACCCAAGAGAGCCGTTTTCCTGCTACGCGCGTCTGTATCGTATATAATACTCGCATATAGCGGAGACGCGCGGGAAGTCTCTTACTTTGGAAAAGCATGCATATACATATACAATAATGATTGTACATTAAGGTAACGGCTCACGCGCGTACGCGTTTTACCTTCGAATTCGACAACTCTTTTGGTTAAGCGACGACGCGGAGAATCGTGTGCAGCCTAAAAGCTCATTCAATTTTCCATTGTACAGTATTTTTTTTTTTTTTTGTATATTCAGTGAAGAAGCGTATATACACGTCGTAGGATAAACGAAAGAAAGAAAGCAATAAAAGAAAATAACATCGCGCGCCGCGCAAGCGCTAAGAGAATCGACATGTAGACAGTGAGTCGAGCGCCTTATGCTGATGCTGTGCAGCTGACGCGTTGTGTACACAATGGAGCCGCTATGTGCGTGTACGTGTGTGTGTGTGTGTGTGTCTATAGAAGTGCGGAGGAAATCAAGCCGCCATCGCATCAATTATAAAGTGCGCGCGCGCCTCTCGTATACGAGCCTCTAGAACGCGGAGAGAATCGAGTGGTTGTCTCTCAGTACACTCGAGACACTGTGCAGCGCGCTGCTCTTATCCCGGAATCACCTATCACTACATAATGCAGGAGCACGGGTGTCTCTTGCTCTAACTACTCTGGCATTACACGCGCAACGATCGTTCGTCGTTTTAATGTTACGAGGCCATTATTTTTTTTGCATTATGTATAGGAGAAAAGCGATGCGTATACGCTGCACATATACACACGGTCGCGTATAGTTGGAGTCGCGCGCGCGGGAAAGTTCGGAGCGCGCATCGATTGGACGACTATTGCGATTCGAGATTCCCCGCTTTATTGCGATCGCGTATATTTACGGAGAATTTCCATTGATCGCGCGTACGTTTCTCTCCGTGGGCAGTACGTATATGCATCGAATCATCCCACGTAATTACTACAGACGCATGTACGCGTACACCGCACTGTACGTAATATCGCTTTCCAACTAGAGCAGCGCATTACATGTATACATAGCTGATGGCTTACAAAGTCTATCGCTGACATGTACAGCTCACTGATAATCGACGAGCCACGAGGAAGTCGCCGCACGTATCACTCGACTCCCATCTTTCGCTGCTCTCTCGCGCGCGCGAACTAATCGCCTCGGCACGACTGGAAATTATACAGACAGAGAGCGCGCGCGCGAGAGAGACTCTGAGATCCGTAGAAAGTCAGGCGGCGAAGAGTCCGCGCGAATCGTGTGCAGCCGACGGGCCGCGAGCAGAAGAAAGTTCCTTATTAAGGACGATAGCCGCCGACGCCCTGGGCTCTCTGCCAGTCATCGTGGGATACGGCTGGAGCCACACTGGCTGCCGGTGTATCGTGTTTCGCGCGAGCGCGAGCGAGCGAGCCTATGTACATTTGCATGACTCGTTGTCCTGGATACTGACGGGCAAAATAAAGCCGAGACTTTCGGTGTCTCTCTCGCTCTGTCTACCCTCTGGGAGAGGGAGGGGGTGAGCTTTCTTTGCTACGGTCTTGCGCTGATTTATCGCGACTTCACTTTGCGCTGTTCGAATAAATATAAGCTTTTCAGGGAGGCGTGACCAGAAGCGATGAACGTTTTGCTGAATCGCTTAGACGTTTTTTTCTCTCCCTCTCTCTCTCTCTCTCTCTCTCTCTCTCTCTCGACTTACATTACGTAACCTATACACTTCGATTTGAGTTTATACGTATACGGGGTATACCCATTCCAAATCGATTTGCGGAGTACTTTGTTATTGTACTCGGTAAACGCTAAAATTGAAAAAGTTGAACACCATTTCTATACGCGTACAGCCGGTAAACCGACTTAAATTTTTATTTGGCCTCTTGGTATAAAAGTGTCGAGCGCGCGCGTATTCCCTCAACGTTGTTCAACATGTAATCGAAGAAGCTTTTATACGCTCTCTCATCGTGGACTCTCCAAGAGGATATCACTTAGTCGTCGATCTCAGTGTAAACAACGTCAGCTATCGCCTGCCGCGCGCATTAAAATTCAAGCTCTCCCCTTCTGCCCCCTCCTCCCCGTTTGCTAATCAATCTATGCCATTCCGGCCAATAAATCACGAGGAGAAACGATCCTGGCCAGTGAGCGATCAAAGCGTACACACCGAGCCGCAGGTTAAATTATCGAGCTGTGTACTCGATTATGCACGTCCAGGGTGCGTCCTTTAGGTCAACGCGCCTCGAGAGCCCCGATGTTTTATGCACGTGCGTGAGTGATTCCCCGCTTTGGCTTTACTTGCTTCTTTCACCTCGAAAGAGAGAGAGAGGAGCTTAACTGCGAGAGGGAAGTTCCTTTCGCTGTTTGTTTCGCTGTCGCGCGATTGTATTGAGACTGAAGAGCGACGGAGAAGATTAGAAAAGCGCTCTTCTTATGACCCACTTATACGGCACAACGTGAATTTTTCCCGAGACGCGTATATACCGTCAACCTCCCCCCCCCCCCCTCCCAAACTGCAATATTCACCGGGCTGAAGTCACCCGCGCGCGCATGATGTGTACGGTCGGGAGTGCAGCTCACCTTCGTCACGCGAGAGCATTCAAGTGGGAGGATAAAGGAAAAGAGCATCGATACCTAATCTCGCAATAAACTCACAACGACGACGACGGCGACGACGACACTGCGGTAGCGGTAGCGTCGGAGGTCATAATTCGCTCGACCCGGAATTCCCGTGAAAATTCTCTCACCCGAGACTAGCTGAACCCGCACCTACGCGCGTTCGTCTATGTACACACAGCCATGTGCCGCACACCTCGGCAAAGGTCTCTATCGATTTCAGACTCTCTCTCCGTCTCGCTCTTGCTCTCCTGCGGCAGCAGCGCGCCGCGAGATGAGAGAGGGAAGGCACGCGACGTTTATCCGGAATACCGTCGTCTCTCTCTCACGGATAATACGACGATCGGAAGGTTCGAAGCTCCGAGGCTCTTTACGTGTGCGACAGAGAGAGAGAGAGAGAGAGAGAGAGAGAGAGAGAGAGAGAGAGAAGAGCGCGAGCTGAGGGATGAAGGTGTTTATGGACGTCGTCGTCTGCTCGACGAGTTACGGCCCGCGTTTATTCACGATGGAAGGAAACACACAAAAGCGAGAGAGCCGAGAGGAAAGTCGTTTCGGTTGCTTATTGAATTCTCACAAAGCCGCATACACATCACCTGCTCTCTCTCTCTCGCCTCCTCCTCTCTCCCCAGAGAATAATACATTGGAACTTTGTTCTTTTTTTCCCCCGCGCGCGCGCGACAGAACACTCTGCAACGCGCTGCAGGTGCGGTCCGAGAGACAATTTCCTCCCTACGGCTTCCGATAGGACGCCCATCGAAAACTTGGACTTGGCGCAATTCGTCACACTGACTCATCGATCCCATCTGGCGTCGAACGCGCGGCAAGTTGGAGAGATTTACACGGAGACAGCGGTGGAAATGAAAAATGCACGCATAGCAGCGTATTACGCGAATTGCGGAAGTAGTCGTCCCACGGGACTCCGTTGTACGCGCAGAGGGCGCGAATCAATAGTCGACAATTGGGTCAAGGGCGCGGAGAGCCAGCGCGCTATACTGTGTTTCCGCGAAAATCGCGGAGACATCCTGTGCGCACGTCCGCGTGTACGCACAAGATCGGCATGGCGCGGGGGGACATATCAGACTCCTCGCGCGTCGAGAGACTGAGAAAACACTGCACGCTTGAAGGGCTCGCGACTAACAAGTTCTCGCACTTGGCATACGTGTCTCTCGAGTATCGTTCTGTTGGCATAATGAAAAATTCATGAGAGTTACGCGCTATACTTTGCGCGTTTAGTTCGGAATCCTGCCAGGGGGGAATGGACTTAACTCGCTCGTCCAAGTTTAATGCGGAAAAAATTTCCGAGCGATGCGTATATAAAGGGGGAGACACGCGCGAGCGAAGAAAGAGCCGAGAGGGAGGGGTGAGACATTGTTTCGAGAGACAGAGCGGCTGCGGTGTTACGTAATTAATTGCCTCTTGAGCTGTATAGACGCACAACCGCCGGGCAGAGCAGCGCCTCCCCTATTCCCTATACGTACACGGGCAAACGCGTATACTTATACACACACACGCACGCACGATGCAGTTACGACTGACGAGTCTCCCCCGTACACGTATACACAGGTAAATCCAATCAACCCTTAATCTTGCGCGGGACCAGTGCTGCAGTCAACAGCTTCGAGGGCCGCCGAAGGGGGAACACTGCACACACGCGACGCGTATAACGCACAAGGGGGGGGGGGCGGAGTTGTTGTAGAGAGTGTCGTTATATCGATATATGTATATACGCTGTTTGCAAGCGGGAGATTTTCTTCAGCGCAAGATTATAATGGGAAGCGCGCGACGAAGGATGAGTCGAGAGGATTTTCTCGCGAGGGAATTCATTGCGCTAATTTGGGGGGGAGCCAAGTATGCAGGAACCGATGGAAATTGGAGCGGAGTTAACGTGTGTACGACTGGGCTTAAAGCCGAAAAAGCCAGCGAGGCGGCTTACGTAAGCTATCGGCCGAGACGAGACTGCAGTATAGCATCTCTCTATGTTTATCTCGGCCGCGGGCGAGCGATCGGTTTTTCCTCTCTTCTCGTCGGAGCGCGCGCGAGTATGTGGGTATATAGGGGATCGCGTACGCGCGAGGCACAGTTGGCTGCACCATGCATAAACTGGCGCGAAGCAATGACCCCGTAAGAAAGCGTCACAACACAAGCTCGTTTATCCCGAGCGTAGGGTGAGAGAGAGAGAGAGAGAGAGCTGGGTGCGAGATCGATGAGGCTGCAGGAATATAGGGAGAGACAGCCGAGATTCGTACGTATGTATTTTCCGTATAAGCGAGTATGAGAGAGGCGAGAGGATGAGAAGACTCACCTTGACGAAGTGCAGGTTCTCCTTGTCGAGGAGGAACTCCATGGATTTGTGTGGTCGCTGGTGGTGTCCAGCGGCCGCCTCGCTGGCCTGCTTAGCCCTATGGTGATGCTGGTGGTGGCGATGGTTGAGACTGTTGTTGAGGGCAGCAGCGGCAGCGGCAGCTTGCTGGGGGCCGCAGCAGCCGTTGCTGGTCACATCGTGCTCGTCGTACTCTAGGCTGCAGTCGCAGTCGTCGACCTGCTCGCTCCCGGCGATCGAGAGCGAGAGCGCCGGCGCTTGATGATGGTGGTGATGCTGGTGGTGCAGGTGGAGGTTGCCGTTGTGATTGAGATTGAGGAGGCTGCGAGCCTTCTTGCTGGCGGCGGCCGCCTCCTCGGGATCGACGGGCGCGTCGAGGTCCGTCTCGAGAAGGCCGGCGGGCCGCTGCTGCTGCTGCTGCTGCTGCTGCTGCTGCTGCTGGTAGTAGCGCTGCGGCTGCTGTTGCGGGTGATCCTGGCTGGCGAGCATCGCGGCGCGCGCCTTCGCCATCTCGATGGCCGCCGGGTTACCAAGGTCCGTGGCGGCGCGTCTGCGCGACGGGGCTGAAGGGGCCGCGGCCGCCGGGGGGACGACGCCTACGCCGGTGGCGCCTCGCTGGGCCGCCTGCGGTGGTAAAGGCGGCTTCCTACTGCTCATCAACACTGGCGGCCTCCCGTTCGCGCTGCAACAAACACAACGAGCGAGCTTAGTCGCGCTGCGACGGCTGTAGATAGGGGCAGATAGGGGTGACTCGCCCCCAGCGTATCGAGCGGGTCGTCGCGAGCTTGAGCCGAGCTTGCAGAGAGGGAGCCTCGCTGCTCCACTTTTATACGAGCGTATAAGGGGGGTTGAGAAGGCAGGGATCTGCTCGTCCATCCACACATTTTAGCCTATATGCTTTGGTATACACACTGCTAGTTCATTGCATTCACGGCTGCATTTTCCCCTCATAAATATAGCGCACGAATAACAAACTCCACTGATAGACCCCCTATAGCTATCACCACGTCAACGACAGTCGATCGCCGACTCCCAATGACATAAACTGCCCGTTAATTTTAGCATCATATACATCTTCTCCGTTATGTACATCACGTATTGTACGCATAATTTTGCCATCGCGATCCATCAGTGCCGAAAATTAAGCATCGTCCCTCCATTCTCCGCGAGGATCAAACGCTTCGAGCGAATTGGAGCACGCGGAGAGCGCCATACCTCTGGCGCGCGTCGCACGAGGTATGTCTACATATACTCATGCCGCGTTAGCTCACGCGCGTAAACAATTTAACGAACTCGGAGGAATCCGATGCAGTTCGATCGAAATCCCAGCCAACGATCGCGCGCGAAATTCAATTGTCGCGAATTAAGCACGCGCGGACAGTGTTAATTCTTCTCTCTCCTTCTCTCCTCTTCTCCATTGTTTACTCGGAAGCGGCTTTTCCCCGGCGCTACGAGCTCGCGATATCGCTTGCGACAGACGCCGATCTCGCGAGAGACCAGACCTATGCGCAGCGCGCGATCGCAATCGTCGAGTCTCCCGAGAGCGGGTATAGTGAGGGATTCGCCGACTCGTGACGAGCGCGAGCGGCTTTCTAATGCTGCCTCTCGCCGTCGTCGTCGTCGTCGTCGTCGGCGTCGTCGGCGTCGCGAAATACTGGAACGATCGAGCGGTGCAGTCGATCCGCGCCTAAAAATACAGGCGCGCGTTTTGAAATTCGGTCGGAAGACTGGCGTGTGCCGCCTCTCTTGCGACAGAGACACACGAGAGAGGAGAGGAAAACATTCCGGAGAGCCTCTCGTCTCGTCTCCGCGGCAGCGCCGGCGTCGCTTTCTACGAATACATCAAAGAAAATTATCCAGTCGCTCGTATAGCCGCAGCTATCCGTCGACGAGAGAATTTATATAGAGCCGACGCGGATATCGGCTGTATGCATATAGTTTCGTCAGATCTCATTGCGCGTTATACACGGCAACGCTTGGAAAAGTCGGAAAAACGCCTCCGCGAGTGTAGTGCTGAAAACGAGGTCGGAATTTCTTCCAATGCTCTCCGAAGTATGCGGAGCCTATATGCGTATGATACGCGTCCATGGCTGCGCGTGGTAAAAGAGGCGGCGCATCGTCCGATAACTTCCGCGCGAGGCGGACAGTCATATTTATGCGGCGACTACGGCGTCGCGTCCGTTTACCATATAAGCGCAGCGCGCGGAGATTAACGAGCCGGCGACGAGAAGGAGGCGGATGAACACGAAGCTGAAGAAGAAGAGGCAGCCGCGAGAGCTGCTACAAGCCTATTTCTCGCGCTCTTTATATATATATACCAGATACCTGTATATAGATATATGCATATACTATATAGGTATGTATATGCGCCCTGAGAAAAGAAGAGGCGCGTGCCTGGGACAACGGAGAGAGTTGTTGACGCCGCTGTTGTCATTGCATTCTTCTTGTGTGTACAGTCCCCGTGGGTGGCAGATTAGACGGCGCGCACACTATATAAACTCGCTGCTGCTTTTTTCTTCGGGACTTCACGCTGACTAATTCGACGCTTCGTTTAATCTCGTCACACGTGCTTCCGCAGACGATATATTTACAATTTAATAATATACATCGAAGCGCTTGCTTGTATAGATTATACTCCGCGTTATTTCTTTTTTTTTCGAGACTTCTTTTTGAGGAAAACATATGAGTCAAAGCTGTTTACGAACTATGAGCGTGTATATTATATACGCTCGTATATACGTGTGCAGCGCGATGCGTTTATGACAACTTTTTTTTTCATAGGAAGTACTTATATGCGCAGACCTTGGGAAGCTTTTAAGCGATGGCTATATAGACTATACGCAGTTTTAACATTGACTGACTGCCGCTTTTTTTTGTGTGGGTGTTCGAAGTACTTACACACATAAGACTTGCAGCGCGTGTATGTGCCTAGGATAAAAGTGGTTTTTATCGCAACTTCCTTATCGTAGGGTTATCGAGTAAAAAGCGTGAATTTTTTTCTTCGCAACTATACTTCCCTTATCTACATGCTGCAGTCAAGAAGTGCAGTTGCGTAGTTTACAAAAGCCGTCGCTTTTCAGTGACAGAAAGAAATGCCGCTATATCGATCTCCGCGCGTTTCCCGATCGACAAATACATTTATCGTGCAGAGTATATATAGAGCAGTCGATCGAGGCTTATTCAGTTATACATGGTCGACGACTCTGGTATGAAGAAAAAAATTCAATTCGCGAGTGATACGTATGTATGTACATGCATATTGCGCTGCACATCATCCTTACGTAAAGCTTCCAGGAACCACCGATACAAAAAAAATTCTAGTGTGTTGAATTTTCTGAGAAAATTACAGTGAATGGTAAAGTACATATATTTGTGCAGGGAAAAATCCTTGATTATAAATTTAGCTTGATACTTTAATTGTGTACTGTACATGTTTATTCTGTCAGCACTAGGATTATAAGAATAATAAAACCGAAAGTTTTCCGTCTGCGAGGAGCGAACTGCACTGTGTAGTGTTATAAACTGGTCAGTTCGCCCGCTCTTCGCAGCCGCCGTCGCGCCTCAGATTATTTTTTCTCCCTGGCCTCTTTGGCAAATCCAGAGATTATTCCCTTTCTTAAAATGTGTCTAATATTTGATCCAGTCGTTCGTTTTCAAAGTTCAATAGGTTAAATTAAAGCACTTTTCTTCTACTTTAATTTTAAATTTATATATAACTCATCACAAACGAAATGAAAAAATGATGCAGGTAAATGAGAAGTAGAAAAAGACCGTCAATTTAAGCTATTAAACGTTAAAAATGCACGACTGGATCAAAAGTTAGAAGGATTTAAAAAAAAAAGATAAAATAGACTTTTTTCGTAAGTCCTGAAATAAAATTCGTTGTCTTAAATTAAAGGTCTTTTAGATTACTTTAAATTAATATACATGAACAAACATAATAAAAATTATAATATTGCAGATAATGCAGTTTTTTTATAAAAAGAACAAAAATCGTGTTCATTTTTTTCGGGTTTTGAAGCTGGAGCCTCATAGGACTTTGATTAGGCACATAACATTTTATTGTTTAAAATTATCTACCAAACGAAACTACTATGGTCTAAAAGGTGTGCCCTCAAAATTAAAATGTTCTTGGCCCTAGTGAACTAAACCTTTTGGTGGATTCACTCATATGTGCTAAACCACAAAATAGTGGAAACAACTCGCCTCAGAAAATTGCAAAATTTTTTATTGAAGACACACATACTAGACCTGTTTTCTGGTTCCTTGGAGTATACTGAAAGAGAAAAAATTCGCGTGAACGGCAAATCGTATAAGGGTATACTCTTTCTGGAGCAAAAACAACTCGAAAAATGAGAAATAATTAACAAAAAAAGGATTCACACATTTTTTTAGAATTCAAAAATTTTATTATAACAAAAATGTCTTAAAATTCATCGATGAATGCTCTGAAATTTTTTCAGATTTTCAAATGACGTTTTTCGAATTTTCGATTTTTTTGACTTTTCGACAAATTAAAAATTGTACCGGATCAATCTAAAAAAATTTCAGAGCCTTCTTCGATGGATTTTAAGACATTTTGTTCTAATAAAATTTTTATAACATAGTCTATAGTTTTCGCGAAAAAAGTGTATGAATTCTTTTTTTGTTAATTATTTCTCATTTTTCAAGTCGTTTGTTTCTTCCGAAAAAAGTATATCTTACGATTCGCCATTCACGCGAGTTTTTTCTCTTTCAGTATACTCCAAGGAACCAGAAAACATAGGTCTAGTAGGTGTGTTTCAATAAAAAATTTTGCAATTTTCTGAGGTAAGTTGTTTCCACTATTTTGTGGATTAACGCATATATGTCGAATTTCAATGAAAAAATGCACTTTTCTTTGGTCTAGAAATTGAAAAAATTTTGTTTAAAGCTAGAGGTTTCGGACCGATCAGACTTTCTTTTGTGAGCCAAAAGATAGTCAAAAGTGCAGAGGAACATGGGAAAAATTACTAATAACCATATTTCTCAGCCATTTTACGCTTTTTTTGCAGCAAATTAATGAGTCAACACTGAAATAATAACAACTACGAATGTTCCCGAGGCAGCAATATAATTTCGAATAACACTATAATAAAGTATTACAAAAGAACTTTAATTTTAAAAAAAATATGCCAAGTTTCGATGCTCTGATCAAAAGTTATGCCCATTAAAAAAAATATATATTAAAAATCCGAATTTTTCACCATCTTTTGGCTTATAGAAGAAAGTCTGATCGGTCCGAAACGTCTAGCTTTAAAAAATTTTCGATCTAGACCAAAGAAAAGTGCATTTTTTCATTGAAATTCGACATATACATAGTTCATCGAAGCGTAAGCCTATATAAGTAAATAAGTATGCGTCTATCTCGAGTGATGCTGTCGCTACGATTCGAATGCTATAAAACATTGGAGGTCTACACTGGCGCGCAGTTGTGCGTATATAGGCTTGTGAGACATTCGAGATCTCTCGGCACGCAGGATGGTAACCTTGATTTTCCTGAATTTCACATTTGAAGCAATTCAACGCCTCCGAGGTCTCGCACGCGCACTGCGCACATATTATATATGTAATGTGTATATATATATACACACACACACACACTCGAAGAGCGATATGCAAATGAGGTAATATCGAAATAACACGAGGTGAAAGAGTTGATTAAAGAAACAATTTGAATTCATGAATCGCGCGCTCGAAACGAACGGCGCGACAAAAGCCCCCACTGGGCGCACAATATACACGTCCAGAGCGATTAATTCAATTCCAATGCGCTGCCGCGGTGTGTATACGGTACGCGTCGTCCGGAAGTGTATACCGTGCGCTTATACACATAATATGCATACAAATAGAGAAGCTACGCGAGTTTCTCTCTCCTTCGAATCGCATATAATTGTCAGCCGCGAGCCAATAGGCCGGCCTGTCTCTCTAAAGTAAGTAAGTAGCGCTCGCTGTATGTGACGTGGGTAAGCAATGCTTCTTCTTCTTCTTCTTCTTCGTCGTCGCCGCCGTCGTCGTCTTCGGCTCTCGGCTTAATCGAAAGACACTCCTTATTTTGGCGGGACTTTAGTCTTCTTTTTTAACATTTTCGATTTTCACTCGAAGCGCGAAGCCGTAATTCGCTCCTCTCGGACTCGCGGATAATCCGGTGACAGCGCAGTGCCAACGAGTTTTTCTGGCGTGGGAATTACAACAGCCTACTATATATATACACGTTTGTGCGATTTTAAGCTCGCTCGTATTTTCTCTCCGAGCTGCCGCTCGAGGCTGCGAATTTTCCCGACGAAGCGGGGGCAAACGCGACGGCGATTACTGTAATCGCGCGCGACGACTCTCTCGCGCTAAGCGAATTTCTCCCTTGAGTTTGCGATGCCGAGTGTGACACTTTCCACTTAATCGTCGAGCATCAGGATGCCATGTGAAATTCGCTGAAATTTTACAATACGCGACAAGAGACGCCGAGAGAGATGAACGGCGCTTATAATACGCGACGTACACAACGAGGAGTTGAAAAGTCAAGCGGCGATTAATAACAAGCTGCGAAGCAGCAAATTAAGCCGAGAGGGTCGTCTCTCTCTCTCTCTCTCTCTTCCCGCATTGTTCGCATTGCAAAGAATAAAGCTCCTGTGCTATATATCGTCGGTGTACAAGCGGTGAGTCGTCCCCCCCTCTTTAATAGTCGCACAGGCACGTCTCGAATTTCATTCCTTCATGACTGCGCAGCTCCTCGCGCGAGAGAGGCCTTTAAATACCAGGGCCTGATTCATACACTCACGTTCGAGCCGAGGAGAGATTCGCGACTGTGTGCGCGGGTATGTATAGATGAGAGGAAAGGATCCCTACAGCAGCTGGGGGGACCGTTATATAGCTCAAGAGGCGACACTCTGCGACTGCTATATGGGGCGCGATCGTGAGGTGAAAATAGACGACTGATAAGGGCTGCGATTTGTCGCAGTGTTCTATATATAAGCAATAAACCCAGTTTCTCTACCGATATTGAATGAAAATTATAGAAAATCGACACGATCGACATTTGTCAAAGGTTCATACAAGAGAGTCGGCACAGAAGACCGGAGTCGTGGCCCTTAATGAAGAGGACAGACGGAGATAAAGCAGACACCGAGCGAGAGAGATGCTCGCGCTGCAGCAGCGGCTCCTTCTCTCCGGCTCTCTCCGCCAAGACGCTAGAAATAATATTTCGACCTCGGACTGCTGCAGAGACAGAGAGAAGTCGCAGTTATGCCGCCAGTCCGCGCGCGCACTCGACTCTCTCGAGTGCAGTCTCTGTACACATATGCGCCAAGTGAATCCTGATGCACGAGCCGTGTGCTTGGTAATTTCTCGCTTCTTAGGTGGCTCGGACGTGCGGAGATTCTCCTCGACTCGAGCATCGTGCGCCGAGCGATTTTCGTTATGGCGAGATGAGGAGCGGAGTTCGTTACTTGAAAAGGATACGTTTGGCTTCTGTACGCGAGCTTACGATGAACTTGCCGAACAGAGAGCATCATTGTGCGTGTATACAATCGTGGACTCATGGCCATTATCGTCATTGTAACGCGAGCGAGGTCTTTTTTTATTTTTTTACAAATGGAGTCAATCGACACGCAGAGACGACTGTAACCGGATCAATTAAATCCCAATCAAATTTTCACAAACGAACCTAAAATCAACAAGTCTGCGTTCCACGGACCTAGTATCTCCCTGACCCACTTGAGCCTTAACGAGAAATCAATGAGAAAAAAAAAGAGCTGCGGCAGCCGCAAAAGAACGCGCAAGAGGTATGGTAGCGCAGAAGAAAGCTACTTAGCGATTCCGGAAAGCGGACAATCATCGAGGCAAGCGTGATTTCCGTGACCTTTTCATCCAATATTTACACTGCGAGAATCGCTCTTTCCCCCTTCCTCTCCTCCACACGCTACACGTTCACTGTACAGTGTACACACGCACGCACGCACACACATAGGTGCACAGCTGTACGTAGACTTAAAATATACAAGCGCGTAAGTATACAGCGAGAGGAGTGGCGACGAGCGAAACGGAACGCCGGCACAAAATCGAATAATACAACGAGACGAGCGAAAAGCGTGAGCGCGTGCCACGCTGATGACGCGCGCTAACTCGTCAATCGACTTTAGACTCGCGTATACAGACGTGCAGCCCCGCTGCCGCAGCCTCATCGCCGCGCGAGCGCATCGCCGATGAATCGGCCGCCTAATGACCTAAACGAACCTGATGCTTCTTCCTCTCTTTCACTTTATCCGAGTGCTTACAACCGCGCGAGGGCAATTTCGTTCGGCTCGGCTCTGTTGTGACGCGAGATTATGTAATTTTAGGTGCTGCTTCGGGAATGCGAGGAATTTTGAATGCGCTCGCGCGACCGCCGCGAGAAATGACGTATTTCGTCGTGTTTTGCATTTCATCGCGGGCGATGACTCATCGGCTTGCCGCAGCGCATTATGGAGTGTGCCGATTCGCTTATGTAACAAGTAGCTCGGAAAAAATTGATGGTACTTTGCAACACGTGCGTGGTCTTGTGTTATTTGTCTATCGCAACAACTCCAAAGAAAATCTGAAATGACTATAAGTACTCTTTGCCTGAATCGCTCGCGAACTCTGTATACAGGCGTTGCGTAATGCGAAAATACATAAAGAGAGCATTTGAATGGGACAGGAAACGCCGGTTATGGAGCACACACGCATCCATCAAGCGAACAGCCGTATAAATTTGTTCTGAAAATTGCTATTTTACAAAACGAACACAGCCGCCGCTGAGCGAACAAATAGATCTGCTCGATCTGGATACAACATGCGCGCAATCCGACAGATAGCTAATCCTGCTCATCGCGCACGCACAGGCCGAAAAAAAGAGTAACCGCGCCTCTCTCTCTCTCACGCAATAAAAGCCCTCATAAACGACCGTACACACATCTCTCTCGGCGCGCAGTGTCGATCCCATAGCACACGAACGTGATCGGCTCGCGTGACTATATATGTGTCCAAGCGCGCGCGCACAGCTGTGCAGAGCAGCGTTCGTTGACTCCCTCTCTCTCTCTCTCTCTCTCTCTCTCTCTCGTGAGCGCTTGTTGCTCGTCCCTTCCTATAACAAAACCCACAGCGCGCGCGCCGATATCGCTGACCTCATTGTCATCGCAGGGAAAAGCGATCGTTCGCCGTTGAGTCAGGTCAAGGGTCCTTCCGTGCCCCCTCCCGCGAAACAGTGCATTGTCTACGACGTTTTTCCGCGCGTATGTGTGTACAGTCGCTGCGGGTCGTTTCGCGGACAGCGCCATATTGCCCGCGCAGTGTAAATTATATACATCGCGAGTGTGTCGTTTCTGAATAAATTACAATCGCAGGACACGACGCACGCCGCGGCGGCTTGGCTACATCGATAAGTCGACGCTCTTCGTTTTTCTTTATATTCGTTGTGTGCGGGATGATCGAATGCGCGCACTTGGAGCCGCCGGAGTTTTAATTCGGACATACGCTTACTTACATGTGTCTTTCGCGAGAGTAAACAGTTAGTCTTTATACATATGGTGTAATTGAGGCGCGTTCGAATTGTTCATATATCTTTAAGCGGTCGACCTACTATTCTAACTTAATTTGTACTCCGATAGCGATCGGACGCTGATTTATTTGAATGCATTAACTTTATTTCATTTCGTTTTCTAATACGAGCGCAATTTATTACGAACTACTCTGTCATTATCGAATGAGTTCTGCGAGATACTCGAGGCGCGCGATTGCACAATCAGCGACATTTCACAGCTGCGCCTGCATGACATTTATTGAAAAAAAGAATTACGTCCGGGATACTCTCGTACATTCGTTTCTCATGAGACTGCGCGCGTGCGCTTACTCCACTCGATAAACAAAGCAGCGAAGATTCCCGGGCTTAAGGACTTGACGCCGCACAAAGTTTCACAGAACCCATGCGTATATACGAAGCCGCGAGACAAAGCAGCACCTCCAACAGAATAGGTCAAAAAGCGTCGCACTCTGCGCGCCTCGTCGGAAGTCCCAGTCTCGCGCAGTAACGAGCCGCATAGTTCGTGCAGGCGCGAAAGGGGAGAGATCAGCAGGAGAGCAGACGCCTACTCGCGCGCGCGGGAGCATTGCGAATGAAAAATTCTCATCTCTCCCTGCAGCGCTTATACTGCTCTGTTAGAGCTCTAAACGTCCGTCTCGTCGGCGACAGTCATAAACGCTCGTTTATAATCTATAATTAAGGTCGGCCGCACGACGACCGCGCGTAAACAAACACCAAGAAGCAGCAGCAGTAGCGGGCGGCGGAAGTCAGTCGTTAAATATTTACCCAGGACGCGCGCGTTACATGTGCAGAGAGATATAGAGAAATGAGAAGCGCTACATTTTCGAAGCTTTCGCGCTGTTTGAAGTAGACGGAGCTTTCCAGCCAGCTGGCGACGCCGGTGATATGATTAGGCTCGCTGAGTTTTTTTTTTTTAAGCCGGTGCTCAATGCCGCGTTATGCCTGCATGCGCGAGTCCTTGGAACTGGGGAGAAAATGCAGGGTTATCTGTAAGCGACTTTAAACACCCGTATGATGATGAGGAGCTTCACTGTATACGTTAGGCGAGTCGGCTTGTGAATCGGACGCAGGTTGTCGGTATCTGTGTCGATAAGAGCGTAGATGTACAACAGGCTCTGCGCTGATGTTTGGTTTTTACAGAGTTTGTCCGATGATTTACAATCAAAATAAGCCTCTGGTCTGATAAGCATGAGAGTTAGAGAACGCAACCTATCATTTAATGGCGTTTGCAAGTGAAAACTCATTTTTCGTATCATGTGTTTCTTTTGATTAAAATGTAATAAATTTTACAAAAAACAGTAGATAAATAAATAAATAATAAAAATAAACAATCCTTCGCAGATATTGCTTTAAATAACTCTTATCAGTAAATAAGAAAAAAAATTTCCATTTTAGTGCAAACAAACGAAATTATTCATATTATCAGTTTGATCGCAATAAAAGAGAAGTTATCGTTACGAGAAGTTTCTTTTTTCAATCAAATGTAACGAATCTTCAAATAAATGAAATATATAAGCGTAATTTCAATGGCTTCCAAAGCAGCAGTAATAAAAACGATCCACGTCAGAATTTACTTTTCAAGAAAACATGCAAATTTACTCATCGGAAACGCAATATCAATGATATAAATAACTGTGATTTTTGACCGCACTTGACAGCATTCATTACTACGATCGCTAGTGCGACATTGCGTGCAAAAGTAATATCATGTTTACAATTACATCACGATATACTTTTCAGCTCGACAGCGTTGATATATATATATATTATATATATACGAGCGCACATTATTGTGTATGTTGTACATGTGTATACGAACGCAGAAACTGGAATAAAAGTGAACTCGCTGTCGCGTAAACAGACGTCGTTCGTCGGGTGCCTGTGTATACCAAAACATAGTTTCTGTGAGTGTCTAAAACGGTGTTATAAACAAAATTGATATGATTTCGCTCGTAAATAAAGGAGCAGGCTCGTGACTAAAAACGTAAATTATTGGGAAATATTTTGAAAATTTGAAGTAAAGGCGGAATGCGAAGAGCTGAATGACTCACCTAACGTTCGAAGCGCTCCTTTCAATATCCGGCCTCCTGAGTTCGCCAGGTTGCTGCTGCATTTGTTGTTCCTGCCTCTCGTCCCTATTATTCTCATCGTTGGGCGGATGCAGCGGTATGATAATGTAATCGGGCTCGTTCTTCCTCCGGCCGGGGGCCGCCTGTTGCACGCGCTGTACACTATGATCACCTGCACCAGCACCACCCATCACACCAGCACCACTCTTTTTCTGCACCTCGGAGCGCGGCACTTTGGAGCGACCACTGAACCGGAGCTTGGAGAACCTCTGGAGAAATCCGCCGAGGCCCCCCTTTTTCCTCTCCCCCTTGGGGCTCGTCGGCGTGGTGTGGTTGACGATGCTGGTCATGCTGTTGCTCCGGACGGTCGTCGGCTCACCGGACATGGCGAGCCTCTTGGCCGCCGTGGCCGACATCTCTGCTGCCCTCGGCTGCACCGTGCTGGCTTCTGCTACTAGTACCTCGTCGCTACTGCTAAGGCCACTGTGCCTGTGTATCGTCGTCTCGTCGGCGTTGTCGCGCTCGGCCGCTGGAGAAGTACTGCTGCCGTCGCCGCTACCAACACCGGCGCCGCTGCTCGCCGCCGATTCCGCCGTGCCGAGTAGTGGGGGAGTTGCCGCCGCTGCTGCTGCTGCTGCTGCTACTGCTCGCCGTCGCGCTGCTGATGCTTGCGCTCCGTTAGTGCCGGCGCTGCCCTCCTTCTCCGTGGCTGCCTGCGTCTCCACCACTACCCTCCAGAGCCTATCGCCCGGCGAACTCGTCACGTCTTCGCAACTTTTTGACACTATCGCTGCTCGCGGAGCACCTAACTTGTCCGGGTAGAACTCGCCGATGAACGATCTCTTCAGCGGTGTGTCTTCTCTCGTGTTTATCGTTGTCGTTGTCGTTGTCGTTGTCGTTGTCGTTGTCGTTTCTGTCAGACTACCACTATTTTCCTCGTCCGTCGTCTTCTCTGTGATAATGGATGTAGCTATAATGGGTTTGTTTTCCAGCAAGCAGGGGTAATCCACCTCGTCGTCTAAAGCGGCGCTTACGACGGCTGGAGCGTGAAGCGACGGCCGTCGCTCAGAAGCGTCGTCTGCACCAGTCGAGAAGAAATCCGAGTTTTTTTTTATCTGGTCAAGCAGCGTTGGCGACTCGGCGCCGTCCTTTCGTTTCTGTTGGCGCTGCTGTCTCGACACGTTTTCCGTGGATTTCGAGTACGTCCTGGAGTCCGGCACGTAGTCGCGACGCGCGTCGCTCACGAGATTCGAAGCTGAGCCGGTCATCTCCTCCACGTAGTCGCTCACCTTTAGCCTGGACGAGCGTCCCGACGAGGGCTCGGTCTGCTCTTCGCAAGCGTCCATGCGATAGAACGGTTTGCTGAAGGACAGATTCCTCATGTAGTCGCACTGCTGAGCCAACTCGTAACTAGCGTTATTCATAACGCGTCGCGGCCTGGAAGGCGAGGCGGGCTCGTTGTCCTCACTTATCGAGGCTGGCTGATTGCTCCGACGTCGGAAGCTGTTCTCGTCGACAGTGTACTGCTGCGCAAGCTCGTAGCTCGCGTTGTTCTTGACGCGGCGCCGTTGCGCTTGCATGCTCGCTTTCATTTGCTGTGCGTTCTCGAGCGCAGCAGTCAACTCCTCGACGTCCGCGCTGTTGCTGGTCGTCGCTTCCTCGACCTCGCGTTTCAGCTGGCGGATGGCCTCGTCCACCACCGCGTCCACGTCGTTCTCCATAGCCTTGGCAAACTCCAGTACGTTGTTCTCGACCGGATCCTGCGTCTTCACAGTGGACGTCGGCACGGACTTCTCCTCCAGCAGATTTTGCGCCTCCTCGTCGAGCTTGCTCGGCGTCTCGGAATTCATCTCCGCGAAGAAGCCGGAGCTCTGCTGCTGACTGCCGTCCTGCGTCTTCACCGACACATTCAACTCCTTGGCGCGCTTTCGCGAGCGCGCCTTCTCCTCGCCGACTACCTTTCCCGGCTCGATCTCCTCCTCCGGCACGCCGCCGTCGTGGTTCACCGCTACGACCTCCGCCATGTCGTCCGTGTCCTGCTCCTCGCCTGCTTCGCTCGTAGCGTCACTGTCACTCTTGGCCCTGTCCTCGCAGATCGTCCGCTCCTCGGAACTGAGTCTATTCACAGCTCGGTCGAGCAGCAGCTCCTCGGTCTCGGCAACGACGTCGTCGTCGAGAGCATCGTCGAGCACGAGGCTCCGGCTGTTGCGACCGCAGAGATGAAGATCCACAGGGACACTGGCCACGCGCGTGTAATTCTCGTAGCGGAGCGTCAGGCTCGCGGCCGACGAGGCGAACGACGAGGAGGATGCAGCGGCGGCCGCTGCGACTGCTGCGGAGTCCAAGAGGCTGGCCGGCAGACTGGGCGCGCTGCGCCACTTATCCGTGAATCTAAAATTAAAGCCGCCCGCCGCCCCGCCGCCACCGGCGCTGTTGGCAGCAGCGCCACCGCCGCTTTGGCGCGACTCCGCACTGCTGCTCGCGGGATGCTGCTGCAGCGAGTTGCCTGCAGCTGTGCCGCTACTCCCGCTGCCGATGCTCCCGCGATGATGGTGATGATGGTGGTGGTGATGGTGGTGGTGGTGCCTCCGGCGGAGCTGCACGCTCGGGTCGATGTCGTCGAGGTCGAGGTCGTCGAGGGCCGAGTCGGTGCTCGCCGCCCCGGAGGGCAAATTCAGCCGGGCGGCAGCCTTCAGGTCGAGGAACGTGATCTCCCGGCGTTTCAGCTCGTCGTCGGAGTCGAGGCCGAAGTCGCGCAGATCGACGCTGTTCCGACAGTCGAGCGAGGCTGCGTGCTGGTACTGGTTCGATGGATCGCCGAAGACGAGCAATTGGTCGACCTCGCTGTAGCGGCTGGGCGGGCCGAAGTCGTCGTCGTCGTCGTCGTCGTCGTTCGGGTTGTCGTCGCTCAGATTGTCCGATGAGTTGTCCTCCTCGTAGTCCGAGTAGGCGTCCGGGTCGTTAAGAGTCCAGGGATCCCTGCGGGCAAAACAGAGAGGACGTGCGCCTGTTATTCGGGTCGAAGCTGTGCGAGCAGGCTGTTTATTATGTACAATGTAATTGTACACGCATTGCTTTTCAATTTTTTGCGCGAGTCAGGAAGAATAGAATTTTTTTTGGCGGCCGGCCAGTCTCGTAAAAATTAATTGCCCCGATAGAGCGAGCTCGAAATAATGAACAATTTATGCGCTTGCCCGCGCGCTATAGAATATAAGTACTTTCCTCTTCGCGCCTCTACCAATTAATTCCCCGTAGTAGTCCTCGATGGCATAACGCGGGCGCAGATGCGGGCTTCATTGAATAATGCCGCCGCGGCTGAGGCGCGCGGGAGAAACTCCTCCGAGCGAGTAATTGAGATAAGTCGAGGGCCATTATAATAAAGCGCATTTTTTACGCTCAGCTCCCGAGTCAAAGACGCGCTAACCGTTGGCCCATTAAAGCCTACTATCATCATCGAGTTAAGCGCCTATATCGAGTTAGCCAATCGGAACGGAATAGCTGCCGCCGCGGCCGAGCGCGACAAATGAAATAGAGAAATTTCGATTGTCAGTGGCGCAAAGGCTCTCAGGGTCAAGTTTGACACTGCTCTGCGCTTGCTCCGTCGTCGTCGAGGAGCCAAGAAAAATTCGGGTCACGTGGCCGCCCAGCCAAATCGGCACTGCCAAGATTCTAAAGAGCGACTGCGCGCGCGCCCCACTCGAGGTTTAAGGTCGATCGAGAGCGCGCAGTATACCCAGAGCTTTTCTTTCACTACACGTATAACAACCGTCTATAGACCCGGTGTCTTTGGCACTCTCTATACATAATAAAAGCTTTGCAAATAAAATTCTACAAGAGCTACTTCAGAGACGTCAGAGATTCGGTATACAGTATCTTTGGGATTTTTGCTGCAAGCGTCGAGACCGCTGCGTGAAAATTTCAAACCGGTGCAGCTTTTCATGCTTCACTTTTACGGCGTGATAACGATTGGCCGATTTATTTGGGTCGCTCAATTCTACGGGTTATCCTTTTGTCTAGCTGGACTCCGGCGTGAAAATGATGTCTCTATTTTCACCGTACTATACGTTTCAAATGAAAATTAGCGTATACGATAACAATTTGCGGAGTAAATTATATTTCTAAAAATAATAAACAAGCAGAGTGAATTATTTCTACTTTATGTTGATAAACTTACATGACAAGCCATTCGCGTCAGCTGTTGTCAGCATCGAACGTAAAAAAAAGTAAATAATGAAGAAAAGCATTTTCAATGAAGTAGCTGGCAGTAAAAAAGTGCGCGCTTCCAGCGTCGCAAGACTGATGATAAATCGAGTTTTACCTCCTTCTCCGAGATCTGGGTCTCCTCGCCACTCTCGACAGGTCGCAGTTCTTGCCGAAAGCGTGACTGGCGAACCCGTTGGACAGCAGCCCCCCGAGCTGTTGATCCCGGGGCATCAGATCCTTCTCTCCCAAGCTCTCGAAGCTCCTGTAGGGTCTCAGCCTGCCGAAGAGCCCGTCGTTCGTCTCCCTCTGCGCGTCGGGCAGATAGCCGTTCACGTGTCCCACGTAGTCCTGCTCGAGGCTGTCCGGCGAGGCGCAAGCCTCGTGCCTCGCCGCGCTGAGGCTGCCGTTGGCCAGGGTCTGCTGAGCCAGCTGGACCCTGTTGTTGTACTCGAGCGAGTCGAAGCTGTAGCTGGACGGCGAGAGGGTGGCGCAGGTGCGCTCGAGGGACTCGAACTGCAGCAGCGAGCTGGAGCGCGACGAGGCCGAGGAGTCGCGCGAGGAGCGCGGCGACGAGCCGTTGTTGGTCGGCTGGTCCTGGGCGCCGAGGTCGGTGCCGTTCTTGCGGCGTCGCTTCTTCGGTACGACCGAGTTGCACTCGCTGCCGCTGCCATCCTGCTTCTCCTCTGCGAACAGAAACGCCGAGTTTCCGATTGTTATGACGAGCCATTGCCGACAAGGAGAGAAAGTAAACAATGACCTAATGCGGAGATTAAGTAAATTACAATGATCTCGGCGGAGGCCGAGATCGATATACGGGCTCGATTGTCGGGCACGTATAGTCACGCAGTGCCGCCGCCTGGATTCCGAGAGTCTAATTCAATTAAGCCTCGTGGGACAGGCTTCGTCTCTCGCGCAAGTATAACGGCGACGGCGCCTCAATAAAGAGCCGGACTCCCCTATATGGATGGGTATACGGGGAAATCCACTAAATTGATTCAATTTTTTGGCTCCGACAAAAAACCAACTTTTACCAGTCTTTTCCACTGTAATCGTCCAGCGTAAAATTGCAGTGTACAACGAAGCCTTAACATTTCTAAATTCAACCAAACGCGTTTTCCACATTTTCTTTCTCATTCTCGGTGTGATGTGATTGTCAGCCCGCGAGGAAAAAGCGTCCCAGAAATTTTTCGGATCTACCCATGTCTATACCTACGTATACGGCCAAACGCTGAGAAGAGCTCTCCGGAGACTTAATGAAACTGGAGCGAGAGCGACTTTAACGCGCAAATCGCTCCCGCCAATAGGACTTCCGCATGCGTGATAAGAATTTCCCCGTGAGCAGCCGACGGCAGCGCGGATTCAATTTTTCTCCAAGCCGGCTGATTGATGCTGATTGGAGCTGCTGTATTGAGCAACGCGACAAAACCTATGCGGATCTCTTATCGTCGGATAGACTGCCACCGCCGCCGCCACCGCGAGACTTTCTCCTCTCTCGCGACGAATCGATCAGTCCGCTGAGATCAGACACACTTTGTCGCCTGCGACTCTTGACGCGAGGCGCATAAAAACTCTCAGCAAATACGCTATAGCGCATCAACGCGTCCGCGCAGTGCTACGAGCGCCCATAGACTTCCGGTTGAACGAACCACGACAGTATGTGCGCAGCAGAATGTACATACGCGCGGACTTTCGCGACCGAGTGAGTTTCTCTTCTGCCAACCAAACGCATCGCGATTATCGCGAATCGAGTTAGCGCTATATGCCTTCCAGTATACGGAAAAAGAAGGCAGACGAGCTTCCTTCTATAGAGGACGAACTGTCGCATGCAGCCTTCGCGAATCACCTTGCGCTTGTTTACCTACATATGCGCCTACCGCACCGGATTCTGTGCCCCTCCGGCACTTCCAGTTCTATATATAGATAAATGCGAAAAACTTTTTCGCGCGCTTTTCAATTGCGAAACCAGTCACGTTCCGATTACTTCATTTCGCGCAATAATCTCCTCGCATTTTTCTTCGCTTCGCAGAACGCAGTCGAAGCATCAGCTCACGTGTAAGTGTACGCGTGCGCGCGATATCAGCTCTCTCGCACGAGACACACGGCAGAGATTGGCGCGGAAGAGGTGACGAGTTCGTTCATATATTGCACTGCGCTATGTCTGTACACAGTAGTCGAACACATCGTCGCGCGGCCGAGCTAAATTTAAGCGGACGCGAGTGTTAGAGCGAGAACAAAGGATTACGCGATCGGGCACGAGCTTTCGCACACAATTATATTACAAATTATGACAGCTCGCGAAGAACGGGGATCGTCTATTTTTGTCGAAGAATTTCAATAATTTTTCGTTCGTCTGCGCATTGCACATCGCAGAAACGCAATGAACGTAATTTTTTTTTTCACTTCACGCGAACACTAAGACAAAAATAGAAGTGCGACTTTGCCAACCGCAAAACGTGACTGACAGACTTTCGCGCGCTCGTAAAAAAAAAAAAAAATTGTTAGCGTTACTCAACGCCCGGTTGCTCCGCCGCGCCTTATATCGACACCCAAGTCGGTCGAAACTCGAATCGAGATTGCGATGAAACCTGCGCGTTTGAAAATTTTAATCCTAAAAGTCCTCGAGCGTGTGATTTTCGATGTTGCGTTTTTTTCGTCTCGTGGAGATCGTGGGTGTATAATAGGAGAGAAACGGATTTACGAATGATTCGTGGGCGTCGTCTGAGAATTCCTGCAAAAACAGCATTTTAGTATTCTAGAGAGAAAGCATAATTTTAACAAATTGCTAACCTAAATGCAATGGCATTAAAAAGAGTTAATGTTAAGTTTTACAATATTGATATCAGGATTTCTTGTTAATTTTTTACATTTTTTACTCCGTGTTAATATTTTATCGTATTTTCCACTCATGTCTTGATGCGATAAAAGAGATGAATTTTAAAATTTTGCAACTAAATAGTTGAAAATTATGAACTCCCGCGTAAAAGTCTTTGAACACTAGGTTTTGAATCAATGCCAATTAAAATACTGATTTGCATTTTGTTAATTAAACATGCTGTATGTTGAAATTTTAATTAAAAAAAAATTATATTTTATTTATGAAAGACTATCAAGAATATTTTCAAAGAGTATGCAACATTTTATACATTTTAAAAATTAAAAAGATTACATATTCCCATTTTTTACAACCAAATATAAATATCAATTTTGAAAGAATATTCCGTTTATAAAAAGAAAATGTAAATCATTAAAAATTTCATTGTTTAATTGATATAAACGCAGTAAAACACAAAAATGTCAAATTTTATTAACTTTGTAATGAATGTAGTGAAATCAATAGAAATCTTAATCGATTACATAATGTTATGGCCGGAACAAAACAGAGTTCAAAGTGTTCAACAATTACCTTGCAATTAAATTATATTTGATTTTACCAATACCCTTACTGCCCGATTATACCTGATTTAGTGCAACAATTTAAGAAGAAAATGGTTGGAAAGCTGGCTATAGAACTCAGCCATAAATATTAGCTTAATTTCATCATCGATTTAGACCAGCTATTAATTTATTATGCCGAGTTAAAGCCGAGGCTGAAATTTCTTCCCACGCTATATACAGTATACACCGGCTGAAGCAATGCACTTTGCATCCGACGGCGAGACGACAACGACCGGCGAAACGAGAGCAGAGTCGAGGCTCGACGCGGGGTCAATTGCGCAAAGTCAAATAGTCGCGGCGAAATGCGCTAAAGAGGAGCAGAATCTCTCGAGACAAATACTCGCGTCTTTTGTTGCGAGAAAAGATAGTGCGCTCGTGCGAGCTGCGAGAAATTTTTGAGAATTCAGATTAGGCGGAGAGAGTGATTTATTTTTACGAAGAAGTTGGGATGAGCAATTTATGACGCGATAAAGTTAATGGGACGCCGAGAAGCGATGCATAATTTAGTGATAATCTAACGGATTTACGGTACTCATGGCGACGCGCGGCTGAGAGTATGCACGAAAATTCTCTCGTTAGAGAACAGCGAGAGAGGCGAAAGACGCGGACAAGCGTCGCTGTTCTATTCATAGTTGCCTCGTAAAAATAGCGGATGAAACAATCGGCTTCGCCGTCGCAACAGCCGCGGAAAATCTTTCGACTCTTAAGTCACGCATTATATTCGTCACACGAGTATTGCATGGTGCGCGGCGCCTCTCTCTCTCTCGCTTTATTATTCTTTTGTTGCTTTCCGCCACGGCTTCTTGCTTCCTTCGCTGTCATTACGGACACTTTGCTCGTTTCTCTTTTTTTTTTCGTTTCGTTTTACAAACAAAAATGCCAACCACGCGAGACTGCTTCATTTTGTACGAGGCGCTTAATTAGATATACCGGAGAAAATTATATGTACTCACGAGTTCCGTTTATTTTTAAGAAGAACATCTATATTCTATATGACACATGGTGTATAATTACTTTCTTCGATCTTTCGCAATTCCAAGAACAATAAATTTACAGTTGGCGCTATTCAATGGAATTTTCGAATTTCCCGCCAAAAGTTTATCCTCAACGAGCGCGCGCGCGCGCGCATAGCGCTATGTCGTCGTATTAGAGAATTCGAAACTCGCGCGCTTTGAAAGGGGCCGCCTGCTGAGCGGCAACCGGTCGCGCAGCTACGCGCGTAGCGAAGTCAACGGCCAGGAACGCTCTCCGACACGGGGCGAAAGTAAATATTTCAGTTGAATTCCGCGGCGTCATTATCTTGCTCGCCTCATGCCACATTTTCCTCCGCAGCAGCTCACACGCTGCAGGAATATTATTATGGCAGTCTGCGGATCGAGCGAGTCATAGACTATACTCGCATGTACACAAGAACGAGAGTCGAACTGGTTTAGCGCATTGTTGGAATGCGGAGATACGATACGGTTTTGCGGAGATTCCGTTCGCGTAGGAGTGCGCGAGTACTCGTTTTCTGAAAATGTTGAATGATCGTGAATACGAATTGATATTGCGCATACGTACAGATTTGTATGTGAAATTGAAAAGGCCGTTATAAGTATCGAGCGATGAATCACTGTTGCAGAGAAAGTCACGTTTACATATCTCTCTCGCTTTTTATAATATAATTGCCCGTGGACTAATAAGGAATGACTTTGTGTGAAACGCCTGACCGAACACCGCTAGAAGATTTAACCTTGCCCAGGCCTCTGGAACAATTAAGCCAATTATCATTGCGGAAACGAGAAAGTTTATAAAAAAAAATGCAATTTTCAATGGCTCACGTTTCGAAAATGCTCCAGATTCGAAAACACAGCTTTCCTATCTGTATACGCGCTTGTCAAATCAAGCTAAAAATCTTCTTTGTCGGTGAGAGTAACTCTCGCATGCAAATGCACTATACCTTTTTTCCCGCGCGCAACACCTTCAATTATCTATCCCCTTGACGAGCGCTATTTTCACGCAAATTATAGTCCCCGTGAAATTAAAAATCAGCCGGGTTTCGAGTAGGGTACGAAATTAGCCGACGCAAGAGGCCGGGACACACGGCTACTTCCTCGCACTGATATACGTGCATATAATCAGTTCTTCAAATTAAGGCGTTCCTCCTTTCGCCTAATGACCTCTTGGCGCACAAGACGCACTCTTTTTCCGAGCCACATTTTTTTTCGAGAACCTATTCACTCTCCGAGAATAGCTGTTTCTATTGTGTTGTGGTGTGGCGCAGGTAAATTTTTAATCAAAAAAATCTTCGATCGGCTTATCGCCGTTCAAGCTACCTGAGAGGATACAGAGACCCTTTGTCTAACCGAAATGATTGACATCAGTAAACAAGTGCATCGCGTTTATCATTAGCATAACACTTATACTGATTGTCGAGTGGCTTGCGTAACGCATGTTCACGCTATTACACACTATTCATCCGCGCGCGCGCGCGAGACACTCAACATCATGCGCGCACAGTGTTCTTCCTACATTTTCTTCCTACTTCTCGATTGTGTCCTGTTTTCCATAAGCCGCATCCGCACTGCACACGCGGCTTTGCAAGTAAGCATGATCGTCGCATGAGTAAGCGGAAAATTTAACGGAAAAATTGAATCCCACCTGCCGTGCGCTGTCCAGCCTTTATGTGTATGACGCTCTCGGTTTCCGAGTCGGAGCCTAGCCAGTAGGTGGTGCCGCTGCGGTCGGAGTCGCTTTGCAGATCGTCCGACGTCTCCTCCAATATCGTCTCCAGAAAGTCCACCTGCTGTACCAGCATCGTTTCTGCAACAAAGCAAACGTCTCGTTTAGAACAAAGTAGCGCGTACGTGTGCAGACGTCAAAATAGCGCGTGATTAGAGGGAAGACGAGCGAGTGCAGACTACACATAAATCGTTAAAAGAAAAAAAGACAAGATGACGCACTCAGGACTTTAACGGTCCGCCGATGTAATTATCGATCTGCAGAGTGAGCGCGGACAATGGCTCGCGAGAGAGGAAAAGCGCGAGTCAGCTTTCTCGAGGAAGCTGCGCATTGAAATTTCCTCGGCCAAACTGGCTTTATTTGCAGCGCCAAAGTACCATAAATCCGCGAAGTAAACAGCGGCCGGGCCAGTGAGGAAGAAAGCGCGGAGCGTAGTGTGTATATACATTATACATGTATATATGTATACAGTGCGCAGAGTTTCCCTCAGCCGCAATTGTCAAGTGCCATCGCCGCGACAACTGGGTCAGTCTAGCACGGAGTGTCTTATTACGGGCTCGTCCGGCCTCTCGAAAATTCGAGAAAATAAAAGAGCGCGAGCCCCAGAGGAATGGGCAAAGAGGTGCAGTCTGATAGGCGAGCGGCGCCGCTAATGGGATTCAATCCTCGGAACTGTATTGAGTGACTCATTGCGAGACTCGCATTACGCTATATATCGATCGCGGTGCACACGCGCGCGCGCGTATAGCTATACAAAACAGGAGCAAAGTCGATTTCGCACCGCAGGTTGCTTGCACATTATTACTTTCCTCCCCGAGTTATGCGAGAGAGCATAATACTGCACATATCGGAGTGCGTCTATACGGTCGAGCGAAGAATCGAAAGGTGGGCTGGTTTATACAGCGAATTGTCCCGTCATATTTCATGCAAATACGGGCGCCTCTCGCTCGTCGCGCTCCACATTTCCATTCGGATGTATAATGTCGAATCGACGCGGCGGTCTATAGACGGTTCGTACAGTGTTTTGCAAGCGATACAATGCTAATGGCGCGAGAACGAGCGGATAAAACGGCTTAATTTATTGACAGCTGATAATAGAGTAGTGCGAGCTCTCTGCACTTTAATCACTGCCCGCGAGCGATCCCAATTCGAATAGTAGGACGTTTCTTTCTCTCGCGTGCGTTTTCTTCAAGAAACGTATGTATACATATATCGAAAGCGAAGAGTCTCGTGAAGATTCAGAATACACGAGAACTATTATTAATTCCTCGAGTCTCTCTCTCTCTCTCGTTTCTAATTGATACGAGCTCGATGATTTACAAATGCGAGCTATTTACTCAGACGGTTTGTTAGCTTTTGAAATATTAACGCTTGTATGACACACTGAGCTCTAATGGTTTCTCAACTTAGAGTCGAGGGAGACAAACGAGCTGATTCATCTCGCGCTGCCCAGCTCTCTATAAGCGCGCACATAATACGCACGATGAGTCGAAAACACACACAGCATCCTGTGCACTTTTTCACTGGCTTATAACACAGTGTATAGCTTATAACTTGGAACGATGGAGAATCCCAGTGGTCTTATGGTCGTGTGTAGGAGGTCGTTGACACACGCAGCACCTCCTCTTCGCCGAACAAAGAAGCTCTCCGCCGCGCAGAGCGTTTTCGCGCAAGAAATTAACCACTCGCCATATATACAGATGCAGCATCTCCGAGTCTTTCTCTCTCTCTCTCTCTCTCTCGCAGTCGCAAGTTTGTTTCCATAAATAAGATCCTTTGCCGCGGCGCTCGGCGGAGCCCTGCGCTCTCCTCCCTCGTATTTTTCTTGTCGCGTTCTAAAAGCAAGCTCGCGCGCCGCGTCGTGTCCTATGCGGCGGCTCTTTCTTCTCTTTTACGCTTTATTCTCCCCCTCTCGAGAGGCTACTGCAGCTTCATTTAACTCGCCGAGGGGGAGCCGCGCTTCATGACGACAGTTTCCCGGTATTTAATTTCACCAAATTTCTCTCGCTTCTCGGAGAGGAGGATGCGCGCGCGCTCGCGAGCTTTACTGCCGTCCCCGAAGTTTCTAATTAATATCTTGGGCGTCGTGCAGAAACGCAGTGCTTTTATATGTACAGTTTACGCTGTGTCGCGCGGCTGTCCTGTGTCCGCGAGACCCCGCCCCGATCGAATCGCACGTCCTGCGGCAGAGAACGATTGCTACGATGAAAAGAGAGCCAAGCTATTTCATAAATAATTCAGTGGACTGCATATGGGATTGCCTGATTAGTTTCGAGAGGCTGTGCAGCGAGAGAAAAAGCTCACGCGCGTACAAAGCGAGGCCGGAGGCTTGCGTCACAAACACAGCGGCACATCATTTACAGTGCGGCCGCGCGATTATGATTAATAACGTTATTTCCTGCGTGAATGTGTGCCTCTCTCTCTCTCTCTCTCTATCCCGGCGAATTCGCGAGAAACTTGGCCGGTTCGTCGACCCTTTCACGCGATTACGTGTAAGAATGCGTGTTTATCGCGGAATTGGGACTGATTGATTCTTTTTCTCCTTCTCTCTATCTCTCCCAGTCTCGTTGTTACGGCTGCGCGAAGGAGGTTAGTGTACCGTAAAAATTTAAAGCGATAATGTTACGAAGCCCAAATGCCCGGGTTGCGTCACTTAAACGGCCCGCGGTACTTTCGAAGAGCGAACGAGCGATTCGCATGCAAACGGGTGGCGATTTACGCAAATCCGTGTATAATTCAAAGGTAGTTGGGGAGCGCGCGCGCGCGCGTGCAACCTATCAATCTCGAAAACTACCTGAATTTTTACTTTACCGCGAGAGCTATTTTCGATTTATCCCGCGAGCGCGCGCGAGCGTTCCTGTATACGCGCCTTCTAGTAACGGACTAGATAAATTGCCGTGAATGCATTTCCTGGTCGGAAAAGTTTCATAATGAGTGCTTTTTTCGCGCTACAGTGTTTATATATACAGACAGCGAGAGAGAGAGAAAGAAAGACGAAATTTCACTGCGTAAGACGCTCCGTGCGATTTCGTAAGTGGTTTGCTCGTTGTGAGAAGGTAGTTAGAGAAGTCGGCGAGGAAATTTTATTTTCGTAAAATATAGGTCGAATTAACCTGCTGCGCTTTATAACCGAAGCGTGAACGCACGCCAGAGAAAACAAAACAATGAATTTGGAATGTTCTCGCGAGTCGATTTCGCAGCGCATTATAAAAAATATATAATAACTTCATTATACACGTTAAACAGAGTCGACGGGAGCAATTAGAAATAGCCCGACGTCAGAATATGGAGAAAATCCAAGTGGAGACAGCGAAGACCAAAAATTACAAAGCAGAAGCTCGCGCATCGCATATGCTCGTTGGCGGCGGCGGCGGCGGCGGCGGCGCGTCACTTTGGCGCAAGAAAACGAGGCGGAGAACGAGCCGTGCTGCCGTCGAACAGCGGCAACAGGTGGTTCTCCGCTTTGCCTTCTCTCCCTCTCACCTATACCCATATATATATACATACCTACATGCCATGCGCGCACAGAGCGCAGACTTCTCTATATAACGTAGACTGGGCGCAACGTTCACGTGCGCGCGCGCGCGCGTTGCCCGGCGAATATTGCATTTCCAAGCTGGAGATGCAGCTATGCGCGGAGCGGAGAAACCAATCGCGTGCGGCGCAGTTCGCCGATCCGCGCTCGCCAATTACACTCGTGAGCCACTTCGCGGAATAACGACCTTCCGAGTGCCTCATGGTCGGCAAAATTGCTATCTCTCTTTCTCTATCTCGCTCGCATGTGCAGCAGCAGCAGCAGCAGCGGCGGCGGCGGCGGCAGCAGCTCCTTCTTTATTTATCTTGAGCCGTAGCCGCCGCCGTGTACCTAATGCTTATTGAAAAATGCGACTCTTAATGAATACGTATATGCGTGCGCGGGCTTGACGAGCAGGTGAATCGAGTGCGGAAGTGCGCGAGCCCCGATTTCGGTTCTCTCTCTCTACTCTCTCTAGTATAAGAGCCGTGTAATTGCTCGGAATCCGCCGAGTCTCGAGAGCTTTAATTGAAAGGTGCTATTGGCTCTGAGCACGAAGCTTAACATTCTTTCGCGCGCGCGGGGCGGCGAGCTTGTTATTGATCTTGCGCGATAAGGCACGGACGCGTTTGACGAAATGAAGGTGAATTTATGGAGCGACTTATCACGTAACGTCACTCTCTCTCTCTCTAGTCTACAATATGATTTGCGAGTACACTATTTGCTCTCTTATCTTTATTGTCCGCGGACAGCGCAACAAAATTTGCAATTCATAATTGCAGCACGCACGCCATTCTATACAGTCATTTTGACAAACATCGCATATGCGCATACGTATATATACGCAATACATTGTTTCCGACAAGTTCGTCAGAGCGATTTCCACGACGCACAATTTTTCGCAAAGCTCCGTGTGTGGTGATGGACGATCGATATACATCGCGAGAGGAAACGCGACCTTGAAATTCCTGGCGAGAAGCGCATTAAAACGCTGCACAAGAGAGCCGTACGTCGTATACATGTAAATGGAGTCAAGTAAATGCGTTATAGAGAACGCGTGACTGTATGCGCGCGGCTCGACAAAAAAAGCCGAGTCTGTTCCGAAGTGATCGCTGCAAATTAAAACGGCACTCTAGAGTGTCGATGGAAAAGTTATGAGGACGTTAGAGACAATGCCGAGGGCTCGCGTTGCGCTTCGCTCAATGTGATCCGCAGTAAATTTGGATTTTATTCGAAACCCGCATCTATACTGCCTTGAAATAATCTCTCGATTCTGTGTCGCGCGCGTCCATTGTTCAAATTTTTATTCGATCTATTGACGAAGATGATCTCAACGTTTCTGCAATAAAAGTTTCTATAAGGACACCGGCAAACTTCCTCTTCCTTGCTCATCCTTCTGAATTTTTTCGAAGAACGCAAGGCTTTCCTAGAAATAGACGGTCGTAAATAACATACAACGTTTCATTATATACATAGTATAGATCCTTTAAATTTCATCTATATATCAGCTGTTGTTGTGGACGCGACCGTATGCGTATACACATTTACAACATGCAAGTATGCAACTACTATATAACGACGATTATAATGAGTTTCACCCACATCCGCCGCAGCGTCATTTTTATGAATAGAAAACTAGTTTACTGATTAAGATAATAAAAATCAGCTTCGTCGGAGAAACATCAACGTATCATCATGATAATGAGCTTAACCGAGAGTGTGCTTCTTCGTTTTTTTTCCTCTCGTGCAATTAATTTTCCCATAATAAAAAATCGCAACTCCTCGTTTACGCCGTTTAATTTGCCGCGCAAGTAAGTTAAGCGCAAGCATGCGCGCGTGCACGTGCGTCGCATGGCAAGACGCGCGCGAGCGCGCGGGAGTGAATCAAGAGGCGCATCTTCGGGTCGCGTGATTTTTTTCTCTGCTTTTCATTGACCACGGAGAGAAGTTGGAAAGTAGCCCAGCATAATCTCAAGTGCTTATCGACGTCGTTATTAGCATGTTCTGAAGATTTTCCTACTGCAGCCGTGTTGTTTGTGTGTGTGCACGCGCGCGTGTGTGTATTATACACATGAAAACTGGCCGGCGTTATCTGGAGCGTAGAGAGACTGGAGGCGCCATCAGCCCGCAAATGTGTGTACATGTATATAAATTTTACATATATATGTACACACGGGTTGCGCGGAAAGTGCGTTTTCTCCCGACTGTATATATGCCATTGTTTGCCGAACGTTGGCTCTTTCTATATATATGCATATACAGCTGGTTATCTGTACATGGATAGGAGTAGAAGTGTTCCTCGAATATATTGTTCGCTTTTATCGCGATCGCGTGTCTGTGTGCTCGAGATGTGGAAGAGTTGCTCGGAGAGCCATAAGGATTATGCATATTAGAGTAGACGATCGTTTTGTTCTAACAAGAGAAAAAATATCTAGCATCGCGATAACGATTTGCTTGATTTATGTGTAATTGAAAATTTTCAGTCGTAAACGTGTATATGTATATATAGAATTCAGCATGTACTTTCATTTAAGAGTCGAAAATCGCCGAAGAGAATTTACGACCGTACGATTACGAAGATAACGCCTTTCTGGTTTAGGTACAATAGCGATATGTTGGTTAATTGTTGGGTAATTTTCAAGTCAAAATTGTTGCTCTAACGTTATATTACGTATTGCTATAAAGATTGCAATAAAATTTTGTTTCGCAACAACATATTTTATTGTCGATTATTGCTAAATGTATAATTATCATATAGATAGCCATAATGTACTTTTAATTATGTTAATTTTTGGCGGACATGCTTGTGGTTAATTTTCAACCGGGCCCGCGCTTATAATTCTAGCGTTCGCCGCGGCAACTATGTCCGTGCGTGCCTTTGATCAAAATTTCACGAGCGACCGATAACCGATAACAATATAAGTTTCAAAAATATTCGTTAAAATTCGCAATCGATAGATAAGAGCCTTTCGGGGAAAAAAACTTAACGAGCAGAATCGAAAGTTTGCTATGAGAGCCGCAGGCTTATCGAGCAATTGTCGCAGATTTCCGATTGTTATCGACCAATTACGCTATACGCATCAACTGCTGCTCGTCTCTCATTGAATAATCAATCCGCAGAGCCGATTAAACGACAATAGAGAGCGACGACAGAGCGAAAACACACTGGCTGAATCACAAAAGGGTATTATACTGCAGAGATGAAAATAAATTCGCGCTGATGCTATACTCTGGTTAGCGTGTACATTACAGTCGATTGCACAATAATAACGCTTCCATTCGCGTAAGTCAAAACTTTTAATCAGCCGTTCGTTCGTGCGCTCGAGAAAGCCGCGGCTCGTTATAATGCAGATATTGCGCGGGCGAATCCTCCGTCAGGGGAGAACGGAGAGAGAAAAAGGGGAAAAAAGAAGACACGAGCGTAGATCCCGCAAAGATTTAAAGGCCCCGCGCGCGGAGTAGTGCGCATCCGGTCTTTTAAAGCGTTGGGTGAGAGGGAGAGAGACTGATGCGCTCATCGTGTTTTCGCATCGCGGAGAATATATATACGTGTATACTTGTATAGTATATATAGTTACGCGGGGGCACACACGGGAATAGCTGTACACAACTCTCGTGCAGCGCGCAGCGCTGTAGACGAGGCTTTTGCGCGAAAGTTATTAGAAAGTCGCTGCGGTTCGAAAAGTAGACGCTTTGTTTATTGTAATGCGCTCTCGCGCGCGCGATGGTAATCATCTGATTCAACATTGAGTAATGTTTATTATTATTGACATGCGTAACAGTGCGTAAACAATAAATGAAGCCAGTGCGCATAACGAATTATGTAACGCGCGCCTGCCGAAAACGATTACAGTCCGCTTTCTTCTTCTGTGTATATACTAAAATCGATCGTACATTCGCTATATGAACGCATATATATAATAATGCAAAGAAGTCGAGAACATGCTTAATACGCATAGTAGCAAACGTTGCGGGCATTCCTTTCGAGCCTTACAGGCCGCGCCGGAAGTGCGCTCGCTGTTAGCCCGGAAGCAGCGCGCGCACAAAGCCTATGTAGCCCCAGCCGCGGGCAACCGAGGATTTGTGTATTTTACTGTATGACGAGCATATATTTCAGCTGCGATGATTCACTAGCATATTCGCTTTTTCCGTCTCTGCGCAAAAAAAAAAAAAAAATGAAAGAAAAAATATATATACCGGGTAGAGGGGGAGAGAACAGGTTGTTACGGTTCTACGCTTATACAACAGCGCGAGGAGGCACAATTTGAATAATAATATTCCGCACACAAGAGTATACACTATATGCGAGAGAGCGCACAATATTGCGTCTCTCTGCGGCGAAGCAGCGCATACTCTCTGTGTGTGTGTGTGTGTGTGTATACTGTATACGCCAGCAAACAAATCCAGCACTTGTGACAGCTTCGTCGCTATGTGTCAGAGGAGATACCGTAGTTCCTCGGCATACCTTGCCCATCGCCGTCGACGGCGTGCGCTCACATACGTGCGAGTGCGCGAAATGAAAGACGCACAGTGTATAAGTATATACGCGCAGACGAGCCTCGGCGGCGGCACACGCGTGCAAAGCAGCGAGAGAAGAAGAGGAACTGTACGACGTATATATATATATAGAGAGAGAGAGAGAGAGAAAGAGAGATTGTGTGTGGTTAAGCGATAGACGCGCTTGCGCGCAGGGGAGTCAACGAACCGTTAGCGCGTAGATCCTCGTGCGTGGGTTGATAGTGCTGTTGAATCTGGAAGCCGTAGGCCGGAAGCCAGGGACTCGGTCGGTTCGCCAGGTCCATCTCTGGGCCCATGGCTGTGTTGTCCAAGCTCGTGCTGTACCTCTGATCCTCCGGCGAGGATGAGCTCATCGCCTGGGCGCGTCGCGCGCTTTGTGCCTGCCGAGCGAGAGAAAAATTAAACATATAGTTGAGTTGTGCAATCGAGCGGTTGATATACATAAAACAACGTGCGCGCGAGGGAATTGTTCGAACGGATTATAATGCACGCGAGAGAGTTGGGATATACTTATATACATCGAGTGTAAGTACGCGGTGAATGTTTGAACTCTTCAAGTACGTTTAAGCTCGTTTGCTTATTGTCTACATATCGATCCCAAACGCATAACGTCGTGCAAACGCATTAGCGAGGTGAAGTGTCGCGGGTAAATTTACTTAGTTTCTTTCTCGGTATGGCAATTACAAATAGTCTATTATTAGAATGGCGAATTAGAGCTGGTTATTACATCCATTTGTATTTTTAATAAAGACTGCAGGCCCAATGAATTCGAATGAGATAAGCTGGAAAAAAATGACGAAATATTTCATTGTATCAGATTTCGTTGGATTAATCCGCATAAAATTATAAATTTATTAATCTACAAATTTATACAATCGAGACAAATTATAGCTCCGTAAATTTTACATGTACTTTTCATTTCACGCGTTATAATTTTATTCGCGACAGCTCTCCATGCAGAGATAAAAGTTTTAATATTTTATTTCGATCGCGACTCGTATTATACAGTCGAAGAAAGAAGAAAATGCCATTTCTCAAGCGTATCCCCTGATTACTCGTTTTACGCATCGTACGCACATTCTCTCTCCAAGCGCCGAGTCGCGCGCGCGCGCGCGCACAATGATTTCGTTTACTTAGTCTACAAGAAACATCGGACGCAGTGCATTTTGACGGTTTTTCGTGGTCGTCGACGTCGTCGTCGTCGTCGTCGTCGTCGTTAGTCGCTCCGTCGAAGTGTGAATCCCCCTTTTCCCTGCCACACTAGGGGCTTCTTCTTCTTCTCTCCACTTCCTCCATACACAATATACGTATACATGTACACACATACACTTTCTTCTCTTGGAATACCTGTCGTACTACAGTGGCACGCAAGTGCGTGGGGAAACCGCAGCTCAGCATTGAAATTTAGATTAAAACGCGATGCTATCGCGTATTCCCTTCTCGGCTTTCCTTCCCCCCCACCCTAACGGCCCCGGAGAGATGTTTTCCCTTCGTTTTCTATAGACGCCTGCATTACTGTATGTAGAACATGCGGAGAGGTGCAATGTGGAGGAAAGAGATATTGTATAGAGAGCATGGATTTCCGATGCATTCGTGAGTCGTAATTTGAATAATTGAATGAGATTTGAGAGGTCGTGCATAACGAGTTTAATGAGAAAAACGTCAAAGCTCGAATTTCGAATCGTTTTTCGAATACTATATATAGAAAAAAAAAATGTATAATTCTTTCAAACGAAATGTTTAATTATTTTTCATCAAATTTTAATTGAAAATTTGTTGAAACTCTTTCAATTAAATATATCCTTGGATCGAAGAATCAAATATTTTCCACAGTGCACAGCTACTGTGTTTGTATATCAATATACCAATCGAATACTTCTTATATCGTATATATCGATCAATCTCATCGTCGTTACTGCCCAACCAATACACCGACATAAATTACTTGTGCATTTATACTCTTCCATACGCGCGAACGTATATATACTTTTATATACAATACACATAGCTCGTTGATTAAAAAATGCCCCAGAGAGGGAAAAGAGCGCAGAGCGCGCGCGCCAAATAATTCAACCGAGGGTAGAACGTTAATTTCCCGCAGATGATCGAGCGGAGAAATCCACCCTCGCTTTCTATATCCAATTTTGATGAGCGGCTCACGATATATAATGTTTCCAGCTGCGCGTATCGGGGGTTGGGTTGAGCAAGACACTTCTTTCTTTTTTGTTCGATATGGCATCCCCTCGACAGCAGGGACTCACCGGTAGATAAGACACGCAAAGTATAATAACGATTTCGACGTAGAGGGTTGCAACACCGGTTAAAACGAATTTTCAAATTACCCTGACAAACCATCTTTCTCTTTCTCTCTCTTTCTTTTCGTCGTGAACGTGTGTTTATTGTACACCGCATACAGTGCATAAGAGGCATATTTACCGAGAGTTTGCAAAAAGAATTAGAAGCGTAAGGATAACGAAGCCGAGCAAACAGAGAGCCCGACGATTTATAAGAGATAAAGAATAGATCTGAGACAAGCCTTTTAGCGACATCCGGACACTGATACTTTCTCTCGTGTAATAGCCGTCAACGAAAGTGCAAACAAACAAGTGCACCGAGATACAGACGGCCGACAAAAACTTGTACTTCCACATCAATATATTTTCCTTCTCTCACTGCTCGCTTATAAATTTCACAAGTGCCGCATGTGTATACACGTTTATTGTTTATATACCTACGCAGCGTCTGCGTTCTGTGGGAAAATTTCGCACGCCGGCTCTATATGTATATACGCGTGCAGAGAGCGAAGTATCATTGTTCGCGCGGGCGTGAAAGTCAAGTCTCGCGCTTATGGCTTAAAAATATATTGGCCGGATATACGCGCGGCTCGGATTTAAGTGCTGCTGAGGAATCTCCATAGTAAGCGAGATTCCTCAAGCTTCTTTTGTAGGCGGAGTGCAGCCGGTGCGCGGCGGCTGAGTCTGTATACGCACAAATCCACGGCCGATCTGGGAGAAGCTGTCTTTCTCGCGAGAATTCGTGCGGCAGATGTTTTGCTTGGACCGAAATAATGCGCAATGTCTTTGGATATGCATTTTTAAACAAATTAATTCTCTGCGGCATTGCTCGGAGTATCTTTTCGAACGCGACTGTTATAGTTGCAAATTTTATTTAAGCACGCAGGAAGCGAGTGAGGTAAAGGAATGGTTTAAGAAATATTGAACAACTACATAGTTGCTGGAATAAAATAAAATTATTTTTTGCGTTTTCATAAAAATACTTTTTCGAGTGTGACTTTTATTTCGAAATTTTACGCAAACCGGAGAGAAGCGAAGTAGAAGGACTTTAAAAAAATATTATGCAAGGAGAAATAAAGTACAGTTACAGATTGAATTCTAAAAAAAAATCTCTTTATACTCTGCACCGGTAAAAGTTGTGTACGTTCGAAAACAGCGAAAAGTCATAAATATCTCCTGCATTTTTGCGAAAATAACAGATTTTTCTTTTTTTTCTCAAATCCTTACTTTTCACCCGAGGAGTCGTTTATAACAATATTTTTTTTTGGAAGGAGAAGTTGGAGGTACGCAGATTGGTTTAAATAGCCTTGCATAACTTAAAAAATTTTTTAGATCATAAATAATAAATACATACGTTTGCTTATCATATATATACCAAAATGCTGTGTTCGGAGCTGGCCATTATAATAATTTATGCATAGCCAGCTCTTGTATTTGTGTAATTACACATAATTTTGCAAAAAAACGAGACTAACACGTGAGGTGAAAGCGACGATCGAACTGAGAAACAGTAAATAACCGTCACTTTCATGTGTATATTTAATATTAACATCACATTTGTTTCTGATTAAATCCATTTAAAGCCATGTTTCGAGATAACTTGATTAATATTTACACAGTATTTCCCCATAAAAATTTCTATAATAACTTAAAATGTATTCTTTACGATATCTTGATGATGCCTATAAGAGTAATTTATATGATTTTAAATTTTCATTAATGACCGAGTAATGCTGAATAGAAGTAAATTTGCATCTATGTAAATATTTTTCAACCAGCTGTTACGCGTTTATTGTGCTTTAATTTAATCATTTTGCATTTAAAAAATGCATACCTAACTTCTTGCATTTTTTCGATCTGACTAAAATAGGTAAGTAATACCAGATGTTTCCTCGAACTTTCTCTCGCGCTGAAAACGATCTTGAATAAGATGATCCGATAAATTCGTCTCCGCAAAAAAAATTTGAACCACGAGAGTTGTTCTCAGTTAATGGTCACGGATTTGCACATGTACATAGGAGGATCTCTGTTCTCGCAGGGGGAATGAAAAATGTGGTTGGAATTAGCATAGAACGCATATAGACTCGCGGTAAAAAGAATAATAGATGCAGCTTGTTAAAAGCCAAATCGACGCGAAAAGTTTTTTTCATCTCCGATGGCGCGCGGGAGCAGTTAAATTTTAATGAAAACGACATTAAAAGTTCCAAGGTCCCTTTCTTATCTTCCCGCGAGGCTTTTTTGAAATGTAGTTCGATAACGCCTCTGACTTTAATAATATATAAACGGGGCTGGAACAACGAGCTTCTTGTGGTTATACGATCCATAATAACACACGCGCGAACGGCATGGTCTTCGCGAAATGAAGCCCCGTGTATCGCATTATACACACCCACCCAGGAGCGAGTAATTATTGAGTCCAGAGTAGATTTACGATGATTTTTCACAGCTCGTAAAACCGTCACGCTCGGTCAAAAAGAATCGAGTGCATAGGCGTAAACAAAACACGAACGAAAATCTCGCGGAGAGTCAACGGCGAAAAGTAGGCTAAATGCACGAGTGACCGGCCGAATTCGAGGCGCGGCTCGCTCAGGTGTATAGTACAGTTAGATTCGTTGTACCTTTCGCGCGTCGTAAACGAAAATGAGAAATTCGCTCACGAGTGCAGGGTCTGAGGAGAAAAAAAATGTATCTTCGGCCGCGCGAAAAAAAAATTCCTGAGCCCTCTGCACGGCGTATACATATATATACCGCGCGGGAAGCTGCGAGAGAAAAGCAATTTACGACGATACGCGTATATTACGGGAAGAATCATGTATGCGGTGAGGAAAAATAATAAAGCCATAGGGAGATGCTCGGTGCTCGCGCCCGCACGTTTGCAGAAGTATACATGAAGAATGACGCTGCAGAAAAAAAAGCGAACGAATCGCGCGTGTTATTTACGAGAAAACTCACGCAAAGTGTTTCTCGCGGCGATGATGTATTGCACGCGCTTTATTTGCTGTATTTACGTAATGGAGCATCGTTTAAAACGGCAGCCGAAACTATCGTGCGACGATCTCTATCTCTGCGCGCGCTCGCGCTGCAATCCGATCTCTCTCTCTCTCTCTCTCTCTCTCTCTCTCGGCTACGGCGACGATCGTCCGGTTCGATCGTCGTCGCCGAGTCTTTTAGAGCGTCAATTGGACATTGTTCTCTCTCGACACACGATGGTTACGCAAGCGTGCAGTGAGCTGTTCTTTTTTTTTCTCCCCCTCCTCGTCTAGCCACGTGCGTGCGTGGCCGAATGCGTCGCGAGAACGGCATCCGCTGCGAGCTGCATGCTGCACTGGACGCGGCGACGACGTTCCAGACGCGCGGCCGATCGATTATTATTTTCCTCGAGGCTATCTCTCGGCGCGCAGAGAGTTGAGGTAAATTTTTTTTTCCCGCTTCGAAACGCGTAAGCAGTTAGTGTACTGGCTAATTTAGAAAAATACTGTAACGTGTAAACCTCGCGCGTATCTCCGCTGAATCTACACGCAGGGAGATAAGCGCGCAATCTGTACTAGAAAATTTACTAAGTAGCCGTGGATTTTATCGTCTTCGTAAACGTCTCGTCCATTAAAAGTTTACTACCCAATTGCGTCATCCGAAAAAATCTCAACGCGGCGATGACGAATATTTCTCTCTGTGGCAAGTATTATACACATCGCCTAATACGAATCGTCGAAACTACCGTAGCCGCGCGCATAAGCTCTGGGAATCCTTCCGCGCTACCGTAATACACGCGGCTCTCTCTCTCTCTCTCTCGCTGATGTCTCCTTCTCTCGCTTCACTAAGTCGACGGAGAAACAAGAGCGCAGATTAAAAATAGAACGAAGAATGGTACATTGTCGATGCGCTCCTTACCGTTAGCTTTGCATCTGCAGCGAGAGAGAAAGAGAGAAAGAGAGAGCTCCGATTTGTCGCCGCGCTCTAGCTCCTCACTCTCCGGTTACGTTTATACATAGAGTGATAGCTAGATATTGTATATCTATATCCGCAAGCGGCATCGGGTGAGTAGTAGAGAACTCGTTTTTTTACCGGCACCGAAAAACTCGCCGGTCCCGCACGTAACGGACCGCTTATATATACATATATATTATATATACACTCGCGTGGCACTGCGTGTAATACTGCGCTTGCCCGGCTTCCTGCGTCTACATCTCGAATGTAAAAAAGTGCGAGATCCTCTATCGTTCGTCGACCCGCTTTTAGGAGCGACGGAGACGATTTGGGAAGAGAACGTTTATGGCGAACACGTGTTTCTGCGTGGGCGTCTCGACTGACAGATACCGATGGATTATCGAGGAGTATAGTCCTATACGTTACGCCTATCCATCTCTCTCGCTCCGATGTTCCTTTGCAGACTTCGAAAATCATACGCGGATTCATCAATTTTCTCTCGCACTCACGTGCGCAGGAAGCCCGCTCCGATTCGCCGCGGGATTAGTTCGTTGCGCCGAACCTGCGCGCGAGTGTGTGCGGGCAAGTGTACGTGTATCATGTATATACGCACACGCGAGATTGACGAATAGTCCGAGCTTTGATCGACGGGCGCTCGGCTTGAAAAGTCAGCGGATTTATATCGAAAGGAAAAAAAAACGAGGCGGCTATTAAGTCCGCCTGTAAAGGCCTCTGGAACTCTTGAAAGACGGGACGACGCGCTGGCGCAGCGCTCGGCCCGATAATCAGCGAAGCGCAGCAGTGGCAAAGAGAATGAGAGAAGGACGGACGGCTCGTAAACACACACACACACATACACACGTACACAATGCAACGCTACATAGAAAGAGAGAGAAAGAGAGGGACAAAGAGGCCAAACGCGGAGCCTCACGAAGGAGCAAGCTCAGCTGTATACAGGATGGAAAAACAAGACTTTCGTCTCTCTCTCTCCCTCTCTCTCACACTGGTATATAGGTATACTATACGCATTGAAAGTGTCGATGATTGGAAATATATATGTGTTTATCGGCAATGACCGGTTGGTTGGACGCGAATCACATGCGCGCGAGCGCAAGCACAAACTGCAGAGAGAGACGAAAGAAATAAATTCATATCTCGGCAGTAGCATCTTCCCCGAAGCAGTCGTCGTTATCTCACTGTTTACATCCGGCTCGACTGTCTCCGCGAATCGTTCTGCATTTTTTGCCTCTCCTCTCTCGCGCGTATGTACAATGCATTCTACAGCTCGCAGACGCACGCGCATCATATATAATTGTATAAGCATACACAATTACACACGTATAATACGCACGCCGCGAAAAAGAGGTCCGATATATTATTCAACGAGTCGACCGACAAAACGGATACTCGTTGCGTGCGTGCGTGTGTGTGTGTGTGTGTGTATAAGGCGAGCGGAGCGATAAGCGCGCAGTAGCTAATCGCTCGGAATGTCTCGGTCGCGCGGCTTTTTATTTGTCTTACGCGGAACTTGTTTGATTTTCTCAATAATAATTGCCCGTAATAAGCCGGGCGCCCGTGGAATTTCTCGGTTTCCTACATAAAACCACGACTTTATTAATCGCTACTCGCTCCGAAACGAATGAGCCTGCGCCGCCGCGACGTACGCGCGAGCATTATAAGTGCGCGTATACGCAGGTTGTTTTGGAGCGACCGCCTCGCGCTATTAGTCATATCGAATCGCTCCGAAATTAATGCCCGCTGTAAAGCTGCAGTATTTATTAGTCGAGCGCACGTGTCGCTATATACGTAGATCGTCAAGAAAAATCGTGTATATGTATACATTGTAACACACACACACACACACACACACACAGAGACCGTAAAGCAAAAAGCGCACTGCATGTATATACCGATCAGTCACGCGCGACTTCCAGAATACCATAAAAACACAGAAGCGCGAGAGCTGCACCGGTACAACCCGAGTATATATATCTATATACTATATATATGTACACGTATACAGTACACTCGGCACGCTCTCCTTCTCTCCACGAAATCCCTCGCGAATTCCCGGAACTTTTTTCGCCGAAAAAAAGCGGAGAGAATCTCCTCCCACACGCACTTCCTCGAGAAAGAACGAAAGCGAGCGAGAAGAAGGCTGCGCGATGCACACACAAGCCGCTCTCGAAGGAACTCCGTCAGTAGAGGGGATTCGAAAAAGATTCCAACAGCAGCAGCAGCAGCAGCACGACCTACCTGTCAGCGCGCATTCCAGCAGGCTCTATCCCAGGGCAAGCGAGCGAGCGAGCGAGTGAGAGAGAGAGAGAGAGGTATCTTATACTGTACACAAACACATAAACACACACATACACACACCGCGGCTTCTCTCTCACTCTCGGTCGTCGATCCTCTGGATCCAGGTTCTTTAAATGCCCTCCTTTCCTCCGTGGCTGCATGCGCGTATAGACGTACAGCTATACGCGGCGCACGAGTTTTGCCTTGAGTTCGCACTGTTGCACACTTGGAACTACTGATATACAGACGATCTACAGCTCGCGATGGGCTATATTCGAATCGGCTCACTGCACCTGTGTATACTTATGTAGCGGACGTCTGGAAGCACACTATGCAAGAAGAAGCCACGCCGGCGGTCCTCCTCTCACTCCGTCTCTCACCGTCCTCGTCTACGCGGCGGCTGTCGCGTCAGCATCGCGCACTGCGGATGGCTGCACCGCTGCATCTCTTCTCCAGCTGCGGCCGCGGGCAGCTACTTACATCGCCAAAGCAGCCAAAGTGTCTCACTGCCAGGCGCGATTCGCGAAGATGAGGATCGAGGAGAGCCGTTGCAGCAATAGTGCGCCTGCGTCGCCAGCACCTGCGCGCGGATCTGGACTCGCGGGAGATTTTTCAAGCGTTCTCGCGCACTGCCCTCTTCGCTCTCTCTTATTCGTCGCTAGCACCTGGTACTCTCCCGGCCTCGCTACGTAAAAGCGAGTAAGTAAGCGACTCCTTCGCGAGAGAGGAAGGAGCGCGTATAATGCACTGTAGAGGTAGAGCGGTGGCGGCACAGCAGTCCCGCACAGCCGAGCGGCGTGTCGCTGACTCGATGTTCTCCGCGCTCTCCGACTCGAGCGAGCTGCCTGCTGCTGCAGCCTGCTGGGGAGTTTGTTGCTTTCTCTCTCGCGCTGCCGCCGGTTTTTTAGCGCCGTCGGGCACACACAGGCGGTTTACGAGAGCCGCACAGCCTCTATCTTTGTCTGACTCGTAGTCGCGCGCATGCCGGCCACATCCCCACCACTGGCAAAACGTGCTACGATCGAGAGTGGAGCGCGAGATCATTGTCGACCTCTGCTGTCGGTCATTCGAACTACCCTCGACAGTTTGAATTGCAGCGGGAATATTCGCGCTGCGCTCGTCCTTCTCCCCTCCCACTCGCTCCGCATCGCTCTTCCTCTCCCACTATTTAACGATAAAATTAAATGAAACGCCAATTCCGAAAGTTTGACACTCAATCTCAACGAATTCAACGTAAAAATAGCATTATTCTTACCCGCGTAACGTCTGCCCGGTCTATCACCTCGTATGCGCTTTCGAATCTCGCCGCAGAGCAGCAGCGCAAACGCCGGCGAGTGAGTATAGAGGTACCGTGTGTGCGCTTGACTTTGTGTATATTTGTTGAAAAGAGGGGAGGCGCTAGAGGAGGAGCCCCTTCAAACCTCGACTCTCGGCGCTCTATAGATATACTCCACAATAAATTGAGGAAGCCAAGTAGACGTATGCAAGTGGAAGCTCGCTCAGCATAATGTGCAGTTGAGCCGTTGCGAGGTACCGTGCTGGATGCGCTGCTTTACGTCCTGCAATTTTTAATATTTGTCATTTAAATATCTTGCAGCATCTCGTGATCCACGAAAAACTTTTCCTTGTAAATAAATTTCGTCTCCTAGTACACAACTTCTTTATCAGCGATAGCATTCACGAGCGCGGCAAAAATTACAAAACACTCTACGCGCTTGGTACACCTTAGCGCTTTTTGCGAGATAAAACCCTTTTAAGAGTAATGGCATCTCTCTGCCCGGCTTCCCTCCTCCTTACAATTGATAATTACAGCATCGCGCTCGGAAAAAAGTCGGTGCTTGCGGTACATAAGTATATAACGACTCAAAGATCAAACGCGAAAAACGAGAAACGTGCATTTCGTTTGACTATATAAAGTGAAACTCTTTTACGCAGATTAAAGGGGATTGCGCGCGCTCATGCAGAGGCAAACAATATACATATCCCTCGGAGATCGAAAAGCCGTAAAACGGGGATATAAAAGAGGAGCGTAAAGTAAGAATATCTTTTTCTCGCAGAAAGTATACGAGCGTTACGTCGACAGGCCTTATACGTCACTAGATAACGCAGTAGATCAGCGAATATATAGGTATAGGCGCAGCGCTGTAAATGTACATGTCATTTAACGCGGGCCGTAGTCGATAAACAGGGAAAAATACAGTTAATGGCGATGGCAATCCCTACAAGTGTGGGGATTTTCTTGTGCGGATCACGTGCGCAAGCTGTGCAAGCGTACATATACATATTTCTCTCTCGCTCTCTCTCTCGTGTTATTTGCATTCGCCGTTGCGGCTGCGGTTGTGCGCTGCATCTGGAACGATCAAAGTTTTACATAGCTCGACCTGACGCTGCAACGAGCGCATCGTTTGTCATGTAAAAGTTTGTACAACGTTTCCTTTATTTTCACTATAGTTCAGATTTTCCAAAGGGCATTATTTAATTGGCTACTTTATATTTGCGAGCGACGTTTATAATGCGGACGCGTTGTAGATACTGGCAGCATTGTCACGATTATATTGCCGTTTGCTGGCGGGCTGCCAATCCGCACACGCGCGCCTGCAAACCAAGTGCGGGATAAGTCGGGCAAAGTAAGCCATATTTCTTTTATATTGAACATTTACGCTGCTCAAATTCTCTCTCTCCCACTGAATTTGGGCCATTCGACTACACATATATAGAATCGTCTTGCGAATCGAGAAATCGATAAGCGTCAGCGACATTGATATTTCTTCACATACTGAAAATACATCTACATTTTGCGAATCAGCGCAAGTCTATGAGCCTGAGCATAGCATAATCCCCGCTGTATGTAAGTAACAACAGTGAAACGGAAGTAACCCGTTCTGCGGAAGGTCACTGACACACGTTCGCACCGAGATCCCATCATCTTGCGCGTATACCTTACAAACAACATCCACGAATACCGACGAGTCCAATGCACACACAGGGTATAAACTCTCTTAGCGCATTCCTTGCGGGATATCGCGTTACGAAACGACGAGAGCGACCGTGATGATGTCGAACTCTCGAGACGCCGACCGATAGCAAGGCCACGGCAAATACATATACAAGTACACGTTGGTACACAGATGCGGAGACGACTATTAAACGGATCCGTTTCGCGCGAGCCTAGTCTCTGGGCAATCGATCGACGCGAGCGCGAGTTATCTTACGTCAACCCGCAAAGCTTCTCTATTGTATGTCTGGACCCGTACGCGGTGTAACGCATTGCGTTTAAGCAGAACAAGGATCGAATTCCCAATGAGTCGAGAATCAAGACTTTGCGTTTCGTTGTGCTCCTTTTCAGTTTACAATGCGAGTGCAACTCGCAGACGCAATTTGTTTCGCGAACTTCAATGATACGTTCTAGCGCTTCGAAGGCATATTTATTATCTGCCGACGCTTCATTATGCGGAAAGACAATATATAGACGAGTGCAATTGTGCATTGTGTTCTCGCGGTTAAAATAACAGCCTGCGTCTAATGAGATACGTGCAGTTGCTGCTGCCGCTGCGCTGTCGATCGAAAGTTGATTGATCTATTTTCGTCGATTGTACAACCTCATCGGCATTTTTGTGGCTTGTTTTATTATGCGCTGCCGCGTGCAAACGACTCATAACTAGTCTCGATGAAATGTAACAAATATGAATCGCGGCTACAGCTATATTGTCCACAACTCAACTGGCGGTCGAATGTAGTCAATTATGATTCGCAAAAAGGGCTTCGCAGAAAAGCTTCAATTATCTTTAATTCGACATCTAAACGCTCGGCGCGCGCGCACACACACAAATGAGTCTTTGATTCGAGTTGCTCGCACAGTGAGCTCCTACAATCATTTCGCATGAATTCAAACATATAGTTAATTGCTTGTGTATGTGAAATTTACGCTCGATATAATAAAAAATAAAAATTTAGTTTGCGATGATTTCTATATGCAAATTAAATTAACGGTAAACACCGACCATGAAAAAACAGGACTTTATTACTTTCATCTAAATTAAACTTTCGAAATTGAAACGTCATGCTTCTATTACTTGATAAATAAAATCTATAAGTGCTAGTGTAGCGAGTGAACACACGAGTTTGAGCAGTGGGACATTAGTTTCGGCGTACGAGAGGTCAATATCTTCTGCATCTGAAATTGAAATCGAAATAAATTACTTAATGCCCTGCACTGAAGGAGTTAATCCACTTAATTCTGGTAAGAGTTTTGTCGAATTTAAAACGAACGCATATACACCAATGACTTCCTCACCGTAATCGTGATAATACGGTGGTAACGTCTTGCCCGGATCTTCGCAGCCCTCAAGCATTTTTTCATAACTTTTTCTTCTACTCCTCTTAACTTTAGATTGTTGCTGCCGTTCCCCGTAAATGGACTGAGCTACACGTCTATGCCGGCTGTTAAGTCTTTCACGATGTCTCGCGGGTACAGCTCTTACAGGAACCTATAATAATGTGAGAGAAAAAACTCAATACTAACCATCTTCATAGTAATCTTCATCCACATTGATTGATTCTGTCACCGGTTCCTCCTCATAAAGAATCTGCTCTTGGTTTTCCTCTTCTTCCTCAGCATCGTCGACGTCATCATCGTCGTAAAGGTCGTCACCATAGTCAACATCTAACTTTTCGTCAGGATTCTTATCATTTGTGTGAGACAGAGTAGCAAATTTCAGTTCTTCATCTTCAGAATCATAATAGGCCTCAGATAAAAGTCGACGAACTTTGAACCTGACTGATTGAGCTAAAAAATTAAAAATTATGTTTGAATTAGTAGATTTATTTATTTAACATAGTGTAGTGGCCAAGAAATTGTATCTGTCAAATTACCGTGATAATTATTTTTGTTGGTTCTAAATTTGGTTGGTTTGGTCTTTCGGTCATGAAAGTTATCTTGGTGATGCTCATATGAATTGATATTAATTAAACTGTAAGTAAAAAAGTAAATCGTCAATCTGGCATATATTTATGCAGTACAATCCATAAACATTTTTAACAATAATTACTGGTAATTTTTTGCACTGCTTTTGATACTCAATCTACTAAATTGCAAGGGCTTATTCTCTTGACATAACCATAATGCTAGACACTGCATATAGTTTCTGACACTGCATAAGTCATTAATCAGATCGAACCATCTTCTGCAACTTTATATAAACAAATCTTTTTCATAAGTAAAACTGATTTTTAAAATTTCCAAATTTTTAACTTTGTGACTTATATTACTTACTTACTATACAGTAATCGATAATGATCCCTTTTTTGTTGGTGATAATTGTTTAAAGAACTTGAAGAATAATATGTAGACACCGAAGATGTCAGTAATTTATAAGTGATCTCATCATGATCAGAATCCAAGAAACTAATATTCGAGTTCCAGGTATTCAAACTACGGAACCCAAAAGATTGTTCATGATTTATTACAAAACTTGCTGTTGAAGTTAAATTTGGCTTGATGCAATAATCAACATTTATAGGTGATTTGTGTGTCTTGCAAGAAAACAAAATAAAAAATATTATGAAAGTAAATGTACGCATAGCCTATACTTTATCATCATTTTTATGTCGAGATATAACTGGATTTATAAGATACTATTAAATAGTATGAAGTTATCAGAATCACAAATGAAAACAAATTACATATGAGAAAGTAAAATTATTTTGCTTCTGCAACCTTTATTATCTATTAAAGTACTTAAAAACATCTTCCTTAAAGAGTATAAGCACATTTTTATAAAATATAAAACTTATTTTTAACTTATGTATTAATTGGCACTTTGAAATACTGCAAATTTAAATGCACATAATACTAAGATTAATTTAATTAAAAAACTAAATTTTTTGTACTAATTTTGTATAGTCTATTAATATAAAATAAAATGAAAACAAATAAAGTAAACTGAACTTAGACTGGATTATCATGTAAATATTTTCGTACGACGATGTCAGAAACAATATTCTCCATGGAAATTGGATTCTTGTTTATGCAGCCTACCACTGGACATCTAAGAAGAAAATTAATTCATTAGTTAATAAACTAATAATTTTAAATACATTTTATCATTTTATAAATAATTATACTACTACTTAAAAAAATATATTCAATCATACATACCTAGTGTTCTTGTTCATCTTGAGCATGGAAGATACACTATCCTGTTCATATACATGGCCACATATTTTATTTTTAACAGGATCAGTCATCCTCTTTTTGGTGAAAGGGTCAATTACACTGATGTCATCCTGTGTCATTTCAATGTCATCGTCTTGAAGTTTTGGTCGTGATGTTCCATCAGCAGCTATTTTAATGAATGACTTTTAGTTTTTTCATAACTAAATAATTAAATTAGGTTTAAGAGAAAATTGTAACCATACCATTAACTATCTCTTTCACTTGGCGTTGGAACTCTTTGAAATTTGCATTCTTTGACACATCTGGTTCGTATTTGTATAGTTCATCTTTACGCTCCTACAAATATGTAGTTTCAAATAATTAATTTTCTTGTAAATAACAAATCTTATATAAAACTATGTAGAAACAAATATCGTTTATCTTACTTTGAATAATTCCATTGCTTTATTCGTTTCTATGTCACTCTGGTCAATTATTTCTTTGACAGTATTATTGACTTTCTTTGTTTTTTCATCGTGAGCACAATTGTTGCTAACGATAGTTTCCAAATCTTTTAAAAGCTTATTTCTTTTATCTTTGTCATCATCTGAACAAAGTATTCGCACATTATATATACTTGTAAGAATGACTTAACCTAATACTTCGTTGTACAAACTTACCAAAATGTGTTAGTATATTTTGAGCTGTTTTTAATAAATTGCTGAATAATACTTCAGTATTGTTCATTCCAACCATATTTTTTTACAATTTAAATTTTGCTCACAGAATTGAACCGTTGACAAGATCAAGAATCAGGATGGTTCTTATGTTTTATCAGAAACTATAACAAAAAGTACAGTTTAACACCGTCACATTCAGTTTTCATAACGACACTTTTTGCATGAAAAAGATAAGTACTTATTTTTCTAATCTTATACAAACCTTGCGTTATCGTTATCGTGGAAATGGAAAACTAAAGAAACTGAACGTCGGTATTTGTTAGGTTTACTGCGGCGCAACATAACATCAACGAATATAGACTAGGGTATAGAAGAACGTTGCCGTGTTAAATGGAGTGGCCGAAAACTTGGGTATAGTCGGTTAGTTACTATACCCAGCCGTCCGCAGCGCTGTATGTACATTCACATTCAAGCTCGCATGCGTTATATATAGAATATAGGTATAGCTGGGAGCTATATTTTATGTTTGTTGTACATTTTCAGCAATAATAAAATAAATAAATATTATAAAAATGACTATTTATTTAAAAAATTACCTTTCCAACAATATAAAATATCCCTATAGTTCATGTCAGAAAAACAATCGACAACAGATAGTCAGTTTCCCTCGCGATTTCGAGATGTAAACATCAGTGCGCCGCGCCTTTTTCTTTAGATAGAAGTTTTTGCAGCATTTTCAGGGATTCGTTTCAACAACAAGATCTATTCAGCATCGAATTTCAAGAACAACTAAAAGGGAAGAATAAGTAAGATACACGCTTTTCCAAAAAAATTTAAAAGGTGTTTTTTCTGATAGTTTGCTGGGATAAACATTTTCCAACATGCCATCTCCAATGGCACTTTGCGCCTACAAGGACTGCAAATGTTCAAAGGCAAAAAATGCTGATTTATTGTTTCATCGTTTTCCTAACGACGAGTTAAGGTAAGATTTCTACGTATTATTTACAGTATCAAAGATAACTGAAAAGCATTGTTTAAGGGTATTATTTATAAGCATCTAAAAATCTATTCCAGAAATGCATTTATAATAAAAAACATTGTACGTCCGTGATAACATTTTTTTATCAACTCAGGTAAAATGAAAAAGCATTTTTATAAAATAATTATCGATTTTTTAAATTAGTTTTAGATTCTCCGATTTATTTTTTTGGCTTCTTTTAATTCATTGTTTGCTGTGTTTTATCACAATTTTTATTTACTATTTAATGTAATTTTGCATTTGAATAAATAAAATTAATGTTTTATTTAATAACAAATACATTTAAAAAATAAAATAGCTGCATGTTATCAATGAACATGTACAACTTTCATTGGTTATCACGTAAGATTGTTCTTGGTCAAGTGGTCTAAGTCGTTGGTCTGTAGTTTTTTGGATCGAGGTTCAAACCTTACTTCCGGCAAATTTTTTTTTTTTAGTTTTAACGTTGTTATTATTTTTTGTTAAATATTATTAATTTGTGGTTAATTTTTGATTAACTTTAATCCATTAAATCCTGAATGGACAAATTTTCACTAGTTTTCATTTTTTAATTTTTCAAAATTTCTTAAAATCTTAAATTCGCCAAAATATTCTGGAAAAATTTCAGAATATTCTTTGATCAATTCTAAGAACATTTTATTCAATAACATTTTTTTCTAAAGTCGATCATTTTTTAATAAATCATTCCGAAAATGTTTAACAATATGTGATTTTTCTATTTATTTATTAAAAAAATGATCGACTTTAGAAGAAAGTGTTACTGTAGAAAATGTTCTGAGAATTGATAAAAGAATATGCTGAAAATTTTCCAGAATATTTTGGCAAATTTAAGAATTTTTCAAAATTTTGAAATTTAATAAATTTTGATTAATCATTCGATTTTCAACTTTAGCTCTCGAGGATACGTTTTCTGTACTTAAATCTTAAATGCTTTCCATTCGAAAAATGGAAATGAAAATTTTTTTTACATTTGAAAACTGTTTTTTTAGAAAAAAATCATGTACAGAGTTTCACAGTTAAATTTTTGAAAAAATCTGACCAAAGATTCTGAAAAAGTTCATCAAAATCTACATCGAATACGCTCATTCATAAATTTTTTACAATCCATTTTCACATAAAATATAAGCTTTGAAAACTGTAGTGAAAAATTTTCCATTCAGTACTTAATGGGTTAAATGTTTTTATCAATTTATTTTCAAGGTTAAATAATTGTAGGTTAAGTTTTAGTTTGTTCTGTTACTTTTGATTAAGTTTTATTAACTGCTTGTTAAGTTGAATTTTTTTAAATACTTTTTTGTTAAGTTTTATTAATTTTTTGTTAAGTTATATTTATTTCATTATTTTATTGTTAAGTTTTATGAATTTTTGGTTAAGTTTTAATTTTTTTTACTTTTTTATTAAGTTTCATTATTTTTTTTAGTATTATCTTTGTATCTTTGTACAACTAAAAATATAGAATTACTGCTGTTTGTTTAAATGCATGAAAGTGTAAGTAAAATCTTAACGAAAAATAAAGGAGTAAAGGCAGTTTTTTTTAACGTTTATAATTTTATTTTTGACCGTTAAGTAAATAAAAATGTTAAATGAAAATAGTTTAACATTGGAATACGTTTATATAGACGTGCCGATTGGATTCTTCGATCAGGAAATACATCATTATTAAGTATTTCGGAAAAACAACTTGATGGCAAGCGGATTTGTTCATTGCACTTCCTTGACGAAGATTACTACGTAAGTGGAGCAGGTAAAAAATTAAAAAATTCTGCTATTCCTAAAGCAATGGCTGTCCCTGCAGTTCTTGAAGGTTCTCAGGAAGTAAACGAACTTGTTTCTAATCAAATCGATCAACCTATTAATGTTAGCAGTAACAATGATAGTTTATTAGATTGTGAATTGCCAAATTAGTTAATGTAGAGCCAGTATTGATTGATTTGAATGAAGCGACAAGTTCAACTTTGCTTACGTCGACTTCTTCGGCTTCTTCTTCCACAAGAAATCTAAAAAAACAAAACAGTAAACCAAGCGAAAACGACCTTTCGCAAAATCAAAATGCAACTTTCACCGCCTCGTTAAAAAAAATGGAAGAAGAAGTTGCTCGTTTAAAAGAAGAATTACGTAAAAAAGATGAAAGTAATTTGAAATCAATTAATGTGATAAAGAAAGCCGCTAAAGCTCAACAGAAAAAGTTCATTGGTAAAATCAGCGATTTAAAAAAAAGTTTAAGAAACAAAAATCGTAAAATTAACAACTTGAATCGTAAAATCAAAAAAAATGATGAGACCACAACATTCATAAAAGAATTTGAAAAATTAAATGAGAGTGTTTTAGATTTTTTTAAAATGCAAGTTAATCACATTAAAAAGCGAAAGTGGTCTGATCAAGAAAAACAGTTTGCGTTACAATTATTTTATAAATCACCTAAAGCTTACGGTTTTTTGCGTGATAAAAAAAATTTAATTTACCTTGCGTAACAAACATTCGAAAATGGATCAACGATTTAAACTTAACTCCCGGAAAATCAGAAAATTTGCTTAAACTTTTAAAAGCTAAAGTTCAGACAATGTCTGTTAAAGAACGTGAATGTGTTTTTTTATGGGACGAAATGAGTATTAAGAAATGGCTTGATTATAATTCAAAGCAAGATGTAATAGAAGGCTTCACCGACTTGGGAGAACATGGTCGCAGTTCTTTGGCGGGCAATCACGTCTTAGTTTTTATGGTGAGGGGCAGACAATTTGATTGGAGACAGCCTATCGCGTATTATGTTTCGCATAATGCCGTTAACGGCACTCAGTTGAGTAAAATCATTTTAGATGTTCTAGATTATATTGAAGAAAGTGGTTTAAAAGTTAAATCAATGGCTTGCGATGGCGGTGCTCCAAATCGAACTGCAGTAAACGCGTTAAAAATAACTAAAGAAAATCCTTTTATTAACAGATATAACCGTAAAATATTTTTTAACTATGATGCTCCTCATCTATTAAAATGTTTGCGTAATAATTTTCGTTCTCATGTATTGTACGTTGACGAAGAATTAGTATCGTGGGATGCAATTAGGGAATTAAGGTCCATGGAAAAGGACAAACCATGTAAATCAGCACCTAAACTCACCGATAGACACGTTGATCCCGGAGCTTTTGAATTAATGAATGTTAGATTAGCGGCTCAAATATTTAGTAATTCTATTGCTTCAGCTTTATTGACGGGCGCTTTTGTAAACGAAGGAAAATTAAAAAATCCTAACTGCGTGGCAACTGCTAATTTTATTAAAAAAGTTAATGATCTTTTTGATTGTTTAAATAGTCGAAGCCCTAGAGACAGCAATCCTTTACGTCGACCATTATCGGAACAAAATTCAAACGTAACAGATTATTTAAAAAACAGTTTAGAGTGGATAAAAACCTGGCGATGTGAAGATCTGAAAGTTAACCCACCTTGTTTTGATGGTTTCTATTTGACTGTAAATAGCATTCTTCTACAGTGGGAAGACATGCGCCAAAACGGTGGTTTTTATCTTTTAACTTCACGGCTAAATCAAGATCCACTCGAAAACTTATTTGCGGTTCTAAGAGCGCGTTCGGGACATAACCAAAATCCAACAGCAATGCAGTTACGGCAAAATTTACAGTACACGATTTCCGCGAATATAAGATCATCTTCGAAGTCGACAAACTGTGAACCTGATAAAACTGTATCATTACTAGCAACAGAAGAAGTAGACAATGAAGATCGACCTACACAATCCATTCATCAAGCAGAATTCAACAATTTTCCAGAAAATACAGATTATAACAGTGTGCTTTCTACTAGAAATGATATTTTATCTTCTGAAACACAAAATTTATCTATCATCGACGAAGATGATCAACTATACAGTGACGATAATGCTTCGGATACTGATAGTGCATCATCTTCGAAAGAATATTTATGGAGAATGTAAATCGCATCGTCAGAGTTTACTACGTTTCTTTATTAGAGTACATATATTTTACAAATTGAAGTGGATTAATCGTGATGCGCGAGATGCTAAAAAATTAAACAAGCGTACTGTTGCCAGTGATAAGCCCAATGCTAAATTACAAAAATTACGCCATGAATAAGTATATTTCGAGATTATAAATGTTATTTAATATATAGTAACATTATTATGCTGTTTAATATCTTTTTTCTAAAAACTTTTATATCTCGAATGAAATCAAAATACTTATTTACTTACTCTGTTGTTTTTGCAATTTCCAATTTTTAAATTACAATTCTTATTCACAGACGAACTGTTCCTAGTCAATTTACGGTATTAAATTAGTAAATATAAAATTCAATTTTAGTATTATTAAATTAACAATTTGTTGTAACTTTTTTATTAACTTTATTTTCGCTTGCTTATATTTCATATTTGTTCATAATAGATATTTATAATTTTTTAATTTTTAACTTGTATATTTTATTATTTTAACAAATGTTGCTTGTGTATACTTTTTAAAACATCGCGTTGTATTGTTTAAAAATTTTAACATGTTGCTAAAAGCTTTACAAGTAACTGCTGCATGAGAGTTATTTTATAATGTTATGTAGTTTATTTATGTGTCATCACCTCCTATCCTTACCCCTTTTATTCCTATGCTTCCTATCCTTTTCCTGATGGAAGATAACACTGCCACCTTCCCGATTGGTTTCCATTGAATAATATTAGTTTGTTATTAAGATTCTTATTTTGTTAGTGTGACTTTATGAATTTTTCAAGATTAATTAACAAACTAATATTAACCAAGAGCGTGTTCTTTTATACATATATATATATTTATATAAAAAAATATTTGGATAATCTAGTTTTTCAAAAACTTCGATATCTCTAATTTAAATAATTTCAAAAATTTATATGTTTACAGGTAAAAATGTTTTAATGTTTAACATAATGTTTTTTGAGTGTTCATATTATTCGCAAGCTCGAAATTTTCAAATGGAATAAAACTAGCGCGTAAGTACGAGAAAAAATATTGTATAAATAATTGATTATTGACGCCTCAGCCAACAAGAGAGAAGAAGAGAAGAAGATTATTCACGCATCTCTTTCTGTCTAATAAATAAAATAATCATTAATTAATTTAATACTTGCTGTTTATTGTTTAGCCTTTACATTAATGTTTTTATGTTTCATAATTATAAATATTACGTGATTTTTTAATTGTTTATTTATATTACCGTTTTATATTACGTTAATTATACTATTTCATTAAATTAACAAAATTTAAATCCTAATGATTTCTCGTTATTTTTAAAGTCTTTCATACTCATTAATTACTGCAATTCACATTAAAAAAAAAAAAAAATTAAAAAAAAATTTACCGGAGGATGGACTCGAACCCGGGTCCATAAAATTACCAGGTATCAACCTAAACCACTCACCCAACTACACCATTATGATTGGAATATCGAATGTTACATATGATCATCGCCCCCCTCGAGGGGATAATTTGTTTATTTATGTTTTATTTGAGTTTAAACGTATTTGGGGTAAACGTATTTGGGGATAAACGTATTTAGGGAGTTAACTTATTAAGGGTTTAGGTTGTAGATGAATATCGCACTTACGTCTTATATACCACCGACTGAACGTAATCAAATACTTATATTATATGTAATTAAATTTTCGAATTATTATAATTAAATATTATAATCGTTTTTAAATAAATATACAAAACGTTACATCGTTGTTATGTTGCGCTTTTGATTTTTTAAATAAATATATGTTAAATGGTTTGTAGGTAAATAAATTTCTGTTGTTAAATGAATAAAATACAACGTTGTTGATTCAATCTTCTCATCTATTTATTTATTTATTTATTTACAATTAATTGGATTAAATAGATATTTATTAAAATTTATAATTTTATTATAAAATTAATTTTTTCTTAATGTATTTATTTAAATATGTATACACATGCACAGGTATGTATACTCAAAATATGTTTAAATAATTATGAAATAGTTTTTTATTATTTGTAAGCTCGGTTTTTTAAATGTACTGTTTTAGCGCCTAGGTGCGAGAGAGACAGAGTGTAAGGACCGTATTTACGGTTGGTAAATACGTACGCGCGGGTTATTCTATATTTCGTTTAGGAACCTAGCCTCGACTCGAAAGTCTTATGTTCCGTAATTCTTATTTATTTGGTACTATATTTTCCCGAACACTAGTGCGGACACTCTGTCTAAAATGCGGACACGCTAACACGCTGTGCAGACTCTCTTAAGTATAGCGCGGACACGTTGTAGTATAGCGCGGACACGATTTCTGAGAAGCGCGGACTCGGCACACAGAAGTGTGGACTCGGCACACAGCAGTGTGGACTCGGCACACGGCAGCGCGGACTCAGCACACAGCAGCGCGGACACGATGTATGATAGTGCGGACACGCTGAGCTGTAGTGCGGACACGATGTACTGTGGTGCGGACACACTGAGCTGTAGTGCGGACACGCCGAGCTGTAGTGCGGACACGCCGAGCTGTAATGCGGACGCGGTGTATCGTAGTGCGGACACGCTAAGCTGAAATGCGGACACGATATATGGTAGTGCGGACACGCTGTACTGTAGTGCGGACACGCTAAGCTGTGGCGCAGACACTATATGCAGTAGTGCGGACTCGCTGGACTGTGTGGACTCCGGTATTGGGATAAACCCTTTCTCGTCTTCTTCCTCGTTTGCGTACTTACTTTATGTCTATTAGGAATTCTGTAAATAAATACTCTATAGGATGTTGTATTGATTGTTACTTGTTTTGTTTATTTGGAATCCCAATTGTACAGTCTGGTTCTTACAAATGCTGTTCGTGAATATAATGTTGTCTCGTTTGGTCTTAGTTAATTCTAATCAATCTTTATTTGTAGTCTTATTTTTACTTAATCTGGAGTTATCGTCTAAGAATTGTTATTATAGAAGTTCTCTAGGCTTCCATAATAACAATAACTAATCTATCTTAGGCTACACGACTACTCGTGGCAAATACTTTGGTCCTATCTAAGCTGTGAGTTTAAGTCACTCTCGCCAGATTTATTGGCGGTCCTTCCCTAGCTATCTACTTTGGTCGGCAGGCCCTCGTAGCCGAGTCTTCAAATAATGGAGACTTAACTTGTCTATACTCACTCTTTTCAATACCCAGCGAGACTACTCAACTTTCTAGGGTTGAGCCCTCGTAGCCGAATATGGAAAGATGATGTATAAGTCAGTCAAATGCTTCCACGCATTTACTAACCCAGCGAGACTACCCAACCGACTACTCGCGCGTTCACTCTGCAAAAGGCCCGGTGCGGCGCATCTCCGGGGCTTATAAAGCCTCAGGCGGAGCACACATAATTTCGACAGAACACACGTCGTACGACACCCTCGACCAATCATAATTTGCCACCAGAAATCATATTACCCGACTCCAGATCAGTAGGTCGCAAAGAGTGCTGACGCGCAAGTCAGCAACTCACCTGCCGCGCGCTACATATGTCTCAATCGGTTTCGCGCATTGCAGCAATCAGCCACCGCCCAATGAATGTGCAACACAAGAGCGGCCGAATACTCCAATACGCCACCGACATATAATTAATACAACTCACAGCCTAGTCAATAGACCTGGCACGTTACACCTCCCCCCCCCCCCAGAATATTGGCGTCCCCGCCAATGAAACGGGCGCTTAAGAAAAACGGGCCAAAACTATTGACTTTACAATTTATTATAGATTCATACAGTATTCATACCATACGCTCACCATCATTTCGGTTTATTCTTACATATCACACACCGCATCCAGTACAATATCGTCCCCCTTGACTTCCTCGCAGATGTACGTCCAACTTGGCTGGTTTCCATGCATCGGGTGTTTGATGAAACTGCTTCCAATACAAACGCGACTGGCGTATAAACCGAAATTACTAAATTCAAAGTAAAACATAGCCATATAGAAAAACAAATAGTAATAAAGAACAAACAAACGAAAACAAAAATCAAAAATAACGAACCCACGGAAATACAACCTCTGCGCATAAAAAAAAAATTTTACATAAAGTTCATAGAATTTTGATGACTAATCCTTTCTCTTCGACCATCCGCTCTTGATACTTCTATAACTGCATCATTCGAATTAGACAATATAGCCCTCCTTGGACTGGAAATTATCTCCTGCAAAACAACCTCCTCTTCTAGCTTTTTACTGTTTTCTAATTTTACTACAAATGCTTTCAACTTATTATCCAAGGTTTTTTCAATCCAATCCGTGGAAATCGTACTTGTGACTTCATTCTTCCTTATATTTGTTCCCTTTGCTCTTCGGCTAAACAGTGTCTTATTCCAGCAATACTTCCAAAATAACAACGTTACGAAAATAGCTGTCCATGGACCCACAATAGCAGACGTAACATATATGGTCTTCTTAACACGTTCTCTTTTCCTCAACGACAAGTCCACAAATTTTTGCTCCAATTGTTTCAGAGTTATAGCTTCTTCACTTTCAGCCCAATCTCTAACTTGCACTATATCTTCATCATTTAAATGTCCAAAATCTAAAGAATGAACCATTTCCTCTTTTCTTGGCCAAAATGAAAGACTAAAATTTAATTTCGGTTCATACACATATGACTGATTGCTTTTCACTATATTGACTCCATAAATAATCTGATTTTCGGTAATACCATAGCACTGTCCTTTTATCGCTAGGATACCTACTTTAGTTAACTCAAACTCCGCCATTCTTACATTATTACACATTATTCGCATTTTAGTAGATGTTTTCATGCTAAATAGCCATTCATTGGTCCCTTCCAATTTTGCCCAAAAATTCGGAATCCTTGAACTAATGGCAAAACTGCAACTCTTCAACCCTTCTTCACTCGGACGGGCTAATAAAGTGAACTCACAAGGACTATGATGATGATCCATACTGAATGACAAACTGGGAGGACACATTTGCACGTCTTGATACTGACGACAGGACGTCAAATACTCCTGATTAAACAGCGAATAAACCCTCATGTCTTGGGACACAATAATGTAAGAATACTCCGGAACAATTCTGATTATAGCTGAATTATTTCCATCTAACTGCTTCAAAATAGGTAAAGAATGAAGCTTATATAAAGAGTACACATTTTTATCTGATAAAAGGAACTCTAACATCACTACTAATTTGCCACCTTTTGTACTGACCCTTGTTTTGGAAATGGAATGTAACAACTCTACCGTGACTGATGTATGATTCCATGGAAGCTCATGCTCATTGATCGTAGCCAATATAGATTGTAACTGCTCATGAGTGAACAATAATGGATGCAAATACCCATGACTTGCAGCTTCCAGTGCATTCACCAAGGTTTTGTACCTATTAATTGTAATCTCTAGGGACATTTCAAAACTATAGGCCCATTCCATAAGTTGTTGTGCCATACTAGTCTTATTCGATTGTGAAGCTAACTTAGAGGCTTCATCTACCAAATATACAAAGTCATTGTGCTGTTCTTCTAGCTTTTGCTTATCCGTCTCAAGCTCTTGATGGATATTTTCTAAATCAGACCTAACAATATGAGTCTGAGTTGCGAACAAAGACGACAGATTCGAAGACGTCTCATACAGCTGATCCACTGTCTGATGTAATTCCTCTCGATCTCCGGCATCCATGGTACCAAACAGTTGCTTCGAGGTCCAACCCACGAAACCAAAAGGTACCCAACGTTTCTTTAACGTATGGACCTGTATACCATCCTGCTTTTGCAACTCCTTCTCAGGTGAAAAGAATACCTTCAAATCCAACTCCAAAGATCTTAATATCTGCAATTTTAAATTTAACCTCTCTGACGGAATAAAATTTTTACAAGCATCATTATCCAGAATCTGCCGACAGCTGTACAGAGTTGAAAGTACCTGTCTGGACCTCCATACTACTGGATCCTCCCACAACTTTAAATCTAAAGTGATTGCAATCTTCCACAAAATTCTTTCTATCTTCACATCGTTGAGGTATTCATAGTAAATACCAGGATTTTCCTTCAACTCCACTACATCATAGAACTGCGCCTCCGGAACTTGAGTGTTTACCAATGGTACCAATAGACTCAGTAGGATCAAACCCAGCATTTTCCACATTTATAGGTCTGAAACAAAATGTTCAAAATTAACTGTAAAATTTTTCCAACTTATCTTTGTGTTTTAACAACAATTTCCCATTTGAAGACTCGACCACAACAGTGTTATTATCTTTAATCTCCTTGACCAAAAATTTGCCATTGTAATACTTATCAAATTTACCGTATCTGGGCTCTTTCAAAACTCTAACCTCTTCTCCAACAGATATATGCAGAGGCCTAGCCATGCGGTCATAGTACTTCTTATTTATCTCTTTAGATTTAATCAACTTCTCTCTAGCCAATTTCTGCATCTCACTCATACATTTAGATAATTCCTGAATGTACGAACTATAGGTTTCCAATTCCATTTCATCTGGCAACCGATTTGGTGTTCTGGCTAGACGACCATACACCAGTTCAAAGGGTGTAAACCCTGTCGATGTATGTACAGAAGTATTATACTCATGCATCGCAAACGGTATGACTTTGTCCCAATCTTGTTTTGTAGCTGCTTTGTTACGTAAAAAGTCAGCCAATACAATATGACTTCTCTCTAACGAACCATTGGATTGCGGATGGTAAGCTGTAGTTGTCCGCAATTTAAATTGGAAAATCTCAGACAATTCCAACAACAGTTTATTCTGAAAACTACGACCACGATCACTTAATATGATCCTTGGGACACCGAATTGAGCTATAAAATTACGAGCCAATGCATCAGCTATGGTGACAGCCTTGATATCCGGCACCGGAACTGCTATACAAAATTTAGAAAACAAACATTGCATGGTTAAAATATGAGCATTTCCTGACGTAGATCTACAGAGCGGTCCTACAGTATCTATAGCAACCTTATAGAAAACTTCACTAGGTGTATCAGTGATCACCATAGGCTCTCTTGTTCTTACTCTTACCAACTTTTGCTCTTGACATGTAACACATCTTCTAACAAAATTCTCTATTTCTTCCTTCATACCTTTCCAGTAATATCTTTCTCTTATTCTACGATAGGTCTTACCCATACCTCTATGACCACCAAAAAGACTATTATGATAATCTTGCAAAATGGTAAATCTGTATTCTGGTGGAACGGTACGACACACTCCATAACAAATTGTTATTGAAATCTTCATATTTTTAAAACGGTTTCTCAAAAGATGAATCAAGGTACCTTTGGGTAAAGTATCAGTGATTTCTCCTTTCCTTGCAATTCTAAAAGACTTTATCTTCAGCTCACCAATCTTTGACTTTAACTCGAACAAACATTTTTCCATATTTGATAATGATATCATCTCTCCACAGCGTGATGTAACCACTAAGCTGAAAATATACCTATTACGATTTTTGGTAACCAACACTTGTCCCACTCGTATATCTCGTTTAACCATATTGCTGAAGTCTATTACATCCAAATCTGTTAACAATTTGTTGGTACCTTGGGACATCACTAAATCGGTGGAAATGAAATGTACTATATTGTCTTTTGCATACGTAACCCCTTCACGTGTACTGGAAATACTACAATGCATAGTCTCATCTTCAGACAATATCTCAAAAGATAACGGTGTTAATACTGAGGGTGTACGAACTGGTGTTGTACTTGCAACATCAATATCCAAACGTTGTTTATCAATTACCTTTGGTACGATCTTGTTACCGATTATAGGAGCTATAACAGACTTTGCGGGACTAGTCACCCTCTCTGACCTCTCCTCCTCACTACACTCCTGTTCAATAGGGGATAAATTGTGCGAGAGTTGTCCTTCGACCAAATGATCAGGCCATGCTGTAGATGAAGCTCCCACTCCGAAAATTGGTGACTTAGATCTTATAGGGTGGGACGATTCTTCAGCACGTTCCACCGCCCATTCTCTCAATGTATGACTTGGTACGCCCTCAGCTTCATCAGTAGCGTCCAATTCTCTTAATCCAGGAGATAAAGATCTGGCTCTCCTGTAGCTAATACTCGAGGGTTCATAATCCTCACTTTCACTGTCTGCATCCTCAAATTTATCATACCAAGTAGAATTATCTGGATGTTTATGTAGATAGTTGTCCCAACTCAAAGATCGAGACGTAAGATTGGTATGAGACACAGGTAGCATTGTGTCCTCCATATTTGTGTCCTCCATATCTATGGCGGACAACTCATCTTGTCCCGACTGTTCTCGCAAATGTCTTGGCATTGATTTCCGCATAGTCGAATGCAACGGCTGCAATAATTCGTCCTCATCACTGGATGTAGAAGAATCCCCGCAAGTCTTCTTCAAAATTCCTTTCAAAGGCAGAGGAACTCTGACTGTGTCCTTTACAGGTTTTGGATATTCACCCTGCAATACACCTTCCACCTCACTTTCATGAGGAGACTGACTTACATGTTCTTCTGAATCAGAATGATTTCCAATTTCTTCCACACTGTCCTTATCAATCAAACTAGGTAAAATTGATCTTTCCTTCAAAGGCATGGGCACCTCTTCAACCAGGTTACTATCTGACTGTGGTACTCCACCTTCCTCAGAAGTCTCAACATTACTTGACATTGTAGGATCCAAACTTCCATCAGCTGATTCCACAAACCCAACTGATTTGGGAGCTGTAGTAGTCCGGCGCTTTAACAACCGCTTAGCTATGGTACTAGCGTCTAAAACTGCTTGTCCACCTTCCATGTTGACTGGAACTTCGGGAAGCTTGTTCCTTGCTCCAGCTGGTCTTCCTGGCTTCCGTCTCACTCTACTCTGCACTTCTTCAGACGAATCTGCACTAGACTGCCTACTGATATTCTGTCGAGCCAACGACGTTTTTGTTGGTTTTGGGACAATCGGTAAAACTGTCACCTCCCCCCCCCAGAGTCTCCTTACTTAAGTTAGGGTCGGGGTTAGTTTGCTTAATCTTATCAATCGGATTTCTTGATAATGCATCCGCATTGATATTCTGCTTCCCCGGTTTATAACGGAAAGTATATGTATAACCTCGCATTCTTAGTCGCCATCTGTTGAGTCTACTCATTGGATCTTTGATGGAATCTATCCAAGTGAGTGGCTCATGATCTCCATATATGGTAAAGTGTCTCCCATACAGGTAATGACGAAAATAGTCCACAGCATTAATTACTGCTAAACATTCCTTCTCAGTGGTAGAATAATTTCTCTCACATTTGTTCAAAGAACGGGACATATAAGCTATAGGGTGATCTTGTCCAACCTCACCTTGACTGAGGACAGCACCAATAGCAGTGTCACTTGCATCCGTTGTCAAAATGAACGGTTTATTCAAATCAACTGCTGCTAAGACAGGTGCCTCACACAAGGCTTGCTTTAGACTCTCAAAAGCTTGCTTTTGTCCTGTGTCCCACTCCCACTTTACTCCTTTTTGCAATAGGATTGTCATAGGTATGGCCTTATCTGCAAAATTCAGAATAAAACGTCGGTAATAACCAGCCAAACCCAAAACTGACGAATCTCTGTCAATGTTGTTGGTTCAGGGAATTCCTTTACAGCTGCAACCTTTTTAGGATCAGGTCTTACCCCATTTTTGTCAATAATATGACCTAAATAGGTGACCTCTGGGGTTAGAAATTGACACTTATCAATTTGCAACCGCAATCCAGCTTCTTGCAGCCTATTAAACAGCCTTGTGATCTTCTCATCATGTTCTTCTAAGGTGTCTGCATAAACGACTATATCGTCCAAGAATACATAGAGTTCCGATCCTTGTAATCCTGACAATACACAGTCCATTAAACGTTGGAACGTTGCAGGAGCGTTACATAACCCAAACGGCATGCATTCGTATTCAAAATGGCCGAATTTTTGTATTAAAAGCTGTTTTTTTTACATCTTCGGGTTCAATTTCTATTTGATGAAAACCATTAGCTAGA